>OY998264.1:1590000-2836250 GCA_963922045.1 Persicaria maculosa
TGATCCAAATTAGTTAACTTTTAATAGAATAAAATAAAATAAGCGCCACACTTTGTTTTTCGTTTTTAGAACGTGACAAATTAAGAAAAAAAGGGTTTGAGCAACGTCGATCTTAACTCGTAGAAAGCTTAGGTCAAAGTTTAATTAAGTGGTCCGATCTCTTAATCATAATCACCCCAATTAATAATTAATTGATAAGAACAAATATTTAGTCACAAAACTAGTCTTAATTGAGAAGCTTTAATTTAGGGGTCCCCGCTTTACCATTAATTCCAAAAAAGACGGGCTCCTTCAAGTTAAGTTCATCTAGAGGACAAGTTGAATTGGGAGAATTGGAGAAAAGGCCAATATTTGATGGGGAAAAAGAGCACTCATTTTTTTTTATATATATATCGAGGATAATCCATCTGTGTGATAAACTCTGGGCTTGTGTCCCAGTCAGCGAGAGTTATGTACCAGATAAAACGATTTACATCGATCGACTCGAGAGAAGGGCAAGGATAGAGATCGAACTTAGAACTTTCCATTAACCCCCTCATTCTTTTCTATTGGGTCACCTCAATTGGGAAAAAAAATCGAGTCAATAATTTATCTATATAAAATACTCCCTCTGTTAATTAAAACTTGTCGTTTACTATTCATGCACGCTTTTTTAGAATGATAAAAACTATATGAAATATTAACATTTTTTTAAATTTGTTTTTATAAATTCATAATTAATAGTAACAAGTATGAAATTATTTAAAAAATATGTTAAAAAAATTAATATTTTATATAGTTTTTAACACCTCAAAAAGCGTGCGTGAATAGTAAAACGTCAAGTTTTAATTAACGGAGGGAGTACTAAATTAGAGGCTTGAAACGGGCTCTGGTGCGATCTCGCGTCCACGGAATTATCTGGATTAAAACGGGATTTTTTTTGCTTACGTGTTATTTTCTGGATTAAAGTGGTATTATATTT
Organism: Persicaria maculosa; assembly: GCA_963922045.1. Taxonomy (NCBI): domain Eukaryota; kingdom Viridiplantae; phylum Streptophyta; class Magnoliopsida; order Caryophyllales; family Polygonaceae; genus Persicaria; species Persicaria maculosa. Next base: position 1,590,962 of record OY998264.1, read on the forward strand.
TTGGGTCACATCAATTAATAAGTCAATATAGTTATGTAAAAAACTTATCTTTTTAAGATCAAATAATATATCCAATATATATAACCTTTTATCTTAATTCGATCAAATAATTAATTGATCAAGCTAAAATAATTAACAATAAACCAAAATCTTTCAACTTGATAAATCCACCGCCAACCATAATAAATAGTTTTTATTAAAAAATAATTATTTTTATTCAAATGAGTTGCAAAATACAATCAAAATCATCTATCTATATAAAATACTAAAGCAGAGGCCTGAAACGGGCTCTGGTGCGATCTCGCGTCCACGGAATTTTCTGGATTAAGCGGGATTATTTTTGCTTACGTGACATTTTCTGGATTAAAGTGGTATTATATTTCTGGCCCACATCAATTAATAAACGAACATAGTTAGCTAAAAACTTATCTTTTTAGATCAATAATCTATCCAATAACTTGAATTAGTTGTTATACATATTTATTATTTTCATGCTTTTGTTAATAAACTATATTATTTATTATTTTAAAAGATGAAGAAGGAATATTTGGTGCATTATTCTACCTTTTAGATCAAATTGAATATAATATATATATGGTTTTATTTTTGTGAGTCACGTCAATTAATTATCTAATATAATATTTTAATATAATTAATATAATAAAATATAATTTATTAACAAAACGCGTAACCGCGCGGGTAACGAATACTAGTTATATATATAATCGAATCATAAAAAGTAAAAATAACCAACGATATGTATGTTAGGGTCATAAAATTATAATTAAGAATATGCAAGAAATTGTTGTGTATTCTTTGAAAAGTCATTAATTTTAATTCCTTATTTTTGTTAAATTCCCCTTTTTTCCGAACAAAATAGTATTTTAATCCTGATAGGGCAGGATAAAAAGAAAAAGGAACCCTTCTTTTTTAAGACCAAAGATGTCCAAAAAAATTTAATAAATTGGGAAGGAATAGCTAGTGTGATGGGAAAAGCATTACAAATAATATTCCATAATTAATAGCAACAAATTAACAATAATGAGTTGAAAATAGAACGTGTACATCTTGTTGACCGATTAAGTGGTATGATTTTTAACATTTTCATAATCATAATTAGCTTAATTAATCTCATAATTAAATTAATGAAACTCTAATGACCATTCAATATTCACTTTCTCTTTGTCACTCCTTTCCTCCAACATGTAGACCTTATTCCCTAAATGTACAACTTCTTAGTTTTGTAGGATCGGATTCATAAATCATCAATATATATAAACTTCTTTTTTATGTGTATGTCAATCAAATTTTTTTTTTTATATATAGACTAGTTATGGTTCACTTTAGACTCAATATATTATCAATCACAAATTGGTGTAGTATATTGTAGAGCTATATCACATGTCAAAAGATTCGAAGTTTTCGAATGCTCTTGGAAAGATGGAGTCACTTGTGAATGAGAAGATTAACTCCTTAAATGGGTCATACATTACATGTGAAATATCTGATGGGCCGTTAACGGGAGGCAAGCACTTGTCGGGTTATATTAATTTATTATTTTTATTTTTTCGATTATAAGGTCACGATCCACCAACTTAACACAAAAGTTTAAGCTATTATGTAGAGTTTCACCATTCTTTATAACCCATTATTTTTAATCTTTTATAATCAATATGGGAAGGACACTCTCATACAGTGGCGGACCCAGGAATTTTCCTGGGGGAGACTGAAAAAATTTTCGAGAATTTTTTTTACGTGTATATATAAAAAAAATATATTTTTTTTTTAAAAATACACTAGAAATCATTAAATTTGTTATTTAAATAGTCATTTTTAATAGAAAAAATAAAAATTATCAAAAAAATGAGAAATTTTTTTATATGTATATGTAGAAAAAATGTTTTTGTTTAAATATATTGGAGAGAAATTTTAATTTGTTATTTAATTAGCCATTTTTACTAGAAAAAATAAGAGAAACAAAAATTATGAAAAAAATAAAGCTAATGGGATTTGAACTCAAGGTAATAACTACACCTCTTACCAACTAAATTAAGTTATCTTTGTAATTTTTTACTCTTTTTACTCTCTTTTATCCTTAAAATTAGTAAAAATTACCAAAAAAAAACGAAAATAAAAAATATTTTTAGGGTTTTCTTCCGGGCTAGGGGGGCTGAAGCCACCTCGAACCCCCTAGGTCTGCCACTGCTCTCATACCAAATCTCTCAACACGCCCCCTTCAAGTGCAACTCGCACGTACTTGACAACGATACCATGTGAAATATCCAACGGGACATTAACGGGAGGCAAACACGATCTAAATATAGAGCAGATAAGCCCGATCAAACTGGACTATAAGATTTTTTTTTAAAAAAAAAAGACTCGATATATTAATATATAAAATCAATTACTCATCTTACCTTAGCTTAGCTTGGATTGATTGATTAGATGGAATCTTACATGATTAAGTTGAAGACAAGGTGATCAAAGAGATCGATCGACGTACGTGGACCGATTAAAAGAGGGTTTAATGCATATTAAGCCCCCATTAATCCCAAAATAATGTGAATTTGCTGGCCACTAGTTTGGAGTATTTGAAGTGTGATATTTGAAGTTGCAGACAAGAAGGCAAAAACCCAATTTAACAAATGATTAGTTAATTAATTAAAATTAATCCTTTGTTTTTTATTCAAATCGCTCTCTTTATTAGACAATGGCTTGAGGGAGAAAACTTCCAAACATATATATAAACTTAATTAAAGGGCATGACAAGTATACCCCAACAAGTATACTTTGTTTTCACTTTTATATGCAAGGGTTTGGCGCATAAATTAATTAACTGATTAATAATTGCTCTAAAGTTTTCGAATAAATATAGTATAATATACATACATGATCAAAGTACATTTAAATTCCATTACTTGGCTGGATTTCATATTTTAATGTCTTCATACAAAGCAAAGGTCATAAATAGTGTATTAAGGTGTGTAATTATAAGTTAAAAGGAATAGGTTAAATTTTTTTAAATTGCATTGCTAATTTTTTAAAAGTTGTCAACACGGTGGGTCATACGACGTGGGGTTACACGTTCAAGTGCAACACGCGTTAATTAATCAAACCGAATAAACAAAGTCGAGTAGGGTTCCATCTTAACACCAATTGACATTAATTAAGATGAGTAGTATACCCACTTATATACAAGATTTAAATTCACTATCTAATCAATATGAGATACTATCTCATATCACATATTCACAACACAAGGGCAAATCAAAGTAGAGACGGATAAGATGGGATTAAGAAAAAAAAAATGAACAACAATAGACAAGCAAAGAGGCATCAGAGCGATGGGAAAACGAATTGAACCATAAAACTAGGGTTGTTCTACGAGCTGAATAGCTCGAGCTCGTCTCGAGATCGACTTGAAAAAAGCTCGAATCGAGCTCGTTCACTTACCTATACAAGCCGATCCTGATCATGATTTTAAACTCGGTTGAAAGCTAGACTCGTTCAATTTAAGCTCGAATAACTTGAATTTTATGGAATTTCTAAAATTTTCTTTAAGTTAATATGTTATGACCAAGTAAAACTGCTTAAAGCTCGAAAAAGCTTGACTCGATCTCGTTCATTTACTAAAACAATCCAAACTTGAACAAAAAAAAACTCGTTTAAAAATTAGGTTCAACTCGGCTCGAGCTCGTTTAACAAATGAACTAAGCTTGAGTATGTCAAACTCGACTCGTTCGGCTTGAATAGCACCGCTACATAAAACTGAGTTGAAGGATGACGGGTAAGTGGCCAGGATAGAGGCGTAAGCGTAGGCGGATGTGGTCCATGTGGGCGACGGAGGCGAGGCTAGGTAGGCGTCTAACCAAGGCGGACAGCGACAGCGAGCCCAGAAGAGCGGAGGCCGGCATACACGGGTGTACGCAAGGCAGCCTAGCTAGTAGTTGGTGGTGATGAACCGATGAAGGTGAGTACGTGGCGGCGGAGCCTGGTACAGGTGGGTGGTTGGGGAGGCGGTGGCCATGGCGGTAGGAAACCTAGGTGGCCGGTGGAGCCGAGGTGGAAGGTCGGCGAGGGCAGCGGCAAACGCTCAAGGGGACCCTTTTTTTTTTTACCTACCTTTGCGCCTGCTGCTTTTTTTATTCTTCCGATGGTTTCTATATCTCATCATAGTAAATAATTGAAAAAAATTGGTGGAATGTCCGTTTAGAAAAACTAATTAAGTAAATGTTCACATTTAAAGGGATATTAAGTAAGTGTCCACAATTTTTATGTAATCCCAATTCTACCCCTGTTATAAAAATTTCCTCCCCCCTCATTCCTTCCCTCAGTACAACTCTCTCCTTCGTTCACTTCTACTGGTCATCTCCACGTCTCTCCTACGCTCCTACCGCCAGGTCGCCGACGTTCACTCCTACTGGTCATCTCCACTCCTTTTCTTCTTCCCGTCCTTCTCAATCTCTTCCCACCTCTTTTCGATTCCCTTCCCCTTTCGATTTGAGGAATTTTATTGTTTAGCCCTAAATTCGATTGCACTTGCTTATGCTCTAGATGAGACGCGAAGGAGGAGATGCGATTGTAGGCGAAGAGGAGGAGAGCTACGCCGACAGGGAGAGATGAACGAAGATTGATGGCGACGGCGAAGATCGGATTGAGATGGATGGAGTGGCTTCAAGGCTGGATTTGCATTATCGGTGGTGCTTCCATGGCAACATTATCCTTGTCATCCTTGCCGACGAATCTCCTCTTCACAGCTCCGAAATTCCGCCGAACACGAGCTTGCTCGATCCCAGACGAGGAGTAGATGAAGCGCTGAAGAAGGAGAGGAGGAGGAACGGTGAGCATCAAAAGACCTAGAATCGCTTCTCCCTGTTTATCGCTGCTCGCTTCTATTCGTTGCTTCTTATATCTATTCGTTAGTCGTCCTGCTGCTCACACCTATTCATCAATCCTGATGTTGTAATTGATCAGATTTGGTAGGTACTATTGATTTTTGTTCAATTGATTTTTTGTTTCTACTGCTATAGGTTAATTGATTGATTCTAACTTTTGCTTTTGCTTTGCTTTTCTTTGCTTTTACAGGGAAAGTTCATGCCGAAGGTTGTGCCATTTTATGTCCTTGTGGAGTCAAGCCGAATAGAAGATTGTTGTTAATTAAACGGTAGAATTCCCTTGCTGAATTGTGTTCTTCGTTGGCTATGTATTGCCTTTCGAAGTTGGTTTTGTTGCCAATAGCTACTTTCTTGTTTAAATTTGAACCACTAGATCATACACATTTTTGTTAGATTACTCATAGAGGTATGTGTTAAGTTTTAACTTGATGCAGCCCTCTTGCATGATGGATTGTCGAATAATTGAGGGTGGAGTTTTTGTAGCTAAAGCCTACGGAATCTTCAATGAAACCTTGAATCTAGATCAATTTTTGTTGCATGATTGAGGATGGAGTTTCAGTTTGGTGACAATATATATTTTGTCATTGGTGACAATAGATTACTGTTTGCTTAGTTTTAGTCACTCTAGGGTATAATGTTTTGTCATTGGTGACAATAAATTACCGTTTGCTTAGTTTTAGTCACTCTAGGGTATAATGTTTTGTCATTTGTGACAATAGATTACTATCTTGGTGATATTTAGTATGGTGATGACAATTTTTTTTTTGTGATTACATGGTTTTGGTGACAAATATTTGTTGAAACAATATTTTGATGACAATAGGTTGATGACACTATTTTATTGTTGATGACAACAAATTACTAAAGTAGGTTGATGACAATAGGGGGTGGTGATAATGTTCTCTGTTTAGGGATAATAGATTGGTGGCAATGTTTTTTAGTTGGTGACAATTGGTTTGTGACAATGTTTGGTGACAGTGTTCACTTGTTGGTGAAAATAATTTGATGACAGTGTTTCGTAATTGTTGACAATAGGTTGATGGCAAGATTTTGTAGTTGGTGATAGTATGTAGTTAGTAAAAATTGGTGGTGACAATATTTTATAGTAGGTGGCAAAAAGTTGGTGACAATGTTATATAGTTGATGACAATGTTTTGTAATCGATGACAATAGGTTGGTGACAGTGTTCACTAGTACTAGAAAAAAATTCTGTTAAATGTCAATAGAAAGAAAAAAAAATTTCACCAAAAAAGTCAACTGTCACCAAAATAATTATCACAAATAACTGTCACCGGAAAAATATACACAGCTGTCACCAAAAAACTGTCACCAAGTGCAGGCATTGACCAAAATGGTCAATGTTGACTGGTTAAAATTAAAAATGGTCAAAGTGGGAAGGGGGAAGGGTTAGTGATGGGGAAGGAGGGGTATTTTTGTAAAAAATGGACATTTACTTAATTATGTAAAAAAATGGACATTTACTTAATTTTCACATCTAAAATGGATATTTACCCAATTGAACCTAAATAATTTGCCTCGTTAATCAAAAGCCAGAACAGTAAAAATAATACTCCGTAATAAAGTATATACTCTACTCCGTAGTATTTAGTATCAAATGACAGTACAGTGTTAACGAATCATAGTCGTCCAAGAATGAAACATCCAAATTAACTTAAAATTGATAATTTTTTGTTCGAATTAATGAACTGGAACCCAATATATTGATCATTAGACCATCCACAATGGTTTTGGGTAAAATGTACACATTTGCACAAGATGTGTAAAAATACACATCACTTTTTAACAGTTTGCTCCAATGGTGAAATGTGCATTTTTTACACACCATTCAAATACAATTCATTTAAAATAAAAAAGAAAGTAAAATCATAAAAAATCAACCAATGAAATTATCTTGCTTTTTGTAAAAGTTTTTGCATATAGGGGAGGTTGTGTGCTCAAATTTGCACATTACATGCTCAAATGTGTACATTTGCACACACCCAAAACAACAAATGGAGTTAAAAAGTGTCTAAAAAATACACATTTGCACACCACCATTGTGGATGGTCTTACTCGGTAGTCATTAGTCATTATCCACTAGCGATATACCGCCCTATATCTTATCATTTGACTTTTTATCACATTTTTTAAGTTAAAAATGATATAAAATATTAATTTTTTATTAATTACAAAATAATACTTATCTAATAATTATTAAATTATATAAAAAATAATATTTTATATAATTTCTATTCATTTGTTAAAAAAATAGTGAAATAACAAACTATCAAAATTTTGAGACGAATTAAGTGTGGATCATCACAATATCTTCCCTTAGCACGTTAATTAATTTCTTTAAGTTAGGCCGTGTTTGGTAGTAGGCGGAGGTTATGGGGTTAGAGATTATGGAGTTGGAAGTTGTGGAGTTGGAGGTGTGGAAGGTGGAAAAAAAAACCTGATTGGGTGTTTGGTGATTGTAAGTTTGTAAATGGGTTTTGAGATGAAAATGTCTAAAATACCCCTACCCCTACCCCTTCCCCTTTCTTATACAATTGAGTTCCAAGGGCAAAAAAAAAAAAAACCTCCCAAAGCTTGCCCTCCAAGCTTTTTTTTTGGCAAATTTAACCCCTCAAAACCTCCACCTTAAACTCCATCTTAAAATACAAATCTCTTGCCAAACACATAGTTAGTTCTTTGTGTGCATTAAGGGATTAAAATTCCCCCACCAAAAAAAAAGAGATTAAAATTGACAAGGAAAAAAAAAAGAGAAAAGTCTAGATCAAGTTGTTAGCCATTTGTCCAGGCCCAGTTCCAGCTAGCGAGTAACACAAATGACCCACAATTGATTTTTATATAACTTTGCAAAAAAAAAAATTTATACAAGCCGATAATTTAAGGGTGATCAACCGCGATTAAACCACTTATTAATAAAGCATCCTGCCGGACATAAAACTTTGCAATTAAAAATACATACATCTTATTTTACATAGGAGATGAAGAGAGAGCGCCACAAAAATATTTTTAAAAATGCTCAAAATCATTCAAATTACATATTTGTTGATAATCCCTCTTTCTTTTCAGATTTTTTTCTTTTGTATGCCTTTCCATCTCAACTTTGTCGAGATTTTTGAGATATGTATGCTTTATTTGGTTGTATGTCTATGTTTGTGTATGAGTATATGTCGTTTTTAGGTCAATCAAAAATATCCCTTGACTCATTCAAGAAAAGTATGTATATAGTCAAGTCTTGCTAGCTTAGTTGGTAAGGATAACATGTAGTGACCAATAGGTTACGAGTTCGAATCCCCCTCCCCTATTGTAATGGCCTAAGTATCTACCTATGAACCAAAAAAAAAGTATGCATATACCTCAACCTCGTATACAAAATTGTTGTTGTTGTACGTATATAGCATGATCACCTAATTTTGCCCAAATTATATTACAAAAATATTGAAGCCTTGAAAATAATGCTATATACACATACAAAATATATGAAATGAATTTGTAGGGTTTATATTAATATTAGATCCAGAGGAAAGTTGAAAATGTATGAATTATAGTTGAATTTGAACCTTAAAAGATTTAAATCGTCAACTATTAATATAAAATATAAATTGGTCTCTTTATAGTGTTTTTGATAGACTCTCCAACAAATCCATGTATTTTATTGAAAGAGAAAAAAGTATACATAATATATCCATTTAATTATGATTAATATATAGCTGAAATAAATCTAAATGAATTTTTCTAAGTGAAATTAATGATTGAAATATGATTTTTGGGGTATACATATATAGATATGTTATCTTCTGTGGATTCATTTAATTATGATTAATAAGTGAAATTAATTTAAATGATTTTTGTAAGTGAAATTAATGATTGAAATATGATTTTCCCCACCTTGTGAAATGATTTGGTGCAACATAATTTTTGAAACACATGGTGCTAGCCATGTTCCACAATTTCAACTTGACACTTGTTGTATGGACAAAATAATAAATATATTAGCAAAAAAAAAAGAAGGAAGAAGATGATGATCGGATTTATTAACATGAATCAATTATTAACAATCTTATTATTCTTTGAACAATGATTGTGCTTTTCTTCATATCTTTGAGAAACTTCAAATTAAATGATTGGAAATTTAGGATGGAGAATAAGCGAATGTAAAATAATTAATTTGCATATATCTATCTCAAAATCAACTGAAAAGTTAATTGCTTTTTTTAGGTTGATTTTATAATATTTTATTTTGGGCAGAAACAAACATATATAGGTTAGATATTTAATTCTCTACTTAAATATATTAATCATTAGTATTACAGTTTACAAATAACAAGTGCTCAGGAGTACAATTTAAAAATGGTTCAGTACTTCAGTTTTAATTCAACTTTATCATATACGGAGTATAATTTATATGTATTTGAGTCTAGCTTATTACACCCCAGCATACTCTTCTTTTATTTTATTTTTTTTGGGGGGGGGGGGGGGGGGTGTTCTAAATTCTAACTTATGTCTTTGGTTAAGAGATTAAATTTTGATATATTTCCATATTTTAATCATATTAATAGTGTTTTAAAATAGATTTTTAAGACTTTATCCATTAAAATGTAAGAATTTTTTTTAGGTTAAAAATATTGTTTTAAAATTATATCTATCTATCTATATCTATATATATACTCTTAAAAGAGTTTTCTTCTATGCGTCACATCTACTTTAATCCTCTCTTTTCAACCAATCACCTTTCTTTAATTTTTTATCTTTTTTATCTTTTTAATTATTTTTAACATTTTTAAATCAATATCTTTATTTCAAAACTTATTTTTTTAAGAAAGTTATAAATATACACATCTCTAACCAATTAATTCAATTCAAAATAGTTAAATCAATGAATTTTAATCAATCAAATTATAATAGGTTATTTTGTATTCCTTAATATATTCAACATTTTATAATCAATTGGCCCAATCAGAAGTTTTTTCCTTAGGTGTCATAACTTCCTTCATTTTAGGCTCTTCAACCGACAACCAACCAATGTAATTTAAATATAAACTATTAACTATGGAAAAGTCACACATTTTTTTAACTATTTATCTATATCTAACTATTAAATGAGAAATATTTTACTTAGTAGTTATAACCACATTCATTTTAAGATTTTTTGGAATAAATTTATTACTTTATCACCACAATCTTTCTAATTTTATGCTAAAATTTATTAGTATATTAATTTATTTTAATAAGTAATTTTGTATAATGTTAAAAAATTTTTTTTTACAAAAATCATGTCATGGCAAGGGAACTGTACTAATTTTGTTTTTAATTTCTATCAATAAAAATTTATGCCTGTGAGATTTCAATGATTATTTTTTTATATCGAGGATAACCCTCATTTGGTGGTAAACCTCGAACATGTGACCTGACCAACAAGAGTCACGCATCAGGTAAATCAGCTTGTGTCGACCAACTTGACCCAATAGTAAGAAGTAAGGTGAACCAAAAAAACTTAACTCTATTTCAACTTTTTTATATTTTGCTGTTATTTTTTTTTACTTCGCATTAGAGGTTTCCAATTCCAACACTCATGTTACAGATTACTAATCAACATTATTTGATTATTTTTAGTTCCAAAAAAAAATTATTTGATTATTTTATGGGAATTAAATTAATGATTTGGATTAATTATTCGATTGAGTTGAGGAAACTTGCAGCCGTGTGGTACACGTGCCAATAAGTAGACGTAGTACACAAAAAGATTCTGAAACTGACGCGCCACACGAGTGGGCAATTTACTCTCACCTAAAATGTGTGCGGCCTGGATCATTGAATTATTTCCAACTTTTTTTTTCAAATTTTTTTTAAAAGGGAATAAATTTTAATTTTAAGATTAATAATGTATTAAAACTTGGGAAAATAGTCATGCAAAATAATTTTTAAAAGGGAATAAATTTTAATCATACAAAATAATTAGAAATTTTATATTAATATCTGTAAAAAATTCATAATTTATACTTTTTTTTAAAAAAATGTTCTTTATTACTAATGCTTTGATCATATAAAATAATTTTTTTCCGATGCTTATGTAGGACTTGACAAAAATTAATGGATATCTGTTGCTCTCTTGGAAGATAGCCAAGAGAAGTTGAGAAGAAATAATACTTTTGAAGGAGCTCTAGAAAGACAAATTAATTAAATTTAAAATGATATTAATAATATTTATGTTTTTTAAAACAAGTATAAAAATTAATTATGTGTTGGAGAATGATTAAGACGTGCCTTGTTAAAAGGCTAGTCAAGCCGACACCAATTTTTGCCCATGGGGCCATTGCACGTGTGTTGCTTGATTTTCCAAAGTTTTTAATTAACATCAAATATATTCTATAATTTTCACAATTTTTTTTAACTACCTCTAGAATATTAGGTTTGCTTAATTAATCATTTGTCTATATCTAATGTCATTATTGATTATACAACTTGGTTGTAACTTGTAAGGTAGCTAGGACCATATATAATTAATACAATTTCCCTAACTAATTTGACATTTGATATATACGTCCACTTTCATCAAATTAGGGTTCCTAAGTGATGTTGGGTTCGGCCACATGAAATGAGGTGAGTTGAAAAAAATCTCGATTAGTTAGGTTAAATATAAGATTTTAGTTTAAATAGCAATTGAAAAATTGAATTTTCATCAACCACTCACCCTAAGTTTTTTTGATTTTTTTATATTCATAAATCTATATATTCATTTTCTCCTATCTCATCAACTAGTTTGTATCGGTCATTCTAGTGGCTGGGTTACCAAGCACTTTATTAGTTGATGAACACTCTAATTTAACATATATTTAACACACTTAATCTATTAGCTTCAGCTCTACAAATTCTCTATCTTGAGTTTTTGGAAAATATTGGGATTGTTTTTTGTTCAGAGCATGTCCAACAACTTCCATAGAACAATCTCCAAAATAGAGAATTATAAGTCAAATGTTAAGAAAATTTTTTGGCTTCATTCCAAAAGTTTCCCCATTATAGAGTTTACCCAAAAATATATAGAGTTTTCTCCAAATTTAGGGAATGATCTTCATCTTTTCTCTCCATTCTCTATTTTGAATAATTTAATGGGGAAGCTCTTGGACCAAAAATCATTTCAATATTCTTCGAAAAATCAAGACGGAGAACCTCTTGGGCTTGCGACAACTTCTCCATTACATTCTCCAAAATAGAGAATGAGGAGATAAAATAAAGACATTCCCAAAATTTGGAGAAAACTCTATATATTTTTGGGTAAATTTTATAATGGGGAATCTGTTGGAATTTACCAAAAAAAAAATCAGAATATGTAATTTATAATTCTCCATTTTGAAAAATATAATGGGAAAGTTGTTAGACATGCTTTAATACTACTAGATACACATTGAATTAACCATGAATATTTATGAGATATGAGAAACAATATATCCATAAAATTCCACACCTTGTCCAAAACTATGGATATGTATATTAAAAAAAAAAAGCATTTTCAACAAAAAAAATTGAGTTTTTTTTTGTTTTTGTTTTTTCATTACATTTGTGTTTTGATTCTATGAAATGAAATGTTAAACAATCTCAAATTAATTTCCAGCGAGAAGAAATCTTCTCAGGCATATATTATTCTACACTCCAAAGTGACTTCCAACAAAGAGACTTCCAAGAAGATAAAGCTAATTAACTAATTAATCCTTAATTGATTAAAGTACTAGCCATCATATACATATACATCATCTATATGTTACTATTTTTAATTAATTAGATACCCCTCCCTTTGACAATAATTACCGTTTTAGGCTTTTACTTTTGCTGAAGAAAAAATTTATTTATTGATCCATATTTTAGATTTTTCACACAATATGTTCCAATTTTGCACATTTAAACTGTTATATCTAAAAAAATTAGGTGCAAATTTGACGTGACACGATTTAGTTACACACTATATGTAATTGTTTTGATTGGTTTGATTTGAGATTGTTATGAGGAATCTCGATTGAAAATTTTAATTAGATTCTAATTATGTATTTATCTTGCATGTTTTTTCTTTTAACTCTCGTCATTAATTTAAGGTGTCTTCATGAACTCCGACGCAACTTTGTTGAATGGTTTGGTATGTTTCGTGGATGCTTCGAGCTCTATTTTGATGGTGGTGCTTAAGCATTTTCCGAGTGTTGTGGATATTGGCCTTGTGGAGGCATTCGAGTCCGATGACCTTAATCTTATCTCCCATTTGGGTGGTGGTAGTGGAAACCTTTCGTATCTAGATCTTTTTATATGTGATGATATTAAGGTTAGTCGTTACTGTTTTTATAACTTCTTCCTTTTTTTTATAGCCCACCTAGTTGCTAGACTTTTGCCAACTTATTGATAAGCCTTGTCATGTTTGGTTTGATCATTTTCTGTAGGATTTTTTTAGTTCCAAAAAGTTTAGATGAGTTGGGTTTCAAATCACATGCATTACCATGGTCAGGACATGTTTATGGACTTAGCATCCGATTATAGAGGTATTTACATATCGTCCATCAACATTGTCATATTCATAGCAGAAATCAAAACATAATTAACATTTTTTATAATAAAAAATGACCCCTTTTAACCAATGAATGCAAAAAAAAGTGTTAGTTAATAAATAAATAAACTACTACCTCCGTTCGGAAAAACTTGTCGTTTACTATTCATGCACGCTTTTTTAGAATGATAAAAACTATATAAAATATTTATTTTAAAAAAAAAAATTTAACAAGTTTGTACTTATTAATAATAACTACGAAATTGTTAAAAAAATTATTAAAAAAACTAGATATTTTATATAGTTTTTATCTCCTAAAAAAGCGTGCGTAAATAGTAAAACGTCAAGTTTTGCCAAACGGAGGTAGTATGAACCTAAAATTGTGTCCTTTTTTAATTTTTAATTTTTATTCTTTGTAAACACTATGAGCACGCACCAATGCAGTAATGAAAATTGTCTTGTTCCATCTACATACTTAGAGGCACAAATAGGTTATACTTACTTTTAAGCATACAATCTATCGTGTCAATTCAACTAATAAGTATAATATTTTTGCAATTCGAGATCACATTCACATAGTTAAATTATCTTGATTTAGCATATCAAAATTTCTTCATTTAAAATTCTACAACAAAGCGATTTATTATCTCCTTAAATCTATGTGATATAAAATCAACTACATTGATCACGACGAAACTTTTTTACTTTTATCATCATTGTATCTAACACAAACCTAGAGGTCGGCTCTAGTCCATCTTTATTTTTGTAAATATATTAAAAAGAAAGAAAAAATTAATAAAAATTATCCATTTGTTTATTTAAAGAAGGATTTTATTAATAAAAATTATATATGAAATTTTTTGTCTACCTAACCTACCCAAGTTTTAATTTATGGTTTCATATCCGATTGTATCTTGTACGAACTAAATACATTTTTAGGGGTAAGAGTGTAAGACATAAGGACAAAAAACATAATAGAACATAGAATAACTTATTGGTTCTTCTTATACAAAATGTACAAAATTTTCAAACAACAAATTGATGAAACCAAACAATATATATATGAATATAATTCTAACATGATGTATCAAGGTGTTTGTTGAATGGGATGCAAATATTCAAAGTCCAAAGCTTAAATTAGGGAGAATGACATAAACCTTATAGCACACAAGAAGTTGTCATTCTCTTGAGTGTGTTACAAATAAATTTGTTTGTCTTATTGCAAATTTTTTAATTCTCATTTTTCCCTAACCATTTAAATTAATTTATAAGATCAAAAGGGGCAGTAATAGAATAGAAAGTAGAAACAAAGCAAGGAATATATAACTTTCAACTTCAAGAGGAAAATCCCAAAAAGTTGGTCCAAGTTTTTTGCATTGATTTTGAGGATTGGACTGGTCAAGGTTGATTTTGAACACCTTTTGATTTCAAATAGAAGTGTCCAAAGTTTCCCATTAGTTGTCGTGCTTTTGCAACAATGGCTAAAAGATCAAAAAAGGCCTAAGAAGTCTTTGATCTCGTGACCAACTTTCTGTTTTGAGGAGGACAAATTTAATTTCATAAAATGGCAAAAAAAAAATCGAGCTACAAGTTTAATGATATTTATGATGATTTTGAATAAAATGATGTGATATTTATTAAGATTTTTTCTATTTTTTCAAGCACTGTGTTTCCCGGTTCTTAGTTCAGTTTGATTGGGCTTGATTGCTTTATATCTAGACTGGGTATTGTATAGTTTATTTAAGGGATTAACCATTCCACTTAAACAAGTTTATGTTTTTAAGAAAATTCGAACCTTGCACCAACTTGACATGAATTATAGCCCCATAATCATTACAACAACTTATGATTTTTTTTACGGTTTTTCTAACCTATGCCCTTGAGGCATAGGTTAAGAGGCTACATTTAGAAAGATTTTGAAATTTAAATGATTTTAGTCATTTTTAATAACACTTTCCTAGGGTATATACATTCAAATATAGAGAATCTTTACCAATATAATTTACTTAGTTGTTTTTAATCATTTTATGGGGATCTTTTAGTGTAAGCTAGAATTAAGAGGGCAGTTGTTAGAAATTATACTCCTAGTTCAAATGGGTCTAGCAATATGTTACGTTATATAGATGCATCTCTACTTCTCTACCTTCAAACGTTGGGCATGTATGGATAATGGGCTTGCCAAGCCCATTGCCTAGAAGCCCAAGTATCTGCTAGAGCAAGTGAAAGAGCTCTCTTTTGTCTCCAAGGCAACGACTATGAATATGAATTACATAAACGTATAACTCATTGGGTAGTTAAAGCTGGTAGGTTGTGTATAAAATATATGTAATTTTTTTTTAAAGTTAGTAAGATGTTTAGTAACTCTAGTTAATAAAATAGATTTTTTTTTTGAATAGGTAATAGTTCGGGTGGAAAGATCCTACCCGAAAGCATCATTGCGGATGAGGTCTTGGAGACCTGCTAGTTAATAAAATAGATGATACAAATTAGATACTGAGATGAGATAAATAATTTTTTTTTGAATTAAGGTAAATATTTGAAATACTTGACATTGTTCGAGAGGTTGTAACAAATAGCAGACGGGCTAATCGTTATGAAACTAGGAAGTTAAAACATCAATACTAACCCAATTTGAACAAAGCAACAAAATGTTAGAAAAATGCGGGAGCAGATGGAGACTCTGGGATGAAACTATAAATAGTGAGAACACGAAGAAAACTATAAGCTTCCACGATGTCTCGCTGCCTGATAGACAAGTTAAGAAGAAACTTAATTGAGGAAGATTCTCAAAATTTTAATTATTTTAACATTTTTTAAAATTGAATTTATAGGGCAGGTGGTGGCTCTAATTTTGGTGTTTCTAGGCGATTTTCGACTTCATTGGGTATGTAGAATTCGGATTCGGGACTGGATGTGATTGCGGTGGTGTGCTCACTGCTCAAGGTGACCCTGTGTTCGGGAATGAGCTCCCTTGGAGTTTCGCCGTCACCACCCAAAGGAAACAGAGTCCTGATGTATCGCTGACCTGTGATACTACTTCTTTATGGTGGTGCTTGACTTCGTTCTTTGCTGAAATCCTCAACTTGATGAGTTTAGTTTTGCTTAAATTTGTCCTTGTAGAGTGCTTGTTGTTTGTTGGTTGTACTTTTGTTTTGAGTGGTCTATTGTATTTTGACGGTTTATCTGTCTCCCTACTCGTTGGATTCTTTTTTATATATATTTTTTTTAGGGAAATTTCGCTTGGTAGCCACGAGGTTTGGTCTTTTTCGCATGATACCCAAACATTTTAAGAATTTCGCATGGTAACCATGAGGTTTTGATAAATTTCGTGTGATAACCAAACTTATTAAAAATCATATAGAAATTATATAAAATGATAAATATATAATAATCCATTCACTTAATCACTCATTTTTGGTGTTTTACTTTTAAAAAACCGTCAACAATCCTTTTAATATTTAAGGAGATTAAATTATTTACCCAAAGAATGTGTAAATTATTAAAAAGTCACCTAAAATTAAAAAAAAATAAGTACATAAAAAATGAGTAAATTATTTAAAATATGTACTTAATTTATGAAAAAATTTGGTGAAATATCCATTTTCAAAGTGTAATTAGGTAAATGTCCATTTTTGTTTGGTAATTAAGTAAGTGTCCATAATAATTTGATAATACCAAAATACCCCTATTTTAATTTTTCACCTTTAACCCACCTCTTTCCCCATTTTCTTCGTGGCTTCCAGCCTTCCATCCCCTTTCTCTCTTCATCCTCTTCGCCCAAACCTATCTCGAGCTCAACCATGTCGGAAGGCCACACGCTTCCACCGCCGGCCGCAGAAATGGCCGCCGTCAGCATCAACTCTTCCTTCGGCGCCGTCCATAAAGTTGTCTTCTCCCAGCGCATCCTCATCCGCTCCATCCTCTCCTGCCTCGACGGCGGCGGCGGGCTCGCCGGCCAGAAGGCGTTCGCACCCACGATTTGTATCTCGCACGCTCTCTCCCTTTCTCTGATATCTCCGAGCATCTCGCACACCTGATGGCCTCAGTTTCAGGTATCTAATTGTTTGCTGGGATTTCAATTATCGTTACTTTCGATTGCCTTTTGTTGCTTAGATATTCGCTTCGACTTCAACAAAAATCAGTTGCTTGTGTTTTTGCTTGGATCGATCTTTGCACTTGATTGGATTCAAATCGGATGAATTTTGTTGTTGTCATTCATGAATTCCACTATTTCAGTGTTTCTGGATTGTTCAATTTTACTTTATTGCTTTGGCGTTCGCTTTAATTCAGCGAAATATGGATTCTTTTTCACTGAGATTAGGGTTTTGATCTCTGCATATGTATGAATGAAGCTTTAATCGAATGAGTTTGTAGTTACCTCCCATGGATTAGGCTACACAGATTGGGACCTTTCTGCATTTTGTCCTTCTATCTCTTACTCGGTGAATAATTTCCATTGTGAGATTGATTTTAATTGATTGATCACAGACATTCCGAATAAGAAAACAAAGGGCAGAAGGAAAATTCTCATCGAGAGGATTCAAGATAGGTGCAAGAGGCACGTTGCCTTCTCGAGGAGGTGCATTGGCTTGTTAGAGAAGGCCGGAGAACTATCCTCTCTTTGCGGATCAGAGGTGGATGTCATCCTCTCTTTGGTGATAGTCAGTGGGATCATTTCGATTACAATTTTTGGTGACAATCATTGAGATTATTTTAATGACAAATTTTGGTGACATTGTTCTATAATTGGTGATAATATTTGATGATAATGTTATATAGTTGGTGAAAATGAGATCACTACCATTGTCATTTGGTAACAATTTATTTATACATGTTATTTTGTCAATATTTGAGTGGTGACACTCTTTGATGACAATAGTTAGTGACAATGTATGTGGTCATAATTGTAGTGTTAATAATCTCGTAGTGATAGATCAATTGTCATAAAAAAATCTCTGTACTAGAAAAATCAATTGTCATAAAAAAATCTTTGTCACCGGAATAATTGTCACCGGAATATGGTGACAATGTTCCGGAGTTGGTGACAATTTTATGTAGTTAGGGGAAATAGGTGGTGACATTTTTAATAGTTGGTGACAAAAAAAAATGGTGACAATGTAAGTACGTGGTTTATAAACTAGTTTAAAATCAGATTTAGTACTTAATTAGTTGATGAAAGTGTAAGTGTGTGGTTTATAAACTAGCTCAAGTCTAATGGTATACTTAGGGCTCTCCGATTTTTTTTATTGGTGACACTATCTTGGTGATATTTAGTATGGTGATGATAATTTATTTTGTGATTACATGGTTTTGGTGACAAATATTTGTTCAAATAATATTTTGATTACAATAGGTTGATGATACTATTTTATTGTTCGTGACAACAGATTACTAAAGTAGGTTGGTGACAATGGGGGGTGATAATGTTCTTTGTTTAAGGATGATAGATTGGTGGCAATGTTTTTTAGTTGGTGACAATTGATTTGTGACAATGTTTGGTGACAGTGTTCCCTTGTTGGTGAAAATAATTTGATGATAGTGTTTCGTAATTGTTGACAATAGGTTGGTGACAACATTTTGTAGTTGGTGATAGTATATAGTTAGTAAAAATTGGTGGTGACAATATTTTATAGTAGGTGACAAAAAGTTGGTGACAATGTTCTGTAGTTGATGACAATATTCTGTAATTGATCATTGATGACAATAAGTTGGTGACAGTGTTCACTAGTACCATAAAAAAATAGTGTTAAATGTCACTAGAAAAAAATAAAATGTCACAAAAAGTCAACTGTCACCAAAATAATTATCACAAATAACTGTCACAGGAAAAATATACACAACTGTCACCAAAAAACTGTCACCAAATGCAGGCGTTGACCAAAATGGTCAATGTTGACTAGTCAATGTTAAAATTAAAAATGGTCAAAGGGGAAGGGGAAGGGTTAGGGATGGGGAAGGAGGGGTATTTTTGGAAAAAAATGGACATTTACTTAATTATGTAAAAAAATGGACATTTACTTAATTTTCACATCTAAAATGGATATTTACCCAATTGAACCTTAATTTATTTTCAAATCCATAAATTAAGTACATATTTTAAATTACCATTCATTCATATTTGTTTAAACTAAATAAAATATTTTGGATAAAATAAACTTTGTATTATATATCTAATATGTAATCTTTTTAAAACATTAGAAATGTTATTAATGACTCTTTGAAAACAACCAACTACATTGGGTAATTATGTATACTTTTTCAAATTTGAAAGTTTTTTTTAAAAAAAATACCATTATTTTTTTGTATAATTTATTTATTTATCATGCAATTAATGTGTAGCACTATAAAATTTTAAATGGTTTTAGTTAAATTTTTAAAAATAAAAAATCAAAATTGGGTTGTTGTGTGAAAAAATATATTTTATGATTATTTTGTGATTTTACCTAAGATTTTTAACCAATTTGATTAACATAAGAAATTTGCCCAAACCTCGTGGCTACCACACAAAATTGGTCGAACCTCGTGGTTACCATGCGAAATTTTTGAAAAGTTTGGGCACTATGCGAAAAGAGTCAAACCTTGTGGCTACCAGACTAAATTTCCCTTTTTTTAAAATAAAAAACGGCTACTATTTCAATCCGGTTCCCATTTTGAGCCCAAAAATTCCGGCTCGGATCGAACCCAATCCGGAACAATTTCGAACCCGGTTCAGCAGTTTGGAGGCGGTGAGGCACTGAGGCCTCAAAACCTAGAAACAGAGTTTACCTCCATTCCCGTTTCCAGCTCTGTAGAAGAAGACGATGGCGGAGGTGGCGAGTTCAGTGGTACACGAAGTTCTCGGCCGGCGAGTGCAAGACGTCGATCAGCCAATCATCGATTACATCGTCAACGTCCTCGCCGACGAAGACTTCGACTTCGGCGTCGATGGCGATGGCGTCTTCGATGCCCTTGGGGAGCTCCTCATCGACGCCGGCTGCGTCTCGGACTTCTCCGAGTGCCAATCTGTAAGTCTTCCTGTAATCTTTACCGAAAATTGACCAAGGATATGGATTCTAGCTTTGTTACTCCTGTAACCTTCACTGATGTTCAGATTCGATTTTGTTGCTTTAGAGTTTTGATTTATTTGGACTGTTTGGATTTGCTCCGTTTTTAGGAGTACGTTTGTATGGAGCACAGCTTAATAAAAAGGATTTGCAATATGTTATTCAAAGCTAGGGTTTATTTCTTTTCTGTTTCTCATTATAGATTCCTGAGCTCTTGTTATATGTGCAGATTTGTGGCAAATTGAGTGATAAATTTGGAAAGCATGGACTAGTTAAACCTAAGCCTTCTGTGAGAAGTCTTGCAGCACCATTGAGGATGTTTGATAACATGGATGATGGAGAAGCTCCTAAGAAGAAGCAGCCTGAAGTAACAGATGGTCCATTGTTGACAGAGCGTGACAAGATAAAAATTGAAAGGAAAAAAAGAAAGGATGACCGGCAACGAGAGGTATGAGTGTATGTTCCATTTTCTGATGACGATTTCATGTCCTAGAGTTTGCATTTGTTGAATCAATTGGGTTTGCCCCCACTATTATAAACTAACTATAATGTATAAAATTAGTGCATACCACATCCTTGTAAAGTTTTTCACTTGTTATGCATCCCACAAGCTTGGTAATTATGGATTGTTTATCCATTTCCTAAAACCCTTATTTGTTCCACATACTTTAGGTTGCGTACCAAAAGCATGTGGAGGAAATGGAAGCAGTCAGAGCTGGAATGCCTGCCATGTCTGTTAACCATGATAACAGTGGTGGCCCCGTTGTCAGGGATATCCATTTGGAGAATTTCAATGTATCTGTTGGTGGCCGCGATCTCATTGTTGATGGTACCGTGAACCTTGCATTTGGGAGGCATTATGGTGAGTTGGCATTTGTTATCAGCTGACTATCCTCTGATCTGTCAAGTCAGTCTAGTGAAAAATGAAACATAGTTGATCTAGTGGATTGTGTTCTGTATGTTGTTAACGACTCGCCTTCAAGGTCACAATGAATTTTGTATCTCATTTAGAGAGCTAAGGAGTAAGGACTTTGTTGATCTTGATGCATTAGAGAAGGGAGATAAAATGCTAACTGTTGGGGGGATTAGTCGATTACATAACTAAGACATTCAAGGTTCGGAAATGGGAAGGTAATGTCATGCAAGAAGGGCTTGATTTATTAGAGGTTAGTCGTAATAATTATGGAGCATGTACCTCAAAGGCCACAGTATGGTAAAAAGGAAATGTTTTTTAATGGAGCAGGCCCACATGCCGTAGGGTCATGGATGAGGTTTTTGTGTGACAGGGAAAATATACGTGATTGGATTTCTTGATATTGATGCATCATGCATACAATAGTGCATACCTGCATGGTGAAATTGAAATATTGTGTGATCATATAATTACAAGATGGAATTTCCATCACTAAACTGTATTAGCTTGTGACATTTTTTTAGCCTATAATCTCCAGTCTGTGGTGGCTCAGTGTAGTTCTTGTTCCGTTTCTTGACATGATTATGAAAATCTGTAGACTATACTTGTTCTTTCTAGCTTATCAATCTTGTTTAGGCCCTCAAGCTTCAAGTATACAATTATGCTTTCCTTATATGCACAAGGGCTAATTATGCTTTCCAAATGCAATGCTTTATATGCACAAGGGCCAAAACCAACCCTAAGTCCATGTCTTTGTTACTTTATTATCCTGCTGATATGTTTAAATCCCTCTTTATGCAGGCCTTGTTGGAAGAAATGGTACTGGTAAAACAACTTTTCTCAGACACTTGGCTATGCATGCAATTGATGGAACTCCTAGGAATTGCCAGATATTGCATGTGGAACAAGAAGTGGTTGGTGACGACACAAGTGCCTTACAGTGTGTCCTTAACTCTGATATGGAAAGAACCCAACTTATGCAAGAAGAAGCTCGTCTCGTGGAATTACAGGTTCTGTTTTGCCTATTTTAGATGAATGCAATAAAAAAGTCTTATTAGTGATTTGCTTGTTATGGCTTAGCTACATTTAAATAAATAGTATATGAATGCACATTATTTATTTATTTATTTTTAATGCATTGAAGAGAGACCTAGAATTTGAAGAAGCTGGTGGTGAAAAGAGCAATGGCTCACTAAAGGGAATGGACAAAGACTCAATCTCAAAAAGGCTTGAACAGATATATAAAAGGCTGGAATACATAGATGCAGATTCCGCAGAAGCACGCGCAGCCTCCATTCTGGCGGTTAGTTTGGAATTCTATGTAGCAAAATTACCCTTTCCATGTAATCTGATCTATTTGTTTTTCGTGGATACATTCATTAACATCATTTCTGGATTTCCTCTAAGAGCTCCTTACTAATTATCATCTAGGTGGATACAAGAACATAAAATGGTATTCAGCATATATGTCTTGATGGTCTTATTATCCTTTGGTTGTGCAGTGTTGCTTATATATTAGAGCCCATTATTGTGCCAAATTAAACACACAACGATATGGGATTTAGCTTTGAAAGAGCTCTAATGATTTAGCCAGCTGTGACTTTTTTTTTTCAGGGCTCCTAGAAGTTTATGGGATGGTTTCACTTTTTCATTTATGTCTGTGTTGATGAAATGTAACTACAACATAATTTTTTTTAACCTACTAGATACAACAACAACAACCCAGTAGATCCCGCGATAAATAATCCAACTAGATAAATAATCCAATTCAAGAAGAGAAATAACCATAATAGCTTGCAGCAGCCGGCGCTGGCGGCATTGTGTACAAAACAAATCTTTTTCTCTATTTGCATATATTTGCATGCTTCGGAGTGGATTGAGTATTATTGCACTTGTGTTCACTACTCAACTCTCCATCTAATTCTTATGCATTTATCGCTTTTCTTGTTGATATGGGAATTTAGCGGTGCAAATACACAAATATCTTACCATGTTTTCATCCTCACAGTATTTGGAACATGTAGCGTATCTGATATCTTGATATTCTTTCATGATTTATATTCTATTTTAATTGTGGGAAAGCTATGATATGTTTTTCACCAACATTTATGCTAAATGATCAATTTCTCCAGAGCATGATTAATGATAATTAACACTTTTAGGGTCTTAGTTTCTCACCGGAGATGCAACGTAATGCAACAAAAACCTTTTCTGGAGGATGGCGTATGCGGATAGCTCTTGCTCGAGCATTGTTTATTGAACCAGATCTCTTGCTGCTGGATGAACCTACAGTAAGCTCTATGTTGTTATTGTTTTGGTTGCTGAATCTATAGTTAGTCCAATGTTTTACTGATTGAATGTTAATTCCGACCAATTGACAGAACCATCTCGATTTACACGCTGTCTTGTGGTTGGAATCTTACCTGGTGAAGTGGCCCAAAACATTTATAGTCGTCTCTCATGCTAGAGAGTTCTTGAACACAGTAAGTGCTTTAATCTTTCAATGTGTTAACTTTCACCTTGATGAGCAGTTTATGGAATTTGGAAAATGTTCTTGTAGGTTGTCACAGATGTCATCCATCTACATGGCCAGAAACTGATAACTTATAAAGGAAATTATGATATATTTGAGAAGACACGAGAAGAACAGCTCAAGAACCAGAAGAAAGCATTTGAAACTAATGAGAAGTCAAGGGCTCATATGCAGGTTATTTCTGATGGCCTTTTGCTACTTGTTGCTTCAATTCATTTTATTGTTTTTGCTCTGCTGTCATCATTCTTTAGTGTGATGTGTATAGTATACTTTTGTTTTAACAAATCATTCTATTATGTGTGGTTCACTTTAAGAGAGAAGAGAGTTCTATTCAAAAGAGAGAGAAAAAAGTCTTGTTATATGCTTTCCTGTCTTAGATACTCAAGATTTGTGTTACCGTATTAGGCAGTCTGCTTGAATATATGCCTTTTGCTTTCATTTTTACCCATTATTGGTTTTGGGGTAGGAGGGTTATCCCCATAACTTGGTTAGAGGAGAGCATTCAAATTTCAAACCGCTTTCAGATGTATTGCCCTTCATGGACTCTAAATAATGGCAGATGGGAACTTACTCGAGATGGGTTATACAGTAATTTCCAATTCCTTGGCCTGCACACACCCATGGACCTTAGATACTGTTTATTTTCCTGTCTTAGATACTCAAGATTTGTGATATAGCCTTAAGTAGTCTGCATGACTTTATGGCTTTTCCCTTCTTTCCTACATTTTATTGCGAAAAAGGTTTGGGGCAGGAGGGATTCCCCATCCAGTGGGAGAGGAGAACATTCAAATAGCTTTCGGATGTATTGTCATTCATGAGGGACTCCAAATAACGGTGGATGGGAACTGACTCGAGATGGGTTACATTAATAGCCAATGCCTTGGCCTGTCCGCACCTATGGGCCTTTCAATTTTGTTTTTCTTTTACCTAGCGTATCTAAGGTGCTTATTTGTTTAGCTTTGGGGTTACCCTATCTCCTTTATTCCCTTCACGATCATGGATTTCAGTTTGTTGTATGGGAAATAGTTGCTATAATACACAACAAATTAAGGGACTCTTTAGCAGTTTTTTGAAAAAAAAAGTCCGTTAAGAAAGAGATGTCATTTTAGCATGACTAACAAATATACAACTATATCCTTATTTATCAGTCTACTTTTTTACTTGCTTGAAGGCCATGCGCAAATTCACAATCTAGGAATAATTGCAAGGGCAATTGTGTAAAGTAAAGACCAAAACATCTAAATTGACATCTGTTTGACTATTTCTATAAAAAGTTTACCCTGCTAATCCCTTTTAACCCCTTTGGTTGCATCCAGAATTTGCTTTTAAATCTATAACAAGGTGTTTGTAATAGCATTTAATAGTATCTTTCACATCTCTCTTGTTTGAAATTATTTTAACATCATTTAGTCTTGTTCCTCCCTTGATATATATTTTGTTGCCTTCTAATTTTACATTGGAGTTTTTCGCCATGTCTTGCAGAATTTCATTGATAAGTTCCGCTACAATGCAAAGCGTGCAGCCCTGGTCCAGTCAAGAATCAAAGTACTGATTGTACCCTGATATCAGCTTAAATATTCATCATTTTTTTTTCGTGGTTTGAGTAACTTGTTGCATCGCTCAGCTGCGTTGCACTTGTCCTACTTCTAATTCATTATTGTCGTTTTTCAGGCGTTAGAGCGGATGGAGCATGTTGATGCAGTTGTTAACGATCCAGAGTATCTGCCCTACCCCCCTAAAAAAACACTTTTTTTCTACGTTTTTTTTAATTACTTGTTGAATTTCTGTATTTGAGTATCTTTCCATGAAATTTAGAAGAGAAATTTCTCAAGGTGAGTTTCTTTCTTTGCAGTTACAAGTTTGAGTTTCCAACTCCTGACGATAAGCCTGGTCCTCCAATTATAAGTTTCAGGTATGTCTTTTTATATTGATGCTTAAATTGAATTGTTATGTTATATACAGGGCTTTGATGAGGTTTTGGATTTTTAGGTTAAATTTAGTAGGTTTCTAACCCGTTGAATATAAATGATCTTTTTTTACAAAAATAAATTAATTAATACTCCGTAGGAGATTACTTTTCTAAAATTTAAATTATCAATTCAAAGTTTTCCTCACTATTCTTGTCTCATGACAGCGATGCATCATTTGGATACGCTGGGGGACCGTTATTATTCAAGAACTTAAATTTTGGAATAGATCTGGACAGCCGTATAGCAAGTAAGAGGCCAAGTGCCTTTTAAAAATAAAATAATATACTATCTACATATTTTAATCACTGGCATTCATGTGTGACTTTGCATTGCCCATTTTGTCTGAGAAATCATCTACTACTTTTTGTAGTGGTTGGGGCCAATGGTATTGGGAAGTCCACTATACTCAAATTGATTGCTGGGGAACTGAAGCCAAGCTCAGGGACTGTCTTCTGCTCAGCAAAGGTAGATTTACCAGCTCTATTGCGGTCTTTTTTTTAAAAATAAAATAAAATTATAATCTTAGGTGCTTAGCTACTGACATCTATACATCTAGAGTATACATTTGTACATCTTATTAATGCAGACCATCAAATTTATTTCTAACTTGATAATCCACTTTTTGTTATACTATTAAATATTTCTTTGTGCAGAGTCTTTAATGTTTGTCTTCTTGATGGTCCGTGTTTAGTTTTCAATATCTTATATCCGCTTTGTTCTGAACAATTTTATTAGTTTGATGACTTGGTCAGAAACCTCACCTTTGTTTTACATGATTCTACAGGTCCGAATAGCTGTGTTCAGTCAACATCACGTTGATGGGCTGGACTTGACTTCAAATCCCCTTCTTTATATGATGCGATGCTTCCCAGTGAGTTGACTATTGTTTTTAGTAAACTTTCTGTTTCCTATTTGATTGTTGGATGCTATCTTCTGGTTTATAACATGAATGGGTCAGTTCTCATGGTTTAACATGAAATACTCGTATTTCTTTACTTCTCAAACTTAATCATATGCTATAGATTGGGAAAAACCAGGAATTGATTTTATAGGGGGAAAGAAGAATGGAATGGTCAAGGATTAGGGTTGCAAGTGCCGAGGATGGGGAAAAACCAGGAATGAATTTTAAAGGGGAAAAAGAAATATGAAAAGGTCAAGGAATTAGGGTTGTGACTTGTAAATGCCAACCAAGGATTTCTCAACGTTATAGCTTCATTGGCCTCGCTGTGGGTATTGGTTAAGACTTGAGTCTGAGAGATCCTATCCTGAATGTTTTTCCATGCCTCTTACGTCTATGCTTGTGATCAAACTTCAACAGGGTGTACCTGAACAAAAACTGCGAGGGCACTTGGGCTCTTTTGGTATATCTGGAAATCTAGCCCTTCAGCCCATGTACACTTTGTCTGGTAATTTTCTTTCTTTCTTCTGCTGGTTCTTACTCGTAATCTGTTGTTACGTCCGGTATGGTTTCATGTGATGCTTGGTAACAAGTCAAAAATGAACCAAAACATTCAAAGTTTCCTGTTTGTAACATTTGTTGTTTCTGCATTACCAGGTGGTCAGAAAAGCAGAGTAGCGTTTGCCAAGATTACATTCAAGAAACCCCATCTATTATTGCTTGATGAACCATCAAACCATCTTGTAAGTTTGTGACTAGATTACTCATCGTGACCATGTTAGTTTATACTACGTATTGAATAACATTAGTTTTGTTTGCCTAAAAGATGTTGATGTTTAAATTGCTGTACTTGTAGGATTTGGATGCCGTAGAAGCTCTGATTCAGGGACTCCTTATATTCCAAGGAGGAATCCTCATGGTAACACTTCTGCTATTATTACCACCACTCTTCGTTTTCTCTAATTGCAAGTTTGCAGGTAGTTAAAACTTCCCATGACATTCGGATTTTTTTAACCCAAAGTCAATGTTGTCCTCTACGAATGCAGGTAAGTCACGATGAGCACCTGATATCCGGCAGTGTCGATGAGCTCTGGGTTGTATCAGATGGCAGGGTGACACCATTCCATGGCACTTTCCAGGATTACAAGAAGATACTTCAGTCTTCGTAAGGTAAGCTTCATCATTCTATTGGCCTGTTGTGGACAATGACAGAATGAGTAGCGATGTGATCTGCGTACGATATGTCGATATCGCAAAAATAAGCAATCCTATGAAATACTAATAGAAGTCAAATCGTTTTATTGGCCATTTCTTTTCATATATGCAACAAAAAGAGTATTACTTGTATGATTTATTCTTATTACGATTCAATTGTCAGGAACTCAAATTCCTATACTGACTAGATGCTTCATGAAGAACACAAGTTTCTACAGACCTTTGGAAAGGCAGTGCGTAATCAAAACATATAGCTGGAAAAGAGAACGAGGTGTACCACCTCGTTGCTCCTTTTTTTCGTATAACCACACAAATGTGGAAAGGGTTTGTTCCAAAAACATGTATTTCAAGTTTTTGTAGTTGTTTTCTGAAAGGGTTTGTTCCAAAAACAATGTATTTCAAGTTTTTGTAGTTGTTTTCCGAAGTTTGGCTTTTCGTCGCATCAAGACATCTTATGTTTTGCGCTTTTTGTTCAGCTTAACGGTCCGTATATGGCGGAGTTAAAAAAAAGAGACTAAAATTTAAAAACAGTTGAAATTGAAAAATTGTGTAAAATAAACGTTGAAAGATTATGAAATAATATAAACACAGACAAAAAAGAGTTTATTTGTGAAAAGTGAAGTTTATTTGGTTGTTATTAGGGGTATTATGGTAATTTTAAACCAAATAAATGCCAAAAAAGTTTGTTTATTTAGCCAGTTTTAACTCTTTTTTATAACTACTACGGAGTATAAACTAGTTTAAATATAAACTAGAGAATTAGCTCCCTCCTATCATTCCTATCATGATTGTTAGATGCTTTGGGTTTTAAAATTTGATCACTAATTGCACTTTAAACTACTTTTCTTAACTTTTTTGTAATCATAACTTTTTTAACTTTTTCCTCTTTTCTATTTACTTCTTTAAATATTTTTTTTATTTATCCTCAACTAATGTGCTAGTGTTCTACTACGTACTGTATTGGTTAATTAGTGTGATTAAAGACAAATGTAAAAGTCTTAATGTACGGAGTAGTAATTAATACTCCCTCCGATTTTTAATATAAGACATTTGACTTTTGTGCACGTAATTTAAGGAGCTAAAAACTATATAAAAAATTAATTTTTTTAATAAATTTTTTTTACATTATAATACTTATTAATAGTAAGTATTATAATGTAAAAAAATTAATATTGTATATAGTTTTTAACTCCTTAAACCACGTGCACAAAAGTCAAATGTCTTATATTAAAAATCGGAGGGAGTACGATGTACTCCATAAAAGTGTCATTTTCCTTAATTACCGCGCTAATTTGTAAAACATCTAACAATAATGACCGAAAGGAGTCCTATTTTAACTGTTTAAATGTAAAGCCATACGCGCCCAACATCTTATCATCAAAATTCTCTCCGCATAAACAATTAATAATGTCTTGCCAAAATCAACACAAATACACCTCGTAAGTAACAAGTACTACGTGAAGCATGACTGTGTATGATGTGTATCTTCCAAGTAGCATAGTACACTATAGTACTCAAAAAACATAATTCACGTGAATCGCTTGAGAGTTTGTAACTTTGCATTGGCAAGTGGAAATTTCACGGTATAGATCTCTCCAACTGGCCGGGTTGAATTGTCCAATCATGATAGGTGGTGGATGCTTCCGAGCCCCTTTACAACTTCACATGTTAAAAAAAACGTGTCGGGTTGGATACCCAATAACTAGAAAAGGTTAATTGAGTAATGTTAATGATTCTATCTTATTTGTGTTGTGTTTTTGATGTCGTCTCGTATTCAAATTTTTTTTTTCACCTTATTTGCCACCACTCATAATTTAAAAAAAAACCTATTTGTATCATCTCATTTAAATATAATGAGATATTTATGATTAAAAAAATCATATAATAATAATAATATAAATATTGTTTCTTAATTTAGATTTAATATAATATAATATTTTAGTTTAATTTATATATTCATTTACTATTTCAATTTTTAGCAATTAACTCTCTTGATTTGTTGGGCTAATTCAAACCGTAGTCGAACTTGAGTCCAAGTGGGCCGACTAGAATCCAATTCAGACCGATCCAATTCACCGGTATTATACCTAAATTAAAAATTTATTTATTTAATAATTTATTCAATAAAATAATATTTTGGGTGGGTCACCCAATACCTACCTTTTAGTAACGGAATACTATGAACTTTGTGAACCCCCACAAAAAACCTTACGGAGTAATTCAATACTAGTATTTCACTCCACCAGGAGAGGACCACGAATCAAATTTACCCAATTTCTGTCCTTTTCCACTCCTCCATACTTTGAATTTTCCACACTCCATCCCCTTTTTGTTGATCCCAAAATGCAGCTTTTTTCATGGGGCTTTCCCCCAAATCAAACTTTACTTTCACCATGCCCAAATTACATCATCTCCATAACATCTCCTCTCTCCAATTCACTCTCTTTCTCTCCTTTTCACCCCTTTTCATGGCACCCCCTTCACAAAACTCACTCCACAGTGTCACAAACTGTGGCCCAGCAACGCCCTCAATCCCACTCCTGACGTTCCTTGAAACCCTTCAAGAAACCGCCCTAAAAACCTTCGGAGACAGGGGCTTCGATCCAAAGCTATACATTGATCTCTCACTGAAATTCGACCTACCCATTACCGAGCAAGCCTTTGCAACCCTACCCAGGTCCCCAAACGGCGCCGTTTCAGCTGAGGACTTGGAGTCCTTTATTGGAAGCCACTTCAATGGAGCTGGTGAGGATTTGGTGTATGTTGAGCCGGTTGATTTTGTGGCTGAGCCAGATGGGTTTTTGCTTCAAGTGAGGAATCCTGAGGTGAGACAGTGGGGTTTAAAGGTGCATTCTTTGTGGAAGAACTTGAGTAGGGAAGTTTCTGATGGTGTCAGGAAACACCCTGAATTGCATACTTTGCTTCCTCTTCCTATGCCTGGGATTATTCCTGGTTCTAGGTTTAGAGAGGTGTACTATTGGGATTCCTATTGGGTCATCAGGTTTGTTCACTCTCTTCATTTCTTTATGTTTAGTATCACAATTTCACAAGTCAATTGTGTTTGTATCAGTATTAAATCAACCTCCCCGGTACTTGGTGTTAGGAACGATCACCTATCGGAATCGATACCAGATTACAAGCTATATATAGTTATATACCTTAGTTGATCATCTTGGTTCCCAATTCATATTTAGGGTCCGTTTGGTTAGAGTTTTAGTACCGCTATTGGTAAGAGGTATCGACGGTTTGGGTATGAAGTAAATTTCATACCAAGGATAAAGACTTAAAGAGGGCTGTATAAAGGAAATTTACTTACAAAAGTAAGGAGGGAATGTATGATATATATGTTTCCCCCTCCTGTTTCTATGATCATTAACAATTAGTCACTCATTATTTGAAGTTCATAAAAAAAATTGGCTCTTATACAATTGCCAAAGAAAGAAAAGAAAAAGATGTTCTTTGATCTTGAACAAACTAAATGAACTTGATTGACTTTTCCTATGCATATCAAGAAGTTCAGTGCTAAAGAAACTCACAATGAAGTTTGAATATTTATTGTGCAGGGGTTTGCTAGCTAGCAAGATGCACGAGACAGCAAAAGCTATAGTGACCAATCTTATCTCACTTGTGGAAAGCTATGGCTTTGTCCTTAATGGCGCCAGAAAATATTACACCAACCGAAGGTAATCGATATATAGCACCTGTTTTCGTAAGGGGGTGGATCGTCATGGTAAACCTTATAATCTGCCAAAAATTGTAGGCTTCAAACTCGTCTCTTTTTCTCTCTCTCTCTTTGCTGCCTTTCGTGAAATGATTTGTTGAATGGAAAAATTGCATTGTTTTACTTCTTGGTCCTAATCTCAAATGAATTGAATGGAAAAATTGCATTGTTTTTAGCTTATTGGAACCCAAATGATTCTTTTTTGGACCTTTATGTCAATATATGGCATTGAATCACCTTTATTATTAGAAGAGTATGCCAAAATGATTCAGAAATTGCCTTTTGCTTTGCAGCCAACCTCCACTTCTAAGTTCAATGGTATACGACATCTACAAAAGGACACATGACTTGGACTTGGTTAAGAAATCTATTCCTGTATTGCTGAAGGAATATCAGTTTTGGACTTCAGGTTTTTATTATTGATTTATTCAATTATTCCCACTTTATAATCTGCTTTATTCTTACTTTATATCATCTACTTGTAGGAATGCATAAGGTGACCATTCAAGACTCAAATGGCTGTAACCACTCTTTGAGTAGGTATTATGCAATGTGGAATAAACCAAGGCCAGAGTCATATATTATTGTACGTGCACGCTGCTTCACCGATTTCATATTTATTACCAAGATCCATAAAAGCTGAAGTTTGATCTTTTCGCTGATTTAACAGGATACGGAATTTGCTGCCAAGTTTCACACTGCAGACGAGAAGTGTAACTTCTACCGTGAGGTGGCTTCAGCCGCTGAGTCTGGATGGGATTTCAGTACAAGATGGATGAGGTGAACTGTTTTCTGATCAAAGTTTTCTGTACAGATTTATTACCTTCTTGAATGATGACCCTGCTTGTTTAGTGACTGTTATCCTAGGATCCGCCTCCTAAAAATGTTTTAATTTGTTAGTTTAAATTAACTACTGAAAAAAACATGACTTGGTTATTTTAGATGTGCAAAGTATGATCCTGGTATCATATTCATTATTCTATACAATCAAGACAAAATAGGTTGAGTTTGCTTGCCTTTGCTGCATAGAGTAGTTTGCGTAAACCTAGCTATACGAAATGAATTCTCCGATTGACTAGGAAAAGAGTATTTGCTTCCAAGTAGTTGCAATTTGCCAATACATTTGAATATGGCTCATGAATATGTGGATTCCTTGTGATATTGTACCTGATAACGCCGAAATTTAACCCTTATAACCAACATGGTATACTTACCATGGTGCCAACCGCCAAGATTGTAGCCAGGGATTTCTGTTTTCACAAACAAGAGATCTGATTGCAAGAGAATGGAAAAGGATGTTATCACAAACATTTGGGGCATTAGAAATCTATGTCGCATAGTTTACTTCCATTGAGAATCTCAAAATATGTGAGCTGACGTGCCATTTTAAGACCACTTCGTGCAGGAATCCATCTGATTTTACAACATTGACTACAACATCGGTCATACCAGTGGATTTGAATGCATTCTTACTAAAGGTTTTGTTTTGTGGGAATTTCGGTTAAATCCTATTTATTTTGTTTCCATCCCTCTATGACTCTAATGGAAATATCTGCTTGACCACAGATGGAACTTGACATAGCCTTCCTAGCACATGCTATTGGTGAAAATACAACTGCTGAATACTTCCTCAAAGCATCTAAAGCAAGAGAAAAGGCATTTAGCTCTGTCTTTTGGAACGAAAACATGGGCCAATGGCTCGACTGTTGGATTGACAGTACTCATGCATTGAAGGTAACTTCCTGCTGCTAACTATGTCTGACATATTACAATTTAACAATGGAATATTTTCTAGTTGGTTGATACATTGTTGAATATTAACAGGATGATGAGCCATTGCAAACTTGGCACCAGAATCAGCACGTGTTTGCTTCTAACTTCGTTCCTTTGTGGATCAAACCCCTAAATTCCGGTTTTTTCAGGCTTAGCTCTGCACATAATTAATTTGAGAACCAACTGAATTGATCATGTATTGATGAGAAGGTGGTTTTTTTCTTTGCTTTTCATGTCTGTATTTTTAGATGGTCAGATGGAGAAGGCGATAAGAAGCCTGAGAACTTCAGGATTACATTGTGCATACGGAATTGCCACTTCTCTTACAAATTCAGGGCAACAATGGTTAGCTATTGATTCTGATGTCTTATTGAAGACGAAATATTATTGCAAAACTGGTAGTACATACTAACAGGTTCTTTGACTACTAGGGACTTTCCAAATGGCTGGGCGCCGCTTCAGCATATGATCATTGAAGGCCTAGCGAATTCTGGGTCCGAAGAAGCAAGATCACTGGCAAAAGATATCGCATTCAGTTGGATTAGAACCAACCATGTTACCTTCGAGAGAACCGGCACAATGCATGAGAAGTACAACGTGGAGAAATACGGAGATTTTGGAGGAGGTGGAGAATACACACCACAGGTAAAGATTTTAGCTCAGAGTATTTGGATTCATGTTCTTGTGCTTAAACTCATTCGCCCGGGGATCTTATCCTAACAAGGATTTCTTCTTTTTCCAATCAGACGGGTTTCGGCTGGACAAATGGAGTTGTATTGGCATTGTTGGAGGAGTTTGGCTGGGCCAATGATGAAAAGCTTGCCTCTGAATGATTACAAAGCTAATGTGATCTCTATCATACACATTTAAGTTGCAGATAATAAGATGACAAGGTAACTCCTGGACCTGTCCTGTCATTTTAACATTGGATTGAAGAGCTGTTAGCCTTTATAGAACATTTGATATGGGTTTCTAAGTTAAATCCAGTACTTTGATATAAAAGTAGGATCCATGTGTAGAAGCAATGATAATTTTATAAAATTAGAGGTATTTATTAGCTTTTTATTTTATTTTATCCTAAAGATGCATTACAACTTCCCTAATGAAGATACACTAGAAAAATAAATTGTCAAGATTTATGCCCTTGTTCTATTGGTCAATACAAGTCCTTTGGATGAAATCCTTCAGCCTCTTTGTCATCAAACTCTGTTCATATGCAACCGATCCCAAGCTTGAAAGGCCGGAAACCTTTATGGTTCCAAGGTGCACTTTCTGCAGTGTCCAAGCTTGCATCATTCCGTTCCTCATAGTGTAGAGCTTCTTTGGTCTTATAATGCTGTTTTGATCAGTGTTGGTTATGGTACTAACAACACTGATTTGGAGGCTGGCGCCTGGTAACCATGTCCTGTGGTGAATCGAGTTCGTCTTTGCTAAGAAGTGTATTCCAGTAGCTCTCGAACTCATCATCTCTCCACGCACTGTGCCAGTGCGCTTGCTTATCGCCCCTAGCACAAAGATAAACCTCGCATCCATACATTAGTGAACCTTCTTTAGGTACGAACCGGCAAGCTGTAGTTGTGGTAAGCTCTAATCCGACCATCCGAGCCTGCAGTGACTATCACGAGTCCCCACATGTCCGAGTGAACCATCTTCTGACACACATCCTTGTATTGCTTTGCGTGAACCTCGCCAACTGAAGGCAAGACCACTGCTGACAGACAACTCGACAAGCTCTCGAGTTCCTTGGCCGAGAACTGGCGCATTAGCTGATTCGATGCACCCTTGTAGCCATGCCATGGTATGGCAATCAACGCATTCTCCGAAATGAAGCTCTCACAGGATCTCAAGTCGTTCGTTCTGTAACAGAAGTTAGTTCCATTGGCGCTGGAGCAATCCCAGATGTACACATTAGACTCTGCGCTTGCTGACACGACGTACTTCCCATCAACGGTGAACGATGCAGACATGTTCATCTTTCCATTGTGAGGACCTAAGGCAACAAACTCGGTTACATTGTGATCGACTTCGATTTCCTATGGAAGCTTGAAAGGCAATGCTGTAAGGCGATTTTCGACATACCCCTT
This sequence comes from Persicaria maculosa, assembly GCA_963922045.1. Lineage (NCBI taxonomy): Eukaryota > Viridiplantae > Streptophyta > Magnoliopsida > Caryophyllales > Polygonaceae > Persicaria > Persicaria maculosa. The sequence continues at coordinate 1,626,543 of OY998264.1, forward strand.
AATTTGCAGACTACGCCGAGTCCACTGAGAATCCGAAGCTGAGAATCACCAGACGTGACGATAACTCTACTCGAGTCGCTTGGCGAGAACTGCAAAGGGAGAAACATAAAGATTGGGGCTTCTGGCATTAGCTGAAACAAAGTAACAAACATCAAAGGAGGAAACTGCAATAAACCTGAAAGCTGTTGATTTTCCTGCTGGCTGATTTCTTGGTCTCTAAGCACACCACATCATCCAAATGCAGGCGATTCGAGGTGATATCGTAGAAGTGGCACTTGCCCAAAATCGTACCCGCAATCGCCCCCTGCAATAAGGTAAAGATGATCTCTTTTACAAATCCAATGTGAGGTGGAAAAGCAACTGTAAGATGTCGAACCTTGCCGTCTGGCCTATAGCAGATGGCGGTTACTATCTCCTTGATATCGATCCAGTGAACGACTTGCCAACACAGGATGCTCCATATTCGGACCTTCCCATCGATAGAGCCGCTGATGAAGTAATTGTTATCCACCGGGTTGAATTGTACACAGGTTACTGCATCAGTAAGCATATCATAAGCACAAAAAATACAGAAATCGCGATAACATAAAGACACGAAGAGAGGCAAAATCTGTTACATTGGCTTACCGAAGTTATGGTGAGTAAATACGCGAATGCAATGGTCCTGTCCCGGTTGCCATAGCCGTACTGTTTTGTCAACCGAAGATGATAGGAGTGACTACATCAAGAAACCGCGGTAAGATACAGAAAACGAGTACATTGTCAAGAACAAGTGAATGGTGTTATAACAATCTACTAACCCCTTTCTCGGACCAAGAGATGTCCAAGACAGCGCCCTCGTGGTCATGGAATTCGTGCAGAGGCGTCTCCGAAATCCTGAAGAAGTGTTTCGGGGAAATAATGCAGGCTCTTTCGGGCAATTTCTTCAGCTTCCTCATCACACCATCATCTCTCTTGTTGAAGGAATCGACACTAGCGATACCAGTAGCCGATACATAGACACATGAATGATCAAAGCCTAAAGCATCCAGATTGGCTGACCTCTCGTCCTGAACCACCTCCCAGATGCGCAAAGCGCCATCCTGACCACCAGTAGCGAGATGCTTCCCGTCAGGACTGAACTTCATAGCCAGAATGCTTCCCATGTGGGCTTCGAAATCTTGACCCAGATACAAGCTTGACAGCTCCTTCCATTGCTTCTTATGCGGACTAACGTGAACTCCTGGGTTCCCGGTACCAACGGAACTTGATCCAAGATGATCTAATCCTTCGGGTTTCCCTTTAAAACTCAAGGAGCCTTTAAAACTCGAGGAGCCTTTAAAACTAAGCCTCTTTAGCCAGCCTTCCTTGCGCTCCTTGTTTCGCAAGTGATCTAGATTGTCGCTATCTACCAGTTCTCGGCTTCTCCTGAAATGATGCTGCACCCAATTCGATATCCCGTGTGCCCTAATTTCCTCAGCGTGGCACAGCGAGCTAGAAGTATCAATGTTGCAAGATTGACTAAGAATCCCGGCATCAGAAGTCGTCCTCCTAAGAACGAGATCTTTGACATTTGCCAACTCCCCTGCATTGGAGGCACACTTGCTATACTCGGGTGTCGTTGATGCAGATGCCTCTGTATTGATCTCCTCAGCTCGCTTTGTTACTTCGTTGATAACATTTTCGACATTTTCATTTACGACATCACCAACCCCATCTCGGGCGCTCCCCCACCGCTCTAACACGAGGCCCGTGCGCCTACAGAACTCGTGGCGGCGCTCATCGATGCTTATTGGCTCTGTGGCCCAGAAATCGTAGTTTAGACTCTTGGCCACGAAGTCGATCTCATCGAAACTGCACCTAGAGTTGCGAGAACGAGCCGAACCAGGTTCGGATTCACAGCTCAAAGAGGAGAAATCATCACGGGCATCCGTGAAATCATTGCCTTCATCTGACCTAGCACTGTCCATTGAAATCCCTAATGCCAAAACTCCTCACCAAAGTTCATGTGATCAAAGATCGAGTCTTTTTAAGGATCGATCCAAACAGCGTAAAATTCAGACAGAAATCAACACTAAAATCACTTGATTGAGACCCGCAAATGCGAAATTACAGAAACAGACGATACAGGTAACATGAATCAGAAACCGTCAACAAAAAGAGAGAATGAATGTAGGGATTAGTCACCTAGGATTGCAATAGCGATCAAATTGGGGGAAAACTTCCGCAAGCGGTTCGAATTTGAGTTTGCCCAAATTAAGAGGGGAAGATAAAATCGGTGATTGAATTTCGGAAGAGAGAGGAAATTGAAGAGAAAAATGGTGGATAGGGAGAGAGGTTGAAATTGGCCCTGAATTTGAGAGACCGTCGCAGTTCCAACCAGGGAGCCGTTACTTTTCCCGCGCTCTGTTCTCTTTTGGCGGTTGAAACATGGGATTGCTAAATGCGTTTTAATTCGGAAAAACGGTTAAGATTCCTTTTGGGGGTTTATGTGGCAATGGTCCATCTAAAAAACTCAACCTAAAAAAGAATTTTTTTTTTTAATCTTAATCCGATTCGATCGAACTTAACACTACTAAACCAACTCTAGTTAAACATATACCTCAAACGTTTGGCATTACTATGGCTATGACAATTACTCTCTTTATAAGTATGAAATTATGTTAAAAAATAAATTAAATAATTGATATTTTATATAGTTTATATATCTTAAAAAACGTATAAAAAAAATCAAATGAAACCTTTTGTTGAACGAGGAAATGTAGTTGTATATTCCCAAATATAACCGAGGTGGATCAATTGCTGGTTGATTGTGAAAGCCTTGTATATTAGTTCGAACATACAATGCCCGTTATATATAATAACTATCTCCTCGTTTGTGCGCGACTGAGCTTTTGGATGATCTATCAAAAACATGTATTCGTCTTAAACATGTCCACACCCTTTTTCACCAATGCTGCAAGCATGCCTTCATACTCAAAAAGCTCCTATCTCATGATGATTCTTCTAAACTCGATCTTCACTCTCGCGATCAAACATCAATACAGAATATCCGGCATTATATTAACATATTGTCGTGCACCAGTAGAAATTATAAAAGACTATAACACTATTCAAAAGCAAACCAGCATTTCCATATAGCCAATGGGGATGATCTTATTGGAGCCAAATATATAGTACGAGTTTATAAATAAGCTTAAATTAAGAGAACTTAGTTAAGACAGTAACTATCTCCTGGTTTGTGTAAGACCGAGCTTTTGAATGATCCATCAAAACCATGGTTTCGTCGTAAGCATGTTCACTCGCTATCTCATTAGCCATCTGAAACCAGTTTTTAACCATGTTCCACGTGTTGCGAGGGCCATACGGAGCCAACTTCTCGAATGTAGGATCGTATATAACAATACGATCATAATTTGCACAGACCACTCCCAAAAGAGTTTTGTAGGGAGGGCCATTCTTCTAAACTCTTCGCTCTCGCAATCAAACACCAGCATCGAATGGCTGGATTGCTTATAATACTGACGGCCATTACGGGTGTACTGTAGTGATAGCGCCCAATGCATAGTTCCATTCACGAAACAAGGTGAATCGTGGCCATTGAAATCCCAAGATCCGTCAAGCTTAATCCAATCATCACCAGGCCAAGGCGAATCTAGCTTAAGACTGCGAGCTTTACTCCAAAAGCCTTGTCGATTTGAGTACACTTTATACTTCCATTGCGGTTTAATTCCCGAATCAAGACTACCTTGAAATCTTTCCGACTAGTGTCGTAACCAAAGCCTAGATCGTAGCATTGTTCGAGAGACATCCTAAGGCGAGGGAGGGCGACATACTTGTGAATCGTCGGGTTCCAGAGAAAGACGGAGGGAGAGGTGCAATACGAGTTGCAGGAAAAGCAGACTACGCCATGGATGACACCAAGAAAAGTGACCCTTTTATTTCCATCCTCCCGATCGTCCCGGAATGGGAAATACAGCGGTTGCCTGGAATACTCGACGACGACGTCGTTTAGGGAGGGGACGGGAAACCTGAGCTCGATGAGGCTTCCCCGGTGAGCTTCCACGCGGAGATAGGGTTTGAGGTGAGGAGGCGCGGCGGAACGAGCGAAGGAGTAATGAAGATCGATGAAGAGAGGGGATGAGATGAGAGAGTTGAACCGCTTGCAGACGCATCGGAATCGGCATAGGGATTTGATCGGAAATCTCTGGAAGATCTCATAGCACAGATCTTTATGTATTGACTCAAATATAAGATGATCGATCGATCGATTCGAACACCTAAAATTGAATGAGGGCGATGGGAATTGAGGGGAAAACCCTAGATTTAATTAGATCGGTTTTTATATGTTACTCTACCTTTGAGCTTTGGCGGCCCAGTGTGATTAACCCTAGATTAAGAATTTTTGTTAATCTTTACATGACATAATAAATAATTGTTCTAAAAAAAAATAATTTAACGTATTGGACCAATCAACAAATACAACTATACAAGCCACACCCGTCCATTGGATAGATAGATAGATACTACTCGGCAGTATTTTGAGCGGGGGGTCACCATAATAGTAGACAGTAAGATCGAGAAAAAAGTCGTAAAACACACAGCGTATGTGTTCGATAGTACAAACTAGTGTCAAACGATAATACAAACTAGTGTGAAACGATATTATAAACTATTACAAAGATATAAAATAAAAATAAGGATATAAAACGAAAATAAGGATATAAAACAACGCAATAAATAAATATTGTATTCTTAACATGTAATAATATATAACTAGATATAAAAAATTTAAACTTGCGTAACTTCTTACCAAATTCTCAAAATAAGTAATATAACCTATGATTTCGAAGCTCTCGAGATGAATTATAATAAGTGAATGTCAATTTAAGTAAAATATAAAAGTATTATAGTATATCGAAATAAAACTGAAGTGATTAACACACCTATAATTTTCAAACCTTCATAACTTTTTACTCAGATGTCGGATTATGACGTATTATATATCAAAATGAAGCTATCGACGAGAAGAATACATCTAGGTAATTTGTTGGATGAGGGGAGGGTCACGTGACCCCCTAGGACCCCCTAGCTCCGCCTCTATATATATATATATATTGCCATTGACAAAATTGTGGACTTTTATTGTACCTGATAAAGACCTTCATGGTTCAACACGATCGACTTAAATTTATGTGAATAAATAGATTGGGTGCATGGTTGTCATTTTAACATTGGATTAAAGAACTGATAGCCTCTATAGAACATTTGATATGGGTTATTAAGTTAAGTTGTTGATAAATACAGTACTTTGATAACAAAATAGGATCCATGTGTATAGAAGCAATGATAAATACAGTACTTTAATTTGTTAACAAAATAGGATCCATGTTGATAAATACAGTACATTTGACATGGATTTATGCCCTTGTTCTATTGGTCAAGAACACTACAGGGAATTACAATATCGATCAAATTGGGGGAAACGATTACAGGGAATTACAACAGAATTTACCGAATCAACTGGAGAAAGGATCAGGAGAGCCTTCATCAGGTCGCTGATCTGTTGCACTCGCAACTCCCTAGTCTGGTTTTTTGTCCTTAAGGAGAAGATGGCATCCTCCATTAAATCAATCTCGAATTCAGCATTTTTGATTTTCGATTAAAAAAAGCACCCACCCGAGATGTCAAAAAAGCCCCGAAAAGAAGGTTATATTCCTTACAATAGGAGTTACGTACACATGCTCGGTATTTTCAATGAAACAGGAGACGCGTTGGTCCGATCTGCAAGTTCGAGCACTTGTTGGAAAGATAACTTCATGATCTACGACTTTAATGGGGATGAGTTTCGCAAAATCATCCTAGACGATGCCTGAAAAAGTCATTTTCCAACAGTTTGTAATCTGGACAAATTCGTGACTTTTTCTAAGGGGTAGTCCATGGAAAATCTCAAAATCATAAAAAAAAATAAAATCCAAAATCCTTTGCTGTAGGCAAGATGTGATGCTATTAACTGTAGGCAACCAAAAATCACCCACCCGAGATGTAAAAAAAGCCCCGAAAAGAAGGCTATATGGACACATGTTTTGTATTTTCAATGAAACAGGAGACACGTTGGTCCGATCGGGGAGTTCGAGCACATGTTGGAAAGCTAACTTAAAGATCTACGACTTTAATGGGGACGAGTTTCGCAAAATCATCCTCTACGATGCCCGAAAAAATAATTTTCCAACAGTTTGTAATCTGGACAAATTCGTGACTTTTTCCAAAGGGGGTAGTCCACGAAAAATTTCAAAATCATAAAAAAATAAAAATCCAAAATCCTTTGCTCTAGACAAGGTGTGATGCTATTAACTGTAGGCAACCAAAAACCACCCACCCGAGATGTCAAAAAAGCCCCGAAAAGAAGGCTATATTCCTTACAATACGAGTTACGGACACATGCTCGGTATTTTCAATGAAACAGGAGACGCGTTAGTCCTATCTACAAGTTCGAGCACTTGTCGGAAAGCTAACTTCAAGATCTACGACTTTAATGGGGACAAGTTTCGCAAAATCGTCGTAGACGATGCCTGAAAAAGTCATTTTCCAACAGTTTGTAATCTGGACAAATTCGTGACTTTTTCCAAAGGGGGTAGTCCACGGAAAATCTCAAAATCATAAAAAAAAATGAAAATCCAAAATCCTTTGCTGTAGGCAAGGTGTGATGTTATTAACTCTAGGCAACAAAAAACCACCCACCCGAGATGTCAAAAAAGCCTTGAAAAGAAGGCTATATTCCTTACAATATGAGTTACGGACACATGCTCGGTATTTTCAATGAAACAAGAGACGCATTGGTCCGATCTGCGAGTTCGAGCACTTGTTGGAAAGATAACTACAAGATCTACGACTTTAATGAGGACGAGTTTTGAAAAATCATCCTAGACGATGCCTGAAAAAGTCATTTTCCAACACTTTGTAATCTGGACAAATTCGTGACTTTTTCCAAAGGGGGTAGGGTAGTTAACGGAAAATCTCAAAATCATAAAAAAATGAAAATCCAAAATCCTTTGCTGTAGGCAAGGTGTGATGCTATTAACTGTAGGCAACCAAAAACCACCCACCAGAGATGTAAAAAAAGCACCGAAAAGAAGGCTATGTTCCTTACAATACGAGTTATAGACACATGCTCGGTATTTTCAATGAAACAGGAGACGCGTTGGTCCGATCGGCGAGTTCGAGCACTTGTTGGAAAGCTAACTTCAAGATCTACAACTTTAATAAGGACGAGTTTCACAAAATCATCCTCTACGATACCCGAAAAAGTTATTTTCCAACAGTTTGTAATCTGGACAAATTCGTGACTTTTTCCAAAGGGGTAGTCCACGGAAAATCTCAAAATCATAAAAAAAATATGAAGATCCAAAATCCTTTGCTGTAGGCCAGGTGTGATGCTATTAACTCTAGGCAACCAAAAACCACCCACCCGAGATGTCAAAAAAGCCCCGAAAAGAAGGCTATATTCCTTACAATAGGAGTTACAAACACATGCTCGGTATTTTCAATGAAACAGGAGACGCGTTGGTTCGATATGCGAGTTCGAGCACTGGTTGGAAAGATAACTTCAATATCTACGACTTTAGTGGGGACGAGTTTCGCAAAATCGTCCTAGACAATGCCTGAAAAAGTCATTTTCAAACAGTTTGTAATCTAGATAGATTCGTGACTTTTTCCAAAGGGGGTAGTCCACGGAAAATCTCAAAATCATAAAAAATGAAAATCCAAAATCCTTTGCTGTAGGCAAGGTGTGATGCTATTAACTGTAGGCAACCAAAAACCACCTACCCGAGATGTCAAAAAAGCCCCGAAAAGAAGGCTATATTCCTTACAATAGGAGTTACGGACACATGCTCGGTATTTTCAATGAAACAGGAGACGCTTCGGTCCGATCGACGAGTTCAAGCACTTGTCGGAAAGCTAACTTCAAGATCTACAACTTTAATGGGGACGGGTTTCGCAAAATCATCCTCTATGATGCCCGAAAAAGTCATTTTCCAACATTTTGTAATTTGGAAAAATTCCTGAGTTTTTCCAAAGGGGTAGTCCACGGAAAATCTCAAAATTATAAAAAATTGAAAATCCAAAATCCTTTGCTCTAGGAAAGGTGTGATGCTATTAACTGTAGGCAACCAAAAACCACCCACCCGAGATGTCAAAAAAGCCCCGAAAAGAAGGCTATATTCCTTACAATAGGAGTTACGGACACATGCTCGGTATTTTCAATGAAACAGGAGACGCGTTGGTCCGATCGGCGAGTTCGTGCACTTGTCGAAAAGCTAACTTCAAGATCTACGACTTTAATGGGGACGAGTTCCGCAAAATCATCCTCTATGATGCCCGAAAAAGTCATTTTCCGACAGTTTGTAATCTGGACAAAGTCGTGACTTTTTCCAAAGGGGTTGGTCCACGGAAAATGTCAAAATCATAAAAAAATGAAAATCCAAAATCCTTTGCTCTAGGCAAGGTGTGATGCTATTAACTGTAGGCAACCAAAAACCACCCACCCGAGATGTCAAAAAAGCCCCGAAAAGAAGGCTATATTCCTTACAATAGGAGTTACAAACACATGCTCGGTATTTTCAATGAAACAGGAGACGTGTTGGTCCGATCGGCGAGTTCGAGCACTTGTTGGAAAGCTAACTTCAAGATCTACGTCTTTAATGGGGACGAGTTTTGCAAAATCATCATCTATGATGCCCGAAAAAGTCATTTTCCAACAGTTTTTAATCTGGACAAATTCGTGACTTTTTCCAAAGGGGGTAGTCCACGGAAAATCTCAAAATCATAAAAAAATGAAAATCCAAAATCCTTTGCTGTAGGCAAGGTGTGTTGCTATTAACTCTAGGCAACCAAAAACCACCCACCCGAGATGTCAAAAAAGCCCCGAAAAGAAGGCTATATTCCTTACAATAGGAGTTACAGACACATGCTCGGTATTTTCAATGAAACAGGAGACGCGTTGGTCCGATCGGCGAGTTCGAGCACTTGTTGGAAAGTTAAATTCAAGATGTACAACTTTAATAGGGACGAGTTTCACAAAATCATCCTCTACGATACCCGAAAAAGTTATTTTCCAACAGTTTGTAATCTGGACAAATTCGTAACTTTTTCCAAAGTGGGTAGTCCACGGAAAATCTCAAAATCATAAAAAAAAAATGAAGATCCAAAATCCTTTGCTGTAGGCCAGGTGTGATGCTATTAACTCTAGGCAACCAAAAACCACCCACCCGAGATGTCAAAAAAGCCCCGAAAAGAAGGCTATATTCCTTACAATTGGAGTTACAGACACATGCTCGGTATTTTCAATAAAACAGGAGACGCGTTGGTCCGATCGGCGAGTTCGAGCACTTGTTGGAAAGCTAACTTCAATATCTACGACTTTAATAGGGACGAGTTTCGCAAAATCATCCTCTATGATGCCCGAAAAAGTCATTTTCCGATAGTTTTTAATCTGGACAAAGTCATGACTTTTTCCAAAGGGGGTAGTCCACGGAAAATGTCAAAATAATAAAAAAATGAAAATCCAAAATCCTTTGTTGTAGGCAAGGTGTGATGCTATTAACTCTAGGCAACCAAAAACCACCCACCCGAGATGTACAAAAAGCCCCGAAAAGAAGGCTATATTCCTTACAATAGGAGTTACGGACACATGCTCGGTATTTTCAATGAAACAGGAGATGCGTTGGTCCGATCAGCGAGTTCGTGCACTTGTCGAAAAGCTAACTTCAAGATCTACGACTTTAATGGGGACGAGTTCCGCAAAATCATCCTCTATGATGCCCGAAAAAGTCATTTTCCGACAGTTTGTAATCTGGACAAAGTCGTGACTTTTTCCAAAGGGGTTAGTCCACGGAAAATGTCAAAATCATAAAAAAATGAAAATCCAAAATCCTTTGCTGTAGGCAAGGTGTGTTGCTATTAACTCTAGGCAACCAAAAACCACCCACCCGAGATGTCAAAAAAGCCCCGAAAAGAAGGCTATATTCCTTACAATAGGAGTTACAGACACATGCTCGGTATTTTCAATGAAACAGGAGACGCGTTGGTCCGATCGGCGAGTTCGAGCACTTGTTGGAAAGTTAAATTCAAGATGTACAACTTTAATAGGGACGAGTTTCACAAAATCATCCTCTACGATACCCGAAAAAGTTATTTTCCAACAGTTTGTAATCTGGACAAATTCGTAACTTTTTCCAAAGGGGGTAGTCCACGGAAAATCTCAAAATCATAAAAAAAAAATGACGATCCAAAATCCTTTGCTGTAGGCCAGGTGTGATGCTATTAACTCTAGGAAAGCAAAAACCACCCACCCGAGATGTCAAAAAAGCCCCGAAAAGAAGGCTATATTCCTTACAATTGGAGTTACAGACACATGCTCGGTATTTTCAATGAAACAGGAGACGCGTTGGTCCGATCGGCGAGTTCGAGCACTTGTTGGAAAGTTAAATTCAAGATGTACAACTTTAATAGGGACGAGTTTCACAAAATCATCCTCTACGATACCCGAAAAAGTTATTTTCCAACAGTTTGTAATCTGGACAAATTCGTAACTTTTTCCAAAGTGGGTAGTCCACGGAAAATCTCAAAATCATAAAAAAAAAATGAAGATCCAAAATCCTTTGCTGTAGGCCAGGTGTGATGCTATTAACTCTAGGCAACCAAAAACCACCCACCCGAGATGTCAAAAAAGCCCCGAAAAGAAGGCTATATTCCTTACAATACGAGTTACGGACACATGCTCGGTATTTTCAATGAAACAGGAGACGCGTTAGTCCTATCTACAAGTTCGAGCACTTGTCGGAAAGCTAACTTCAAGATCTACGACTTTAATGGGGACAAGTTTCGCAAAATCGTCGTAGACGATGCCTGAAAAAGTCATTTTCCAACAGTTTATAATCTGGACAAATTCGTGACTTTTTCCAAAGGGGGTAGTCCACGGAAAATCTCAAAATCATAAAAAAAAATGAAAATCCAAAATCCTTTGCTGTAGGCAAGGTGTGATGTTATTAACTCTAGGCAACAAAAAACCACCCACCCGAGATGTCAAAAAAGCCTTGAAAAGAAGGCTATATTCCTTACAATATGAGTTACGGACACATGCTCGGTATTTTCAATGAAACAAGAGACGCGTTGGTCCGATCTGCGAGTTCGAGCACTTGTTGGAAAGATAACTACAAGATCTACGACTTTAACGAGGACGAGTTTTGAAAAATCATCCTAGACGATGCCTGAAAAAGTCATTTTCCAACACTTTGTAATCTGGACAAATTCGTGACTTTTTCCAAAGGGGGTAGTTAACGGAAAATCTCAAAATCATAAAAAAATGAAAATCCAAAATCCTTTGCTGTAGGCAAGGTGTGATGCTATTAACTGTAGGCAACCAAAAATCACCCACCAGAGATGTAAAAAAAGCACCGAAAAGAAGTCTATGTTCCTTACAATACGAGTTATAGACACATGCTCGGTATTTTCAATGAAACAGGAGACGCGTTGGTCCGATCGGCGAGTTCGAGCACTTGTTGGAAAGCTAACTTCAAGATCTACAACTTTAATAAGGACGAGTTTCACAAAATCATCCTCTACGATACCCGAAAAAGTTATTTTCCAACAGTTTGTAATCTGGACAAATTCGTGACTTTTTCCAAAGGGGTAGTCCACGGAAAATCTCAAAATCATAAAAAAAATATGAAGATCCAAAATCCTTTGCTGTAGGCCAGGTGTGATGCTATTAACTCTAGGCAACCAAAAACCACCCACCCGAGATGTCAAAAAAGCCCCGAAAAGAAGGCTATATTCCTTACAATAGGAGTTACAAACACATGCTCGGTATTTTCAATGAAACAAGAGACGCGTTGGTTCGATATGCGAGTTCGAGCACTGGTTGGAAAGATAACTTCAATATCTACGACTTTAGTGGGGACGAGTTTCGCAAAATCGTCCTAGACAATGCCTGAAAAAGTCATTTTCCAACAGTTTGTAATCTAGATAGATTCGTGACTTTTTCCAAAGGGGGTAGTCCACGGAAAATCTCAAAATCATAAAAAATGAAAAATCCAAAATCCTTTGCTGTAGGCAAGGTGTGATGCTATTAACTGTAGGCAACCAAAAACCACCTACCCGAGATGTCAAAAAAGCCCCGAAAAGAAGGCTATATTCCTTACAATAGGAGTTACGGACACATGCTCGGTATTTTCAATGAAACAGGAGACGCTTCGGTCCGATCGACGAGTTCAAGCACTTGTCGGAAAGCTAACTTCAAGATCTACAACTTTAATGGGGACGGGTTTCGCAAAATCATCCTCTATGATGCCCGAAAAAGTCATTTTCCAACATTTTGTAATTTGGAAAAATTCCTGAGTTTTTCCAAAGGGGTAGTCCACGGAAAATCTCAAAATTATAAAAAATTGAAAATCCAAAATCCTTTGCTCTAGGAAAGGTGTGATGCTATTAACTGTAGGCAACCAAAAACCACCCACCCGAGATGTCAAAAAAGCCCCGAAAAGAAGGCTATATTCCTTAAAATAGGAGTTACGGACACATGCTCGGTATTTTCAATGAAACAGGAGACGCGTTGGTCCGATCGGCGAGTTCGAGCACCTGTTGGAAAGTTAAATTCAAGATGTACAACTTTAATAGGGACGAGTTTCACAAAATCATCCTCTACGATACCCGAAAAAGTTATTTTCCAACAGTTTGTAATCTGGACAAATTCGTAACTTTTTCCAAAGGGGGTAGTCCACGGAAAATCTCAAAATCATAAAAAAAAAATGACGATCCAAAATCCTTTGCTGTAGGCTAGGTGTGATGCTATTAACTCTAGGAAAGCAAAAACCACCCACCCGAGATGTCAAAAAAGCCCCGAAAAGAAGGCTATATTCCTTACAATTGGAGTTACAGACACATGCTCGGTATTTTCAATGAAACAGGAGACGCGTTGGTCCGATCGGCGAGTTCGAGCACTTGTTGGAAAGTTAAATTCAAGATGTACAACTTTAATAGGGACGAGTTTCACAAAATCATCCTCTACGATACCCGAAAAAGTTATTTTCCAACAGTTTGTAATCTGGACAAATTCGTAACTTTTTCCAAAGTGGGTAGTCCACGGAAAATCTCAAAATCATAAAAAAAAAATGAAGATCCAAAATCCTTTGCTGTAGGCCAGGTGTGATGCTATTAACTCTAGGCAACCAAAAACCACCCACCCGAGATGTCAAAAAAGCCCCGAAAAGAAGGCTATATTCCTTACAATACGAGTTACGGACACATGCTCGGTATTTTCAATGAAACAGGAGACGCGTTAGTCCTATCTACAAGTTCGAGCACTTGTCGGAAAGCTAACTTCAAGATCTACGACTTTAATGGGGACAAGTTTCGCAAAATCGTCGTAGACGATGCCTGAAAAAGTCATTTTCCAACAGTTTGTAATCTGGACAAATTCGTGACTTTTTCCAAAGGGGGTAGTCCACGGAAAATCTCAAAATCATAAAAAAAAATGAAAATCCAAAATCCTTTGCTGTAGGCAAGGTTTGATGTTATTAACTCTAGGCAACAAAAAACCACCCACCCGAGATGTCAAAAAAGCCTTGAAAAGAAGGCTATATTCCTTACAATATGAGTTACGGACACATGCTCGGTATTTTCAATGAAACAAGAGACGCGTTGGTCCGATCTGCGAGTTCGAGCACTTGTTGGAAAGATAACTACAAGATCTACGACTTTAATGAGGACGAGTTTTGAAAAATCATCCTAGACGATGCCTGAAAAAGTCATTTTCCAACACTTTGTAATCTGGACAAATTCGTGACTTTTTCCAAAGGGGGTAGTTAACGGAAAATCTCAAAATCATAAAAAAATGAAAATCCAAAATCCTTTGCTGTAGGCAAGGTGTGATGCTATTAACTGTAGGCAACCAAAAACCACCCACCAGAGATGAAAAAAAAGCACCGAAAAGAAGGCTATGTTCCTTACAATACGAGTTATAGACACATGCTCGGTATTTTCAATGAAACAGGAGACGCGTTGGTCCGATCGGCGAGTTCGAGCACTTGTTGGAAAGCTAACTTCAAGATCTACAACTTTAATAAGGACGAGTTTCACAAAATCATCCTCTACGATACCCGAAAAAGTTATTTTCCAACAGTTTGTAATCTGGACAAATTCGTGACTTTTTCCAAAGGGGTAGTCCACGGAAAATCTCAAAATCATAAAAAAAATATGAAGATCCAAAATCCTTTGCTCTAGGCAAGGTGTGATGCTATTAACTGTAGACAACCAAAAACCACTCACCCGAGATGTACAAAAAGCCCCGAAAAGAAGGCTATATTCCTTACAATAGGAGTTACGGACATATGCTCGGTATTTTCAATGAAACAGGAGACGCGTTGGTCCGATCGGCGAGTTCGAGCACTTGTTGGAAAGCTAACTTCAAGATCTACAACTTTAATAAGGACGAGTTTCACAAAATCATCCTCTACGATACCCGAAAAAGTTATTTTCCAACAGTTTGTAATCTGGACAAATTCGTGACTTTTTCCAAAGGGGTAGTCCACGGAAAATCTCAAAATCATAAAAAAATGAAAATCCAAAATCCTTTGCTGTAGGCAAGGTGTGTTGCTATTAACTGTAGGCAACCAAAAACCACCCACCCGAGATGTCAAAAAAGCCCCGAAAAGAAGGCTATATTCCTTACAATAGGAGTTACGGACACATGCTCGGTATTTTCAATGAAACAGGAGACGCGTTGGTCCGATCTGCGAGTTCGAGCACTTGTTGGAAAGATAACTACAAGATCTACGACTTTAATGAGGACGAGTTTTGAAAAATCATCCTAGACGATGCCTGAAAAAGTCATTTTCCAACACTTTGTAATCTGGACAAATTCGTGACTTTTTCCAAAGGGGGTAGTTAACGGAAAATCTCAAAATCATAAAAAAATGAAAATCCAAAATCCTTTGCTGTAGGCAAGGTGTGATGCTATTAACTGTAGGCAACCAAAAACCACCCACCAGAGATGAAAAAAAAGCACCGAAAAGAAGGCTATGTTCCTTACAATACGAGTTATAGACACATGCTCGGTATTTTCAATGAAACAGGAGACGCGTTGGTCCGATCGGCGAGTTCGAGCACTTGTTGGAAAGCTAACTTCAAGATCTACAACTTTAATAAGGACGAGTTTCACAAAATCATCCTCTACGATACCCGAAAAAGTTATTTTCCAACAGTTTGTAATCTGGACAAATTCGTGACTTTTTCCAAAGGGGTAGTCCACGGAAAATCTCAAAATCATAAAAAAAATATGAAGATCCAAAATCCTTTGCTCTAGGCAAGGTGTGATGCTATTAACTGTAGACAACCAAAAACCACTCACCCGAGATGTACAAAAAGCCCCGAAAAGAAGGCTATATTCCTTACAATAGGAGTTACGGACATATGCTCGGTATTTTCAATCAAACAGGAGACGCGTTGGTCCGATCGGCGAGTTCGAGCACTTGTTGGAAAGCTAACTTCAAGATCTACGACTCTAATGGGGACGAGTTCCGCAAAATCATCCTCTATGATGCCCGAAAAAGTCATTTTCCGACAGTTTGTAATCTGGACAAATTCGTGACTTTTTCCAAAGGGGTAGTCCACGGAAAATCTCAAAATCATAAAAAAATGAAAATCCAAAATCCTTTGCTGTAGGCAAGGTGTGTTGCTATTAACTGTAGGCAACCAAAAACCACCCACCCGAGATGTCAAAAAAGCCCCGAAAAGAAGGCTATATTCCTTACAATAGGAGTTACGGACACATGCTCGGTATTTTCAATGAAACAGGAGACGCGTTGGTCCGATCGGCGAGTTCGAGCACTTGTTGGAAAGTTAAATTCAAGATGTACAACTTTAATACGGACGAGTTTCACAAAATCATCCTCTACGATACCCGAAAAAGTTATTTTCCAACAGTTTGTAATCTGGACAAATTCGTGACTTTTTCCAAAGGGGGTAGTCTGCGGAAAATCTCAAAATCATAAAAAAAAACTGAAGATCCAAAATCCTTTGCTGTAGGCCAGGTGTGATGCTATTAACTCTAGGCAACCAAAAACCACCCACCCGAGATGTCAAAAAAGCCCCGAAAAGAAGGCTATATTCCTTACAATTGGAGTTACAGACACATGCTCGGTATTTTCAATAAAACAGGAGACGCGTTGGTCCGATCGGCGAGTTCGAGCACTTGTTGGAAAGCTAACTTCAATATCTACGACTTTAATAGGGACGAGTTTCGCAAAATCATCCTCTATGATGCCCGAAAAAGTCATTTTCCCATAGTTTTTAATCTGGACAAAGTCGTGACTTTTTCCAAAGGGGGTAGTCCACGGAAAATGTCAAAATAATAAAAAAATGAAAATCCAAAATCCTTTGTTGTAGGCAGGGTGTGATGCTATTAACTCTAGGCAACTAAAAACCACCCACCCGAGATGTACAAAAAGCCCCGAAAAGAAGGCTATATTCCTTACAATAGGAGTTACGGACACATGCTCGGTATTTTCAATGAAACAGGAGACGCGTTGGTCCGATCGGCGAGTTCGTGCACTTGTCGAAAAGCTAACTTCAAGATCTACGACTTTAATGGGGACGAGTTCCGCAAAATCATCCTCTATGATGCCCGAAAAAGTCATTTTCCGACAGTTTGTAATCTGGACAAAGTCGTGACTTTTTCCAAAGGGGTTAGTCCACGGAAAATGTCAAAATCATAAAAAAATGAAAATCCAAAATCCTTTGCTCTAGGCAAGGTGTGATGCTATTAACTGTAGGCAACCAAAAACCACTCACCCGAGATGTACAAAAAGCCCCGAAAAGAAGGCTATATTCCTTACAATAGGAGTTACGGACACATGCTCGGTATTTTCAATGAAACAGGAGACGCGTTGGTCCGATCGGCGAGTTCGTGCACTTGTCGAAAAGCTAACTTCAAGATCTACGACTTTAATGGGGACGAGTTCCGCAAAATCATCCTCTATGATGCCCGAAAAAGTCATTTTCCGACAGTTTGTAATCTGGACAAAGTCGTGACTTTTTCCAAAGGGGTTAGTCCACGGAAAATGTCAAAATCATAAAAAAATGAAAATCCAAAATCCTTTGCTGTAGGCAAGGTGTGTTGCTATTAACTCTAGGCAACCAAAAACCACCCACCCGAGATGTCAAAAAAGCCCCGAAAAGAAGGCTATATTCCTTACAATAGGAGTTACAGACACATGCTCGGTATTTTCAATGAAACAGGAGACGCGTTGGTCCGATCGGCGAGTTCGAGCACTTGTTGGAAAGTTAAATTCAAGATGTACAACTTTAATAGGGACGAGTTCCGCAAAATCATCCTCTATGATGCCCGAAAAAGTCATTTTCCGACAGTTTGTAATCTGGACAAAGTCGTGACTTTTTCCAAAGGGGTTAGTCCACGGAAAATGTCAAAATCATAAAAAAAAAATGAAGATCCAAAATCCTTTGCTGTAGGCCAGGTGTGATGCTATTAACTCTAGGCAACCAAAAACCACTCACCCGAGATGTCAAAAAAGCCCCGAAAAGAAGGCTATATTCCTTACAATTGGAGTTACAGACACATGCTCGGTATTTTCAATAAAACAGGAGACGCGTTGGTCCGATCGGCGAGTTCGAGCACTTGTTGGAAAGCTAACTTCAATATCTACGACTTTAATAGGGACGAGTTTCGCAAAATCATCCTCTATGATGCCCGAAAAAGTCATTCTCCGATAGTTTTTAATCTGGACAAAGTCATGACTTTTTCCAAAGGGGGTAGTCCACGGAAAATGTCAAAATAATAAAAAAATGAAAATCCAAAATCCTTTGTTGTAGGCAAGGTGTGATGCTATTAACTCTAGGCAACAAAAAACCACCCACCCGAGATGTACAAAAAGCCCCGAAAACAAGGCTATATTCCTTACAATAGGAGTTACGGACACATGCTCGGTATTTTCAATGAAACAGGAGACACGTTGGTCCGATCGGCGAGTTCGAGCACTTGTTGGAAAGTTAAATTCAAGATGTACAACTTTAATAGGGACGAGTTTCACAAAATCATCCTCTACGATACCCGAAAAAGTTATTTTCCAACAGTTTGTAATCTGGACAAATTTGTGACTTTTTCCAAAGGGGGTAGTCCACGGAAAATCTCAAAATCATAAAAAAAAACTGAAGATCCAAAATCCTTTGCTGTAGGCCAGGTGTGATGCTATTAACTCTAGGCAACCAAAAACCACCCACCCGAGATGTCAAAAAAGCCCCGAAAAGAAGGCTATATTCCTTACAATTGGAGTTACAGACACATGCTCGGTATTTTCAATGAAAAAGGAGACGCGTTGGTCCGATCGGCGAGTTCGTGCACTTGTCGAAAAGCTAACTTCAAGATCTACGAATTTAATAGGGACGAGTTCCGCAAAATCATCCTCTATGATGCCCGAAAAAGTCATTTTCCGACAGTTTGTAATCTGGACAAAGTCGTGACTTTTTCCAAAGGGGTTAGTCCACGGAAAATGTCAAAATCATAAAAAAATGAAAATCCAAAATCCTTTGCTGTAGGCAAGGTGTGTTGCTATTAACTCTAGGCAACCAAAAACCACCCACCCGAGATGTCAAAAAAGCCCCGAAAAGAAGGCTATATTCCTTACAATAGGAGTTACAGACACATGCTCGGTATTTTCAATGAAACAGGAGACGCGTTGGTCCGATCGGCGAGTTCGAGCACTTGTTGGAAAGTTAAATTCAAGATGTACAACTTTAATAGGGACGAGTTCCGCAAAATCATCCTCTATGATGCCCGAAAAAGTCATTTTCCGACAGTTTGTAATCTGGACAAATTCGTGACTTTTTCCAAAGGGGTAGTCCACGGAAAATCTCAAAATCATAAAAAAATGAAAATCCAAAATCCTTTGCTGTAGGCAAGGTGTGTTGCTATTAACTGTAGGCAACCAAAAACCACCCACCCGAGATGTCAAAAAAGCCCCGAAAAGAAGGCTATATTCCTTACAATAGGAGTTACGGACACATGCTCGGTATTTTCAATGAAACAGGAGACGCGTTGGTCCGATCGGCGAGTTCGAGCACTTGTTGGAAAGTTAAATTCAAGATGTACAACTTTAATACGGACGAGTTTCACAAAATCATCCTCTACGATACCCGAAAAAGTTATTTTCCAACAGTTTGTAATCTGGACAAATTCGTGACTTTTTCCAAAGGGGGTAGTCTGCGGAAAATCTCAAAATCATAAAAAAAAACTGAAGATCCAAAATCCTTTGCTGTAGGCCAGGTGTGATGCTATTAACTCTAGGCAACCAAAAACCACCCACCCGAGATGTCAAAAAAGCCCCGAAAAGAAGGCTATATTCCTTACAATTGGAGTTACAGACACATGCTCGGTATTTTCAATAAAACAGGAGACGCGTTGGTCCGATCGGCGAGTTCGAGCACTTGTTGGAAAGCTAACTTCAATATCTACGACTTTAATAGGGACGAGTTTCGCAAAATCATCCTCTATGATGCCCGAAAAAGTCATTTTCCCATAGTTTTTAATCTGGACAAAGTCGTGACTTTTTCCAAAGGGGGTAGTCCACGGAAAATGTCAAAATAATAAAAAAATGAAAATCCAAAATCCTTTGTTGTAGGCAGGGTGTGATGCTATTAACTCTAGGCAACTAAAAACCACCCACCCGAGATGTACAAAAAGCCCCGAAAAGAAGGCTATATTCCTTACAATAGGAGTTACGGACACATGCTCGGTATTTTCAATGAAACAGGAGACGCGTTGGTCCGATCGGCGAGTTCGTGCACTTGTCGAAAAGCTAACTTCAAGATCTACGACTTTAATGGGGACGAGTTCCGCAAAATCATCCTCTATGATGCCCGAAAAAGTCATTTTCCGACAGTTTGTAATCTGGACAAAGTCGTGACTTTTTCCAAAGGGGTTAGTCCACGGAAAATGTCAAAATCATAAAAAAATGAAAATCCAAAATCCTTTGCTCTAGGCAAGGTGTGATGCTATTAACTGTAGGCAACCAAAAACCACTCACCCGAGATGTACAAAAAGCCCCGAAAAGAAGGCTATATTCCTTACAATAGGAGTTACGGACACATGCTCGGTATTTTCAATGAAACAGGAGACGCGTTGGTCCGATCGGCGAGTTCGTGCACTTGTCGAAAAGCTAACTTCAAGATCTACGACTTTAATGGGGACGAGTTCCGCAAAATCATCCTCTATGATGCCCGAAAAAGTCATTTTCCGACAGTTTGTAATCTGGACAAAGTCGTGACTTTTTCCAAAGGGGTTAGTCCACGGAAAATGTCAAAATCATAAAAAAATGAAAATCCAAAATCCTTTGCTGTAGGCAAGGTGTGTTGCTATTAACTCTAGGCAACCAAAAACCACCCACCCGAGATGTCAAAAAAGCCCCGAAAAGAAGGCTATATTCCTTACAATAGGAGTTACAGACACATGCTCGGTATTTTCAATGAAACAGGAGACGCGTTGGTCCGATCGGCGAGTTCGAGCACTTGTTGGAAAGTTAAATTCAAGATGTACAACTTTAATAGGGACGAGTTCCGCAAAATCATCCTCTATGATGCCCGAAAAAGTCATTTTCCGACAGTTTGTAATCTGGACAAAGTCGTGACTTTTTCCAAAGGGGTTAGTCCACGGAAAATGTCAAAATCATAAAAAAAAAATGAAGATCCAAAATCCTTTGCTGTAGGCCAGGTGTGATGCTATTAACTCTAGGCAACCAAAAACCACTCACCCGAGATGTCAAAAAAGCCCCGAAAAGAAGGCTATATTCCTTACAATTGGAGTTACAGACACATGCTCGGTATTTTCAATAAAACAGGAGACGCGTTGGTCCGATCGGCGAGTTCGAGCACTTGTTGGAAAGCTAACTTCAATATCTACGACTTTAATAGGGACGAGTTTCGCAAAATCATCCTCTATGATGCCCGAAAAAGTCATTCTCCGATAGTTTTTAATCTGGACAAAGTCGTGACTTTTTCCAAAGGGGGTAGTCCACGGAAAATGTCAAAATAATAAAAAAATGAAAATCCAAAATCCTTTGTTGTAGGCAAGGTGTGATGCTATTAACTCTAGGCAACAAAAAACCACCCACCCGAGATGTACAAAAAGCCCCGAAAACAAGGCTATATTCCTTACAATAGGAGTTACGGACACATGCTCGGTATTTTCAATGAAACAGGAGACACGTTGGTCCGATCGGCGAGTTCGAGCACTTGTTGGAAAGTTAAATTCAAGATGTACAACTTTAATAGGGACGAGTTTCACAAAATCATCCTCTACGATACCCGAAAAAGTTATTTTCCAACAGTTTGTAATCTGGACAAATTTGTGACTTTTTCCAAAGGGGGTAGTCCACGGAAAATCTCAAAATCATAAAAAAAAACTGAAGATCCAAAATCCTTTGCTGTAGGCCAGGTGTGATGCTATTAACTCTAGGCAACCAAAAACCACCCACCCGAGATGTCAAAAAAGCCCCGAAAAGAAGGCTATATTCCTTACAATTGGAGTTACAGACACATGCTCGGTATTTTCAATGAAAAAGGAGACGCGTTGGTCCGATCGGCGAGTTCGTGCACTTGTCGAAAAGCAAACTTCAAGATCTACGAATTTAATAGGGACGAGTTCCGCAAAATCATCCTCTATGATGCCCGAAAAAGTCATTTTCCGACAGTTTGTAATCTGGACAAAGTCGTGACTTTTTCCAAAGGGGTTAGTCCACGGAAAATGTCAAAATCATAAAAAAATGAAAATCCAAAATCCTTTGCTGTAGGCAAGGTGTGTTGCTATTAACTCTAGGCAACCAAAAACCACCCACCCGAGATGTCAAAAAAGCCCCGAAAAGAAGGCTATATTCCTTACAATAGGAGTTACAAACACATGCTCGGTATTTTCAATGAAACAGGAGACGCGTTGGTCCGATCGGCGAGTTCGAGCACTTGTTGGAAAGTTAAATTCAAGATGTACAACTTTAATAGGGACGAGTTTCACAAAATCATCCTCTACGATACCCGAAAAAGTTATTTTCCCACAGTTTGTAATCTGGACAAATTCGTGACTTTTTCCAAAGGGGGTAGTCCACGAAAAATCTCAAAATCATAAAAAAATGAAAATCCAAAATCCTTTGCTGTAGGCAAGGTGTGTTGCTATTAACTCTAGGCAACCAAAAACCACCCACCCGAGATGTCAAAAAAGCCCTGAAAAGAAGGCTATATTCCTTACAATACGAGTTGCATGAAACAGGAGACGCGTTGGTCCGATCGGCGAGTTCGTGCACTTGTCGGAAAGCTAACTTCAAGATCTACGACTTTAATGGGGACGAGTTCCACAAAATAATCCTCTATGATGCCCGAAAAAGTCAATTTCCGACAGTTTGTAATCTGGACAAAGTCGTGATTTTTTCCAAAGGGGGTAGTCCACGGAAAATGTCAAATCATAAAAAAATGAAAATCCAAAATCCTTTGCTGTAGGCAAGGTGTGATGCTATTAACTGTAGGCAACCAAAAACCACCCGCCCGAGATGTCAAAAAAGCCCCGAATAGAAGGCTATATTCCTTACAATACGAGTTACGGACACATGCTCGGTATTTTCAATGAAACAGGAGACGCGTTGGTCCGATCGGCGAGTTCGTGCACTTGTCGAAAAGCTAACTTCAAGATCTACGACTTTAATGGCGACGAGTTCCGCAAAATCATCCTCTATGATGCCCGAAAAAGTCATTTTCCGACAGTTTGTAATCTGGACAAATTCGTGACTTTTTCCAAAGGGGGTAGTCCACGGAAAATGTCAAAATCATAAAAAAATGAAAATCCAAAATCCTTTGCTCTAGGCAAGGTGTGATGCTATTAACTGTAGGCAACCAAAAACCACTCACCCGAGATGTACAAAAAGCCCCGAAAAGAAGGCTATATTCCTTACAATAGGAGTTACGGACACATGCTCGGTATTTTCAATGAAACAGGAGACGCGTTGGTCCGATCGGCGAGTTCGAGCACTTGTTGGAAAGCTAACTTCAAGATCTACGACTCTAATGGGGACGAGTTCCGCAAAATCATCCTCTATGATGCCCGAAAAAGTCATTTTCCGACAGTTTGTAATCTGGACAAATTCGTGACTTTTTCCAAAGGGGTAGTCCACGGAAAATCTCAAAATCATAAAAAAATGAAAATCCAAAATCCTTTGCTGTAGGCAAGGTGTGTTGCTATTAACTGTAGGCAACCAAAAACCACCCACCCGAGATGTCAAAAAAGCCCCGAAAAGAAGGCTATATTCCTTACAATAGGAGTTACGGAGACATGCTCGGTATTTTCAATGAAACAGGAGACGCGTTGGTCCGATCGGCGAGTTCGAGCACTTGTTGGAAATTTAAATTCAAGATGTACAACTTTAATACGGACGAGTTTCACAAAATCATCCTCTACGATACCCGAAAAAGTTATTTTCCAACAGTTTGTAATCTGGACAAATTCGTGACTTTTTCCAAAGGGGGTAGTCTGCGGAAAATCTCAAAATCATAAAAAAAAACTGAAGATCCAAAATCCTTTGCTGTAGGCCAGGTGTGATGCTATTAACTCTAGGCAACCAAAAACCACCCACCCGAGATGTCAAAAAAGCCCCGAAAAGAAGGCTATATTCCTTACAATTGGAGTTACAGACACATGCTCGGTATTTTCAATGAAACAGGAGACGCGTTGGTCCGATCGGCGAGTTCGAGCACTTGTTGGAAAGCTAACTTCAATATCTACGACTTTAATGGGGACGAGTTTCGCAAAATCATCCTCTATGATGCCCGAAAAAGTCATTTTCTAACAGTTTGTAATCTGGACAAATTCGTGACTTTTTCCAAAGGGGGTAGTCCACGGAAAATCTCAAAATCATAAAAAAATGAAAATCCAAAATCCTTTGCTGTAGGCAAGGTGTGATGATATTAACTGTAGGCAACCAAAAACCACCCACCCGAGATGTCAAAAAAGCCCCGAAAAGAAGGCTATATTCCTTACAATAGGAGTTACGGACACATGCTCGGTATTTTCAATGAAACAGGAGACGCGTTGGTCCGATCGGCGAGTTCGAGCACTTTTTGGAAAGCTAACTTCAAGATCTACGACTTTAATGAGGACGAGTTTCGCAAAATCATCCTCTATGATGCCCGAACAAGTCATTTTCCGACAGTTTGTAATCTGGACAAAGTCGTGACTTTTTCCAAAGGGGGTAGTCCACGGAAAATCTCAAAATCATAAAAAAATGAAAATCCAAAATCCTTTGCTGTAGGCAAGGTGTGATGCTATTAAACCTAGGCAACCAAAAACCACCCACCCGAGATGTCAAAAAAGCCCCGAAAAGAAGGCTATATTCCATACAATTGGAGTTACAGACACATGCTCGGTATTTTCAATAAAACAGGAGACGCGTTGGTCCGATCGGCGAGTTCGAGCACTTGTTGGAAAGCTAACTTCAATATCTACGACTCTAATGGGGACGAGTTTCGCAAAATCATCCTCTATGATGCCCGAAAAAGTCATTTTCCAGCAGTTTGTAATCTGGACAAAGTCGTGACTTTTTCCAAAGGGGTAGTCCACGGAAAATCTCAAAATCATAAAAAAATGAAAATCCAAAATCCTTTGCTGTAGGCAAGGTGTGATGATAATAACTGTAGGCAACCAAAAACCACCCACCCGAGATGTCAAAAAAGCCCCGAAAAGAAGGCTATATTCCTTACAATAGGAGTTACGGACACATGCTCGGTATTTTCAATGAAACAGGAGACGCGTTGGTCCGATCGGCGAGTTCGAGCACTTGTTGGAAAGTTAAATTCAAGATGTACAACTTTAATACGGACGAGTTTCACAAAATCATCCTCTACGATACCCGAAAAAGTTATTTTCCAACAGTTTGTAATCTGGACAAATTCGTGACTTTTTCCAAAGGGGGTAGTCTGCGGAAAATCTCAAATCATAAAAAAAAACTGAAGATCCAAAATCCTTTGCTGTAGGCCAGGTGTGATGCTATTAACTCTAGGCAACCAAAAACCACCCACCCGAGATGTCAAAAAAGCCCCGAAAAGAAGGCTATATTCCTTACAATTGGAGTTACAGACACATGCTCGGTATTTTCAATAAAACAGGAGACGCGTTGGTCCGATCGGCGAGTTCGAGCACTTGTTGGAAAGTTAACTTCAATATCTACGACTTTAATAGGGACGAGTTTCGCAAAATCATCCTCTATGATGCCCGAAAAAGTCATTTTCCCATAGTTTTTAATCTGGACAAAGTCGTGACTTTTTCCAAAGGGGGTAGTCCACGGAAAATGTCAAAATAATAAAAAAATGAAAATCCAAAATCCTTTGTTGTAGGCAAGGTGTGATGCTATTAACTCTAGGCAACCAAAAACCACCCACCCGAGATGTACAAAAAGCCCCGAAAAGAAGGCTATATACCTTACAATAGGAGTTACGGACACATGCTCGGTATTTTCAATGAAACAGGAGACGCGTTGGTCCGATCGGCGAGTTCGAGCACTTGTTGGAAAGCTAACTTCAAGATCTACGACTTTAATGAGGACGAGTTTCGCAAAATCATCCTCTATGATGCCCGAACAAGTCATTTTCCAACAGTTTGTAATTTGGACAAATTCGTGACTTTTTCCAAAGGGGGTAGTCCACGGAAAATCTCAAAATCATAAAAAAATGAAAATCCAAAATCCTTTGCTATAGGCAAGGTGTGATGCTATTAACTCTAGGCAACCAAAAACCACCCACCCGAGATGTACAAAAAGCCCCGAAAAGAAGGCTATATTCCTTACAATAGGAGTTACGGACACATGCTCGGTATTTTCAATGAAACAGGAGACGCGTTGGTCCGATCGGCGAGTTCGAGCACTTGTTGGAAAGCTAACTTCAAGATCTACGACTTTAATGGGGACGAGTTTTGCAAAATCATCCTCTATGATGCCCGAACAAGTCATTTTCCAACAGTTTGTAATCTGGACAAATTCGTGACTTTTTCCAAAGGGGGTAGTCCACGGAAAATCTCAAAATCATAAAAAAATGAAAATCCAAAATCCTTTGCTGTAGGCAAGGTGTGATGCTATTAACTCTAGGCAACCAAAAACCACCCACCCGAGATGTCAAAAAAGCCCCGAAAAGAAGGCTATATTCCTTACAATTGGAGTTACAGACACATGCTCGGTATTTTCAATGAAACAGGAGACGCGTTGGTCCGATCGGCGAGTTCGAGCACTTGTTGGAAAGCTGACTTCAAGATCTATGTCTTTAATGGGACGAGTTTCGCAAAATCATCATCTATGATGCCCGAAAAAGTCATTTTCCAACATTTTGTAATCTGGAAAAATTCGTGAGTTTTTCCAAAGGGGGTAGTCCACGGAAAATCTCAAAATCATAAAAAATTGATAATCCAAAATCCTTTGCTCTAGGAAAGGTGTGATACTATTAACTGTAGGCAACCAAAAACCACCCACCCGAGATGTCAAAAAAGCCCCGAAAAGAAGGCTATATTCCTTACAATACGAGTTGCATGAAACAGGAGACGCGTTGGTCCGATCGGCGAGTTCGAGCACTTGTCGGAAAGCTAACTTCAAGATCTACGACTTTAATGGGGACGAGTTTAGCAAAATCATCCTCTATGATGCCCGAAAAAGTCAATTTCCGACAGTTTGTAATCTGGACAAAGTCGTTATTTTTTCCAAAGGGGGTAGTCCACGGAAAATGTCAAAATCATAAAAAAATGAAAATCCAAAATCCTTTGCTCTAGGCAAGGTGTGATGCTATTAACTGTAGGCAACCAAAAACCACCCACCCGAGATGTCAAAAAAGCCCCGAAAAGAAGGCTATATTCCTTACAATACGAGTTACGGACACATGCTCGGTATTTTCAATGAAACAGGAGACGCGTTGGTCCGATCGGCGAGTTCGAGCACTTGTTGGAAAGCTAACTTCAAGATCTACGACTTTAATGAGGACGAGTTTCGCAAAATCATCCTCTATGATGCCCGAACAAGTTATTTTCCAACAGTTTGTAATTTGGACAAATTCGTGACTTTTTCCAAAGGGGGTAGTCCACGGAAAATCTCAAAATCATAAAAAAATGAAAATCCAAAATCCTTTGCTATAGGCAAGGTGTGATGCTATTAACTCTAGGCAACCAAAAACCACCCACCCGAGATGTACAAAAAGCCCCGAAAAGAAGGCTATATTCCTTATAATAGGAGTTACGGACACATGCTCGGTATTTTCAATGAAACAGGAGACGCGTTGGTCCGATCGGCGAGTTCGAGCACTTGTTGGAAAGCTAACTTCAAGATCTACGACTTTAATGGGGACGAGTTTTGCAAAATCATCCTCTATGATGCCCGAACAAGTCATTTTCCAACAGTTTGTAATATGGACAAATTCGTGACTTTTTCCAAAGGGGGTAGTCCACGGAAAATCTCAAAATCATAAAAAAATGAAAATCCAAAATCCTTTGCTGTAGGCAAGGTGTGATGCTATTAACTCTAGGCAACCAAAAACCACCCACCCGAGATGCCAAAAATGCCCCGAAAAGAAGGCTATATTCCTTACAATTGGAGTTATAGACACATGCTCGATATTTTCAATAAAACAGGAGACGCGTTGGTCCGATCGGCGAGTTCGAGTACTTGTTGGAAAGTTAAATTCAAGATGTACAACTTTAATAGGGACGAGTTTCACAAAATCATCCTCTACGATACCCGAAAAAGTTATTTTCCGACAGTTTGTAATCTGGACAAATTCGTGACTTTTTCCAAAGGAGTAGTCCACGGAAAATGTCAAAATCATAAAAAAATGAAAATCCAAAATCCTTTGCTCTAGGCAAGGTGTGATGCTATTAACTGTAGGCAACCAAAAACCACTCACCCGAGATGTACAAAAAGCCCCGAAAAGAAGGCTATATTCCTTACAATAGGAGTTACGGACACATGCTCGGTATTTTCAATGAAACAGGAGACGCGTTGGTCCGATCGGCGAGTTCGAGCACTTGTTGGAAAGCTAACTTCAAGATCTACGACTCTAATGGGGACGAGTTCCGCAAAATCATCCTCTATGATGCCCGAAAAAGTCATTTTCCGACAGTTTGTAATCTGGACAAATTCGTGACTTTTTCCAAAGGGGTAGTCCACGGAAAATCTCAAAATCATAAAAAAAATGAAAATCCAAAATCCTTTGCTGTAGGCAAGGTGTGTTGCTATTAACTGTAGGCAACCAAAAACCACCCACCCGAGATGTCAAAAAAGCCCCGAAAAGAAGGCTATATTCCTTACAATAGGAGTTACGGACACATGCTCGGTATTTTCAATGAAACAGGAGACGCGTTGGTCCGATCGGCGAGTTCGAGCACTTGTTGGAAAGTTAAATTCAAGATGTACAACTTTAATACGGACGAGTTTCACAAAATCATCCTCTACGATACCCGAAAAAGTTATTTTCCAACAGTTTGTAATCTGGACAAATTCGTGACTTTTTCCAAAGGGGGTAGTCTGCGGAAAATCTCAAAATCATAAAAAAAAACTGAAGATCCAAAATCCTTTGCTGTAGGCCAGGTGTGATGCTATTAACTCTAGGCAACCAAAAACCACCCACCCGAGATGTCAAAAAAGCCCCGAAAAGAAGGCTATATTCCTTACAATTGGAGTTACAGACACATGCTCGGTATTTTCAATGAAACAGGAGACGCGTTGGTCCGATCGGCGAGTTCGAGCACTTGTTGGAAAGCTAACTTCAATATCTACGACTTTAATGGGGACGAGTTTCGCAAAATCATCCTCTATGATGCCCGAAAAAGTCATTTTCCAACAGTTTGTAATCTGGACAAATTCGTGACTTTTTCCAAAGGGGGTAGTCCACGGAAAATCTCAAAATCATAAAAAAATGAAAATCCAAATCCTTTGCTGTAGGCAAGGTGTGATGATATTAACTGTAGGCAACCAAAAACCACCCACCCGAGATGTCAAAAAAGCCCCGAAAAGAAGGCTATATTCCTTACAATAGGAGTTACGGACACATGCTCGGTATTTTCAATGAAACAGGAGACGCGTTGGTCCGATCGGCGAGTTCGAGCACTTTTTGGAAAGCTAACTTCAAGATCTACGACTTTAATGAGGACGAGTTTCGCAAAATCATCCTCTATGATGCCCGAACAAGTCATTTTCCGACAGTTTGTAATCTGGACAAAGTCGTGACTTTTTCCAAAGGGGGTAGTCCACGGAAAATCTCAAAATCATAAAAAAATGAAAATCCAAAATCCTTTGCTGTAGGCAAGGTGTGATGCTATTAAACCTAGGCAACCAAAAACCACCCACCCGAGATGTCAAAAAAGCCCCGAAAAGAAGGCTATATTCCTTACAATTGGAGTTACAGACACATGCTCGGTATTTTCAATAAAACAGGAGACACGTTGGTCCGATCGGCGAGTTCGAGCACTTGTTTGAAAGCTAACTTCAATATCTACGACTCTAATGGGGACGAGTTTCGCAAAATCATCCTCTATGATGCCCGAAAAAGTCATTTTCCAGCAGTTTGTAATCTGGACAAAGTCGTGACTTTTTCCAAAGGGGTAGTCCACGGAAAATCTCAAAATCATAAAAAAATGAAAATCCAAAATCCTTTGCTGTAGGCAAGGTGTGATGATAATAACTGTAGGCAACCAAAAACCACCCACCCGAGATGTCAAAAAAGCCCCGAAAAGAAGGCTATATTCCTTACAATAGGAGTTACGGACACATGCTCGGTATTTTCAATGAAACAGGAGACGCGTTGGTCCGATCGGCGAGTTCGAGCACTTGTTGTTAAGTTAAATTCAAGATGTACAACTTTAATACGGACGAGTTTCACAAAATCATCCTCTACGATACCCGAAAAAGTTATTTTCCAACAGTTTGTAATCTGGACAAATTCGTGACTTTTTCCAAAGGGGGTAGTCTGCGGAAAATCTCAAATCATAAAAAAAAACTGAAGATCCAAAATCCTTTGCTGTAGGCCAGGTGTGATGCTATTAACTCTAGGCAACCAAAAACCACCCACCCGAGATGTCAAAAAAGCCCCGAAAAGAAGGCTATATTCCTTACAATTGGAGTTACAAACACATGCTCGGTATTTTCAATAAAACAGGAGACGCGTTGGTCCGATCGGCGAGTTCGAGCACTTGTTGGAAAGCTAACTTCAATATCTACGACTTTAATACGGACGAGTTTCACAAAATCATCCTCTATGATGCCCGAAAAAGTCATTTTCCCATAGTTTTTAATCTGGACAAAGTCGTGACTTTTTCCAAAGGGGGTAGTCCACGGAAAATGTCAAAATAATAAAAAAATGAAAATCCAAAATCCTTTGTTGTAGGCAAGGTGTGATGCTATTAACTCTAGGCAACCAAAAACCACCCACCCGAGATGTACAAAAAGCCCCGAAAAGAAGGCTATATACCTTACAATAGGAGTTACGGACACATGCTCGGTATTTTCAATGAAACAGGAGACGCGTTGGTCCGATCGGCGAGTTCGAGCACTTGTTGGAAAGCTAACTTCAAGATCTACGACTTTAATGAGGACGAGTTTCGCAAAATCATCCTCTATGATGCCCGAACAAGTCATTTTCCAACAGTTTGTAATTTGGACAAATTCGTGACTTTTTCCAAAGGGGGTAGTCCACGGAAAATCTCAAAATCATAAAAAAATGAAAATCCAAAATCCTTTGCTATAGGCAAGGTGTGATGCTATTAACTCTAGGCAACCAAAAACCACCCACCCGAGATGTACAAAAAGCCCCGAAAAGAAGGCTATATTCCTTACAATAGGAGTTACGGACACATGCTCGGTATTTTCAATGAAACAGGAGACGCGTTGGTCCGATCGGCGAGTTCGAGCACTTGTTGGAAAGCTAACTTCAAGATCTACGACTTTAATGGGGACGAGTTTTGCAAAATCATCCTCTATGATGCCCGAACAAGTCATTTTCCAACAGTTCTTAATCTGGACAAATTCGTGACTTTTTCCAAAGGGGGTAGTCCACGGAAAATCTCAAAATCATAAAAAAATGAAAATCCAAAATCCTTTGCTGTAGGCAAGGTGTGATGCTATTAACTCTAGGCAACCAAAAACCACCCACCTGAGATGTCAAAAAAGCCCCGAAAAGAAGGCTATATTCCTTACAATTGGAGTTACAGACACATGCTCGGTATTTTCAATGAAACAGGAGACGCGTTGGTCCGATCGGCGAGTTCGAGCACTTGTTGGAAAGCTGACTTCAAGATCTATGTCTTTAATGGGACGAGTTTCGCAAAATCATCATCTATGATGCCCGAAAAAGTCATTTTCCAACATTTTGTAATCTGGAAAAATTCGTGAGTTTTTCCAAAGGGGGTAGTCCACGGAAAATCTCAAAATCATAAAAAATTGATAATCCAAAATCCTTTGCTCTAGGAAAGGTGTGATACTATTAACTGTAGGCAACCAAAAACCACCCACCCGAGATGTCAAAAAAGCCCCGAAAAGAAGGCTATATTCCTTACAATACGAGTTGCATGAAACAGGAGACGCGTTGGTCCGATCGGCGAGTTCGAGCACTTGTCGGAAAGCTAACTTCAAGATCTACGACTTTAATGGGGACGAGTTTAGCAAAATCATCCTCTATGATGCCCGAAAAAGTCAATTTCCGACAGTTTGTAATCTGGACAAAGTCGTTATTTTTTCCAAAGGGGGTAGTCCACGGAAAATGTCAAAATCATAAAAAAATGAAAATCCAAAATCCTTTGCTCTAGGCAAGGTGTGATGCTATTAACTGTAGGCAACCAAAAACCACCCACCCGAGATGTCAAAAAAGCCCCGAAAAGAAGGCTATATTCCTTACAATACGAGTTACGGACACATGCTCGGTATTTTCAATGAAACAGGAGACGCGTTGGTCCGATCGGCGAGTTCGAGCACTTGTTGGAAAGTTAAATTCAAGATCTACAACTTTAATAGGGACGAGTTTCACAAAATCATCCTCAACGATACCCGAAAAAGTTATTTTCAACAGTTTGTAATCTGGACAAATTCGTGACTTTTTCCAAAGGGGGTAGTCCACGGAAAATTTCAAAATCATAAAAAAAAATGAAGATCTAAAATCCTTTGCTGTAGGCCAGGTGTGATGCTATTAACTCTAGGCAACCAAAAACCACCCACCCGAGATGTCAAAAAGCCCCGAAAAGAAGGCTATATTCCTTACAGTAGGAGTTACGGACACATGCTCGGTATTTTCAATGAAACAGGAGACGCGTTGGTCCGATCGGCGAGTTCGAGCACTTTTTGGA
Organism: Persicaria maculosa; assembly: GCA_963922045.1. Classification (NCBI taxonomy): domain Eukaryota; kingdom Viridiplantae; phylum Streptophyta; class Magnoliopsida; order Caryophyllales; family Polygonaceae; genus Persicaria; species Persicaria maculosa. The sequence goes on from OY998264.1 coordinate 1,658,932, forward strand.
AAGCTAACTTCAAGATCTACGACTTTAATGGGGACGAGTTTCGCAAAATAATCCTCTATGATGCCCGAACAAGTCATTTTCCGACAGTTTGTAATCTGGACAAAGTCGTGACTTTTTCCAAAGGGGGTAGTCCACGGAAAATCTCAAAATCATAAAAAAATGAAAATCCAAAATCCTTTGCTGTAGGCAAGGTGTGATGCTATTAACTCTAGGCAACCAAAAACCACCCACCCGAGATGTCAAAAATGCCCCGAAAAGAAGGCTATATTCCTTACAATTGGAGTTATAGACACATGCTCGATATTTTCAATAAAACAGGAGACGCGTTGGTCCGATCGGCGAGTTCGAGTACTTGTTGGAAAGTTAAATTCAAGATGTACAACTTTAATAGGGACGAGTTTCACAAAATCATCCTCTACGATACCCGAAAAAGTTATTTTCCAACAGTTTGTAATCTGGACAAATTCGTGACTTTTTCCAAAGGGGGTAGTCCACGGAAAATCTCAAAATCATAAAAAAAAACTGAAGATCCAAAATCCTTTGCTGTAGGTCAGGTGTGATGCTATTAACTCTAGGCAACCAAAAACCACCCACCCGAGATGTCAAAAAAGCCCCGAAAAGAAGGCTATATTCCTTACAATTGGAGTTACAGACACATGCTCGGTATTTTCAATAAAACAGGAGACGCGTTGGTCCGATCGGCGAGTTCGAGCACTTGTTGGAAAGTTAAATTCAAGATGTACAACTTTAATAGGGACGAGTTTCACAAAATCATCCTCTACGATACCCGAAAAAGTTATTTTCCAACAGTTTGTAATCTGGACAAATTCGTGACTTTTTCCAAAGGGGGTAGTCCACGGAAAATGTCAAAATCATAAAAAAATGAAAATCCAAAATCCTTTGCTCTAGGCAAGGTGTGATGCTATTAACTGTAGGCAACCAAAAACCACCCACCCGAGATGTCAAAAAAGCCCCGAAAAGAAGGCTATATTCCTTACAATACGAGTTACGGACACATGCTCGGTATTTTCAATGAAACAGGAGATGCGTTGGTCCGATCGGCGAGTTCGAGCACTTGTTGGAAAGCTAACTTCAAGATCTACGACTTTAATGCGGACGAGTTTCACAAAATCATCCTTTATGATGCCCGAACAAGTCATTTTCCAACATTTTGTAATCTGGACAAATTCGTGACTTTTTCCAAAGGGGGTAGTCCACGGAAAATCTCAAAATCATAAAAAAATTAAAATCCAAAATCCTTTACTGTAGGCAAGGTGTGATGCTATTAACTCTAGGCAACCAAAAACCACCCATCCGAGATGTCAAAAAAGCCCCGAAAAGAAGGCTATATTCCTTACAATTGGAGTTACGGACACATGCTCGGTATTTTCAATAAAACAGGAGACGCGTTGGTCCGATCGGCGAGTTCGAGCACTTGTTGGAAAGCTAACTTCAATATCTACGACTTTAATGGGGACGAGTTTAGCAAAATCATCCTCTATGATGCCCGAAAAAGTCATTTTCCAACAGTTTGTAATCTGGACAAATTCGTGACTTTTTCCAAAGGGGGTAGTCCACGGAAAATCTCAAAATCATAAAAAAATGAAAATCCAAAATCCTTTGCTGTAGGCAAGGTGTGATGATATTAACTGTAGGCAACCAAAAACCACCCACCCGAGATGTCAAAAAAGCCCCGAAAAGAAGGCTATATTCCTTACAATAGGAGTTACGGACACATGCTCGGTATTTTCAATGAAACAGGAGACGCATTGGTCCGATCGGCGAGTTGAAGAACTTGTCGGAAAGCTAACTTCAAGATCTACGACTTTAATAGGGACGGGTTTCGCAAAATCATCCTCTACGATACCCGAAAAAGTTATTTTCCAACAGTTTGTAATCTGGACAAATTCGTGACTTTTTCCAAAGGGGGTAGTCCACGGAAAATCTCAAAATCATAAAAAAAACTGAAGATCCAAAATCCTTTGCTGTAGGCCAGGTGTGATGCTATTAACTCTAGGCAACCAAAAACCACCCACCCGAGATGTCAAAAAAGCCCCGAAAAGAAGGCTATATTCCTTACAATAGGAGTTACGGACACATGCTCGGTATTTTCAATGAAACAGGAGACGCGTTGGTCCGATCGGCGAGTTCGAGCACTTTTTGGAAAGCTAACTTCAAGATCTACGACTTTAATGGGGACGAGTTTCGCAAAATCATCCTCTATGATGCCTGAACAAGTCATTTTCCAACAGTTTGTAATCTGGACAATGTCGTGACTTTTTCCAAAGGGGGTAGTCCACGGAAAATGTCAAAATAATAAAAAAATGGAAATCCAAAATCCTTTGTTGTAGGCAAGGTGTGATGCTATTAACTCTAGGCAACCAAAAACCACCCACCCGAGATGTACAAAAAGCCCCGAAAAGAAGGCTATATTCCTTACAATAGGAGTTACGGACACATGCTCGGTATTTTCAATGAAACAGGAGACGCGTTGGTCCGATCGACGAGTTCGAGCACTTGTTGGAAAGCTAACTTCAAGATCTACGACTTTAATGCGGACGAGTTTCGCAAAATCATCCTTTATGATGCCCGAACAAGTCATTTTCCAACAGTTTGTAATCTGGACAAATTCGTGACTTTTTCCAAAGGGGGTAGTCCACGGAAAATCTCAAAATCATAAAAAAATGAAAATCCAAAATCCTTTACTGTAGGCAAGGTGTGATGCTATTAATTCTAGGCAACCAAAAACCACCCACCCGAGATGTCAAAAAAGCCCCGAAAAGAAGGCTATATTCCTTACAATTGGAGTTACGGACACATGCTCGGTATTTTCAATAAAACAGGAGACGCGTTGGTCCGATCGGCGAGTTCGAGCACTTGTTGGAAAGCTAACTTCAATATCTACGACTTTAATGGGGACGAGTTTAGCAAAATCATCCTCTATGATGCCCGAAAAAGTCATTTTCCAACAGTTTGTAATCTGGACAAATTCGTGACTTTTTCCAAAGGGGGTAGTCCACGGAAAATCTCAAAATCATAAAAAAATGAAAATCCAAAATCCTTTGCTGTAGGCAAGGTGTGATGATATTAACTATAGGCAACCAAAAACCACCCACCCGAGATGTCAAAAAACCCCGAAAAGAAGGCTATATTCCTTACAATAGGAGTTACGGACACATGCTCGGTATTTTCAATGAAACAGAAGACGCATTGGTCCGATCGGCGAGTTGAAGAACTTGTCGGAAAGCTAACTTCAAGATCTACGACTTTAATAGGGACGGGTTTCGCAAAATCATCCTCTACGATACCCGAAAAAGTTATTTTCCAACAGTTTGCAATCTGGACAAATTCGTGACTTTTTCCAAAGGGGGTAGTCCACGGAAAATCTCAAAATCATAAAAAAAAACTGAAGATCCAAAATCCTTTGCTGTAGGCCAGGTGTGATGCTATTAACTCTAGGCAACCAAAAACCACCCACCCGAGATGTCAAAAAAGCCCCGAAAAGAAGGCTATATTCCTTACAATAGGAGTTACGGACACATGCTCGGTATTTTCAATGAAACAAGAGACGCGTTGGTCCGATCGGCGAGTTCGAGCACTTGTTGGAAAGTTAAATTCAAGATGTACAACTTTAATACGGACGAGTTTCACAAAATCATCCTCTACGATACCCGAAAAAGTTATTTTCCAACAGTTTGTAATCTGGACAAATTCGTGACTTTTTCCAAAGGGGGTAGTCTGCGGAAAATCTCAAAATCATAAAAAAAAACTGAAGATCCAAAATCCTTTGCTGTACGCCAGGTGTGATGCTATTAACTCTAGGCAACCAAAAACCACCCACCCGAGATGTCAAAAAAGCCCCGAAAAGAAGGCTATATTCCTTACAATTGGAGTTACAGATACATGCTCGGTATTTTCAATGAAACAGGAGACGCGTTGGTCCGATCGGCGAGTTCGAGCACTTGTTGGAAAGCTAACTTCAATATCTACGACTTTAATGGGGACGAGTTTCGCAAAATCATCCTCTATGATGCCCGAAAAAGTCATTTTCCAACAGTTTGTAATCTGGACAAATTCGTTACTTTTTCCAAAGGGGGTAGTCCACGGAAAATCTCAAAATCATAAAAAAATGAAAATCCAAAATCCTTTGCTGTAGGCAAGGTGTGATGATATTAACTGTAGGCAACCAAAAACCACCCACCCGAGATGTCAAAAAAGCCCCGAAAAGAAGGCTATATTCCTTACAATAGGAGTTACGGACACATGCTCGGTATTTTCAATGAAACAGGAGACGCATTGGTCCGATCGGCGAGTTGAAGAACTTGTCGGAAAGCTAACTTCAAGATCTACGACTTTAATAGGGACGGGTTTCGCAAAATCATCCTCTACTATACCCGAAAAAGTTATTTTCCAACAGTTTGTAATCTGGACAAATTCGTGACTTTTTCCAAAGGGGGTAGTCCACGGAAAATCTCAAAATCATAAAAAAAACTGAAGATCCAAAATCCTTTGCTGTAGGCCAGGTGTGATGCTATTAACTCTAGGCAACCAAAAACCACCCACCCGAGATGTCAAAAAAGCCTCGAAAAGAAGGCTATATTCCTTACAATAGGAGTTACGGACACATGCTCGGTATTTTCAATGAAACAGGAGACGCGTTGGTCCGATCGGCGAGTTCGAGCACTTTTTGGAAAGCTAACTTCAAGATCTACGACTTTAATGGGGACGAGTTTCGCAAAATCATCCTCTATGATGCCCGAACAAGTCATTTTCCGACAGTTTGTAATCTAGACAAAGTCGTGACTTTTTCCAAAGGGGGTAGTCCACGGAAAATGTCAAAATCATAAAAAAATGAAAATCCAAAATCCTTTGCTCTAGGCAAGGTGTGATGCTATTAACTGTAGGCAACCAAAAACCACCCACCCGAGATGTCAAAAAAGCCCCGAAAAGAAGGCTATATTCCTTACAATACGAGTTACGGACACATGCTCGGTATTTTCAATGAAACAGGAGATGCGTTGGTCCGATCGGCAAGTTCGAGCACTTGTTGGAAAGCTAACTTCAAGATCTACGACTTTAATGGGGACGAGTTTCGCAAAATCATCCTCTATGATGCCTGAACAAGTCATTTTCCAACAGTTTGTAATCTGGACAAAGTCGTGACTTTTTCCAAAGGGGGTAGTCCACGGAAAATGTCAAAATAATAAAAAAATGGAAATCCAAAATCCTTTGTTGTAGGCAAGGTGTGATGCTATTAACTCTAGGCAACCAAAAACCACCCACCCGAGATGTACAAAAATCCCCGAAAAGAAGGCTATATTCCTTACAATAGGAGTTACGGACACATGCTCGGTATTTTCAATGAAACAGGAGACGCGTTGGTCCGATCGGCGAGTTCGAGTACTTGTTGGAAAGCTAACTTCAAGATCTACGACTTTAATGGGGACGAGTTTCGCAAAATCATCCTCTATGATGCCCGAACAAGTCATTTTCCAACAGTTTGTAATCTGGACAAATTCGTGACTTTTTCCAAAGGGGGTAGTCCACGGAAAATCTCAAAATCATAAAAAAATGAAAATCCAAAATCCTTTACTGTAGGAAAGGTGTGATGCTATTAACTCTAGGCAACCAAAAACCACCCACCCGAGATGTCAAAAAAGCCCCGAAAAGAAGGCTATATTCCTTACAATTGGAGTTACGGACACATGCTCGGTATTTTCAATAAAACAGGAGACGCGTTGGTCCGATCGGCGATTTCGAGCACTTGTTGGAAAGCTAACTTCAATATCTACGACTTTAATGGGGACGAGTTTCGCAAAATCATCCTCTATGATGCCCGAAAAAGTCATTTTCCAACAGTTTGTAATATGGACAAATTCGTGACTTTTTCCAAAGGGGGTAGTCCACGGAAAATCTCAAAATCATAAAAAAATGAAAATCCAAAATCCTTTGCTGTAGGCAAGGTGTGATGATATTAACTGTAGGCAACCAAAAACCACCCACCCGAGATGTCAAAAAAGCCCCGAAAAGAAGGCTATATTCCTTACAATAGGAGTTATGGACACATGCTCTGTATTTTCAATGAAACAGGAGACGCGTTGGTCCGATCGGCGAGTTGAAGAACTTGTCGGAAAGCTAACTTCAAGATCTTCGACTTTAATAGGGACGGGTTTCGCAAAATCATCCTCTACGATACCCGAAAAAGTTATTTTCCAACAGTTTGTAATCTGGACAAATTCGTGACTTTTTCCAAAGGGGGTAGTCCACGGAAAATCTCAAAATCATAAAAAAAAAACTGAAGATCCAAAATCCTTTGCTGTAGGCCAGGTGTGATGCTATTAACTCTAGGCAACCAAAAACCACCCACCCGAGATGTCAAAAAAGCCCCGAAAAGAAGGCTATATTCCTTACAATTGGAGTTACAGACACATGCTCGGTATTTTCAATGAAACAGGAGACGCGTTGGTTCGATATGCGAGTTCGAGCACTTGTTGGAAAGCTAACTTCAATATCTACGTCTTTAATGGGGACGAGTTTCGCAAAATCATCATCTATGATGCCCGAAAAAGTCATTTTCCGACATTTTGTAATCTGGACAAAGTCGTGACTTTTTCCAAAGGGGGTAGTCCACGAATAATGTCAAAATAATAAAAAAATGAAAATCCCAAATCCTTTGTTGTAGGCAAGGTGTGATGCTATTAACTCTAGGCAACCAAAAACCACCCACCCGAGATGTACAAAAAGCCCCGAAAAGAAGGCTATATACCTTACAATAGGAGTTACGGACACATGCTCGGTATTTTCAATGAAACAGGAGACGCGTTGGTCCGATCGGCGAGTTCGAGCACTTGTTGGAAAGCTAACTTCAATATCTACGACTTTAATGAGGACGAGTTTCGCAAAATCATCATCTATGATGCCCGAACAAGTCATTTTCCAACAGTTTGTAATTTGGACAAATTCGTGACTTTTTCCAAAGGGGGTAGTCCACGGAAAATCTCAAAATCATAAAAAAATGAAAATCCAAAATCCTTTGCTATAGGCAAGGTGTGATGCTATTAACTCTAGGCAACAAAAAACCACCCAACCGAGATGTACAAAAAGCCCCGAAAAGAAGGCTATATTCCTTACAATAGGAGTTACGGACACATGCTCGGTATTTTCAATGAAACAGGAGACGCGTTGGTCCGATCGGCGAGTTCGAGCACTTGTTGGAAAGCTAACTTCAAGATCTACGACTTTAATGGGGACGAGTTTTGCAAAATCATCCTCTATGATGCCCGAACAAGTCATTTTCCAACAGTTTGTAATCTGGACAAATTCGTGACTTTTTCCAAAGGAGGTAGTCCACGGAAAATCTCAAAATCATAAAAAAATGAAAATCCAAAATCCTTTGCTGTAGGCAAGGTGTGATGCTATTAACTCTAGGCAACCAAAAACCACCCACCCGAGATGTCAAAAAAGCCCCGAAAAGAAGGCTATATTCCTTACAATTGGAGTTACAGACACATGCTCGGTATTTTCAATGAAACAGGAGACGCGTTGGTCCGATCGGCGAGTTCGAGCACTTGTTGGAAAGCTGACTTCAAGATCTATGTCTTTAATGGGACGAGTTTCGCAAAATCATCATCTATGATGCCCGAAAAAGTCATTTTCCAACATTTTGTAATCTGGAAAAATTCGTGAGTTTTTCCAAAGGGGGTAGTCCACGGAAAATCTCAAAATCATAAAAAATTGATAATCCAAAATCCTTTGCTCTAGGAAAGGTGTGATACTATTAACTGTAGGCAACCAAAAACCACCCACCCGAGATGTCAAAAAAGCCCCGAAAAGAAGGCTATATTCCTTACAATACGAGTTGCATGAAACAGGAGACGCGTTGGTCCGATCGGCGAGTTCGAGCACTTGTCGGAAAGCTAACTTCAAGATCTACGACTTTAATGGGGACAAGTTCCGCAAAATAATCCTCTATGATGCCCGAAAAAGTCATTTTCCGACAGTTTGTAATCTGGACAAAGTCGTGATTTTTCCAAAGGGGGTAATCCACGGAAAATGTCAAAATCATAAAAAAATAAAAATCCAAAATCCTTTGCTCTAGCCAAGGTATGATGCTATTAACTGTAGGCAACCAAAAACCACCCACCCGAGATGTCAAAAAAGCCCCGAAAAGAAGGCTATATTCCTTACAATACGAGTTACGGACACATGCTCGGTATTTTCAATGAAACAGGAGACGCGTTGGTCCGATCGGCGAGTTCGAGCACTTATTGGAAAGCTAACTTCAAGATCTACGACTTTAATGGGGACGAGTTTCGCAAAATCATCCTCTATGATGCCCGAAAAAGTCATTTTCCGACAGTTTTTAATCTGGACAAAGTCGTGACTTTTTCCAAAGGGGGTAGTCCACGGAAAATGTCAAATTAATAAAAAAATGAAAATCCAAAATCCTTTGTTGTAGGCAAGGTGTGATGCTATTAACTCTAGGCAACCAAAAACCACCCACCCGAGATGTACAAATAGCCCCGAAAAGAAGGCTATATTCCTTACAATAGGAGTTACGGACACATGCTCGGTATTTTCAATGAAACAGGAGACGCGTTGGTCCGATCGGCGAGTTCGAGCACTTTTTGGAAATCTAACTTCAAGATCTACGACTTTAATGGGGACGAGTTTCGCAAAATCATCCTCTATGATGCCCGAACAAGTCATTTTCCGACAGTTTGTAATCTGGACAAAGTCGTGACTTTTTCCAAAGGGGGTAGTCCACGGAAAATGTCAAAATCATAAAAAAATGAAAATCCAAAATCCTTTGCTCTAGGCAAGGTGTGATGCTATTAACTGTAGGCAACCAAAAACCACCCACCCGAGATGTCAAAAAAGCCCCGAAAAGGAGGCTATATTCCTTACAATTGGAGTTACAGACACATGCTCGGTATTTTCAATGAAACAGGAGACGCGTTGGTCCGATCGGCGAGTTCGAGCACTTGTTGGAAAGCTGACTTCAAGATCTATGTCTTTAATGGGACGAGTTTCGCAAAATCATCATCTATGATGCCCGAAAAAGTCATTTTCCAACATTTTGTAATCTGGAAAAATTCGTGAGTTTTTCCAAAGGGGGTAGTCCACGGAAAATCTCAAAATCATAAAAAATTGATAATCCAAAATCCTTTGCTCTAGGAAAGGTGTGATACTATTAACTGTAGGCAACCAAAAACCACCCACCCGAGATGTCAAAAAAGCCCCGAAAAGAAGGCTATATTCCTTACAATACGAGTTGCATGAAACAGGAGACGCGTTGGTCCGATCGGCGAGTTCGAGCACTTGTCGGAAAGCTAACTTCAAGATCTACGACTTTAATGGGGACAAGTTCCGCAAAATAATCCTCTATGATGCCCGAAAAAGTCATTTTCCGACAGTTTGTAATCTGGACAAAGTCGTGATTTTTCCAAAGGGGGTAATCCACGGAAAATGTCAAAATCATAAAAAAATAAAAATCCAAAATCCTTTGCTCTAGCCAAGGTATGATGCTATTAACTGTAGGCAACCAAAAACCACCCACCCGAGATGTCAAAAAAGCCCCGAAAAGAAGGCTATATTCCTTACAATACGAGTTACGGACACATGCTCGGTATTTTCAATGAAACAGGAGACGCGTTGGTCCGATCGGCGAGTTCGAGCACTTATTGGAAAGCTAACTTCAAGATCTACGACTTTAATGGGGACGAGTTTCGCAAAATCATCCTCTATGATGCCCGAAAAAGTCATTTTCCGACAGTTTTTAATCTGGACAAAGTCGTGACTTTTTCCAAAGGGGGTAGTCCACGGAAAATGTCAAATTAATAAAAAAATGAAAATCCAAAATCCTTTGTTGTAGGCAAGGTGTGATGCTATTAACTCTAGGCAACCAAAAACCACCCACCCGAGATGTACAAATAGCCCCGAAAAGAAGGCTATATTCCTTACAATAGGAGTTACGGACACATGCTCGGTATTTTCAATGAAACAGGAGACGCGTTGGTCCGATCGGCGAGTTCGAGCACTTTTTGGAAATCTAACTTCAAGATCTACGACTTTAATGGGGACGAGTTTCGCAAAATCATCCTCTATGATGCCCGAACAAGTCATTTTCCGACAGTTTGTAATCTGGACAAAGTCGTGACTTTTTCCAAAGGGGGTAGTCCACGGAAAATGTCAAAATCATAAAAAAATGAAAATCCAAAATCCTTTGCTCTAGGCAAGGTGTGATGCTATTAACTGTAGGCAACCAAAAACCACCCACCCGAGATGTCAAAAAAGCCCCGAAAAGGAGGCTATATTCCTTACAATTGGAGTTACAGACACATGCTCGGTATTTTCAATAAAACAGGAGACGCATTGGTCCGATCGGCGAGTTCAAGCACTTGTTGGAAAGCTAACTTCAAGATCTACGACTTTAATGGGGACGAGTTTCGCAAAATCATCCTCTATGATGCCCGAACAAGTCATTTTCCAACAGTTTGTAATCTGGACAAATTCGTGACTTTTTCCAAAGGGGGTAGTCCACGGAAAATCTCAAAATCATAAAAAAATGAAGATCCAAAATCCTTTGCTGTAGGCAAGGTGTGATGCTATTAACTCTAGGCAACCAAAAACCACCCACCCGAGATGTCAAAAAAGCCCCGAAAAGAAGGCTATATTCCTTACAATTGGAGTTACAGACACATGCTCGGTATTTTCAATGAAACAGGAGACGCGTTGGTCCGATTGGCGAGTTCGAGCACTTGTTGGAAAATTAACTTCAAGATCTAAGTCTTTAATGGGACGAGTTTCGCAAAATCATCATCTATGATGCCCGAAAAAGTCATTTTCCAACATTTTGTAATCTGGAAAAATTCGTGAGTTTTTCCAAAGGGGGTAGTCCACGGAAAATCTCAAAATCATAAAAAATTGAAAATCCAAAATCCTTTGCTCTAGGAAAGGTGTGATGCTATTAACTGTAGGCAACCAAAAACTACCCACCCGAGATGTCAAAAAAGCCCCGAAAAGAAGGCTATATTCCTTACAATACGAGTTACATGAAACAGGAGACGCGTTGGTCCGATCGGCGAGTTCGTGCATTTGTCGGAAAGCTAACTTCAAGATCTACGACTTTCATGGGGACAAGTTTCGCAAAATCATCCTCTATGATGCCCGAAAAAGTCATTTTCCGACAGTTTGTAATCTGGACAAAGTCGTGATTTTTTCCAAAGGGGGTAGTCCACGGAAAATGTCAAAATCATAAAAAAATAAAAATCCAAAATCCTTTGCTCTAGCCAAGGTATGATGCTATTAACTGTAGGCAACCAAAAACCACCCACCCGAGATGTCAAAAAAGCCCCGAAAAGAAGGCTATATACCTTACAATAGGAGTTACGGACACATGCTCGGTATTTTCAATGAAACAGGAGACGCGTTGGTCCGATCGGCGAGTTCGAGCACTTGTTGGAAAGCTAACTTCAAGATCTACGACTTTAATGAGGACGAGTTTCGCAAAATCATCATCTATGATGCCCGAACAAGTCATTTTCCAACAGTTTGTAATTTGGACAAATCCGTGACTTTTTCCAAAGGGGGTAGTCCACGGAAAATCTCAAAATCATAAAAAAAATGAAAATCCAAAATCCTTTGCTATAGGCAAGGTGTGATGCTATTAACTCTAGGCAACAAAAAACCACCCACCCGAGATGTACAAAAAGCCCCGAAAAGAAGGCTATATTCCTTACAATAGGAGTTACGGACACATGCTCGGTATTTTCAATGAAACAGGAGACGCGTTGGTCCGATCGGCGAGTTCGAGCACTTGTTGGAAAGCTAACTTCAAGATCTACGACTTTAATGGGGACGAGTTTTGCAAAATCATCCTCTATGATGCCCGAACAAGTCATTTTCCAACAGTTTGTAATCTGGACAAATTCGTGACTTTTTCCAAAGGAGGTAGTCCACGGAAAATCTCAAAATCATAAAAAAATGAAAATCCAAAATCCTTTGCTGTAGGCAAGGTGTGATGCTATTAACTCTAGGCAACCAAAAACCACCCACCCGAGATGTCAAAAAAGCCCCGAAAAGAAGGCTATATTCCTTACAATTGGAGTTACAGACACATGCTCGGTATTTTCAATGAAACAGGAGACGCGTTGGTCCGATCGGCGAGTTCGAGCACTTGTTGGAAAGCTGACTTCAAGATCTATGTCTTTAATGGGACGAGTTTCGCAAAATCATCATCTATGATGCCCGAAAAAGTCATTTTCCAACATTTTGTAATCTGGAAAAATTCGTGAGTTTTTCCAAAGGGGTAGTCCACGGAAAATCTCAAAATCATAAAAAATTGATAATCCAAAATCCTTTGCTCTAGGAAAGGTGTGATACTATTAACTGTAGGCAACCAAAAACCACCCACCCGAGATGTCAAAAAAGCCCCGAAAAGAAGGCTATATTCCTTACAATACGAGTTGCATGAAACAGGAGACGCGTTGGTCCGATCGGCGAGTTCGAGCACTTGTCGGAAAGCTAACTTCAAGATCTACGACTTTAATGGGGACAAGTTCCGCAAAATAATCCTCTATGATGCCCGAAAAAGTCATTTTCCGACAGTTTGTAATCTGGACAAAGTCGTGATTTTTCCAAAGGGGGTAATCCACGGAAAATGTCAAAATCATAAAAAAATAAAAACCCAAAATCCTTTGCTCTAGCCAAGGTATGATGCTATTAACTGTAGGCAACCAAAAACCACCCACCCGAGATGTCAAAAAAGCCCCGAAAAGAAGGCTATATTCCTTACAATACGAGTTACGGACACATGCTCGGTATTTTCAATGAAACAGGAGACGCGTTGGTCCGATCGGCGAGTTCGAGCACTTATTGGAAAGCTAACTTCAAGATCTACGACTTTAATGGGGACGAGTTTCGCAAAATCATCCTCTATGATGCCCGAAAAAGTCATTTTCCGACAGTTTTTAATCTGGACAAAGTCGTGACTTTTTCCAAAGGGGGTAGTCCACGGAAAATGTCAAAATAATAAAAAAATGAAAATCCAAAATCCTTTGTTGTAGGCAAGGTGTGATGCTATTAACTCTAGGCAACCAAAAACCACCCACCCGAGATGTACAAATAGCCCCGAAAAGAAGGCTATATTCCTTACAATAGGAGTTACGGACACATGCTCGGTATTTTCAATGAAACAGGAGACGCGTTGGTCCGATCGGCGAGTTCGAGCACTTTTTGGAAATCTAACTTCAAGATCTACGACTTTAATGGGGACGAGTTTCGCAAAATAATCCTCTATGATGCCCGAACAAGTCATTTTCCGACAGTTTGTAATCTGGACAAAGTCGTGACTTTTTCCAAAGGGGGTAGTCCACGGAAAATGTCAAAATCATAAAAAAATGAAAATCCAAAATCCTTTGCTCTAGGCAAGGTGTGATGCTATTAACTGTAGGCAACCAAAAACCACCCACCCGAGATGTCAAAAAAGCCCCGAAAAGGAGGCTATATTCCTTACAATTGGAGTTACAGACACATGCTCGGTATTTTCAATAAAACAGGAGACGCATTGGTCCGATCGGCGAGTTCAAGCACTTGTTGGAAAGCTAACTTCAAGATCTACGACTTTAATGGGGACGAGTTTCGCAAAATCATCCTCTATGATGCCCGAATAAGTCATTTTCCAACAGTTTGTAATCTGGACAAATTCGTGACTTTTTCCAAAGGGGGTAGTCCACGGAAAATCTCAAAATCATAAAAAAATGAAGATCCAAAATCCTTTGCTGTAGGCAAGGTGTGATGCTATTAACTCTAGGCAACCAAAAACCACCCACCCGAGATGTCAAAAAAGCCCCGAAAAGAAGGCTATATTCCTTACAATTGGAGTTACAGACACATGCTCGGTATTTTCAATGAAACAGGAGACGCGTTGGTCCGATTGGCGAGTTCGAGCACTTGTTGGAAAATTAACTTCAAGATCTAAGTCTTTAATGGGACGAGTTTCGCAAAATCATCATCTATGATGCCCGAAAAAGTCATTTTCCAACATTTTGTAATCTGGAAAAATTCGTGAGTTTTTCCAAAGGGGGTAGTCCACGGAAAATCTCAAAATCATAAAAAATTGAAAATCCAAAATCCTTTGCTCTAGGAAAGGTGTGATGCTATTAACTGTAGGCAACCAAAAACTACCCACCCGAGATGTCAAAAAAGCCCCGAAAAGAAGGCTATATTCCTTACAATACGAGTTACATGAAACAGGAGACGCGTTGGTCCGATCGGCGAGTTCGTGCATTTGTCGGAAAGCTAACTTCAAGATCTACGACTTTCATGGGGACAAGTTTCGCAAAATCATCCTCTATGATGCCCGAAAAAGTCATTTTCCGACAGTTTGTAATCTGGACAAAGTCGTGATTTTTTCCAAAGGGGGTAGTCCACGGAAAATGTCAAAATCATAAAAAAATAAAAATCCAAAATCCTTTGCTCTAGCCAAGGTATGATGCTATTAACTGTAGGCAACCAAAAACCACCCACCCGAGATGTCAAAAAAGCCCCGAAAAGAAGGCTATATTCCTTACAATACGAGTTACGGACACATGCTCGGTATTTTCAATGAAACAGGAGACGCGTTGGTCCGATCTGCGAGTTCGTGCACTTGTCGGAAAGATAACTTCAAGATCTACGACTTTAATGGGGACGAGTTCCGCAAAATCATCCTCTATGACGCCCGAAAAAGTCATTTTCCGACAGTTTGTAATCTGGACAAAGTCGTGACTTTTTCCAAAGGGGGTAGTCCACGGAAAATGTCAAAATCATAAAAAATGAAAATCCAAAATCCTTTGCTCTAGGCAAGGTGTGATGCTATTAACTGTAGGCAACCAAAATCCACCCACCCGAGATGTCAAAAAGCCCCGAAAAGAAGGCTATATTCCTTACAATAGGAGTTACAGACACATGCTCGGTATTTTCAATGAAACAGGAGACGCGTTGGTTCTATATGCGTGTTCGAGGACTTGTTGGAAAGATAACGTCAATATCTACGACTTTAATGGGGACGAGTTTCGCAAAATCATCATCTATGATGCCCGAAAAAGTCATTTTCCAACAGTTTGTAATCTGGACAAATTCGTGACTTTTTCCAAAGGGGGTAGTCCATGGAAAATCTCAAAATCATAAAAAATGAAAATCCAAAATCCTTTGCTGTAGGCAAGGTGTGATGCTATTAACTGTAGGCAACCAAAAACCACCCACCCGAGATGTCAAAAAAGCCCCGAAAAGAAGGCTATATTCCTTACAATAGGAGTTACGGACACATGCTCGGTATTTTCAATGTAACAGGAGACGCGTTGGTCCGATCGGCGATTTCAAGAACTTGTCGGAAAGCTAACTTCAGGATCTACGACTTTAATGGGACGGGTTTCCCAAAATCTTCCTCTATGATGCCCGAAAAAGTCATTTTCCAACATTTTGTAATCTGGAAAAATTCGTGAGTTTTTCCAAAGGGGGGGTAGTCCACGGGAAATCTCAAAATCATAAAAAATTGAAAATCCAAAATCCTTTGTTCTAGGCAAGGTGTGATGCTATTAACTGTAGGCAACCAAAAACCACCCACCCGAGATGTCAAAAAAGCCCCGAAAAGAAAGCTATATTCCTTACAATACGAGTTGCATGAAACAGGAGACGCGTTGGTCCGATCGGCGAGTTCGTGCACTTGTCGGAAAGCTAACTTCAAGATCTACGACTTTAATGGGGACGAGTTCCGCAAAATCATCCTCTATGATGCCCGAAAAAGTCATTTTCCGAGAGTTTGTAATCTGGACAAAGTCGTGACTTTTTCCAAAGGGGGTAGTCCACGAAAAATGTCAAAATCATAAAAAATGAAAATCCAAAATCCTTTGCTCTAGGCAAGGTGTGATGCTATTAACTGTAGGCAACCAAAAACCACCCACCCGAGATGTCAAAAAAGCCCCGAAAAGAAGGCTATATTCCTTACAATAGGAGTTACAAACACATGCTCGGTATTTTCAATGAAACAGGAGACGCGTTGGTTCTATATGCGTGTTCGAGCACTGGTTGGAAAGATAACGTCAATATCTACGACTTTAATGGGGACGAGTTTCGCAAAATCATCATCTATGATGCCCGAAAAAGTCATTTTCCAACAGTTTGTAATCTGGACAAATTCGTGACTTTTTCCAAAGGGGGTAGTCCACGGAAAATCTCAAAATCATAAAAAAATGAAAATCCAAAATCCTTTGCTGTAGGCAAGGTGTGTTGCTATTAACTCTAGGCAACAAAAAACCACCCACCCGAGATGTCAAAAAAGCCCCGAAAAGAAGGCTATATTCCTTACAATAGGAGTTACGGACACATGCTCGGTATTTTCAATGAAACAGGAGACGCGTTGGTCCGATCGGCGAGTTCGAGCACTTGTTGGAAAGTTAAATTCAAGATCTACAACTTTAATAGGGACGAGTTTCACAAAATCATCCTCAACGATACCCGAAAAAGTTATTTTGCAACAGTTTGTAATCTGGACAAATTCGTGACTTTTTCCAAAGGGGGTAGTCCACGGAAAATTTCAAAATCATAAAAAAAATGAAGATCTAAAATCCTTTGCTGTAGGCCAGGTGTGATGCTATTAACTCTAGGAAACCAAAAACCACCCACCCGAGATGTCAAAAAGCCCCGAAAAGAAGGCTATATTCCTTACAGTAGGAGTTACAAACACATGCTTGGTATTTTCAATGAAACAGGAGACGCGTTGGTTCGATATGCGAGTTCGAGCACTGGTTGGAAAGATAACTTCAATATCTACGACTTTACTGGGGACGAGTTTCGCAAAATCGTCCTAGACAATGCTTGAAAAAGTCATTTTCCAACAGTTTGTAATCTAGATAGATTCGTGACTTTTTCCAAAGGGGGTAGTCCACGAAAAATTTCAAAATCATAAAAAATGAAAATCCAAAATCCTTTGCTGTAGGCAAGGTATGATGCTATTAACTGTAGGCAACCAAAAACCACCCACCCGAGATGACAAAAAAGCCCCGAAAAGAAGGCTATATTCCTTACAATAGGAGTTACGGACACATGCTCGGTATTTTCAATGAAACAGGAGACACGTTGGTCCGATCGGCGAGTTCAAGAACCAGTCGGAAAGCTAACTTCAAGATCTACGACTTTAATGGGGACGGGTTTCGCAAAATCATCCTCTATGATGCCCGAAAAAGTCATTTTCCAACATTTTGTAATCTGGAAAAATTCGTGAGTTTTTCCAAAGGGGGGTAGTCCACGGAAAATCTCAAAATCATAAAAAATTGAAAATCCAAAATCCTTTGCTCAAGGAAAGGTGTGATGCTATTAAGTGTAGGCAACCAAAAACCACCCACCCGAGATGTCAAAAACGCCCCGAAAAGAGGCTATATTCCTTACAATACGAGTTGCATGAAACAGGAGACGCGTTGGTCCGATCTGCGAGTTCGTGCACTTGTCGGAAAGATAACTTCAAGATCTACGACTTTAATGGGGACGAGTTCCGCAAAATCATCCTCTATGACGCCCGAAAAAGTCAATTTCCGACAGTTTGTAATCTGGACAAAGTCGTGACTTTTTCCAAAGGGGGTAGTCCACGGAAAATGTCAAAATCATAAAAAAATAAAAATCCAAAATCCTTTGCTCTAGGCAAGGTGTGATGCTATTAACTGTAGGCAACCAAAATCCACCCACCCGAGATGTCAAAAAAGCCCCGAAAAGAAGGCTATATTCCTTACAATAGGAGTTACAAACACATGCTCGGTATTTTCAATGAAACAGGAGACGCGTTGGTTCTATATGCGTGTTCGAGCACTGGTTGGAAAGATAACGTCAATATCTACGACTTTAATGGGGACGAGTTTCGCAAAATCATCATCTATGATGCCCGAAAAAGTCATTTTCCAACAGTTTGTAATCTGGACAAATTCGTGACTTTTTCCAAAGGGGGTAGTCCACGGAAAATCTCAAAATCATAAAAAATGAAAATCCAAAATCCTTTGCTGTAGGCAAGGTGTGATGCTATTAACTGTAGGCAACCAAAAACCACCCACCCGAGATGTCAAAAAAGCCCCGAAAAGAAGGCTATATTCCTTACAATAGGAGTTACGGACACATGCTCGGTATTTTCAATGAAACAGGAGACGCGTTGGTCCGATCGGCGATTTCAAGAACTTGTCGGAAAGCTAACTTCAGGATCTACGACTTTAATGGGGACGGGTTTCCCAAAATCTTCCTCTATGATGCCCGAAAAAGTCATTTTCCAACATTTTGTAATCTGGAAAAATTCGTGAGTTTTTCCAAAGGGGGTAGTCCACGGGAAATCTCAAAATCATAAAAAATTTAAAATCAAAAATCCTTTGTTCTAGGTAAGGTGTGATGCTATTAACTGTAGGCAACCAAAAACCACCCACCCGAGATGTCAAAAAAGGCCCGAAAAGAAGGCTATATTCCTTACAATACGAGTTGCATGAAACAGGAGACGCGTTGGTCCGATCGACGAGTTCGTGCACTTGTCGGAAAGCTAACTTCAAGATCTACGACTTTAATGGGGACGAGTTACGCAAAATAATCCTCTATGATGCCCGAAAAAGTCAATTTCCGACAGTTTGTAATCTGGACAAAGTCGTTATTTTTTCCAAAGGGGGTAGTCCACGGAAAATGTCAAAATCATAAAAAAATGAAAATCCAAAATCCTTTGCTCTAGGCAAGGTGTGATGCTATTAACTGTAGGCAACCAAAAACCACCCACCCGAGATGTCAAAAAAGCCCCGAAAAGAAGGCTATATTCCTTACAATACGAGTTACGGACACATGCTCTGTATTTTCAATGAAACAGGAGACGCGTTGGTCCGATCGGCGATTTCAAGAACTTGTCGGAAAGCTAACTTCAGGATATACGACTTTAATAGGGACGGGTTTCCCAAAATCTTCCTCTATGATGCCCGAAAAAGTCATTTTCCATCATTTTGTAATCTGGAAAAATTCGTGAGTTTTTCCAAAGGGGGGGTAGTCCACGGAAAATGTCAAAATAATAAAAAATGAAAATCCAAAATCCTTTGCTGTAGGCCAGGTGTGATGCTATTAAATCTAGGCAACCAAAAACCACCCACCCGAGATGTCAAAAAGCCCCGAAAAGAAGGCTATATTCCTTACAATAGGAGTTACAAACACATTCTCGGTATTTTCAATGAAACAGGAGACGCGTTAGTTCTATATGCGTGTTCGAGCACTAGTTGGAAAGATAACGTCAATATCTACGACTTTAATGGGGACGAGTTTCGCAAAATCATCATCTATGATGCCCGAAAAAGTCATTTTCCAACAGTTTGTAATCTGGACAAATTCGTGACTTTTTCCAAAGGGGGTAGTCCACGGAAAATCTCAAAATCATAAAAAATGAAAATCCAAAATCCTTTGCTGTAGGCAAGGTGTGATGCTATTAAATGTAGGCAACCAAAAACCACCCACCCGAGATGTCAAAAAAGCCCCGGAAAGAAGGCTATATTCCTTACAATAGGAGTTACGGACACATGCTCGTTATTTTCAATGAAACAGGAGACGCGTTGGTCCGATCGGCGATTTCAAGAACTTGTCGGAAAGCTAACTTCAGGATCTACGACTTTAATGGGGACGGGTTTCCCAAAATCTTCCTCTATGATGCCCGAAAAAGTAATTTCCCAACATTTTGTAATCTGGAAAAATTCGTGAGTTTTTCCAAAGGGGGGTAGTCCACGGGAAATCTCAAAATCATAAAAAATTGAAAATCCAAAATCCTTTGTTCTAGGCAAGGTGTGATGCTATTAACTGTAGGCAACCAAAAACCACCCACCCGAGATGTCAAAAAAGGCCCGAAAAGAAGGCTATATTCCTTACAATACGAGTTGCATGAAACAGGAGACGCGTTGGTCCGATCGACGAGTTCGTGCACTTGTCGGAAAGCTAACTTCAAGATCTACGACTTTAATGAGGACGAGTTCCGCAAAATAATCCTCTATGATGCCCGAAAAAGTCAATTTCCGATAGTTTGTAATCTGGACAAAGTCGTTATTTTTTCCAAAGGGGGTAGTCCACGGAAAATGTCAAAATCATAAAAAAATGAAAATCCAAAATCCTTTGCTCTAGGCAAGGTGTGATGCTATTAACTGTAGGCAACCAAAAACCACCCACCCGAGATGTCAAAAAAGCCCCGAAAAGAAGGCTATATTCCTTACAATACGAGTTACGGACACATGCTCTGTATTTTCAATGAAACAGGAGACGCGTTGGTCCGATCGGCGATTTCAAGAACTTGTCGGAAAGCTAACTTCAGGATCTACGACTTTAATAGGGACGGGTTTCCCAAAATCTTCCTCTATGATGCCCGAAAAAGTCATTTTCCATCATTTTGTAATCTGGAAAAATTCGTGAGTTTTTCCAAAGGGGGGGTAGTCCACGGAAAATGTCAAAATCATAAAAAATGAAAATCCAAAATCCTTTGCTGTAGGCCAGGTGTGATGCTATTAAATCTAGGCAACCAAAAACCACCCACCCGAGATGTCAAAAAGCCCCGAAAAGAAGGCTATATTCCTTACAATAGGAGTTACAAACACATGCTCGGTATTTTCAATGAAACAGGAGACGCGTTGGTTCTATATGCTTGTTCGAGCACTGGTTGGAAAGATAACGTCAATATCTACGACTTTAATGGGGACGAGTTTCGCAAAATCATCATCTATGATGCCCGAAAAAGTCATTTTCCAACAGTTTGTAATCTGGACAAATTCGTGACTTTTTCCAAAGGGGGTAGTCCACGGAAAATCTGAAAATCATAAAAAATGAAAATCCAAAATCCTTTGCTGTAGGCAAGGTGTGATGCTATTAACTGTAGGCAACCAAAAGCCACCCACCCGAGATGTCAAAAGAGCCCCGAAAAGAAGGCTATATTCCTTACAATAGGAGTTACGGATACATGCTCGGTATTTTCAATGAAACAGGAGACGCGTTGGTTCTATATGCGTGTTCGAGCACTGGTTGGAAAGATAACGTCAATATCTACGACTTTAATGGGGACGAGTTTCGCAAAATCATCATCTATGATGCCCGAAAAAGTCATTTTCCAACAGTTTGTAATCTGGACAAATTCGTGACTTTTTCCAAAGGGGGTAGTCCACGGAAAATCTCAAAATCATAAAAAATGAAAATCCAAAATCCTTTGCTGTAGGCAAGGTGTGATGCTATTAACTGTAGGCAACCAAAAACCACCTACCCGAGATGTCAAAAGAGCCCCGAAAAGAAGGCTATATTCCTTACAATAGGAGTTACGGACACATGCTCGGTATTTTCAATGAAACAGGAGACGCGTTGGTCCGATCGGCGATTTCAAGAACTTGTCGGAAAAGCTAACTTCAGGATCTACGACTTTAATGGGGACGGGTTTCCCAAAATCTTCCTCTATGATGCCCGAAAAAGTCATTTCCCAACATTTTTTAATCTGGAAAAATTCGTGAGTTTTTCCAAAAAGGGGTAGTCCACGGGAAATCTCAAAATCATAAAAAATTGAAAATCCAAAATCCTTTGTTCTAGGCAAGGTGTGATGCTATTAACTGTAGGCAACCAAAAACTACCCACCCGAGATGTCAAAAAAGGCCCAAAAAGAAGGCTATATTCCTTACAATACGAGTTGCATGAAACAGGAGACGCGTTGGTCCGATCGACGAGTTCGTGCACTTGTCGGAAAGCTAACTTCAAGATCTACGACTTTAATGGGGACGAGTTCCGCAAAATAATCCTCTATGATGCCCGAAAAAGTCAATTTCCGACAGTTTGTAATCTGGACAAAGTCTTTATTTTTTCCAAAGGGGGTAGTCCACGGAAAATGTCAAAATCATAAAAAAATGAAAATCCAAAATCCTTTGCTCTAGGCAAGGTGTGATGCTATTAACTGTAGGCAACCAAAAACCACCCACCCGAGATGTCAAAAAAGCCCCGAAAAGAAGGCTATATTCCTTACAATACGAGTTACGGACACATGCTCTATATTTTCAATGAAACAGGAGACACGTTGGTCCGATCGGCGATTTCAAGAACTTATCGGAAAGCTAACTTCAGGATCTACGACTTTAATAGGGACGGGTTTCCCAAAATCTTCCTCTATGATGCCCGAAAAAGTCATTTTCCATCATTTTGTAATCTGGAAAAATTCGTGAGTTTTTCCAAAGGGGGGGTAGTCCACGGAAAATGTCAAAATCATAAAAAATGAAAATCCAAAATCCTTTGCTCTAGGCAAGGTGTGATGCTATTAACTGCAGGCAACCAAAAACCACCCACCCGAGATGTCAAAAAAGCCCCGAAAAGAAGGATATATTCCTTACAATACGAGTTACGGACACATGCTCGGTATTTTCAATGAAACAGGAGACGCGTTTGTCCGATCGGCGAGTTCGAGCACTTATTGTAAATCTAACTTGAGATCTACGACTTTAATGGGGACGAGTTTCGCAAAATCATCCTCTATGATGCCCGAAAAAGCATTTTCCGACAGTTTTTAATCTGGACAAAGTCGTGACTTTTTCCAAAGGGGTAGTCCACGGAAAATGTCAAAATCATAAAAAAATGAAAATCCAAAATCCTTTGTTGTAGGCAAGGTGTGATGCTATTAACTCTAGGCAACAAAAAACCACCTACCCGAGATGTACAAAAAGCCCCGAAAAGAAGGCTATATTCCTTACAATAGGAGTTACGGACACATGCTCGGTATTTTCAATGAAACAGGAGACGCGTTGGTCCGATCGGCGAGTTCGAGCACTTGTTGGAAAGCTAATTTCAAGATCTACGACTTTAATGGGGACGAGTTTCGCAAAATCATCCTCTATGATGCCCGAACAAGTCATTTTCCAACAGTTTGTAATCTGGACAAATTCGTGACTTTTTCCAAAGGGGGTAGTCCACGGAAAATCTCAAAATCATAAAAAATGAAAATCCAAAATCCTTTGCTGTAGGCAAGGTGTGATGCTATTAACTGTAGGCAACCAAAAACCACCCACCCGAGATGTCAAAAGAGCCCCGAAAAGAAGGCTATATTCCTTACAATAGGAGTTACGTACACATGCTCGGTATTTTCAATGAAACAGGAGACGCGTTGGTCCGATCGGCGATTTCAAGAACTTGTCGGAAAAGCTAACTTCAGGATCTACGACTTTAATGGGGACGGGTTTCCCAAAATCTTCCTCTATGATGCCCGAAAAAGTCATTTCCCAACATTTTTTAATCTGGAAAAATTCGTGAGTTTTTCCAAAAAGGGGGTAGTCCACGGGAAATCTCAAAATCATAAAAAATTGAAAATCCAAAATCCTTTGTTCTAGGCAAGGTGTGATGCTATTAACTGTAGGCAACCAAAAACCACCCACCCGAGATGTCAAAAAAGGCCCGAAAAGAAGGCTATATTCCTTACAATACGAGTTGCATGAAACAGGAGACGCGTTGGTCCGATCGACGAGTTCGTGCACTTGTCGGAAAGCTAACTTCAAGATCTACGACTTTAATGGGGACGAGTTCCGCAAAATAATCCTCTATGATGCCCGAAAAAGTCAATTTCCGACAGTTTGTAATCTGGACAAAGTCGTTATTTTTTCCAAAGGGGGTAGTCCACGGAAAATGTCAAAATCATAAAAAAATGAAAATCCAAAATCCTTTGCTCTAGGCAAGGTGTGATGCTATTAACTGTAGGCAACCAAAAACCACCCACCCGAGATGTCAAAAAAGCCCCGAAAAGAAGGCTATATTCCTTACAATACGAGTTACGGACACATGCTCTGTATTTTCAATGAAACAGGAGACGCGTTGGTCCGATCGGCGATTTCAAGAACTTATCGGAAAGCTAACTTCAGGATCTACGACTTTAATAGGGACGGGTTTCCCAAAATCTTCCTCTATGATGATCGAAAAAGTCATTTTCCATCATTTTGTAATCTGGAAAAATTCGTGAGTTTTTCCAAAGGGGGGTAGTCCACGGAAAATGTCAAAATCATAAAAAATGAAAATCCAAAATCCTTTGCTCTAGGCAAGGTGTGATGCTATTAACTGCAGGCAACCAAAAACCACCCACCCGAGATGTCAAAAAAGCCCCGAAAAGAAGGATATATTCCTTACAATACGAGTTACGGACACATGCTCGGTATTTTCAATGAAACAGGAGACGCGTTTGTCCGATCGGCGAGTTCGAGCACTTGTTGTAAATCTAACTTGAGATCTACGACTTTAATGGGGACGAGTTTCGCAAAATCATCCTCTATGATGCCCGAAAAAGCATTTTCCGACAGTTTTTAATCTGGACAAAGTCGTGACTTTTTCCAAAGGGGTAGTCCACGGAAAATGTCAAAATCATAAAAAAATGAAAATCCAAAATCCTTTGTTGTAGGCAAGGTGTGATGCTATTAACTCTAGGCAACCAAAAACCACCCACCCGAGATGTACAAAAAGCCCCGAAAAGAAGGCTATATTCCTTACAATAGGAGTTACGGACACATGCTCGGTATTTTCAATGAAACAGGAGACGCGTTGGTCCGATCTGCGAGTTCGAGCACTTGTTGGAAAGCTAACTTCAAGATCTACGACTTTAATAGGGACGAGTTTCACAAAATCATCCTCTACGATACCCGAAAAAGTCATTTTCCATAGTTTGTAATCTGGACAAAGTCGTGACTTTTTCCAAAGGGGGTAGTCCACGGAAAATGTCAAAATCATAAAAAAATGAAAATCCAAAATCCTTTGCTCTAGGCAAGGTGTGATGCTATTAACTGTAGGCAACCAAAATCCACCCACCCGAGATGTCAAAAAAGCCCCGAAAAGAAGGCTATATTCCTTACAATAGGAGTTACAAACACATGCTCGGTATTTTCAATGAAACAGGAGACGCGTTGGTTCTATATGCGTGTTCGAGCACTGGTTGAAAAGATAACGTCAATATCTACGACTTTAATGGGGACGAGTTTCGCAAAATCGTCCTAGACAATGCCTGAAAAAGTCATTTTCCAACAGTTTGTAATCTAGATAGATTCGGGACTTTTTCCAAAGGGGGTAGTCCACGGAAAATCTGAAAATCATAAAAAATGAAAATCCAAAAACCTTTGCTGTAGGCAAGGTGTGATGTTATTAACTGTAGGCAACCAAAAACCACCCACCCGAGATGTCAAAAAAGCCCCGAAAAGAAGGCTATATTCCTTACAATAGGAGTTACGGACACATGCTCGGTTTTTTCAATGAAACAGGAGACGCGTTGGTCCGATCGGCGAGTTAGAGCTCTTGTTGGAAAGTTAAATTCAAGATCTACAACTTTAATAGGGACGAGTTTCACAAAATCATCCTCTACGATACCCGAAAAAGTTATTTTCCAACAGTTTTTAATCTGGACAAATTCATGACTTTTTCGAAAGGGGGTAGTCCACGGAAAATCTCAAAATCATAAAAAAAATGAAGATCCAAAATCCTTTGATGTAGGCCAGGTGTGATGCTATTAAATCTAGGCAACCAAAAACCACCCACCCGAGATGTCAAAAAGCCCCGAAAAGAAGGCTATATTCCTTACAATAGGAGTTACAAACACATGCTCGGTATTTTCAATGAAACAGGAGACGCGTTGGTTCTATATGCGTATTCGAGCACTGGTTGGAAAGATAACGTCAATATCTACGACTTTAATGGGGACGAGTTTCGCAAAATCGTCCTAGACAATGCCTGAAAAAGTCATTTTCCAACAGTTTGTAATCTAGATAGATTCGGGACTTTTTCCAAAGGGGGTAGTCCACGGAAAATCTGAAAATCATAAAAAATGAAAATCCAAAATCCTTTGCTGTAGGCAAGGTGTGATGCTATTAACTGTAGGCAACCAAAAACCACCCACCCGAGATGTCAAAAAAGCCCCGAAAAGAAGGCTATATTCCTTACAATAGGAGTTACGGACACATGCTCGGTATTTTCAATGAAACAGGAGACGCGTTGGTCCGATCGGCGATTTCAAGAACTTGTCGGAAAGCTAACTTCAGGATCTACGACTTTAATTAGGACAGGTTTCCCAAAATCTTCCTCTATGATGCCCGAAAAAGTCATTTTCCAACATTTTGTAATCTGGAAAAATTCGTGAGTTTTTCCAAAGGGGGGGTAGTCCACGGAAAATGTCAAAATCATAAAAAAATGAAAATCCAAAATCCATTGCTCTAGGCAAGGTGTGATGTTATTAACTGTAGGCAACCAAAAACCACCCACCCGAGATGTCAAAAAAGCCCCGAAAAGAAGGCTATATTCCTTACAATACGAGTTGCATGAAACAGGAGACGCGTTGGTCCGATCGACGAGTTCGTGCACTTGTCGGAAAGCTAACTTCAAGATCTACGACTTTAATGGGGACGAGTTCCGCAAAATAATCCTCTATGATGCCCGAAAAAGTCAATTTCCGACAGTTTGTAATCTGGACAAAGTCGTGATTTTTTCCAAAGGGGGTAGTCCACGGAAAATGTCAAAATCATAAAAAAATGAAAATCCAAAATCCTTTGCTCTAGGCAAGGTGTGATGCTATTAACTGTAGGGAACCAAAAACCACACACCCGAGATGTCAAAAAAGCCCCGAAAAGAAGGCTATATTTCTTACAATACGAGTTACGGACACATTCTCTGTATTTTCAATGAAACAGGAGACGCGTTGGTCCGATCGGCGATTTCAAGAACTTGTCGGAAAGCTAACTTCAGGATCCACGACTTTAATGGGGACGGGTTTCCCAAAATCTTCCTCTATGATGCCCGAAAAAGTCATTTTCCAACATTTTATAATCTGGAAAATTCGTGAGTTTTTCCAAAGGGGGGGTAGTCCACGGAAAATGTCAATATCATAATAAAATGAAAATCCAAAATCCTTTGCTCTAGGTAAGGTGTGATGCTATTAACTGTAGGTAACCAAAAACCATCCACCCGAGATGTCAAAAAAGGCCCGAAAAGAAGGCTATATTCCTTACAATACGAGTTGCATGAAACAAGAGACGCGTTGGTCCGATCGGCAAGTTCGTGCACTTGTCGGAAAGCTAACTTCAAGATCTACGACTTTAATGGGGACGAGTTCCGCAAAATCATCCTCTA
The DNA here is from genome assembly GCA_963922045.1 of Persicaria maculosa. Lineage (NCBI taxonomy): Eukaryota > Viridiplantae > Streptophyta > Magnoliopsida > Caryophyllales > Polygonaceae > Persicaria > Persicaria maculosa. The sequence goes on from OY998264.1 coordinate 1,686,064, forward strand.
TGATGCCCGAAAAAGTCATTTTCCGACAGTTTGTAATCTGGACAAAGTCGTGACTTTTTCCAAAGGGGGTAGTCCACGGAAAATGTCAAAATCATAAAAAAATGAAAATCCAAAATCCTTTGCTCTAGGCAAGGTGTGATGCTATTAACTGTAGGCAACCAAAAACCACCCACCCGAGATGTCAAAAAAGCCCCGAAAACAAGGCTATATTCCTTACAATACGAGTTACGGACACATGCTCGGTATTTTCAATGAAACAGGAGATGCGTTGGTCCGATCGGCGAGTTCGAGCACTTGTTGGAAAGCTAACTTCAAGATCTACGACTTTAATGGGGACGAGTTTCGCAAAATCATCCTCTATGATGCCTGAACAAGTCATTTTCCAACAGTTTGTAATCTGGACAAAGTCGTGACTTTTTCCAAAGGGAGTAGTCCACGGAAAATGTCAAAATAATAAAAAAATGGAAATCCAAAATCCTTTGTTGTAGGCAAGGTGTGATGCTATTAACTCTAGGCAACCAAAAACCACCCACCCGAGATGTACAAAAAGCCCCAAAAAGAAGGCTATATTCCTTACAATAGGAGTTACGGACACATGCTCGGTATTTTCATGAAACAGGAGACGCGTTGGTCCGATCGGCGAGTTCGAGCACTTGTTGGAAAGCTAACTTCAAGATCTACGACTTTAATGGGGACGAGTTTCGCAAAATCATCCTCTATGATGCCCGAACAAGTCATTTTCCAACAGTTTGTAATCTGGACAAATTCGTGACTTTTTCCAAAGGGGGTAGTCCACGGAAAATCTCAAAATCATAAAAAAATGAAAATCCAAAATCCTTTACTGTAGGCAAGGTGTGATGCTATTAACTCTAGGCAACCAAAAACCACCCACCCGATATGTCAAAAAAGGCCCCGAAAAGAAGGCTATATTCCTTACAATTGGAGTTACGGACACATGCTCGGTATTTTCAATGAAACAGGAGACGCGTAGGTCCGATCGGCGAGTTCGAGCACTTGTTGGAAAGCTAACTTCAAGATCTACGTCTCTAATGGGGACGAGTTTCACAAAATCATCATCTATGATGCCCGAAAAAGTCATTTTCCAACAGTTTGTAATCTGGACAAATTCGTGACTTTTTCCAAAGGGGTATTCCACGGAAAATCTCAAAATCATAAAAAATGAAAATCCAAAATCCTTTGCTGTAGGCAAGGTGTGTTGCTATTAACTGTAGGCAACAAAAAACCACCAACCCGAGATGTCAAAAAAGCCCCGAAAAGAAGGCTATATTCCTTACAATAGGAGTTACGGACACATGCTCGGTATTTTCAATGAAACAGGAGACGCGTTGGTCCGATCGGCGAGTTAGAGCACTTGTTGGAAAGTTAAAATCAAGATCTACAACTTTAATAGGGACGAGTTTCACAAAATCATCCTCTACGATACCCGAAAAAGTTATTTTCCAACAGTTTGTAATATGGACAAATTCGTGACTTTTTCGAAAGGGGGTAGTCCACGGAAAATCTCAAAATCATAAAAAAAAATGAAGATCCAAAATCCTTTGCTGTAGGCCAGGTGTGATGCTATTAAATCTAGGCAACCAAAAACCACCCACCCGAGATGTCAAAAAGCCCCGAAAAGAAGGCTATATTCCTTACAATAGGAGTTACAAACACATGCTCGGTATTTTCAATGAAACAGGAGACGCGTTGGTTCGATATGCGAGTTCGAGCACTGGTTAGAAAGATAACTTCAATATCTACGACTTTAATGCGGACGAGTTTCGCAAAATCGTCCTAGACAATGCCTGAAAAAGTCATTTTCCAACAGTTTGTAATCTAGATAGATTCGTGACTTTTTCCAAAGGGGGTAGTCCACGGAAAATTTCAAAATCATAAAAAATGAAAATCCAAAATCCTTTGCTGTAGGCAAGGTGTGATGCTATTAACTGTAGGCAACCAAAAACCACCTACCCGAGATGTCAAAAAAGCCCCGAAAAGAAGGCTATATTCCTTACAATAGGAGTTCCGGACACATGCTCGGTATTTTCAATGAAACAGGAGACGCGTTGGTCCGATCGGCGAGTTCGAGCACTTGTTGGAAAGTTAAATTCAAGATCTACGACTTTAATGGGGACGAGTTTCGCAAAATCATCCTCTATGATGCCCGAAAAAGTCATTTTCCAACAGTTTGTAATCTGGACAAATTCGTAAATTTTTCCAAAGGGGGTAGTCCACGGAAAATCTCAAAATCATAAAAAAATGAAAATCCAAAATCCTAGGTTGTAGGCAAGGTGTGATGCTATTAACTCTAGGCAACCAAAAACCACCCACCCGAGATGTAAAAAAAGCCCCGAAAAGAAGGCTATATTCCTTACAATAGGAGTTACGGACACATGCTCGGTATTTTCAATGAAACAGGAGATGTGTTGGTCCGATCTGCGAGTTCGAGCACTTGTTGGAAAGCTAACTTCAAGATCTACGTATTTAATGGGGACGAGTTTCGCAAAATCATCCTCTATGATGTCCGAAAAAATCATTTTCCAACAGTTTGTAATCTGGACATATTCGTGACTTTTTCCAAAGGGGGTAGTCCACGGAAAATCTCAAAATCATAATAAAAATGAAAATCCAAAATCCTTTGCTTTATGCAAGGTGTGATGCTATTAACTCTAGGCAATCAAAAACCACCCACCCGAGATGTCAAAAAAGCCCCGAAAAGAAGGCTATATTCTTTACAATACGAGTTAAAGACACATGCTCGGTATTTTCAATGAAACAAGAGACGCGTTGGTCCGATCGGCGAATTCGAGCACTTGTTGGAAAGCTAACTTCAAGATCTACAACTTTAATAGGGACGAGTTTCGCAAAATCATCCTCTACGATACCCGAAAAAGTCATTTTCCAACAGTTTGTAATCTGGACAAATTCGTTACTTTTTCCTAAGGGGTAGTCCACGAAAAATCTCAAAATCATAAAAAAAATGAAAATCCAAAATCCTTTATTGTAGGCAAGGTGTGATGCTATTAACTCTAGGCAACAAAAAACCACCCACCCGAGATGTCAAAAAAGCCCCGAAAAGAAGGCTATATTCCTTACAATAGGAGTTACGGACACATGCTCGGTATTTTCAATGAAACAGGAGACGCGTTCGTCCGATTTGCGAGTTCGAGCACTTGTTGGAAAGTTAAATTCAAGATCTACGACTTTAATGGGGACGAGTTTCGCAAAATCATCCTCTATGATGCCCGAAAAAGTCATTTTCCAACAGTTTGTAATCTAGATAAATTCGTAAATTTTTCCAAAGGGGGTAGTCCACGGAAAATCTCAAAATCATAAAAAATGAAAATCCAAAATCCTTTTTTGTAGGCAAGGTGTGATGCTATTAACTCTAGGCAACCAAAAACCACCCACCCGACATGTCAAAAAAGCCCCGAAAAGAAGGCTATATTCCTTATAATAGGAGTTACGGACACATGCTCGGTATTTTCAATGAAACAGGAGACGCGTTGGTCCGATCGGCGAGTTCGAGCACTTGTTGGAAAGTAAAATTCAAGATCTACGACTTTAATATGGACGAGTTTTGCAAAATCATCCTCTATGATGCCTGAACAAGTCATTTTCCAACAGTTTGTAATCTGGACAAATTCGTAAATTTTTCCAAAGGGGGTAGTCCACGGAAAATCTCAAAATCATAAAAAAATGAAAATCCAAAATCCTTTGTTGTAGGAAAGGTGTGATGCTATTAACTCTAGGCAACAAAAAACCACCCACCCGAGATGTAAAAAAAGCCCCGAAAAGAAGGCTATATTCCTTGCAATAGGAGTTACGGACACATGCTCGGTATTTTCAATGAAACAGGAGATGTGTTGGTCCGATCTGCGAGTTCGAGCACTTGTTGGAAAGCTAACTTCAAGATCTACGTCTTTAATGGGGACGAGTTTCGCAAAATCATCCTCTATGATGTCCGAAAAAATCATTTTTCAACAGTTTGTAATCTCGACAAATTCGTGACTTTTTCCAAAGGGGGTAGTCCACGAAAAATCTCAAATTATAAAAAGTAAAAATCCAACATCCTTTGCTGTAGGCAAGGTGTGATGCTATTAACTCTAGGCAACCAAAAACCACCCACCCGAGATGTCAAAAAAGCCCCGAAAAGAAGGCTGTATTCCTTACAATACGAGTTACAGACACATGCTCGGTATTTTCAATGAAACAGGAGACGCATTGGTCTGATCGGCGAATTCGAGCACTTGTGGGAAAGATAACTTCAAGATCTACGACTTTAATAGGGACGAGTTTCGCAAAATCATCCTCTACGATACCTGAAAAAGTCATTTTCCAACAGTTTATAATCTGGACAAATTCGTGACATTTTCCAAAGGGGGTAGTCCATGGAAAATCTCAAAATCGGAAAAAAGTGAAAATCCAAAATCCTTTGCTGTAGGCAAGGTGTGATGCTATTAACTCTAGGCAACCAAAAACCACCCACCCGAGATGTCAAAAAAGCCCCGAAAAGAAGGCTATATTCCTTACAATAGGAGTTACGGACACATGCTCGGTATTTTCAATGAAACAGGAGACGCGTTGGTCCGATCGGCGAGTTCGAGCACTTGTTGGAAAGCTAACTTCAAGATCTACGACTTTAATGGGGACGTGTTTCGCAAAATCATCCTCTATGATGCCTGAACAAGTCATTTTCCAACAGTTTGTAATCTGGACAAATTCGTAAATTTTTACAAAGGGGGTAGTCCACGGAAAATCTCAAAATCATAAAAAAATGAAAATCCAAAATCCTTTGTTGTAGGAAATGTGTGATGCTATTAACTCTAGGCAACCAAAAACCACCCACACGAGATGTAAAAAAAGCCCCGAAAAGAAGGCTATATTCCTTACAATAGGAGTTACGGACACATACTCGGTATTTTCAATGAAACAGGAGATGTGTTGGTCCGATCTGCGAGTTCGAGCACTTGTTGGAAAGCTAACTTCAAGATCTACGTCTTTAATGGGGACGAGTTTCACAAAATCATCCTCTATGATGTCCGAAAAAATTATTTTCCAACAGTTTGTAATCTGGACAAATTTGTGACTTTTTCCAAAGGGGGTAGTCCACGGAAAATCTCAAAATCATAATAAAAATGAAAATCCAAAATCCTTTGCTTTATGCAAGGTGTGATGCTATTAACTCTAGGCAACCAAAAACCACCCACCCGAGATGTCAAAAAAGCCCCGAAAAGAAGGCTATATTCCTTACAATACGAGTTACAGACACATGCTCGGTATTTTCAATGAAACAAGAGACGCGTTGGTCCGATCGGCAAATTCGAGCACTTGTTGGAAAGCTAACTTCAAGATCTACGACTTTAATAGGGACGAGTTTCGCAAAATCATCTTCTACGATACCCGAAAAAGTCATTTTCCAACAGTTTGTAATCTGGACAAACTCGTTACTTTTTCCAAAGGGGGTAGTCCACAAAAAATCTCAAAATCATAAAAAAAATTAAAATCCAAAATCCTTTGTTGTAGGCAAGGTGTGATGCTATTAACTCTAGGCAACAAAAAACCACCCACCCGAGATGTCAAAAAAGCCCGGAAAAGAAGGCTATATTCCTTACAATAGCAGTTACGGACACACGTTTTGTATTTTCAATGAAACAGGAGACACGTTGGTCCGATCGATGAGTTCGAGCACTTGTTGGAAAGCTAACTTCAAGATCTACGACTTTAATGGGGATGAGTTTCGCAAAATCATCCTCTATGATGCCCGAAAAAATCATATTCCAACATTTTGTAATCTAGATAAATTCGTGACTTTTTCCAAAGGGGGTAGTTCACGGAAAATCTCAAAATTATAAAAAAATGAAAATCCAAAATCCTTTGTTGTAGGCAAGGTGTGATGCTATTAACTCTAGGCAACCAAAAACCACCCACTCGAGATGTAAAAAAAGCCCCGAAAAGAAGGCTATATTCCTTCCAATAGGAGTTACGGACACATGCTCGGTATTTTCAATGAAACAGGAGATGTGTTGGTCCGATCTGCGAGTTCGAGCACTTGTTGGAAAGCTAACTTCAAGATCTACGACTTTAATAGGGACGAGTTTCACAAAATCATCCTCTACGATACCCGAAAAAGTCATTTTCCATAGTTTGTAATCTGGACAAATTCTTGACTTTTTCCAAAGGGGGTAGTCCACGGAAAATCTCAAAATTATAAAAAAATAAAAATCTAAAATCCTTTGCTGTAGGTAAGGTGTGATGCTATTAACTCTAGGCAACCAAAAACTACCCACCCGAGATGTCAAAAAGGCCCCGAAAAGAAGGCTATATTCCTTAAAATAGCACTTACGGACACATGTTTTGTATTTTAAATGAAACAGGAGACACGTTGGTCCGATCGGGGAGTTCGAGCACTTGTTGGAAAGCTAACTTCAAGATCTACGACTTTAATGAGGACAAGTTTTGCAAAATCATCCTCTATGATGTCCGAATAAATCATTTTTCAACAGTTTGTAATCTGGACAAATTCATGACTTTTTCCAAAGGGGGTAGTCCACGAAAAATCTCAAATTATAAAAAGTAAAAATCCAACATCCTTTGCTGTAGGCAAGGTGTGATGCTATTAACTCTAGGCAACAAAAACCACCCACCCGAGATGTCAAAAAAGCCCCGAAAAGAAGGTTGTATTCCTTACAATACGAGTTACAGACACATGCTCGGTATTTTCAATGAAACAGGAGACGCGTTGGTCTGATCGGCGAATTCGAGCACTTGTGGGAAAGATAACTTCAAGATCTACGACTTTAATAGGGACGAGTTTCGCAAAATCATCCTCTACGATACCTGAAAAAGTCCTTTTCCAACAGTTTATAATCTGGACAAATTCGTGACATTTTCCAAAGGGGGTAGTCCATGGAAAATCTCAAAATCGGAAAAAAGTGAAAATCCAAAATCCTTTGTTGTAGGCAAGGTGTGATGCTATTAACTCTAAGCAACCAAAAACCACCCACCCTAGATGTGAAAAAAGCCCCGAAAAGAAGGCTATATTCCTTACAATAGGAGTTACGGACACATGCTCGGTATTTTCAATGAAACAGGAGACGCGTTGGTCCGATCGGCGAGTTCGAGCACTTGTTGGAAAGTTAAATTCAAGATGTACGACTTTAATGGGGACGAGTTTCGCAAAATCATCCTCTATGATGCCCGAAAAAGTCATTTTCCAACAGTTTGTAATCTAGATAAATTCGTAAATTTTTCCAAAGGGGGTAGTCCACGGAAAATCTCAAAATCATAAAAAATGAAAATCCAAAATCCTTTGTTGTAGGCAAGGTGTGATGCTATTAACTCTAGACAACCAAAAACCACCCACCCGAGATGTCAAAAAAGCCCCGAAAAGAAGGCTATATTCCTTACAATAGGAGTTACGGACACATGCTCGGTATTTTCAATGAAACAGGAGACGCGTTGGTCCGATCGGCGAGTTCGAGCACTTGTTGGAAAGTAAAATTCAAGATCTACGACTTTAATGTGGACGAGTTTCGCAAAATCATCCTCTATGATGCCTGAACAAGTCATTTTCCAACAGTTTGTAATCTGGACAAATTCGTAAATTTTTCCAAAGGGGGTAGTCCACGGAAAATCTCAAAATCATAAAAAAATGAAAATCCAAAATCCTTTGTTGTAGGAAAGGTGTGATGCTATTAACTCTAGGCAACCAAAAACCACCCACCCGAGATGTAAAAAAAGCCCCGAAGAGAAGGCTATATTCCTTACAATAGGAGTTACGGACACATACTCGGTATTTTCAATGAAACAGGAGATGTGTTGGTCCGATCTGCGAGTTCGAGCACTTGTTGGAAAGCTAACTTCAAGATCTACGTCTTTAATGGGGACGAGTTTCGCAAAATCATCCTCTATGATGTCCGAAAAAATCATTTTCCAACAGTTTGTAATCTGGACAAATTCGTGACTTTTTCCAAAGGGGGTAGTCCACGGAAAATCTCAAAATCATAATAAAAATGAAAATCCAAAATCCTTTGCTTTATGCAAGGTGTGATGCTATTAACTCTAGGCAACCAAAAACCACCCACCCGAGATGTCAAAAAAGCCCCGAAAAAAAGGCTATATTCCTTACAATACGAGTTACAGACACATGCTCGGTATTTTCAATGAAACAAGAGACGCGTTGGTCCGATCGGCGAATTCGAGCACTTGTTGGAAAGCTAACCTCAAGAACTACGACTTTAATAGGGACGAGTTTCGCAAAATCATCCTCTACGATACCCGAAAAAGTCATTTTCCAACAGTTTGTAATCTGGACAAATTCGTTACTTTTTCCAAAGGGGGTAGTCCACGAAAAATCTCAAAATCATAAAAAAAATGAAAATCCAAAATCCTTTGTTGTAGGCAAGGTGTGATGCTATTAACTCTAGGCAACAAAAAACCACCCACCCGAGATGTCAAAAAAGCCCCGAAAAGAAGGCTATATTCCTTACAATAGGAGTTACGGACACACGTTTTGTATTTTCAATGAAACAGGAGACACGTTGGTCTGATCGGGGAGTTCGAGCACTTGTTGGAAAGCTAACTTCAAGATCTACGACTTTAATGTGGATGAGTTTCGCAAAATCATCCTCTATGATGCCCGAAAAAATCATTTTCCAACATTTTGTAATCTAGATAAATTCGTGACTTTTTCCAAAGGGGGTAGTCCCCATTAAAATCATATTCCAACATTTTGCAATCATAAAAAAATGAAAATCCAAAATCCTTTGCTGTAGGCAAGGTGTGTTGCTATTAACTCTAGGCAACCAAAAACCACCATCCCGAGATGTAAAAAAAGCCCTGAAAAGAAGGCTATATTCCTTACAATAGGAGTTACGGACACATGCTCGGTATTTTCAATGAAACAGGAGATGTGTTGGTCCGATCTGCGAGTTCGAGCACTTGTTGGAAAGCTAACTTCAAGATCTACGTCTTTAATGGGGACGAGTTTCGCAAAATCATCCTCTATGATGTCCGAAAAAATCATTTTCCAACAATTTGTAATCTGGACAAATTCGTGACTTTTTCCAAAGGGGGTAGTCCACGGAAAATCTCAAAATCATAATAAAAATGAAAATCCAAAATCCTTTGCTTTATGCAAGGTGTGATGCTATTAACTCTAGGCAACCAAAAACCACCCACCCGAGATGTCAAAAAAGCCCCGAAAAGAAGGCTATATTCCTTACAATACGAGTTACAGACACATGCTCGGTATTTTCAATGAAACAAGAGACGCGTTGGTCCGATCGGCGAATTCGAGCACTTGTTGGAAAGCTAACTTCAAGATCTACGACTTTAATAGGGACGAGTTTCGCAAAATCATCCTCTACGATACCCGAAAAAGTCATTTTCCAACAGTTTGTAATCTGGACAAATTCGTTACTTTTTCCAAAGGGGGTAGTCCACGAAAAATCTCAAAATCATAAAAAAAATAAAAATCCAAAATCCTTTGTTGTAGGCAAGGTGTGATGCTATTAACTCTAGGCAACAAAAAACCACCCACCCGAGATGTCAAAAAAGCCCCGAAAAGAAGGCTATATTCCTTACAATAGCAGTTACGGATACACGTTTTGTATTTTCAATGAAACAGGAGACACGTTGGTCCGATCGGGGAGTTCGAGCACTTGTTGGAAAGCTAACTTCAAGATCTACGACTTTAATGGGGACGAGTTTCGCAAAATCATCCTCTATGATGCCCGAAAAAATCATATTCCAACATTTTGTAATCTAGATAAATTCGTGACTTTTTCCAAAGGGTTCACGGAAAATCTCAAAATCATAAAAAAATGAAAATCCAAAATCCTTTGTTGTAGGCAAGGTGTGATGCTATTAACTCTAGGCAACCAAAAACCACCCACCCGAGATGTAAAAAAAGCCCCGAAAAGAAGGCTATATTCCTTCCAATAGGAGTTACGGACACATGCTCGGTATTTTCAATGAAACAGGAGATGTGTTGGTCCGATCTGCGAGTTCGAGCACTTGTTGGAAAGCTAACTTCAAGATCTACGACTTTAATAGGGACGAGTTTCGCAAAATCATCCTCTACAATACCCGAAAAAGTCATTTTCCAACAGTTTGTAATCTGGACAAATTCTTGACTTTTTCCAAAGGGGGTAGTCCACGGAAAATCTCAAAATTATAAAAAAATGAAAATCTAAAATCCTTTGCTGTAGGTAAGGTGTGATGCTATTAACTCTAGGCAACCAAAAACCACCCACCCGAGATGTCAAAAAAGCCCCGAAAAGAAGGCTATATTCCTTAAAATAGCACTTACGGACACATGTTTTGTATTTTAAATGAAACAGGAGACACGTTGGTCCGATCGGGGAGTTCGAGCACTTGTTGGAAAGCTAACTTCAAGATCTACGACTTTAATGAGGACAAGTTTTGCAAAATCATCCTCTATGATATCCGAATAAATCATTTTTCAACAGTTTGTAATCTGGACAAATTCGTGACTTTTTCCAAAGGGGGTAGTCCACGAAAAATCTCAAATTATAAAAAGTAAAAATCCAACATCCTTTGCTGTAGGCAAGGTGTGATTCTATTAACTCTAGGCAACCAAAAACCACCCACCCGAGATGTCAAAAAAGCCCCGAAAAGAAGGCTGTATTCCTTACAATACGAGTTACAGACACATGCTCGGTATTTTCAATGAAACAGGAGACGCGTTGGTCTGATCGGCGAATTCGAGCACTTGTGGGAAAGATAACTTCAAGATCTACGACTTTAATAGGGACGAGTTTCGCAAAATCATCCTCTACGATACCTGAAAAAGTCATTTTCCAACAGTTTATAATCTGGACAAATTCGTGACATTTTCCAAAGGGGGTAGTCCATGGAAAATCTCAAAATCGGAAAAAAGTGAAAATCCAAAATCCTTTGCTGTAGGCAAGGTTTGATGCTATTAACTCTAGGCAACCAAAAACCACCCACCCGAGATGTCAAAAAAGCCCCGAAAAGAAGGCTATATTCCTTACAATAGGAGTTACGGACACATGCTCGGTATTTTCAATGAAACAAGAGACGCGTTGGTCCGATCTGCGAGGTCGAGCACTTGTTGGAAAGATAACTTCAAGATCGACGACTTTAATGAGGACGAGTTTCGCAAAATCATCCTAGACGATGCCTGAAAAAGTCATTTTCCAACAGTTTGTAATCTGGAGAAATTCGTCACTTTTTCCAAAGGGGGTAGTCCACCGAAAATCTCAAAATCATAAAAAAATGAAAATCCAAAATCCTTTGTTGTAGGCAAGGTGTGATGCTATTAACTGTAGGCAACCAAAAACAACCCACCGGAGATGTCAAAAAAGCCCCGAAAAGAAGGCTATATTCCTTACAATACGAGTTACAGACACATGCTCGGTATTTTCAATGAAACAGGAGACGCGTTGGTCTGATCGGCGAATTCGAGCACTTGTTGGAAAGGTAACTTCAAGATCTACGACTTTAATATGGACGAGTTTCGCAAAATCATCCTCTACGATACCCGAAAAAGTCATTTTCCAACAGTTTGTAATCTGGACAAATTCGTGACTTTTTCCAAATGGGGTAGTCCACGGAAAATCTCAAAATCGTAAAAAAAATGAAAATCCAAAATCCTTTGCTGTAGGCAAAGTGTGATGCTATTAACTCTAGGCAACGAAAAACCACCCACCCGAGATGTCATAAAAGCCCCGAAAAGAAGGCTATATTCCTTACAATAGGAGTTACGGACACATGATCGGTATTTTCAATGAAACAGGAGACGCATTGGTCCGATCTGCGAGTTTGAGCAGTTGTTGGAAAGATAAATTCAAGGTCTACGACTTTAATAAGGACGAGTTTCACAAAATCATCCTCTACGATACCCGAAAAAGTCATTTTCCAACAGTTTGTAATCTGGACAAATTCGTGACTTTTTCCAAAGGGGGTAGTCCACCGAAAATCTCAAAATCATAAAAAAATGAAAATCCAAAATCCTTTGCTGTAGGCAAGGTGTGATGCTATTAACTGTAGGCAACCAAAAACAACCCACCGGAGTTGTTAAAAATGCCCCGAAAAGAAGGCTATATTCCTTACAATACGAGTTACAAACACATGCTCGGTATTTTCAATGAAACATGAGACGCGTTGGTCCGATCTACGAGTTCAGGCACTAGTTGGAAAGATAACTTCAAGATCTACGACTTTAATGGCGACAAGTTTCGCAAAATCGTCCTAGACGATGCCTGAAAAATTCATTTTCCAACTATTTGTAATCTAGATAAATTCGTGACTTTTTCCAAAGGGGGTAGTCCACGGAAAATCTCAAAATCATAAAAAAATGAAAATCCAAAATCCTTTGCTGTAGGCAAGGTGTGATGCTATTAACTCAAGGCAACCAAAATCCACCCACCCGAGATGTCTAAAAAGCCCCGAAAAGAAGGCTATATTCCTTACAATAGGAGTTACGGACACATGCTCGGTATTTTCAATGAAACAGAAAACGCGTTGGTCCGATCGGCGAGTTCGAGCACTTTTCGGAAAGATAACTTCAAGATCTACGACTTTAATGGGGATGGGATTCGCAAAATCATCCTCTATGATGCCCGAAAAAGTCTTTTTCCAACATTTTGTAATCTGGACAAATTCGTGACTTTTTCCAAAGGGGGAAGTCCACGGAAAATCTCAAAATCATAAAATAATGAAAATCGAAAATCCTTTGCTGTAGGAAAGGTGTGATGCTATTAACTGTAGGCAACCAAAAACCACCCACCCGAGATGTCAAAAAAGCCCCGAAAAGAAGGCTATATTCCTTACAATACGAGTTACAGACACATGCTCGGTAATTTCAATGAAATAGGAGACGCGTTGGTCTGATCGGCGAATTCGAGCACTTGTTGGAAAGCTAACTTCAAGATCTACGACTTTAATAGGGACGAGTTTCACAAAATCATCCTCTACGATACCCGAAAAAGTCATTTTCCAACAGTTTGTAATCTGGACAAATTCGTGACTTTTTCCAAAGGGGGTAGTTCACGGAAAATCTCAAAATCATAAAAACTATGAAAATCCAAAATCCTTTGTTGTAGGCAAGGTGTGATGCTATTAACTCTAGGCAACCAAAAACCACCCACCGGAGATGTCAAAAAAGCCCCGAAAAGAAAGCTATATTCCTTACAATAGGAATTACGGACACATGCTCGGTATTTTCAATGATACAGGAGACGCGTTGGTCTGATCGGAGAATTCGAGCACTTTTTGGAAAGCTAACTTCAAGATCTACGACTTTAATAGGGACGAGTTTCACAAAATCATCCTCTACGATACCCGAAAAAGTCTTTTTCCAACAGTTTGTAATCTGGACAAATTCGTGACTTTTTCCAAAGGGGGTAGTTCACGGAAAATCTCAAAATCATAAAAACTATGAAAATCCAAAATCCTTTGCTGTAGGCAAGGTGTGATGCTATTAACTCTAGGCAACCAAAAACCACCCACCGGAGATGTCAAAAAAGCCCCGAAGAGAAGGCTATATTCCTTACAATAGGAGTTACGGACACATGCTCGGTATTTTCAATGAAACAGGGGACGCGTTGGTCCGATCTGCGAGTTCGAGCACTTTTAAGAAAGATAACTTCAAGATCTACGACTTTAATAGGGACGAGTTTCAAAAAATAATCCTAGACGTTGCATGAAAAAGTCATTTTCCAATAGTTTGTAATCTGGACAAATTCGTGACTTTTTCCAAAGGGGGTAGTCCACGGAAAATCTCAAAATCATAAAAAAATGAAAATCCAAAATCATTTGCTGTAGGCAAGGTGTGATGCTATTAACTGTAGGCAACCAAAAACCACCCACCGGAGATGTTAAAAAAGCCCCGAAAAATGGCTATATTCCTTACAATAAGAGTTACAAACACATGCTCGGTATTTTCAATGAAACAGGAGACGCGTTGGTCCGATCGGTGAGTTCGAGCACTTGTTGGAAAGATAACTTCAAGATCTACGACTTTAATAATGACGAGTTTCGCAAAATCATCCTCTATGATACCCGAAAAAGTCATTTTCCAAAAGTTTTTAATCTGGACAATTTCGTGACTTTTTCCAAAGGGGGTAGTCCACGGAAAATCCAAAAATCATAAAAAAAAATGAAAATCCAAAATCCTTTGTTGTAGGCAAGGTGTGATGCTATCAACTGTAGGCAACCAAAAACCACCCACCCGAGATGTCAAAAAAGCTCCGAAAAGAAGGCTATATTCCTTACAATAAGAGTTACAAACACATGCTCGGTACTTTCAATGAAACATGAGACGCGTTTGTCCGATCTGCGAGTTCGGGCACTAGTTGGAAAGATAACTTCAAGATCTACGACTTTAATGGCGACAAGTTTCGAAAAATCGTCCTAGACGATGCCTGAAAAATTCATTTTCCAACAGTTTGTAATCTAGATAAATTCGTGACTTTTTCCAAAGGGGGTAGTCCACGGAAAATCTCAAAATCATAAAAAAATGAAAATCCAAAATCCTTTGATGTAGGCAAGGTGTGATGCTATTAACTGTAGGCAACCAAAAACCACCCACCCGAGATGTCAAAAAAGCTCCGAAAAGAAGGCTATATTCCTTACAATAAGAGTTACAAACACATGCTCGGTATTTTCAATGAAAAATGAGACGCGTTTGTCCGATCTGCGAGTTCGGGCACTAGTTGGAAAGATAACTTCAAGATCTACGACTTTAATGGCGACAAGTTTCGAAAAATCGTCCTAGACGATGCCTGAAAAATTCATTTTCCAACAGTTTGTAATCTAGATAAATTCGTGACTTTTTCCAAAGGGGGTAGTCCACGGAAAATCTCAAAATCATAAAAAAATGAAAATCCAAAATCATTTGTTGTAGGCAAGGTATGATGCTATTAACTATAGGCAACCAAAAACCACCCACCGGAGATGTTAAAAAAGCCCCGAAAAATGGCTATATTCCTTACAATAAGAGTTACAAACACATGCTCGGTATTTTCAATGAAACAGGAGACGCGTTGGTCCGATCGGTGAGTTCGAGCACTTGTTGGAAAGATAACTTCAAGATCTACGACTTTAATAATGACGAGTTTCGCAAAATCATCCTCTATGATACCCGAAAAAGTCATTTTCCAAAAGTTTTTAATCTGGACAATTTCGTGACTTTTTCCAAAGGGGGTAGTCCACGGAAAATCTCAAAATCATAAAAAAAAATGAAAATCCAAAATCCTTTGCTGTAGGCAAGGTGTGATGCTATTAACTGTAGGCAACCAAAAACCACCCACCCGAGATGTCAAAAAAGCTCCGAAAAGAAGGCTATATTCCTTACAATAAGAGTTACAAACACATGCTCGGTATTTTCAATGAAACATGAGACGCGTTTGTCCGATCTGCGAGTTCGGGCACTAGTTGGAAAGATAACTTCAAGATCTACGACTTTAATGCCGACAAGTTTCGAAAAATCGTCCTAGACGATGCCTGAAAAATTCATTTTCCAACAGTTTGTAATCTAGATAAATTCGTGACTTTTTCCAAAGGGGGTAGTCCACGGAAAATCTCAAAATCATAAAAAAATGAAAATCCAAAATCCTTTGTTGTATACAAAGTGTGATGCTATTAACAGTAGGCAACCAAAAACCACCCACCCGAGATGTCAAAAAGCCCCGAAAAGAAGTCTATATTCCTTAAAATAGGAGTTACGGACACATGCTCGGTATTTTCAATGAAACAGGAGATGTGTTGGTCCGATCTGCGAGTTCGAGCACTTGTTGGAAAAATAACTTCAAGATCTACGACTTTAATGGGGATGAGTTTCACAAAATCATCCTCTACGATACCCGAAAAAGTCATTTTCCAACAGTTTGTAATCTGGACAAATTCGTGACTTTTTCCAAAGAGGGATGTCCACGGAAAATCTCAAAATCATAAAATAATGAAAATCGAAAATCCTTTGTTGTAGGAAAGGTTTGATGCTATTAACTGTAGGCAACCAAAAACCACCCACCCGAGATGTCAAAAAAGCCCCGAAAAGAAGGCTATATTCCTTACAATACGAGTTACAGACACATGCTCGGTATTTTCAATGAAACAGGAGACGCGTTGGTCAGATCGGCGAATTCGAGCACTTGTTGGAAAGCAAACTTCAAGATCTACGACTTTAATAGGGACGAGTTTCACAAAATCATCCTCTACGATACCCGAAAAAGTCATTTTCCAACAGTTTGTAATCTGGACAAATTCGTGACTTTTTCCAAAGGGGGAAGTCCACGGAAAATCTCAAAATCATAAAATAATAAAAATCGAAAATCCTTTGCTGTAGGAAAGGTGTGATGCTATTAACTGTAGGCAACCAAAAACCACCCACCCGAGATGTCAAAAAAGCCCCGAAAAGAAGGCTATATTCCTTACAATACGAGTTGCAGACACATGCTCGGTATTTTCAATGAAACAGGAGACGCGTTGGTCTGATCGGCGAATTCGAGCACTTGTTGGATAGCTAACTTCAAGATCTACGACTTTAATGGGGACGAGTTTCACAAAATAATCCTCTACGATACCCGAAAAAGACATTTTCCAACAGTTTGTAATCTGGACAAATTCGTGACTTTTTCCAAAGGGGGTAGTTCACGGAAAATCTCAAAATCATAAAAACTATGAAAATCCAAAATCCTTTGCTGTAGGCAAGGTGTGATGCTATTAACTCTAGGCAACCAAAAACCACCCACCGGAGATGTCAAAAAAGCCCCGAAGAGAAGGCTATATTCCTTACAATAGGAGTTACGGACACATGCTCGGTATTTTCAATGAAACAGGGGACGCGTTGGTCCGATCTGCGAGTTCGAGCACTTTTAAGAAAGATAACTTCAAGATCTACGACTTTAATAGGGACGAGTTTCAAAAAATCATCCTAGACGTTGCATGAAAAAGCCATTTTCCAATAGTTTGTAATCTGGACAAATTCGTGACTTTTTCCAAAGGGGGTAGTCCACGGAAAATCTCAAAATCATAAAAAAATGAAAATCTAAAATCATTTGTTGTAGGCAAGGTGTGATGCTATTAACTGTAGGCAACCAAAAACCACCCACCGGAGATGTTAAAAAAGCCCCGAAAAATGGCTATATTCCTTACAATAAGAGTTACAAACACATGCTCGGTATTTTCAATGAAACAGGAGACGCGTTGGTCCGATCGGGGAGTTCGAGCACTTGTTAGAAAGATATCTTTAAGATCTACGACTTTAATAATGACGAGTTTCGCAAAATCATCCTCTATGATACCCGAAAAAGTCATTTTCCAAAAGTTTTTAATCTGGACAATTTCGTGACTTTTTCCAAAGGGGGTAGTCCACGGAAAATCTCAAAATCATAAAAAAAAAATGAAAATCCAAAATCCTTTGTTGTAGGCAAGGTGTGATGCTATCAACTGTAGGCAACCAAAAACCACCCACCCGAGATGTCAAAAAAGCTCCGAAAAGAAGGCTATATTCCTTACAATAAGAGTTACAAACACATGCTCGGTATTTTCAATGAAACATGAGACGCGTTTGTCCGATCTACGAGTTCGGGCACTAGTTGGAAAGATAACTTCAAGATCTACGACTTTAATGGGGACAAGTTTCGAAAAATCGTCCTAGACGATGCCTGAAAAATTCATTTTCCAACAGTTTGTAATCTAGATAAATTCGTGACTTTTTCCAAAGGGGGTAGTCCACGGAAAATCTCAAAATCATAAAAAAATGAAAATCCAAAATCCTTTGCTGTAGGCAAGGTGTGATGCTATTAACTGTAGGCAACCAAAATCCACCCACCCAAGATGTCTAAAAAGCCCCGAAAAGAAGGCTATATTCCTTACAATAGGAGTTACGGACACATGCTCGGTATTTTCAATGAAACAGGAAACGCGTTGGTCCGATCGGCAAGTTTGAGCACTTTTCGGAAAGATAACTTCAAGATCTACGACTTTAATGGGGACGGGATTCGCAAAATCATCCTCTATGATGCCCGAAAAAGTCATTTTCCAACATTTTGTAATCTGGACAAATTCGTGACTTTTTCCAAAGGCGGAAGTCCACGGAAAATCTCAAAATCATAAAATAATGAAAATCGAAAATCCTTTGCTGTAGGCAAGGTGTGATACTATTAACTGTAGGCAACCAAAAACCACCCACCCGAGATGTCAAAAAAGCCCCGAAAAGAAGGCTATATTCCTTACAATAAAAGTTACATACACATGCTCGGTATTTTCAATGAAACAAGAGACGCGTTGGTCCGATCGGCGAGTTCGAGCACTTGTCGGAAAGATAACTTCAAGATCTACGACTTTATTGGGGACTGGTTGGGCAAAATCATCCTCTATGATGCCCGAAAAAGTCATTTTCCAACATTTTGTAATCTTGACAAATTCGTGACTTTTTCCAAAGAGGGTAGTCCACGGAAAATCTCAAAATCATAAAAAATTTAAATTCCAAAATCCTTTGCTCTAGGCAAGGTGTGATGCTATTAACTACAGGCAATTAAAACCCCCCCACCCGAGATGTCAAAAAAGCCCCGAAAAGAAGGCTATATTCCTTACAATACGAGTTACGGACACATGCTCGGTATTTTCAATGAAACAGGAGACGCGTTGGTCCGATCAGCGAGTTCGAGCACTTGTTGGAAAGATAACTTCAAGATCTACGACTTTAATGAGGACAAGTTTCAAAAAATCATCCTAGATGATGCCTGAAAAAGTCATTTTCCAACAGTTTGTAATCTGGACAAATTCGTGAATTTTTCCAAAGGGGGCAGTCCACGGAAAATCTCATAATCATAAAAAAATGAAAATCCAAAATCATTTGATGTAGGCAAGGTGTGATGCTATTAACTGTAGGTAACCAAAAACCACCCACCGGAGATGTCAAAAAAGCCCCGAAAAGAAGGCTATATTCCTTACAATAGGAGGTACGGACACATGCTCGGTATTTTCAATGAAACAGGAGACGCGTTGGTCCGATCGGCGAGTTCAAGCACTTGTCGGAAGGCTAACTTCAAGATCTACGACTTTAACGAGGACGAGTTTCAAAAAATCATCCTAGACGATGCCTGAAAAAGTCATTTTCCAACAATTTGTAATCTAGATAAATTCGTGACTTTTTCCAAAGGGGGTAGTCCACGGAAAATCCCAAAATCATGAAAAAATGGAAATTCAAAATACTTTGCTGCAGGCAAGGGTTGATGCTATTAACTCTAGGCAACCAAAAACCACCCACCCGAGATGTCAAAAAAGCCCCGAAAAGAAGGCTATATTCCTTACAATAGGAGTTACGGTCACATGCTCGGTATTTTCAATGAAACAGGAGACGCGTTGGTCCGATCGGCGAGTTCGAGCACTTGTTGGAAAGCTAACTTCACGATCGACGACTTTAATGGGGACGAGTTTTGCAAAATCATCCTCTACGATGCCCGAAAAGTCATTTTCCAACAGTTTGTAATCTGGGCAAATTCGTGACTTTTTCCAAAGGGGGTAGTCCACGTAAAATCTCAAAATCATAAAAAAATTAAAATCCAAAATCCTTTGCTGTAGGCAAGGGTTGATGCTATTAACTCTAGGCAACCAAAAACCACCCACCCGAGATGTCAAAAAAGCCTCGAAAAGAAGGTTATATTCCTTATAATAGGAGTTACGGACACATGCTCGGTATTTTCAATGAAACAGGAGACGCGTTGGTCCGATCGGCGAGTTCGAGCACTTGTTGGAAAGCTAACTTCAAGATCTACGACTTTAATGGGGACGAGTTTCGCAAAATAATCCTCTATGATGCCCGAAAAAGTTATTTTTCGATAGTGTGTAATCTGGACAAATTCGTGACTTTTTCAAAAGGGGGTAGTCCACGGAAAATCTCAAAATCATAAAAAATGAAAATCCAAAATCCTTTGTTGTAGGCAATGTGTGATGCTATTAACTCTAGCCAACCAAAAACCACCCACCCAAGATGTCAAAAAAGCCCCGAAAAGAAGGCTATATTCCTTACAATACGAGTTACAGACACATGCTCGGTATTTTCAATGAAACAGGAGACGCGTTGGTATGATCGGGGAGTTCGAGCACTTGTTGGAAAGCTAACTTCAAGATCTACGGCTTTAATAGGGACGAGTTTCGCAAAATCACCCTCTACGATACCCAAAAAAGTCATTTTCCAACAGTTTGTAATCTGGACAAATTCGTGACTTTTTCCAAAGGGGGTAGTCCACGGAAAATCTTAAAATCATAAAAAAATAAAAATCCAAAATCCTTTGCTGTAGACAAGGTGTGATGCTATTAACTCTAGGCAACCAAAAACCACCCACCTGAGATGTCAATAAAGCCCCGAAAAGAAGGCTATATTCCTTACAATAGGAGTTACGGACACATGCTCGGTATTTTCAATGAAACAGGAGACGCGTTGGTCCGATCGGGGAGTTCGAGCACTTGTTGGAAAGATAACTTCAAGATCTACGACTTTAATGGGGACGAGTTTCGCAAAATCATCCTCTATGATGCGCGAAAAAATCACTTTCCAACAGTTTGTAATCTGGACAAATTCGTGACTTTTTACAAAGGGGTTAGTCCACGGAAAATCATAAAATCATAACAAATGAAAATACAAAATCCTTTGTTGTAGGCAATGTGAGATGCTATTAACTCTAGGCAACCAAAAACCACCCACCCAAGATGTCAAAAAAGCCCCGAAAAGAAGGCTATATTCCTTACAATACGAGTTACAGACACATGCTCGGTATTTTCAATGAAACAGGAGACGCGTTGGTCCGATCGGGGAGTTCGAGCACTTGTTTGAAAGCTAACTTCAAGATCTACGACTTTAATGAGGACGAGTTTCAAAAAATCATCCTAGAAGATGCCTGAAAAAGTCATTTTCCAATAGTTTGTAATCTGGGCAAATTCGTGACTTTTTCCAAAGGGGGTAGTCCACGGAAAATCTCAAAATCATAAAAAAATGGAAATCCAAAATAATTTGCTGTAGGCAAGGGTTGATGTTATTAACTCTAGGCAACCAAAAACCACACACCCGAGATGTCAAAAAAGCCCCGAAAAGAAGGCTATATTCCTTACAATAGGAGTTACGGTCACATGGTCGGTATTTTCAATGAAACAGGAGACGCGTTGGTCCGATCGGCGAGTTCGAGCACTTGTTGGAAAGATAACTTCAAGATCTACGACTTTAATGGGGATGAGTTTCGAAAAATCGTCCTAGACGATGCCCGAACAAATCATTCTCCAACAGTTTGTAATCTGGACAAATTCGTGTCTTTTTCCAAAGGGGGTAGTCCACGAAAAATCTTAAAATCATAAAAAAATGAAAATCCAAAATCCTTTGCCGTAGGAATTATGTGATGCTATTAACTCTAGGCAACCAAAAACCACCCACCCGATATGTCAAAAAAGCCCCGAAAAGAAGGCTATATTCTTTACAATATGAGTTACGGACACATGCTCGGTATTTTCAATGAAACAAGGGACGCATTGGTCCGATCGGCGAGTTCGAGAACTTGTCGAAAAGCAAACTTCAAGATCTACGACTTTAATGCGGACGGGTTTCGCAAAATCATCCTCTATGATGCCCGAAAAAATCATTTTCCAACAATTTGTAATCTGGAAAAATTCGTGACTTTTTCCAAAGGGGGTAGTCCACGGAAAATCTCAAAATCATAAAAAAATGAAAATCGAAAATCCTTTGTTGTAGGCAAGGTGTGATGCTATTAACTGTAGGCAACAAAAAACCACCCACCCGAGATGTCAAAAAAGCTCCGAAAAGAAGGCTATATTCCTTAAAATAGGAGTTACGGACACATGCTCGGTATTTTCAATGGAACAGGAGATGTGTTGGTCCGATCTGCGAGTTCGAGCACTTGTTGGAAAGAAAACTTCAAGATCTACGACTTGAATGGGGATGCGTTTCACAAAATCGTCCAAGACGATGCCCGAATAAATCATTTTCCAACAGTTTGTAATCTTGACAAATTCGTGCCTTTTTCAAAGGGGGTAGTCCACGGAAAATCTCAAAATCATAAAAAAATAAAAATCCAAAATCTTTTGTTGTAGGCAAGGTGTGATGGTATTAAATCTAGGAAACCAAAATCCACCCACCCGAGATGTCAAAAAAGCCCTGAAAAGAAGGATATATTCCTTACAATAGGAGTTACGGACACATGCTCGGTATTTTCAATGAAACAGGAGACGCGTTGGTCCGATCGGCGAGTTCGAGATCTTGTCGGAAAGCTAACTTCAAGATCTACGACTTTAATACGGACGAGTTTCACAAAATCATCCTCTATGATGCCCGAAAAAATCATTTTCCAACAGTTTGTAATCTGGACAAATTCGTGACTTTTTCAAAAGGCGATAGTCCACGGAAAATCTCAAAATCATAAAAAAAAATGAAAATCCAAAATCCTTTGTTGTAGGCAAGGTGTGATGCTATTAACTGTAGGCAACCAAAAACCACCCACCCGAGATGTCAAAAAAGCCCCGAAAAGATGGCTATATTCCTTACAATAGGAGTTACGGACACATGCTCGGTATTTTCAATGAAACAGGAGACGCGTTGGTCCGATCGGCGAGTTCGAGCACTTGTTGGAAAGCTAACTTCAAGATCTACGAATTTAATGGGGAGGAGTTTCACAAAATCATCCTCTATGATGCCCGAAAAAATCATTTTCCAACAGTTTGTAATCTGGACAAATTCGTGACTTTTTACAAAGGGGGTATTTCACGGAAAATCTCAAAATCATAAAAAAATGAAAATCCAAAATCCTTTGCTTTAGGCAATGTGTGATGCTATTAACTCTAGGCAACCAAAAACCACCCACCCGAGATGTCAAAAAAGTCCCGAAAAGAAGGCTATATTCCTTACAATACGAGTTACAGACACATGCTCGGTATTTTCAATGAAACAGGAGACGCGTTGGTCTGATCGGCGAATTCGAGCACTTGTTGGAAGGTTAACTTAAAGATCTACGACTTTAATACGGACGAGTTTCGCAAAATCATCCTCTACGATACCCGAAAAAGTCATTTTCCAACAGTTTGTAATCTGGACAAATTCGTGACTTTTTCCAAAGGGGGTAGTCCACGGAAAATCTCAAAATCATAAAAAAAAATGAAAATCCAAAATCCTTTGTTGTAGGCAAGGTGTGATGCTATTAACTCTAGGCAACCAAAAACCACCCACCTGAGATGTCAAAAAAGCCCCGAAAAGAAGGCTATATTCCTTAAAATAGGAGTTACGGACACATGCTCGGTATTTTCAATGAAACAGGAGATGTGTTGGTCCGATCTGCGAGTTCGAGCACTTGTTGGAAAGAAAACTTCAAGATCTACGACTTGAATGGGGATGCGTTTCGCAAAATCGTCCAAGACGATGCCTGAATAAATCATTTTCCAACAGTTTGTAATTGGACAAATTCGTGTCTTTTTCAAAGGGGGTAGTCCACGGAAAATCTCAAAATCATAAAAAAAAATAAAAATCCAAAATCTTTTGTTGTAGGCAAGGTGTGATGGTATTAACTCTAGGCAACCAAAAACCACCCACCCGAGATGTCAAAAACGCCCCGAAAAGAAGGCTATCTTTCTTACAATAGGAGTTACGGACACATGCTCGGTATTTTCAATGAAACAGGAGACGCGGTTGTCTGATCGGCGAGTTCGAGCACTTGTTGGGAAGCTAACTTCAAGATCTACGACTTTATTGGGGACGAGTTTCACAAAATCATCCTCTACGATGCCCGCAAAATCATTTTCCAATAGTTTATAATCTGGACAAATTCGTGACTTTTTCCAAAGGGGTAGTCCACGGAAAATCTCAAAATCATAAAAAAAAATGAAAATCGAAAATCCTTTGCTCTAGGCAAGGTGTGATGCTATTAACTCTAGGCAACCAAAAAGCACCCACCCGAGATGTCAAAAAAGCCCCGAAAAGAAGGCTATATTCCTTACAATAGGAGTTATGGACACATGCTCGGTATTTTCAATGAAACAGGAGATGCATTGGTCCGATCGGCGAGTTCGAGCACTTGTTGGAAAGCTAACTTCAAGATCTACGACTTTAATAGGGACGAGTTTCGCAAAATCATCCTCTACAATGCCTGAAAAAGTCATTTTCCAACAGTTTGTAATCTGGAAAAATTCGTGACTTTTTCCAAAGTGGGTAGTCCACGAAAAATCTCAAAATCATAAAAAAAATAAAAATCCAAAATCCTTTGTTGTAGGCAAGGTGTAAAGCTATTAACTCTAGGAACCCAAAAACCACTCACTCAAGACATCAAAAAAGCCCCGAAAAGAAGGCTATATTCCTTACAATAGGAGTTAAGGACACATGATCGGTATTTTACATGAAACAGGAGACGCGTTGGTCCGATCGGCGAGTTCAAGCACTTTTCGGAAAGCTAACTTCAAGATCTACGACTTTTATGGGGACGAGTTTTGCAAAATCGTCCTCAAAAATGCCCAAAAAAGTCATTTTCTAACAGTTTGTAATCTGGACAAATTCGTGACTTTTTCCAAAGGGGGTAATCCACGGAAAATCTCAAAATCATAAAAAAATGAAAATCCAAAATCCTTTGTTGTAGGCAAGGTGTGATGCTATTAACTCTAGGCAACCAAAAACCACCCACCCGATATGTCAAAAAAGTCCCAAAAAGAAGGCTATATTCCTTACAATAGGAGTTACGGACACATGCTCGGTATTTTCAATGAAATAGGAGACGCGTTGATTCGATCGGCGATTTCGAGCACTTGTCGGAAAGCTAACTTCAAGATCTACAACTTTAATGGGGACGAGTTTTGTAAAATCATCCTCTACAATGCCTGAAAAAGTCATTTTCCAACAGTTTGTAATCTGGACAAATTCGTGACTTTTTCCAAAGGGGGTAGTCCACGGAAAATCTCAAAATCATAAAAAAATGAAAATTCAAAATCCTTTGTTGTAGGCAAGGTGTGATGCTATTAACTCTAGGCAACCAAAAACCACACACCCGAGATGTCAAAAAAGCCCCGAAAAGAAGGCTATCTTCCTTACAATAGGAGTTACGGACACATGCTCGGTATTTTCAATGAAACAGGAGACGCGGTTGTCCGATCGGCGAGTTCGAGCACTTGTTGGGAAGCTAACTTCAAGATCTACGACTTTATTGGGGACGAGTTTTGCAAAATCATCCTCTACGATACCCGAAAAAATCATTTTCCAATAGTTTGTAATCTGGACAAATTCGTGACTTTTTCCAAAGGGGGTAGTCCACGGAAAATCTCAAAATCATAAAAAAAAATGAAAATCCATAATCCTTTGCTCTAGGCAAGGTGTGATGCTATTAACTCTAGGCAACCAAAAATCACCCACCCGAGATGTCAAAAAAGCCCCGAAAAGAAGGCTATATTCCTTACAATAGGAGTTATGGACACATGCTCGGTATTTTCAATGAAACAGGAGATGCGTTGGTCCGATCGGCGAGTTTGAGCACTTGTTGGAAAGCTAACTTCAAGATCTATGACTTTAATAGGGATGAGTTTCACAAAATCGTCCTCTACAATGCCCAAAAAAATCATTTTCCAACAGTTTGTAATCTGGACAAATTCGTGACTTTTTCCAAAGTGGGTAGTCCACGGAAAATCTCAAAATCATAAAAAAAAATGAAAATACAAAATCTTTTGCTGTAGGCAAGGTGTGAAGCTATTAACTCTAGGAACCCAAAAACCACCCACCCGAGATGTCAAAAAAGCCCCGAAAAGAAGGCTATATTCCTTACAATAGGAGTTAAGGACACATGCTCGGTATTTTCAATGAAACAGGAGACGCGTTGGTCCGATCGGCGAGTTCGAGCACTTGTTGGAAAGCTAACTTCAATATCTATGACTTTAATGGGGATGAGTTTCTCAAAATCATTCTCTACGATGACCGAAAAAGTCATTTACCAAGAGTTTGTAATCTGGACAAATTCGTGACTTTTTCCAAATGGGGTAGTCCACGGAAAATCTCAAAATCATAAAAAAATGAAAATCCAAAATCCTTTGCTTTAGGCAAGGTGTGTTGCTATTTACTCTAGGCAACCATAAACCACCCACCCGAGATGTCAAAAAAGCCCTGATAGGCTAAAAACCTACACCCACAAGTGTGTGGGGTTCGGTTGTAGTAATCAAGTGTCGTATCCACAAGGACCGGAGGAGTATCGATTGTAATTTCAAACTAGTTCAACTAAGCCCAAAAGTAACGAACAAATTGAGGGAAAATATGTGTGTAAAAATAGCAAACACCGATAAAAATGATGAGAAATATATGTATGGAAGATATTCTAGGGCTAGGGATTCACCAACGATGCATCGTCAATAGACCAAGATATATTTTCGCTTGAATGATTTCTAACTCAAAAGTGAAGGTAGATTGTCTAAGGTAATCGCAAAGCTCCTTTCGAAATCGAAGCGAATGTGTCTAAATTGGTTAACAATCACCTTTCGGACTCAAGCAACCAATTTAGAACCTTTAAGTTCTTAGAATTCTAGATGATAATCACATTAACGTCACCTTTTGGTCTCCGTCAATATCACAATCATCCAAAATATCTATGACAATCTTAGAAGGCTATATTCCTTACAATGAGTTAAGGACACATGCTCGGTATTTTCAATGAAACAGGAGACGCGTTGGTCAGATCGGCGAGTTCGAGCACTTGTTGGAAAGCTAACTTCAATATCTATGACTTTAATGGGGATGAGTTTCTCAAAATCATTCTCTACGATGACCGAAAAAGTCATTTACCAAGAGTTTGTAATCTGGACAAATTCGTGACTTTTTCCAAATGGGGTAGTCCACGGAAAATCTCAAAATCATAAAAAAAATTAAAATCCAAAATCTTTTGTTGTAGGCAAGGTGTGATGCTATTAACTCTAGGCAATCAAAAACCACCCACCCGATATGTCGAAAAAGCCCCGAAAAGAAGGCTATATTCCTTACAATAGGAGTTACGGACACATGCTCGGTATTTTCAATGAAACAGGAGACGCGTTGGTCCGATCGGCGAGTTCGAGCACTTGTTGGAAAGCTAACTTCAAGATCTACGACTTTATTGGGGACGACTTTCACAAAATCATGCTCTACGATGCCCGAAAAAATCATTTTCCAACAGTTTGTAATCTGGACAAATTCGTGACTTGTTCCAAAGGGGGTAGTCCACGGAAAATCTCAAAATCATAAAAAAAATGAAAATCCAAAATCCTTTTCTGTAGGCAAGGTGTGATGCTATTAACTCTAGGCAACCAAAAACCACCCACCCGAGATGTCAAAAAAGTCCCAAAAAGAAGGCTATATTCTTTACAATAGGAGTTACGGACACATGCTCGGTATTTTCAATGAAACAGGAGACGCGTTGGTCCGATCGGCGAGTTCGAGCACTTGTTGGAAAGCTAACTTCAAGATCTACGAATTTAATGGGGACGAGTTTCGCAAAATCATCCTCTACGATGACCGAAAAAGTCATTTTCCAACAGTTTGTAATATGGACAAATTCGTGACTTTTTCCAAAGGGGGGGCATATGTTTTTTTTATCAATTATATGCGATTGAAATTGAAAATGTTAATGCTATGTAAGTGACATGTTATTCCGTATAAAAGTTCAAATTTTGTTTAGTTATTTAGATATAATAAAGTTCGGATTCTTTAATAAAACAAAGTATTATTTGTATTTTAAAAACTATTTTCATGGATGTAAGGTTCTGATGAGGTGGTGGTGGATTAGGAGGTGGTGGCGGTGGAGGTTGGGGATGGGGAAGCAGTCATAGTCAGAGGGAATTGGAGAGAAGAAGATAAGAGAGGCTGAGAGGGTGGAAGCAGCGCCGGCGAGGCTCGAATCGCCGATGGCTCCAGAGGGAATTGGAGAGAAGAAGATAAGAGAGGCTGAGAGGGTGGAAACAGCGCCGGCGAGGCTCAAATCCGCCA
The DNA here is from genome assembly GCA_963922045.1 of Persicaria maculosa. Taxonomy (NCBI): domain Eukaryota; kingdom Viridiplantae; phylum Streptophyta; class Magnoliopsida; order Caryophyllales; family Polygonaceae; genus Persicaria; species Persicaria maculosa. The sequence goes on from OY998264.1 coordinate 1,714,040, forward strand.
AGGGCACATGCCTGTACACATGGGAGCCACCGCTCGAAACGCCTCCTCCGATCTCCATCGACCCTGAGCTCGCCCTCCCGCTGCATCTCGATCGGATCTCATCTCCGCCGCTAGCAGCCTTGCTGTCAGCCTATCTCACTTCGCCGAATCCCGAATCCCGCCGGCCTCCTCGCTCCTCTCCGCCTTCACCACTGGATCCCTAGCAAGGCTGCGGGGGTTGCAATGTTCTCCTCCTCTCTGCTCAGAAGAGTCGAAGTTGCTGCAGACAGCAACACAAAGTTGCCGGCCAGGCCCTCAACCGCTGCTCTGTCGGGATCCCTATCGCTCGGCCTCACAACCTCATGGAAACCCTAACCCACTTCCTCGCCGGAGCCTTGCTGTCGGGATCCCTAATTCTCTCCGCCGCGAGCAGCCTTGCTATCGCCCTAGCCCACTTCCTTACCGGAGCCAACAACAACCACCATGAACTTTGTCGACTCCTGAATCCCGCCGGCCACCTCGCTTCTCTCCGCCTTCATCACTGGAGCCCTATCCACTCATGTTGGTCGAAGGCTCAGTTGCATCTTTTCATTGTGTTTCAATTACAGAATAGAAAAGAAAAGGTGAAGAAGAAGGATGGAGATTGGTAGTTTGATGTTTTATGCAAAAGCATAAGCTCATAATATGTACAAGGAGGCCAAATCGGAGCCATTTGATGCCAAAGAGATGAACAAAAGGGGATCATGGGTGCTCTGCTGCATGAGATTAGGATATGTACGTGCTCAACCTCAATCTCAAGGATTTCATGTTTTAATTTGGATGTTGTTTTGCTCTTTGATTTGAATTAATATAGATAGCTAGTTTGTTCTAAAAAAAAAATTGGGATCTAGACCTCAATCTCAAGGATTTCATGTTTTAAATTTTTTTGTTTGGAAAAATCTGTAGATGAAGCAACTAAAAAATCAGTAAACGAAAATATATATTGCTTTCAATTTGAGTAAAAATCTAGACCTCAATCTCAAGTATATTTGCAGCCTCTTTTTTCAAGCAAGAAATGGAGTAAAGAAGTTGGTACCCAAGTGCTAAACAAATTGAAAGCTTTTATTGGTGATGCATTGTTTAATCATATTATCAAGTTGTTCTGAAATAGACTCATCCATCGTAGCTTAGGCTTGCCATTCTTGATAATGGATTAATAAGTATTTAACTATTAACTATTTAACCCCTTTGCGATGAACTAATCAATAACATTCCATTAAAAAAACTAATAGCTTGCTAAGGCATTATTAGAATGAAAAATCGGAACGAAGGAACATGGTGGCAAGACAATATACCAACCAGATGACAGGAGAAAACAAATAACTTGCAAGCTAAAACATACTAGTGGCAAGAAAAAAACACATAGGTGACATGCTGCCAATAGTTGTCGATCTGGTTGACATGTCACTTACATACTTTTACATACCATTAGTTTAGTTTTACTTGTCAGATATTGGCAATAATAGCTCTGTTTATATTAAAGTTTTTAGGGGTGACAAGTAAAATAGTATAGAGTGACATGTAAATACAATATGACTGACATGTAAATGGAGTGCATCATCACAAATTCAGAGAGATTTAGACCAAATCCAATAAGCTCTATTGAAGAATGCAGACATTAACATACGCTAACCCCAATCCGTTGGCCCTCGAGCTCAGCCCCCTTTCTAGCTTCGAATCAATTCCTCGAGCTCGGCCGCCTCTTTGCCTTCGAATCGATTCCTCGAGATAGTCTCCTTCTATTTCATCTCCTCAACATTTGTACATGTCACCGGTTAATATTTACCCACCACCAGTTAAATTTTCCCTTTATTTACATGACACCAATGACTTAAAGAACTATTGTCATAGAAAATAAAAAATCATATATCCAATTTAAATGCTACTAGTAATACACACCAAAAACAACAAGTTAGAAGAAAAAAAGAACATTTTGAGTGACTAATCATTTGCATTTTAATATATAGTAGAGTTGATCCATAGCAAAATTGAAACAATAAGAACTCGATGATTTTGATCAAGTTAGAAGAGAGAAAGAAGATTTTGAGTTTTCGTAAACAAAGCTCTTTATAGTCATTGAATGAAAATTATAGGGGTGGGCGTGGGACGGGATGGAACGGGACCGGGATGAGGTCCGTCCCGCTTTAATTTTTCCGGGATGGGACCGGGACGGGATTCACCTTTTTTTTAATCCCACACGGGCCTTATCCCACACGGGACGGGACTTGTCCCTCAAATAAAAATAATAAAATATTATAAAATTTGAAAAATAAAAAAAATAAAAAAAATGTTTTCATAGTTCATGCTTCATAGAATGATATCACCATAATGTTATCACTCCCAGCAGCACAATTTCACTATTTCAGAATGGAGAATAAATTGATTTGTTTGCCTCCTAGAGCCCAAATCCCTAACCCCCCAAGCCCATAGTAATTTTTTATTTTCAAATTGCTTACAAGTCTTACAGTATTATTGTAACTTGTGTTTAAAATAACTAAATATATCATATAAATCACTAAATTATTAAAAAATTTAGCACTACCAAAATTAAAACTCTTGTCCCGTATAAATATAAATATAAATATAAATATAAATATAAATATAAATATAAATATAAATATAAATATAAATATAAATATAAATATAAATATAAATATAAATATAAATATATATTTGTATTTATATATATAAATTATGTAATATATATATATGCAGGACGGGGCCGGGATTTGCGGGATCCCATAGTCTTGTCCCACATCCCGTCCCGCATAAATTTTGCGGGACGGGACCGGGACGGAATTCACTTTTTTTCCTTAAATCCCACCGGGATCGGGATGGGTCTGGGACGGGATCGGGATTTGCGGGATTTGTGCCCACCCCTAGAAAATTATGTAAATTCAACTTTTTTTCTCGTACCGTGTAAGAATATATTAACACAAGTGTAGGGACCAAGGGATACCAACGTTTTGTCCTACATAGATTTTCGTAACAAAAAAAACTTCATTGATTTCATAAGTGATTCTCGATTAAGTGATTTGTCTCAAATATGGCAAAACAATGGAAAAAGCTTCATTGATTTCATAAAAGTCAATTTCAAACGTCATTTACTTGTGACATATACAAACGAATAGGTGTCATGTATATCCTACTGAATTGTCATGTACAATCGAATAGGCGTCATGTATATTCTACTGGGTGATAAGAGTATAAGTCTGAGCTGCCATTACCTTTCCATGTGTCTGTGTGTGTGGTGTATTTGACTATTTGTGCCTTTCTATCGCATCGACGAAAGTTTGTTACAATCCTAATGTTGTTTCTTCTTATAAATAAAAGAGCATTTGTAAACAAATCAAGAGCTAGGGAAGAAATAACGTACAAGCTCTTTTATGAATTTTTTAGTGTTACTCAAATGTTATATAACAAGTCATTGATCACATTACCAAAAAAACAATCAAGGCGTTGATCAAGTGTCCATTTTATCTTACAACTAAAAGTTAAACCTTCTAAAGCCTAAATGGATAAATGTTGAGGATAAAGTAGGAATTATATGGAATCTCATCTCTTCTCCTATTTTATTCTAAACAAGGGACTTCTTTGACCCAACAAAATTTCACATTTCGATTCGCAAATCCGTTAGCGGACTATATGTCAAGTAGACAACCATAAAGTGTTCAGTACGAAATCATAGAGTGGACAATTGATTTTAACTGTTGGCATGTATAGTGTACATATTGACAGGTATTATTAGACAATTGACGTTCCCTCTTTTGATATCTCTTGATCCTAAAAACTAATGACGAAAGGACCTAACTTCTATATAACGGATGTCATATCTTTGTTTCCCAACGACACATTGAGTTGTATAGGCCAAGTGTGTTCCCTAAACGTAGAGTTGAGGGACTTGAATGCCAATCATTGCCAACCCCGACCCCTGCTTATAGATAGAGAGACTCTCATCTATAAATTAATACAAGTATAGAGACCAAAGGATGACCACAAATGAAGAACAAAAAAACATAAAAACCACACTTACCCATCACTAAAGTATCGCATTGAGCACCCATCAGATTGTAGCCATGCCACATAATTTGCTTGCTAATTCTTCATTAATTTGTTTGTTACTTCTCATTACCTTGCTCTAAATTTAGATAAAGTAGTGAAAATTGACCTAATAACTATAATTGATGAATGATGAAACTAGGGAAAATCTAACACAACGTCATGTAAATATTAACTGGTGTCATGTACAAACGCTGAGGCTGGAATGATGAAATAGACGGTGGCACGTGAATTGTTTTACCCGATGGACTTTATGAATTTCTTTGTTGTAATCGCAATTCGCAAGTCACTTTCTCCCTCCTACATTCACTCTATCCTCTTTTCACTCTTTCCTACTTTTCTCTTTCTTCCCCTAATTAAATAATTTCCCTCCATTTAATCTCCCATATATGCGTACTTTTTTCTTTTCACCCTAATAAATTTTCATCTTTCTCTCTCTCCTCCTTTACTTCTCTTTTGCTTTTCCAGGACTTCTCTCTCCATAATTAATTCTATGTTTTTCTCTCTCCTTACTTATTCTCCTCTCTCCTACTTTTTTCTTGTACTTGATATGACATATACTTTTATTTTTATTTTTTTACACTCCTCTCTTTCTCACTCACTCAATCTCACTTTCTTCTGAAAACGTACAATACACTCCCCCCATTAACTTTTCACCTGCTGAACCGGTTTCAGTATTATCCGGTTGCCCTAATTTTTTGTCGGATCATGCTAGCCATGCAAGCTTTTCCCCTAGGGGTGATATTCGAGCCGAACGAGCCGAGCTTGACATGTTCAAGCTTGGCTCGAACGGGAAATGAGCCGAACCGAGCTCGAGCCTAAAAATTATTTGAGCTTTTTTTGGCGCTCAAGCTCTACTCGCGAGCCCAAGCTTAAACTCGAGCTCGGCTTGTTAGGCTCGAACAAGCCAAGCGAACGAGCCTAAGCTCGTTCGAGCTCGGTTCTCAAAGCCTAATTTAAATTACCAAGTACCAAATCAACACAACATTGTCAATCTCAATTATTTTGGATAGCTTGCAAATCTGTAAAACATTATTTAAAACAAATGATTTATACAAATCACAACCCTATAATTTCAAGCTTCAAAACACACACAATTTGAATGATATTTCAACCGAACAACATTGAAGCAGAAAACATGGTATTTGATAAACAGGAGTAATTGATAAACACACACTATTTGATTAATACAAAATTGAAGCCAAAAACAGTAGTAATTGATAAACAGGAGAAGACAAAAACAAGAGATTCTGAATAACTTTCAACCGATTAGTATTTACAGGCCAAAACAGATCGAAGAAGACGAACACATGCCACCCGCAATTCACAACCCTAGGATTTAGATCTAACAAATCTACAATCACCCAACCCTTTAATATGAAAATTACTAACAAATCTACAATATCCAACCCATAAGGGAAGACGAACAGGAAGGACGGAATGAGGGAGTACGAAGAAGACGATTAAACGAACAAACCTACAGGTCAGGGACTTTGGGGTGCTGCTGCAGATCTCGGCCAGAGGACATCGAGGAGGGAGTAAAGAGTACAAGCCATGGACAAAAGGGAAGTTTGCCAAGAAAGGGGAAGAGCGTGAAGTCTGGCGGCGCTCGGGCCAGGAGAAACTAAGAAAGAGGGAGGCAAGACCTAAAGGAGCACTTCCACTTGCCTCATATTACCCTAAGGGTAATTTTGGAAATTGACACAACTCAAGCTTTTGAGCTCGGCTCGGGCTCGACTCGAGCTCGGCTCAGGCTCGTGTCGAGCTTAAAATATTGTTCAAGCTCGGCTTGTTTTATGCAGTGTTCTAAAAGGCGCTAGGCGGCCGCTAGGCGGTGGGTGGTCGTCTAGCGCCTAGGCAGTTAGGCGGGCGTCTAGGCGGTGCCTAGGCGGAGTTAGACTAAACTTGATTATTGTCCTATATTTCAATGGATAGAACATGTCAATAATTTATATAATGTAGTAATATCTATAATGTCACTCATAAACCCAAATTTTGTGTGCTTAATTACCACTAAAGTCAATAAATGTAAAAGCGCTCGTCCGACTGATAACTTTAAACCTACTAAAATCCCAAAGCATAGGCTTGAATCAAAAGTGAATGCATCCCAACTTGGGGGATAAAAATTACTATAAGCTGACTAATCACTCTCCTAGAAACTAAATCTAAATAATCACCCACCTAGGCGGGACTAGGAGGGATTAGGCGGGGACTATACGGCACCTAGGCGGGATTAGGCGGCGCCTAGGCGCGATTTTTAGAATAGTGGTTTTATGTATTCGAACGAGCTCGAGTCGAGCTTTTTCGAGCCGAGCCCGAGCCGAGCTCAAGCTGTTCGGCTCACATAACAACCCTATTTTCCCCTAATGTGTGTTACTTTAGCAAAAAACCCATTTTTTAATCTATAACCGAAATGCCCTTATTTAACTAACATTTTTTTAAAAAGGAATTGTATACAATAATTTTTTTCTTAGCAACTTGCCTTTGTAGTTTTGTGTGTTTTATTACTTATATAATGACATTTTAGAAATTGTACATGTTAGGTGAAAATTAAAATTAATTTATTAATTAAGTTTTACTCCATGAAGGATTCTAAAACCAAAATATATCAATAAAATAGACTTTTATTATTCAGTTTCAACAAAAAAATCCATAAATTGGGATCGTAAAGATGCTTTGATACGTATAGATATAAAAGATTAAGGATTAATTGATTTTTATATGAAAATATGTTATTCGGATGATATGAATTTCATAAATATACACGATTTCCGTTTAGCGCAGGGTTAAATTTCCGTTTAGCACATGACCAAGTGGTCGCAACGACCAAATGTCAATTGGTCGTTGCGACCAATTTTTTATATATAAAATGCACATGGTCGCAACGACCATTCCCCGAGATGGTCGCACCGACCAGACCCTTAGATGGTCGCACCGACCAGGTTGGGTTCATACCGATTTCTTCCAATCTCCGGTACGCTGCTTTTCCGATTACCCACTCTTTGCTTTTCATTTACGTATGAGCCGCTTTGGGGTTTATGATTCATCGGGAGATGAGATGATAATTTTTTTCCAATCAAAAATTGTGTTTGATTTCTCTTCCTGTCAGTGCTTTCAACCTCACCTGATTTCTGCTATATTAATTCGTTCACTGGTCTCTAAATATTGGATTGATATCTGGTGAATTAGGAAGCTTCTTGGTGGTGTGATTTTGGATTTCTGTATTAGATATGTTTAATTCAACAAAAGTTGGAAAAATCTCAATTTGGAGATGGGGTTGTGTGAGAGAGGAGGGATGCGTCAGAAGGGAGTTTTGGGCGGGGGAGGGATGTGGGGCAAAGGGTAAATTTTGACAAGTATAAGGTTATTTTGGTCATGTTCTAAAAAACTTTTTTACCCTGTTCTAAAAAGTAGAGCAAGTTAAATGACATGTATTTTGGATCGGATGGAGTATCATCTTATCAAAACAAAAAAAAATATAATTTCAATCAAATTAAAGAAAAAGAAAATGATTAAGAAATGAGAATATCTTTAATGAGTCATTAAGAGGGCTAGAACACAATTTTTATAGGTAGATATAGATAGATATATATTTAAATAAAACCTTAATTGAGCGATGGGGATGGAGGGAACGTAGTGAGCACGAGCTCCAACTAACAATTCCGTTCAATCCCCCCTTCAACTGTACGTATCAACCCACTCTCTCTCTCTCAAAAAAAAATGGCAAATTAAATAAATTCACTCAAAAAATCCACCCAAAACACAATTTAAGTTTTCAAGCATACCCTTACAAACTCATCAATGGAGGAATCAATAGAAGAAATCAAATCCCCCTTGTGTAAGTAATTAACTAATAAGTTCCCTCCCTACCTGCATTATCCAATTCATTCAAATTCGTCTTTTAATTAATTTAATTGTACTGATCGATTATATATATTTATACTGAATCTTGCAGTGCAACCTTCCGAAATCGGACCGTCGGATCGAGAAGACTCCGACACCGGCGACCATGACGACGAAAACTCGCCGGTGAAGCAGGTGGCTCTGACGGTGCCGACGACGGACGACCCGACCATCCCGGTCCTGACCTTCCGGATGTGGGTGCTGGGGGCGCTATCCTGCGCCGTGCTGTCCTTCCTGAACCAGTTCTTCTGGTACCGGACGGAGCCCCTCTCCATCACCGCCATCTCCGCCCAGATCGCGGTGGTCCCGCTGGGGCAGTTCATGGCCGCCAGCCTCCCGGACCGGGTTTTCCTCAAGGGAACCCGGTTCGAGTTTAGCCTCAACCCGGGGCCCTTCAACATCAAGGAGCACGTGCTCATCACCATCTTCGCCAACGCCGGCGCCGGCTCCGTCTACGCCATTCACATCGTGACGGTCGTCAAGGTGTTCTACAAGAAGAACATCACCTTCTTCGTCTCGCTCATCGTTTGCATCACCACGCAGGTGAGTTGGCACTGTGATTTTTATTTTTATTTTTATTTTTATTTTTGGGGATTTGGAGTTGAAGGTTAGTTATAAATTGACCTGGTTGGTTGGTACGTACGTACGTTGGTGAGATTCAATTCATTTCATGATGTGTGTTCACTGTTTGGATTGGAATGGTAGGTGTTGGGGTTCGGTTGGGCGGGGATTTTCCGGCGGTTCCTGGTGGAGCCGGCGGAGATGTGGTGGCCGGCAAATCTCGTTCAAGTTTCTCTATTCAGGTAAGTTATGAATTGAAAGATAGTCTTACTTCAAACTGAATAGGTCGTATAATATATATAAAATACTATGTTGTCAAGTTTGGTTGAAAAACTATTTAGTTGGAAAGTTTCTTGTTGATAATGACTAAAAAGATTTGATGTCTAAAAGCAAACTAACTAAGCATTTTAATTAGCGGGTTAATTAATTTTGCAGTTAATGATTTGTTATTTTGTTTGACTCATTACATCCATTGTCAAATTTCCTCGTTGATAATGAATATCGATCAAATGGCATTGTGCAAACAATGCCAATTCATAGTGTACTAATTTCTAATGACTATTTAAATTATAAATTTAATATTTTTTTAATATATTTATTAAAATAATATTTTTCACATATATATATAAACAAATATTCTCAAAAAAAATTTAACCCCCTTGAAAAAATTTCTGGATCAACTATGAATTGGCATTGTTTCCACATTTGGAGCTGTATGGGGCAGAGTTAAAAAAATGACTAAAATTTAAAAACGGTTAAAATTAAAAATTGTGTAAAATGAAGGTTGAAAGATTATAGAATAATAGTTTATTGTGCCACCATACATACCCAAAGTATCTGTTTTTTTTTCCTCCATTTGGTGAAGGGTGTGTTACTCTCTCAATTTTCTCTGTATATGTTATTGTTATTATTATGCTATTATATGAATACTTGCTATTATTGAACAATTTTTTCGAATACTCTAAATTATTAATACATAAATTTTCTGATGTTAAATCAATTGTATGTGGCAATTTAATTTGTCCATATTATGACATGATAATAAGTAGTATGTGATTTTACAAAACAAAAGAAAGCTCACATCATCAAATTAAATAATTCATACTAATTCTTCTTCTGGACGGGTTCTCATAAATGATCAATAGCTTCTTCCTTTGTGCATGGCATGGCGTGGCGTCCACATACTTTTTTATTTTTTGTTTGTTTTTGTAGCTTTCTCATCATCTATATCGTTTGAATTTTTGAGACGTTTTTTAAAAAAAATTATCATTCATACAAACATACAAAATACTGTAATAAATTACTTCAAATTTGAGAAAGTGTTAGGTTAATAATTAATTGAACTCGACATAGTTGATCTCCATGAAATCTCAATCCCTAACTAAAAACTATAATAGCCGATTTCAAATTTGCACGATTAAAATATCGCTAAGGTATGACCACGGCATTGGCTTTTCAAATCGGTAAATTTTTTTATTTGGCACAAATTTTTTGACACCGACTTTCCAAGTCGACAGATGACTAGTATAAGACAAAATATCTATCGATTTTACAAGCCAGTGTCCATATATTGGTATAAGAAACTGAAATAGTAGCCCTTTTAATAATTGAAGATGGCCATTTGGGCATGTCAATGATATATATTGATATGACATATCAAATTATGAATAATGAATGCCAACCACAAAGACTTCCAAAACACAATGGGGACTCCTGAACAATATTCACTTGTCCAACTCAAAATCATACAGATTCCTTTCATATTAGCCAACAACTAATTAGTTGTATTTTGGGCTTCATCTGGTTGGATAAAGAATCCTTGCTTATTATCATTGGGTTTCATATTGGCTCTTGCCGGCTGGGTCACGTGCTCGAATTTTACCATCAAAGATGAGTTGCCCTCGTTAACAAAAAAAAAAAAATCCTTTCCCAAAAATCAAAATAATCTTACTGCGTCAATGGCACTGAATACTGATACAGAAGTATATTGTAGACTACTATAGTTATGTTTGACAACTAGCTGAAAAACAAGTTAAAGTCAAACTAGTTTAAAACCTAGTTTATAAACTCAAACTAGTTTAAATGCCTGTTTAATGTCAATCCACAGGGCTTTGCATGAGAAGGAAAAAAGGCCAAAAGGTGGACTCACAAGGATCCAGTTCTTCCTGATTGCCTTCATATGCAGCTTCACATACTATGTCTACCCGGGCTACCTCTTCGAAATGCTCACTTCGCTCTCCTGGGTCTGCTGGGCGTTCCCCACTTCGGTCCTGGCTAACCAGCTCGGTTCAGGCCTCAATGGGCTCGGCATTGCAGCTCTCGGGATCGACTGGTCCACCATCTCTGCTTACCTTGGGAGCCCTCTAGCTAGCCCCTGGTTCGCCACCGCCAATGTGGCTGCAGGGTTCCTGCTTGTGATGTACGTCTTGACCCCGGTTTGCTACTGGCTTGACGTGTACAATGCCAAGACCTTCCCCATATTTTCGGATGACCTGTTCACATCGTCGGGTTTGGTGTATAACATCTCGGCGATTGTTGACTCCAACTTCCATTTGAATGAAACCGCCTATGAGGAGGAAGGCCGCCTTTATCTCAGTACCTTCTTCGCCATGACTTATGGTGTCGGATTTGCTGCATTGACTGCCACAATTGTGCATGTTTTGCTCTTTCATGGCAGAGAGATATGGGATCAGAGCACGGCGAGCTTCAAAGATGCGAAAATAGACATACACACGAAGCTCATGAGAAAGTACAACCAAGTGCCTGAATGGTGGTTTTGGATCATTCTAGTTTCGAATATCGCCTTCACCATCTTCGCCTGCGAGTACTACAATTCGCAGCTCCAGCTGCCATGGTGGGGGGTTTTGCTCGCTTGCGCCATTGCCTTTATCTTCACACTTCCTATAGGGATCATCACAGCCATCACGAATCAGGTAATTTCATTCCCATTCGCAAATTTGAACAATAGTATCACATTCTGTAAAACACTTACTTCCTGGTTTCACTCTCATTTTTACTAATTGGTTGATCACACAGACGCCGGGGTTGAACATCATCACAGAGTACATAATTGGTTACATCTACCCAGGATATCCAGTCGCCAACATGTGCTTCAAGGTCTACGGATACATCAGTATGACACAAGCGATCACCTTTCTTCAAGATTTCAAGCTCGGTCACTACATGAAAATACCTCCTCGAACCATGTTCATGGCACAGGTGAGTTCGGAAATTGACAATTTAGTATACTTTGACGGCAATTGGAACCACATTACCACTTACACTTCTCATTCAGACATTTTCACAAACACCTAATCTGCACTACAGAAATCACAACCAGAACTTCGAAAATACCTTCATCCTGACCATTTACTACCTCTAAATTCTCAACAGATCCACTGTATTCCACATTAAATGGAATTTGAAAATTATCCATTGTTTATAACTACCTTCCTTCGTTCAGACATTTTCACAAACACCTAACCTGCAAAGCAACAAGCAACACCACAACTTTAATTACCGGCAAATTGACGTTTTTCCCTCCTCTTAACAGATCGTCGGAACGCTCATAGCCTCGCTAGTTTACCTCGGGACAGCGTGGTGGCTAATGGAGACGATCGACGGCATCTGCACGAAGGCCTCCAGCGTCTGGACCTGTCCATCCGACACCGTCTTCTACGACGCCTCAGTAATCTGGGGGCTAATCGGGCCAAGGCGAATCTTCGGCGACGAGGGCGTCTACCCCGCCGTGAACTGGTTCTTCCTCGCCGGCGCCGTGGCGCCCCTCCTCGTCTGGGCGGCGGCCAGGGCGTTCCCGGACCAGGAGTGGATCCGGCTGATCAACATGCCGGTGCTGATCGGAGCGACGGGGATGATGCCGCCGGCGACGGCGGTGAACTACACGACGTGGGTGATCGCGGGGTTCCTGTCGGGGTTCGTCGCGTACAGGTACGCGCCGGAGTGGTGGAAGCGGCACAACTACTTGCTGTCGGGGGCGCTGGACGCCGGATTGGCGTTCATGGGGGTGGCGCTGTACCTGTGCCTGGGGTACGAGGACATCTCGCTCAGCTGGTGGGGGAACGATCTCGACGGCTGTGATTTGGCGTGGTGCCCGACGGCGAAGGGGGTGAAGATCAAGGACTGCCCTGTTTTTTAGGCGGGAAATTAACGGTCGAATCACTTTTTAATTTTTAACACAAATTTGTATTTTAGGAAAGGAAAATTATTGTCATTATTAAGGTATAAAGAAACGTTTCAATGGTCAAATAGATAGTTTAACAAAAGTTAATTTACATTATGAAATTGTGTATGATTTTTTAATTATAATAAACCCAAAATTGCTTAGTTTGATAAAATATTGTCCTCATGTCTTTCATTGGAGAATACAATATAAATATCTCTGAAAAGTAGGGTTATTTTAAGGTCAGATGATGTATAATCAAAGTAAAGTATTAGTTTTTTTCTGTCTTCAATTTTATTTTATATTGGCAGTATATGTGGATATGAGTCAGCAAAACATCTTGAATGTGACCATTATATTTGACCTGGTGCATTCATTTTTTAGCAGCAAAATCATCTCCACAATGATCAATTAGGGACAGTAATAACTAACAATAAAGAAGAAGAAAACACACAACTGAAACTCACAAAAATGGCAAAATTACTCTAAAAAAAATACACACTTCCATTCCAGTTTCCCCATTGACCCAAACATGGAAGAATCAACACAAGAAATCAAAGCCCCTTTGTGTAAGTTTCATGCTTCCATTCATCCTCTTCTTAGCCCAATAGTCAATACTCACCATCTGATGACCCTGCAGTGCACCAGACCGGTACAGATGAAGATCGAGGCGGTCCATCGTCTTCATCGAAAGCCCAAGAAGAGATTGAGGTGGTTCAGGAAGAGGAGAATTCACCAATCAAGCAGGTAGCCATGACAGTTCCTGCGACCGACGATCCAACGCTGCCCGTGTTGACGTTCCGGATGTGGGTCTTAGGGGCGGTCTCCTGCGCCGTGCTCTCCTTCCTCAATCAGTTCTTCTGGTACCGGAGGGAGCCACTCACCATCACCGCCATCTCAGCCCAGATCGCGGTGGTGCCCCTTGGCCAGCTCATGGCCTCTAAGCTCCCTGACCGCGTATTCTTCAAGGGGACCCGGTTCGAGTTCAGCCTCAACCCGGGCCCCTTCAATGTCAAGGAGCATGTGCTGATCACCATCTTCGCGAACGCAGGGGCAGGCTCTGTCTATGCTATTCATATTGTCACGGTTGTTAAGATGTTCTACAAGAAGGATATCACCTTCTTTGTTTCCTTCATCATCTGCATCACGACGCAGGTAAGCCGAAATGGCCTTTTATGGTTTAACAAGACGTTCTACAATGATGATTGTATGCTTGGCCGGTAGGTGCTGGGGTTCGGATGGGCAGGGATTTTCCGGCGGTATCTGGTGGAGCCGGCAGAGATGTGGTGGCCGGGCAATCTTGTTCAAGTTTCCCTGTTCAGGTAATAGTACTTGTTCATTTATGGGGAAGAAGACAACTACACATGTTGAATTATTGAACATAAACTCAAATCATATCTTCCAACCCTTTTAAGGTCTGAAACAATTCAACTGTCTCTGTCCGAAAAATCTGTTGATTTTTCGGACAATAGACAAAATTGCATTTCTAAGTTACATATAACATGAAAATAAGAATTGCATCAATGTGAATAGGACTGTGAACACTAAACCATTTCTATGCCAATTCACAGAGCATTGCATGAGAAGGAAGAAAGGCCGAAAGGAGGACTTACACGGACTCAGTTCTTCCTCATTGCCTTCGTGTGCAGCTTCGCTTACTATGTCTTTCCTGGCTACCTGTTTGAGATGTTAATTTCCCTCTCCTGGATCTGCTGGGTGTTTCCCACATCAGTCCTGGCGAACCAGCTTGGTTCTGGCCTGAAAGGGCTCGGCATAGCAGCTATTGGTTTGGACTGGGCCACGATCTCAGCTTACCTTGGCAGCCCTCTAGCTAGCCCATGGTTTGCGACAGCGAATGTGGCTGCAGGGTTCGTAATTGTGATGTATGTTATAACCCCAATTTGCTACTGGCTTAATGTTTACAAAGCCAAGACCTTTCCCATATATTCAAGTAGCCTCTTCACATCACAAGGTCTAGTCTATAATATCTCAGAAATTGTGGACTCCAACTTCCATTTTAACGAAGAGGCGTATGAGAAACAAGGTCATCTTTACCTAAGCACGTTCTTTGCAATGACGTATGGTATGGGTTTCGCTGCACTGAGTGCAACAATTGTACATGTGATACTATTTCATGGCAGGTATCAAAATCAAATGATATCTATACTGAAATTGGCAACTATGTGAATGAATCTTAAATCTACCATGGTGGTTATATGCAGAGAAATTTGGGAGCGGAGCAAGATGAGCTTTAAAGAGAAGAAATCGGACATACACACTAAGCTCATGAGAAGGTATAGAGAAGTACCCGAGTGGTGGTTCCGTCTCATGCTGGTCGTCAATATTGCATTCACAATCTTTGCCTGTGAGTACTACAAATCTCAACTCCAGCTGCCATGGTGGGGCGTTTTGCTCGCTTGCGCAATTGCATTCACCTTCACACTTCCTATTGGGATCATCACTGCCATCACAAATCAGGTAGCAACTCAATTTTAACAATTTGCACAATGCAAGTTTCCGGTTTAATATAAACTTTCCACTGATTGTGTTTTCTCCTGGATTGATGGCAACAGAAACCAGCTTTGAACATCATTACAGAATATGTAATCGGTTACATCTACCCAGGATATCCAGTAGCCAACATGTGCTTCAAGGTCTATGGACACATCAGTATGAAGCAAGCTATCAACTTCCTACAAGATTTCAAGCTAGGCCATTACATGAAAATCCCTCCACGAACAATGTTCATGGCACAGGTGAGTTCACAACAACCTGCCTATATAATCTCACCATTAAACACCTCTACAATGAACCCTAATTCGTCACTAACATTCCCCCATTCAGACATTTCCAACCTACAATCTAATTAACAGTATCTTGTCATTATCTCATTCAGACATTTTCACAAACACCTAAAGTGCACTGTAATCAAGCACAAAAACCTCCATCGATTACCTTCAATTAGATCGTTCTTTGCCTGTGTGCAGGTCGTCGGCACGCTCATAGCCACGCTGGTATACCTGAGCACGGCTTGGTGGCTAATGGAAACCGTCGACGGGATCTGCGACAAGTCCTCCAGCGTCTGGACCTGCCCAGTCGACACCGTCTTCTACGACGCCTCCATCATCTGGGGACTAATCGGCCCGCGCAAGATCTTCGGCGACGAGGGAGTCTACAACGCCGTCAATTGGTACTTCCTCGGCGGCGCCGTGGCCCCAATCCTCGTCTGGGCCGCCACCATGGCGTTCCCAAACCAGCACTGGATCCGGCTGATCAACATGCCGGTCCTGATCGGCGCGACGCGGGACATGCCACCGGCGACGGCGATTAACTACACGGCGTGGATCGTCGTGGGGTTCATGTCGGGGTTTGTGGCGTTCAGGTATGCGCCGGGGTGGTGGAAGCGGCACAACTACCTGCTGTCCGGCGCCCTAGACGCCGGCGTGGCGTTCATGGCGGTGGCGCTTTATCTGT
The DNA here is from genome assembly GCA_963922045.1 of Persicaria maculosa. NCBI lineage: Eukaryota > Viridiplantae > Streptophyta > Magnoliopsida > Caryophyllales > Polygonaceae > Persicaria > Persicaria maculosa. Next base: position 1,730,235 of record OY998264.1, read on the forward strand.
GTTTGGGGTATGAGGGGATTTCGCTGAGGTGGTGGGGGAATAAGATCGACGGCTGCGACTTGGCGTCGTGCACCGCCGCAGCCGGCGACATGGTCAACGGTTATCCCATCGGTTGACCGTTGGTTGAAAAAAAAAAAATCCTACATTTTGTACTTTACAAAAAAACCGCCTTTAAAGTAGGAGATTTTGCACAAAATCGTCCATAAATTCTGAAATTAAACAAATTCACCCTTATATTAGGAGACTTTTCGTAAATTTGGCTTGTACAACTATTTTACCTCGGTTTATGCCACTGTTAAAAAAACTCGTAAAAATCCAGATAAAATAATAATAATCAAGCACTCACATAAACCGAGCTAAAATAATGTATTGTAATGTCACTCTATTTAGAGATTGATAAAACCGCCACAATTTTTAAAGGTACATGAACATGTATATATCCTACACTTGTAGAAACTCAAATTCATAATAGCTTATCCAACCAAAGTTCCCTCTTTTGGTAATGGTGTGGTAGTGTTCTTGTTTATGTTTGAAATTGCTCATTGTTTGGTATATCTAAAACACAAGCTGCAGCCAAGAGTTGATCCTCCCACCACTTTCAATGAAACAATGGCCCAGGAAACTGAAATGCAACCCCAATGGCACAACCTCTAAAGAATGAGCTAACATCATCGTTTCCGATAGCGTGAACCGATCAATTTCGGTTGTCATGTTACAAGGGGCAGCGGCGAACACTGAACGAACATGACATACAAATTCAACTTAATAGCAACAACAAAATGCATACATCATAAAATGGAAAGACCGCGAAGTCCCCTACCTTCTACATTGACATCGAGTATATACCTAAAAAATTCATACTGCAGAATCGCTGTTAACCAACAAACTGTGGTAGTGAAAGGGTGAGTACCAACAAACTGACCCTTGGTTGCTCTATGCCTCTTGAAGGAATGACAATTGATTTTGTGAGAACCGGTGATTCGTGTGTGTAATGACGATATCTGTATTTCTTCATAGTCGGGGGAATGCCAATTTGCACTTCTATGATCCTTGTAAATAAAGTGATCTCTGATGTTGATGAGACACTTTCAACTTCGTATGGAGTCAAGCAGTCAATGGCTCGTCTTCTGATTCTTTCTCCCTCATCGCAGTCCAATCTTGTGGTTCTGCAATGGAGGGTGAACATCAACGACGACAGCAACTACTACTGCTAACTACTGTAAGAATTTTGAAAATAGAGACTTACTTGTCCTTGGGCTTTCGGATATGACCATCAGTCGCCTTTGCAGGACAGATGCCATGAAGAGGAAGATCGAGCACATACCAAACATGATGGTGATTGGGAACGCATTAACCTACAACCATGAAAGGATTGGCCTTGATTTAGTTCTATAAGCAGAAGAAAGATTAGTAATGATTCGTAGTTTACGCAAATGAGCACATGTAACTAGTGTGGATTTGGGAGATTAGAAAATGCTTACGTTGTACAGCACAATGCACACGAAGATGTTGAGAGGAATACGGAAGAAGTTCATGATCGTGCTTCGTGCCTCTTCAGGGATGTACTGGGACCTCATTTTCATGATAGAAGGCCAGAATATGCCCACACAGGCCTCGAATACACAAAAGCCAAGGAGTTGAAGGCACCCCGAGAATGATATGCCCGTACCTTTCTCTTCGGATGATGCTACGAACAACTGTTTCAATATTTTTAAGTCAAGTTCAAAAAGAAGCACCGCCTTTAAACAAATAAGAATGATGTAGCCAAAAAGATGAACGTACACTAGTCAAGATTGGGAGCATGAGAGAGACAGCAGACACGGCGAAAACAATCTGCATATAGCCCTCAACTCTAATGTTGGAGCGGGACATCAACCGTGATGCGATAGAGCTCCCCAACATCGAAGCCAACATGAATGTCGCGAAGATGAAACCATGGGGAATTTCCTCATCATTTGGACTCAAAGCCGGTGTCCATAAGAATACAAACGTGTACATTGAACCTTCAAACAGAGACTGTATAGCCCCAAGTAACGCGATTTTCTCATCTGAATGCATGAAACAAAAGATACAATCACTCTCCCATAAGCACAGGCAAGAAACATTAAGAAGAGAACTAAACCCAGGAACAAAATATGTAAGTGCTCAAAATTTTATTGATCATCAGGTAACCGTTAAGTGACTGACATCAAAAAACATACCAGAAGCAATAGCAACTGCAGCGCCCCTGAATTGCATAAGCAAGTCCTTGTTTTCAGAAGGATCCCCATAGTTCTCAGTCCATGAAGACATTATGATCGCCATTCCAATGGCAAGGAAGCAAGCAGCAGCATCAAAAGGTGAAACAGGGCCGAAACCAAGAGTGTCAACAAGTAAATTCCCAAATAAGCCAGCCAAAATTGCAATTAGACCATTTCCCAAGAATATGGCCTTGGAAAAGGTCAAGGAGAGCCATTGTTGTTCAAAGCCGCGCTGCAGATACAAACAGATATAATGTCATGTAGGAATCTTAAAATTGATCATCTGTACTATCACCAGGTAAACAGCTTATAACAAATGCTAAATTATTACGGCTTGAGAGATGAGAATATCTCACTTTGTTGTGCTCTGCGACGAGCCATGACTCGAAAGCTGAAAACAGAAGAGAAGTTGCTATGCCGCCCAATATACGCCCGAGCATTAGAACTTTGTATTGAGGGGAGTGCTTGGTAATGCAGCTCAATATATAAGTAATACAATATGTCACACATGCCCTCTTCCGACCCCTATAAAAAGTAACATATCAGAACCATAGATATGTAGATAAGATTAAATTATGCAATCTCATATGGAGGGAAAACACAAACTATTACTGTTTATCAGCGAGTGATCCAACGATTGTCCCGAACAACATGGATGAACCGAAACCAGCAATGAAAAGCTGTCCAATCTCTCCTTTCCCAAAACCATACGTGCTGTAGAGGTAGTAAACATAAGGTCCTTGCAACCAATCACCAGCTGTTGACAAAGAATTTCGAAATGTCAGTTTGAACTAGAAACAAACAATTTTTGAAACAAGAGTTGATGGACACTGTATGATTTGTATTGGGAAAATGTAGATACAAGGATGGAATCACAGCAAGTATCAACTGAAAAGCTGGCAATTATCAGAAGCTCATAACTACAAAAGAAAGGGAACAATCATAAAGCGGCTGATCTCAGCCTGTGAACTCTTACAATTAAGGCAAATGGAACAGGATCCAGTAGGGTTTTGTAGAACTCAATAGGCAGATTTGATTGCATCTCAAAGGTTAGATTATTGCGCCCACGATTTGTCCGTAGAAATATTTTGGACAAACATGGAGCTTCTTACACCAGTTCTGATTTCTGAGAGTGTAATCAGACAACGTTGTAGATGAATGGCAATTTAGTGAGAGAATATCATCAAGTATACTGACAGAATCAACCAGATCTGAACCAATGAGAAATAGCTCACCAAAATATAACTTGGATTAAACTAGTACTCAAAATGAATTAATCAAAAATCTAAAGAACAATCACCACAACTTCCTATTATCATGTCATTTGAATTACCTAAAATTCCCATATTCTGCAAAATTTTAGTATTTAGTTGTCCTAGCTATCAATTTTTAAGCCTTCAAGGGTTAGATGAACCAATTTAAGGCAATCAGAACCTACCTGAGCTCAACTTCCGGTTTGAGTGATTCCAAAAATTAGAAGCTTAACAGACATCAACTACTTACAATGGCATTCCAACCCAACACCCAAAGTTATACCAAACGACCCCTTAAAGTAACAACAAAATCAAGTTCATACAGTCAAACCAAACACCACAAAAGTCCAGCTTTGAACCAAATCCAGATTTCAGGATTCAATCAATCAATCAATTGCATGAACCAAGCCAATCCACAATCCCAATCCCACAGAAATCCTAGATCTACACAGCATTCAATTCACATAGACAACTAAAAATAAAAATCAAGAATAACAACAGTGAGAGGAGATTGAGATGTGAATAGTACCCATCATGAGGGAGTAGACAAGCAAGTAACTGTTCTTGAAGGCGTTGAAAGCGGGGGTGGTGCTGATGCGATCTTTGCTGCTTTTGCTGAGCTCCAAAGCTGCAACCACCGCAGCCATTGCCCCAAACACCAGCCAGTAAAACATCTCCATTGCTCTCCCCTCAGATCCGAATTCAAAAATCCCAAAATCGATCTTGGATAGTTGATCGATCTGGATTTCAGCAAAGCTGGGGGAGAAAGAGTGACATTTATAGATGCTTGGAGTGTGGATTTGCGACTGGAATACCCCACCGACTGTGTACGCGTAGAATTTCTCTGCTAAATTTGGCAGTCGGTAAAGGTCAAATTATACGAAACAGCCCCCAACTTTGGGAATAATTTCCTAAAATAGCTTGAACTTTTGAAGTTGTGAATAAATAGTCCAATTAGATTGAGAACTTGGAGCGAGTTTCGCGAAATATTTAAAGTAGCGTTCGAGGTCGAATTTTGTAAACCCGTATTTGTTGCGATAGAGTTTAGTGTTTCAGCCAGCGGGTTAAGTAGCGTTTTGTCACTGCTATCAAATAAAGGAACCTAAAAGTCTATCAATGAGGAGAACTTGGAGCGACTTTCACGAAATATTTAAAGTAGCGTTCGAGGTAGCATTTTTTAAACCCGTATTTGTGGCGATAGAGTTTAGTGTTTCAGCCAGCGGATTAAGTAACGTTTTGTCACTGCTATCAAATGAAGCAACCTAAAAGTCTATCAATGAGGTATGCATTATGTAGCATAACTCTCGAGTCAACAAACAAGATAGCGCATCTCAGTGACAACGAAACTTGGTTGTTTGCAACTTATCTCATACTCGGACCAAAATCTGATAAAATAGTAAAACCAACTTCTAAAGTTTTTGACTATTTTTCAACCTTGTAACCAAAGTCCAATATACTTGACTTCCATTTCACATTAGATGAGTGCTATTCTACCAAATGGGAAGAATTTAATGTTGTTCATATCCAATCTAGCACTATTTGTTCATGTGTCGGTGAGGTTTTCCTTGTTCTTAGAATCTAATCAAGAGTATCACTTGCCATGTTTTCTTATTTATTCAACTAGCATGTGCTAAGGTGCTATAAAGGGCAACAGCATCAAAAAAACCCATTCACTTTTATGTAGAAAAGTTGGTTGCAAAACCTACCTGTCACAACATACACTTTGATGAACATAAATCCTTGCTGTCTGTCGGCCGATCTAACATGAACCACTTACCAAACCAACTTGTAGAATGGTGCATCCGTGTATGGAGATTCATCTCAACTAGACATGAGCAAGGGTCAATGGTCGACCCGGACCCGATGGTTTTGGCCCGGCGAAAACTCGAATGGTTGACGACTTGGCGGGTTAGGGTCGACAAGCAGGGATGGAGCCAGAAAGTTTTGAGCGGGGGTCACCATAATAGTAGACAATAAGATCGAGAAAAAGGTCGTAAAACACACAATATGTTCGATAGTACAAACTAGTGTCAAACGATAATACAAACTAGTGTCAAACGATAATACAAACTAGTGTGAAATGATATTATAAACTACTACAAAGATATAAAACAAAAATAAGGATATAAAACGCAATAAATAAATATTGTATTCTTAACATGTAATAATGTACCGCCGGCCCGCGGTGCTACTGTTTCGGTGGTGCTTGGCTTCGTTCTTCGCCGTCGTCCGCAACCGTTGGGTGGAGTTCTTTTTAGATTTTCTGTGTTGTAGTGTTATTTTGTTTGTTTCAAAGCGTTGTTTCTGTTATCATTGTATGTTTTGGCAGTTTTCGCCTGCCGATTCGTCGGCCTCTCGAGAATCAGGCTTGTCTGATCTCGAATTCTTACTTAATCCAAAAAAAAACGTATAACTAGATATAAAAAATTTAAATTTGCGTAACTTCTTACCAAATTCTCAAAACAAGTAATATAACCTATGGTTTTGAAGCTCTCAAGATGAATTATAATATGTGAATATCAATTTAAGTAAAATATAAAAGTATTATAGTATATATTGAAATAAAATTAAAGTGATTAACACACCTATAATTTTCAAGCATTCATAACTTTTTACTCAGATGTCGGATTAAGGCGTATTATATATCAAAACGAAGCTATCGACGAGGAGAATACATTTACGTAATTTTTCGGATGAGGGGAAGGTCACGTGATCTCCTAGGACCCCCTATCTCCGCCTTTGTCGATAAGGGTCAGGGTCTAGGCGAGGTAAGGGTTAGGGTCATGCTGATTTTGATTCGTGGACCCGACGGGTCAAACCCGAAGAGTCAACCCGTCGGGTCATCAATTTGTTAAAAATAATCGAGATAAGAGAAATAGAAATTCGACATTCTAGAATGGTGGAGCCGTTCAAAGAGATCCTAATTTCATACTCTACAAGCAATCGCTCGTCAAATGCTCGTTGCTCCTTGCTCAACTGTAGCGATGAAGCAACTTTTTAGCCAAGGTAGTCAAATATTAAGCAATAAGAGATCAAGATTGTTGTTCGAGACGCTAGAAGGTCAAGTTTGCCTAAATGATTGGAAGAGGACAAAGATGAGGATTCAAAAGAATGACCACTTATTTGAGTTAGACCCGGATGAAGAGCTCGACGATGGCACAATGATCGGGAGCTCAGATGCAGAGCAAGGTGAGAGTCCTAGCATCGTATAAGGTGAGTAGGATCAGAACGAATGTAAAGAACTACGTGAGCTTTGTTTCATCTTCCCCGAGAGGATATGTAGGCAACTGAAAACCGGTCCAAGCCCTTCTTTCTTTTTCTTTTTATTTCTTCAACTAAAAAAACTGTTTTTTATAAAAAAGTTAAATGACATGTCATGACCCGATGGGTCAAAGGGTCGACCCTTGACCCGACGGGTCACCATAACCCGTCGACTTGTGGCTTGGAAGGGTTAGGATTACGGTTAGACATGGCCACAGGTCATTGACCCGACGGGTTGGTGACCTAGCGAGTCCGGGTTGAAGGGTCAAAGGGTCGACTCAGGTTTCGAGTTAGGGTCAGGGGATTCCAAACCCGCTGAGCCGGTGGGTCAACCCACTCGGGTCAATCCGTCATTCCCAAATTTTTTTCAAAAAAATATTTTTGAAAAAGATAAGTTTATAATTATTAGGTATATTATTCTTAGAATAATTCATAACATTCATAAACTAACATGCAATATGCAATGTACGTACGACAAAAACACCCTCATTTTTCTCTTTTTATAACTTTGGAAGTCTTCCTTTCATTTCCTCATTTTCGATGTGGGCTCCCATTTTCGATGTTGACAAGAGCATTCTCCCACGTTGAAAATTGAGAGTTAGAATAAGAAAACAGGAATATATATATTTCCATAGCTCCCACTTCACTTTAAGTTTTATTTCCTACATTCGAAATGAAATAAAATCTTCTCATTTTTTTTTTCACTTTATATCGAAGTGAAGTGGATATAGAAAGTGATATGAAGAAAAATATTCTCATATCATTTTTTTAAATTATTTATTAGTCAAATTTTTTTTACAAAAATACTAATAATTTTTTTTTGCAGTAAAGTAACCTGCCGAGTTAGCGGGTTGACTTGACGTGTCAACGAATTGATCCGAATCCGTCAACCCGTGGGATTCCCTGGTTAGGGTTCGAGTTGCCTCCCCTTTGACCCAAGAAGTTCGACCCGTGACCACGCCTAGTTAGGGTCAAGGATATCCGACCCTTGACCCGATAGATTGAACTCGTCAACCCAACATGTCTGACCCGTGCTCATGTCTACTCTCAACCAACTTCGAACACCAAACCCTTGACTCAATCAAACACACAATTTCGACCAAGTAGAGTATTGAATTGGTGAATCTTTCTCAATAGTAGTGTACTAAACAATCTACTAATCTGTAACGACAAAATTCATCTAAGATTGTCAACATCAGCATTGTATAGTATTACGAGTAGGGGAAAAAACCAATGTAATTGAGATACGAGTTATCCAGATTTGCGAAATCAGAATCTCAGAGCAGCTTTGGCCATTTGAAGAGCGCCCTCGTAGGTTTTGTTTCCACCAATGAAGCCGCTCATGTGGATAAACACACAGCCAGGGATCCCGGACTCCTTGGACAGCTCGTCGTCTCTCATGCCTCGCCATGGTTCTGGGAGAGCCTTCCTGCTCTCAAAACGGTCCGGGGATACTCCAACTGCCTGCACTCTCCACCCCTTGCTTCTGTCATCCTGCGTTGGTGTGTATATACAGCCACAATTTGCTCAGAATGACTACACTTGTTTCCGAGTAGGAAAAGGAAATAGAGAGTCTACCTCGTAAAGAACGTATTTGACGGGAGGATCAATTTTCATTTCTTCCTCAAGCTCAAAAAGATGAAGCTTCCACTGTATGGAAGTTAAGAAATGTAGGTTTAGGGATTTGTACAGAGAATTATATAGACAAACTTCATGTACGAATGTCAAAGATATGCAATGCAGATAGGAATCTTAAGTAATAAGCCAAATCTCTAGAAGTATTTGGAACTTGTACCGAAAAAAAACTCATCAAATCAAATCCTAGTTATGATCTGCAAATCACACCCCACCGTGTCATTTTTTTGTTACATCAGCAACTGATATGACAATACAAAGAATAAAGTACATGAGAGAGCATAGATTTTGCACTTACAGGGCAAAATTGTTGCAGGACAACAATCTCTCCACTAGGATCGACCTCCTTTCTTGCTGAAACACACTTCATAACGATAGATCGAGCTGGCAACCATGATTTTACGTGAAACCTGACAGACTAAAAATGCGAAAACACTTTGTAAAACCAATATGGATAGATAATATTTGCATTATGCGAGTAATGCAAGGAACCTCACATCTAAGAATTCACCACCGGCCAGGTTCATGGCTCTGTGAAACGCTTCATTCTCCTTCTCAGCGGACTGATCAGGATCAATCCAATCCAGATTCAACCTTCCTACTCTTGAGGATAGATGTGTATTGTTGACATATCTAGGAGGTACGTCAGTGTCATACCGACTGATTCCATTGTCAATTGCATCAATTGCCTGTATCCATATTGGGAAACATCAAATAAAGAACTAAAGAACACTACAAATGAATGAACCTAGGCTTCGCAATAAACCTATGTGTCCCTTGTAAATTATTAGCAAATATGCAGACAATATTTCGAGATTCAAAGTCAGTAAGGAAGATCAATCACAGCTACGACAGACTGAGTTGCTAAATTATCCATCTGTCATGTGCTGAACTTGACAAGGATGACGAATATAATCTTGAATTTCATCTACGGCTGGAAATTCTATAGTCATTCCTCAACTTCTCTAAAAAAAAAAAGATACACATAATACCAAGATCGAATAACTCGAATGGTGAAAGGTAAGAAGGGAAAATGGATACCTCCATGAAGCTCTTGTAGACAGCTATGAACAATCTAAATACATCTGGATGTTCTTGATCAACCTCCAGCTCCTTTGCAATTATCTCCATTCCAAAATGCTAAGAGGTCCAAAATCAAGAAAAGAAAAGTTAAACACAATGCCTAGCAGGAATGCAGAAATCAAGCAAGCAAATCCACACATCCAAACAAAAATCTCTTTCTAAAGAGATCAATAACAACAAAGCTGAATAGTATATAGGCAACCTAGAAACTGTCAAATATCACGATGAAGGAAGCTCGTTTCAAGAAATCTCGTAACAATTAAGACAAGTAAACCTAGAATCGTTATCTAATCAATCCAATCTTTATTCGGTGTGCTCAAAAGTGGTGGTAAATCAAATACCTTGTATACAAGACCAGCACTGCTGAGCTTAGTGGAGAATCCATGCCCAAAAACCTCCTCAAAACCCTTCTGATGGTGATCAAACCGGTACCTGCTCGGATCGTACACTCCTCCAACATCCAGCACCGCATCCAGCGTTTCCAACACCTTCAAACAACACAAATCAAAACACAATTTCCAATTCCTCAAAGCTTCAAAATGAATCTGATAAAATTAACGCTAATTGGGAAATGAACAGTTCCGTTTTCATGAGGAGAGAAAAGCAACCTGCGGATCGCGACTCCGGACGATTTCGGCTCCGGAGAACTTGTCGGAGAGGCGAATCATGAAGCAGCCGAGGGCTTCGTCGCAGTGGAAGCTGCCGTTGTGAGTGCCTACCCGCTTAGTTGCAGGGGTATTGGTAGTGAGGGAGCGAACTTCATTGCTTCCGGTAGCGGCGGCGGCGGCGGCGGCCATGGGTGTAAGATGGTGACGGAGAGAGGAGGGGAAGGTGAAGACGAAGAGCTTCGAGTTTAGCAAGTTCAACCCCTTCGCCGCCCTAAACATTATTCACTTGTATTCTCGCTACCTTGGTTTACAGCTTTGCGAGCCGAGTGCAAGAGGGAAAATAGAAACGACGCCGTTTTACCTCTTTCTTACGAAACGTCATCGTTTTGAATATGGTTGATTGGTATTTGTGGGAAAATTGCTAAACATATCCCAAATTTTATGTTAGAAATTCTAATTAAATTCATTTCATATTTCGTTTTGTTGAATATATAATATTATTTATAAAGTTCCATATTTTGGTATAAAACTGGATTAATACTTGACGATTTAGAGATTAAGAGATTGGAAGGAAATAATCAAATAAATGTGAACTTTTGATATAATTTCAATCGATAATTAACGAGTCAAAATTACTTAATAACTCAAATTAAATTGATATTTTCATTGTAATGGGGAGGATGATGAGTGTAGTGACTAGATATTATTTTTTATATGACATTCATCATAAATTTTATAATCATATAATGGATAAATACAATAATAATGATGTAATCTAAAAATAATATTTATTTGATGAAACTTTTTTGTTACTAGAAAGAATTTGATTCACCGGATAAGTCTGATGAGATGAGAGGCTGAAGATCGGCAACGGGTAAACCATTATGAAAAGAATCGATAATTACTAGACAAATTAACAAAGACCTAAAAACCACAAACAAACTAGATGACGAAGGTTGACACTATCGAAGACGAGCAAGTTTGGAATCGGGACGATGTGTGTCGTCTCTTTTGACAATTAGTAGATTTCACTTTCGGGATATCTCTCAATGGATATAAAATTACATAATTTAGTGCCATTAGCACAACCAAACTTCAAATTTTGGGTTAACTTATGCAATTTACCTATAACTAGTATTCGTTACCCGCGCGGTAGCGCGTTTTGTTAATAAATTATATTTTATTATATTAATTATATTAAAATATTATATTAGATAATTAATTGACGTGACTTAAAAAAATAAAATCAAATTGACGTGACTCACAAAAATAAAACCATGTATAATTATATTATATTCAATTTGATCTAAAGGTAGAATAACGCACCAAATATTCCTTCTTCATCTTTTAAAATAATAAATAATATAGTTTATTAACAAAAGCATTAAAATAATAAATATGTGTAACAACGAATTCAAGTTACATTAGATAGATTATTGATCTAAAAAGATAAGTTTTTAGCTAACTATATTCGTTTATTAATTGATGTGGACCAGAAATATAATACCACTTTAATCCAGAAAATGTCACGTAAGCAAAAATAATCCCGCTTTAATCAGAAAATTACGTGAACGCGAGATCGCACCAGAGTCCGTTTCATAGATATAGATAGATATATAGATTGTTTTTTGTGGAAGCTGAAGAGGTATAAATACTTCCCAAGTTTTCCGACATTCATGTCCATTCATCCAATTTACAAGAGATTTTTTCTGCTGGTTGCCAATTGCCATGGCAGGCGCCAGTGCCACAAGCCCTAATCTGACCGTCGCTCTCAATCCAAACCCTCTCTCGCCGGCGACCTTCCACTTCCCGGCCACAATCAGATTCACCGGCCAATTGCCGGCGAAGCCGGCGGTGTTGGCAAGATGCGCGGTGGGTGGCGACGGGGAGAGCGGGAAACTGAAAGGCGTGCTGTCGAACATGGTGGGGGAGAGAGTGGAGGAGCTTCTCAACAGGGAAGAGAATAAGGAGATGCTGGATCGACTTAACGCCGCCAGTGAGAGAGTGGAGAAGGCGAGGATGGAGCTCGCCGACATTCAGAGGCAGGAGATGGAAGCCAAGGTGATGAAGGAGTATATACAGAAAATGGAAGCCAGAGCCGCTGAGGTAATCTCGAAAGCTGGATTTTGAGAAAGATAATGTTGAATTTGGATTCTAATTTTTGAATTTATTACGGAGATTAGCTTTACTGTGATGGATTGATTACATAGTTGAGGTTGAATGTTCTGGTGTGATTGTAGATGCTGCTGTAACTGCTTCCATTCTTAAAGTGATTGTGGAGATAAGTTTGAATTTGCTTTGATGAATTGATAATATTGATTACACCTGAGAAAATTGAACAAATCATGTGTTACTAATGAAGTAATGAGGACTATTTTGATGCTGAGTGCTCTGATTAGTTTGAAGATGCTGTTGAAAGTTGCTTCCATTTATATAAATTCATTGTGGTGGTAAGTTTTGTCTGTGGAGCTGCTTTGATGAATTGAGTACATTTTAGAAAATTTTGAACAACCCTTCTGCTTCCGATTTAAATTCATTGCTGATAGTGATAAGTTTTGTTTGAGGTTTTGGCTTTTTGCTTTGATGAAGTGAATGCACATGAGAAAATCATATGATAGAGGTGTTTTTCCCCTCAATTTAAGATTGCAGAGTGTCAGAGGGAAGTGGAGGAAGCGAAAGCCATGATTGAAGAAGCCGAGCTTTCGCTAACAATGGGAGCCAATGGTGGATCCACCGGAGAAGGAAACAGTGAGGGTGATAGAGAAGCAGAGAGGTTGGAATCTGTAAAGGCAGCATCGGTTTCAGCATTCGTCGGCTCCCTTGCGAGCCTCCCCATCTCTCTTGTGCGCGCGACTGCTCTCCCACAGCTGCTGCTCCCTCTTGCAATCACCTTCGCTAGCTGTGCTCTCTTCGGAGTCACATTCCGGTATGCAGTAAGAAGAGATCTTGACAACTTTCAGCTCAAGACAGGGACAGCAGCTGCTTTCGGATTCGTTAAAGGTACATAAAAAATTGGTTGGTTCAGCAAATCACTCTATTATGATTACCAAATAATCTGAACCTTTAAGATTTCAGGTCTTGCCACATTGAACGGTGGGCCGCCTCTTGAGCTCAACACCGAGAGCCTCGTATCACATGCTTCTAATGGGGCATTACTCGTGTCCCAGGAGCTCCTCGTCTTCCTGTTTGCTGCTGTCGGTCTTGATCTCTGCTTCAAGCTAGGGCTTCTCAGTCCTTTCCCTATCAGAAGTTCTACTGCAGAAACAAACCAAAGATAAGCTCAACCCTCATAATTCAAGCCTTTGTTTCCTGACAAATGTACATGTGTTGATTTTTGTGCATGTTATATTGTTTACTCCTACCATTTGGGTTCTTCAGAACTTTTCTGCTACATACATCAAAAAACAATACACCATAAAAAATTCATGACCAGTGATGCTGTCATGCTGCATAAATGTAGCTACTAGAATTCACAGCTACAAGACTTCTAGTTTCAATCAATGTAGTTTCAATCAACTTCAGTGAGATTAGTCATTTCCGGAGGATTGCGAAAAAAAGCTAACGACTCTCAGATGTAGGGGTCTATTCTTCAAATTAGAGATCAGTTCTTGGCTATGAATACTATCCAAAAGATTGATCTCACTAGTTTGACAATGGCCTAATGGGAATCTTTGCTTTGGCCTACCTTCCTCTCTTCCATGGAGTTTTTGTACTGGGTTGCGATCAGCAGAAGCTCCTCCTCATTAGGAGAAGACTCCATAACCGGGGCATAATAGATGATGATCACCGGGGTTCTGAATGGAGTTTTCTAGGAGTGAGCACAAATCCCGTAAATTTCGTCCTGTCCCGCATCCCATCCCGATCACCTTTTCTAGCTGTTCTATTTCTTCTGAAGAAAGTCCCTCATTATATTCATATTCATATTCTTGAGATTCTCCGCCAAGCCAATTTTTTTGTACATGTAAGTGCTTGCAAAATCTTGTAAAATGTAACATATATACATAAGAGAAAAATGAAATAAGTTGATCACAAATTGTGAAACAAATTTATTACTATAAACTTTATCAATATCCTTAGTGCTAAATGAATATTCTCTCTTTTTATTTATAGTGAATAGTTAAAAAAAATGATCACGGACTAACTATTATGCAAAAAAGATTAATAGAATTCGTTTGTGTTAAATAATGGTTTCTCCTTAATTATACTACGTAATATTTTTAACCAATTGAATATTTTTCCATTTATTAATACAATATAACAATATATAGTAAGTATAATTCCACTTGTTGTATTGCTCCGCTCTTTGTTTTCGTTTTCGTTTGTATGTATTGATGGTTTCCGTCTGCCGACTTGTCAACCATCGAGATTCAGTTATATCTGATCTCGAATTATTTCATAATAAAAAAAAGTAAGTAGTATAATGGAATACTACTACAGTCCCCGCGCCATGGCGCGTATTTTTCTTTTAAAAAAATAAAAATAAAATTTTGTAAGTATAAAAATTAAATTACCGCTATAAAATGAAATAAACTATTACCATACGTTAACATAAAATAGAAAAAAATTGATTTGATAAAGTAAGTAAAAAATTAATATTTGTGAAAAATGTGTAAAAATTACATTAGTTTAAGATTTAAGTATAATAGGTTGGTTGAGTGAAAATCCTAAAATAAAGGTACTTATATAAGTTATAACACCTAATAAAAAATGCTTACGGTTTATTAGTTAGATATAGATAGATTAATTAAAGAAACTTGTCCAAATTTTAATAGTTGGATTTTTTTTCTAGGTTCAGTTGACTGGGAGGAAATTGTAAAATTAAGGTGATTATGACATCTAATTAATAAAAAAATATTTATCATTTAATAGTTAGAATAAATAAATCCCATTGGTCAAAAAACATTTAAAAATTTTATCATGTGAAATTTTGTGTAGATTAGGTTGGTTAGGTGAAATTACAAAAATTAAGGTTATGATAAAAACAAAAATAGTTTTCAATATATATATATATATATAGATTGGTTGCTCCAAAAAATCATATATTTGGAATGTACTATATATATATATAAAAAGTTTTAAATTCATCTCATTGTTTAAAGAAAATAGCTTGAAATGATATTGTATAATTAATATAGAATTAAATAATATTGTATAGTTAATACTCCCTCTGTTAATTAAAACTTGTCGTTTACTATTCATGCACGTTTTTTTATAATGATAAAAACTACATAAAATATTAACTTTTTTAAAATTTTATTTTTATACATGGATACTTAATAGTAAGAAGTATGAAATTATTTTAAAAATTATTTAAAAAGTTATTATTTTATATAGTTTTTAACACCTAAAAAACGTGCGTGAATAGTAAAACGTCAAATTTTAATTAACGGAGGGAGTATTAATTTTATTAAAAAAAGTTTTGAATTAATCCCATTGTTTAAAAAAAAGTTATTTCTAAATATATTCAATATAAATGTTGCCAAAAATAACTTTGCGCGAGGGAGCGACATGTGGCGTAGGTGCTTTGGTTTTAATTAATATTAGTTCAGTACCCACACTGTGTGCGGTTTTTTTAATTTAAATAAATTTAATAATAAAACTCGTTTATTCAATTAATTAATTTCTTCCATACTTCTAATTTCTCAAATCTGAATGAATTTATACTTAATTAGTATAAAAACTGATTTCTCCGTACTCCGGTCTTACTCTTAATCCTTGCTAGTTAGTGTATATTAGTGGAAACAACATATGAAAAGCTATAATTTCTCAAATCTGAATGAATTTATACTTTATTGACAATATATGAAACAACATGTGAAAAGCTAGTAAATATCAGTGGAAACAACAAAATAACATATCTTGTAACCAATCAGCACATTATTTCGAAAAGCTTACAAAGAAAATCGTAAACAAAGTTGTAAATAACTTGCAATAACAACATCAAAAAGAAGGGAAAAGACGTCAGCGTTTGTGAAATAATATTATCAATCTAAACTATATATATGTCAAAATCTAAAAATCTATCCGTAGTTATATATGTATAAAATCCAAAAATATATCTCATAAATATGTCAATACCTTCAAGATATATAGGAAAATTTTATTTCTTATTGAATTTCATAAGTTGATAACTTTTACACGGCTAAGTATTATTTTTTCAATTTACCCAAAACCTTTTATCTTCTTCATATTGATAAAATTATTGATAAATTTATTTAATTATTATAACCATACTAAGTATTATTTCAATTTCGTCAAAACTTTTAATCTTCTAAAAATATTTTCATATTGATGAAGTTATTGATAAAGTTATTTAATTAGTATGTCCATATAATATATTGATAAAGTTATTATCTTCTAAAAATATGTTCATATATAGTAAAAATAGGTAAAATCCTATCTTATATAATAGTCTTTAAAATATATTTATATCTAATCAAATTGGGTCAAATTTTATCTTATGCATATATAGATATATTGATTAAATAGAGTTAGAATAAAAATTTATCTTATGCATATATTTTAAAATTAGTTAATATCTTCTAAAAATATATCCATATTTAATCAAATTGGGTCAAATTTTATCTTAGGCATATATAGATATATTGATTAAATAGAGTAAGAATAAAATTTTATCTTATGCATATATTGATTATTTCAAAAATTTGTGATTGATTCATACGACTACGATTAAGGAGAAGCCATCATGTGATAATTGATGATTGATATAGATATAGATGTTTAAAAAAATTATTTCTAAATATATTTAATATAAATGTTGTCAAAAATAACTTTGCGCGTAAGTGAGCGCAATAGATCAATTTCGTCGTCGAAGAAGAAAGTAACCCCCTTTGCCGCCATGAATGAAGATCTATGGTCGGAGATCTTCAAGAGATTACCGATCAAAAGCCTATCCCGATTCCGATGCGTTTCCAAGTGGTTCAACTCTCTCATCTCGTCCGCTTTGTTCATCGACCTTCACTTCTCCTTCGCTCGTTCCGCCACACCTCGTCGCCTCAAGCCCTACCTCCACTTGCCATCTTACCGGCGGCGGGGAAACCCCGTCGAGCTCAGATTTCCCGATCCCGGACACCTTGACGACGCCGTTGAGCATTCCAAACAGCCGCTGTCTTTCCCCTTCCGTACCGATCCAAAGAATGTAACCTTTCTAGATGTCATCCATGGCGTAGTCTGCTTTTACACCAACCGGTCTTCCGACTTCTCCGTCTTCCTTTGTAACCCGGCGATTCACAAGTATGTCGCCCTCAGCCTTAGTATGCCTGACGACCAGTATGCTCTAGGCTTTGGTTACGACGCTAGTACGAAAGATTTCAAGCTAGTCCTTGTTCGGACCTCGCATTCGACGTATACGGTATACTCAACTCGACAAGGTTCTTGGAGTGGATCTCGCGGAGTTATGTTCGATTCATCTAGGCGTTTCGACAAAGACAGCAAAACTTGTTTCGTAAACGGAACTATTCATTGGTTGCTATCGTTATCTAACGTGCTGATGTTCGATTGCAAGAGGGAGGAGTTTAGAAGAATGACCATCCCTTTGAAACTTCTTTCGATGAGCCGAATCCTGTGGGTAGAGCTTTTCGAGTATGCAGGTATGCTTGCAGCATTGGTTGGCGACAATTGTAATTTGTGTGTGTGGGCGATGGAGGAGCATGGCGTGGCTACCTCATGGAAGAAGCTATATATGATTTGACATGGTAGTATTGTTATATACGATCCTTCATTCGAGAAGTTGGCACCTTATGGGCCTAGCAAAACATGGAACAAGGTGATACCTAACACATTCTTCATCTGTAGAGAGATATTGAGTGAACATGTTTACGACGAAACCATGCATTTGATGGATCATCCGAAAGCTCGGTCTTACACGAACAAGGAGACAGTTACCATCTTAACTGAAGATCCGTAAGTTGCAAATTCTTTTGACATTGTTGTCAAGTGCAGCTATTACTTGGCTATTTAATCATTCAGTATTCTTTTTAGAGCTTGTTTTATATAAACTCATACTATATGTGGCTCCAATAAGATCCAATGTTGGTTTGCTTTTGAATAGTGTTATAGTCTTTTATATAACTTGCATTGTATGTCCGAATATATACAAGGCAAGGCATTTGATGTGGTCGAAACCAATCCCGACAGCAACAAGCTAACAACTCGGCCAGCCAGCCAGCAACTCAACTGAACCTTTGTACAACAGCAACCTGTGCCTCCTCATATGTGACCTATTCCGACACGACGACACCGACGAAGAATACGACTACTACGACCGCTACTGATCTTGTACATTTCTATCACAAATCCGGAAACAACCTTCTTGAATATCTAAAAACAAATTAAAGCATTAGTAAACACAGTTAGAAAAGCAAATAACAAAACAAATATATATATTGCAACAACAATAAACGTACCAGACGCAATACATTTTATCAGGAAGGTTACCTTTTTCATCTTCCTCTATCTCTTCGAAAGTAAATTCCTCGTCGGATTCATAATCTTGAGATCCTCCGCGAAGCCAATTTTGTGTACACATGAGTGCTTGCAACATCTTGTAAAATGTAACATACATCAGGAAAAAAAAAAACGAAACAAGTTGATCACAAATTGTAAAACAAATTTATTATAAACTGCATTAATACCTTAGGAGGCAATGAGCTTCTTGATTCGGTTAGAGTGCGCCCTTCACGACAAAATGCATATTCAGATGAAAGAGTAGATATTGGAATGGCTAAAACATCACGAGCCATATGTGCAAGGATCGGGAATCTAGGCCCATTGAGTCTCCACCATGTCAAAACATCTTCCTCCCCAAATGCATTTTCCTCGAGCAAGTACCTGTCAAAATCGGTTTGCAAGGGTGCAATAGGATCTTGTTCATCAAGCTCCCTCTTCACTTCTTCGAAGAAACTTGGCACGTCTCCATTATCCACGAGTTCTGAAGATCTATTAGACTTGCTAGGTTCACTTTGAGAGGGAGGAGCATAGAGATTCTGATACTCACTAAACAACTCCTGTGCAAATTCCTTCACTCTTGTTGCTAATGAATCTCCAGCTTCTCTTCCATAAAAGTGATGAAATGCATATTGCAAGCCAAGATACTTAAAGGCAGGATCAAGAATTATAGCAACAAAAATCAGCATATTCATCTTCTTTAAATCGCCCCAGTACTTGTCGCATTTCGCTTTCATCAGACGAGTCATGCTCCTACAAACTGTATCACTATTTTCCACCCATTCATCCAGTAACCTGACAATGTGGACAATGTGGACAAAGACGGTGTTCAATGTCGCCGAGGAGCTTGAAAGATGGTTTGTCAAATCATAGAACACCTTCAAAAATCCCACGAGCTTCTCGACTCTCATCCACTCCTCTGAGGTGACGTGTCCTATCAATTCACCATCCGCATCCATTGGAGCATCTAACTCAGCAAAAACATCTTTATATTTCAAAGCAACTTCCAACATCTTGTAAATGGTGTTCCATCTTGTAGGCACATCAACACGAAAAAAAGATTTGCACTCAACTCCCAACTTCGCCGCTTGTTCTTTGAAAACATGTAATCTGTCAGGAAAATATCTAACAGACTTAACAACAGCTCTAACTTTAGCAACATGGGCAGAATACTCATCCAAAACATCCCAGACGATGAAATTAATATTCTGAGCAACACACATCACTTGCAAATTCTTCCCATGATTGATGCAAGTACCATTTTCAATGGCCATTTGCTTCAAGTGAGTACAAGCGACCTCATTAGGACCCGAATTGTCAACAGTTACACTAAAGACCTTATTACACAAACCCCAAGGCTTTAAACAATCTTTGATTTCTCTAGCAAGACCATCTTCCTCATAAGTATCTGTTTCCCAAAAGTCTAAAATTCTTTTTTGCAATTTCCAGTCATTATCTATGAAATGAGCAGTAAGAGACATATAATCGTCCCCTTGGACTGAAGTCCATGGGTCCGTAGCCAAACACACTCTTTGACATGACTTGTTCAAGAACTCTTCCAACTTCACTTTTTCTTTCAGAAAAAGTTCATAGCAATCACGAGCAACACCTGCAACCGAAGGCATGGGAAATGTAGGGCATAGAGCGCTAAAAAATTCCACCATAGTATGATGCTCAACTGATTCAAGAAGCACATTACCCATAGCTACCATTCTAATGAAGGCTTCCCTGGCCTTACTTTCATCTAGCACCCACTTACTCGTTTTACGATTCAGAGGTTCTTCGCCTTTTTCCAACTTGAGCTTAGATTGCGCACCTTTGCTTTTGTTTCTTGGATTCCTTACACAAGCCTTCCAATGTTTGCTCAAATTCTTTGTGCCATTAGTATTTGAATCTGCTGCAAATGTCTTGCGACAATGAATACATTCAGCCCTCTTTTTGTTGTCTTTGTCCCGATAAGGCTTGTAATCACTCCAAAACTCCTTCCTTTTTCTACTCTTATCCTGATCATAAATTCTGATGTCATCTCCACCATGCTGAAGTCGTGGTTGATTTGCCAAAGGTGAGCTTGACATCTAATAATCAAAGTGAAAAGCACAAAGTTAAAATATGCATTCAATTACATTCTATGATACGCTAGTTAGCGAATCCATTGTTACTTTGCGATTTAGCGAATCAATTGGCATACCGCAGTACTACCAATTTCAATGGCTCCACCAACAATCGATAAGGATTCTGAGAATCATTGTTACTTTAATCAGAATTGAAGGTAAAATGTTCAGGAAGTGTGGGGAAAGAGCTTCTTCTTCCTAGAGGAGTAAAAAATGGTGAGATGCACACACAGAGAGATGATCATCGTTGAACATTCTCGAGTGACGTCATTAGGTATCAAGGAACAACCGGATTACAAATTCCATCCAGAAAAGCTAAAACTAGTAAAATTGAGCACATAATCGTGAAATTCGGACTTAAAAGGAACAGATTCTGAGAATCATCTCTGCGGGGAAAACGAAAAATAGAAGGAATCAAATTGAGATATACAACCAAAACCTCAAAATACTACAAATGAAATCGAGATAGGGAGAGAGACGAACCAGGCAGTGAGTAGGTGGTGCCAGCGACGGACCGGAACAGAAACACGGCGGCAAACGGCGGAGAAAATGGCAGGGCAAGTGAGCAGTGAGAGGGAACGGCGATTTGGTGAAACAGTGGAGGGGAGGGGGGAGAAAGCGTCGAGGTGGGATAGCGATTAGGTTTTGGTTCAGTTCGCGCCCTTTTTACCATTGGCGCGAACTGAAATTTAATTTATCTGTTAATGTTCATTATATATATATATTTTGTAACTATACAAAATAAATAAATAAAATCAAACATAATTATATTAAGTTGATTCTAATGATTGGCGTGGTTCTACGAATTCAAAAATAATTTTACTCAGACTCATTCATTTACTAAATGAATTAATAATAAACTCATTTTAAAACAAAATTTAAATTAATGATCGATTCCACTTAACCTTGAAGAATTCAAACTTTATGAAACTCACAAAATTTTGTTACCATGTCATAACTCGACTTGAACTCGGCTCAATTCTAGAAGAGTAGGGAACGGAAAGGATAGAAAAAATAGAGGGCGTTACAATTACAGCCCACGGCCTACCATTAAAAATGCAAACTTTAGCCTAAATAAAAAGATCAAAATTTACAAGCTTGTTCCATTAAAATCCGAAACAAGAGAAATGGCTAATAAACTGAAAATGCATAAGAGAAAAAATAGATACATAGTGTTATTTGTCAATCATACTACTATGATTCCTGCAAGAACATCACTCTTGCCCTTCGCGTAGATGGTGTAAACCAGACGAAGAGCGTCTACCCATCCATCCAACGACTCCCATGATTCGGCAACCTAACCAATTTAGGAGTGGAAGGATTCAGTAATCGTCTTGCCTTCCCGTGCATAGAAATACGTAAATGCAAAAGTTGTGCCACATACTTGTAGGAAGAAGAAATAAGCTCCAAGAAAAGTAACTTACCAAGTAAACCGGCCCATTGGTTGTGTCGATGCAGAGGCCGGCACCAGGGGGCAAAGTCAGATCAGCGGATACAGATACTGAAACTATGTGAGGTATCTCAACCTTAACTGCTTGTCTACTATTTGCAACATCATTTGGGTTGCTTGAAAGACTCTTTCTAACTGGGTTTTGATCATCAGGGATAAGCTGGATCATCAGTGGTCAGTTAGTACAAAATAGAACGGTGGACAATGAGAATAAGCCGATCATGAATTACCAACAAAAGCATTGAAAGATCACTCCTAAAGTGATGAGCCATTGCCACTGACAAAATTGTGGACTTGTATTGTACCTGATAAATACCTTCATGGTTCAGCACGAACTGCGCCTGCTTCCATTCACTGTGAGGAGATGTTGGGTTCCCTATAGGCGGAGCTGTAAAATACCCCACCTTAAGATAAGGCAAAGGTAGCTGTCATGGAGAAAAGGGAGAACTTTTAAACAATAATTCCCAATCATGTAAAATGTCACATAAAAAAAAACGAAAGTAAAATTATACAAATTTACCATTGATCGAACTAGCCTCAATGCACTGCGGTAAACCTAATAATAATAATAATAGCAAATTTGTCAGCTACCTTCAAGACACATTCCATTTTAACTGTGTTGTGTGAATTATAATAGAAAGTGTAGGATCACATTCACTGCTTCAATCAAGAATTTCGAAAATCATAGAATCCTAACCGTGTTATTAGGTTTCAATGCATGAGCAGCTGCAATATAGATGGCACATTGACTATAAAAATCATTAGCGGTTGCTTCTATTGCACCACCTATCACTCCAACCCTAAGGGTGTCTTCAGCTAAACCATACTGCAAAAATGGCCACAAAATTGTAGCTCCTGGTCAATGATTTGGGAAGAAAAATGCCTATTGGGTGATTTCAGGGAAATGGCAAAGGCATCCTTGAACTCACCAGAACCGTCCCCAAATTGTAAATTGCTCGATGAAAATCAAACTGCAGCTGAATTGCTGCACGGAACTGCAATGAAACAAAAAAGGAATCTGTAGTTCTTACTTCATGTGGCCAATTTTTTCTGATCAGGCTGAATCAACCAACAAATGTCCTCAAGAGAGACAAAGGAAGCCAAATAAAATAAATACTGTATTAAAGTAGCATATAAGCTGACTATCATTAACCAATAAATGAGTATTGATGCCATAAGAAAGCAAAAAGCTCAACATATAATGAAACACAACTGTTGCAACAAAAGTTAGAATTTAAGATTCAGATATAACAGATTCCAACTAGCAAATTTCAAGTCAGCCACGTAGTTATTTCATGTTGGTCTAATAATCAATCAAGCTCAAGTCTATTTCGTCATAGATTTACTTCTTTACAGCCTTGCAAGTGTCAATGAAACATACACTCAAGACAAACTTTTACCTTACTAATAGCTGTGCGAACAATGTTTATCTTTTCCTTTGCTGGTACAATAGCACTAAGCTCCTACATACATTATTGAAACAAACCAACATGTGGTATTGGCAGAGCATAGTCATGCTTATGCATAATAACACTAGAATGTGACATTGGGTTTAAGTGCGTGCAAACAACTTACTTGTAAAGCAAGACCCCAGTTGTTAAGAGCCTGCAAATGGTCAAAAGAATATCATCAATCGAGGTAATGCCAAGAAACAGAAGCTTCAAATTAAAACAACAATAACATAGTGTACCTGAGGACTATTCCAGTTGAGTTGAACGGCTTTTTCATAGTGTTTTGTTGCCTAACAAGAAAAGGACACTAGTATTAGTTATCCCAACAAGATAGGTGGGGAAATTTCTTTCTTATATCAAAATATCTGTCATTCCAGCAGTAACTTGGAGCATATAGTTCTTATGATCTTCCAACCCATAAATAACCTACACAATTCATTAATAAAATTTATGACTGATTTCCTATATAACAGTTACTTCAAGCTTAATGAACAGAAAGAACAATATGCAACCTCTTTTAGGAATTTAAGTAAAAGATCAAGCAAACCAAAACTCAAAAAGAGAGGAAAAGAAGACCCAAAATGGCTATACACCCCAAAGTAATATTAAGACTTAAGAGGCAGTCTCCAATACCTGCTTCCACATCTCTTCCCCTTCCTTGGTTCTACCTCGCATTCTTGCACGATCAGAAATGGCTATGGCCCAGTTATAATATGCCTGATACGTCATGTTGAAATAAATCGCCATCAAACCCATCAAGCTACCACACAATCACTTCAAGCAATAGTTAAGGATTATGTACACATTTAGAACATACATCATGAAGGGTGGGAGAAAGTCGAGTGGCTTCTTCATATCTTTTGCAAGCTTCTTGAAGCAAAGCATCTTTGGAAGGTGCAGTAGAATCAGGATGAACTCTATCAGCACTTTCCTGCACATAACCCCAGACCAAAACTTATAATTCAAATAATTTGAAAGCGCAGAATGCTAACATGAGCCCAAGTTTTATTGCAATTCTAGAGGGCAAACATGAAGGATGCTTGCCTTTTAAATTCACAAATAAATCGAAAAATGTTCTTATAAAAATCAAACCTGAAGAATCAAAGCCCAATTGTAAAGTGCATCATAATCCCCTGGATTTCTCAGAATGGCACTAGTAAACCTGTGATATGACATCACAAAGTGTAAGTTGTAATCACAAGTTTCAGCACAAACAAAAAGACGCTGAGATAAAACAGCTGAACACATACTACATACACCATCTATAGTAATACAAGTAAAAACTTACAGTAGTATGTGCTAAAAGATAAATGTAACAAAAAATCAGAGTACAACACGCAAAGTGTGCAGCTAGATAAGTAGCAACAAACACCACATGGCTAAGTGTGCACAACAAATAGTGAACAAGGAAAGGCTAGACAAGTAGCAAATTCATTTTAGCAAGGTTGGAATAGCACCAATGCAGGGGAAACTGTTAGAAAGATGTTTACTAATCTCGGATGCCCCAGTAGGAAAAAGTGTCGGTTTCAATTTGGTACGACAAAGGAGTGAATGGGAACTCTTAGGTATGAGCATGATCTTATTAGTTCTATTCTCAAAGGGCAGATGGAGCTCAAGGGCCAAGAAATGATCAATACAGCAAAATTTAGGCTATGTTTGGATAGCCATGATTTATGTACTATAAGACATAAATCGTGGCTATCCAAGCATAGCCTTACTCTGCAGGGTAACATTTCGTTTTGATAACATGTGACCTCAAGTGAAGATTTAGTGATAATCTATCATAAAGATCTGACAACACTTCCATCACAAACTATCATATTCCAATTTACAAGAGAGCAAAAAGCAATCTGGATACAAAAAAAAGCTTCAGATGCTGAGCTGTCAACACTCAACAAGTTGTTTTGTTTAGAACAAGTTCATTATACCGTCTAGCAGCAAAAGCTAAAATCCGCTGACGAGGCCGACCTTGCTCATCAACACCAGTGATACTATTGATCAATTCAGCTGTCGAACTGTCATGGAATAGAATCTGATTCAGTTGAGTGCTTTCTTGGCTGCAAAAAACAGATACACAAGGTCACCAAAAACCCATGAAAGCAAGCCACATATCTATGAGATTTGTTCACCGCACTAGACCAAGAAACAATATGCACTTCGTCGAATTTCCAATTCGATTAAAGGGAAATCGATTTGGCACCTAAATGATCCTATGATCTAGCCTCTCATTTATCAATCAAGCGTCATAATCTTCATTTCATTCTCAAATTGAACTTTTCTTTAAGAATACCAATGCAATCATTCATCATTTTCAATCAAAAGCATCCTTGGTTAGTAAAATCATTCTCAGTCACAACATCTATTTCCGTGAAAATGAGAGAGACAGGGACATGGAATTACGGAACCTGTCCACGGAATCCAAATCTGGTCCCGAAGCGTACGAGCCATGGCCTTGATCGGTCTTTAGCCCGGTCAACAACTCCCTCATAGTGAACGTTCGCCCTCCTTCATCCCTTCGCAATTCCGGATGAGCCGATCCCTCAGCGGACGCATCTTCCGGAGCCGCAGCTGCATCGTCAGGATTAGCCGCATCGCGTTCACCTTGCTGAGAGTCCTCCGTCTCTTCACTCGCACCTTCCGATCGCGAAACGTTCAATTCGGACTCCGATCCGTCGCGCTTAGGATCTCCTCGTTCCTCCCCGGCAACGGCGACTGGTTCAACGGTGAAACAGGCATCCGTGGAGTCTGCGGTCGACTCTTCCCGCAGTGGTTCCGGTGCCGAATCCATTTCGGAGTGTGCGTTATGCAATTGGGGTTCTTCCGACGGTGCAGACATTGTCGGAAGCTCCGATGTCGATCAGCGATGTGGATCTCTCTCTCCCCTCCTTCCGCTTTCTATTTTATTATTTTTCAAAAAAATTATCTCGATTGGGTAAGTGAATTTTTTATAGCAATTTCTTAGCGCGACAATAGCATTGTTAATTAACTTGGATTTGAGATTCGATCGGCAATCCACAAATTTACTAATTGAATTAGCCCATTAATTCGGCACTCTAAGAGAAAAAAGAATATGAAATTGTGGAAGACTTGAATGAAGAATTAGAGTTTGGATTGAATTAGATGGACCGATCTTGTCATGTTTGTTCAGATGACAGCTATTATTCGAGTCGAACTAGTCGAGTATTATTTGTTCATATTCAGTTCATTTAGAATATGAACGAGTTCGAGTTGAACCTAAATTTTGACTCGAGTTTAAAAATGTGATCATACTCGGGTCGTTTAGAAAATGAACGAGGTCAAGCCAAGCTCTTTTGCAAGCTTTAAGGAGTTCTACTTGCTCATTATATTGTAACTTAAAGGAAATTTTGAGAAATTCCATAAAATTTGAGCTTAATTCGAACGAACCGAGTTTTGGATCGAGCTTAAAATTGTGTTCATACTCGGCTCATTTAGAAAATAAACGAGCTCAAGACGAGTTTTTATCGAGCGAGTACGAGTCAAATTCGAGCTACTCGTGTTTACATAACACCCCTAGTTCAGATTGATGTTATGGTTGGATAGTGTTCGGATCATTGTTTTTTCATTTCTCATTTGGTTTTATAATTTATTTATCATGACAGTTAATTCGTTTGTCGAGTTTCTTGACCTTTTGAGTTATCAGACATGGATGTCTACCATATCTGATATTTCGAATCCTTACATTTTATATAGTATATAAAAACAAAAAAGAGTTTGGATTGAATTAGCTAACAATTTTCTCCAATTAAACCAATCTAAATGCTTTCCACAACTACTACTATCCTCCTCGAATCGTTTCAAGTTAATTATGTATTTCAATTGTGGAATTGATTGTCGATCAATTCACGTATTCTTGTTGTGAGTGAGTTGATGTTGAAGTTTACAAAGTCAGCCTAATTAGTTTGTTTAGTGTAATATTAAACTCATTAGTTAGAAGTGTAGAATATGTTAAGAAAATAGTTTTTTTAATATAATACGCATGTATCTATGTTCTATATAAACTTTTAAAACATAATATTTTTTAATATAATCAATGTATGGATTGCACATCATTTAAAAGTCTTTTTTGTTGATTTTATATAGTTATAGATATGAATTATATAGATTGATTAGTAATTGTATAATATGTTAAGAAAATAATTTTTAGTTCAATTTTTTTAATTAAATCATTTGGTTAATAAATAAGTTTAAAAAAAATCTGATTGGTTAAAGAGATATATGGAGCAAGAAAGAAGAGAAAAAATAAAAGAAAAAAATTATGATTGGTTTATAATGCTAAAATCAAGGTATGAATGAGATATAATCAAAAGAAATACAACCGTCTATATAGATATAGATATAGATGCTAAAATCAGGTATGCATGACATGTATTTGAAAAGTGTTCTATTTTACGAGTCTATATAAATATAGATACATATAGACG
The DNA here is from genome assembly GCA_963922045.1 of Persicaria maculosa. Lineage (NCBI taxonomy): Eukaryota > Viridiplantae > Streptophyta > Magnoliopsida > Caryophyllales > Polygonaceae > Persicaria > Persicaria maculosa. Next base: position 1,758,235 of record OY998264.1, read on the forward strand.
TAGATATATATTGAGTAGTAAATTAGTTTTTAAAAAAATAGAACACTTTTCAAATGGGTATCCCTATGTACACCGCAAATCCACTTTATAATATATCGTTAATTAACGTCGAAATGGACGTTGTTCAATGTTGGATTGGACGTTGTTGAGTGTAAAAGTTATTGACATTGCTAGATGGCAAGCCAGAGGATCGAGTTGAACCGAGCTAGCAACATCGGATCAGACGTTGCTAAGATAAATAGTTGTAGAATACTATCCTTTTGTTTTTTTATAAATATTTTGTGTCTTGTTTGGCCCATAATAACAACGCCCGATCGTGTGAGACGAATGCCTTGGTGAAGCTATGACACTTATCGAGTGTGACAATTTGGTGGTGATCAATGCCCTCAAAGACGGTAGATCGTGCCGTTGGGAGATTGAAATCTTCATTACTGACGTCCTTCATATTCTCCAGCAGTTTGAGGTGATCCATGTCTTTTGAGAGATCAACCACTATGCGGTTCGCATTGCTCATCTCTTCCGGGCTGATGGCTCGACGTACTTCGCCTCTCCATGATAGGAATCTATGCATCTACCTTAAAAAAGATGTCATTAATTGGTGGTCCGGCAGAGCTTAACCACCTCCAAATCATTACTTGTATAAAAAAAAAGTAGCAACGTCTGATCTAACGTTGCTAGTTCAACCCGATCCGAATATCAAGTCGCTAGTGAGCAATGTCGACAACGTTTCTACTGAACAGCGTCGGATTGGACGTTGATGTCCAAAAGAACGATAATTTGTGGTGTATATAATGTACGCGAAAATACACTAATCTACTTTAACACGAATTCGAAAACTTAACATGTTGCACAAAACTACTTCATGTGATTGTACTCTGGTTTATGTTCAAAAAGATTTCGAGTAATTGATCTTGAATTTGGCAAGAAAGTGATTTCATATGCACTAATACTACTATAGTATGGATAGGACTTTGATGAACTTCTAGTCAATAGCTTTCCCACCACTCCGAACCACATCTATCTTCTGCAAGGTAATCCGGCTCCAAGACTGAGTCTAAACTATAGCCGTTGCCCGAGGACAATGTCGAGCCAGAGAGCGCCTCCACCATGTTTAGGACCTCGGTTCCTTGCTCGTCAGCATCACGAGCATACACATCGTCGAAAGAGTTCGTAGAGAAGCCGAACTTGGTGGCCTCTTGAAACCCTTCTTCTGCAGCCTTGAGTCTTTGCAGCTGTGAAAACAAGGGTGAGCAAATTTTGCAATCCCAAGTATTTCTATACTCCACGTTTTCTTAAAATGATAAAAACTACCGAGTATATAAATTTTTTTTTATTTTTTTTAGTAAACTCATACTTATTACTAAAAACTTATAAGATTAATATTTTATATATTTTTTATCATCAAAAAAACGTGTATGAATAGTAAACGACTTATAAAAGTAAACAGAGGTACATATGATGGATGTCGTTGATGTCTTTACCTCGCCGATCAAGTAATGATGCTCGTCTTTGAGGGCGTTGAACCGCGTTGCAAGGCTGTCGTAGCTGGCCTTGAGCACCCTATAGTCCTGCTCAATCTGCTTCAGCTTGCACCTGGCTCGTCGGTTCTGGAACCATATAGCCACTTGGCGCGGATTGAGCCCAAGCTGATCAGCTATCCGCTGCTTCGCTTGTGGCTCAGGCCTCGCCTCTGACCCGAACATCGTCTCCAGCGACCTGATCTGCTCGTCGCTGAACCTCTTCTTGTTCTTGCTCTTGCTCTTGCTCGTCTTCGCGTTCCTCGCAGGCTCGGGATCCATTGCGAGTGACCGATACATTGTGTTTAGTACCTAGGTATCTCAACTTAAAAGGCCTCAATAAGATGCATATTAAATAAGCAACTGATCTCTGTCATGTTTGTTGTTGGGTGTGTGAACTAATTGAAGATTTGTTTTTTTTAATCACAATTTATTTCCTAAAAAATAATGATAATGCAGTATGTAAAGGAGAAAAAAAGTTTGGCCAAATTGGCCTTATGTGATGTGTGCGGGGCCCTGGATAAATTATGCATTATAATGTCTTTTTCTAAAAGTGTTTGGTTAGATTCTTTGGTATTTCATGTTTGTGTGTTAAGGGAGTCATTGTGTGTTGTTTGTTCATTGCACCTTGCTTTGCTGCACCCTACACGCTTTCCTTATTCGTAACGTTTTTCGCCTTTTCGGCTAACTCGTATACCTTGCATCTATATGCTCTATCACCAATGCCTTGTGAAAGAGCCATTTTCCGAACCCCGGGGATTGGAACTTCACATTAGATGTGCTATGAAAATTCAATGTACTTTCTTCGTCGTGTCGTAATCGATGGATCGGAGGACGGGTGCGGGGTCGGAAACCGTCGTGTTTGATACATAAACATTGAAAAAAAAATTATTTTAGCTATAAATAAACATTGAAAAAAAAATCTTTGACACCCCTCACTCTCAGTCTAGATCACCTGCATCCTCCGGTGCAACCTTCAGTGCATCACAGAATTATTTTAGCTATAAATAAACATTGAAAAAAAAATTTAAAAATATTTCTCGATTCTAAGATATGTTTATAAAATTTTATTATGAAATTTCACAATATAGATAATTAAAATATCGATTATTTTAGAAAATAATTTTTATTATTTTTTAAAACATGAATTTTCATATTAAAATTTTATAAACATATCAATATAAGGGTGTAGAATCTAAAAAAAAATTTAATTTTTTTTCAATGTTTATTTATATCCAAAATAATTTTGTAATGCACCGAAGGTTGTATCGTAGGGTGCAGATGATCCGGACTGCCTCACTCTACTTAAGATCCTCTACTGCCTCCGATTCACCCCAAGTTCCACCACAAAATTATCCGGTGTGGTTTTTATACCACAAATTTTTACTATATACACCATATATTCTATTTCTTTTTAAAAATACACTATGCCCCTCTTGACTCAAGAGGGGCAGGATGTGACTCAAGATATACATGTATGGTATATATGGTAAATTTTATGGGTGCAAATATTATCACCTAAAATTATTTTAGTTACAAAATTATTTTAGTTGTATTTACATATTTATAAATTTTTATTGGAAAAAAATCATGTTTTAAAAAACCATAAAATTTATTTTCTAATATTATTAATATTTTAATTTTATAATTTTTAAATGCAATTTTTTATATGGAGATCCTGACTCCACTCACTCAGTTTCTACTTTTTTACTCCTACTTTAGCTATTTGACCACCTCTTTTGAGTTACTGTGTCTGTATATGTGTAGATTATTACGGGTAGTTTTCTCTAATTTTTAAAATTGGGGTGATTCTGTAAAAAAAAATCTTTTATTTTAAGGGTGAATTTCTAATAATTTATCCAAAATTTTGCTCCAACCATCTCGACCATCCGAAAATGGTTGAACCATTCACCTTTCGCTTTCGGCGGGCCAGCCCTTCAAGTGTCACCCATCGTCCTTCTCTCTGCCTTTTTCATATGGTGCTTTTGAGCCGTCGATTTGATTTGAGGGGATGACGTGGCGGAATCTGACGGTTAAAGGATAAAGCAGAAAAAAATAAGCTGTCATCCCACTGGACACGTAACTGCGCCGCGCTTGATGGGTTTGGTTTGGTTTGCAAAGAAAGGGCCCACCGGATCGAGACGACGTCGTTTTCCGTATTTACGCGCTGGCGACACTGTTACTTTCATTTGCACTGAAATCATTTTTCTAAAATTTTGACCCCCCCAAAAAAAAAACATTTTTCTAAAAAAAGAAAATCTAGTCTAATTTTTTTAAAAAAAAAATTGAGAAATAAAGTTGTATTTTTTAAATTATATTTACAGAATGATCTAATTTTAGCGGATTTCTCATTTCATAAATATTTTAAGTCAAAATTCAGTAACTTGTTTTTCCCTTTCAAAGATTTAGAAAATTATTTATATTAAAAATTCTTAAATTTTAAAAAATATTACAGATTCAAAAAAGTCTCTATTTTTCATACTGCTTCCTTGTTTTCATAGAATTAGATTAAAATAATTGTTTGATCAAATAGAAACTCGTAATTCTCCAAAAGCTCAAATTTTTCCAAAATGAAAAAGTTATTGATTATACTCTATCTGTCTCACTCACTTTTTTTAAAAAAATTGTTATAGTCGTTACTCGTTAGTATGTCTTTTTATGGTGTGATTTTTAGTAAATGAGTAGTGTTGAGATGTGAAAGTATGAAATCTAGAGATTCAACACTAGATTTCACTACAACAGCCTCTAACAACCTATTTATACTAACATCAGTGCTAACCTACACGCTAGATGTCAAGCTAACATGTACAAGCAAAACGATGCCTTTGAGTGTAACAAACTCAAAACGTGACCTTACTCGAGGTCAAACTAACCTGTCGACATCTAACACAAACCTATCTAACCTCTCTACAGAAAGGATGATTTATCTTACCTTATAAATAGGATAAAACTCGAATCTAGTGTATAAGGTTAGTGGACTATTAATCCTATTGTTAACTAGTTTATATTGAAACGTCGTTGATCTTATGTGTTGGGTTTAGAGTGGTACATGATGCGCTCATATGAACATGTGAATTCTTTCCGTTGTTTAAGCTCTTCGAATTTTATAAAGTGGTTAAAATTTTTGAGAAACTTAAAAATTAGAGAAATAAACGAAGGTTTGACTATATATTTGTTAATCCCATTAAAAATATACAAAGTTTTTAAATGATATGTTTTATTTATTGGGGTATTTGAAACAAAAGGTCGGGGTTATACGTTATTTCACACCGCGTAAAACATGAGTCATATCAAGGTTGAAATACATATCTTTTAAAACAAAAGTTTAAGATGTTTTGTATGGACTTCATCTTGACTTATATTTTGATTTCTCATCTCTTATTTTTTTTTATTTTTTAATTAAGAAAGAATTCAGAGAGCTTATGCTATAGTGCTATATGATAGCATTCCGCAAGACAAGGTGTTGGAGACTTGAATCAGTTTAAATGTCGCTAGATCGGGAAAACGATAAAGGTGCTCGTATTTCGCCCAGATAATCTAAGAGCAAAAAGGCGAAATATACGAGATCACAAACGTAGATTGCTCGCAGCTAAATAACCCGATTTGTGGACGTGGCAGAAAGATTTTCTCATCACTTTAATGCCAATACACAACTTAATTTTGTCGATTTCGCAATGTGGGCAAAGACTATTTCAGTTCAATAACAAATTGGGCCAAAGCCCAAACCTATATATCTTCTACATCAGATCTATGGCCGAGCCCAAGTGCCCTACCCATTGCCGAAGTGTTTTTTTTTAAAAAAATATTATTTACTACTCAGGCCATATAAGTTAACATAATAACATCCCGGAGTTTTGTAAATTATAAAAATCAACTTAATTTTTTTTTAAGAACTCCTACCAATTACCAAAACTCCATCTGTTCAGAATTGTGAGCCGCTAGATATACCTTAATCCAATGGCTATAATTAAATTTTTTGATAGAAAGCTTTAAAAAATAATAATAATTAGTTTATATATATATGGAGTAGTAATTTAGACTAAAATATTTGTTTACATTCTAACAAAATAACATAACTGAATATTACATATTTACTTTATATATATATATGGAGTAGTAATTTATATTAATTCAAAGATGATTTATATAATAAAATATTTTAACAAATTGCACAATGAGCGAGTAATAAAACTAGTAAGTATATAAAGTAATCCACAAGGATGCTTTTGGTTAGAGCGCGCTCACCCGAATTTTTTCATAATAACAAAAAACCATATAAAGTATAAAATAAAATTCAAAACTTTTTTTACATAAAATTTTTACATGTACCAGTGGAATTCTGATCCTGATACTTAGATAACCCTGCTCCCTTGACCTATACTTTTGTCAATATGTACGGCGCGCTGAGTATTTAGGGCTCGTTTGTTTATATAAGAGGGGAATGGAAAGGTAAGGTATTGATAATAGGTTGAAGTAGTAGCTTGTATAGTTGTATGCAAGTAGTGGTTGATCAACAAGCCCGCTACTATTTTAGCAAATTTTCTGATCCATCTCCTCATTTAGAAAGTGGGGAGGATTCAAATAGTTGATTGGGTGTATTTAGGGGTATTATGCAAAAATGAGTAACTCGAATTCGACTCGTACTCACTCGATAAAAACTTGACTCGAACTCGTTCATTTTCTAAATAAGACGAGTATCAGCACATTTTTAAGCTCGGTCCAAAACTCGATCGGCTCGTTCGAATTAAACTCGAATAACTGGAACATTTCTTTTGAGTTACTGTATAATGAGCAAGTAGAACACCTTAAACTCGAAAAAAGAACGGCTCAAGCTCGTTCATTTCCTAAACGAGTCGAGTATGAGCACATTTTTAAACTCGAGCCAAAATTTAGCTTCGACTCGAGCTCGTTCATATCCTAAACGAACTGAATATGCACAGGCAATACTCGGCTCGTTCGGCTCGAATGATTGGACACCAATTCTTGCATGGATTCGCATCAATAATACGTACAACTAAACACCTTCAACTCTAAACTAAAATTCCAAAATTACCCTAATGAATCCATTTTTCTTACATAATGACAACATTTGAAAACCAAGTTTTAAAAATTAAGAACGGATCGATCATGCATCCGTTTCAAACCCAAAAGTTAAATTGCAAGTTTTTATTATTAAATTATAATTTTCAAACAAATCCATAATCCCCAAATTCTCAAAAAAATGACAAACAAATTAAGAATTCATCTCAAGATGCATATAACACGTGTACTCGGTGTACTCGTATGACATTTTGGGAGGAAATTAAAATGGACAAAAGGAAATACTAATTTGTAGTAGGACCGAAATTTATTGGCCTAGCTATCAGAAAACAGCAACGGCTAGCCACAATTAATAAATTTCAAAGTGGTTGCAGGTGAAATTGAGACAGGCAACAGTCCAACACATTGCTTGGAGTGGAGGAGGAGAGTTATATATATGGATGGACCTATCAACCACAAATTTAAATCTCTCAATAGCCCTATATATAAATACTCTATAATATATATTGTGCAAACTTTACAGTTGGTATATTGTTGTGTCCACAAATCGTCTGGCTTACATGGTGACATTAATTGATAACAAGTGTGACGCTAGGGTTAAAGGCGACCACACGAGCCCGGGTGGTGACACCCGGGGGAGTTGGTGATCGCCGGCCTAGTGCACTCGAATGATCCCTTGTTTAGTTAGTTGAGATCTTTTTAATTGCTTTATTTATAAGTTAAAATAATTTTGATTTTAACTGGAAAATGTATTGATCTGTCAGGAAATAAAAGAGATTTGGCAAAAGACGATTTCAATTTTTCGTAGAGAGGATCTGAAAAGTGCAATTTCAGTTTTTTCGTAGAGAGGATCCACTCTAAAACATGATTTCAGAAAAGAATTTGAAGTTCTTTGTTAGAATGAAAGGGAGCAATAGAAGTCTTATGACCTAATCTGGTCAACCGATCAGCTACCCTAATGTGACCTTATTCCATTGTTTTGCTCTATGTTTTCTATTTGGGTGACATTTTTTTTTCAATTTTGATTTTGATTGTTCTCTGTTCGTTATCGATCTTTTCACCCACTGTGCATATCCGGTACGTATAATTCCTCTCTTCTTCCGAAAAGTCCCTCCCTTCTTTCGAAAAATAAATAAATAAATTGAGTTTTTCTAATTCATAAGAAAACACTTAGGGTCCATTATAACATGGGGAGAGATCAATGACCTATTAATCATGAAACAAATCAAATTTATGATCAACTTTAATTTTTCAAAAACATATATGTATTATATTTAAAGGAAAAATAGCATATAAAAACAATGTATAATGCAATTTAACTCAATTGATTTAAGTATAAAATAACAAGAAGAACTTTAAAAAAATAGCTCGAGGAAGAAAAACAAGGGTAACCAATGGGGCTATGAGATTCATTTTATAAATTAAAAATAAAATACACTTCTTAATTATATCTATATCTATAAATATATATTTATGTCCACGGTCACAAAAAAAAGTCGGATAATTATCTAATTAACACTCGACGAACTTCTCCAAATCTCCTCGAGCTCTCTTGTAAAGGCCTTCTCACGCCCAACGACAATGGTGATGTGATCCTTTCTCTCGACAACCTTCACACGAGCACGAGGGATTTTCGATTGAACATTGTGGCTACATTCAACGGGGATGAGCTCGTCGTCTTGGCCATGGAATATGGTCACCTCGCATTTCAGGTTGTCCCTTACGATATCTAGGTATCGACTAAGTTTGTTTGCCGAACCACATATGATGTTGTGTAAGGTGTGCCATGAAGCATGGTGTGTATGACACCAAAATCCTTCCATTAGGTATTGTTTGATCCTACAAAATCAAATTCACATTCATATGAGAAAATGAAGGCTAGGGTCACAAAGTAAAGGGAGGAAGATAAAACCATATGAAGAAAAGGGAAAATAACCTAAGAAGAAGAAAAAACACAAATTTAATTATTTAAGAGTGACAGAAAAAAAGTATACATTAGAAAAACCGATAATTAAATGAGTATTATAAATATATATTTTTATCTCTCTCCACAAACACTATTTTTCATTTTGATATTCTTCCAAAATTAGCTTAAATTATATATTTTTTAGTTAGTCCCAGACACGGAATTAGAAAATAAAATTTGGGTGGGTTGGATACATTAAATTTTTCATATATTTATAATTTTACTTAACAAAAATTTTATTATAATAAAAAAATATATAATTTTAATGATTTTTTCCTCATTTATTTTTACTTATTTTTTAATTTTTTAAAAAAGGGATTTTTTTGGGCTATTTTTCCTTTCATAAGATATTTAAATGAGAAAAAAATTAATATTTGAAAGCGAAATTAGATTATGAAATTAAATCAAGGTTCCATCAATTGATTGATATATTTTTCAACATGTGCCTCACAAGTAATGTCATATTCTACTAAACAACATTTTGATATGTTCCCTAATCTGTTATCTATAAACATTTATGAATTAAAAAGGAAGACAGCCTAAATAAGTAAATAGTAGTTGTTCAACATCTATTTTTCTATTTTTATTTATATTTACATCTATATTATTTACCTTTTATATTTATGAATTCTGAACCTATTTTCAGGCTACATAATTTTTTTAAAAAAATGAATCATTTTTTTAATAAAGTTGACAACTAAGCATAAATTAATTCTATATTCTCAACCATGAAAAATAAATTTAAAACTTGAAAATTCACCAAACAATAAATTGAATATATGACAGTCACAATTTGCAAGTGCAGCAGGGGCGCCACATGAATTCATTTATTGCATTAGATTCAGTTTCGAAATGATCCATCAACCTAAATTTGACCAATCTAATTATATTTAAAATTTAAAATTGAATTTTCTAGGGCATATATGTTTAAGGAATTGATTTGGAAAATTATTATTGATTTAGTTATTTAGCTTTAAAGTATTTTTTCAGGGTTTACTCATTTTATTTTAGGTGATAGTTTAATAGACTCCTTAACATATAAGCGAATAGGTTAGAAAAACCATTTTTACGTAATTGATGGAACAATAATGCTAACAATCAGAACTAGTAATTCAAATGAACTCAATCCTGGCCTTGTATAAAAAAATAATTTAAATGGACTCGTCCAACTTAATTTATACTTTTATTAGTGATATAATGAGTGAAAAAACATTACTATATATAACAATTATGCACATACATAATCATAAATAAGATTACAATAGTTTTAGTAACTTACCTATGCCCACTTAGATGGAAGAAGAGGAACTCCCACAAGCGGTGATACTTGCAAAATACGACGCAAATGGTGCGGGAAATATGCTCGTACCAACACACCATCGACGCTCCCATCGCTATAGGTGGCCACACTAGTCGCGGTGCAACCTTCCTCATCGCATGTTGTGTTGCGTCTTCTCCTTGTTCCGACTTCCCAAAGTATGGCTACATGAACAAAACCCGGCCATCAATTACCCTTACACTTGTTAGTGTCACACAATTTAATTGTTTCATCCGACTTTCGTGTATCAAGTTATCACCTTATCACTTACGAATAGTACACTTTTAAGATTGATAGCTTACGAGGGAGCACATTTATGAAATTCCACCAAAGGTCTCGCAAGCTTTTAAGTTGGTTGTGCTTGAATTGGTGGACCAATTAATACTCGAGTATTGGTGAGGTTCTAAAAGTCGTTTTCTTGTGCCACTAAACACAACTAATCCGAAATTCAATAATTCGTCCACCTAACCCTGTAATTCGTATAATGTATCATCGTTTTCACTAATTCGAAAAATATAGGAGGTGTTAGGGATACGTACGGGTGCAAGGAGGGTGAGGGACTTAATCGAGTCAGGGTGCTTGACGGCGAGAGCAAGGGCTAGGATGCACCCTAAGGAGTGTGCTACAATGTGCAAGTTCTTGACCTTGTATGGTTTGATCACCGACGTCTCAATCATCTCAACATGCTCTTTGAGGGTGTAGAGCGACTCAGAGGGCTTCGGGCTCCTCCCAAATCCGAGTAGATCGACTGCAAATAAACGATACTTGGATTTTGCGGAGCTTGACAGATTTGGGAAAACCGTCTCAGTCCAAAACTTCGATGAGGAAATGAATCCATGTATAAATAGAACATCTTCTTTTCCCTTGGCAACTTCTAATAATAGCAATAAAATGAAAAATAAAAAGTTAATATATAAGGAATCTTGTAAGAATTAATGCATCTTTTCCTTGTTTGAAGTTGTAAGTGATAATAAAAAGGATATTTAATTATGGTATAAAACTAATAAATTCTCTTCTTAAAAGTTGTTCGCGAATATTAATTCAAAACCTAAATCAGAAAAGATTTCCTACCAAAAAAAAATATAAACCCTAATGATTTAATTGGGAGAAAATTTTTCCAAATCAAGATTATAAATTAGAAAAATGGTAAATTAAAATCTATATAATTAATCACTATACATGATACACCTGCTTGTAGGTTGCTCCAGCTACCCCATTGTCAATTGTCCAGCTATGACACTTTAATAGTCCTTGGATATATAGTGTAGGTCCAACAACATGAAACTTAATTTGGACACCTTAAAATTGAATGACATCACACCAAAATCCTCTATATATTTATTGAGAAATTATAAAAGAATTTTAGCATGTGTTAAGAGGTTTTCTCACTAAAAAATGAGAACTAAAAACTAATTAACTAATTAATTAATTAATGTAAATCATACTAAAAAAAATGTAAATCAAATTGAAAGAAAAAAAAAAAGAAAAAAATATATGGGTGTAATTAAATTGTAATGAATGACTATATACTTTAGACACTAATTAAAGAAATTTTATGGATATTTTACAACATATATAACTCTTTTTTTTTTATGAACATATATAATATAACTCATTTGATTGAGATGATCTAGTTAAATTTTATTAGTAGATTTGATATTGACCCAATAGTTAAAATAACTTGTATATGGAGTATATTTTAAGATCTAATAAATCTACTCATAGAGCTATAGATCTAATTTCTGATATAACATGTAATTGATGAGAAATGAAAGGTAAGTAAATGACGATTTTACCCTTGGGGCTATCAACTCTCACAAAGAGAGTGTTTTTGTGGGAGGAGATCCAAGAATTGCAAGTGCTACACTCGCAATCGGACCACCTCGGAACCGGAATCAAGCTCCGGTGGACGCCAGCCTTCCCCTGCAGCATCTCGACGACGGTCGAGTTCACGGTGAAGCTCTTGGAACGCACCGTTTCATCCTTAACCCACCCACCAAACGGCGCCGTTTCAGCCCTAAGCCTCCTAACAAGCCTCAGCAGGACCCGGGCCGCGTCGGACGCGATGGAGGGGCGCGTGTAGAGCGTGGGGGACACCTCATCAAGGTGGAGCTTAGTGGAGGAGGCAGCGAGGGAGACGATCTTCGTCGCCTCGCCCTTCTCCGACACGAGCAAGATGTTCTTGTCGTTGGAGGCGGCGGTGGTGGCGATGGGCCCCTTTTGGGCGGAGCAATAGCAAGGGCGCCACTCGGCCTCGACGAGGAAGTCGACGGCCTTGTAGACGAAGCAAAGGAGGGTGTCGAGGAGGTCGAGGAGGAAGAAGACGACGAAGCTTAGGGTTTCGTTTACGAGCTTTCCGGTTAGGGTTAGAGCCCTCTTGGCCTTACACTTCAACCCCATTGCTAGCTACAAATTGTTTGGTTTCTTTGCTTGTTTTTGTTAGCAATGGGGAAGACTATGAAGATGGGTTTGGAAGAGGTTTTGGCTATGGAGAAATGTGTGAAGTGATTGTGGAGTGTGAGATGGAAGGAGTTATATACAATGTGGGAGGAAGGAAGGAGAGATTTTGGGAGATGGAGATTGAATGGAAGAAGAAGAAGAAAGGTGGGTGTGGGTATTAATATGAGGGTAGGGAGAACAAGAAAGAATGTGTTTCTTGTAAAAGGTCAATAAGAGGTGGAAAATAGGGAGAATTTTTTTTTTTTGGTAAAATAAGAATATTTTGAGACTTGACTAGTCTGGTTCTCGATAGACCGACCAAATAAAGAAACTTTGTACTCTTAAATTCGGGTATTTTTCATTAAAATAGTTGTAGATTAAAAAAACAATAAAGAAACAAACATCAATAAGTATACTTTATTTCAAAGTAATAATCATCTAGCTATATTGAGGAAAGTTAAATCAAATTTATAATCAAGTAAATTAATCGGATTATTTAAGAATAAAGTGATAATTTTGCATGCATTTTTAAGAAAAATTAATCCAATTCCTATGGTGAGATTTTAATTGATTAGTTATGGTTTTCTTATTTTATTTTCTTTATGGATTACATTAATTTTGTTTTTAGCTAGTAAATACATTTGACAACCAGGATTGGTGCATGTGTAATAGGGAGTGGAAGAGATTTTGAAATAGCATGATCAATTATTTTCACTCATAAAAAACATTATAAACCCCTTTTATGGTGTAATATGTGAACAAATATTGGATTAAAAAGACAAACGTTTGAAATTCACATTAAAATTTTAAAGAGAAAAATTATTGTAACAATATGATTATTCGTACATAACTCATATGAATAAGTACGAATAATCATGTTCAAACAGACGGATAATTTTTATATAAAAAAACTATTAACATGTGAATATTTATATTACGTAGGACGAATAATTATATGTGACATTACTCATAAATAATTGATTTGTTCACAATTCACACCAGACCGTGTGTTACTAATATTTCTAACTCTATAAAATAAAATAATTATACATCTAATTTTGTAAGATGAGGAATTATATTATATATATTCTTATTCAAGAAAATATAACAGATCAACCTAAAATTTTTAAAAAAGTGAAACTTATTAATAAGTTTCACTTTTTCTTTGATTTTTTAAATTACTAATAAGTTCCACGTACCTTTTCTTTTTTGGGCATATATAATATGTACATGCCTCTCTTAAAACCAAAGGTTGTAATATTTTGACAAAATATTTCTAATTGTAAGAGAGGTGTACATATTAGATATATCCAAGACATTGCTAGCTTGTTTATACTATCATTATAATCTTCATTATTTAGATGAGGAATTATAACTTCACTAGCTAAGGTTATACTTAATTTGAATCTTTAATAATTAAAGTATTATTTTTTAGGAATAAGTATTAAAGTACTATTGAGGACAAATAGTGGGACACGTAGATAAAATAGAAATGGAACTAATTAATTTTGAGAAATATTAAAAGAGGGAAATGAAATGGTATAGGTAGTGGTTGAACGTACATTTGAACCTCTCACACCAAAGTAGGCACCAATTTAGATCTCCTTTGCAATAATGCACCACCTTAATTTTGTAACTTAATTTAGTTTGTAACTTCGATTAATTTTATGAATTATGGGGTTTAAAATTGGCCAAGAACTTGTTAATATATCACTTTGACATGCTTATGTTGGGTTGCATATATACTAGTTTATAGAAGAAAAAAAACTTTTTTATTAATCAAATTATTTTGTTTACTCAAGTGAAAAAAAAAACAAATATATATTATTAAAAAGTACGATTCCCATGAAATATTCCGATAATGAATCGCGTGGAGAGCAAGTATTGGATTATATTATTTTTAATTTTTGAAGTTATAAGTAGAGGTGGCAATTGAGTAAGTCGTCGGGTAATTCTGATTCAGGGCATGTCGGAATCAGGTTGATATTGAGTACCATTATTCAGATCGGGTTGGATTAGATCGGGTTCATTCGAAAATTGAGTCTATTAGACACGATTGGATTTTTGGATCCAATTCGATCAGTTAAAATGGGTTCAGTTGAATTGAGTTTCGGTCAAAGCAGGTTTCAATCGAATAGAGTATTAGTAGAATCAGGTTTTGTTTAATCATATTGGATAAATTAAAGCAAATTTTAGTCAAATCAAACTTCAATTGTATTGAAGTTTTAGTTTGATTTTAAAATTTGGGTTATAAGTTATAACTCAAATTTTTTTAAAAAAAATTTAGGTTATAAGTTTCAATTTGAATTTTTTATATTTATACAATTTTTTTACCTATGAGATATTTATCTTTTTATAATTTATATTGTATAGAATAAGCTAATGTTTAATTATTGATTGCTGATCCATATGATATAACATTTAATTATATAACATATGCATGATCATATTAACTCCCATTATTACATAATCAAATATTTAAGTTGTTTGGGTTTCGGATATAATCATGTTTGGGTTGTTGCGATTTCGAGCATTGGATATAATCGAGCTCGGCTGACTTTGGGTTTTGAATATGTCAAGGTCGGGTATTTCAGGTTTTCGTTTTGGTCCATTTGAATACAATTGGGTTCGGGTTGTTATCAGATTCAAATAACTTTCAATGCTTGGTTTGATTATTCGAGTGACGGTTAGACTTGGTGTCGGATCGGTTTTCTCGGATCAACTCTAGTTATAAGGGACAAAGATCCACCTTTTAACAAAAAAGTTTTAAGTCATTGCGTAAGACTTTACCTTAATTATATTTTTTTTCCTTATTTTTTCTTATGTGGAATGTTAATTAACTCTCAAACTCATCTCAACACTCCCCTCAAGTACCTACAATTAGCACTTGAACATGAAGTCTTGTAGCACCCGACCACTTTGATACCATATGAATTATTTTGAATGAAGGTCATGCAGGAAGCAAGTGTCAGATTATATCGCCGATATATTTTTTGTGGTTATAAGCTAGGGATTGATCAAAATCCATCTTCTAATATAAAAGTTTAAGTCAGTATACAATACATTGTCATATTCTTATTAACCACTTTTATTTTTCTTATTTTTCCCAATGTGGAATATTATAGCCCCCAAACCCATTTCAACATAAACCAACATATGCTAAAAATTAATGGATATACCAACAATCTCCTCATCCTTATTTGATCACAAAACTTAATTAACTTCCTATCAAATTAAGCATGTACGTTTCCATTGCTAATATCACCTCATTTATCACTCATATATATGTTTAACACTTTCAATATATTTAGGTTCACTACAATGGTATTTTTAATACAATTACATGTTGAACAATATCAAATTAAACATATCAAATATTATGTTCATGTTTAAGATCTCGCCAATATCTTCACAAAGGTTTATCAATAAAGCTATCGGCCTATTTGGCCTTTCAAATTGAGAAGATTGTGAGAAGAAAAATAGGTTAAAATGCCATTTTTTTCCCCTTAGGGGAAGATGATTGAATAAATGAATATATATATAGCCATAAGTCCAAATTTATTCACCGTCCAATACATTAATCTTGTACAAAATTCATTAGTTATGATCGAACCAAAAATCAGATCGATATTATATGACCACCACCCACCAATTTAATTTACTCACTTCATATACGAGTATCTCGTGCTGGCCGGATTGCATTGAGTTTAATTTTTTTTTTTTTTTTTTTTTGGTCAATTTGATGGGTTGAGGCGTTGAGCCGTTGAGAGTTGAGACATTGTGTGTTAACTCCATTGAGTTTTTTTTTTTTTTTTTTTTTTTTTTTTATTTCCCTTCTTCATTGACTTTCTCCTTTCCTTGAATATATAATTATTTTTTAAGATATTGTGAATTTTATAATCAGTTAGTTCAATTTAAAATATTTTAATGCTAAATTTTTAATCTATCAAATTAAAATAGAGTTTTTTCCTTAATATATTTTAAATTTTCTATTCAAGACATTGAGTTTTTAAATTTATATCTAACTATTAAAATATTGTAAATTTCATAATCAGGTAGTTGCTCCATTCACGACACCATGGTTTAAACTCAAGGATTATAGCCTATACTCTATAGGCTATGTTTGGCAAAATGGTTGCTTATGGGGTAGTTAAAACTGATGGATTATTTGTGTTAAATATAGGTTAATAAGCTAGTATTGTGTTTGGTAAACTTATCTGGTAAGACAGCTGATGAAAACTTCTGAATAAAAAAAATCAAAAACTTCTAAAAGCTTGAGTGAGTATTTGTTAAAAAACTTGTATTTTAAAAGTAATTAATTAAACTAAAATTTTATAATTATTTTATTTAAAAATATATAATACGGAGTATTAAAATTATAAGTTTCGAAAAGTTATTTACTGTGTCAAATAGACTGCTATTTCAATTTACTCTTTTTTAAGGATCTAGCATCAATCTGCACAACATTTCTTTGTGGAGTATATGTATGGCCATGATCGAGTACAGTACAATGTACATCACACATGCATTTATTACCTAAATAAAATATATTTTGGGAAGTGAATAGATTGAAACAAGTTAAAGTTGGAAGTGAATAGATTGAAACAAGTTAAAGTTGGGGACTTATATTGTGGTTTTCGTTTGTTTTTCTTATTCTGATTTATTTTGTTGCTTAATTACTTTTTATTTTTTGTATCACCGCTGTATACTCAATTTTTTTAGGCAAAAAGTTTGGAGGATATCAAATTTGATTTGACCACTATTTAAAAATGTCACTTCACACTAAGGCTTCCTAAATATCAAGAGACAAGCATGAATGTTAGACCTCACCATCTCAATCTCCTATGAACACTTTCAAACCCTAAGGATCACATTGATGAGCTGGTAGAGGTTACTACCTTTGATGAAGATTCGATCAAGGCCAAGCTCCCTCGCAGCCATGATCGCGATTCTAAATGTAAGAAGTTAGACATGAAGTGGTGAGACATCATCTCCCTCATTTGCTCTAATGTGGATGACATCACCCTTACGATCGTGAGTGACAACTCAAAGTAGAAGATTCATTATGTTAAATGGAACTGAAGAGGGAATCCGAGGGACAATTGATATAGCTAAAGTAAGCCCGTCAAGAATTTGGGGACACAGTCGTCTTTTATCAGGTACATTAATTGAAACCCTAATTCCCGCTGTATATAAGGGAGGATTAGATAGGGTTTAGAGAGGCTTCTCTGAGAGCCGACAAACTCTGACTTGAGCGTCGGAGGCTCCTCCGGAGAACGAGCCCCGCTTCTTCCTCTCCTTCTATGCAGGGTAGATCGATCGACACCAAAAAAGATCGATGTGCAGATTTCTCCCAAAACAGGAACCATCAAAGTTAATTTTGAAAATATTCGGTCAAGACTTCTGCCACTGAAATCGTTTCATTTTTCTTCTTGTGTTACTTGTTTAGTTGTTTTGGGATGTTGTACTAGCATTCCAAGCTTCTCCTCTATTTTCATTGTTTGCTTTTACATTTGTATATCTAATGTCTAATATGTGTATCCAGTTTGTTAGATATAACATTTGTTTTATCAAAGAGCGATTTAATTATTTCTTTGATGCCATATACACCACTACATCACTGATAGATAGGTAATGTCATTTATGTGACGGTATAGTCGTTTGTTAATGTATTGTTCAAATCTTTTGATTCATAATTTTTTTTATTAAAAAAACAAGAAGAAAAATGAAAAAGTTGACTTATGTGCAATGGTTGATAAATGCAAGATATGCCCGCCCCCACTCGGAACTTTATTTGAGCTTTCAAGTTTTTTTTTCACCGACAATTGTATTTAAAGTGGTTGTGAAATATTCGACGTGTTTTTAACGGGTGACAAACACGTACTAACTTAACACAAAAGTTTAAGCTGCTGTGTAACCTATTATTTTTTTCACAACAAACTCGGCTCTGATACCATGTGAAATATTTGATGGGCCGTTAATGTACGAGAGACAAACACGTGTTGGGTTACATTATTATTATTATTATTATTATTATAAGGTCGGAATCCACCAACTTAACACAAAAGTTTAAACTCTTGGGTAGGGTTTCACTATTTCTTATAACTTATCATTTTTTATTTTTTATAATCAGTGTAGGAGGGTATTAGGGACACTCTCATATCAAACCTCTTAACAGTGAATTAGTGATCATTTATTTTTCCTAAAATTAACTTTATTAATAATAAAAATTAGATTGCCTTTATTTTTTAATGGAAATTGATTTGATGTCCCATGACTTAAATACCGGTCACGGGGTCATTGCATACAAATCCAAAATTCTTATTGTGTCTCTTATCCCCTTTTACAAACATTTTATATTTTAATCTTTTTTTTATCTTACTCAATTCGATCAATTCAGTCGCTCTACATCTGTATCGTGTACTGTGTGATCCATTTAAGGGGTTCACTCTTCCACTCATAAATGACTCCGTTCTTCCAAAGAGATTCGAACTTCAAACCTTTTGACATGAAATGTAGTCTCATAGTGACTGATCGATAATCTCTTTTATTTATGGTTTTAAAAAATTTAAAGATTTTGAGAGAGAACGAGAGTCGGGAGATAGGAGGGACCGAGGGACCCTAATGGAGATATATGGTTTCAACTTTGAAGTAATTAATGCCATAAGTTAATTTGATTTGAATATATATAGCACGATAATGAATAATCAAATTGCACGAGTTTATGATATATAGAATTTTTTTTTAAAAAAAAAACATAAAATCACCCGTTATTTTGATCAAATTACATTTTAGCGTAAATTACATTAAATCACTCGTTAAATATCAAGTTTTTCACTTAACCATCTAAGAAATTTAAAATTATACAAACCACTCATTAAATATTATTAATGTTCAATCCTTCAAAATAAGATTATACAATTCATTTGCATTATTTTTTGATACTCTTGTAGAAATATTGTCACGGGTGGTGATTTGTTAATAAATTGTATTTAATTGGTAGTTTTGTATAATTTTAAAATTTAATGGGTGGTTAAATTAAAAACTCAATACTGTGGGTGGTTTTCTATAATTTATCCTACCTTTTATTGTCACTCTCGTTTTTTTTAATAACAAGGACAACTCATCTTTGGTGGTAAACTGCGGATACGTGATTCAACCCAGTAAGAGCGGCACACTAGATAATTTGGCTTATACCGACCAGTTAGACCCAACCCAATGGTAAGAAATAAGGTGGACCTTGATTTTTCATCCAAGAGAAATATCGGAGACATGGATCAAATTCAGACCTTCCATTAACCCCCTTACTCCATCTCCACATGAGCTTAGCTCAACTGGTCACAAGGGTGGTATTTGGGTAAGAAACCAATGATCGAGTCTAACCAAGTCACCAATGACATTGTAGGAGCAACCTCTCAAATGAGGGGGCTCCTTGTACGCAGCGAGTACTAATCCTAACCCTTATTACTGATTAAAACATCATGTTTTACCCCATCTCACAATCTCATTTAATTCGTAGGTAAGGGACGCCCAATGTGAGCGATTTTACCTTTTTGGACTAGAGCCACTAATTAAGCCTTTATTTTCACTCTCCTTTATTCAATATATTTGCCGATTTCACATACCACTTTAATTCATTGCCCACCAAACGAGCTTGTATTTAATACTCCCTCCGTTCAAATATGTAAGATCATTTATTTTTCGATACGTAGTTTAAGGAGCTAAATACTATATAAAATATTGATTTTTTTAAAATTATTTTTTTACATTTTAATACTTATTAATAAAAAGTGTTATATTGTAAAAAATTAATTTTAAAAAAATTAATATTTTATATAGTATTTAGCTCCTTAACCTACGTGCCAAAAAGTAAAAGATCTTATATTTCCGAACGGAGGGAGTACCTTTTCTTTGGTTGAGTAAACTTGGTTGGTAATTAAAAGTAACCATAGGTGGCGTCTAACTAGGAACCACATTGGTTTTGCGATCCAAAACTAATGTTGTATGTTTGTTTTTTAGACGGTTCTCTTATCTGCCGATTTGTTTGATTTTCGAGTTTTAGATTTGTCTGAACTCGAATTCTTACCTAATACGGAGTAAAAAATAAGGTACTGACTACTTAGCCCTCCACACGTATTTCTTTGTAGTTTTGCTTCACAATTTCCTGTTGTTTATCGAATGATTTAAAATAATTTTATGAGTGGTTGGAGTTAAAAAAAATAATAATAATAATAATAATGCCCAAAAAAATAGTGTGTGTGATAACATATATCTATTTTGAGTTTTATTTTTATCGGTTTATTTAGATTGATTGATATATAAATATCTTGGTTTCTTAATTTTAGGTCGATCTCCCTCTTATTCTAGATTTTTATTTTATAAAACTGTTATAAAAAATTTCATAAATTTTAAATTATTATTATAACCTATAATTGTTAAGATAATACGTAGTAAAATGTTTTTATCCAATTCTCTGTGAGTTGAACTAATTAAAAAAAAAATTGGGGGCAATTTTTTTCACATACGAAACTCTCTTTTTAAATAAATTAAATTAAAAAGTGGTCCAATGATTCAGTCAGTACAGATAATTAATTTCCGCAATAGAAAACGCGTAAGTGAGCAACCGATGTAGACGTTACCATAAATAATAGATTAATAGACTTGCTAAAAAGGGAGAAGAAATACTAGTATATATTTTGTCCATAATAAATATAAACGCAATGAACAAGTGTAATAAAGTGTTAGTGTTACTATTAAATGTCAATACAAAACCAAGAGATGATGTTCAAATTACAAAAATTATTCATTATTCCGGACCTAACAGACAACGCCTCTGAAAATATCATTAATACCAAAACACTTAATAAAGACTTCCCTGACCTTTGTTACTTATGGCACAGTATCTGGGAACTAAGAAACAATATTATCTTCCGAAATAACAAAAACAAAAACATCATCAACACTCTACACCAAACAATCGACAACATATCTTGCTGGAATAAAGAAAATAATAATTACATAAAACCTAAAATCAATAGACCTCCACATAAATTATTTTGGAAACATCCACCTCCTAACACGATCAAAATTAATGTTGATGCCTCAGTTAAAATTAATCTTGAAACTCAAATTGGCTGCATTATGAGAAACAACTATGGTCAGGTAATTCACATATATAAAAGCAACATTAGAAAATGCTCTATTATTTTAGCAGAAGCCAAGGCTATATATGCAGGTATAAGACAGGCAAACGACTTGGGGATCAGAAGAATCATTATTGAAAGCGACAACGCGACCATCATCAATGCCATCAATCACATAATCAAAAGCCCATGGGAGGTAGCACAATTAATTGAAGAAATCAAGTCTCTAAAAGAAGACTTCGAATCAATCAGCTTCCAGCATTGCTACAGAGAGGCGAATCGAGCAGCCGATTTCCTTGCAAAATCTCCTTTAAATTGTAATATGATCCTAGGCTCTGACTGTTACAAGTTCCAAAACATCATCTTTTCAGATGATCATGGATGTCTATAGCACATCCAGCTCTTTGCATACTGTAAAAAAAAAAACAAAAAAAAAAAACCAAGAGATGTCTAATCGTGGCTATAGTCGGAGCCAGAGTTATAGGTTCTCATCTGAAAGAATATCCTAAGATGGATGACTAATCGTGTCTAATTCATTTTGACTGGTTTCTGTTTTAGAAAAAAATACAAAACTAAGAGACACATGTAGTAGACCTTATTTAGAACACATAAAAAATGCGAGTAGGTAACACAGTGGTGATTGACAATAGAAATTAAGGAATGAGCGAGAGTATGTGCTTGAGAGTTGCGTGTTCTCAATCTTCCTTAACCACCTATATACATATAGGTCGATCTTCTTCCTCTTTCTCGTTGTCCTTGCTAGGCTGCGTTGGAGAAGAGAGTTGTGGGATTGATATATGTTAATATTTGTGATTTCTCTTTGCAGGTTGCTATTAATCTCGTATTTTCTTTAAGATCGTCTTTGCAGGTTGCGTTGGAGAAGAGAGTGTTAAAGGTGTGCAACAAGGTTGAGGAGATATGATTTTGAGCCCTCTAAAAGAACATCTATTATTGAGAAAAATGAAGAATTTGGAGAAAATAAGGCTATTTTCTATCCCAACAATAACTCTAACTCGATCAATCTCTGAAATAAAGAAATAAAGAGAGATGGAAAAATTTTCTCTATTTGTAGAATTGTAAAAAATCTCTAAATACTTTATTGAATGTTAGTACAAGATTCAATGGATTCAATCATAGAGAATGAATGAGTGAAAATAAAATTTTATATATTTATTTTAAATCGATAAAAGTAGTAATATTTAAAGCATATATTAAATGAGAATTGTGCGAAATAGAAGATGAGAATTGTGCGAAATAGAAGAAGTGTTGGAATTTGATCATAATTTCTTTAAAGATTTTAATATTTTCTTTTCTATTTTTTTTTTTTGCAAAATCTGTTGGAGATACTTAATGAGAATGTCCATCATTTAGTTTGGCTTCATTAGTTGTCCTTCTTCGTCTTCTGTGTTTGAGTATTGCTCTCTTGCTAGATTGTACCTTTGTTTCTCTCTCATTGATCGATCCATTTGTCGTTTTCAGTTTCTTAATTTATCAAATAATGATTTATCCGATATTTTAAATGATTGTAAAAAAAAGGTTAGATGATATCTGCCACAGCCCACCCTAATTGGTGGAAGAAAAGAAAGATGGGTCTTAAATTAAAAAAAGATGATAATGAGGTCCCGAGTAACATCCCTCTCTAGTAATGTGGAGCAAGGAAAGGAATAAGGAGGTTTCGAGTTCGATCCCTACCTCCGCCTCTTTTCTTTGGTGAAAATCCTCGTCATTAAAAAAAAAAAAGTCTGGTGGAAGTTGACCATTTAAATCTATAGTGTTATGTGGACATGACTTGTGAAATTTAATAATAGGAGGGTTAAACATCAACAATGAATGAAATGCAGTATAATTTAAGAATTCCATATTCGATCAATTAAGATCCTAAAAAATGGTGATCATTCCATAACTTGGGGATCCAAACACCCGTGTTAATGTATATAGTACGAATTCTAAACTCAAACGATCAACATGATTTTTTTTTTAAACATGAAAAGATTCGAGATATCATATAACATACTATCTGGTAATTTGAGAGTTTGACAGATCAACATACATTGATTATCTTGTCAAATATTGCTCCAATTTAAATCTATATATATGAAAAGTCCAACATATATATAAGGCTTCAACATATTAGGGTTAGGTTCGTTTGTTCACCTGGATCTGTTAGTTTGCCACTGTTTGTATCACACTTTTCTATTTTAAGTTGTATGTTTGACGGTTCGTCGTCTACCGACTTTGTCGACCACTCGGGGAGTCAGGCCTATCTGACCCTCGAATTCTTACCTTATCAAAATAAATAAATTAGCAAGATAAAAAAATAATCTATTAACTTTATCTAAATAATCTGAAAAAACTCCAAAACATGTTATTAACCTCAATTTTAATGATTATAAGTGAAATAAATTAAATAATATAGTAGATCACATATTTATTAGTTTCATTATTATGGATCATCACGGAAAAAATCTTAAGATATATGAAGTGCCTTACAATTGGAAACTTTGGCTCTAACTAGTAGAAGGATAAAGGATTACATAGAGGCTAGTAGAGATGATGGGAATTTGAAATCTTATTGTGGATGGGAATAATTTGACAAATATTAATGGCTTTGGAAATTTTTTGGAAAATTTCTAAAGATTTTTAAAAACATAAAATCATTTGTAAGTAAAAAGACTAACCCTTTAATTGAGTCATACAATACTCAGTTTCGATATAAAGCTATTTAGCTTAATCGAACTGAATTAAGACAAAAAAAGATCTCTATTATTAAAAAAATATCTAAATAACTTATTATATTTTCATTTAACAAATGTTAATGATTAAAGGGGTTTATATAATAGAGCTAGCTTATATGTAGTTCCCTCTTGACTCTAGTGTCAACCTCAAAAAGAAACCGTTGGTTGGTTGAGAGAGGTGAATGCTCAAAAGGGTCAAATGTAGAGATAAAGAGCATTAAATGGAGGTGGATGTAGGTTGACTTTGTATGACCATTGTTTAACAATGTGAAGAGGTGTTACAGTTTCATCACATGGCACCCTCATGAATTTGCATGGGCGTTCAGTCATGATCATGCTTGCTTACTTTGACTGTTTTCCAGCATATATCAAATTGGATCTTATGACAACCATCATGTTGGTTCGGCTAGGGGTCTGTAAGTAGTATTTAAAGGTCTCCAGTTTGAATCGTGTCGATGGTGGTCACTGAATATTTACATGGTCGTTCTGGGCCCATAAGATTTAGTCGAATACTAGTAGCTCTTGACATCCATGTAGATAATAAAAAAAAAAGATCCTATGAAATAGGGAATTAGATCTCATGAAATTGATTTTTTTATTAATACAAGAATAATTTATTTTGGTAGTGAATCCAAAACGCATGACACAGAATGTGCATATCATGTAAATCGGTTTGTACTGACCGACTCTGTCAAGTGATTAACAAAAGTAAGATGAGACTTGATTTTCTACTCAATTAATTCTTCAACTTCATGGTGATTTTGAATAACTTAAATCACTCAATCTAAATTTATGGTTAAATTTTAAAATTAATATATAGCTTTTAAAAAATTCTAAAAATCAATTAATAAACTATTTTTATTAGGGTATCAATATCACTATCAACTATATAGAGCTGAATTTCGTGAATTCCTAATTTTTATTGTATACACTATTAATTTTTCGGTTGTGAAATGATTCTTCGTCTTGATATAGTTTTAGGTTTTTTTAGGTTCATAGGTAGACATTAGCACATTATAAATTTACAATAGAAATATCGAGTGGAATTCGAATTCATAACCTATTAATCATTACATGTCATCCTTACCAACAAGCTTAGGGCCACACACTGTATTTTTATTTTTACTTTTGTGGTGTGTGGTGTATCTAACATTGTTATTATATACAGTTCATCATATATCTATCATCGTTTATTTCCTAAAGTATTGTATTAAGGGTATGTTTGTTATGATGTGCTAGCTAGTTTATTGCGTGCAATTCCTATTTCTGGGTTGGGGCAGACTATGAATGGAATGACCTATCGTAGTGTGCTTAACTATCGATTGGGAGTTCCATTGTTCACGGTGTCCAGACCATGTCCCGCTTGTTCTCGGGTCTTTGATGGTGATGTCTACGGTGACCATGTTGTGTCCTGTGCTGGTCCCGTGGGCATTAAACATCGACATAACCTCGTTCGTAACACCTTATTAGATATCTGCAACAGGTCTGTGATTTCTGCTGGTAAGGAGGTCGATATTGGTTTGATTGATGGGCATGATAAGCCCCTTCGTCCGCGGATTTGCTCCTTTATTCCTGGGACAGAGGGCGGGATGTGTGTGTAGATCTGACGAGATCCTCCCTCTTGACTCAGTCTGGGATGTCTAACTTTGTGCCCGGCCGTGATGTTGTTAATGCTGCTCAGCGTAAGTGTGCGAAGTATCGGGATTTGTGCACTGCATTTGGTTATGGTTTCCTACCCTTCTCCTTCTCTTCATTGGGAGAGTTAGATACGGATATTGTTGCCTTGCTGAAGCGGATTTAGAAATTCTCGGTATCTCAGGATGTTGGGGCTCGTGTTGCAGCTTATATCTTTACTAGACTTAGCTTTGTTATCGCTAAGGGAGTGGGTACCCAGATAGTATCTCGGCTACCCACTAATTTCTTGTAATCAGTTTCTTTATAATAATAATAATAATAATAATAATAATAATAATAATAATAATAGAAAAAGTTATTATATATGTTATCACAAAGAACTTATAATGTGTACATGGGAGAATCCTAATAAGAATGTTATAATATTGTGCTAATGTTTCAACGAATCAAACGATAAATTAACATTTAAAGTTTTCAAATAAACGCATTTCTAAATCTAATTGTAAGATTATTTTAAAAAAGGCAAAATTGCATAAAACCACCCTTTAAATAGGGTATTTTGCGAAAAACCACCCATTAAAATGAAAATTGCAGAAAACCACCCGTTAAAATAGTTTTCTTTGCAAAGTCACACCCATCACCCAATTTTCGTTAATTAAATGTTAAAGTGTGTGGAAATTCAATTATACCCTTTATTTTTATTATTAGTTTACTCAATTCAATTGGTATTAGTTTCATATAGTTTTTATTATTCTAAAAATATATGTGGAATAAATATTTTTAAAAAATAATGTTTCATATAGTTTTTATTATTCTAAAAATGTATGTGGAATAGTGAACATATTTTTAGAATAATAAAAACTATATGAAATATCATTTTTTAAAATTTTATTTTCTTCAAGTATCCCTTTAGTAATATACACTTTTTAAAATATATAAAATATCAATTATATCTATTTTTATAGTATTTTTACTAATAAGTGTGAAATTATATATAAAAATGATATTTTATATAAAAAAATTACTTTTGAAAAAACATGTTAAAAAGGTAAAAATTAATTAATATCGATTGAATAAAGTAAAATAATAATAAAAACAACAGATATAATTTATTTTCATGCACTTTAATATTTAATTAACGGAAATTTGGCGATGGGTGTGACTTTGCAAAGAAAGCGGTTTTAAAGGGTGGTTTTCTGCAATTTTCGTTTTAAGGGGTGGTTTCACGCAAAACATCCTATTTAGCGCGTGTTTGGCAATGTATTTTGTAAGGTTTCATCAGGTTTCTTTAGGTGCCTCAAAAAAACAACCTCCTCCATCGGTGTTTGGCAGACAGCTTTGAGGAGCTTCAGATGCAGGTTTGAAGAGGTGAAATCCCACCAAAATGGCACCCGACCCAGGCAAGGTTTCGGAGGTTTTTCATCAGCTTTCATTTTCGTTGTTCATTTTTGCCCTTAAACAATTCGCCCGACTCTCGCCCTCCATCTTCGATCCTTCTTCTCTCCTTCGATCCTACTTCTCTCCTTCGTCACTTTTTCCGATCAAGAGCTGCCCAATTTTCTTCCGTAACCTCAGAGCCGCCCCAAGTGCTCCTTCTTCATCCTCTGGTCTGAGCAACATCTCTTCCCCAACCTTCCCTCGCCTTTCCTTCCAGATCCGAGCTCAACTCCCCTCATCCATGGCGCCCGTCTTCCTCCAATCGCTCTCTCTTTTTAGCCCTCAGCGCCCCTTCCTTCATTCCCCCTAACTGAATCGAGTTCTCCCTCCCTCTAATGTCTCGTTGCCCGGCCGCAGCGACCCACACCGGCGCCGGCGACGTCACGAGGTGTGGAGGAGCAGCTGCCGGCCGACCTAGGGTTTCAACTGGGTGAAGAATGCAATCGACCCAAACCTTCAGCAAATAGAAACGATGGGTATTTGAGTCCCAATTATAAGGGCATTTCAGTAATTTTGACCATAAATTCATCTCTCAAATCATATAACCACCAAACACCATTCAGGTTTTTTATAAGGTTATTTTAAAAAATAAACTCCACCTCCCACACCTCTATAAACCCTATAAATAATATCCACCTCCTAAAAAATACTCAACCCCTAAAAAACCTCCTTTTTGCCAAACACGCGCTTAAAGGGTGGTTTTCTGCAATTTACCCTTTAAAAAAATCATTTGTGTTTGCAACAAACGTGTTATTTTCTTTTAACAAAAGCCCAATGTGGTGGGGTGATGCATCGAGGTCCAGTAACTGTGGCAAGTGATGTTCTATCAACAGAAAACAGGCCTTTAGGCCCCATCGGCCCATGTATCATTTTTTTTATATATAATTATAGGTTCGTATGGGACGGAGTTAATAAACAGGGTAAAATTTATAAACTTTTGGTAAAAATAGTTAAAAATTTATGAAAAAATATAAACTCCGTATGGGACGAAAAAGTGTTTATTTGTAAAAAAAGTGGTGTTTATTTGATTATTATTAGGGGTATTATGGTATTTTCAAACCAAATAAACAAATAAACACCAAAATAAGCTATCA
Organism: Persicaria maculosa; assembly: GCA_963922045.1. Lineage (NCBI taxonomy): Eukaryota > Viridiplantae > Streptophyta > Magnoliopsida > Caryophyllales > Polygonaceae > Persicaria > Persicaria maculosa. The sequence continues at coordinate 1,786,559 of OY998264.1, forward strand.
CAAGTAGTTTTTTTTTAAACACAAATTTTAGCCGTTTATTGCTCATTTTGGGTTGCCATACACACATTTTAGTTGTTTATTTTTTTAACAGCAAAAAACGTTTTAATTTTAGCTGTTTATTTTGGGTGCCATACACACCCTATATATGTTTGTCATGAAAGTCTAGTTCCTTTGTTATAATCGAGTTGGGAGCGTCATCCTCTTTTGAACCTACTCAATTAGAAAAAAATATCCTACCTTAAAAACCCCTTAAATGATGGATATACCACATTATATCCAATAGAGTGACTGAGTCTAATCGAACTGGACTATAATATTAAAAAACAAACAAAAAAAAGATCACTGTTAAGAATTCCATGGTTCTATATATGCAACGATAGTTTGTTAGAAGAAGAACCCTACTATAACAAATTTACTAGTTGATCAAATCGATGCAAAACCAACATATGAATGCTTGATTCTTTTATGAATTGGTTTTGGCCAACATTATACATAACACCTTAGAACTTTAACTATCTAAGTCCTACTATATGACAAACAAACTTAAGTGACAAATGTCATTAAAAAAAAGCAACACATGACTTAGGTGACAACATTGACAAATGAACAAAGATTGCGACAAGACAAATTAAGATCGATCACCTAAATCGTCGCTAATTCGTATAGTTTGAATGTGTCACGTTTTCTATCATCAAAATCATTAGGTCTATACACTTTTTAGGTGATGAGTTTGACAAAATGATCTAAAGAGCAACATTCGTAATTAAAAACATGAGCCAATTGATTGATTGGTTTCCTAACTAAAAACATTCTATTATGTTTTTCGTTGCTTAAATCTCAACAATTTTTGAAGGTTTTCAAGATTTGAATTCGGCCTAAAATTTAGGCATATTCCATTGGTCTACTATAGACGTAATGTGTTTAAACCTAACAACTACTCTATTCCATTCTCTCCTTTTTTTAGTATAAATTAATTTTATTTCTTGGGTTTTGGATAATTGAGAATTTGGGAAATTTTGGTGACGATTTTGGTGTTGCTTGTGGATGCCGAATATGTGAGATTTATAGACGTCTGTTCTTAACATTATTGTGTGGTTAATGGTTATCTATAACGAGATAAGATCTCCTACAACTCTAGTGTACCCTTAGGTTAGGTTTAACACTAATACGTATCGGGTTGCATTTATTTATCCTTTGTGACTTTTTTATTTTATTATAAGGATGGGTCGATTTTTTTTTGGTCGACTATAAGGATGGATCTATTATCTAATAAAAAAAAGTTTATACTGTATATATTGTGAAGAGTTTTCTCTCCGAAGTTGCTATTTGCACCCATAATTTTTATACTATCTACACCCAAAATCAAAGTTTTTTTAAAAATAAATTTTACGCCTCTTGAGTTACAGATGTGTGACTCAAGAGGCATATGGTTTATTAAAAAAAAAAACTTTGATTTTGGGTGTAAATGGCAACACCCCTTTATAATCCATCAAGTTTAATTTTTGAAAATTTCGTAAAGTTTAAACGTAATTCGCATGGCAAACAAGAATTTCAAGTATTTCGCAAGGTAACCTTGTATTTTGCAAATTAATTTTTTGCACCCTATCCATTTTCTGGTTGTGGGCAAAATTGTTAATTTTATAACTTTTTAGGCTGGAGACTTTGAATTGTTATTTTTTTAATCGGATTTTTGATCATATATACCCTTGAGGCATAGGTTAAGAAGCCTAATTAGGAATGATTCCCCTTAATTTAATTATTTTAGTCTTTGCTTAATATTGATTTTTTTAGGGTCGATACTTTATTAGGTAGAAAATCTTTTCTAATTAGGCTTCTTAACCTATGCCCTTATGGTACACTGATATAGAATAGAAATACCTTTTTTTTTATCTTAGTCCAGTTCGTTCGACTCAATCGCTCTACATCTGGATCGGTTATTGTGTGACCCATTTAAGAGGTTGACCCTCCCACTCACAAGACTCCATGTTTCCAAGGAGATTCGAACTTCGAACCTCTTAACATAAGATGTAGCCCCACAACTATTAAACCAACTTCTGACAGAAATGCCATTTTTTAATAGATTATTTGGTTACACTTCCATTAATGGGCAAATTTTCAACATAGAGGAAAACGGAAATCATAAATTAAGCCGCAGAATATGATCGTTGGTCGAAAAATTGCACGAGAAAAGACGTTAATGGCATGTGTAACGGGAAAAAAATATACCTAACTAATCAACTTTATCATCCCGTAATTAGGCCATCACATCTGCAACATTTATCTCCATAAAACATGAAAATTTAAATTCAAAAATAAAAAATTCATGCTGATAAATAGGTGCCTTGTCACCCTAATCACCACGCAAACTTAGATATTATGATGAGTTAAAACTTTCATAAGCATTTTTAACTAGTTAATATGGTGAAATTACGGCAACCGTCCTTTAATTAGGGCAAATTACTTAAAATAGTTTTTTAGAATGACAATGATAGGAAACCGCCGATAAATGGGTAAATTGCTACTCTTGGCGGATTTAATCTAATAAAGTTAGGTAAGCGGAAAAATATTCATAGTGAAAAGATAAATTTTTCAGGCTAAAATACTATACTTGTATGGATTTTTCATCAAGAATATGAAATAGTTTTAAAATTTGACAATTAAAAGAGTTATTAAATATTTATAATAAAAAAATAATTTCATTACAAATAGATGGACTTGCAAATTTGCAATCCAACCAATAACTATCTATCATAAAACATACGCGGATATGCTATTCGCACGACCACATATCGCCAAATGTACGGTGTCGAAGCCGAGTGCTAAAGTCGGCAAACAATATGCCTATGCCTAGTTTCGAAGTAGGCAAACAATATGTCTATTAGTTCCGAAGTCGGCAAACCAGGGCTAGGATGCAGTGCTCAGTCGACGAGACGGGCTAGCTAGGAATCTTACAGCTTTTTGTCTCTACCGATCTGGAGACTCGGCATCGACTGAGGGGATGAGACGGGTTGTTGAGATTGCAGGTTGATCACTCAATCCGGTTGCTGATCTGGAGACTCGACATCGTCATTTTGCATACCGATTCAAAAGTTCGACTCTGGTACTGTACTGATGGCGATAAAATGACCGTGTGTATAACAGGCCCAACATACGTCATACTTCATATTGTTTGTTTTCTTATATAAAAGTGATTCAATTTACTAGAAATAACTAATTAGACGAGAGATTGATAAGTACAGTAATCGAACAAATCGGGGAGAGACAATTTACTAAAACAAATCGCTCGGCCAAAGATGCTACAATGATCAACATTCAACACTATAATGAACCACAAAAACGCCAAGAACAAATCAATAGATATATACTTATATAACAAGGTAATTTACATTTTTCATTTTTGTGCCATAACATAAGGTGTGAATATAAGAGGATATTATACGCATGATCAGTTTCTTGTCAAACGCACGATCAATTCACTGATTGGTGTCAATCAATGTTTTTACATGAAAATAGTTTGTAGACATCAAAAATTGATGAATTAATAATGCGTTTGTCGAGAAATTGACGATATATATAACAAATCAGTTATAAGATAATAAAGATACGATGCATCATTAATTCTTTTTCCTTTTTTGTATTAAGTAAAAATTCGAACTCAGACATACCTGAAACTCGAGAGGTCGACAAGTCGGCAGACGGACATACAAAAATAAAAAAAAATATAGGAAAAAAAAGTGGTGCAATTATCAAGTAATATACACTCTGAAAAGAAAAAAACTAAGCTAAACTAAAATCGAACACTGAGGACGCTGACAAAGACGAAGTCAAACACTACCATCATCATTAATTCTTCGTTTTTAAGACCATCATCATTAATTCTTCGTTTTTAAGACCAATATGTTTCACAATTATTCTTAATTGAATATTATAATATCAATAATTTTAGTTGTTTCATGTGACACACCACTTGCTCCTATATACAAACTATAATAAATGTTTAATCTTGTGTAGTTTCATGTGATACTCTCACAGTCTCACAATCCTAGGATAACCTCAATTAATAAACACTTGCATTCTATATTCACCTCAACACTGGAAGACCTAAATTGTTTTTAAAAAACCGTTAAAATTATAATCTATCATTGCCAAAAAAAAAAAAATCATTTAGATAGTCATGGAAAAAATCAACTTAATGTCATCTGAACACCATTTAATCGGACAAAAATCTCTTATTCTCTTTCCTATGGGTCCAAATTGTCTCTCCACGTCCTTATCTTCGTCTCCTATCCATCCTCGTAAATTTTTTATTTTTTTTATTACTATTTAATTTTAATATTACTATTAATTTACTTTTATTTTTAAAGGAAAAATGAATCAAAATAATACCAACTATGAGATATGAACCAAAAATAGTACGAACTAAAAAAAGTCTCAAAATAATACGGAGTACAAACTATCCACCTATAAACCAAAAATAATACAAACTTTAAAATCAACAAAAAATAATACAAACTATGAACTTTTAACTCAAAATAATACAAACTTTTGAACTTAAATTAATTATGATAAGATTCAAAATAAAATTTTATTTATCAAAATTATAATTTTTTTTTATAATTATTCATACTTTGCACAAATCCACCTTTTATATTTTAAATACATCAAACCCACTATTTGATTGTCCAACTTTGTATAATACAACCCCAATTTTTAGAAATTACACAAAATTACATGAATTTTAGTATATGATTCTATTTTTTTTAATAACTATGGAGAAAGTGGATGTGATTTTATTTGATTTCAAAATAAAAAGTGTTTTTTTTGTAAATTTGAATAAATAAATAGTGGTTTTGGTGTATTTAAAAATAAAGGGGATGCATTTGTGTAAAGTGTGACTATATACTCATATTTTTGTAATTTTGTAAATAATGTTTTGTGTTGATTTTTCTCCTAGTCCAACTTCAAAAGTTTGTATTATTTTGAGTTAAAAGTTCATAGTTTGTATTATTTTTAGTTGATTTTAAAGTTTGTATTATTTTTGGTTTATAGGTGGATAGTTTGTATTATTTTGAGACTTTTTTTAGTTCGTATTATTTTTGGCTCATATGTGATAGTTGGTATTATTTTGAGTTATTTTTCCATTTTTAAATTAAGTTGTGTGAGGGGGGCGAGGGGAGGACAAGATATGACTCTCTTTCCTATCTCCTCCCTGTCGAGCCATATCATTTTTTTTATTAGGAAATAATTCGAGATCAGATATACCTGAATCTCGATGATCGACAAGTCGGTAAACGGAAACCCGTCAATATTGTCGAGCCATATCATTCGTCCCCCCTCCCCTATCCCCTCTTATTAATTTTTTTTATATTTTAAATTCTTGTATTCTCTTTTTAAGTTTTATTTTGTTTTTATCTTTTTTTTATTATTTAAATGTTGTAAGGGGAAGAAGGTTGCATTGGGAGATAGGAGGGGTAAATTACGAAACCAACCTAAAGTAAGTGACTTTTCACAAAACAACACTTAAAATAAAAGTTTATATAAAGTGACTCATAAATTTATTTTTCTTTCAAAAAAAGGCCCATGAACATTTTATGTGTAAAAAGTGTTTTAAAATGTGAAATTATCACTTATTGTATTCAATATAATGTAATTGTAAAATAAACTAACCATAACATTTAAAAAAATATGAAAACTTCACATTTTTTTAATAACTTTTTACACATAAAAAGGTAATTAAGGGATTGTTCTTTAAAAGAAAACTGTATTTATGGGTGGTTAAAAATTCTCATTTGAAATGATTTTAATAAAAACTCTTTTCTATTCGACAAAATGTGTTCAAACCCCATTAGCATCACTTTTTATCTCAGTCAGGAAGTCTCGGGTTCGATTCATTTCTTTGATGAAAATTTAAGGTTTGTTTTATTTCTTACCAGTGGATCGAGTCGGTCGGTGCAAGTTAGTTTACCTAATGCGCGACTTTTGTTGGCTAGGTCACGTAACTGGATTTGCCACCAAACAGCGGGCTTCCTCGTAAAAAAAAAAAAAAAAAATCCTAACCCACAAAACCTAGGCTGGATCTAGTCCTCGGCCATCGCTACAACATAATTGAAGAGCCACCTCGAATACCGATTGAAGACCGAAAAAGGTGAAGGGTGGAAGTTGGTTGGTTCTATTGATCGAGGTTAAGGGGAGATGGCATTGGCATGGTTACCCATGTGAATGTCGTCCTGCCCCGTGACCACTACCCTCCAAATTGCACCTCACGCCTCACAAGTTAAGTGATGCCATGGTCAATTGATAAACTACTAAAAGAGTCTCTACTATAGATTTTTGTTTTTATTAAGTAAAAATTTGATATCAGTATACTTGAATCTCAATAGGTAGATAATTCAGCAGATGAAAGACCGTCAAAATATATAATAAAAATCATAAAAGGTGCAATAAATTAAAGGAAGCGGAAATGCACCCTAAGTCTCTAATATAGAAATGAGATAATACTTCCTCCGTTCGGAAATAAACGATGTTCGACTTTTGTGCACGTAGTTTTATGAGGTAAAAATTATATAAAATCTTATTTGTTTTAATCAATTTTTTTCATAGTTTAATATCTATTAGTAATAAATATTAAATTGTGAAAAAATTAATTAAAATAAATAAGATTTTAATTAATTTTTTTCACAATTTAATATTTATTACTAATAGATATTAAACTATGAAAAAAAATCCCCTCGGGAGGGGCAAACAATACATGATATCCAAGCGGAAAATTAAGAGCAAAAGCCGCGAGGCGATCGGCAACCGAGTTCGCCTCGCGGTAGATGTGACGGGATTAGACAATCCAATCCCTACTAATGAAGCCTTGGCATTGGGATAACAGGCTAAAAAGAGGGTGACTCTTATGAAGACGATACATTTATCCTAATATAACGTTTGCTTTTTTGGCGAGATGATAATGATCAAGTTTCTTGCTTAAGTGGTGAACTGATCAAAATTGGAAGATTAAAGCTAGAGATTAATCTAGTTAAAGATTGAAATCTCGGTGAAAATTTTAATAAAATTTTAGCATTTGTAAATAGATTAAAATAGTAAATTATTATTAGACATGACAAATTATAGAGTCTTACAAAACTATTTTTTTTTCAAAAATCGTAAAAGTTTTACCATAACTTTGAAAAAATCTAATCAACTTGTGCCAAACAGACCCTTAATCTAGCACACATTTTCAATCTAGACTCTAGAGACATCAATCTTGTTGAACCCATTTTTTTTTTTTTTTTACAAATTACATAGTTTCAATATCCTTAGATGGCTGGTGAATGGTGATTCGATAATAGAAGAAGAAAAAGAGTGAAATCCACCGATTGTGGAAAATAATTCACGGGTGGTCTCTCTTAATTTCTTCTTTTTTCTTTTCTTTTTTTCATATGAAATCAACAAAATGCCTAAAGTTTTCTTCTTTTAATGCAACTGAAACAGAACAACTTCTAGCAGGCCTACTACGAGTATAGATGAGACAAGAAATCCGAGAAAAATATACACAAGGGGGTGAAAACTTCACAAAACCTCCCTTTATTTAGTCCATTTTAGACAAATCACCCCATTATCTTGAAAATTGCATTGTTTAAAAGTTACCACCCATATCCATTTTTTGAGTTTTTGACCTTTATTAAAACATCAAAAAAAAAATGTGTGACATATTCAATCCATTAATATAAATATCAGATTGCCTAGTATAAGTTAAGAATCTAAATTAAAAAAACTGGTTCTCTAATGGTTGTCCCTATATACACCGTAAATTCATAGATTAGAGATGCTAATCAACATTGGATTCGACGTTATATCGTTAATTATATTACAACGTAGGATCCAACGTTGTAATATGTGAAGTGAAGGATCAGAACGGGTTGAACCGGGCTAACAACGTCGGAACGGACGTTGATAGGGTAAATTTTACACAATTTTTTCACACCCACCCATAACAACAACAAAAAACACAACGTGCTTTTAGACGTTGTTAATCAATTTTTTTAATATATTATATTAGGCCCGATCTGACCAGTATTAGCAACGTTGAATTAGACGTTGTTACATCGTCTAATTCAACGTTGTTACAACGTTCGAATTTTGTAAGTGAAATTACAACGTCGGATTGGATGTTGTTAGTCCACCCACAATGGTTTTGGGTAAAATGTACACATTTGCACAAGATGTGTAAAAATACACATCACTTTTTAGTTATTTGCTCCATTGGTGAAATGTGCATTTTTTACACATCATTAAAAAACAATTCATTTAAAACAAAAAGGAAAATAAAATTATAAAAAAAATAAATCAATGAAATGGTCTTATTTTTTGTAAAAGTTTTTGCACATGTGGGAGGTGGTGTGCTCAAATTTGCACATTACATGCTCAAATGTGTACATTTGCACACACCCAAAACAACCAATGGAACTAAAAAATGTCTAAAAAATACACATTTAAATATTTACACACCACCATTGTGGATGGTCTTACAACGTCGGATTAGACGTTGTTACAAAGTCGGATTGGACGTTAAGTTGCTGTGTATATAGAGAACCTTTCTCTAAATCGGTTATTTCATGAGAATTAACTTAATGAAAATTGTAGTTCCCACGTCTAACCAAACAAGCCTTACTATTAAAGATTAAAGAGGGGCTAAACTTTCAAAATAAAAGGTGATTTTGTGCAAAATTTACTTAATTAAGGTATAGCTTTTGGAAGTATACCCAATAAAAAAAATGTCTTATTTGGGTCAAACTTTGTTGTCTTATTCTACTTCCAAATCTCCAATGGATGAGCAAGATAAGGCCTTAGTGGGCCCCACTGTGTATCCCATTTCACGCAGTTGATCTCGTGACCCTCCCTTCCACTGCATCTTCACCTTAACGGCCAACGAACTTGTGACTTTCCCGCGTCCCATTCACCTCTCTATAAATGGCACTGCAAACCTCCCACAGCCTACCTCAAACCTCCTCTCCCAGTCTCCCTCCTCCTTCAACCTCCTCGAGTTTTTCGACGTGTCGAAAAAATGGCTCTAAGAGCGAAATCGAGCCTCTCATTGATCCTAATCCTATGCACAATGAGCCTCTCCGGAGGAGTGTTCACCTCCGGAGATTACTCTGATGCGCTTGAAAAATCCATTCTCTTTTACGAGGGCCAACGTTCTGGGAAGCTCCCAGCTTCCCAGAGGCTGGCCTGGAGAGGCGACTCTGGATTGCACGATGGCTCGTCTTCTAATGTAATTTCTTAACATAATAATCTCAATCTCAATTACTCGACATGATCTAGTTTTGAGTAAATTGACCTCTTTTTTTCGTCGGGTTTTAGGTGAATCTTGTAGGAGGCTACTATGATGCCGGAGACAACGTGAAGTTCGGTTTGCCTATGGCGTTCACGACGACAATGCTAGCGTGGAGCATAATCGAGTTTGGTGGCTCAATGGGCGGCCAACTCGACAATGCCAAAGCCGCGCTTCGTTGGGGATCGGATTATCTCGTTAAGGCGGCAACAGCCACACCCAACACCCTATACGTTCAGGTGGGAGACCCGAACCAGGATCATCGGTGTTGGGAGAGGCCCGAGGACATGGACACTCCGCGCAACGTCTACAAGGTTTCTCCGCAGAATCCAGGGTCCGATGTGGCAGCCGAAACTGCAGCCGCCTTGGCTGCAGCCTCCATAGTGTTCAAGCAATCCGATCCTTCTTATTCCACCAAGTTACTTCACACTGCAATCAAGGTAATCACCCGAAAAAATCGCATAATGTAGCATCTTATGTTCGATTCATTCTCGTATATACTTACCGAAAAATCGCTTGCCATAGGTGTTTGATTTCGCAGACAAGTACCGGGGCGCTTATAGTGACTCCCTTGGCTCAGTTACCTGCCCATTTTACTGCTCTTACTCAGGCTACCATGTAAGTGTTTTCGGGTTTATCCAAGGCCTTGTAGTGTTCTACATGTGTACTTAGATGATCGAATTGCGGGTTTATATGTGACAATCAGGACGAGCTCTTGTGGGGGGCGTCGTGGATGCATAGAGCTTCGGGGGATGCTTCGTACCTCACCTACATCCAGTCGAATGGGCAGACGTTAGGCGCTGAAGACGATGACTACTCCTTCAGCTGGGATGACAAGAGAGCCGGGACCAAAATCCTCCTTTCGAAGGACTTCTTGGAGCGACGAACGCAGGAATTCGAGGTCTACAAGGCGCACTCGGATAACTACATATGCTCACTGATGCCAGGAACAAACTCATTTCAGGCTCAGTACACCCCAGGTTAAAATTAGCCTCAATCTGCGACAAACACATCACGCCAAACGAACCCTACAAACCATCATCTAACTAACCAAGTTTTTTTTTTTTGTCAGGAGGGCTTTTCTACAAGCAAAGTGACAGCAACCTCCAGTATGTAACCTCAACGACATTCCTCCTCCTGACATACGCGAAATACCTCAAAGCAACCGGCGAAGCCACGACGTGTGGTGGCTCAGCCGTGACAGCCGAAAGCCTCATCTCCTTAGCCAAGAAACAGGTGGACTACATCTTGGGCGACAACCCGGCAAAGATGTCATATATGGTTGGATTTGCTGAGAAATACCCTTTACATGTGCACCATAGAGGCGCGTCATTGCCCTCTTTACGGGACCATCCGAGCCACATTGGGTGCAATGACGGTTTTCAGTACTTCCACTCGGAATCACCCAACCCGAACCTCTTGGTAGGAGCTGTCATTGGCGGGCCTGATTACAATGACGGCTTCTCCGATGACAGGAGCAACTATAGGCAGTCGGAACCTGCCACTTACATCAATGCCCCGTTCGTTGGCGCCCTCGCCTTCTTCGCAGCTGAAAGCAATGTTCACTGATGAAGAAGTTGATGTTTTGTTTTTTGTTTATTGAGCTTCAATTTGGCTTTGGCTTAGCTTCCTGTGTGATGATTTCAAATCAATGTAAGTTGTAACACTAGTGAAGTTTGTTCTCTGATTCAAGTAGAAATCAAAATGTAGTTTTTTAGAGCTGCAATGTGAAATACAATCAAAACTATGAAGCAGATCGATCACCTGAATCATACCGAAATCCCTGTTTAGCATCCAATTTCAAATTTCCAAATCCCTAATTTCAGACTCTCTCTCCCAACAAGGATCTCAGATTTGGGAATTGACTCAATTGAGAGTTGTTTTACTCCATTCAAGCAATGGCGAGCTCCGTCTGATAATATCTTCCGCCGGCGAGATCCGATTGACAGAGATTGGATCCGATGACCGCGTGATCGTCCACTTCGACGAAATCGGGTTAAAACCCTTGAAAATCGGAACTTTCCAAGGTCGGATTTTTCCTCTGAAATCGCTAATCAGGGAACGATGAGACCAGGAGATTGCCGATTTCGAGATCTACAGCTTCAACTCGTTCACCAATGGCGCCACCTCCTCCAGTGTTTACGTTTGCACCTCCCAATGAACGGATGGGGGTTTCCCAAATAGTTAACGGCGTCACTCCACGGGAAATGACGTCTTTTAACGGCAACAGTTAATTCAATCCTATTACTTGGGAAATTTCGTAGTACATCTAAAAAATAATATTTTTTATTAATTTTTTTACATAAGCTTATACAGAGTATATATTACTAATAAGTATACAGTTATGTAAAATATTTAATAAAAAAATATTATTTTATATAGTTTTTAACTCTTTAAAAAACGTATTAAAAAGTTAATAGACTTATATTTTCAAACGGAGGGAGTATTATTTTATAGATTCATACATGTACAGCAAGGCAAGTAGAAGTAGGCAACAAAGAACAAATGTTATATACACTTGACACTCGTACAAAATAATCCTAGATTCATTTAAATTTCAGCTTGACACATGTCCAACACATGAACGGATCATCTTTCATAGATCCGTTCATATGTTTTTTTTTCAAAAAAAAGTTTAAATTTTTTTAATATATATATATATAATTAATTGACATAATTTATAATATATTTTATTTTTGAATTGACATTATTTTAAACACATTTTGCATGCTTGAATTGTGGAGAGGGGTGTTGGAGTCTAAGGGTTTCAGAATGAGTAGGACGAAGACCGAGTATGTTCAGTTTTCTTTTGGAGAGGGTAGGGATACAGAGGCTTCAGTTGTTCTGGGGGATGATCTTGTTCCAAGGAAAGAGTATTTCAAGTACCTTGGTTCGTACGTTCAAAGCGATGGGGGTGTCGAAAAGGATATTGAGCATCGTATCCCGGCGGGGTGGTTGAGATGGAGAAGGACGTCAGGGGTGTTATGCGACAAAAAAGTGCCGGCGAAATTGAAAGGGAAATTCTACAAGGTGGTGGTTAGGCCGACCGTATTGTATGGCTCAGAGTGTTGGTCTATTACGAAAGCTCAAGTACAGAAGTTGTCAGTGGTTGAGATGCGAATGTTGCGTTGGATTAGTGGACACACAAGATTTGACATAATAAAAATTGAAGACATTAGGAGCAAGGTTGGAGTTGCAAGTATTGTTGACAAACCGTGGGAGTCCAAATTACGGTGGTTTGGACATGTTCGTAGGAGACCTCTATCAACCCCTGTGCGTAGGTGTGAGAGCTTGGAGCTTGGTGTTGTATCTAGAGGGAGAGGAAGACCGAAGAAGAGCTGGATGGAGGTTATTCATCAAGACCTCACTTTGCTGAACCTTCCAGAAGAAATGGCATTGGACAGAGACCACTGGAGGAGGCCCATTCGGGTTTCTGATGTTTAGAAGTTCGAGTCTGGGCATTGTGTCCTACTGTTCACGCTCTTATTCTTTCTTCTTTCTTTCTTCCTTTCTACCTACCTCCTATAACCTATTGTCTTCTTCTCTACTGCTTGCCTTGCTTCCTTGCAATTTAAGTGGCTTATTTTTGGGTCTATTGGAAACACTCTCTCGAATTGTTCAGGGAAAGAGTGCGTACATCCTGACCCCCTAGACCCTGCTTAATTGCGGGATATACTGGGTTGTTGTTGTTGTTGTAATAATTAATTTTATGTTTTAAAAAAACATAAAATTGATTTTCTAATGTAATTGATCTTTTAATGTTATAAATTTTTTAAAATGAATTTTTTTTATAATAAAAGTTTATAAATTTATAAATATAAGTAGGTCATTATGTGGAATGTAAATATATTTTTTTAATTTTTTTAAAGTAAAATTATACCCGAAATAATTTCGTGGTGCATCGGGGGTTGTAGAGGATCCGGACCCATGAAAGAGCTAAGAAAAACAGGATGCCCAAAAACAAGATGAGATGGAAGGAAATCACGATGGTGGAACCGTTGCACCCAACATCGTGCAGCAGTTCCAATTACATACTGTATTTTGCAAAACAGGATGTTGTATTGATGAAGAATTTAATTTTAAAATGAATTTCATCTAAAAACCTAATTGGTTACTTCCCATTAGGATGGCAAATCTATATAAAAAAAATTATTAGTCATAAAAAATTCATTTTCTCTATTTTACATGAGTTGTTAGACATACTGTTACACTCTTACTAATAAAAATCAATCCCAAATAGGATTTATAAGTTGTAAGCTTGCCTTTAGATGGCATCTTCGGGTATTAAATTGACATTTGCAAGTCTCGTGGAATGGAGTTTTAATTCCCAACGCCCTTCTACTTGAGCCACTCAATTTTGCATTTGCCCAAAATCAGACCCATTATTCCATGAAGTTAATTTAATAAGGAGTACTAGTTTCTATAACCAAGTATACCAAACTTACATCCAACTAATTCATCTCTTATCAAACGTTCCCTCAAGGTGCAAGGAACTCAAATGTTATTTGTGGATGAGTTTATACTTGAATGGCAATGGATCGATTAACTTAGCCATGGGTGGACATGGGTTCGACGACCTTTGCCTACTGAGAGTTAGCGCTTGTTGGTTACCCTGCTAATCTATTTGGATGCTTAACTCATTTAGTCCAAAAGAGTTTTATTTTAATCAGATTCGACGTTTAAAATGCGTTCTTCCCTTTCATCAATTTATACATTCACTAAAATATGAAGTTGGTGTGTGTGATATATAAGTCATATAACATCATACGGTAACAAATCTAATGTAAGATTCCCACCTACAATACTAAGTGATTGTTAGGGTTCAAGATTTCGATTTCAAATTGCACGGAATTTAAATTTGAGACGATCTTGATAAATTTAGTGGTTGACTTTGATCGAAATGCTTGTGATTCATTGTTTTTGCTTGGTATTTGAGTTGAAATTGAAAATATTTGTCAATAATTTAAAAAAAAAACCCACAAAATCAATAAGTTGATAAACATGTATATTGATTTTCACCGCTAATATCTAAGTTAGGAGGTGGAGAGAGGGATTTGAGATAAAGAAAAGTGGGTGAACATGAGAAAGGGAAAGAGAACATATTTAGGGCTCGTTTGGTTGAAATTTTGGAAAGGTAAAGGGAAAGGAAACGAATGTAGTCCAATTATAGTTTAAGATACATTGTTAAAAAATTTAATCATTACCCTCTCATCCCAATTTTTCATACAAAATTGGTTTTGTTCCTCCTTATTTCAATTACTAATTTGAGCAAGGGGTAACCATATCCCCTATACTCCTCTAATCATTACCCATCTCATCTTATTTTTAACACAAAAAATAGCATTCTTCTCTTATCTAGATATATTTTCCTATACAAAATTTGTTTCCATTCCGTTTACCTTGCATTCTTATACCAAACGAGCCCTTAATGTTTAGCGTTCAACTTTTTTCCTGCAAATATACAGAAATTCTCCAATCTTTCCAAAGTTCTCTATTTTACAAACCCATGTACATGAGCCATTGGAGTAGTAAAATACCATTTTTTTTCAAATTTCTCTCTTTTTTCTAAAATACAGGAGTTGTTGGCGATGCTCTAAAACATTTTTTACCAAAAAATGCTTATCTTTTCAAGTTAAAAAACGATTCTGGTCTTCTAGACCTCATCCATAAGGATGCCATCGGGTAGAGCACGCTCACCCGAATTTTTTCCTAATCAAAAAAAAAAAAAAAAAAAATTTGTGTGCATTATAATTTATAATACATGATGATCCAAATGAACCCTTATAATGAACTTTTACTAAAAAAAACGTTAATCTTTTCGGGTTAAACTCTTTAAGGAGGATTAATTAAATACGATTGCATTATAATATCATAATATTACTATAATGTATTCGTTCCAAACACTCCCTAACGCAAAACCATCTGAGCAAATACCGTGCAAGTAGCTTCTTGTCTGTATCTGCGCTATTAATCCCAGTGTGACGAATGTTTCAACCACATTAATCCCCGAAAATAATAATATAAAATAATATAAAATAAGCAAAGAAATTTCAAGAAGGCAACAAGGAATTGAATCCCTCATGTTCATTTTAGGCGGAGCTGCTCCCAATGGCGGCATCCATCGCTCACCTCCAAAATTGGACCCGATAAAGCGGTGCCATCGAGACTTCGAGACACTCGTCTTCATCTCCAAAAAACACCCACATATCTGATTTTTGCTTTCTTCCTGTGATTTCAGACCACAAAAAGCAGCAGAAATCATCAAATCAACCAAGAAAGATCGAATCTTTACCCCTTTCTTTCAAGATGGGGAGTGCAGACAGAGGTGGGTTTGCTGTCGATGACAAGGGCGGAGCGACTGAGTACGATTTCGGATTGGGGTTGAAGATGATGATGATGGCCAATCACCATCAAAGCCCTAACGATGAAAGCTCCGCAAGCATTGATTTTTCCGGCGACCGGGATACTCCTGCAGCTGGCGGTCGCTCCGGCGGCGCTTCTGGTGTTCGTGGCGGTGCAGATTTTGGGTCCATCTTTTGCAGCAACTCCACTGATTCATGGGGTAATAACTGATAAAGTTCTCACCTTTTTCTTGTGCTTGATTTTTTGTTGTGTACATATTTTTATTTTGGGGGTTTTCTGGAGGGCAAAAAATAGCTAAAAAACTGTCTCCCTTTTGGAAACAAACTATTTCATATGCTTTCTTTGATACCTGAAAATCAATCGATTTATTTATTTTTGGGGGTTTTCAGGAGCTAGGGTTTTTACACCTTCACAAAGGCAAGAGCTTGAGAGGCAAACCATAATCTACAAGTACATGGCAGCTTCCGTTCCAGTTCCTTCTGAGCTTCTCATCTCCATGACCTCCAGATACCCATCCAATGGTAAAACCCCCTTTAAACTGAAATCATATGACTTTAATTTCTCGTTTTTGAACTTTGAGCATGTGAAATTAGGGTTTAGTGGCTTTTGTAAAAGTAACATTAGATGAGGGTGCTTGTTTAGCAAATCAGTACTGAAATTAGTTGTTTGGGGCTTGATGTGTGGATTTGGTTTAATGTAGAACATGGAAGTGGGTGTGGAAGGAGTGCAGGTAGGAGTAAAGATCAAGAGCCATGGAGGTGCAAGAGAACAGATGGTAAGAAATGGAGGTGCGCAAAAGATGCAGTTCCTGATCAGAGATACTGTGAGAAGCACTCCCACAAAGGGCGCCCCTCCCGTTCAAGAAAGCTTGTGGAATCTGCATCAACTTCATCGAATTCGACTCGCCGGATCAGCAATAAGAACACATTAATTTCATCTCCGAATTCAGCATCAGCCATCAGCTTTGCAGATGTCAACATTAAGCCACAGTTTCTTTACCAGACCACCCCAGCAATGTTCATGCCTCAATATCATCTCATGCCCTCTGAATACAGCAACTCCAGGTGAGTTATTCTATGTTTGTTGTTCATCATTTGAGTATCTTGCTTATCCTTGAAATTGTAGGGAGTCAAATAGTAGTTTACATGCTCCAATGCTATGTGAATTCTTTATTTGTCTTTTATGTAATTGATGAAATTCTGTTTGGTGCCCAAAGGTTTTGTCATTTTTCGTGCCGTAACCCTTAACTTTGATATTTTCCACACGATAACCCAAAAGACTTTGATTATGTTTCTACAAAATTAAATGGTGTGTCTAACATATGCCCTAAGCTCATATGTTAAGAACATCAATTTGGCAAGTTTCTCCCTAAATAACAATTTTTTAACCCTAAAGATTTGTTTTAAAAATGGCTAAATGTGTGAATCTAGTAGAATCAGAAGACCTGAAAATTAAATGATATTTAGTGACTACCAAGGCCAGATTAAGGAGTTTCCTTTGATTTTAAATATCCAAGTCAAAAGATGGAGCATGTGATGCTTGGGAAGGTGCTGTCTGAATTCTCTGTTATGTTACAGTGTTAAGGCATTGTTTTGTTTTGGCATAAATAAATGTTGGCTAGTACTTGAATGCTTTTTGTGTACTTGTTATTTTCTTGTATGTTTGTGGCCATGTTTGACCCAAAAATCAAATTCACTATTTGAAGGTCCCCTGATTGGTTCTTCAAAAGGGAAGCTGATCATGATCAGTCCATTGCTGGTGTACCAGTTGCTTCCCCTTTCTTAGGGCTGCATCAAATGGGTCCTGCTGCAAATCCACCTTCCACAAGAGCCAGTGGCAGTGATTTCATGGGCAATGAGCAGACTCACTCCCCATTGCCCAGGCAATTCCTCGACGAAGGCGCTTCCGATAGCAGCCTGCTCACCCTTTCGATGGGAGGTGGCGGGGTCGACGTCTGCAACGAGGAGACTGAAGACGCGTCTGCTGCACAGCTGGGCATGGGGCTGTTCAATTCCGAGAGGGATGGTGACATTGACGCTCACTTGAGTGAGAGATACGCGTGGATGGGCTCGTTGGCTCCCGGTGGGCCTCTAGCGGAGGCCTTGTGTCTCGGGATTATAGGGGCAGGTAACGCTGAAGGCGGTGCTGACAGCTACCATGGACATGGTGAATTGGGCTTCATGAAGTGATTCCATTGACCCTTGCAAGATGAATTTTTTCCCCAACAAGAAAGGAAATTGCTTTGTTGTCTTTTGATGTGAAAGGCATTTTATTTTGTATGTCAAGTTGACAGTTAAACTAGGAGTAGCTGTAGTAAGCCATATGATATGTTGTTTCTGTAACTAATCTTCAAACATTTGATACTTTGAAAGATCGTAATTTTTTTGAACTTTGAGGTCAATCTCCATTGGTCCCCTTGGGCTAAGGAGCAGGACCTTGGGTAGACATGGCTCCGATTGGTATAGGCGTTTGGGAGCTTCTAGGAGCTTTTGAACATGAGCCGCTGCTAATTTTGGGTGTTTGGCTAAGCAGCGTTTGATTGTAGCGGTAGAGTTTTGAACGCGTTAGGGATTGGCTCGAGGAGGGTATTTTGGATGCTTCCATAACAAGCCTTTGGAAGCGGATGAAACTATACTTATTGCTTTGCCCTTACTCGCTCGATCTCCTGGTTAGGGATGTTATGTGAACACGAGTAGCTCGAATTTAACTCGTACTCGTTCGATAAAAACTTAGCTCGAGCTTGTTCACTTTCTAAATGAGCAGAGTATGAACACATTTTTAAGCTCAGTTCAAAACTCGGCTCGTTCGAATTAAGCTCGAATAACTCGAATTTTATGGAATTTCTAAAATTTTCCTTAAGCTACTGTTAATGAGCAATTAGAAGTGTTTAAAGCTCGAAAAAAGCTCGTTCGAGCTCGTTCATTTTTTAAACGAGCCGAGTATGAGCACATTTTTAAGCTCAAGTCAGAATTTAGACTCGTCTCGAGTTCTTTTATATCCTAAATAAATTGAATATGAACAAGCAATACTCGGGTTGTTCGGTTCGAATAACAACCCTACTCCTGATAATGTGGACCCTCCTTTCTCTCTTGTTGCCCAATTCCATTTTGGGACACAAATTGGTGATTTTTGTGATAGGAACTTTTCAGGATGGGAGATTAATAAGAAGTTGTCTAATGGTTATGGTGTGGGTATAGATTCATGTATGAGTGGGAAGTTTTTTGGAACGTATCTATATAAAATCTTAATTTCGTGGTAACTATTAATAATTACGAAATTGTTAAAAAAAATTATAAAGATTTATTTTATATAGTTTTTATCATCCTTAAAAAGCATATATGAATAGTATACAATATGTTTTTTCGAACGGAGGGAGTAGTAAAAAAATCTTATATTTTAAATCAAATGGAGTATATAAAATAATGAATTATGATGGAATTAGACCAATAATTATAAAAAATAAATAAAAATTCAGCTGAAGCAAAGTAAAAATATCGTTCATTCTTTTGTGAAGATGTGTGGATGTCTTCTCATACTTGCCGACGCTTGGAAAAACCGTGAGATGTGCGATCGACACCCGAAGGCTCGGAATGGAGTCCAAATATGAGGTATGTGCAGTTGTTTCCAGAGTCTTTCCTGTGTTGTTTCTCCCGTTAGGCCATCTCCCATGGTAAGCCAAAAAATGGGTTTTGGCCTAATTTTGCTCCCACCTTAGGCCAAAACTCATTTTAGCCTTTTTGTTTGGTTTTCATTTTTGGAAAGCCAAATGTTATTTATTTACTTATTAATTTATTTTTAAGTGTTTAATATTTATGTAAATCTATAAATAATACAATTATAAACCTATATATTTTATAGTCATGGTTTTCAATTAAAAATAAAAGTTGTTCTATTGTAAAGATATTCAAGAGTTCTTCAATATGACTATAATATTTGACATATTTGAATTATTATTGCATAAATAATATTTTTAGAAACTGACATTAATATTTTTTTTATTATAGATTCATCAAAATTCTAATAAAAAAATAAATATTAAGTTGCTCAAAGTACTAAAGAAGAAAAAACAAGTACAAAATGAAACTACCAACTATTGAATCATGATCACATCTAATATTCTAGTAAATCCGCATTACTCTCTTCATAACCATTTCCTGTTCTGAAGCCACCAATTCGATCATCTTCATGTATATAGTTTTCATTGCTCGTTCGAAAGTTACCATAGTCATAATTTTCAATAGTTTCATTTGAAGAGTGAGATGTTGATAATATTCGAGCAGAATTCATTGTTGATTCAAATAAAAAGGATAAAGATATAATCAGATGACAGAAATGAGATGTGAAAGTTCTAAATTATGTTAATATTTATAGGAAATTTAGCCTACCAAAATTGGCCTACGGTGGAAACAGTAAAACCGTATAATATGCCAAAAAAGAATATTATATAGAATATTCTCTTTTGGTAGACTATTTTTCCTAGCCATTATGGCTCACGGGGAAAGATGCTCTTAGTGGCCACTCCTGATATCCTAGCGTTTCTTCTCCAGCTTCTTGTGTTTTGTAGTGCTAGCTTTCCCCGTTTTTTTTTTTTTTTTTTAATTCGGTTTCTTCTCATGATGGTCTGCCCATTTACCGATTTTTCCGATCTCTCGAAACATAAGATATAGTTTCTGGTATACTGAATCACTACTTGTATTTAAAAAAAAAAAACGGTACCTTCTACAGTTCTACGGATCCCTAAAAAGAAGGTAAAAATCCATCTCATATGATGGACATATCCCAAAACCACCGAGATTGAGATGGGCGTTTTGCTTAATCCCGCGTTTGTAAATTGTAATGCTGAGCTCCTTCGGCTACAAATTGTGTAAAAGTAAAACCCATGGAGGTGGTTCAGCTGCAAAGCGCTTCGCCTTCTTTGTGCCATAAACAGTTAAACACAGTAAGTTACCAATTTACCATTTATGTGACTGTTTTTTTGTTACACTTTGAAAGCTTGATGATTACAATTTACAGTACTTGTATAACGTATTCATCCTGTTTGATGAAATGCCTGAACGAGACAAGGTTACATTGAATGTGAATTCAGTCTGTTTCAGAAGGATACATTGACTGTGAATACAGTGAATTCATTCTGTTTGATAAAATGCTTGAATGAGACCCATTGTGAATTGTGATCTTCAAAACACTGTAAATTACTAAATTGACTGTGCACACTTACTGTTCGATAAAATGCCTGAATGAGACAAGATGACGTTGTTTTCACCCAGAATGTGCTAACTCTCCCCTATGGAGATATCAAGGGGCCAGCCATCATTTATTCTCTCAATTTGGTGCCTTCCCCTTATACCCACTTGACCTATTCTCCATCTGGGTTGTTACACGCTTAGCCTTAGCCCTGCGCTGTTGATTTTGTTTGGTTCTGCACTTGGAGGTGTATAAAAACAAAGGGCTTTATTCTATGATAGGCATGGCTGTGAAATCTGGTGGCACATGTGGTCTTTGCATGTGACTTTTCATTGTTATTCTGTCAATACCCTGTTTGTACTCTACTAGGAATATTCAATTCAAGCTCTTCATCACCACAATAGTACAAATAAGTCCTTATACATATCTTTATTTATAATTGTTTTTTGTGTCTTAAACATATGGATCTTTGTTAGTAGCATGTTTCGAGTTGGTTATGATTCGCTTAGTTTATCAGATTCATAACTACTCTCTTGGATGCACTGTAAGGATAAAATGTGCATTCAATAATATTTGATGGGCCAGCACTAGAAATCAAATTATATGTAACAGATAGAGTGGAACGAAAAGCACAAGGAATACCGATGCTCCACTGAAGAAGTGAACAAAGTCCTTCATCATCAGTG
Source organism: Persicaria maculosa (assembly GCA_963922045.1). Taxonomy (NCBI): domain Eukaryota; kingdom Viridiplantae; phylum Streptophyta; class Magnoliopsida; order Caryophyllales; family Polygonaceae; genus Persicaria; species Persicaria maculosa. The sequence goes on from OY998264.1 coordinate 1,808,111, forward strand.
AAGCCGAACAATTCACTGGGAAAGAAACAAGATCAGATACACTAGGATGACTTCCAATGCCTAGTTGTAGCTAAGAGATCTCTAACTAAGTTAATTTTACATGTCAATCAGGTTGATCATGACCCTTTCTAGTGATTTTGGTCATGCCCCGTTTATTCAATGCAACCATCTTCTGATTTGAGTGGTTGAAGCCGGGGAGACTTCACCACAAGCACTGTCAGCATAATATGATTGATAGTTCCCTCTTTCTATAGCAGGGCATACACTCCGAAAACTCGGACTCCTTAAAGAATAGCTAAAGCTACTATTGTCTGTGCAGACACTACCATATTCTTGAATTGGATAAGACAGGCGCTTCCTCACGGATCCGCCTCGCTCTCTGCTTGGCGTAGAAGGCCTTTGCTTAGGTGTGCTAACTGATCTGACCTTGGCCTTGGCTGACTCTGTGGTCGCCATATAGTTGGGTGTGGTTGCGGCTGTTCCACAGCTGCTGGCACCCCTATTGTAAGTGTACTTGGACTTTAAGGAGGGTGTGTTTGCTGTTGAGTGACTTCTTCCTTCTCTTATGCTTCTTGGACTTGCTGGACGGACCTGTAAGGGCTTGGTGTGGCCTGAAGACGGTGGCGAAGGTGTTGGATGGGATAAACTATGCCTTGATTGTGAGATGGTTGGTGCAGCAACCTGTGGACTCTTCTCTCTTTTGTGATAATTGTCGTATGTCGATCTTTGACGAATGGGTGTCCCGTTAGAGTGCTGTGGTGTCGCTGCTGTGTCCATCTGGACAGTTTTAATGGACTCCCTTCTATCAGTTGAACCCCTGTTTGCATTGTCCTCCCACTGCTTCTTTTCCATCCATTGGCCTAGCCAATCTGTTCTCTCATCTATGCCTTCCTCGGCTCTCAATGTACGCATGCTGCCAGATCTCCGTACCTTGACATTAAAAAAATGGACCATTCAGGTGACGAGTTCACAACAATATCGGATAAGATAAAACTTGTTGCTGAGATAGAAGTGTAAGAACCTGTTGCGAGAGAGCATGAGCGAGTGTTCTTTCACTTTTCGGAGCAGATGCAGATTCCCTCCTGCCTGGCAACGTTGCTTCATCGTCCTCAAATATACTAGGGAAGCCTCCCCATTGATCTGTGGTGCTTCTTTCTTTAGCAGACTACAAAAGAGAAACTCATGTCATCAAACAAATCAATACTCAGACTATGTTCTTGGATGACGGCCATAGAATTGATCCTTTACCGTTGATTTTCTCTGTCGAATGTCTTGCATATATCTATCCCACAAGTTATTGCTCTCAGCAAACATGGATTTTCTGCTTCTCTCTTGTGGAAGTCTTTGTTGCTGATCCGAAATTTGGTTCTGTACTCGAATCAGAGCTTCCATACATCTAAGAGTGTCCCTTGCCTGTTTCCGCGTATTCTCTCCTCTTATGAATGCTTGAAGCTTCACAATCCCCTTTAGTGCCCGTAAAGCTCTCTTCGCCTTAATTCATAAAGAAAATAATCAATGATCAATCCTTTTTTTCATCTTAACAATGTCAGTGCAAATTGTTACTTACAAGATAGCCCCTGAAAGCTGTCTGGATGAGAACAGCTGCAGTGTAACGCTCCCTGATAAAACTGGAACGTCGAGTGAGCCTAGCGATGTGAGCTGCCGCTTGAGCTGTTGCTGCGGCGGCTTCTGCTGCCGCCATTGTGGCAGCTGCCATAGCAAGGGCATGTGTTTGATCAGCTGCAGCTGTAATTGGATCTCTATTTGTTTGATCTGTCATACTCTGATGCTGCTGATGTTGATTCTGATCTATTGTAGCTTTTCTGAAGATCCATCTTGGCTTCTCTCTTTTCTGCAATTTAACCCGAAAACAAAAATAACATCGATTCGTTAACATCAGAAATAAACCAAGAAGAGCTTAACATGAATCAAACTGCAGTCAGATTTCACAAGAGTATAAGTTTATGTTGCCTTGTCTTGATCTTCTTGCTCAGTTTCTTCCCTCTTCTTGCAGCTCTTCGTGTCGGAACCCTTGGTTGGAGACCGGAAAGCCTTCTTAACAACGGTGAACCAAGAGTTTCCCCCCTTTTTCCCCATGGAAGGCCCGTCAATGCAGAAGGAGGATTGAGGAAAGGTTGACTAGAGATTGGGAGCTAAATAACTAAGGTAAATTGAACTAGCAACTACCAAGAAATGCCTTTGTTTGAAGAGTAGTTTATGCTTATTTATTACCTGTTTTTGCATCTTCAAGATTAGGCCCTGTGGAATAGTTTAGTGATATTTATGAGTAACTTGGCATTTGGTGTGGGCATTTTGTAGGCCACCCACATAAATATTACTGGTGTCAGAGTTTGTGTCAGGTGCCCTTCTGGCATTAGTTGTATCAGTACAGTAAATAAACTATTACTGTTAACTGCACTTATCTTGATATTGGAGAGCTTAGCTAGAAGAGAGAATCTTGCCATTGGGGGATATCATTAACATACACACACAGATAAGTTGCTAAATAAAGAGGCTTGATGGGTTGCATTGCATTGCAATTTGCAGCCTACTAACATAAACACACAGACAAGTTGTCGAGTACAACTTCGACAACTTAACAATTAACGAGACGGGCAAGTCCTATTTTAGTCATTGGAAGGTTTTAGCCGGTGCCCAGGTTTAGTAGTAGGTTAAGAATCCAGTGTATTTGTTGAGGATTAAGCTATGGTGAACATAAAAGTACAGGATACAGGACTGATATGAATGGGTTCACGTGCTGTTGGGCGTTACAAAGGAAGAGGGTAAAGGGAAAATAGAGAGACAGGAGGAGTAGTTGGTACTCGGTAGTATTGTGAATTTGTTGGGAGAGAGAAAAATGGGGCCATTGGGGGAAACAATCAATGTGGTCATGTTTATCGTTGTGGGTGAGCTGACCTCAGACACCACTACACTATTATTCACACATGCTCATCTCAGTCTGCCCATTTTTTTTAAAAAAAAATAAGGAAAGATTCGAAGCACCCGGTCAAGGTTGGGTGGATTGAGAGGCCGAAAAGATCGGCAAAACGGGCAAATCCTTTTGAAACAAAGAGAGCCAGCGAGTGCAAGGGAGAACTCCTAGGAACAACTGGGTCGGACATCGATCACACATCTACAACCCTTTCCAAACTAAATCAGTCTCTTCCCATTGAGCTTAGCTGAAATTTTACACTCCCTCCTTAAAATAAATTAAGATGGAATATCACATAGATACTTTAGTAAAGTGCATCATTTCGGATGGAATCCTAAGAACTTGAACTTCAAAAAATCCTTGAGTTGGGTGGCAAGTGGCCTCGTTCAGCAATTTTGTCGGCCTCTCCATTCCTTTTCTACAGTAGAATGAAATTTTTGCATTTTCAAACCCTTGTAATTAAGTCAATCTTAATAATACCTGTGATGATTATTTCAATCACCCCCAGATGTTTCTAAGGTAATTCATCACACATAAATCTACATTCAGCAACCTTCGAATCCCTAGTTCTTTAACTGTTTTAATGCTTTCCCATAAGGCCACTGCCTCCACACAAAAAACAGACCCTTTAATTGGACCTATAAAAATTTGCAAGCTCATGTCTGAAAATGATGGCCGTATGCTTCCAAAATGCATATGACAAACTAATACTACAACAACAATAACATACCTAGTTTATCTAGAGGAGGGTTTGAGAGTCAAGGTGTAAGCACCCTTTTTTCTTGAATTTGGTAAATAAAGAGTGACCATCCAGACTTCGAACCAGGGACCTTTGGGTACTACCCACTAGTCATTTCCGGTTGAGCCATTCCGGAATGGTTTACGCACCCTTTTTTCGATTGCATCACGAGGACGTAAGTTTCCAAGAAAACTAAAAATATGTTACGGTTCCTGGATGTTAAGTATACAATGGGTGTTATTCAAGACTATTGTGAGTGCAAATAACAACCAAGTTAGCTAAAAAAGGGCGTTGAGGAAGAGGAAATTAATTAAATGTTTATGGGTGAGAGGGGTGTGTTTGGATTGGGTGTAACTGTGTGGTTGACTGGTCAAACTTTCCTTTTTTTAAGTTCCCTGATTTATTGGTCTGCAGTTACCAAGAATGTGATCTGAACGTTTTCCACTGAACTCCATTAAAGCATTAATTATGCTAATAATTGTACTAGTACTACTATGAAGCAAAACTATGTAGTATTTCCAATTTCTTTGTGGTATAGATCAGGGTTTATTCATATTCCTCGGTTTGCAGTACTTCTGGGATTTAAGACTGATTACATATACAGTTTTCATTAATAGCTATCATATAGTTACCTAGCTAAAACATGTGTTCTGGTATGTAGTATATATCATATCTGTCAGATCAATAAACAAGTTTGAGTACTTCTAGTTTCTAATAATACTTCCTTATGGGATACTAAGGAGTGCACTAGTGTATACTAAGGCGGGATTTTTGGTCAAATAAGATTGGTATCGGGATTGATTGTTTGCATATTGCAGATCAATCATTTCGAAATCACGTTTTAATATCTATAGTAACTGTACATTAAAGTTGCGCACTTATGTGCGCAATGAAATATCGAGTATTCCATTTACACTAATGTTTCATGTGACGACAATTAGCGTGGTCACATTACGGATGCTAAGTAAGAGGTGACAATAGGATATTAGGCTGTCGGGTCCTTTAAACTTTGCAAGTCGGCCACAAAAACTTCAATGAGTATCACATTTAAGCATAAATTTCAACAACTATAGCTTGCCTTATCTTCTCTAAAGCAGCACCAGCTACCTACCAGAATCAATCTTGAGTGAGATGGCTAGATTATTACAGTTTGAATAAAAAAAATGTGGCCAATATATTTAAGTCTTCATCAAGATGCAAATTATCACCACAATGTGTAATGTCTGCATACCTTTCACCACTTGTTGATGTCGAGGACTGAAGCTTCCACTGATGTGATCTGCATTATTACACCTATAAGGCATAAATCTTTTACAATTTCTGAATTTTATAGATTAGTCCGAAAATGTATATTTCGTATAAGGTATGTACAGCGTAGCTTACATTGATAAGTAACGGGTTCATAGGCACAGGTGGCAATCGAGTGGGTCTAATTGGAGTTAATATTGTTTCATCTTGGAGTAGGGTTCAACTGTTTTTGGTTGATATATGTAGCATTTAATGGTTGAAAATCTTGTCTTATAATAAATTCGACACTGAAATATCTATATTTGGATTCATTGTTGTTAAATTGATAAATAGTACCTTCTAATAAAGATTTATCTAAATCGTTAACAGATTTGTTGATTTCTGTATGTCCGGAAATCAATAGGGGAATCAAATACATTTTGCCATATTTTTAGTGTGTCTTGATTGGCTCAGGTCCCCTTGAATTAGGTAAGGTTTTGCCGACTCATTGCATATGTTGTTTCTACCATTGCTGTTGTAGTTTGAATTGATTTACTCTTTGGGCTAGCTATGGCCCTTTAATGAGGAAGAATAAGAAAGTTGGGATTGATATATTTTACAATTTCAACTCTTGGGTCGCATCAAATTTCATTCAAGAATATTTTGGGAAATTTTCCTTCACTTTCAACTAGAAAATCATAAAGTTGACATCAAGATATACAATATACAACAAGAAGCCAAAATTAAGAGAGTTGTGAAATGTTTTAATTAATAGAGTATATGAACAAATTACATAGCAGCTTGTCTCCTACAAGTTAAGCAAATAATTGTCTCTTTAATTATTAATTTATTTATTATTATTATTATACAAAATCACAATAAGATGTGATTGAGTAAAAATTGTTTGTAGCCATCTTTACTAATTTCTTAATTCTTATCCATTGAATGATGGTAGGGAAATGCACAATTTTAAAGTCTAAAAACCCTAGATGATCATTTTAAAATGTTTAATAATTCCAATTTTGACTTTGTAATTTAAAAAAGATGAATTATTTGGAAAGAGAATGCTACATAAGTCTTGCCAACATCCTTGACAATAATAATAATAATTACTTTCACTAAAAACAAAAGCTTAAAAGTCATTTCATACTGCAGTATATTAGTATATGCAGTTTTTGTATACAATATATACATATATAGTACCAAAAACTTTCCCTTTTCAGATGATCATCAATTAAATTTTGAAAATGAAAAGATAATCATTAAGGGAAGACATTATTAATATATCATATATATATATATAATGTGTATTTATTTATACTATAATACATATTGATAGAACGTCCAAATCTAGATGAAAATAAATATTGTGAGAAGAAAAACAGAAAATGAAGGAAAAATTAATCTGAACAACTGAATTTATCTATTATCATATTATGATTGCTACTTTATACCTTTCATTGTGATTGCACTTCTCATTGCATATATTTTTTCTATTTATATAGGAAAATGGGTTCGGAAATAGGCGGGTATGAGGGCTTTCGAAATGCATTGCATGTGATATGAGGGCCATAAGGGGGTTCGAAAAGGTAAGGTGAAACTTTCATACTACAAAATGATAGGTATAGCAATTGCATCTACGTAAGTTGGTGAAGAAGATTATTTGGTCTTTGAAATGAGCTAGAGATGGTGTACGTAATGGTAATGGTTGGTAGTAGTGGGGTTTGATCCCCTTTACATGAAAATCTCTTCACTGTAATTATGAATCGCCATCATCATCATCATCACCAACACCTCCTATAGGCTTCTCATGCATATAAATAACCCTTAAATTCACTATTCCGATGTCTTCATTTGAAGTTTGAACTACATGGATACATATTTTATACATGACATATACACATGTTGAGAGGTCTGGATGGGAGCGTCCATTCATTGTTGGTATTTCTATTCGATGTGGGAGGGACACTCCCATCCAATGGGTCCCATATATGAAGGGAAAAAGTAGGGTCAATAATGAACTGATTTGTTACAATCATACATGATTATTGCTCAAAGGTAGTGATCAGCGGCAAGTGTATACATATAGAAAACATAACGTAGTGTTCATCTAAGCGTACATGTAGATATGTTTGTGTATGTAAATGTATTATGCTGATGAGTGGTGGATTAGGTCCAGTGATGGTGACGACGCAGAGGATGGTCTGGTGAAACTCCAATAGAGTTGATCTTCAGCGGTTTCGCTATCATAGGCAGGAGACGACTGAGACAGTAGAAGCTGCTGAAAAGATGCAGTAGGACTGGCTGTATGCTCGTCTGATCCATCATTGTCGTCGGTAAGACAGAAAGGCATAGTAGTGGAATGATTGGTAGGATGAAAAGTACTGTTTATGTATGATAGTCTCCTGGCTGATTCCGAAGCCTCTACTGTCGATTCTCCGTTCAGCTGATAGGCCACCAACCGATCTAGCTCAACCCAGTTAGGCTTGTAGGATGCACAGTCAAACATCAATTGATGATGGTCATTATTTGGTGGGTAAGCAGAATTGATTGAGCTACTGCCATCGGGATCGAAGGGCTGTGGTTCTGGGACATGATGAGTTGGACTTTCTAGTTGTGGGAGGTGCTGGAACCTCTCCTGCACCACCTGATCCATGTTGGTTAGGCTTGTACTGCTAGCTACATATCTGATGCCGGCTGTCTTGTTGTTGTTGTTGATGGTGGTGGTGGTGGTGGTTGTGTTGGTCTTACCCATGTACGAAAGTATATGATCAAGATCATGGGTCATAGAGCTGAGCACGGTCTTGTGATCTATAGGCTGCAGTGAGCTCCTACATGGAGGGCTATCAAGGGCCTTGACATAGTTTTTCTTTTTGAAAACTCGGCATACCACCCATCCTTCCTCCATCACCGAGCACTGATCTCCACCGGAACTAGAGACCTGCCATTTGAATCATATGGGTATGATAATCAGTTTATGTATATCTAGCTCTTGATGAATCACTGAATTTTCAACTATAAGCAGTTATGTATAACATTAGATAGTTGCATATAAAGAAGGTTTTGTTACATCATGAACAGGAGTGATATCATCAAGCCGATACTCGTGCATGATCCAGTCGGATTTCTCGCCATGGGGAGCTCTCCCCATGTAGAAAACAAGGGTCTTCCTCATCCCAATCCGCCTTGAGCTGCTGCGTATGACCTTATCACGCCCCGTGGCCTTCCAGAACCCGGCTGCAGTCGCACGGTTTGTTCTCGTCCCTGTAGGGTACTTCTTATCCTTGTGGCTGAAAAAGTACCAATCATTTTGTGCTGAAGATCCAATCCTGCATTTCTCTTCATTCAAAAACAAAAACAGACGAAAAAATAAATAAATAAAAAAACCCAATCAACTCATAACAATTAAGCAATACCCAGATCTTATAACCATGAAAAACCTGTTATCTACCTTGGATATCCCAAGGCTCAAGCTTGTTAAGATCGACGTCTTGGATGACATCAAGATCGATCTTCTGATTAGCTACCTTCTTCTTCAGGTAGTACAGGAGGAGCTCCTCTTCTGTAGGGTGAAACCGGAAGCCCGGGGGCACCTGTGACTGTCCGTTTACCGTCAGATTCATGGCTTCCGAAACTCGCTGTGACCTCTCAAGCTTCAAAGGCTATATCTTGTATTGCTGTGGACATTGATAGTGGATTGCCATTTATATATAAAAGCAGTTATGTGTACAACCAACCTAAAGTAGTACTAGTAGGGAATAGAAGGCTCTAATTGTTTGTAGGCATGCATGGAAAGTGTGGCTAGCTATCATGGTCGGCCACTTATACAGCGCTAAACGACGCGAACTCGTCTAAGGTATCCGACGCAGATGCATACGGATAACGAAAATGTGTCGATTTAGAAGGCGTTTGGTAGAGGTATATGGATATCAGGTATACCTTATTTTTGTATATTGGTTCATTCAAATGTGCTTTGTGGTGAGCATATAACTAAAACCATGAATTTTAGTGATGAAAAGGACAGTGGGACCAAGATTTTGCAAGTTCTTGGAGAGGATGGAGCCAAGCCACCTAAAATAATGCGTGTTGAGTCTTGTTGAGCAAAAGGCAATGGGGAAATTGGGGCCCAACATAAAGGGGTAGGAGCAATGACATTTGACCTTAAAAATTTGTCATAGAAAAGCACCTAAGCTTTAATTTAAAGCTCCAAACAGAAAAAAAAAAAGGAAAAAAGGGTTGTTCATCGACTTCTCTGCTGACTGACGGCTTATATGAATTCTTTGGGTTGCTTTTTTCATCTGTGTTTATTTGCGTGTTTAGTATGTTGTATGTTGGCGGTTAATCCGTCTGTCGATTCGTCGGCCTGTCGAGCTTCAGACTTGTTTGAACTCGAATTTTCACCTAATAAAAAAAGGAACACATTATAATCCCAAGAATGAAATAAATCATAACTTTAATACATTGATACGAGAAAAAAATTATAATGGTTAAGTGTGTAAATGTGAACATTTATATAAGTGTGTAAAATGCACATCACTTTTTAGTATTTTACTCAATTAGTTTAATGTGTATTTTATACACTATTTTTAACTATATATGTTTAAATTAAAAAGAAAAAGGAAAAAAATTAAAAATAATCAATAGGAAAGACTTTTACTTTATTGAAAAGTGATAAAAGTTTTTACAGGAGATGTTATGCTTATATTTGAGTATTTTATGTGCACATGTGCACATTTTAAACACTCAAAAGTAACAACTGAAGTATAATTTATATCAAAATGTGCATATTTAAGCATTTGCACTATAACATTGAAGTTAATCTAATGTATTACCAATGTTCTAAAAGGCGCTAGGCGGCGGGTGACCGCCTAGCGCCTAGGCGGGTGCCTAGGCGGACTTAGAACAAACTTGATTATTTCCTCATCTTTTAACGTATAACACTTGTCAATGATTCATATAATGTAATAATAATCCATATTATCACTCATAAACCCAAATTTGCGGTGCTTAACTAACATTTAAGTAAATAAACGCAAAAGTATGCGTCCGATTAACGACTTTAAAACTCCTAAAATTCAAAACCATAGGTTTGACTCAAAAGCAAATATATCTCGACTTTAGGGATAAAAAAACCCATAAATTCACCAATCACATGTCTAAAAGCTAAAATTAAATAATCGTCGGGCTAGGCAGGACTAGGCGGCGTCTAGGCGGCACCTAGGCGGGTCTAGGCGGCGTCTAGGCAGTGCCTAGACAGATTTCCGCTTAGAGGGCCATCTAGGCTTAAAAATTCCTAGATCCCCTCCCGCCTAGCGTCTAGGCGGTGCCTAGGCGCGATTTTTAGAACACTGTGTATTACAGAAAAAACACTTTTCTAATGAATTTTTTTTATTGTCTAATTTGCACTCTAAATCTCATATCCCTCAAAATGTCTCCTTTCTTTTCCTCCAATCCCATCCCCTCACCATTCATAAATTAAAAATAAAACAAAAAAATATTACAAGAATTAAAAAAAAAAAGGGTTTTGGGGAGAGATGATTGGAGGAAGGGATAGGAGGGGGCATACAGTCAATAGACCGAGGTGAGCGAGACGATCCTATGCTATTGTCGATGAGCTCGTCCGCAAGGATGCACTTGGGTGGTGGCTCACCCGCGGTTGACCACCCCAAATCTTCGACTTGTATCAAAAAAAAAAAAAAAAAAAAAAGGAGGGGGCATACAATTTGGATTGGTCTAATGTATGCCATATACCCACATTAGAAAATAACATTAAAAATCACCAACTTACCCCTAAAAAGTTATACTGTATTTAGCAACCACAACAACCTCAATGGCAACAAGACAATGGGGAAAGTGAGAATTGAAACATCATTAGGGTTGGGAGGCATTGAGCTTTCAAGTATGGTCTTTCTCTAAACATTTGGTGCAAAGGGTGTGTTTAACATGACAAAATATATGTGTCTTTATCAATATATTTTATTAATTTCATCCCTGATTTATTAGATTTATTAATTAAAAGTATCGTATTAATATAACATAATAGGTCAATTATAATACTTTTGAAAGTGGGTTTCTAGTGTTTTTCGGATCTCGAATACAATGAAAATTCAAACATTTACTACCATATATTAGTTGTATTTCTATCTACTTGAAGCCTTAATTAGTAATTACATGCGTGTTCAAATTGGTTCTAAGGTCACATGTTTCAATCTCTCTTATTTTGCACCATTTTCTGCATAGTGGAACTTATGATTGAAAAATATATATATATGCATGACTGGAGTTATTACAAAAAATATAAAGTAAGTTATGGTTAGACCTGGGCAAACACGGACAGGCCCGCTCGGTCCGTCCCGCTCGCCCGCATTAGGAGGCGGGCTTGAACATGGGAAAAGTCCACGCGGGTTGCTAGGTTCGATCTGCGCTCGCAGCGGATGCGGGATTGGACATATTAATCAATCTGTTACGGGCCACTAGGCCCGTAACGAGTTTTTTAATAAAATTAATATATATGTATATATATGTGTTTAATAAATAATATTAATTATTCATTAAAAAACAATAGCTATATATATGTATATAATATATGTAATAACTAATACTAATATATATGTAATATATATATATGCATTCATTTTAATATATATATATATATATAAAATTGATTACATTAAGGCTTAGTGTAGCTTTAATAAGAAAAATTGATTAGGTTTGCGGGTACTCGCGGGCTACCTGCACCCGCATTCGCGGACGAGTTTGGACACGACTTTCAACTCGTTAAGCGGGCTTAGCCTGGCCCGCGCCCGCAACAACGGGACAAAATCTCGGGCAAAACCCCGCCCAAGCCCGTGTTTGCCCGGGTCTGCTTATGGTGTTTTTATGCATCATGGTTTAGTATCAATAAGATATATGAATAACCTCTGGTGGGGTGGCTCAATGATGAGGAGTGAGGGGGTTAACGGGTTCAATCCCAATTCCCTACTTCCGTCTTTTCTCTTTGGTGAAAAAAATCAAGGTTCACCTTACTTCTTATAGTTAAGTCTAGTCGGTTGGCGCAAATCGATTTACCTGATGTGTGACTCTTGTCAACTGGATGACATGCCCGGAGTTCACCACCAAAGCATGAAACGTGAGTTGCCCTAGTTATAAAAAAAATGAACATTTAGAGGAAATTGAAGGGTAATTTTTCTTGGGATGAACTGTGCATTTTGTCTTCTATTCTATGATCAAGCAAATGGAAAATAAAAATTTAGGACCCATTAATCCATAATTATTTTGCAAAAATGTACGGAGTAGAAAATTAGGGCATTTTAAGTTAAAAAAAAAAGTGGGGTTTTTATCTTTTTTGCAACCCACATGCTATAATATGATCATTCTTTAATTATTGATCACATTTTCTTGCATTCATCACTATTGTTCTTTGCTTTTGGGGGAATAAAAGGTGGGAGGCCCAGCTTAATTAAGGCCCTAACTGCGGGAAAATACCCACAAATTAAAGAGCATTTCGATCGATCATTTGCAAAACTTAGATAATTAAATAGGCCAATTCAATGCTATTTATAAAAGTTGTCCAATCGTTATAAATTGGTAAGGGATTAAGAGAGTAGCTATATATTTTATTTTATTTTATATACGAGGGTGGTTTTAGTGTATACAATTCTTACCGTGGTGATGGAACCAGAATTTTTTTAGAGAGGGGAGCAATTTTATATGTTCGGTGTTGTTTATGTTAAAGCAGCATAAAGATCTCTATATAATGCAATAATAAATAGTGTCATTTTAGAATAGCACATCTTGAGTTGATGATAAAACGTCATCATTTTTTCTTATTAAAAAAATATAAATAAAATAGTCGGAAAAAAAAAAACTAACAAAATATGGATAAAAAAGACAATAGAATAAATATTGAGTCAATGTTAAAATTGTTGTACTCTTAACATGCAAATATTGTATAACCAAATATAAGAAATTTAAACATATGCAACTTCTTATCTAATTGTCAAAATAATTACAAATAACCTATGATTTCAAAGTTCTCGAGTGTTGAATGTGAAGAGACAAATATCCCACATTGAAAATATAAACAAAGAAGTCTTAGTATATAACCTAGTGGGCTACCCCACCTATAGCCAATTGGTTTTAGGATGGAACCCCGTTCGGTTTTTGTGCTAGGCTATTAGCGCAAGGGCGCACATGTGCACACGACCCCCGATCTCGAGTTCCAACGGACTTCAGTATGGTATCAGAGCGGAAAAGCCAAACGGCCCGACTCTCGATCCTAGGCTAGCTAAAAAGATAATGAGATGCTAGACCCGTTGTCCAAGTGTCAACTAGATGCGAAAAAACGGCCCTAGTTGCACTTGCGGGGGCGTGTTGAGAGAATGTGAAGAGACAAAGATCCCACATTGAAAATATAAACAAAGAAGTCTTAGTATATAACCTAGTGGGCTACCCCACCTAATGCCAATTGGTTTTAGGATGGAACCCCGCTCAGCTTATGTGCTAGGCTATTAACATACCTATAATTTTCAAACATTCATAACTTTTTACTCAAATGTCAGATTATGGCGTATTATAGATCAAAATGAAGCTATTGACAAGGAGGATACACATAGGTAATTCATCGGATGAGGGATGAGGTACGTGCTCCCCTAGCTCCGCCCCTGCTTATATAGTGTATATAAACTTTATCGTGTACACAAAAATTATTCTTTGATTTTTTTCATGATTATTCATATATATATAATATAATTATTTTTATGTACAATGAAAGTGTAAAAAAACAAAAATTAAATTTCATTTTAACGAATAATTGTCAGTACTCAGTACCACTGAATAATTTCATTATAACGAATAATCACTCAGTACAACTGAATAATCAGAAGTTACTTTTAATCTCATCCGTTGATTTTTTAGTTTAATGACTCAGATTTATTAATATGATACTTATAAAAATTGTGTACAATGATATATTGTGTGTGATAATTTTTAATTTTCTGACAATCCACTAAATTAGGTCAATTATTTGCTCCTTTTTTCTCACATATTGGGCCAATTATTATGAGAATGCCACTAATCATTATACATGTACTTGTGTTAACGTCTAGCTATATGTATACAATTATAGTATATACAAATATGGACAAATTAAAATTCCGAAGTTTTTTTGGCGCTTATATATATAAATTAAACTTGTAGCTATTTCTATAATGTGTTTGCATTTGTATTATTTTTTTATTGTTTTTTTTTCCCCAAAGGTTTAAATCCATCGGCAAAATAGACCGAGTGCGTTGTCCAAAACCTTACTACATGCTAAAACAAAATTTCTCAATCATCAATGTAGAAGAAGATATAGGGCCAGACAAAATGTATCAAGACAAACCAACTAATTGCTTACTAACTATTCATATGGGTTAAATTGGTAATCAGTTATATTGGTATGATATTATTGGTTAAATTGGTAATCAGTTATATTGGTATGATATTATTGAACCAATTTTTTAAAATCGGCTGATAATAGTAATGAGTTTGACGAAGTTGGTATTATTATTACCAACCAATTATATATATTTAAAAAATAAATTCCAATTAAAATTTAAAATAAATAAAAGATGTTAAACTTCTATACTTTATGTTTTTTCAAATAATTTTTTTATGAGAATATCATTCAACAGCTTATTTAATCTACATATAATAAACCAGAAAAATTTACAAAATAATAAAATTGAATGTTGTGCAAATTGTTTGTTACTTTGTCTTTGTGCAAATTTATACAGTATTATATTATTATCTATACACTTAGGCAGATTGTTTGTCATTTGATCTACATACTAAGAAATTTTTGTTCACTATATGTATAGCTTATACGAGATATTCATTTATTGATCATTTTTTCCTTGGTTGGATTTTTTACAAAATGTTTTTTTAATCAATGAAGAAATGTCACAAGCCCCAACTCGGCCCAAACGAACATATTTTAAGTTTCAATCAATTTTATTTTTTACTTATTGAATAATCTATATCTAACTATTAAAAGAAAAATATTTTAATGATGTGTCATCGCCACCATAATTATAGGATTTTCAACCAATCAAATTAAAATAGATTTTTTTTATTTTCTAATCAATTGGTTCAATTTAAAACATTAAATTAGAGTATAATTTATTATTTAGTATATTATATATTTTCTTATAATCTATAATTTATAATATTCTACAACTAACTATTAAAAGAGAAGCATTTTTATAAGGTGTCATCACCACCATAATTACAAGGTTTTCAACCAATCAAATTAAAATAGATTTTTTTTTAATTTTCTAATCAATTGGTTCAATTTAAAAAAATTAAATCTATATCTATATCTAACTATAAAAAGAAAACAATTTTTATGAGGTGTCATCACCAACATAATTATGAGGTGTCATCACCACCATAAAACATTAAATTAAACTATAATTTATTCCTTAATATATTATACATTTTCTAATAATCTATAATCTATAATCTATAATCTAAAAGAGAAGCATTTTGATGAGGTGTCGTCTATATCTATCCATCTATCTATCTATCTATCTTCTATATATATATCTAACTATTAAAAAAGAATCTATATCTAAATTTTAAAAGAGAATCATTTTTTATAGGGTGTCATCAACATTATAATTATAGGGTTTTCAACCAATCAAATCAAAATATATTTTTTTCTAATCAATTGGTTCAATTTAAAATATTAAATTAGTATATAATTTATTCATTAGTATATTATACATTTTCTAATAAATTGGTTCAAATCAAAATTAAACATATTTTATTTTATCTTATAGTAATTTATTGTATTATTATGATTTTATTTATAAAAAATACGCGTCATGACGCAGAGATTGTACTAGTTGATCCTTATAATATTGCATTTAAATATTTAAATTTAGAGTTCCACATGAATGATTAAATTATACGAACTATTAATATTGGTATGTAATTTGCTAAGTGTTTCTTTTACTATGCAATATTTATTTTATAAATTTGGAATTTAATTTTGGAGTTGCATACGTATCATTAATGTCAAAATTTGGTATTTTATCATTACCAACCAATTATATTGGTTAGTTCATACGTGCAATAGTTTATGCTCCGTATGTTTTATAATGGTACGAAATCTATTATTACGAATTGGTTGGTATATGGTAACGATGAAAATTAATTGGTATTGTATCAATTCCACTCTAAGACGGCCATCCCCATTCATGAACCCAAATGTTCATAAATCGGGCAACTTGAAAAAAAAGAAGGAAAAAACAGTTAAATTGCATGAACCCCGGTGGTCGGGTTCAACTGCAAGAATTTCCAAAAGTGGGGTTTATGGGCACAATAATCGAGGGCATGTGGGGACTGCGTGAGCGCGCCAACCAGTTGACACAAAAACGACGCCGTCTTGCACTATTCAGATGTGAAACGCTGTGTACCATTGTTAAAAAATTGAACTAGTGCTGCCACGTGGTCCCATTCAAGAGTTGACACGTGGAAGCACTAGTTAAATACATTGTTAAAATGACCATTTCAACCATTTTAACATTATATATTAAAAAATTTATATTTTTGAATGTAATTTAATTTTATCTACATATAGACATGTACTTTGCATATGTTTCGACTTTCGAGGAAAAAAATATGATATTACCCTATTTCGTATTACACCCATATAATTTATTATCCGACAGTTATACTAATTATAATATTTAATATTTTAATAATAATAAATTATTATTATTATTAAACTTGAATAATTAATACATAATATTTAATAATAAAAAATATTATCATTAAAAACTTAATTATAATATTTAATATTTAATAAAAAATCTGATAGTTATACTAATTATAATATATAAATAATTAATAATTAATGATATTTAATATTTAGTAAAAAAATTATTATTATTAATATACTTAATGAGAATGGATTATATTATGAGTTTAATATAAGAAAATTTCATTTAATAAAAAAGGAAAATAAAGAAAAGTAAGTTGTGAGTCCAAGGATAGGGTTCATGAATGGGGTGGAAAAATAAAAATTTGAAATGAGACTTTTAAACTGATGTGACATTGAAAAAGTAAGTAATGAGTCTCGAAATTGATTCAATAATGCGGATGACCTAATAAGATATATATTGGAGGTGTTTCGTTTACATCATAAATTTAATGAATACTTTAATAATCAGTAAGACTTTGATTAAATGTAAGAATTACACCTCATTACCGGTCGCTTCGGGTTGAGTCAAACCGGGTTCGCTCCTACTTAACGGGTTAAAAAACTCGAACTTTTTAAAGACTTTTTCAAAATATTAAAATATTATCAAAATTAAATTGTAATATAAATATGTCAAATTAAACTAAATAATAACATTATAATTAAATTTATAATAATAATAATAATATTATATTAATAATTTAAGCATAAAAAATCATACTTCTTTGAGAAATATAAAACGGTCTTTTTCTAATCTTGAATTGCATATGTTATAAAAATATGTTCAGTTAAAATTACTCCGTAGATTCTCTTGAACTAGATCAAATACTATACTATTGTTTGATTAAACTTGGAAAAATTTATACTGTAGTAAACTAACCTATTCATTGAGGGAGACGGTCTTGTGGTAGTAAAAGCAATCATAGAAGATTGGAAATGTCCTTGAAACACAGAGTTTTTAATGTCAGAAACGAAATTGGATCTTGATGAGTTTTCTAATGTTGTTGTTCGTCATATTTTCAGAGAGTCTAATGTTGTTGCAGACAAGATCGCTCCTCTTGCGTACAACTGCCCTGTCGTCGACGTATGGAGATCGATGCAGAACTTGAGGTTCTCGTCCTGAAGGACGCTCTAGAAAGGCAATGGGCTCTGCAAATCGTCGGGTTCCTCCCTTTTTGCTTTCGATTTAGTTTTAATTTTTTATTTTGATTAACTAATGTAAAAAAAAAAATCAAGTTGCTACAATTTAATTAAAAAGGTTATAAAAACTCTTCATGTTTTGTTGAGTAATTAAAATGATTATGCAAGTTTCTACTAATTTAATTAGTCATAGTTGAGTCAGTTAAAGTTAAGTGTGCACTAGCACCAACAAGCACTAATTTTTAACTCTATTTTGGTGTAGTTTTCCGTTATGGAGTAAAAAAATGTTAAAGAATGGTGTTTGTGTCTCAAATCCTAATTATTGGTTATCATTCTTATCTCTCAAATAAATTCCATCACTAATCATGATTTTGTCTCAAACACTCCCTAAATTGACACATCAACTAACTTCACTCCTTTTACTAACTTCGACACTAGCTAGCTAGGGTTGTTCGGCTCGAGCTCGATTATTTAATAAATGAGTTGAGCATCAATAACCAACTCGATTCAAAACTCGACTTAGCTCAATTCAAACTCGAATAGTTTGAATTTTGTGAAATTTATATAATTTTTTAAAGTTATTATGTTATGAGCAAGTAGGGTTGCTTAAGTCTCGAAAAAAGTTTGGTTCAAACTCGTTTATTTACTAAACAAGCCGAGTATAGACACAATTTTAAGCCGAGTTCAAATTTAGGTTTGACTCGAGCTCAACTCGTTTCTAAACGAGCTGAATATGAATAAGCAATATGTATTCGACTCATTCGGCTCAAATAACATTTTTATTCCATACTTTCACCAATGTACTGGTATAAGTTGCTAGCAATCCAATGAAGTTCACCTTGTCTATACTATCTATACTATATATATAAAGTTGAGTTTTGCCGCATTAATTACACCTATTAAATGATTAAAAAATAACCCAATATATTTTAAATATTAGCATAAAAAATCAAAAGGTTGTTCTAGCCTAATGGTTAAGGAATAATTTATGTGCATAAGGTCAAAGGTTCAAAGGTTCAATTCTTCTTAACTACACTATTTTTGTATTTTTTTAATTATATTAGTTTATGCCTTTAACTACAATATTTTTCAAGTTCTATACTATATATATAAGGTTGAGTTTTGCCCCATTAATTGCACCTATTAAATGATTAAAAAATAACCTAATATATTTTAAATATTAGAATAAAAAATCAAAAGTTTGTTCTAGCCTAATGGTTAAGGAATAATTTATATTATATGCATAAGGTCAAAGGTTCAATTCTCCTTAACTACACTATTTTTGTATTTTTTTAATTATATTAGTTTATGCCTTTAACTACAACATTTTTCAAGTTTATAATATATTATTTTTATTTGTTTTAAACCTAAACACATCCATTTCTAAAGCAATTATCATTTTTTTTGCTTATATAGTTGAATTGCATGTAGAAGTGAGTAAGAAGATAAATAGAGTCAAGTTAATATATTTGTCGAATTTCGAAGATAAATAAACATATTAAAACTTTTAGAGATAAAAATCATTAGTAATAAAATTATAATGATAATATATTAATTAAAAATATATATTTAAAATAAGTCTCGTGCGTAGCACGGGCCTGCTCACTAGTATTCTTAATAATAATAATGTATATTAACTCTAAATTTTTTTAAAACATAATAGATAATTTAATTTCATATTTTAAATATTCAATTCAAAATGAATAGTTAAGATTTTTTTAAATTCCACATGGAGAAAATCATGTGATTTTTTAAAAAAATATGAACAATTAATCTTACTTTGGTCAAAATACTACGAAATAAATTTCATTTGTTTTTCGATCCGGTTAGATCAGTTTTGGTCAAAATAAATTTTATTTGTTTAGTTATATTAGATCTTATTATATATAATTCATATTATTAGTATGTTTCAAAATGAAAAAAATTATAACAATTAACTCCGGGTCCGATCAAGAACCATTTATATGTTTCAAAATGCATTTGGGTTGTAATAATACAAAATTTTCAACTTATAATTAAAATTTTATGAAAAAAATAGTAAAATAATATTTTATCAACAATTGTTTTAAAAAATAATATATTATTTTATCAATATAAATTATTCCTAATCAATATAAATAAACTATTTATGAACAATCAATACTACGAAAAAGAATGAAATTTGCCACACTTGTTAGCTTCGGTTGACGCATGCCGTGACAATTGATACCCTTTTGCCACGACACTAGTCACGGGTGGCATTGCATCGCGAAAAAAATCAGGTCAGTAGCTTCAGGATGTAGTTGCCGTAGCCACCGCTACAAAAAAAATTGTCATGGATGGTAGCAACGGCAAGGGTCTACTGTAGCTAGACCTGTCAAAGCATGACCCGACCCGAAAAACCCGACCCGTACGTCCGGTAATTTTACGGGTTTGGACCCGGTGTTTTAGACCCGGGACCCGAAATCGACCCGAACCCGAATTATTCGGGACTTTTAGGGTCAAGACCCGGTGACCCGTTGGATCGAAATCGACCCGGTGAGTCAGCACTATGTAGACGCCACACAGGCACTAAATTGAACCCACATAGATTTGTCATGCAATTGCATTCGTTAAGATCACTCATAAATTAAATAATTTATATATTTTACAATTATAGTATGTTTAGAACACTTATTTGTATAAATATGATTTTTTATGCTTAAAATATTAATGTAATAATATTATTATAATAATATTTATAAATTTAATTATAATATTATTATTTAGTTTAATTTGACATATTTATATTACAATTTAATTTTGATATTATTTTAATATTTTTAAAAATTCTTCAAAAAGTTCGGCTTTTTTTTACCCGGTGGGTCTACCCGAACCCGGGTCAAACCCTGTTTGGCTCGATCCGAAACGACCGGTAATCCAAAACCCGATTTATCCGGGACTTTCGAACCCGACCCGAATGACAGGTCATAATTGTAGCTATTGGGTAGATTTTAGTCATGACTCATGACATAGCGATGACAAAGGCCTACCGTGGCAAAAAAATACTACGGCTCCGTTACCTCCGTAGCTAAACATAACCTGTTATTTTTCAAAAAAGCAAAACACAACTTAAAAAAAAAAGGAAATACAATTAAAAGGGAAATAAAACTGAAACTTGGAACATACGATCGATTCAAGCTCTCATCAGTCACCCAACCAACCCTAAACCCCAAATCATCCGGAGGACTCACCTTGCTCCGGCCAAGCTCTTTGTCATCGAAGACTTTAGGTGATCTCTTGAACTGTTTCTGGGTTAGGGTTTAATTTGGGGAGGGAAAGTGGCCGGGTTTGCTTGAATTTTAGGGTTCGATTTTTCTGAAAAGAGTATGCTCGAATTTATTCCTAATTTCATTCTCCCTTATTTCTCAGATCTAGTGTTGTTCAGTTTTTTTTTATACTTCCATGTGTGTTTTGATGTAGATTTGAGAATGGAGGTGTTGAATGACTTATTGTTCGAGTGTAATATGTTTTATTCTACTTTTGCACTAGTTTACTTTGATTTAAAATATAGAATGTTCGTGAAATTTCATCTGTTGGTATGAATTGGATGATGAATCTTATGCTAGAGTCCGCAAGAAAAGGGATTCTTTAATGCAAATGTTGTTTTCATTTGCACATTTGTCCCGTTTTTTCTTCTATTTGAGCATTTTTAATAATGGTATCTTTCACCTAGGTTCAAAGCTACTATACTCCTTTTGCATGACTAAATCAACCAAATCTAATGGTTTGTCAGGTTTATATATCCGTTCCTAATCAATTGGTTTTTACAGATTAGCCAATCTGCCTGAAGAAGAAAAGAAGACAATTGAGGATCCTCATGGCAGGTAATTTGTTGAATTAAAGATATTTATTTCCACCCAACAGTGATAATATACAGTAAAAAATGTATTGTTTCCTAGGGGAGTGGGAGGGCCTGGGGTTGGTAGGGGTGATGAAGGAAAGGCCAGTCGAGTTTTAGTATGGCTATACAGTATACAAGCTTTGTGTCAATCCTTCATTGTGATGAAGGAAAGGCCAGTCGAGTTGTTGATGTTTTTGCCCATACACTGTTTTTGCCCAAAAAAACATTACTCAATGCTGATTATTTTCAATTTTTATGCATTCCTAATGCTGTTCTTTTATTGGTTACTCAATGCTGATTATTTGACATAATAAGTATTTCTAAAATCTTGAAAGTTGTCCCCTTTTCACAAAAAGTATTTTAAGATATAAAGTATTTTAGAGAAATATTTGACATATTATATAAAATCTTGAAAGTTGTCCCCTTTTCAACTTCTGTTTTTCATTAGGTGATCCGGTTGAATTTCTCTAATTTGATTTGAGGAAGGCACTGACAACACTTGAAGATTTGAACAAACACACAAGGTGTTGTTTATATTTTAAATTTCAGCAGTTGGGTTTATCTACTACAATGGCTTTCTATTTGCGAAGGGTATCATTGTCACAAGTTATATCCTGCTTGAAACGAGCACGGTATGATTTATTACCTCCTTCAACATTTTGTATAGCCCCACTTTTGACTGTGGATGTGCATTCATTTGGGGAGTCTTCTTGTGGACTAGATGAGCAACGTGGTATGGAACCTGTCACTAGCAATGTTGATGAATCTGAAGTGTTGAATGAACTCTCTGATCTATTGCCAATTCGTCATAGAAGTGGTAAAAAAATTTGTCCCTTTGTCCCAGTTCCATCCAAGAACCAAAACAAATCACTACCCAATGTAGCTCATGATGACTTGTTACCCCTTGAAGATGTGCTGCCAGGAGTGATGCCTATTTGCCATGGAAGTGGTAAGGTTTATAGTCCCTCGGTCCTGGGTCCACCCAAGAACCAAAACATGTCACTATCCAATGTAGCTCATGATGGACTATTAACCCCTGAGGATAAGTTGCAAGGAGTATTTCTTCATAAACTCAATGGGAAAGCTGCAATTGAGAAAGCCTTAACTAGTGCTATTGCCAACATGAATTTGACTCTTGACATTGTTTCCAATGTTGTGGATAGGGGAAATATAGGGGGTGAGGCAATGGTTATGTTCTTCAATTGGGCAATTGAGCAGCCCACCATCCAAATTGATCTAAACACTTACCATGTGATTTTGAAGGCACTCGGGAGGAGAAAGTTCTTTAAGTTTATGGTGGAGATGTTGCATAATATGTGTGCCCAAGGAATATCTCCAACTTGTGAAACCCTTATGATTGTGATGGATAGCTTTGTTAGGGCTCGCCAAGTTTCCAAAGCAATTGATATATTTAAGAATTTGGAGAAGTTTGGAATGAAATGTGAAACTAGCTTCTTTAACGTGCTTTTGCGGAGTTTGTGTGTGAGATCTTATGCCGGAACCGCAAATTCTCTATTGAATTCTATGAAGGCGATGATTGAGTTTGATATGATGACATATAATGTGGTCATTGATGGTTGGTCTAGACTAGGGAGGGTTGGTGAAATGGAGGCTACTTTGAAAGCAATGGTAGACCATGGGTTTGATCCAAATAGTTTGACTTATAGTTACCTCATCGAAGGTTTTGGCAAAGCTGGCCGGATTGATGACGCTGTTCGGATTTTTAAAAGCATGGATGATCATGATTGTTTACCTGATACTTGTGTTTATAATGCAATGATAGCTATCTATATTTCCATAAGGAACTTTGGAGAATGCATGAAGTATTATGACCAAATGTTGAGCAGTGATTGTCTTCCAAATGCCGATACCTATACTAAGTTGATCGGGTCCTTTCTAAAAGCTCGAAAGGTAGCTGATGCACTTGAACTTTTCGATGATATGTCAAATAGAGGAATTGTCCCCACTACGGGGACAATAACCTGTTTCATTGAGACTTTGTGCAGCTATGGTCCATCCCATGCTGCCATGGTGATCTACAAAGGTGCTAGAAAAATTGGATGCAGAATATCATTGAAGGCGTATAAGCTACTACTTGCAAGGCTTTCAAGATTTGGAAAATGTGGAATGCTTCTAACGTTGTGGCATGAAATGCAAGCAAGTTATTCTTCGGATGCAGAAGTTTACGAGTACATAATCAATGGGCTTTGCAATAACGGGCAGCTTGAGAGTGCTGTGCTTGTCATGGAGGAGTCTTTGCAGAACGGTTTTTGCCCAAGCAGGATTATCTGGAGTAAACTAAATAACAAGCTAATGGCTGCAAAGAAAGTGCAAGAGGCATACAAGCTTTTTCTGAAAATCAAAGTTGCTCGTGGCAATGAAAATGCTAGGAAATATTGGCGTGCTAATGGTTGCTTGTGGCAGTGATTGAACTGTTTGGGATCAGCCTGGAGTGGTGGAAGTGGCCGGGGTTGGGAGTATGGTGGATTCGGCGCTTGATTACTGCTTGACCGCATCTTCGTCATCGCATTCTGTGAGATTTTGGTAATGGTGGGATTTTTTGGTTTTGGATTCCCTTGTCCTACGGCCAGGTGTGTTTATGCTTTCATCTTTTCTTATAGTTTATGAACATGTTTTTTGAAAGATTTGAGTTGATTGACATAGACTCAGTTATACGGATTGATGTAATAAATATTCTAATATTACAGCTGGGACTTCAGATGCTTGCACATTTTGCTGGCTGTAAAAGCATGATGGAAGCATTCAAAGCTGGTGGAGATTTTCATTCAAGGACATCGATGAACATGTATCAGTATATTTGTGAAGCTGTTGAAGAAAAGAAAGTGCTTCTAGAGTGGCATCCTCAACCGGGTGAAGAGAAGCCCCCTGTACCTCTGCTGAAGGTACTTTTTGTCATTTTCTTATTGGATTTCAGTTAACTGTACATAATATGATTCAATTAAGCCTTGAGTAGTTTGTAGTTTGTTAGACTATAATTGGACATCTCAACTGATTAAAAAAATTAAAGAGTGTTGAATTGGGAATTTGGGATGATATCCCACATGATACTAGACCATAATGGGTTGAAAATAACTCTCTTAATGCATGCTCGTAGGTTTAGATTGGTATCAATAGTGGCATGTAAAGCTTCTCCTAGAAATCTAATAGTTTCCAATAGGTAACACTGTAACAGTACCAGTTGATCTCAATTTTTTTTAGGAAAAAATATAAAATTGGTGCAATTAAGTCTGGCATCCAAGTAATGTTTCTCAATTATGATGCTTATGTCTTGTTAGGACTCATTTTATGCATGAACAAAGAATTCATAATGGGCAACGACGGCGGGCAGGGAATCATTATGGGCTATAAAGGAGCTTGGTTGCAATGTGCGCTATGCTTGAAATTGAAAATAATGCACATCGAAAGGAGCTCGGTTGGAATCTCCTTCTACAGGTTAGACTATTTTTCTCCCTTTATATACTGCTAGCATAGCTTTCCTCAGAGGCGCTCATTCGGTTTGGATTTTGCGCTCTCCAACTTTTTCCTACCTATTTTGCAGTTTATATTATATGCATTTTTAAGTTCTAAAAACACAGAATGGCATTCTAATCAAGTATAGTGATTATTTGAATTTTGAAATTACTTCGGGAAATTTAGGGCCTCATTTTTTCATATGTCGCTCAAGAGTGTAAGGTTTCCTTCTTACCAGACTTATCGAAAGCATCAACTAGAGTATACCTTGCATTTCCAGATCACAGAATGCCCAGTTTAGGTGAAATTGGCCTGAACCCCTGAATAAGTTTATAGCATGAAATGTATGGTACTGTTATATAGTACAATGTAATATCTATGTGGAAAGTATGTACTGTTTCCTTTGATAACTTGCTGCTGCACCCTGGTTAACTGTTTCATCATAGAATTTTTTTTAATGCTTTCATCCAACATTTTCAACTGCAGTTGCATGAATTTCTGGTTATTCTTTGTTTAATTATGGATGTATGACGCTAGATGTTTGACCACAGGTTTTTTGAACTTTTGTGGCAACTTTCTTTGCTTGCTTTGCATGAGGTTCATCAACCAACATTTCCAGCAAATGTTTCTTCCAACCCTCTCCTTGCTTCCTTGACTGATGTAGCAGTTTCACATGCTGCAGCCTTACTTCCAGTAACAAAGGTAGCTTGATGAAAATTTGATTATTTTAAATAAGTATGATTGGTTTATATCGAATTATTAGAATACTGATTCAGTGATTTGTCCAGTCATGTTTGAGTATGATATGTATTTGTTTCCGTATAAAAGCAGCAGATTTCCCTTAGTTGTTGTGACTTTCTTGCTGTATTTTAAGGTTGGTGAAACGATTTTGTTTTGTGTGATCTTATTTTCAAAACAAGTGCAGCATCTAATTGATTAATTGAAGTTTATTTGTCTATGTTTGAGTTGAAAGGGTCAGTTAAATATCATGATCGATTTTGAGCTGATCTTTCTTATTCTTCTACTTTCCTCACGTAATCTATATCCATCATGACAAGAAAAACAGCACACAGAAATTTCCTCTGGAACTACTTTTTATTTTTTATCACATGACGGAATAGATTAGATTCTTCCACTGTATGTGGAAATTACATTTTTTTGTCTTCGGGTAGTTCTTGAATCACTCTTTTATGTTGAGTGTTGCTTTCATGTTGAGCTGATCTTTTCTGTGGAATCTTGCAAGGATTTGGATTATAACTGGTTTTTGTTGTAAGATTGACTAGGAGGTTTTATATTTTACATGCTTGTTATTACTTTGAGAGTACACGATGTTGATGATGAAATAAATTACTATTTCTCTTCCATTGTTTCTTTTGGTTCTAGTTCTCTGTATGTGTTTTCTTGGTCTTGTGTTTTGCATTTTATTTGTATGTACAGGTTAATTGTTTTCAGAAGGGAAAAGATGCGGTCTAAGATGGATGTGGTATCTTAATACAAGGTGTCTCTCTGTCACTAAGTTGCCGGATGAATTTAGAACTCTAAATAAGGGGAAAAGTTTACAATTGTAAAATATATGTATTAATTGTGGCAATGAAGAGTTTTTTTTTTATGATTACTTTTTATATAGAGATAACCCCATCACTGATGATATTCCACATCCTTTATCCAAAGTTTCCAAGAGCGAGGTTGTGGATATTCTTTCTGCCGCCCCAAGTGCTGACAAACCCAAGGAATGTCACTTAGACAAGGCTGATAGAGGAAACAAGATAGACGTTGTCGTTCAAGAAAACCATAACTTTACCTAAAGATGTTCCCAAAGGGAAATCAGAAGCTGATGTGAAGCCTTCATCTGTTGTGAACTTTAGTGAAGGATAAAAGGACAGGGGAAAACATCTTTAGTGAAGGATCATGTGAAGCCTTCATCTAAAAAGGAGTTCAAGGTACTTCTGGTTGTACTGGAATGCAATGCAAAATTCATGTTAAAAGACAATTTGTTGTGAACTTTCTATAATCAAACCTTTAATGTTTATTTAGGAATCCAGTTCTTCAACAAAAGGTGCAACAAAATCAGCGGAGCAAAGCTTTGAACAGAGATTGCAACTGACGCGATCTTCCATGAATGCCGCCACCACCACCATCGCCACCACCAGCAACAGCAGCACCTGTACCTGCACCAGCTCCTGCTCGTCTTGTGGTTGAACCCCGGCTTCCTAGGCAACCTGTAGCTGCACATCCATGCCCCTCCCTTTCGCCAGCAGGTGTGGCCCTAGCTGCAGCAAGCTCTGTCACAGTAGGGACTATTACAAATATGTATGACAGTGATTTTACTTATGTCCGATAGTTGTTTTTAAATTTACCTTTTCATTGTCTCATGCTATTTCAAATATGTGGTTAACTGTGATGATATCTCTCATCTTTATGTCTATGTAGCGAGGTACAAAACTCATGAAAGAGAATGGACTTAAACAAGTTACCTTTTGAATTCCCCGATGTTCATCTACCATTTAAGCCTATTAGCTCAAATGGTAGAGCGATGTGCTCAAGCACAAAAATGCGGGTTCAAATCCCGTATAGGCTACTACAATAATTTAGTTTATAACCGATGTGTATTAGGAAAACAAACATCTATATATACACACATATATACACACAAAATGAATTATAAATAATCGATGTCTATTTGATATATTTAAACTACTTTTCTCGCGAATGCAATTGAGTCGTTATTTTCTCTAATTTTACATAAACCAATAACGACGTCGCTAAATGATATGTTTAGTAATGAAAAATGATATTTACTTACAAAATGGTTGTTTCAACGACAAAATATTCCTCGCAAAAGAGAATATATGGTGAGAAATTTAAATTTTCTCGTTAATGAATTTGAGTCATTTTTCTCTATTTTTACCTAAACCAATAACGATAAAAATGGTATTCCCTAGCTAGTAATATGTTTATTGACAAAATCATTCCTCGAGAAATACATATTTTTAGCAAGAAATTGAAATATTTATCGCAAATAAGTTTAGCACGTTTGACATAATTCCCACGTACCAAACATATAATGCCAAATTTGGAATTTGTCATAGTTTTCTCCTATACAAGTAACGACGAAAGTGATATTTCCTTGCTAAATGTTTATTTCAACGACAAAAATATTCCTCGTAAAACATGAACATATAACGAGAAATTTAAACTTTCCTCGTTAATGATTTTGAGCCATTTCTCTATTTTTACCCAAGTTAACGACGAAGATAGAATTTCCTTTTTGATTAATACATTTAGCGACCAATTATTTTCTTGAGGAACACATACTTTTAGCGAGAAATTATAATATTTGTTGCTAATAAATTTGATGGGTATAACATAATTCCCACCCAACATATAGCAACGAAAATGAAAATTCCTCAACAAATGTATTTTTAGTGATGAACTCATTCCTCAATAAAAGCTCCAAATCCGTCGCTATTTTCTTCATGGTTAAGGCGACCACATTATGATAACAATTAACGTTGAGCCAAAAAATTTGTCGTTGAATATCACTTTTAGCAATGAATATAGGTTTCTCTCTAAAGTTGGCATCCCTTTTATGAGGAGTGGGTATGTTTGTTGCCAAAAACCACATTTACCGAAGAAAAATAATTCGACACTATAGCTCTTGTCGATAATAAGCTTTTTTGTCGTAGTATATATATAGTTAATACTCTAAATGTATGGTATGTAGATTTTTCAAGGGACTCGAACCTTTGACTAGTCAAATTAAGAATATGCACTGCTCCACTTTGCCAAATCCTTGCAATTTTATAGTCCTATCGTTCTAATTTTATCAGATATTTCCTATAATTAAACGCGAATAAGGATCAATCACAAGTTAATGTAGTGGTTGTGTGGTTACACCCTTAAGTTGATGTAGTGGTTGTGTGGTTACACCCCAAGTCACATAGTACCCGATCCAGATCTAGATGTAAACATGGAGTCGCTTGTAAAGGAAATGATTAACCCCTTAAATGGGTCACACAGTACCCGATCCAGATCTAGATGTAAAGTTCGGACGCAATCTTTTTAAAAAAAATTCGGATAACATTAGAATAAAAGAGAAGTCAAAGAAACCCTACATAATTGCATATGTTACAGTATAAATTAGTACAATTCATATCATAGAACATGGATGATCACCTCACAACAAATGAAACACAAGAGAAAATTACAAAGGGCTTTTTTTTTGTTACCTTTTTATTATGGCACTGAAAATTGAACCTACAAATGTTAAATATGTATAACATAATATGATAGATCAAGGGTTAATTTTTGTGATTAGTTAATCAATTAGAGGATGAAGCACTCCTGTTAGACACACTCCATTGATCAGAGGACAAGTCCATGGAGGAAGCCCTACTGGCGCCACATTTGGCAACCGTCCTGACGTTTTCGACGAGCTCCTCGGTTTGAGCCTCCTCCGAGAGGATCTCGACGAGCTGCTCCGGGCTGATCACCAGCTTGACCTTCCAAATCCCAGCTGCATTGTGATGGCTAGTGTTGCTAGTCATAAACCTCGAAGCCTTTGTCGAAGACGACGACCTCTTGAGCACTCCCCGGCTGTCATACGACATCCTATACCGCTTGGAGGAGGCATCGCCTATGCTCTTCGATCTCGAGTGGCCCATGTGGCGCTGGGCCCACTTCAGGAGGCAGTAGGACTCGCCCGGGCGAAGCTCATCTTGGTGGGAAAGTGGCTTCCAGAAGAGGTCATGGCTAAGGAATATGAAGTGGCCAGGAAACTCCTTCACAATGCAGCCTGCAGTGATCGGAGCCTCGAACTCCATGATTCCGCCTGTGGAAGTCGAGACTTGAACCTTGGGTTTTTCGGGTTCTTGGGCTCCTCCAAACAAGCAATTCCCCATTGTTACTTAAAAGACGGTTTCTGTGGAAGTGTGGATTGCAAGTATGGGAAGGTGTGGATATGTGGTTAAGTCCTTTTGGAGTAGTGAATTGAAATTGGTCCCCTATGAAGATTGATTGTGAAGGTTGGTTGTGTCTTTGCCCTTTTGCTGCTTTTTACAGAAAAATAAATGCCAAAGAGAGGAAGAGGAATCAGGCAAAGAGTAATGAGATCTGTACAAGCTATGGTGCAAAGTTAAAATGCATGTGTTAGGGATGAATTATTGATCACTCCACATGTTTATGAGAGATTATTACAGGCAAAAAAGGAGAAAGTAGCACTGATTCAGAATTCGTTTAACGAGTAAGCGTTTTTCGAGTGAAGCAATAGTTCATTTCGAACACAATGCTTCATCGAATCGCGATTGAGGTTATGGCGAAAACCATGAATATGACAAGGACAACATCAAACAAGATGAGGGTTTGAGGTGAAAAATGTTTTCAGTACTTATTATCCTCCATTAAAGCTCTCTGAAACAGCACACACCAAGTTGGTGGGTATAAAGAGGTGAAAAAATAGACCCATCTGAGTAAATCTGTAATGAATGGGTCCAGTTCTTGGTCTATAGAGAGGCATCAGATCCTATTTCACTTTATTGCTCTCTAGCAACCACTTTGATAGCAAAGCTGTACCACCATTCCATTATTTATGACTCTACAATTGCTACAGGCAAGCATATCATAAAGGAGGGTGGGGACCCAAAGGGAGTGAAATGACCTAACAAGCAATTATTCGACGCTTAATGAGAGGTCTCGAGTTCGAGCCTGAGAATGAAACACTTCTAAACAATGTTTTCCTTATTCGAACTTGGGAGAAATTTAAGCAATTAAGCTAATGTACAAGGTAAGGAACTAGAAATCTGAAACATACCCCATAGAACTGATTCAAGGTGCCATAGAATAAAAGATGAACTCAACAACATTGAGAATTCAATGCCATGAAATGATAAGCTTCAAATCCAGTTGTAAGGATCATTCATAATGTTTGTTCCTAGTTAAAAAAAAAGCTGCATCAAATGTAGCTTCAGGGATGGTATGAACTGTGAAGCAAACCATGTATAAGCCTTCCAAAATCCTCGAAATTTTGGTTTACTCGAGATACGATCGAGCAGGAGTAAAGGGAGTGAATGTGGGTAAGAGTTAAAAAAAAAGGTTGGGGGTGCTCAGAAGGGGTAGAGCTTCTTTACACTGGTCTGTATAATAGATATACATCCTTCAGCACTCAACTTCCAAGCCCTTGGAGCAGCAAAGCTTGTTTCACTGCAGGTGAACTCTGGGAACCCGAGGGCGCACAGGTGTCTTTGATGGGCTCACCCTGCGTATGCACCCAAGTACTTTTCAAACTTCGAAATTGGAGTAGCGAATGAGCGAGATATAAAAAATCTTGAAAGGAACTCGGTCAGATTATGGTGTCTGGGAAAGCAATCTAACCTTATAGGCAACGATCCCAGGACTACACCGCTGCAGTTCAAGGCAGCAATTGCACTTTCTGCCTGCAAAAATAAAAGCAAAAACAAAATCTGCATGATCAACAATGACAATATTCAGGTGTACCCACAAAACTTTATATGCTTGGACATCAAACTAGATAAGGACGGTAATATAAGCTTATAGAAACACACAACCATCTGCATGTCTAGAATAAAAGCAGACATGGATGCCAAGCAACCGACAGCAGCTGAAAGTCCACAGCAATTAAAAAAAAAAAGAAACGGCTTGATCAACACGAACAGAATCACAGATCATCAATGACAGCAGCATATGTAAAGGATGACTCCACTATCAACATTAACTCGGTTAATGGCCAACATTTGCAAAATTCCAACCAGTGCAAACAGATAACATTTAGGAGCAGAATGCTACATAGCTACAAGGAAATATATACATGGAGAGTCTCCGGCATCATCACAGAAAAAGATGAGCTACCTTTTCAAGTGTAGAACTTGAAGGATAATATCATAAAAAATGCAGTGCAATCTTTTGGCCAATGTCATAATGCATGTGAGATGCAACACGTATATACACTTCTTTCAAATAGCATGACAAAACGATTATAGTATCAAAACCACCAAGGACATGCTGTACTCTATTACCCAAGGTAGGAGGTTCAGTTTCTACTTTCTACGTATGGCATTCATGGTTATATCTTACATATTTAGAAATACTTGTGGTGAGAACATGTTCAGAATCGCATTGCTTACAGCCAAAAGTAGCAGAAAGAAAAAAATGGAATTGGGAAGGAGAGCAACAGAAGTATGGCAAACAACATTTTTAGGCACAACTCCTT
Organism: Persicaria maculosa; assembly: GCA_963922045.1. NCBI lineage: Eukaryota > Viridiplantae > Streptophyta > Magnoliopsida > Caryophyllales > Polygonaceae > Persicaria > Persicaria maculosa. The sequence goes on from OY998264.1 coordinate 1,840,453, forward strand.
TGTTAAGAAGAATAATACTCCAAAATAAAGGCAGGGAAACAGAACCTACGCAACACAGACACAAGAATTGCAACCCTTAAGATTTTGTGTGCAGCAAGTAGAAAATAAATGGTTTTAAGTTGATCTAAAATTCTATCTATGAACCGCTAGCCCGATAAACATTCATCAGCCACCACCATATGCAAAAAGATTAATATTTTTTCTGTTCACAGACAGCAATAGGTAGAATAATTAATCTCGTCCAGTCTGATGCCACTTCAAATTTTTGCTTGTGTGCAAAACAATGTAGGATTATTTTTAAAAAAAATCTTCAGCAGTGTGAATTTGAAAGATGGAAGAACATTTACCATTACAAACTCGACAAAGGCAATTCGTGTAGAGTGATTATAGTCTCCGAGTATCCTCAAACGGTGAACCTGGATGAAAGAAATTTCATGTGGGTACAATCCAATTCCATAAAAAGAATTCATCCCTGAAACGATTCATTTACAAACCTGTCCACAGACAGACTCAAAGAAGAGCTTCACTTCATTTTGAGAAACCTAGACAAGGAAGTTGTACAAGTCAGACACTGAATTCAACATTTCAATAAAGTTGGAATAGGGCACAATAGAGGGAACCAACCTTCTTATCAATGTTTGTACAGTAGATAGTTCTTGCACACATGTCTCGTTCATCTTCATTCTAAGGTTCAAAACACGTCCACAAACCAATATAAATTTAGGAAGCAGTGAATAACTTGAACTCGGATCATGTTTGTGACTATATCTGCACTCACCTGAGGAAGGAGGTTAGGATTGACAGGCACAATCGCCGTCTTTGATGGCAGAACCTTAACCGCATAAAAACCAAGCATGGTTCCAGATAGAGTCAAAGCAGCCTGTGCACTCTCTGCTCAACAAGCATAACCGCAAACACACAATTACAATAAGATAATCCAAATTTCTAACCAACCCTCAAAAGATCAAGATAATCCAGATAGGCAACCACATACCCTCATCAGTAAACTCAACGAAAGCGAACCTGAGTACAGAATTTGGATCCCCACAAATTCGACAGTCTACAACCTTCACATACAGGAAACCATAATCATTTCAATGGATAGCCACTTAACCAGTAATAACACAGATCATCAACCCACTAAAAGCACCAAAGAAGAAATTGATATACCTGCCCACAGTTGATAAACAGAGCTGCTAGCTGCTCTTCAGTCACCTTTAACACATAATAAGAACACAGATAACACAATCAGCCCGTCAAATAAGCCACTGAACGATGACAAAAACACATATGAAGGCCAAATGGAGAAAGCAAATTCAGGGTTTATTTACCTGCTGATCAATATCAGAAACAAACACAGTCCTACGAACTACCTCCTCCCTTTGGGCCATGGTAGACCGACCACTGTTGTTCCTCCTCTTACCCTGATTATACCCCACTTTATTCTACAAATCCCAATCCAAACAAAGCAAGAACGCAACATCAAAATCATCCCCAAAATCAAAGCAATTGGGAAAGAAAAGGTGATAAAAATTTCAAGTTACCCGTCTAAAACCGCTCAAATTAACACCACCATTCCCCAATCTCATCATCTGATTCATCCCGAACCCGTTCACGAAGAACCCGTTCTCGAAGCCGTGGCTAGGGTTTGACAAATAAGGAGGAACAAACTCCTTAGCCATGGGGTTAAGCTTCGAGAACATCTCCTCCAACTCCTCCACTCCATTCCCTCTCGTGTCAGGTTGACCCGGACCCGTTGCCCGGGGCGCGTTGAAGGAGAGCTGCTGGTGAACCCGGAGATGACGAAGACCGTTTTGATCGGTCGAATCTTGGCCATCTGATTTAGCACGATCGGTGTCGCCTGCGCCGCCGACATCGAAGGGCGGAGGCGGAGAGGAAGATCGGACGCCGATTCCCGAATCAAGGGGAGCGCTTTCAATCACCGCCATGGTTGCGTTCTGATCAAAGCTTGTAAAGAAAGAACCTTTCTTTTTTCTACCTGAACAGCAAAATCTTCTCTGTAAAGCCAGAAAAGAGATCAAAAATCAAAATCAAAATCAGAAACCCATGGATGGAGAATTAAACACGAGATTATGTGTGCTTAATAGGGTGATTCGATACCCTCTTTTTCTGGTGAGGTAGGTAGCAAGTGGGGAGGAGAGGTTCACTCTCAATTTGCCTGCATCGAAGGGCTCAGGAATCAGGCTTGAGAATGGACCCAAAGCAAAACACCATTTGTAGTTTGTACACAGGAAAGGTAAAGGAACAGCAGTAGACAACAAATTTTAGTACTGCAAATTTGAAGGCAAAATAAAATCAATAAAATAAGTAAAATAAATAAAATATTAATATAAATTTGGTAATCACCACCTTTATTTCCAATTTTAACCGATTCTGTCAAACTCGGCCGTTATAAAGTCATATTTGATGAGTTTGTGAACTTTGTAGAAATTGTTAACAACGATTAATGACCTTTTTCTTATTAAATTGAGAGAATATTTTTAAGTATGGTTTTTCTGTTCTATACCCTAAGGGTATAGGATAAGAAAATCGGAAAAAATTTCCTATATTTAGATACATGTATTTTAAAAAACATTATTAAAAATAACTGAAATTATTTAAATTTGAAAAATCTTTCCAAATGTAGCTTCTTTTTTTGTGAAATGATTCCAAATGTAGCTTCTTAACCTACGTCCTTGGGGCATTCGTTAGAAAATCGTTTTAAGTGACCTAGTAGTGTCATAAAATCCGATAACAACAAATACACACAAAAAACACACAGATAGAGACAATGAGAACTAAGAAACGACAAAGAAGAATAGAATTTTTTTTCAAAATATTCATTAAAAAATAAAAATTTACGGATAAATTCACACATTCAAACTATTTACAAAAATATTCAAAATTTGCAGATACGTCAGAAAAACGCGGTCTGAGGCCGCGTTTTATGTGTTAATTGGGTATTTATTTTCGGAGCTGGGGTAAAAATTAAATTTCCTATAAAAATGCGATCTGAGGCCGCGTTTTTTTAATAAAACGCACCGCGTTTCTTGCCTTTTTATTTCTTAATTAAAAAAAATAAAAAAAATATATATTAAATGTAAAACGCGGCCTCAGGCCGCGTTTTACTTTAAAAAAAAAGGAAAGAAGATCAAGAAGAAGAAGATGAAGCGCTTCATCTTCTGTGGGAAAGAAGACTAGCTAAGCAGATGATTTGCTATGGAGAGTATGAACAAACTAGTGTCAATTAGAAATACAAGAAACTACTATCTTGTAGAAATTCTGCGTCTTTGTCACTTGTATCAAAGATTAACCTTCCCAGACAAACCCAGAAAAAGCTTTAACATTATGACACCATAAAGAGAAAAAGCTCTTTCGCCTAGCAGGTGAAACGATTACATGAATGCTAGCACAAGTGAACAGAAAATAAATAAGTGCAAAGACAATGGAGGTTCGAAAAGAGAATGACCTGCACAATGTTTGTCCCATTTCACTGGCACTGGGAACGAACCAAAGTTTACGCAAAGAAGATGAAGCGCTTCATCTTCTTCTTCTTGATCTTCTTTCCTTTTTTTTAAGTGTTTTACATTTAATATATATATATATATTTTTTAATTAAGAAATAAAAAGGCAAGAAACGCGGTGCGTTTTATTAAAAAAACGAGGCCTCAGACCGCGTTTTTATAGGAAATTTAATTTTTTACCCCAGCTCCGAAAATAAATACCCAATTAACACATAAAACACGGCCTCAGACCGCGTTTTTCTGACGTATCTGCAAATTTTGAATATTTTTGTAAATAGTTTCAATGTGTGAATTTATCCGTAAATTTTTATTTTTTAATGAATATTTTGAAAAAAATTCCGAAGAATAAAACAAGAAATAAAAACGAAAATGATAAAGGATACGATTCTATACAGTTTTATGTCATATAAACTGGCCTTTATCAACTCGAATAATGTCCCTTCACCGTGTCTGAACTCTGACCCTCATCATTTCTTTAGTAAGGTCTAAAATTTTGAGGCTGACGTGAGGAATGTTGTGTCAAGGAGAAGCCACTGAGCAAACATGCCAAACTCGCCAAATTTGCTCCAAAATCATTTTTTTTATTAAGTAAGAATTCGAGATCAGACAAGTCCGATTCTTGAGAGGCCGATGAATCGACATGTGCAAAACGCCTAAACAAAAAATAAAAATAGAAAACGGCGCTATGAAACAAGCAGAAATAACTCTACATTAAGAACAATCTAAGAAGTCCAAAATCAATTTAACTCTAAAACCATATAGCATTCCTTGGAAAATCCTTTTATTAAAGGTGTAAAAAAATTTAGAAAAGAATAACATATACAGATTTTAGATGGACGAACAGAAATAGAAAAATATTTGATAGTTGTGTAACTCTACAACAATCCAGAATATGGAAATGTTTACAAAACAGTCTTTGGCAAGCTGGGAAAGAACGAACACTATTAACAAGGATAACAGGAAAAATACAAATAATACAACACACCTAGAAGGAAAAAAAACTTGAGATGGGAAAAACCACCCGCGAATACGTACAAACGAAATTTCAATGGAAGTCTCACCTGTTATGGAGTTTCTTCTGCAGGCTTCATCATTCGGAACCACTTGGGTTTTCCGATTGCAATCGGTGGTGCACTGATAGAGCCTAAGAATGCCTTAATGCCTGAAGCGCTTGCTCTGAGGCTTGGTCTGCTAAAGGCAAAGGAGCTTGATATTTCCCGCATCATGGTAGATAGCGACAACCTGGTGGTTATTAATGCTCTTAATGGAGACTGACAGTGCCCTTGGGAGATCGAAGTCCTTCTCTCCGACATTCGGCTTTTGCTCCTCCAGTTCGAGGTCGTCTCGATTTCCCAGGAAATTAACCGGTGTGCAGACCGTGTAGCTCGCTTGTTCCAGACTTCGCCCGTGGCTGATCCGATGCAAGATAGGGAACTTTGTATTTGCATCCGCAAGGATGCCATTGATTGGTTGACTAGCAGAGGCTAACCTCTTCCAAAATTTTACATGTATAAAAAATTACAGATTTTAGAATTTGCTTACATCGATCTATATTTATACCTATAATATACTAGAGTTAATGTATACAGTGGCAGATCCATAAATTTTGTTAGGAGGTGCTAAAAATAATTTCTAATAATTTTTTTTTGCATGTATATATAAAAAATATTTTTTCTTGTTTAAATATATTGGAAAAAAAACTCTTATATATTCTGATTTTATTTGGATGATGTAAAATTTTAACTATTTTAATTGGATTTACATTTAAACAACCAGTAAATTAAAACTCTTGTAATCCAAAATTAAAATGATAAAATCCACACAATTTAGTCTGATGTTTAGAGCTCGTTTGGTTTAACGTAGGAAATACAATTTTTAAGAAGTTACTTTTTAAGAATTGCACTTCCTGAAAATTGAGAAAAATTATTTGGATAAATTGTCCTTGATCCTCTAGCTAGATAAATAATCAACCTGCATTTTGGGATAATCGAAGTTCCAAATAAAATTAAATTTATTGTTTTTTATTCCAAATAAAATTAAATTTATTGTTTTTTATGAAAAAAAGCAACTAGAAACATGTATTTCTGCTGCTACTTGTATTTTTTTTTTTGGGTTTTCACTTGTTTACCAAGTATTTTTCATTTGTGAAACAAACAAATCTCCAGTATTTCTGCCTGTTTTATTGCACATTTTTTTTTTGATTGTATTTTCGACGGTCTTTTATCTGCGGACTTGTCGGCCTATCGAGATTCAAGCCTGTTCTTACTTTGTTAAAAAAAAAAGGAAACAAGTCTTTAGGAGTCCAGGCTTGAGTGCTTGACTGGTTGGTGCATCAGTTTGGGTTCACGCGAAATGTGGAACTCGTTTTGTAAAATTGGGCCCTATAAAATGGGCCAATCCGTTTCTTTTTTAAGTTTAATTAATTAAATTAATTATTTATGTAAATTATCTGATTGGAATTTTTTACAAAGTTTTAAAATTTATTAAAAAAATGTTTTGATGAATCAAATGATATTTATTAAAAAAAAATGGTCTTCTTTGCTGAGATCGTCTGTATTCGGGTTTTCTTTTTGTTTTTGTTTTTCTGGTTGTATCATTACGGTTGGTCCATCTGTCGATTTTCCTTGGCCTCTCGTTTTCCCAGATTTCCGTTGTTGTATGGGAATTCGAATTCTTTCATGTTAAAAAAAATATCAAATGGGAGGAGTATGTGTGAAGTAATTAAAAAGGGAAAACATGAAGATTATAAATTCTATACAACACGGAACGTTCTATTAACGTCATTACTCCCTCCGTCTCAAAATAAATGTCTTTTGAGGACTATGTACGGGAATTAAGAAGTATGTTAAGTGTAATGATTAGATGTAAAAAGTAGGTTAAGTATAATGATTAGACTTTGGTACTCCGTATTAGATTATTTGTTTCTTTTTTTTTCAATTTGTAAGGAGGAGAGTAGGGGTGAGGTAAAAATTAGAGTAATGATTAAATGTAAAAAGTAGGTTTAGTGTAATGATTAAATCTAAAAAGACATGTATTTTTGACAAAATTACATGGGCTAAAAAGACATGTATTTTCATACGGAGAGAGTATTAAAAAAATAAAAATATGAAGAGTATAAATTCTTTATACAATATTTTCTTATTATTTTCTCTTAAATGAATAAATTAAAAACTTAAATTTCAAATAAATACCATTGGATGTTAAGTTTAATTTTCAATGTGGATGAATTTTATCTATAATTCATATTTTGTAAATTTTTTCTAATATTTTAGTAATCAATATTATAATAATAAAGGATAAGTCGCCTAAGCCATGTGGCAGCTTCTCCTTTATTCCTTTAATAATGTAGGGTTTTTTAGTTACTTAATAATTAATTAATTTATTTTGTGTAATTGTATTTTCTTTTAATTCCTTATAATACGAATTGGTTGAGATATTCTCGGTAATGTAGGATTTTTTAGTTACGTAATAATTGATTTGAGTTATTTTGTATAATCGGATTTTCTTTTAATTCCTTATAATACGAGTCGGTTAATATATTCTCGATAATGTAGGATTGTTTAGTTACGTAATAATTAATTAATTTATTTTGTATAACCAGATTTTCTTTTAATTCCTTATAATACAAATTGGTTGAGATATTCTCGATAATGTAGGATTTTTTAGTTACATAATAATTAATTAAGTTATTTTGTATAATCGGATTTTCTTTTAATTTCTTATAATACGAGTTAGTTGAGATTTTCTCGATAATGTAGGATTTTTTAGTTACGAAATAATTAATTAAGTTATTTTGTATAATTGGATTTTTTTTAATTCCTTATAATACGAATTGGTTGAGATATTCTCGATATTATGGCAATTGCTTAGTTTAAATATTCATTAGATAAAATTAAAATAAAATTATATATTTTTTATGGAAAATTAATCCAACTCTATTTAATCAATAGTATAATATAGCAATACATACGGAAGATAAGATTTTACCCAATTTGTATCCAATTATTTAATCAATATAACAATTAGTATTCGATTTAATGTAAGATGGTGGTTTAGAGCTTGGTGCAATACCACGTAGTATATAGAAGCAAGTGTAAGTCACTTGACAAATCTTAGTTGAGAGGTGACAATGTAGAGGTCGATGGATCGAGTACTTGAAAACATAGAACACCAACAAAGAGAACGAGGCGTACTGGGATAGTCCTTCGGTGCTGATTTATTCCCTTGACCTTCGATTACATGCAAATATAAGCTTGAAGGCTCCATGCAGTGAACCGGATATTCGAAGTTGACAACACCCTTTTGACTGCGAGGTAATCTATTTTTATTTGGTTTGGATTCTCTAAATTAGAGTATCTTAATTTTTCTCTCATATTTGTTTGTCTTGATTGTGGATGTGAATAATAATGTATGATTAATTGGTTCTTTAGTTTAAATTCCGTTCCAATTTGATTATTTTCTAGATACTTTTCTTCATAATTTTGTCAAGTATGTGTTTGTGTTGATTCATTGATCTAATGTGCGTAACTTATATCTCTTTTTCTTTGAAATTTCTTTTCAAGTGGCCATATGTTATCCACGTACACATCAATCTATTATCTATTATATAATAAGAAGAAGTCGTAGTAATTTTAACCAATCAAAAAATAATCTAACTCTAGATAATCAATATTATAATTTCCTATGAGATATGTAATTATAAATTTATATCCAATTATGCAATTATATTTTTTTATGTTCAGAAATAATATATAACTATATAATCTAAATATAACTTTTTATGGAAAATTAATCCAACTCTATTTAATCAATAGTATAATATAGCAATACATACGGAAGATAAGATTTTACCCAATTTGTATCCAATTATTTAATCAATATAATAATATATACTTAAGATAATATTTTACACAATTTCATTAGATATTGATAGATTTTTTACACAATTTGACCAAATTTTGTTCCACATGAATATATTACATTGTATCTCTTTTTATTTGTAGGCAATATATAATTAATAATATATTTACGAAGTACTAATAAATTAAAACAAATATACATTATAGCCTAAAACAAAATTTGGACGTTTACACATTAATTTGTTAAAAAAATATCTACATATATTTTCATACATCAAGATTGTTTGTTATACTATAATATTATATTCATATCATGATTATGTACGTATAATATATAAATTAATTTCTTTTTCTTTGATTCTCATATTTAAATTGATATAATAATTAACAAATATATATTAGATGAATGAAAATATATGTAGATATTTTTTAGGCGTGTTTTGTATGATTTAAGATTTAATTACAAATATTTTTACAAATTTTTTAATGTCACATATATTATTATTAAAAAAACCGCACAAAAGTGCGGGTACTAAACTAGTTTTATATAAATATAAAATAATGAAATCCCCGTACAACCCTAGAACTTAATTAATGGCATTCGTATCAATTGCTTTCAATTTAATGGATCTTTTGACGGGGCTCTACTAGAGTTTGACGGAAAAAAATCTATCTCAATATAAATATTTAATAAATACTTCTAAACAATATATATATATATATAAAAAAATCACTTTCGATAAAATCATCATAAAGTTGCTTACCTTGTGCTTAAACGAATAGGATAGGCTTTCAAAAAAAAAAAAAAACGAATAGGATAGAATTGAAAGAAAAAAAAAATCCCCTATATATACCTAAAATATTTTTTTTATATATATAAATATAATACCTTTTACGGGTATTTTATATGCATCTATGTAAACTCCACTATATATAATTCCATTGAAAAAAAAAAACAGAAACCGAAAAATAGGAAGACGTTCATTCACATCCTTGGCCATCTTGAAAGGACGTAACTATGCATTGGTACCTCAAGCAGATTGGAAGAACCTCTTTCATTGGTAAAGTTTCCAAAACCCTAATTTCATAATTTGTATTCCTATTAAGATTCATGTGTTCATGTTGATTTCTTCTCTCTTTTGTGTTTGAGCCTATTGGTTTCCTTTTTATTTACATATTTGTAGGTTAGTTTGAGTTTCATCTAGCGCGTTTATGTTTTTTTATTATTGCACATTGTAGGTTTCGTCTACCAACTCGTCAGCCTATTAAGATTCAGTTATAATATCGAATTCTTATTTAATCAAAAAATTAAAAAAAATAATCAACCTTTATTTTCGGATAATCTTCAAAATTGGGTAAGTTAATCCTCTAGCTAGATAAATAATCAACCTGCATCTTGGTAAGTTAGGGTGTGTTTGGGTAACTATCAATATGCCTATTGTATCAACAATGGATCAAGATTCACAGGAAAACTAATCGCTCTTAAATTGGAATTTCATCTTAGGTCCTTACTGTTATAAGTTCCAGAACATCATCTTTTTAGATAGGTCCCTAGCACATCCAACTATTTACATACTGAAAAAAAAGATTCACAGGAAAACTAATTATAGAGTGATTGAATATTTACTTGAATTCTTCCAATAACTCAAAACTCTCAAAGGTTCAAATTTATTTAGGGTTTGCGATGGCAGTGAGGTATTGAATCCTCAGAAGGAGGAAATTTAGTCAATTGAAGGGATCTAGATATTGATCAATATAAAAATCAATTAGTATAGACATAGAAAGTGTGAGTTCAAATTATATGAAAATAACATAGTTTTAGATATATACACATGCAAAAGTTAAAAGCAAGCTAATTTAAAGATAATTTTATCTTGGGTAACTCAAGAGATGTTCATAGTGATCGAGGGGGTCGAAGACCAGATATAATGAAAAACAATTTTTGTTATATGTCAAGTCGACTATAGTATTTTGAAATACAGTTTTAAGTTACGATCTCAATTATTATCTAAATTTGAAAACAACACATATTTGCATTTAATAATGAGTACACATTAGTTATCTTCTTTTCGAAATCAGAATGTCCGGTGTCGACCATTCATTGATTTTCGTCATTAGCAAATGTTTCTACTTGAAAACAATTTTTCAATACAAGAAGTCGATATCTATCAATTCAATAAAGCTGGTGTCAACAAACGGTTCTCAAACATTTAAAAATATCGAAAATCGATAAACTGGCCGAATCTCCACAAGAATTTATGCAATATCCTAGATTACTTCTTTCTTTTTTTTTTCAAACTCTTGTCAAATAAGAACACTAACTCGAGTTTTAATAACATACCCAACCAATTCCCTATTTCAATGTTCACGATTTACTTTTAAATCTTATCGGTGAATCTTCTTATAAAAATAAAAATAATAAATAAGTAAAAAATAAAAATAAAAATAAAAATAAAATGGAGAGATCGTTGAAAAGGACGGTAGATTTCTCTCGTCCGTCTCTAGGATCGAAGGAGAACACGAAAAGTACACGACCTTACAAAAACAAACGAGAAATACCACAAATCCGCAAATTTGTTCTTCTTCCTGTCCTTCAATTTAGGGCTTCTGCATATTCCTTCAATCTCCAATTGATTCGAATTTCCACTCTCTGCTGTTTCCCAATCCCGATTCCCTGTTATTCTCCCCAGTTTACCCCCTTTCTGATCTCTCCGTTTCGCCCATCACCGGCACAGGTTAGCTTGAATCAGGTTTCCCTGTTTCTACAATGAATTGAATCTGTTGACCATGTGATTTGATTCCGATCGGGTTTAATTTCTGAATGTGGCGGTCTTCGATCTGGATTTGGATTTCTGCTTTATTGGTTTGCGATTTTTGTTTTAATGCTGTTTTCGATTTTAGGGTTGGGATCGTGTATGACGATACCAGATTCAGGGCGTATGATGGCGAATGGAGATATTTGCTTGCCGTGTACACCTGAAGAAGAGAAGCGGATAATCTCGGAGTTGACGTCGAAGAGGGAGTCCTATTTGAAGGAAGGGGATTTGTATTATGTCGTCTCTAACAGGTGAGTTAATGCTGGCTGTGGATTTGCTTTTTTCACTTGTGTTGTAAGAGAAATCCTTGACGGGGAAGTAGTGAGAAACTGAGAAACCATTGCTGCCTGTTTATTGAATGAGATGAACTCCTACTGTAGAATGGAGTTCCTTTTGTTTGTTTTCACATGTAAGGCAAGAGACTCTTCTGTTGACATTATTGCAGGTGGTATGCAGGTTGGCAGAGATACGTCGGTGGAGATGTTGATCCGTGTTTAACTGAATGTTCAACTGATAATGGGGATTCAGATATGCCAAAAGTGATTCACAGGCCTGGCCCAATTGACAACACAGATATACTGTCTGATGTAAATGAGGGTCAAAATAGCGATTTGGAGATCCGTAGATCGTTGGAGGAACACCGTGATTATGTCTTAGTTCATGAAGAAATTTGGAAGAAATTCCTTGAGTGGTGAGGCTCTCCTGCTCTATGTTCCATTAAAGAAGAAATATTCTTCAGTATATAATCCTGATCCTTTTGTTCTTTACTGCTTTGCTATCACATATTAGATTAGATTTTGCTTTCTTTTAAGTTGACTAGATACCACATTTGACATTTACCATGTTCAATCTGATTATTTCTTTTTCCTTTCTGAAAGGGTTCTGTGTTCTTATGTCTACTAGTATTTAAACCTTAATCATTTCGAAAAACAATATTTCATTCTTAATCAGTTGAGCACTTAGCACAGAGTGATGCGTGCTTTGAATTATCATTGCTAGCTTCTTAAATCTGTTTCCTTTATCTTTTCATCTGCTAACCTTTTATGTGAAGCTTGTACTTACTACTCATTCAGTAGTAGGGTGTATGCATGTAGTTTGCTTGTATGCAGACACTTCTTTAATTAGTCTTTAATTAGCCTGCACATTCTTTTTTATCAAATCACGCATACTTTCCATGACTAGTATAGTCAGTGTTTTTTTTTTCGTGTATAAGTATTAGAAACTCATTTTTCACTGGATTCTCAGGATCTGATATCCTTCATATAAAAGCAAAAACTCAAATCCTCATCCTTGCAAATGTTTTGAAAATGATCACATGAAGCAGTTTTATAAGCTACTGACAAGCAAAGCTATTAAAGATTTCAGCCTAGTCTTTGACCATGTTATCTATTATGTGCCATTATGAAACATATATAAACTCGAGCTAAGTTCTATATAACTGGATCAAATGATTGTGCAAATATTTCCATAAGATTGGACAGTAATTGTATTCTCGAAAGTCTGCAATTTCTTTCTTCTTTATGATATTGGATTTGACAAAAGGATACTTTATAGCATTTATGTTTTGATTTGATTGATTATAATTCGTTTTCCGAGCATATCTATATATATATATAAAGTTACTTTCTATGTATTCCCTGATTAGTAGAGGGGGATCTCCACGTTTTTTGCATCTTGCTCTTCTAGTGTAATCTTGCACGTGTTTGAATCTTCTGTTTTCAACCAGCTTAGAAATTTCCTATATTTTTCTTTCCTAACAAATATATGATATAATTTGTCCAGGTACAAAGGAGGGCCTCCACTTCCAAGGAGGGTGATTTCTCAGGGTACAATTAATAATAAATCATGTTATGTAGAGCTGTATCCCCTACGTCTTAAACTATGGGATGCTAGGGACAATAGTGAAGTGGTTATAAGACTAAGTAAGAAGGTATGTTTTAGATTTCATCTTTTCCTCAATTTGCCTCTTCACATTTGAATGCCTCCTATACTAGTTATACAGACAATTGTGTTCAAATGCCTCTTTAGGGACTAATCAAGTAATCAATACAATTAGCTGTTATCTTATTTCATTTTCTTGGTGATATCATTTGTAATGGAGCACGAGGTTTCGAAATTGTTATGATGAAATTGCAAGCTTTAATCAGTTCAATTGTTGCAGGCATCGTTGCATGATCTGTATGAAAGGGTATGCACGGTGAAAGGATTATTAGATAAGGATAAAGACAAAGTGAGTATATTTCTGAAAGTTACTTCTTTATTATACCTTGGCCAACACATTCAAACAGTTTCTTTTCTGTTGCCCCATTTTCAGGTGTGCATTTGGGACTTCTTTAACAAGACCACCTGTACTAAGCTACTTCCTTCTGATCAGACTCTAGAAGATGCCAACCTGCAAATGGATCAAGATGTTCGTGCCTACATTATATCCATGTTCTACACACTTACACAGTCACATGCAAACAAATATTTGACCCTAATACCTCAACATTTCTCTCATTTTTCGGTCCTTTTCATTTTCATTTTCATATCAATGTTTGACATCCTTCTGTTTGTGTTAGGTTGTCCATGAATGATATATTAATGCCACATTCCTGTTTCATTGTTTAATTGCATATATTCTTTTAAAATGTAAGAGTTACATGACCTATGTCAGTGTTTAGCCCTGGCTGCCCCATGGTTGATCTACTGATGCTGACTTTCTTGTTATTTTTCTGCTATTGCAGATTTTGTTCAATGTAAAAGATGATCAATGTGAAGCTGCTGGTGGAGCTGGTTCTAGTGGGAAGGAGCTGGCTTTGGTGCCAATAGAACCTTCAAGATCATCTCTTTCAATTGGCGGAGGTCCATCCTTGTCTAATGGTCATTCACCGAGTTACAATTCAAATCTATATCCTGGGAGCACATTAAATTCAGGCCTTAGTAGTATAGATGATGGGGGATACGACAGACTTGGGAGTAAAATGAAGGGTGAACGAGGCGGATTGGCAGGACTACAGAACCTAGGGAATACTTGTTTCATGAATAGTGCACTCCAGTGTTTAGTTCACACTCCCCTTCTTGTTGAGTACTTTTTAGGAGACTATTTTCAGGAGATAAACAAGAAGAATCCGCTAGGGATGCAAGTATGTTCCCTTTGTTTCAAACAATTTAATTCTTTGTCTTAGATTAACCTCTGTATGCATTCAAATTTTCAAGGCATGTTAGATTACTAAAGTGCAAAGGCTAATCTTTTTTTTTTCCCTCCGCATAGGGTGAACTAGCCATTGCTTTTGGCGACTTATTAAGGAATATGTGGTCTTCTGGGAGGACATCAGTTGCACCACGACTCTTTAAGGGCAAAGTTGCTCGATTCGCTCCCCAGTTTAGTGGATACAATCAGCATGATTCTCAAGTTAGTTATCTTTATATCTCAAAGCTTCCTTTTTTCTCTCATATTATTGCTTCTTGGTGCCTTTTCCTTGTAGTTGTAGTTTACTTCTAGTTGAAGCTGTAATATAATATGTTTATTCCAGTTTTTATTCTACACCCTTTCGAAAAAGCTCTTGGCCTTAAGCAACAGATATATTTGTAGGAACTTCTTGCATTCTTATTGGATGGGCTGCATGAAGACTTGAACCGTGTTAAGCAAAAGCCTTACATTGAGATCAAGGATTCAGATGGTCGTCCAGATGAGGAATACGCCGATGAATGTTGGAGAATTCACAAGGCGAGGAATGATTCCATTATTGTTGATATTTGCCAGGTCTGTGGAGCCTTTATTTTCAGCTGAAGTAACTTTGTCTCTGTTTGTAAAAAACTTGCCTTTTTTCATTTGATTTTCCGTTGTTTCTTTTGAGAATTGCGACCATTAGCAACTGCAATCTTTGGTAACAGTAATGCATATCCTTGTTTTCAAGTTATTACAAAACCTCGACTCTTCATGTTCTGCATCCATCAGACTCAGACCATTACATATAGCTGAATGAAATTAATGAGTTGGTTAAAAAGGTTGCAGGTGTTTGCTAAGAATAAAAAATCTCTGATTTACGCTGATTTGTTTAATATCTTCTCTTGGGACTTTATCTTAATAGAAGAGGAGAATTTTCAAATATACGGCAAGATAAGGGTAAGGAGATCACTGGTTCTTGGACTGGTACATCTATTTGGCAGGACTATTTCCTCTCACATCATAGTTTCTCAGGCACAGTTTAACTGATGTGTTATTTGTTGCTGTAGTTAGCCTAGAAGAATGATTGGTCGATTTTTCCTTTTTTTGACAAAGATTAATACAGTATATCATTTGATCAAACATTATTTCTATTTTGGGGATGTGTTGGGTGTGTTGATATTTGCAGTCAGTAATTTCTTCTGAAAAACCATTGCATGTTTGCTCACAATTTGCAGTAATGGTATATATTTGCAGGGACAGTACAAGTCTACGTTGGTTTGCCCGGTTTGCAACAAAGTTTCGATAACTTTTGATCCCTTTATGTACTTGTCTTTGCCTCTGCCATCAATGGTCACTCGGACAATGAGAGTCACTATATTTTACGGTGACGGGAGCCGCCTTCCAATGCCATATACCGTGACAGTACCCAAAGTCGGTATTTGCAGAGATCTTGTCCAGGCATTGGGCACTGCATGCTGCCTTGGAAATGATGAAAATCTCCTCCTTGCCGAGGTAAATTTGTTTCTCATTTAATCGCATATGTTTTCCTCCATCCTTTTTCCAGGTTCGCCAAAATACAAAGATCTTTTTTTTTTCTTTTTTCTTTTTGGGTGCTAAACGGTTTATTTTTACTACTTTCAGGTGTATGAGCATAAGATATTTCGATACTTGGATGTTCCTACAGAACCTTTGTCGTCCATCAAGGATGATGAACTTATTGTAGCGTATCGGATTCCAAAGAAACACTTGGGTATGAACAAAATAGAGATAATTCATCATTCCCCGGAAAAGTAAGTTCACTTCCTGCAAAACTATTGACAAGTAAATTGATATTGTTTGCCATAAGTTACTTAAAAAGTGCCTGTGCCTGTGTTGCAGGTCCGAGAATCCTAAGTTTCAAGATGGGAAGCTTATTGGAACTCCACTTGTAACTTATGTAGAAGTTGAGGCTCTAACTGCTGAAACTATTGATATCACCTTGGAGAAGTTACTTTCACCCTTAAGGAAGAGCTCCTATAATTCTTTGAGTACGGATCAGGATGACAAAATGAATGCCTGTGGTTCAAATGACACCAATGAGTTTATGTGTGAAGAAACAGAGGATAGTCCAATGGATAGCGCTGAAGAAGAAGCATCCAAGCGGAAGTTCTCGTATCAGTTGTCATTACCAGATACGAGGGGCTTCAGTAGCAAGCCTATTGAGGAAGGTCATGTTCCGAGGCCTGGACAATGCGTAAGGGTAACGCTCGACTGGACTCACAAGGAAAACGAGATATATGATATCAGCTTTATAGAGGATCTCCCTGACGTCTGCAAGCACGGGTTTAATGCAAAAAAGACCCGCCAAGAGACAATCTCGTTGTTTTCATGCTTGGACGCGTTCCTGAAGGAAGAGCCTCTTGGCCCGGATGACATGTGGTAAGACATTCAACAATTCACATTTTGAAACAACTAGCTATCTAGTTTCATGAGGATGATGTACTTAATATTTCTGATCATTGGCGATTTATTTATTTATTTTGTGAAATCGATGCTAGGTATTGCCCGTCCTGTAAGGAACACAGGCAGGCAACCAAGAAGCTCGACTTGTGGAGACTGCCAGAGACTCTGGTCATCCATCTGAAACGGTTCTCTTACAGCCGATACCTGAAGAACAAACTCGACACATTTGTTAACTTCCCAATTCATGACCTTGACTTGAGCAAGTACGTGAGAATGAAGGACTCGGATGCCTCATCGTCCACATCCCATGTGTATGAGCTCTATGCGATAAGCAACCACTATGGTGGCCTCGGTGGAGGACATTACACAGCATACGCAAAGGTAAAACAACCCCCCTCAAAACCTCTCATTTACTGCATTCTTCTCGACAAATGAAATCGAATTTCATCTGGCAACGCATTGTTGTTGTCTGTGAACCGTGCAGTTAATCGACGACAACAGATGGTATCACTTCGACGACAGCCATGTCTCCTCTGTCAGCGAAGAAGACATCAGGACAGCAGCAGCATACGTCTTGTTTTACCGCAGGGTGAAAGGCGAAGCCATGCATACGACGAGCCAGGGGCCATCGGGTGCATCCTCTTCGGAAACAGATTAGTCGGTTTTAGTGTAAGATTACCATCACATTGCCCAAAATTAGCCCCTTATTTTTTTCCTAGACCGCGCTAAAATGAACCCGATTCGACTCTAATCGAGCTATCGACAACGGGAGAAGTTCGAAAGAGAGATTTTGCCAAGCCATACTTTTTCCTATATCTTGAAAAATTCAGTGTTTCCTGGGGGAGATGAAATACAGAAAATGTTGTTTTATTTGTAATCTTTTGAGCTGATTTTACAGGGAAGCTTACAACTGTTCCCATCTACTACACATTGACAGTACAACTCTTTAACTCTATCATATGCCAAATGAAACAAGTAAAATTTAATAAATCAATATGAAATAAAAGAATAAATCAATTAAGTTTCTAATTTACCAACAAAAAAACAACCCCTGCAGAGATGATGAATATAAATCCGTTGCACCATGGATGTCCCACCTGCAATTGAATTTTATATATACATATCATTAATACGGTATATTTTATGGAAATAAATTTTAATTTTTAAACACACCATTTATTTTTTACTCCGTATATATTTAAACAATTTGGAAATCCGGGTCTTTTCCAATATTGGGCATTATATAAGTATATAACACAAGAAAATTACAGAGAAAATTTTAGAAAACACCCCTTAATATTTAACGTTTTTCTAAGGAGAAAAATATTTGCAGCTTAATAATTAGCAAATTTTTTTAAAAAAATTTAAGAAATAAAATAAGTATTTTGATTTTTGGGGAAAAAATGCAATAAATCTATCTAGATACCGACAGAATCTAGTTTGCTAGAATGCGCAGCAAAATGTTAGGCGCATGTTAGTATGATAGAGAATAGGACACTCACCGTGGCGAAAGATACCGATACAAATCCTGTCGACGACGGTCTCGCCGGCGCCGGCGGTGTCTGACGACTCTCTCCAAAGCTAATCGGTGCATTTCCAGTGGAATTTCCGACCCCCTGGACTCGCGCGATCCCCAGCTGATACGCCGGCGTTCCATCAGGCTTGAACAATCCATAGTTCCTCTCCGACTCCGGTCCCGGCTTCAAATTCTCATTAAACAGCGCAAAAACGAACATCTTCAGATCCAAATCCGGCCTCATCGGCGTACCTTTATTGTTCTCCGCCATCAATTTGATCAGATTTCCGTTGTACTTCCTCGCATTCTCCGGCGTCGCGCCGAATTCGTCTTCATCCCCCTTCGACGGCCATCCAGTCTCCGACACGTGGATCGGCACCTTCCCGAACCCTAGCGCAGCCATGGCGGTGTAAACGGAGTCGATCTGTCCGAACAGCATGTTGTCGTAACGGAGGTTTGAGATCGGATCCACAACCCCTAGATTCGGCTGGAACAGGACGAAATCGAGCGGGATCTGCTTCGGATTCGCCTTGTACGCGAAGAATGGGTAAGCGTTGATCAGGAACGGAGATCCGGTCTTGACGTGGAAATTCAAGATCTGAGTCACCAGCTCGGAGAGATCCCGGCGAAACGCGCCGGCGGAGGGCGGGTATGAAGTCTGTAGCACCGAGAGTGAGTGCGTTGTAGTGACCACCACCTGTTCGATAAAACGCCTCAAAGAAATTATGACTTGTTATTAAGACACTTCAATAAATACTCATATCGTGATATCGATATCGATACCTGCTTGTCAAGCCCCAGCGATGCGAGAGAGCCATAGACGCTCTGCATCGCGGGGAGGAGGTTCTGGTTGAGGGCAGTGTCGTTGAGAGTAAAGACCTCATTTCCGACGACAATGGTGGTGATGTTAGAAGCCGGGAGATGCGATTCGACATTGCGTTTCACCCAATCCATGGCTTGCTTCGGATCCCTCATCTTCGCGAGGAGCTCATTCGCGATGCAGACCATCAATTCGACGCCGGTGTTAGCGAATGCCTTGAGGATGGCCGGGTTGGCGTCGTAGAGCTTCACTCTGGTGGCGCCGATGGCCTTAATGAGCGGCACAACCTTGTCCGGAGGCGGAAGGTTGTCTGCAATCTGGCCGTAGTTTATCCCCACTGAGCATAAAATCGTCGGAAGGAGAGCAACTGATTGCACAAACAGCAACATCAGCAACGAGAAAAGATGCAGGTAAGATATGAAATTGCGAAGAGTAGTTACCTGATAGAACGACGAGGAGTGGCGAAGAACGCGGAAATGGAGAGATTGAATCCATAGCCATGGAAGTGAGGAAGCTGAGGAGTGTGTGTTTGAGAGTGAGAGGCAGTGGATATTTGAATTTACTAAAGTAGGAAGTTGCCGTTGGAGTTGCAGAGGGAATCTTAAAAAGATAAAATAAATAGTAAACACTGTTTTTTTGTGCTGTTTTGTTCTGTTTGGTTAATGGAGAGAGTAAATATCTTCGAGGGTCGTGGATGAAAATACAGTTGAGTTTTTTCGCATACAACTTACTACCCATCAGAGGCGAATGAAAATGACAAGGGGAAACGGTCTAGGTTTTTGTACTCGAACCGTAGAAAGCACTCCCATCGACCGAGAGCACATCAATCTTGTAATGACTAGAGTGGGAGGTCAGAGTCGAAAAAAGGGTTTCTCACTTTTTTCTCTCATTCAAAACTGTGCACAAGACTTTCATCTCACACGGCTCCTAAGTGAAAAAGGAAAAAAGAACTCAATCCTATAGAACTCATCTCGCAACATATCTCACCTCGATGTGAATCAATGGAGGCGTCCCCTTAGATCGACTCGATGAACACAAAGGCTGAAAAGAAGTTACATTTTGAATATATATTTTTTTGAACAAGGTAAGAATTCGAAATCCTATGCAACACCTTTGCATGGTAAATCGAGGGGCGGAAATGATCGGCTGACGGACTAACTGTCATGATATAGCAAAAATGAAACTAAGGAAGATGATCCGAACACAACTGCTCTTAGCGAAAACAGACCGACGGAGTGAAAGTCGAGGAAGACCAGAAATAGACCATGAATATCGAGAACATGGGAGAGTCTAAAGACCGAGGTGACATCTCGACGTCAAGAGGACGGAAGTAGAAACCTACAAACGGAAAGAGACATTTCCTAGGGAAGTGTGAATCAACTACATTCTTGTCACCTAAACGAGGGATCTTCGAAAACCACGAACACAACCATGACAACTCAATCAACAGGGCGTCTGATACTGCCATCCCACCAAAAACTAAACGCAGCCAATCCAAAGAGCGACATCACTCAGAAGAGCAGATGTTACCGAAAACAAGAGAGACATGTTATTTTTTTTTTCCTATAACCTTTTCAGTGAAAATTCTTTTCTCTATCTTGTTTAAGCTTTGAAAGGAAGCCAACTACCAAACATATGTTATCATGTCAGAGTCTATTGATACAAACCATCAATTCAATTATGGTGATGCATTGGAAATGAAACATCCTATGGCATGTACAATCTTCCAAATTAGCTATTCTTTGCAACATCTTTTCTAAATGCATTTGTCTAGCCAAACACTCCCTTAACCTCCTTCCCGTTGGACTTACCTTTTTTGCAGCGTTTCTCTCCTTACAATCATTTTTGCATTTTGCATATTTCAATGTGTTTCTACTTTCTTTACTCATTTTTTTTTTGATAACCGAGTTCCAAACTTACTCTTATGAGCTTCACAACTAAAACAAAGATGCAATTAATAAAGGTATTGTCTGAACAAAGGGTACAAGCACAAAAAGGAGAGTGAGTCAGTTGCTCCTAGCAAAACTAGCACTTGAATGACATTGCCCCTTTTATTAGAGTCCACACGAACGGCGTTGCGATCATCCAAACGAGCCTCCCGGGGGCTCTTAGGTGGCTAATAAGTCGGTTAGTAGCGAGCTTCGCTTTCGTCTAACATCACTAGGGCCCTTAATGCAGCGGACTGGAAGCAGCTTATGGCGTCGGAACAACTTCCTTTTCTAGAATAGCGACGATATCTTCCCCTTCACTCCCGGCCTCACCTATCACTCCCATGCTCAAAAGCAGCTTCTCCCACTGCTCGGATGGTCCCTGCAAGGAGTGGAAGCCGAAAAATGAGCTACATAAGACGGGCATCGACTAAGATACTTACGGACGTTTTCGTAGACAGACCTTCCAAGAGAGATCTTGAGCCATGCAGTTCTGAATCATGTCCTTGAAGTCAGGAGTGCTGTAAGTTTTAAGTGCTCTCTTGACTGTTTTTGCCACGGCTTTCACATCGACTGGATCGATCACCTCGCACTGAGCAAATGTCGCTTCGTTGTTAGCTTCGGTTCACTCGTGTTTGAAGAGAAAATGGAGGACTTACATCGACGTTGAAGCTTCCCATGTGGAAGCCGGTATGACCTTCCTTCACGGTGTCTACGAGTCCTCCGGTGGATGCAACAATCGGAACCTATCAAGCATGTCAGCAAGAGATCGAGGAGAGTTCGTATTCGTGTTATCGTATATGTAGTAGTAGTGGATGATGAGGCTATTACCGTTCCATAACGCATCGCGTGCAGCTGAATGAGACCGCAAGGCTCGAATCTACTCGGGATCAACATGAAATCGGCACTGGCATTGATCATGTGAGCTAAGGGAACGTTGAATTTCGCTACTCCTCTCGCCTTTTCAGGGTACTGTATCTCGAGATCCTCGAGTTGAGCCTCCATAGGCTTCTTCCCAGTACCCTGCGTATAAAGAAACAGTTTATAAGGTCGGGATCCACCTTTCTATCAGTCTAACGAATTCTGGCATTTGTTACACTTACCAATACAACTATCTGAACATCTTCTTCAATGAATTCCGGTATTGCTTCCACTAGTATATCTGAGCCTTTTTGCTCTTCTAGCCTGCCAATAAACCCGATCATCGGAATGCTCCCGTCGACTGGCAAACCGAGCTCCGCCTGAAGGGCTTCCTTCAAGAGTGGCTTAGCTTCATTCGCCGTTGTGGCATCAAACTTGACGTCGAGATACTTGTCGGTGGCTGGATTCCACTCCTGGACATCCATGCCGTTCACTATACCAGTAATGCCAGTTTTACGGATAATGTTGTCCAATTCGACGCCTGTTTCCTCGCCAGAGATGACCTCCTTCGCGTAGTATGGACTAACCGTCACTACCCTGTCGGATTCCAAGATTCCGGCCTTCATCCAGTTGATCTTCCTTCCTTTGACAGGCTTGTTATATCTTGACAGCATTGATAGTTTAAAAAAAGGAAGTTAGAACCAATCATATGATCATTCACTTTCGGTTTCCTAGACAAACCATTTCGTACCCATCGACGAAATCAAATGAGCTCTTGAACTCGAGAGGCAGATGGAACAGCGAGAAGTCTGAGAGCGCGTATCTTCCTTGGTACGCGATGTTGTGGATACAGAAAGCAACCTGTTCAAACATCACAATCTGCATTTCAACATCCTCCATGCTTCCATCACAAACATTGACTCGAATTCGAAGAACAAAAAAAACTACCTTGGCCTTTAGGAACGCGCCCTGAGATTGGTACATCGTCTTTAGATAGCAAGGCAGAAGCGCAGTGTGCCAGTCATTCGCAACGAAGATAACATCCTCACCTACATTTTAGCACATATAGAAGCTCATTCGAGTGTCGATTCAAGTGCACATTCAATGTGTGTAGGAATGTTCATTACCATATGGGCCTGAATGCTCCTTGTTGCTACTCATATCGAGAACCAAAGGCGCCTTTAAGGCAGCCTGAACAACAGCCATATAACGATCATAAACGACGATATCTTGCAGGAATTGTTTTCTAAACGACGACACGAAAATTTCACCTGGCACAACATGCTGAACCGAAGTTGGTTATCATCATAATCAGTCCCTGCTGTAGGACCATAGATCTTTGATCCCGTTTTACCCCAAACCTGAAAGTTTCGTAAAACAGGCAAAAGTTATAACACTAGCAAATAGCAATCCATCCATAGATTACACGAAAAATACCCGAAATTCAGATAACCTTCTCAAGGAAAAGAGGGTGATCCACGAAAACTCGATCAACACCTCTTTTGTAGGAATGGAAGAAGCCAACAGTCTCAACTCTGTCGCCGAATTTCACCTGAAAACCACCATGTTAAGACGCGATGTCCATCTCATATCGATTATACAATGAGTTCAAGCTTGGTTAACACATCAAAATATATCCGGAATTCGGATGAAGATCTTGAAGAGGTGTGAATTACCTCTACTTGTACATTGGTGTCCCAAGCATCATGGTACTGATCATACCGCGGTGAAATGGTCATCACCCTGTGTCCCTTTGCCTGCAAAACTACGCGAATCAACACTCCGGAATCTCAACTGGCTACCACAAATGAAGCCCTAAGCAAATTTCTTCAATGCCAAGAAACCGAAAAGCGAAAAAGCTTACAGCCAAAGCAGGAGGAAGGCCTCCAAGAACATCACCAAGGCCACCAGTTTTACTCCATGGAGCAACCTCAGCCCCCACAAAGAGTATGTTCATCCCCTTTGCACATACAACAGGAAATCTTGGCCTATCAGTGTGAGCATTAAAGGCCTTGCTTCGAACCGGTTTCGCAACCGAATTTGCATTGGATTTCAGCAAGATCATGTCAACTGGGTTAACTGATCTCAACCCACATTGACCCTTTTTCAGATCAATCTGGGAAACCCTTGATTTGCCACCTCCATCAGCAGTTTTTGTTCTTGATACAAACTGGGTTGCAGTGATGCAAGCCATTGGTACCAGAGAAGCTTAAAGCCTGAAAAAACATTACCAAAAATAAATCCACAAAATGTATTGAAAAAAAGAACAAAACAAAGAGGGAAGAATCTCTGAACTTGATGGAAGATCAAGGGATTGAAGAATCTCTGAACTTGATGGAAGATCAAGGGATTGAAGAATCTCTGAACTTGATGCAAAATCAAGAGATCGGAGATTGAAGAAGCTGCAGTTGAAAGAGTGCAAGGTGATCACAACCAAAAGGAGTTCAAAATTATATAGGAAAATGAATTAAAACAAATGAATTTATAAATTCAAATGGAAAAAGACAGAGGAATCGGTCACCAACAACTGCATCCATCGGAGAGATTTGCTTGATAGTAGGAAGAATGAGTATTTGCCTTTAATGTAGGAGTTCTCTTTGTTCTACTTTCATTTTTGCATGTGGAAATTTGATTGGATAATAGGGATGATATTGAATTAATTTGAAATAAAAATTTTTAATGGATTTTCTGATCATTATAGCACACTTCAATTATTAAAAAAAAATCTGCGATATTTAATTATTTACATTAAAAAAAATCCACATCAACTGAGATTCGAGTAAATTTTAGAGTAACATAGTTTAAGTGAATTCACCTATGCATAATTTTTTTTCAATGCCATTAGTGGTGAAATGGGATGAAAATAGAAGAACTCAATACCACAAAATTTATTATTTAACATACTTATCCTAATATTTAATCAAGGATAAATTACATTAAAAAATCACTGGCTCTTAGATTAACTTGTTCAGTAGTTCGAATCCTCTGAAGTCATGAAGATTAAATTATCACAAATAGATGTATCCAAGAGAATCACCAAAATCTGATGAATTGTAGTCCCTTATTGTCAACATTATACTGAATGTGATCAACTACTTACCCATCTCCGTTTCTACCTTGAATCCCTCTAAACCACTCTCTTTACATGTATCGATCCACACCTCTATCGCCTTCTTTTGGGGAGATCTACAAGCGTTACGATCAGGCATTATTCGAGCAAATATTGCTCAGAGGAAATAGATTTTAGCCAGGCAAACACAATCCAAGATCATAGTTTCCTTCCAATCCGAGCAAATCTCCTCGCCACCCCAAAAATCATCGCCTTTGTCAGCAGTCCTTGATCAAGAGTACATGCTATGGCGATTGCCCCACCAACGACAAGAAGCTTGGGTACATTTAAGCCAGGCTGTTTCCCGGAAGTGGATGGAGACGAAGAAGAAGAATCTCCATTGATGGGTTCCAGAGGTGAGTTCTGACCGACGCTCTCTTCTAAGGACTTGAGGTAGTCTGAACTGACCTTGGTGTTTATCTGAGCCAGCGTTGCACAACGAGAAAGAGGGGCTCCGGAGAGTCGTTCTTTCTGATAAGCACGCAGACCAGTGTCAATCTTCTTGACAGTTCCCCACATGCCTTGGCGCACTCCTAGTTTTGCGAGCTCCCAAGGGATTCCCATTTCTTCGTGATGGAAGAGTAGAACCTCGCTTGCAGTCCTCTGCCCATCTATTCGCGACTCAGCTGGTTCATGTCAAGAAACGAAAAGGCATTGAAGCTATATGATTCCCTAAAAGGTTAAAAGTATTCAGATTTCATATAGCACCAAATCATTTAAAAGCAACACAATTGCAATCTGAAATTCCAGAGGAGGAAAAAAAGGACAAGACAAAGAGCATTGGGAATTTTCTTCTCTAATGTTATGTGGAAAGTGAATGAAGAAAATAGCATGTTCGACATACTTGGACGAATGCACCAACTTGAGTAATAGAGGTTAACACGCCTTGGTTTGTTGCGCCTGGGAATAGAAGGGTATGGTACGCCCTGAAGCATGTATGACATCAAGTTCAATAGGAGTAACAAGTTTTAATCCAATAAGTATAATCTAATAAACAAATTTGATACCACCCTAAATTTCTAAGCAAAACGAGACAATATAACAACAGCAAATGGCTCCATGATTCATCAAGTTTACCAAGTCATGGGAATTCAGGTGTTGGTTTCCATTCAGCAAACAAGTTCTGATGGAAAAAAAAAGAGAGCAAGTAACCAACAAGAACACAAGATTTTACCTTTGTGACACAATAATAGGATCGATTTGATTCCCAAATCCGCCTTCCAATCACATACTCTCTGTCACTGCAGAAGAATGGAAACTGTCGCGCACAAAAACAAACAAACAATACATATATCAGCAAACTGAACATACAGCATTGTCACCACAGGATGAAAAATGCACAACTCTATAGCCCTTTTATCGCCAACCTTGCGAATCCAATGAACACTCATGGCTCCGGTTACGAAGCACTCCTCCAGTGTTTCATGTCGTAGGAGCATGTCATCCCACTTGAACCGAAACTCGTCGTCCCAGAAGAAGTCCCTCACCATTTCAGGTGTTGCATCCTCAAACACAGTTCTACTGCGGTACTGAGGAGGCCCATTCTACATAACAAAGCCGCATACCATAACCAGCCGAAAACAAAACCAATTCAGACTACATTGAAAGACCTATTAGACCAATTCAACTCCATGCCAACCTGAGGATCTCTTCGCCAAGCTTGGTAAGACATAGTGGGAGTAGACCTATCCATCATGGGAATCCAAGCGGGTCCACTATCTTTCACCTCCACAAGCTGCCTTAAATGCCTTAAATCAGCTTCCTCCACACAGGAAAGCTTGCTTGAGCTGAACCCAATTTCCATTTTTGCAAAGTATTCAGTTCATGAGTAAACACTGTAATTCATACTGAGGGGAAAAAATGCAAGAAATTCAGAGATTTCAGCATTACCTCAAATTGGGTTTGGAGGTTGAAGGCTCCAAGAGTGTGTGTTCTTCCAATCCATTAGTGGAACTCCGAATAAAATCGAACACAGGAATGCGCAAAACAGAACTGAAATTGGCACATTTGGGTCTCCAAAACCATCCCACAACAACACCCACAATCACAGCAATCCAGAGAGGCACTGAAACGATCATAAGATCAAGCAAAACCTCCCAAACAGTTGTCCTCTCAAAAATCCTCAAAATCATTGAAGCCAAAGCCATCTCCTTTTTGCCTAATCCAGAAAAGCATGAATTGAAAACCCTCGAAATCGACCGGAATTACAGAATCGAGGGTTTTAAAGGGAAATGAAAAATCAGAAACCCTACCAAGACCCAAAATTGAACGCCCTACAGTGAATACAGTGAGAAATGGGGGGCTGACAGGACAAAGAGGAAGACAAGTGGGGGCAAGATAAGGATGTAAGGATCAGAAATGCTGCAGCTAAATTAATTCGGATGGACCAATTTCCTGTTTTTTCTCTAGAGGAGGAAGAACTTCGAATAGTTAAACTTGGGACCAATGCTGAAATTCGATGGGCGACTTGAATTAGTGGTTGAAATTGATGAACCCAGATAAAGGAGAATGCGAAATCGCCATCACTCCAGCCAAAGATGCGGAAGCTGGAGATTGATTCGTGATGAGTGAGTGAGTGACAAAAAGAATTTCAACTTAAAGAACATGAGTGGGAATATTATTATTTTTTTGTTTGGTTTGTACATTGATTAAGTTTTGTCTGTGTGCGCCAAACGACGCGTTTTAGGACGACACTTTTTATTTAAAAAAAAACTCGAAAACTAAGGGTCTGTATGAGGCGGAGTTAAAAAAATTGACTAAAATTTAAAAACAATTGAAATTGAAAATTTGTGTAAAACATAAAAGTTGAAAGATTATGGAATAATATAAGCACCGTATGAGACAAAAAAGAGTTTATTTGTAAAAAGTAGAGTTTATTTGGTTGTTATTAGGGGTATACTTGTCTTTTCAAATCAAATAAACTCTAAAAACAAAAAGCTTCCAAAACAAGCTTTTTTTAACCCCAATTTTAATCAAAACCTTACTACTAAACAACCCCCATACACTGTTTTTATTTTAAACCCCCAATTTTAACAATTTACAAACGGTTAAAATCAGCCTCATACACACCCTAAATATACCGCAAATCAGGGTTAAGGGACACCACGTCGATATGAATGTGTTGCCCTAAATCCTGATTTGTCTTCAATTTCCAATGTCTATTTACCACATTGATACGAACGTACACCACGTTGGTTTGGACGTGCATTTAGAAGAGTGATTTGCGGTGTATCTAACAACAGCCATAAAAAAAGGCAATGGTTTGAGTGTTGTTCGACATGGTTCACTTCACTTAATAAGAGTTTCATTCGGATGAGAGCTAAAAGCTTAATATCGCAGAGTTTAAAACTAGTCAAAATCGTGTCACCTTATCCATTATAAGATTGATATCTCCGAACCCGTGAGAGCACTAGACATCGACAAAGAATTGCACGAGGAAGAGCGCATTCAAACTATCATTTCGATTTTTCTAGATCACGTCCAAAAACACTTTAAGATGTTAATAATCTTTAGGTTGCTCTCTTCAACTAGGAGCCTCAAGATGCCAAGAACTTTGGATGCAATCAAACCTAGGTGAAGTCCTAAAGCTTTTATTTAGAGAGGGAAATTCAATGTGCATCACTCATAGCGTAACAGTCTTACCCGCACTTAATGGATATCCATTTTACCCGACTCGATGAATAAAGTGGGTGAAAATCCGATATAATTCGGATATTAAATGGGTGAGGTCCTAAAGCTTCTGTTTGTAGAGGGAAATTCAACATGCATCACTCATAGGGATAACAATCTTACTCACACTTGATGGATATCCATTTTACCCGACTCGATGAACAAAGTGGGTGACAATCCGATATAATTCGAATATTAAATGGGTGATGGGTGTACGGGTGACGGGTCGGGTCGGATATATGTGAAAGTATTTCCCACCCGTCACCCGGTCCATTATCCGCCACATATTTTATATAATAGAATACTTTTTTCATATAAAAAAAATTATGCATTATGGATAGAATTTGATACGTACTTAATAGTGATTAAGTGGATGAGAGAATTTTTTTATATATATAATTACGATTTTTCTATCCTATCCCCTAGGATAATAGAACTAATTTGAAAATGTTTTTTTAAATTTTAATTAGTTTAGCTTTTTTTTTAAATTAGATTTTTAGGGTCGCTTGCTTTTTTGGTAGAGAATCTTTCCCAATTTATAGTCTTATCCTATGCCCTAAGGACATAGGATAGAAAAACCGATATAATTATTATAGAGATCTTATAAAATTTGGTAAAATCTTCTCAGATAATATCTATATCTAGAAAAATTGAAAAAAATATTATCTTAAGATTGATAAAGGCAATGAGAGAATTTTTTGATTGGTTAACATTACTAGTCTAAGCGACTTTTCTCCGTTGTTATATACACACATCCCATTTAATATATTAAAATAATATCGTTTTACATTTACTTTTATTGTATAATAAATGTTCTATTTTGTTTAATTTGATCTCGTTTATGAAACACATCTTGTTTATTTGATATAACTAAGTTAATTTTACATTGCTAGTTGTTTACTCGTTGAAGTTGATCACTACACTGATTTTTTTTTTAAAGTTTTTTTTGTTGAATTTGATGGGATGTGATTCACCCGAATTTTCACTTAATCTAGTAGATTAATCGTTGGACAAACAAATCAATCAATAGCAACTAAAAATCAAATGAACACATCAAATGTGCAATAACTAATTGAATGCAAAAATCAAATGCAAAAACGAATGATAAGAAGCGAAATAATGGAAAGAAATTGATAGATGATTTAAACTACAAACAAACTCTAGATACCGATTGAACTAGAAAAGCAAATCCACAATACGTAGTAATTACTAACAATTGACGAGGGGTTGTAGAGGAGAACAAATGTCATCTTCTTCTAATAAATCTTACTCGTAATCCAAACTAGATAATGACCCAGAACTGGCCTAAATCAAATTTGAACTTGATAAGATTTGACAATAACCCAACTCAAAATAGTTATAATTCTTGTATGATCAATTCATCAATGTTCATACCATCAAAAATATCATCTAATTTAAGAGTTTTTGTGGACATCAAAGTTTAAATATGCAGATCAACATCCAGGGAATGTCAGCATGAAACCCAGACCACCAAAACCTTCATTACCTGAATCAAGAGTTCTACATCTAGCCATATACTGCAAAGTTCAATCATCCTCATACCATCACCCTCCTCACCTCCCACAAGACAGGCATAAAACGCGACAAATGTTACAATCTCAGCGCTCTATCTGAATCGTAACATGGCTAATGTTGTACTCCCTCCGGATGTAGTCGATAACCTTGTCTAAAACAGCATCAGCGTCAGCTTCGGGTGTGACTTTGACATGGCAAGCCAGCAGCACTTTCCCAACCGTGATAGCCCAGATGTGGAGCTCGTGGATGGCGAGCACCTCCTCCATCTTACAGAGGCCATTCTCCAGCTTTGTTGCGTCGATCTCTCTGGGAGTGCTCTCCATGAGCACCTCCAGTATGTTCCGTAGCATGTTGATTGTCGTCCCAAGCACAATCACGGAGAAGATGAGAGTGCATATCAAATCAAGTATCTTCCACTCGGGCTTGTACCAGATGATTCCTCCGCTGATCATCACTCCAATGCTCTGAATGGAATCCCCGAGAACGTGAAGATAAGCCCCTTGGACATTGATGTTTCGCTGCTTATCTTTCTTAGGTGCTTGCTTCAGTTTGGTGTCGCTGTTGCAACCAGATTTCCCAAGCAAAGGATGATCCAAACCAGATTCATGTTTCTTGGGGGTTCCTCGAGGGCTCTGATGATGAGGGTTAATGCTCATGTCGTGGGTATGCTTGTGATGTTGATGACCCTCTTGGCTATGACTATGACCATGATGGCCATGTCCGTGTTCATGACCATGACCATGACCGTGATCGTGACCGTGACTGTGACCATGATCATGACCCAACAGGAGTGCCATCAGGATATTGACCACCAAACCGAAAGTGGCAACAGCAAACATAAGAAATCCGTTAACTTCACCAGACTCTGTCACAATTCGCGCTATAGCTTCATAAACAAGAATCCCAGCAAGAAGCCAGATCATCTGGATGGAGACCAAGGCGCCGAGAATCTCAATCCTGAAGAAGCCATAAGTTTGTCGCGGTGTTGCTTCCCAACCCGATGCCCATATCGCAAACAATGAGATAGCAAAGGCAGCAACATCAGACAACAGATGGGCTGCATCTGTTAAAATTGCCAGACTATTGGCCTTAATTCCACCGAAAACCTCCACACTCATGAATATCACGCACAGCACAACAGCCATTATCAGCTTCCGCATCGAAGCTGAACGCTCCGCTGCATCCTTGGAGCTAGTAGTAGCATCTGCGAATCCGCATACTGCCCCACTGCAGACGCTCCGCCCCTGACCCGTCTCTGTAACAGAGATATCTCCTGCTACATCGATCAAATGGCCATGTTCTGTATTCTGCACCTCCATCTGAACATTCAAAGCGATGATTATATAACAAGAAATTCTCACACCATCAAATACATCAATGCGACAATCAAATTGCTGATGTAGTCCGATTTCTAACCTTGACAAACAATTTAATCTATTATTTTATTTGAAATTTGCGAACTTTTGCAAGGCATTCAGACATTGAAAAAAAAAGATGACAAAAAAAAAAGAACAATTGAAATCATATGCAACCATGAGAGCTTCCGAATGTAATACTGCCTAAATCGATCCAATGAGAAACAAATCAAAACATGAAATCTGAAACACGGTCGAATAGATCAGCAATTAGGGAGCGAGAGTGAGAGAAAACCTTTTCGATAGCGTAGATTACTAGAGATTCTGAGATCAGACACAACAGGAGAGGGGAATTGGGATTAAAGGAATCATCAAATAATAAAAAAACAAGGAGGCGAGATTCGTTCGGAATCGTGAATTTGATGCGTTTAGGGTTTGTGGAGGGAGATAAGAAGATCTGAGGATGAGATTTTATTTGGATTTGGGGGTGGGAGGGATACTAGACTGAAGGGGGTGACGTGGAATTTGGACGCTAGTGAATAAATACCCAATTATGGACAAACCAACTAAAAATGATTTTAATTTTCGTCCAACAATAAAAATCTAAATGACTTTAATGGTTCATAACGTAATATTTGCGCTAATAAAATTTCTTATATTTATTATATGCAGCTATGCACCACACCTGTATTTTTTGAGTCAAATCTTTACCTGTGTGACTCAAAAGGCGTAGAGTATTTTGTGCTCATTTAGATTGGTTTGAAACAGGAAGTTGAATATATCAAGAAGTTGGATAGAATATCTGCGTTTGATTAAAAATTTTCATTTCCAAAAACCTAGGAATTGGAATTACCAAGGGGTATATGGTAAGACAACTTCCACCCTTTTCTTACTAATAAAATTCTCTTATTTATCTCGCTATATCAAATCCACCATTATTTCGTTTTTCAACCAAACATGTTTCATAAAATCTCAGAAAGTGCAATTCATAGGAAGTAGACTTCCCAGGAATTAAAATCCCGGTAAGTAGACTTCCTACATTTATCCAAACGAGCACTTTATATAAAATATGTTGCGCTTCTTAAGTCACGCGTCTGTGACTCAAGATAGGCATTGTGTATTTAAAAAAATAAAAAATAAAAAGAATATATGGTGAATATAGTAAAAATTTATGGTGTAAACACCCGTTTTAGAAATGATAAAAACTTTTATAAACATTGTACATTAAATGCAAATGCGAGATTCAAATTCAATCACATAATCATAAAAATGATCATGTTTAAAGTATCTAATAAATATAGAAATATACTATATTAAAAAAAATAGAATTCAGAGCATAACATTTTGGAGATTTTACTATATATGTTTGTTAATTTTATAGATTTTTTTAATTTGTTGGAAATCGTCTTATAAATTGTACGGTGCTCCCTCCGTTCGGCAAAATATGTCGTTTACTATTTACGCACGCTTTTTTAGAATGATAAAAACTATATAAAATATTTATTTTTTTATAAATTTTTTTAACAAGTTTGTACTTATTAATATAATAACTACGAAATTGTTAAAAAAATTATTAAAAAACTAGATATTTTATATAGTTTTTATCCCTAAAAAACGTGCGTGAATAGTAAAGTGACATATTTTGCCGAACATATAGTATTAAATTCGGAATTTTCGCCAAATGCCCCTGAGGTTAAGGCTAATTCGCGTGGTGTACAAAAGTTTGACATATTTCGCCAGGCGCCCCTGAGGTTTTTATTTTTTTCGCCAAATACCCCTGAGGTTTTCATTTTTTTCGCCAAATGCCCTTTTGTCGAATTTGTTAACATTTTGGTGGAAAACTAGTACAATCCTCACACCATAGTGCATAGTTTTCTTTTTAGACAATAAAAATAAAATTTTATAAGTATAAAAAATTACTATGATAAATTTAAATAAAATATTATCAAATATTAACATAAAATAGAAAAAATAGATAATTAAGTAAAAAATAATTAAATATTTATGAAAAATGTGTAAAAATTACACGAGTTTAAGATTTAAGTAGAATAGGTTGATTGGGTTAAAATTCTAAAATAAATGTGGTTATAACACCTAATAAAAATATATACTTATGATGTAATAGTTTGATATAGCTAGATTGATTAAAAAAACGTGTACAAATTTCATTAGTTTGATATTTTTTTCTAGATTTAGTTGATTGAGAGAAAATTGTAAAATTAAAATGATTATGTCATCTAAGCAAAAATATTTCTCATTTAATAGTTACAATAGGTAAATCTCATTGGTTAAAAATATTTAAAAAATTTATTATTTGAAAATTTATGTAGATTAGGTTGATTGGGTGAAAATCCAAAAATTAAGATTATTATATATAAAAAAATAGTTTTCATTATATATACACACATAGCTAGAGAGAGAGAGAGAGAGATTGGTTGCTTCGGAAAAAAAAAAGAATTCGTATATTTGGAACTATTTTTTTTTTAAAAAAAGTTTTGAATTAATCTCATGGTTTTAAAAAAAATAGCATGAAATGATATCATGTAATAATGCATAATGAAATAATATTGTATAGTTATTATTAACTTTATTACATAAAAGTTTTGAATTAATCTCATTGGTTAAAAAATGTAGTATAAAATGATATTGTGCAAATAAAATTAGATAATTTAGTTACTATAATTAAATGATATTGTGCAAATAATGTCTTACAAAAATAATAATGAAATAATATTTTCTTTTCCTTTTATTTTCATCCAAAATGTTAACAATTCGACATAGGGGTATCTGGCGAAAAAAATGAAAACCTCAGGGGCATTTGGCGAAAATAATAAAAACCTCAGGGGCACCTGGCGAAATATGTCAAACTTTTGTACACCACACGAATTAGCCTTAACCTTAGGGGTATTTGGCGAAAATTCCTATTAAATTAGGTTAAAGATGGGTGGTACTTGGTAGCCCGTGAGTTCTGCCTTCGTTGGAACTAATGAACGAACCTTGGTGGATGTGCATCGTAACCCTGCTTTCTTTGCCCGTGATAACTCAGTCGAGTATGTTTGACACATGTTTATTTAAGTTTTAAAGAGGTGTGATAAAAAAATTCGTCTCTAAAAAATAACTTTATAAAATCCATGTAATTTGTCTTATAAAAAAAGAATTTATTTTTTAATCTATTTACAAAAACTAAATTTTTATTTAGATTTTAATTTTAAGTTAGATTATAATATTAAATTAGATTAATCTCTGACATGTCAAACAAGTCCAAAGTAGCACTCCCTCCGTCTTATATTACATTTTTATTTTCCGATACATTTTTTTAAAAGTGTATCGAAAAGTAAAACAACTTATTCACTAACTATGAAAAACGTACACGGCCTTTTTAATAACCCGTCCTTAACCAATCTTTTTTTTTTATCTTTTGACCTACTCGTCAAAACACATCGTTTACTATTTACGCATAATAAAAACTATATAAAATATTTTAAAATTTTTTTAACAATTTCATATTTACTATTAATAGGTACGAAATTGTTTTAAAAAATTCCAAAAAAATGGTTATTTTATAGAGTTTTTATCATTCTAAAAAAATGCACGTAAATAGTAATTAAACGGCGTGTTTTTCCAAACGGAGAGGGTATGTTTTAAGGAAATTCTCCCCATAACGCTCATTTCTTAGTGAAGCTTTAGACAAGATTCCAGAACGGCTTTTGTCAAGATAATTTCTGTGAATATAATCATGTGTGTATGGGATGATATTGGGCTAAAAGCCCACCATATAGGTGATTGGGCCGGGTCATTATATGGATATAAATACCTTGTAATCAGCTCCTTGTAGAATGAATGAAATCAGTTACAGAAACCAATTTCTTTCTTGTTTTCTTTCCGTATTTCGACCTTCATCTTCTTCATGAAGATCTAGGTTGGTGAGGTTGTTTGAATCTAGAGACGCAGAGATCTCAGATTCACATGGTATCAGAGCGATCTGAGATCTAACAGGCGTCAAAATATCTGAGATCTGAGTTTTGATTTGCGGAAATCGCTGGAGATGGAATTTACAGGAAATCCAGGAGCTCGCGGCAACAATGGTGATTTTCTTGGTCAGCTGAGCAACATGAGCTACGATCCGCTGGCGGTGTCCAATTCGGATCATCCAGGAGCACAGCTTACCACAAACGTCTTCACCGGCACCAATTTTCTCGCATGGAGCCGAAGCGTGAAAATGGCATTGGGAGCGAAGCTTAAATTAGGCTTCATAGATGGCACCATGAGAGAACCAGAGGCCGGGAGCGTCGATCATCAAAGGTGGATCAGATGTGACTATATGGTGCGATGTTGGATCTTGAATTCAATGACGACGAAGCTTTCAGAAGTATTCATGTACTGCAACTCCGCTCGCCAACTGTGGAATGAAGTTGTTGAAAGGTATGGACAGATGAATGGTCCAATGTTACTTCAGTTGCGAAAGAATCTTGGAAATCAGATCCAAGAAAACCTTGAGGTTGCAGATTACTTCGGAAACCTGAAGAAAATTTGGGAAGAAATTCAGAGTCTGGAGCCTTTGCCAGAGTGCAATTGTGGCAAATGCACTTGTGGTTTGGCAAAGAGAATTGCAGACATGGAGGATAGGAACAAATTAATGCAGTTCTTGCTTGGTCTCAATGATGGTTATGAGAGTGTGAAAAATCATGTGTTAACGATGGATACGTTACCTACTGTGAATAGAGCATTTTATCTTGCACAACAGGTTGAAGGCAAGAATAAAGCGCCTGGGGGTAACAGTAGTTCACAAGAATCAAGTGCTTTGGCTGTAGAAAATCTGAAAACACAGGGAGAAGGCAAGAAGGAGTACAGAGATTACAAGAAACTGAAAGCGGAGAAGGAAAAAAAGCTATGCTCTCACTGCAACTACAAGGGGCATACAGTCGATGAGTGTTTCAAAATCATCGGTTACCCGGAATGGTTCAAAGACAAGAAGAAGGCAAGTGGAAAATCCATGGCAAATATGACAGAGATCACAGATTCTCCACTGGATGATGATACAGGAACCAAGGAAATGGCAGTGGATGCTTCACTCATTAATGCTCTTTGCCAGGAGATGTTCAAGCTCATGAAAGGGAAGGCAGTTGCAGAATCTTCCCTTGGCTCGTTTGCAGGTACTACTAACATTGTGAGCTTATCATCTATGGTTCATGATTCATATGCTGGATGGATTATAGATACAGGGGCTTCAGATCACATGTGTTTTAATAAAAACACCATGTCATCCTTCAAGAAAATTAGCAAACCTGTACATGTATGTTTGCCGGATGGGAGTATAAAGATGGTCAATGAAGTAGGTGAAGTCAGCATGTCTAAAGATATTGTACTACATGATGTTCTTGTGGTCCCGGAATTTAGACATAATTTGCTGTCTGTGGGAAAGATGGTTGAGCATGGTCATCTCATTGCAGTATTTGACAGAGATATATGTTTCTTTCAGGACCGTGAAAATGGGACAGTGGTCTTAGTTGGGAAAAGGACAGTTGGTTTGTACAAGACATGCTCAAAAGATGAAGCTGCAGGGATCAAGTCACTTGAGTCTTTGTTTCCTTTAAAGTTGTTTCCGAATAAAGGTGGTGTGGCTATGAACACCACGTCTAGTTCTAGCTTGATTCATGCTAGACTAGGTCATGCTTCAAGTTCAAAACTAAAGCACATAGAACAGTTTTCTAAGTCTGTTCAGTTTGAAACCAGTTGTGATGTTTGCATACTTTCAAAAATGCATAGAGCTCCGTTTGACAGAAGTGTTTCCTTGGCAACTTGCTTGTTTGATCTTCTACACATTGATTTGTGGGGTCCTTACAAGGTCCCTAATAGAGATGGGGCTAAGTATTTTTTGACAATTTTGGATGATCATAGCAGGGCTACTTGGTGCTATTTGCTTCAAAATAAACAACAAGTATGTAGAATATTGACTGATTTTTTCAGTTATGTGCACACTCAGTTTGGACAAAATGTTAAGCAAGTCAGGAGTGACAATGGTTCAGAGTTCTTGAGCAGTCAATGTACTGAGATGTTTGCTTCCAAGGGGATAGTTCATCAACGATCTGCATCGTATACCCCTCAACAAAATGGCCGTGTGGAGAGAAAGCACAGGCATATTGTTGAGACAGCTCGAGCCATTCGTATTCATGCCGGTTTACCTATTAAGTATTGGGGTGATTGCGTCCTAGCTGCTGTGCACATTATTAATTTGTTGCCATCATCAGTAATTGGTTGGAAGACTCCATATGAAATTTTGTTTCAGAAGCAGCCAGACTATGGTCATCTGAAGGTGGTTGGGTGTTTATGTTATTCCATGGTTCTTGGAAGGAATAAAGATAAGTTTGGGGTAAAAGCCAAGAAGTGTGTGATGCTTGGTTATCCCTTGGGTCAAAAGGCCTATAAGCTCCTAGACCTGGATACTGAGAAAGTATTTGTGGCAAGGGAAGTTACATTTCATGAGCATGTTTTACCTTTTACCAACAGGTCACACCTTCCTCTTGATGATTCACCAAAATTACCATTGGTCAATCCTGTACCTTCCCCTGATGATTTTTTGGATTTTTCTACCTACCCTCCTACCAACCCTCCACATGAATCTCATATTTCATATACACCTAATCTTCATGAGCATGATCCCTCTGTTTCTTTGCCCATTTTTCATCAATCAGATTCACATGATCTTTCCCATAACCATGTGCCTTCACCTGACACATCCTTGAGCATTTCTCACCCTATTCCTACCCGTTACTCCACTCGTACAATAAAGAAACCTGCCAAATTGAATGATTTCCATTGTCCTACTTTATCATCCAGAAGCAACGAGTCCTTTTCACCTTCCTTTATGGTATATCAGGCTTGCAACTTGGCCCATTACCCTGAGTCTTATGTACAGTCCTTAGCTCAGGCTATGACAGTAAGTGAGCCACATTCGTTTTCTCAAGCCAGCACTGATCCTTTGTGGTTAGAAGCAATGAGTAAAGAGTTACATGCTTTAGAGGACAATCAGAGATGGGATGTTGTACCTCTACCTCCTGGAGAAAAGGCGATTGGGAGCAAATGGGTATTCAAAATCAAGTATAAACCGGATGGGAGTGTCGAGCGCTACAAGGCGCGCTTGGTGGCAAAAGGATTTACACAAGTGTATGGGAAGGATTATAAAGATACATTTTCTCCTGTTGTGAAGTTTACAACCGTTTGTTGACTTCCGCTTTCCACACAATTAATTTTCAGGTTGTTTCTTGCTGTTGCAAGCATTAAAGGATGGCCTCTCCATCAACTCGATGTCAATAACGCGTTCTTGCACGGGCACTTAGATGAGACAGTGTATATGAA
Organism: Persicaria maculosa; assembly: GCA_963922045.1. Classification (NCBI taxonomy): domain Eukaryota; kingdom Viridiplantae; phylum Streptophyta; class Magnoliopsida; order Caryophyllales; family Polygonaceae; genus Persicaria; species Persicaria maculosa. The sequence continues at coordinate 1,879,395 of OY998264.1, forward strand.
GCCGCCAGAGGGGTATACATTGGCACCTCCAGGTCATGTTTGTCGGTTGAAATGATCTTTGTACGGGCTGAAGCAGGCCTCCCGTCAATGGAACTTGGAGCTTACCAATTTCTTGTGTGGCTTGGGTTTTCACCAATCTTCATATGATCATAGCTTGTTCACTATTGCTGTCTCTTCTGGGATTGTTGTTGCTCTGGTTTACGTTGATGATTTGGTTATTGCTGGGGATGATGAGGTTTTTATCACATCAGTAAAACATGCTCTGCACAAAGCATTCACGATCAAGGATCTCGGGTTAATGAGGTACTTCCTTGGTCTTGAAGTGTTTCGTAATGAGGCTGGGATCATGATAAATCAGCGTAAGTATGTTTATGATATCATTAAGGATCTTCAAATGGGTGATTGCAAAGTCGCCAAGTTCCCATTACAGAGGGGTCTTAAACTCTCAACTGATGATGGTGAGCAGTTGCAAAATCCAGAGACGTATAGGCGTCTAGTTGGCCGTTTGTTGTTTCTCAACATGTCTAGGCCTGACATCTCATACGCCGTTCAACACCTTAGTCAGTTCATGACTGATCCGCGAACACCACACTTACAGGCTGCGCTTCATGTGGTTCGATATCTTAGAGGCACGATTGATATGGGTCTCTTCTATCCTTTTGCCAATGACTTAGCCTTGACAGCTTATTGTGATGCTGATTGGGGTGCGTGTGTGTTCAGTGGTCGCTCGGTTACAGGGTATTGTGTGTTTTTGGGTACCGCTTTGGTTTCTTGGAAAACCAAGAAGCAAAAGACCATCTCTAAGTCATCAGCTGAGTCGGAGTATCGCAGCATGTCGACAACAGCTAGTGAGATGGTATGGTTGGATAGTTTGTTATCTGAGTTTCGTATCCAGATTCCTCTCCCGATTCCTCTGCATTGTGACAATTTGGCGGCAATGCATATTGTCGCTAATCCGGTGTTCCATGAGCGTACGAAACACCTTAAGCTTGACTGTCACTACGTTCGTGAAAGGTTTCAGGAAGGATTTCTCCTTCCCCGACACATTCGATCGAGTCTCCAACTTGCAGACGTTTTGACTAAGCCATTGGGAGAATTACAGCACCATTTTTTGTGTTCCAAGTTGGGACTGATAGCGTTGCCCCCATCCCAACTTGAGGAGGGGATGTGAATATAATCATGTGTGTATGGGATGATATTGGGCTAAAAGCCCACCATATAGGTGATTGGGCCGGGTCATTATATGGATATAAATACCTTGTAATCAGCTCCTTGTAGAATGAATGAAATCAGTTACAGAAACCAATTTCTTTCTTGTTTTCTTTCCGTATTTCGACCTTCATCTTCTTCATGAAGATCTAGGTTGTTGAGGTTGTTTGAATCTAGAGACGCAGAGATCTCAGATTCACAATTTCAAGTAAATTACACGTAAATCCTTTTCATTTCTTCCAAACAAATTGCAAAACGGTCCAAAACTCTCTCTTCTACGAATCGAAACCTAAATATGTTGAATGAACTATTGTGATCGAAAACAAGCTAAAATCGATGAAATTAGTCAAGGTATCAATTGATCGAGACTCGAATTGATATATCGATCGTCTTAGATGATTATCGAATGACATTCGATGATTATTTGTGGTCGTCATTCGAAAAAATTGTCGAGGTTCGAAGAGGACGAGCTAAATAAGAGACCTCGGTAATGTTTGATGAGGGTCTTGCGTACCCTCGACAACATCATGCGTAACCTCGACAATATTTGATGAAGCTCATGCGTACCCTCGACAACTTTTGATGAGGCTCCTGCGTACCCTCGACACCTTTTGCCGATGTCCCTTATTTAGCTCGTCCTCTGCGAAATTCGACAATTTTTTCGAACAACGGCCACAAATAATCCTTGAATGTCATTCGATAATCATCTAAGAAGATCAGTATACCAATTCGAGTCTCGATCGATTGATACCTTGACTAATTTCATCGATTTTAGCCAGTTTTCGATCACAATAGTTCGTTCAACATATTTAGGTTTTTATTCGTAAAAGAGAGAGTTTTGGATCATTTTGTAATTTTTTTTTGAAGAAATAAAAAGGATATGCGTGCAATTTATTTGAAATTATCTTGACAAAAGCCGTTTTAAGATCTTGTCTAAAGCCGTTATGTAAAACTATTTATAACTTTTGAGTAAAATTCCAAAAACTATCCCTATTTTTATATTTTGTTCACAACACACCTTTTGTTATCCGAGTAATTCCATGAAATTAGATCAATCATCCTTACCAATGGCAAGATCTTTCTTTCATGTAGAAAATATGCCTATAAAGTATTAAGAGATGACTTTCGCGCCACAAATGTATACCAAATTTACACGATGATACAATTTCTGCATTCAGCTGCAACAAAGATCAGTCAAGTATGGTCAAGAGCAAAAATCGAAACTCCGAATCAACTTCGAAGCAGCCAACAACGTAGTACCTTGTCTGTCAATCTCTGTATACCACGAATCTCGCAATGTCCTCGAGCCCGGCTTCTTCGTAACAGCGAGCGACACGCTCCAAACAGTCATCCCAAGTCCCGTCTATCGAAGCCAGGTCTAGCAAGAACGCAGCCTCGTCTAGTGCAACCTGAAAAAACCGGCACAAAGAAAAATTGAGGAACTAGCGGAAACTGATAGGCTAACTGAGTATCCCGAGCTTTTAAGCCATAAGCTAACCGGGCATGAGCTTATTAACTTATCAATACAGTGTAATCGAGAGAGTGTTTCTGATAGACCCAGAGATGACAAGAGTAATACTGCTGATTTTCGTACCTGGGCAGGCTCCTTCCCCTTCTTCAGATCTGCTCGTCGACCCTCTTCTGTCACCTTCTCCATTATGTACTCGATTTGCTCATCTTCCCATTGTGCCATTTCCGCTACTTCCTGGTTTTCATTACATGACAGTAATAAAAGACGATCATCGGTTGCATCTGAACACATATCAATCCGGAAATGAAACACACCTGGTATGGACAACCCAAGGTCCACCACGGTGACCTCAGTGCCACCCTTGCGGAATCTTTGGCTTCTGAAACACGGCCAACCCTGCAAAATGCAAATTTCAAGTTCAACCATTCATTATTAGAGAAAATATACAACTTTCTACAAAGGATCAAACATTTTCATGTCGCATTTTCTGAGGGAAGAAATAACCATACTTCAACAAGATCTTTGAGTTGAACACAAAGGGCCTTGCAAACCCGGGAAAGTGGTCCTTCTTCGTGTAGAATTCCCCAGTCACCAATGCAGAGACCTTAGACGCATAATAAATCATTTGAGCAACATTCCATCATCTAGGCGTCAAAAAGGATATAACTTACGAATACAAATTCAATACATCATCCCCATCTTCAAAATGTCTCATCACTTTCCTCTCCAATACATCAGGGAACAACCCCACCTGTAGAGACATAAAGGAAACATTACCTCACACCAATGGAGTTATAATCGCACAAGGAAGCTTTGACGTTTGTAAAGTTTGTTTACCTTTGACAAAAGATAGGAATCAAGGTTAGGGATTCGAGATTCAGCAAAATCGCCCTTCCTGTAGAGTTTACTACCAGCATCGCCTGATGCTTGAGACAAAATACTTTCACTTCCTGTTGAGTTGCTCGAATCTTCCTCAGCAAGAATTCTTTGTATAAACTGATCTACCTGCAGATCACAGGTTGGACAACGTGAGCTCTATGAGTCGGATTAAGAACGCAAGTGATATACACACGAATCTTATGTTTGTTCGACTTTTATTTTCAGCTGAAAAGGGTTTCTGTTGTCTACGTACGCACATGAATAGATGCTTTGAGATTAACTTATTACATTCTTGGCTAAAAGCCAGACACCGTGCTTCTGAACTTCAACAACCGGCATCTCCATCCTATCAAATGAAGAATACAAAAGAAAAAAAATCTAGTCTCATGAGTTTGTATTGTAAGGTAAAGAAAACCCGAGTTAAACAAACACTTGTACTTAAGATATACTACCCAGGAGGAGCAGTTGGCCAACGCAGCAATGCAGTTACGGCACCTAAAAAAAGGGTCTGTACTGAGGACCATAGTTCTTGTATCTGAAACTCAAAACGATAAACAAACATCTATCTAACCTGATGAATTTTCGGATAAAGGGATAGCTAGGGGAATGAGACCCTGCCTGGCTCCAGGAGAAATGATAGTGTCGCCTGATATATAAAACTAATGATAAACTAGAGACGATATGGAAGAACTATGTAGAGGAAGAGCAATAGTTCGGCAGAGAGCTACCTCTTGCTCGCAGAACGTCCAACAAATGATGAAGATGCTTTGGAGGTTGAGCGGATGCTATGTCCTCTATGAAGGATAAATGCCCTGCGAGAAGAGGAGGAAAATATCAAACAAAATTTGTGCACTAAATTTCAAGCAAAAAGATCAAGACAAGTTTGCAAATTTATTTATCATTTCTACAAATTCACAAAGACAAACTTCAATTCAGAAACTGAAGCTGTTCATGGATTCAACCATAATCATCTCTCCCAATGAAAGAGAATAGAAAAAACATAAACACTCATCAGCAGGACTCCACTGATTCGAATAAACCCTCAATTGAATATCTTGGTAGAGCGTTCAACCCTCAACATGTCCTGGTATGCCTGAAAAACCAACGTGATATCGATATACCCATACCAAACGCCCCCTTGTGCTTATGAAATGACATACACAGCTGGATACTGATACCAAACAACTAACCCTCAATCCCAGGGAACGAATTCTACAATCTGAATTCAACTGGGACAATCGAAATTGGGAATTTGAAATCAAGGGGTTGAGAACAGCAACAGCTCACAATCTGAATTCAACTGGGACAATCAAAATTGGGAATTTCAAATCAAGGTGTTGAGAACAGCAACAGCTCACAATCTGAATTCAACTGGGACAATCAAAATTGGGAAAATTTCAAATCAAGGTGTTGAGAACAGAAACAGCTTACAATCTGAATTCAACTGGGACAATCAAATTTGAGGATTTCAAATCAAAGCGTTGAGAACAGCAACAACTTACCAGGAATTGCAGTAGTAGAAGGAGATTGAGAAACAGCTGCAGGAGGAGGAAGGGAGTGAGGTCGAAATTTGAAGGCACAAAAGGGGAGTGGGGCGGCGCAGGGAGCGCCGGGGACGAAGCCCATCCCAACCGCCCTCATCGCCGCCGGGGATGAAGCCTTGGGTAGAGATAACATTGCCCACCACCACCACTAATCGTAGGTGAAGACAATTTCAGGCCAATTTCAGAAGATACAAACCCAGCCCATTTTAGAAATTTTAAAGTATATTCAGACTAATTCCATGGTTACCTGTAAATGTCTAAATATGTATTTTTTATAATGTGTAAATTTGAGAAATCACCTCATTGTGTGCAAAAACTTAAAAAAAAAGACAATTTTATTGGTGTATTTTTTTTATTATATTTGTTTTCTTTTTTATTTTAAATTAATTATATTTGAATTGTGTGTAAAAAATACACATTTGATCATTTGAGCAAAATACTACAAAATAAAGTGTAGTTTTATACATCTTGTACAAATATATGTGGTACATTATAGACAAAACTATTGTGGATAGTCTAAAGGGCTCAACTTGAGTAGGGTTGTTCAAATTCTTCAAAATCTGAACCGGCCCGAAAACCGAACCGAAAACCCGGTTTCGGTTCAGCCCGGGTAGTAGTCGGTTCGGGCTACGTTCTTTAATTTTCTGAATTTCGGTTTCGGGCCGAAAACCGGAGCCGAACCGAAATTTTCGGTTTCGGACCCAAAAAACCGAAATTAAGGATTTTTTTTTTATTGAAAAACATACTTAATCAAGCCGAAGCCTCTGCTGCCGGTTGCTACTTGCTGCTAGTTGCTACAAAGGTAAATTTCTAACTTTTCCTTCTTAATTTAATATATTTGAGCCCATAGATTATAAAATTAGGAAACTTTTTAAAAAGAGTGTTTGGCTGTTTGCATAGGAATGCGAGGCCGAGAGTAAAGGCTTGTAGTGAAAATTGGAGGAGAGCCCCTAACCTAACTGTCTATTTTTGTTCGATTTAGTTTAAAATTATACATATCAATTAAAAATTGCATCAATGAATTTTTTGAAAAATAGAGGTCGGTCTTTTCGGGCCATTCGGGCTTCGGCCCGAAAAAAACCGAAAACTGATACTTCGGTTTCGGTTTGGACTACGGGCTGCCTCCTCGAAAAAATCGGGCCGTCGGTTTTGGCCCGAACCGTTTAATTCGGTTCAGTTCGGGCCGGTTTGAGCAACCCTAAACTTGAGTTAGCTTGAATTTGCGAGGAAATTTATATTAATAAATTTATAACATAAAATATAGGTGTGCAGATAATAGTATCTCGGTTGCCCACTAATTTCTTGTAAATCTATTTTTATAATAATAATAATAATAATAATAATAATAATAATAATTAAGCCTAAACTTTGTGTAGTTTTTGTGTATATGTTTTAATTTAAAATCATTGTAGCCTTAAAATCACAGATAATAGCAATTACAATTTCAGTTTATCGAAGCTAAAATGAATGTCAGTTTGCAAATACAATTCAGCCTTGTTGCTATGTAAAATGAGCTGTTGCAAAATTATTTTGGAATTCAGTTTGCAAATCAGCTGTTGCAAATCAGTTTCGATACAACCTTGTTGTTTGAGCACTGATTCCTTAAGAGCATCTTTAATGGTGGTACTCCAAGTACCATAACAATAAAAGAAAAAAGAAATGTAAGAAAAAGTCATATTTTTTAAAGAACCCAAAAGAAAAAGTGAGCTCAAGTATCATACATATGATACTCAATATGACACAATACCATAGAATATTACCCAATAAAATATTAATAGTGGGTCCTATTTGATTTTTACTTACAAAAAAAATTACAAAAAACAATTTTGATGCAAAAGGTGAAATAAGATATTCATACCAAGTACCATGGTTGTGGAGTATCAAATATTAAAATGAGGTGGATGAGAGAGAAATGACAAAAAGTAAGTTATGATACTCAATATGGGTATTATGGTTAAAGATGCTCTAAGCATACATAAGCTGTCAGCAAATTCAAGTTCATTACAGCAAAAAAAAAAATCAAGTTCATTACAACAAACTGATTCCTTAGCATCCCATGACATAATCCCTTGGCAACAATATGGACAAGCTGGAGGGAGGTCGTATGTGCGGGCCAACATACGGGAGACTCGAACAACACATAAACCCAACGGGGTTCCATATCAAAACTAATTGGCAATGAGAGGAGTAACCCTCAAACCTTATATGTTGTTCAAACATTCTCTATATAACCGATATGGGACAACCACATTCCAACATCCTGTTTGATAAAGTGCTCGATCTTCAGGTCACCCTCTTCTCTTTTCAGTTGTGGTCCTCCTCGTTGTGGTCGTAGTTGACAAATATGATTGATAAACACCATTTGAAGATTGGGACTGCTATTTATGAAACTTTCCTTAGAGTATCTCCAACGCACACACTCAACTTGAGTGTCTTAATTTGAAAAGAAAAAGAAAAAAAAATTAGAGTATCTAAATGTCAGGTGAAAGTTTCTTGCAGTGGAAACTCACCACACAAATTAACACACTCACCTGCAAATTTCTACTTTTTCTGACATTTTTATTTTTTTTAATATGAAGACACTGTGCTTTGCGGATGTCCCGGATGCAGCACTGTAGATTTTTTTATATGACAGCACTGCAAATTTGGCACATTTCCTGCAAATTCCGACGACATTTTTCTCTGCAGTAACAATCATAGATCATATTTCAGGTTACACAGAGTGCACAAATCACTCTTAGATAAATTGAACTCCGAGTCTGATTTGACACTACAGATTCCTTTTCCATTTCCAACAGAAATTGGACACTGTAGATCCCTTTTCCTTTTCCATTTCCATCTCGACTTCATTCGCAACGCGAAGATTCGAAGCGGTTTCAACTAGAGAAGATGGAACAATCTCACTATCGACGGCGGTTTCTCCAAGGTTTCCGATCGTCTGCGTCCGGATCAACCGCTTCTCCGGCGGCTGGTTTTTTTTTTTTTTACGGATTTCCGCGGCATTTTCACGCAGGCGATGTTTAAAATTGTATGTGTGAAATGACGCATATACCCCCGGGTAAAGTACTTCACAGTTCACCCACCAAAAATGAAAACCCCAAACGCCCCGATTGGCGAAGCCGAAGAGAAGGCCCCGCACCGCACCCCGCTCCGACGCTGTTGGCTCCTCTCCGGCGTGCCGGTGACGGCGACCCCGCTAGGCTCCTCCCTCCATTGCTTCCGGCTGCTGCTGGCTCCTCAGTCCTCCTCCCCGCTGGCCGCTGCAGCCTTGAATTGGAATCTCACTTAGTCCCCAGATCCGAATTCGTATTTGAAAAGGTTAGTTTTTTTTTTTTTTTTTTACCTTATAGCTTATACTTTGTCAATTTGTGCGGGTTTTGATTTTGGAAACCAATTTTGTAAAATTAGGGTTTGTGATTTTGAGAATCAATTTTTGTGAAATTTTTATTAGGGTTTGTGAATTTATAGGTAGGATATTAGAATTCGTTTAGGGTTTTGATTTTGGAAACCAATTTTGTGGAATTAGGGCTTGTGATTTTGAGAATTAATTTTGTGAAATTTTTATTAGGGTTTGGGAATTTGTGAATTGAATTTCAGGTTTTTTATTTGAATTTAGCATCAACCCTTGCATCAATGTAGTAATAATGTTGTGTTTGTATATTAAGACTAGGTGGTAATAATTTCACAGGATTGCTATAAAAACATACTTCTGCGAATCATTGTTATTTGCTATAAAAATGCATTTGAATTTCAAAGAGAACCAATGCAATGTAGACATACTTTCCAGATATTATATGGGATAGCTTAGGCAAAGGTTCACCAGTAGATCTGGTTTCGGCAATGCTTAGAAACTTAACAGTGGGAGACAAAAATCCAATATAGTTTTAAGCTCCCCTAGTGAAAATCCTGGGTCGCCACTAGTTAGATGTATAAACTAAATGAATCTTTATCCTCTTGCCAGCGGGAGGATTGCTTTTTTTTTTTGGTGGCTTAGCAATTTTTTCCATAGGGACCTTTGAAATCAGGTCACTTAATTTGTAGTTGTTTTCCATTTGGCAATTTTACTTCAGCCACAGTTAAAAACGAAGCATGCTTTTTTTTTCCTTTTTCATTTTTTTTTGCACTTTCACATATCATAATCACTTTTCTTTGGTGCGCCTGAAGAACTACTGTTGCTAGCTTGGAATCTGAGTAGGATGGAGAGAGATGAAGGCACTAGTGTTTCAATACCTCGTGGAGGGCCTATCTTTGTTCCTAAACTCGCCAGCCCTCGTACTAGTATTAATGAGTTTGAAGGCGAGATCTTTGGCGAGCTTAAGGAGTTACAGGATGCGATACAACCTGAATCATCATTTGATGATGACGATGAAGATATTTCGTAAAATCTTTATCTCTTCTCCGTTTGTTTCCTTTTTTGTTAACAAATGGCATTTCCTTATTGTATATACTAATTAGGCAGTTATGGGTTTTATTGGTCTTTTGAACTTGTAATCTATTTGTTTTTAGGGTGGATGAACTTAGAGTTTTCACAGATGAAGAGCTAATATGCGAAGGTATGAAAGAAGCGTTTAAGGTAATGATTGCTTGCTGCACTTAGATTGGGCTTGTGGTTTACCTTTTAGCAACCTTCCTTTTCCATATGGAATGCCTAAAGACCTTACCCAACCAGCCCATTATCATTGGCCTCTGAATCTAATTTTATGTTATATCATGGGATATGCAGGATGACAGACATTCTTCACAACCACCAGAGAGTTCAAGGAAGGTACATTTATTTCCTTGTTCTCTATGTCAAAATTTGGGAACTTCTGCACATTTGGAAAATGAAGTTTAGATTATATGTTCTATTTTATTGAGTAACCACATCAGTTGTTTAATTTTAAGCATCTTAGGCCCTACTTGGAAGGGGAAAATATTATTCCAGACTTTTCTATGACCTGACCTTGTTGTGTGCTCTATATCTTTTGGTTTCTCCTTTACCTTGTGGTAGTTCTAATCATCTTCTCTTGTTTGTCTCGATTACCTTGATCTATTTCTGTTGGTTTTTGAAAGCTCAGAGATGGAATTTTGATTTTAAACTGAAGGTCTCATTGTCAAATATGCTTTTTGTTTAGAACCTTTTACAACACTTGTATGTTGGTACGAGGGGTCTATGTGTTGGAAGTTACGAGTGAATGTTGGTACAAGGGGTCTATGTGTTTCCTTTTGCTTCTGTTGTCATGTTATGTAGCAAGGATTAAATTATTTGTGTTGTTTTACGAGTGAATGTTGGTAACAGAATGTGGCTCATCAGGTCATGTAATTTGTTTACGAAGGTGGGCTATGTAATTGATTTATGTGATCTGACATTGGAGGTTTTTTGGCAGGAGAGTTATCTTGAAAAAATCGAAGAACTTGCTAAAATCAGACAAAGGCAGCAAGAGGATAGGGCAGCAGCACGACTTCACTCACTTAAGTATTTATCTTTATGTATCCCTAATTAGTTATATGATTTTGTCAGCATTTGTATTTATTCCTTTTTTGTTGTTGTTTTTGTAGCAACAAGGATAAACGTCCTCCTATATCTTTAGACTACTCCGAGAGGGTTAAATCTCTTGAGTCACTAAGATATCCTTCAAAGGTTTGTTACTTGCTGTAGCTCAACTCCATGTGATTCAGTACTGTGAACTATGTTGGAAATTGCATTCCCTTGTATTCATGTTTGGGTTTAAGGCTTAAGAGTTAAGAGTGGATTAGCATAGTAAACACGCATTATTCTAAAATTCTCCTTGGAAGTAAAGGTTTGGCTAGCATGTTGTCAAATCAGATGTGATTACGGGTGATTCCTAGTTAATTACAAACAATACAGGAACAACATTCTTAACTGTAGCTTGGGTCTATGTCTATGAAACTAAATTTTGTGATTATCATATCCATCCTTTAATGCAAATTTTGTGATTGTCAAATTTGAAAGATAAAACTGCTTAAACTAACATTGTTGATGCGTCAAATGGTTGTTAACTTTGTTTGTTAATGCTTGCCAGGTCAAGCCATCAACCACCCGTGAGCATGTGAGCATGCGCGATGAAAAGGTTATTCTTTTTATCGAGGTTTATAGTAACAAAAGTTCTACACAAAAGGTATAATCTTTCTTTACTCCCGTTTCCTTTTATTTTGACCCATTAGTGAATATCCAAGCACAATATAAATGTTTTGAACAACAGGAATTCGTGTTATTTTATCTAAAAATTCAATGGAGAGTTTCATGTAATTTAACCACGAATCCTAGGCTAAATGTCTAATGTACTTGTTGTGTGTATGGTAACTTCTGCAGACCCAGGAGATTATGGTTTTAGGACAGCAAAAGCTTACAGAGCTGAAGGATGCAATCCATTGCTTGACTGATGTGATTATGAGAGAAGCTAAACAGCATGATCCATCTGGGTATTTCCTCATTGAGGTGAACAACCTAGCCTATATTGGAAATTATTGCTTAGTCGCATTCAAATAATTACTAAATTTGTTTTTCTGTCATCAGTTTAGCATCACTGTTTTTGCTCTTTCTTTGGATGTTGTACAGAATATATTCTGCAATGATACTAGGGATCCATCTGCTATTGACTATAGTAAACCTATCCTTGACTGGCTTAAAAACTCCAAGGAAGAAGCACGTGCAAAATGGGAACATATTATATACGGAGAGAGGAAGGCAAGTCAAAAGGCTCTTCTTGGAAAAAAGGAAACACCTAATGTGCCTCATTTCAGAAGCGCTAAAATGCAGAACACGCGCTTCTGTGACTTTGAATTTCATGTGGGTGCTAGATACCTTTACTGCCACCAGGTAATCTCAAAGCTATCTTTCCACAAATTTCTTCCAACAGTCTTTTTCTATCCTGATTACATTTTAACGATTTTGATAACGCTTGTGATGCTAGCCAATAGCGACGTACCAATTTTCTCAATGTTTTTGTGTGCATTAAACAGGGTGACTGCAAGCACGAGATTGTGATTAGAGACATGAGGCTGGTGCACCCAGATGATTGCCAGAACCGAAAGGCTTATCCCTTAGTGGGATTTCAGCACAAGTTTCGGGTGCAGAAATGCAGCATATGCCAAGTCTACAAGGCCACATGTTTCACAGTTGATGACAAGTGGGCTGGGGAGAATCCATGTTACTTTTGTGAAAACTGTTACTACCTTCTGCATTACGACGAGAAGGGAGAGCTGCGCTATGATCACATCGTGCACAAGTACATCCAGGACCTTTGAGAATGGAAAGAGGGATGCAAGAGATTGAACCTTTTTTTTAATTAGGTTTAGCATTTTTAGGATTATATATAGTTGAAGAGCTCTGCATCTCAATCTCATGTTAGATGAGCTGAAATTTTTTGGTTACATAGGACTTTGACCTATTATTGTTGTATATATGATGCATGTTTCAATTAAGAAGGGAAAAAAGGTAAATTACAAGCTATTTTTCGACATCCAAATTTAAGCTAAGATTCTGTCAACAAATTTCTCTAGCACAAGTTCTAAGCTTTAGTAAACATTACAATTACAAGAACCAAATACAGAAAGATTAAAATAAGTCAGCAAAGGCACCACCACTTTACACCACCTCTCGCCAGCTGTTAGCTGTTTCTAAAGACTAGTAGCTGAACTAAAACACCGTGATTGCCAAACTGAACAACGAATGCACGACATTACATTCAACATGGTAAAGTAGACAAACACTGGTGTTATTTCTATAACCCCTAACTGTTTCAAAACTGTATTCGGAAATACTGACTGGGGAAGGTGGAAGGCGAAAAAAACTTTGGGCGAAGAAGAGGTTTAAATGTTTAATTCAACCAGGGAAATGAGAATGGGATTCGAGATACTCTAAAAGCTCTGGAAAGATGTCAACTTTTAACTGAAGTCCCCTAATTCAACTCTTGTTTACTTTTACTCTGCTTCATCTTTGCTTTGAATCCTGATTTAACCAGGAGCGTCTCCACAGTATTTGCGAAGTTGCCAACAGCCATTATGACAAGCACGAGCCCACAAAACTAACCTGTCAATTGTCATTCAGAAGTCGGAGTTGCTTATGAGAAAACAAAAAGACGGCGAAAATGTAGTTTGAAGTATAAATACCAAGTGAAAAAGTAGCAAGCATTCTGTCTTTACCCGCCATTCAGGCACGACTCCAACAAAGGCGGTTTGAAGCAGGAGCAGTCCAACATATGCCTCAAAACCCTTTAAATATTGATAGCAACACAGATTGGTAAATGCATTGGAAAGTAGAAAGTGCTCTCAACGTGAATATCAACGAGCAATTCAAGCATGATATTTCACAGTCTGCTATATAGAACCCCATTACCCCAATGTGTCTGCAGTATCTTCAATTGAACTTTTTTCCATCTCTTATTATGTTATGATAAGAATATAATATATGCCACCAGAAGAACAGACTACCAGGTGTGATAACAGATATCAGCTCAGTGGTCTTCAATTTTGCTAGTCGCTACTCGCTAGACATAAGATACTAATCTAACCACATGAATACCTGCAAAGTGAATAGTATGGGGCATAGTAGCAATAACTGGCCATCCACTCCAGCTGATTCTCCCCCAACAACATTCATCATCTTTGCCTGAAATCATTACTAGGGATTATTTTCTGCTTCTTGCAGTTGAATGTATAGAAAGTATTTCCAGACAACAAATAGATAAATAAATAATTTTCATTCCATTACTAGGTTTGGCAATACATGTAATAACCAGTCAGGAATATAATGTTTGTATGTATTTATAAATCAAACTCCTAAAACCACGGATAAGTTGACAAGAAAAGGCACAAGCCGACAAGCGCATAACTAAAAAAAGAGAAAAATTACAAATTTGATATAAACGATTGTCACAGGATGTTCCATGATTGTACAGGCAAGTGCTAAGATAACTGTTAAAGTCGGCTGGGCCCAGTGGGGCTAAGACGCTGGAGGGAGGTCGTGTGTGTGGGCCCACATACGGGAGACTCGAACAACACAAACCCAACGGGGTTCCATCTCAAAACCAATTGGCAATGAGAGGAGTAGCCCTTCAACCTTATATGGTGTTCAAGCATTCTCTATATAACCGATGTGGGACAACCACATTCCAACAATAACCACCAAGTGGTTGAAGAATTTTGGTTCATATCCTCTATGATACGTCAGGTAATTGATGATGATTGCTTATTTCGAAAAAGAAGAAGCTGTCAATCTATCATGAGGGAATAGGGTCAACAAAATGAGGCCATAAAAAAGAGGCACTAATTGAAAACACTGACCAAAATATGACATGGCAAATATTTTTGAATACTAAAGAAACCATGCTCTGTACTCCAATGATTCATTTGTAATTGAACTAAAATAACCTTCAGCAGTTCACAAGAAAATCATTTAGTTTTCAATTTATGATTATTTTCTGGCTTTACCCACATTGCCAACATAGAACTGCTTCAGTTGCGCAGCTATTAACAAAACGACCATCCAGACAATGGAAACAAAGGATTCATGGTGTAAGAACTAAGAAAGGCACCTTTCCAAGTGCTATACGGGTATATAACCTCTGCCTCTGATAGCGATTCTGTAATAGCATTGCAACACCTTGCATCATGGCCCATTGTAGAAAAAGTTGCACTCTTCTCTGCAAGAAATTTTTTGCCACAGTTCACTTTAGATGAACTATAAAAATAGCATAATCTGATGTTCCATCTCAGGTTACAAATTTTACAATAACAGAGCTGATTAGATTCACACGTCATTAGAGATCAGGAGATCACTGGATAGGTACCTCTGGGACAAAACAAGCATATGATGTGGACATGGGAAAACCAAGAGCAGATGTAGTTTTTAATAAACCTCTTTAAACAAAGGATTCATCGATAATTTGATATTTATTGCACATTTTTAAAACAGATGAAGTTTTTAAGGTCATAAAGAGACCTCACGATTTCTGGGAACAGCTTCATCAGTTTGGCATCCTCGTACCATTGGATCTGAACCTTGCAAATAAGCTCCAGCTCAAGCTTCCCACTCCTACACAAAGTATTCAGCAGTTTTGCCAACGTTTTAACCTGTCATCCAAGAGTATTAACAAAATCATGAGTGATTCTGAAGAAAGAACAATGATATTGTTCATACCATGCTACATATGGACCCAAAAATATCAGCAAAATGCATATATTCTCTTACATGATGTTTAACCGTTTCAATGACTTCATCTATATCAGCTTCTTCCGAGATTTGAGTGGTCAATGCAGATTTCATTTCCTTCAGCTTCACCTCGAATATCTTCTTTTCATTGTATTCAACTAGTGGGACCATGCCTTCTTTGCTGTATAAAATAAACATTTGCGTGTCAGAATGAACCATAATCAGAAGATAATCAACATACTAGTGCATCGTTTTCCATTCTGGATCACTCAAAGCAACACTCTCAGAATGCTGAAGTCATTCACATGGAAGTAGCTAGATGATTCAAATAAGACGACCAAAGTAGTAAAAGAACCTACTAATTGAACACAAACATGGAGCAGATGTATGACACCGGCAAGTAATAACAGAATATTGGTGACATGCTCATGTATACAAGACTTACGTAAAATGCTCGGAGAAAGCTTCAGCTGATCGCTTGGAAGAAGGGAAGAAGTAAAGAAGCTTCTCCTCCACTTTACCATGCTTCAGAATTGCAATCAGATCATCAAGACTGTTCTCAACGAGATACTCTTTGAAGAGATCAGTGATAAATGTGAGAACTAGCCCTTTGGCCACAAGGTTATCCTTGAGCAACGGGTGGAAAATCGTCTCAGGTGGCAAACCTGAGAGCTTCTGAGACAATGAAAGGGCAGTAAAGATTGCCAGAAAAGCTCAACTCAAAAGGGTCTTCTATAGCATCAAAACTGGATCATCTATTTGAAAGCAAAATATACAACCTGGCACATTACATGTCTCAGTGGAATGGAACAAAACCTGCTTGCTTCTTTTACAGTGCAAATCAGACAGGAAAAGCAATGAAAAGCAGGAAATCGGATGGGAAAAGCAATGAGAAATGTGTGCATCAATTTCTCCCAACTATCACACTCAATTCGCCCCCTCCCACTATCTCAAAAATACCAAGTGTCAAAATATCATTAATAAATATCAGTTGATTAATAACAAATTTCCTACATGCTTAGCCAGCATATGCTCTAGTTACAACTTCCTTTTCCTCAACTTTGCAGTTTTCCCAAATAGACTTGCTAATGGGACATTTTCCCACTCTTCTGGCTCCACAGGGTCCACTCTCTTCCTTCTTTTCGGCTGCTTCCTAGTGATTGCACTTTGGTTCACAACAATTTCATCCCCATCATGGTGCTTAGTGCTATCACCCGAACAGTTTACCAGCTCAGATCCTGAACCAATCGAAGAGCCCTCCTGTTGATGTTCTTCTCCTGACAGAACAGAAGAACTATCCAATTCGGCTCCCAAGGACAACCTGCCCCTGACCACTGAACCACTTGTGCAGACAGATCCAGCATCTTCATCTCTATTTACACTACTTTCTCTCTGAACTTCTACCTTACCATGTTTGCCTCGACTTTTAGTCTTATCCTCCCCTCTCTTTCTTTTCTTTCGAGCTGCTTTAAAGGATCTCATTAAATCTGCTAAAGTTAGATCATTTTCAGCACATTTTTTCCACTTGAAATCAAAGCCTCTAGCCTTTCTTCTTTTACTTGGTAACATATCAATCCTTTCAGAAGAATGGCCAAGATGTAACACTGGAACTTCCCAACAAACATCCACCCTCCGACATCTTCCGGATGATCTAGGCTTCTTCGGAATATTGCAGAAAGTTGTATCGCTGATTTTGCAAGATTTTTTCCCTCTGGTTGACCTTTTCTTCACTTTCCTCGAGCTATCAGCATCTTCCACATTAGTATATTCAAGGGCCAATGGTATAAAATCATTTGCCCTGAGAGAAGGACGATTGGGTTCCCTGTCCACAAAATTGGAAGGAAGTGCAGCTTTTTCCACTTTTCTTTGAGCCTGGGCTCGAAGAGCATCATCTGGGAATAAAGATATCCATCTCCTTCGGCACTGACTATCAGTTCGTGGAGGCACACATGTAGCAACTTTGGCCCAGCAATACCCATGTACTCTAATAGCCTCTTTCAACTTTGCATCCTCACCCACTTTCCACTTACCAAGGTTCAAAGAGGGGTCAAGAGAGTTCACCCATCTTTCCCTGCATCTTGATTGTGTTCGGCCAGGCACAAATTCAGCAATCTTATTCCAGGATTGGCTACCCATCAGCATCACAGCAATCTTCAGACGTTTGTCCTCGTCAGGACTCCAACGGCCCTTCCTTTGTTTGGATGGGAGCAAGGTTTTCAACCATCTGTTTGAGCATTGTGGACCTGTTCGTCCTTCCAACATACTAGCAACAACTGTCCAATTACCCTCGCCATAAGTTTGAACAGCAGCTGTGAGATTAGCATCTTCAGCAGGTGTCCAGTCTCTTTTGATTAGGCTCGGATTAAGGCTCCTCTGATATCGCGACAAGCACTGAAATGGGGTCCTATCGGTCCCTAGAGCTTCAGCAACAGCAGCCCAATTGTGTCCCAGATTTTGGATAAAATGCAAGAGACATTTATCCTCCAGGCTTGTCCAGCCCTGGTCCTGGTCCTTAATCAACGGATCTTCAGAGTTTATCCACCTAGCTAGACATTCTCGCCCAGATCGCTTGGGGACATAGGTGGAAGCCAAATCCTCCCAGTCAACATTCGGAAGAAATGATCTAATTTTTCTATAGGTTTCTGGATCCTTCTTAAGATCCCCAATCTTGGACATAACCTCGTCCACTCCATACGAGCATCCAGGTCCCTCCTCAGACTCATTCATTTGATCCATCGACTTAAGTAGCAAACACTTTTGAAGCTGTTGGATTATGCCCTTCCGCAGATTACCCTGCTCCTTTTTCGTCCACCTCTCCTTGGCAACCCATTGAGGGTACTCCGCAAAAGCACTCCTGTAATTGACAACACGAGAGTTCTCTTTTGGGCCCTTCTTCATTGCAGAAGCCACTTTCTTGCCCTTGTTGGGGCCTGAAATCAACTGCACCTTATCATCTTGCCTTCTCACAGTCATCTTCCTCCTCCCTTGTACATCAAATTCCAACATGATCTTAACCCCCTTTATCGTTTCCTTGACCTTCTCCATCCTCGTTTCAACTTTCGTCATCTGACTCCTAAGATGCTTTTGGGCCAGCCGGTTCTTCCTAATAGCATCAATAAACGCGAGTGCAGCTTTCGGTAATTCAGAGGGTTGATTTTCAACACCATCATCTAAAGTTTCCAAATCCATAGCTGAATCACATAAACCTTCCCCATTGCCATCAAATCCATCACTAACCCTAGTGTCTACGATTCCATCGACAGGTGAATTTGAATTTAAATCGTCATTACTTACCAAACCTTCAGGGTCGCCAACCCCAACGCAATTCGTCCCGGAATACTGGCCGAACCTCCGCTTAATCGCCCGCAGTATCTCAAAATCATCCTCATCGTCGGACTCAGAAATCCCAATAGGAAGCCCAAAATTAGGTCGCGGCGAGGACGGCAGACAAGAATCGGCGCCTCCGCCACCGCCATACTTGGCCTGAACGTCGCGCAGGAGCTCAAAATCGTCGTCGGAGTCAGACGAATCCGCGGCAAAATAATCGAACTTGTAGTGTGTGCCGGCGGCGTCCCCGGGTGCGGAGTGCAAGCAGGCCTTGGAAACAGCCTGAATGTCGGAGAGCAAACGGTCGTCGTCGTCATCGCTGTCGCTGTAATCATCGAGATCGCCTCTTGCCATGGTAGCGGGTGAGATGAATCTCGTGGGGTTCTTCCAGGACGGCGGGAGAGAGAGAGAGGGAGCTTCGAACTCTCTCAAAACGACGACGTTTGGCGCTGGTCTGTCTGAGGTTCTTCCCCGGCGGCGGGAGAGAAAGAGAGAGAGGGTTCTTCCCCGGCGGCGGAGGAAGAGCGGCCGGTGCGGCGTTTGGCGCTAGTCTGTCTGTCAGGTTCTGAGCCGTTCCTGAGGAGTCGTGAATCGTTTGAAAAGAACAGACAAGGGAGAGCCCTAAACTCTCTCAAAACGACGACGTTTTTATATTTGTTAAAAAATTAGTTTTTTTTTTTTTAAAAAAAGAAGATTAAGAATGTGTTTAGATTCCACGTAAATGCAATTATTATAAAATTAAACACTTGAATTGTTTTTTGTTAACGTAATATACAAATTATTTAAAATAAAGTTAATTTAAAATGCAACATCAGGTAAATTGTATCAACCAAACGCTCATTATTATGCAAAGTTTATAATTATAATATAATTAACTAACGCAGTGTTTTATTTTAAATTTAATTAATTTTAAACACGTATTTAAGTTTATTATTTCAATGCATAACACATGTAAATAATTCATATAATGGAATAATAATCCATAATGTCACTCATAAACCCAAATTTGTTGTGTTTAACTAACATTTAAGTAAATACACGCAAAAGTAGGCGTCTGATTAGCGACTCTAAACTTTCTAAAATCCAAAATCATAGATTTGACTCAAAAGCAAATGTATCCCGACATGGGGGTAAAAAACCCTAAGTTGACTAATCACATGCCTAAAGGCTAAAATTGAATAATCTTCGGGCTAGGCGGGACTAAGCGGGCCTAGGCGGCGCCTAGACAGGACTAGATGGTGTCTAGGCTTAAAAATTCCTAGGTGCTCTGCCGCCTAAGTGGTGCCTAGGCGCGAATTTTAAAACACTGCTCACATGTACAAAATATAACCTATTGGAGTTAGTTGTCTTATGTTTTATTTTTCCATTGAAAAAAATGAACACGATTTTAGCTTTTCATGGAAAGCTTAGGGTGTGTATGGGGCAAAAAAAAAAACTTAAAAAAGTGTTAAAATGTGGGTGTTAAAAAAAAATTGTGTATTGGATCAAAAAAAAAAATTGTGTATGGATACTTAAAAAAATATGTTTATAGTTTAAAAACAGTGTTAAAAAAAAAGCTAAACCAAGCTACTTTTTTGGTGTTTTTTTAGTGTTTTTAGTTTATTTTGTTTGAAATTACTATAATACTCCTAAAAATAATTAAATAAACTCTACTTTTTTACAAATAAACTCTTTTACGCCCCATACGGAGTTTATATTATTCCATAATCTTTCAACATTTATTTTACATAATTTTTCAATTTCAACTGTTTTTAAATTTTAGTCATTTTTTTAAACTCCGTCTCATACGTACCCATATGTATACTAGAGGGAAACGACATGAATCTTGATGGGCGTTCATCCCATTTAGTCAAGTATTTACCTCTTGCATTTTATGTGGCTTTATCATCGGAATTTTTCACACTAATATACCGAATTTTTAAAGAAAAATATTGATAATTTTATTTTTATTTTTTTAAAATGTTCACACCACTATTGAGGCTAATTTTCATTTTAAAACAATGCACTTGAATCTAATTCAGTTAACATCTAAATTGTCAAGCGTTTTTCCAAAATCTTTTTCTGAAAAAAAACAAGTGTACTTGAATCTTGATGATGCAAACTTCAAACTATCCATCCATGTACAAATTGAACATTGACAATAACACTAAAGAGATTGATTTCTTGGAGATAGAGCATAGGTTGCTGGCAACAGATACTTCAGACCACAAATTACTTCGGACCTCAGATGTAGAGACCCAAAAGGGGTTTTTTCGCCCTGTTTGATCACACGGGAATAACATCAATCTTTGAAGAATCTTCGCATCTCAAGACAATGCCCTCGTCGAGGCTGGCAGGAACTATACACTTGGACCACTGGCACCCAGTTGGAACGACTCGGGTGGAGGTACGATCATTAGCACATTGTCATTCCGCCGAACAACTCCCATGACACTCACTGTGCTGCCTTCTTTGATGTAGCTACATGATTGTGAAGGGTGAACAGGCCATCTCAAGACATAATAGCATTTGTTACTTCATCCCTGCTGAATGCTGATATAGAATAGGCCATTCAATGATGTGAATCATATCTTTTCCTCTTTATGAAATCAAGCTCAAATTACATCCATCTTTCATCAACAATCACATTCACTCAACACAAAACAGATCTGTCAACAAATTTCTCTACCATAAGTTCTAAGCTTTAGTAAACATTACAATTACAATTACAATTACAATTACAAGAACCAAATACAGAAAGAATAAAATAAATCAGCAAAGGCACCAACAATTTACACCTTCATCACGAGTCGCCAGCTGTTTCTAAAGACTAGTAGCTGAACTAAAAACATATCAAACACCGTGATTGCCAACCTGAACAACGAATGCACGACATTACATTCAACATGGTAAAGTAGACCAAGATTTTGATGTTATTTCTATAACCCCCAACTGTTTCAAAGCTGCATTCGGAAATACTGACTGGGGAAGGTGGAAGGCGATAAAGACTTTGGGTGAAGAAGAGGTTTAATTAAATGAGAATGGGATTCGAGATACTCTAATTCAACTCCCTAATTCAACTCTTGTTTACTTTTACTCTGCTTCATCTTTGCTTTGAACCGTGATTTAACCAGGAGCGTCTCCACAGTATTTGCGAAGTTGCCAACAGCCATTATGACAAGCAAGAGCCCACAAAACGTAACCTGTCAATTGTCATTCAGAGTTGTTTATGAAAAAACAAAAAGACGGGGAAAATGTAGTTTGAAACGTAGCACGCATTCTGTCTTTACCTGCCATTCAGGCACGACTCCAACAAATGCGGTTTGAAGCAGGAGCAGTCCAACATATGCCTCAAAACCCTTTAAATATTGACAGCAACACAGATTGGTAAATGCATTAGAATGTAGAAAGTAGAAAGTGCTCTCTACGTGAATATCAACGAGCAATTCAAGCATGATATTTCACTGTCTGCTATATAGAACCTCAAATGTGTTTGCAGTACCTTCAGTTGAACATTTTTCCATCTCTTATTATGTTATGATAAGAATATAATATATGCCACCAGAAGAACAGACTACCAGGTGTGATAACAGACATCAGCTCAGTGGTCTTCAATTTTGCTAGTCACTAGACATAAGATTCTAATCTAATCACATGAATACCTGCAAAGTGAATAATATGGGGCATAGTAGCAATAACTGGCCATCCACTCCAGCTGATTCTCCCCCAACAACATCCATCCTCTTTGCCTGAAATCATTACTAGGGATTATTTTATGCTTCTTGCAGTTTAATGTATAGAAAGTATTTCCAGACAAAAAATAGATCAAAAAATAATTTTCATTACATTAGTATGTTTGGCAATACATGTAATAACCAGTCAGGAATATAATGCTTGTATGTATTGATACATCAAACTCCTAAAACCACGGATATGTTAACAAGAAAAGGCACAACCGCATAACTAAGAAAAGAGAGAAATTACAAATTTGATATAGAAAATTGTCACAGGGTGTTCCATGATTGTACTGGCAAGTGCTAAGATAACCAAGTGCTATACGGGTAGCTATTAACAAAAGGAACATCCAGACAATGAAAACAAAGGATTCATGGTGTAAGAACTAAGAAAGGCACCTTTCCAAGTGCTATACGGGTATATAACCTCTGCCTCTGATAGCGATTCTGTAAGAGCATTGCAACACCTTGCATCATGGCCCATTGTAGAAAAAGTTGCACTCCTCTCTGCAAGAAAATTTTGCCACAGTTCACTTTAGATGAACTATAAAAATAGCATAATCTGATGTACCATCTCAGGTTACAATAACAGAGCTGATTAGATTCACACATCATTAGAGATCAGGAGATCACTGGATAGGTACCTCTGGGACAAAACAGGCATGATGTGGACATGGGAAAACCAAGAGCAGATGTAGTTTTTAATAAACCTCTTTAAACAAAGGATTCATTGATAATTTGATATTTATTGCACATTTTCAAAACAGATTTAGTTTTTAAGGACGGCTGTGATTTACATTTTACAGAAAGGACTTCAAGAAAGAAACACCTTAGGTTTGATTTTATATAGAATTTTTTTGAAAAAATCAACATCATATAGTTGGAAGAAGATTTAGGACAGCAAGAACTAACTAAAACTTTTTCCTAGTATTACACTATTACTACTATACATCTAAATCCATCACAATACTGTTACAAACAATTCATTATATCAAGACAACTTCTGAAGTGAGGAAGAAACAGTTCAGTGTAGCAAGACAACTAGTGAAACAAGGAAGAAATAGAACGAATGTTTGCAAGTATCAGCTGTATGTTCGCAAATAGCAGTTACTGAAGGTTGTTTCATGCTTGAACGGGAAGTTACCTGCTTTTGTGCACAGTTTGGCTGCCCCTTGATTTCCCATGTGAGACTCACAAGGGCCACGATCATAGCACAATAGTGATGATATATCCACCTATCAAAACAATAACAGAACATAGATCTGAGTGTTGCATATCGAGAGATCCAAGGTCTAACAAAAATCGACAAAGGATTCATAGTATTCATTCTACAAACAAAGGAGCACCCAATAATAGGATCTGGCGGCAATAGGTAGGAGTTATTACCATGGACGAATGTTACTTCCATTCACCCTTAAAATGTTCTCCCGCAAAGCTAAACCAGTATAAATGAACAAAAGCCAAGCCTGAAAAACAAAACACACATTTAAGCAGTAAGTGACTGAGCACACAAATCAGCAGATTGATCTTCAAGCGTAATACCTGATACAGTTGGACAGGAAATGCTGGCATACATCCATCCCATATCCAAGATCTCAAAATCAGTAATATCGATGGGAAAAGAAGGAAGAGCAGTGCTGTTCTATCCTGTTCAAACAAGAGACAATTTAAGTACCAAGATTAAGATGAATCAATAAAATAAAACAAGTAGAGGGATGGAAGAAATCAGAAATGTATGAAGTTTGTTTACTTTGAAACTATTGTAATCCTCTTTAACCTTCAACTGCACATCTTTTCTGGTAGCTCGGACATTGATAGGGCCTATGAACATTCTCAATAACCTGCCTACGTATCCAAAAAATCCAAAATTGTACGAATGAATCGCTTTTGGATCCCTTGTAAACCTAAACATACTATCCAGATCAAGGAGGCAACGAACCTTGAGGCTTTCCAGGAAGAAAGGACGACGCATCTCCGTCAACAAGGATACATCTAGCTCGGTTCAATTCGTCTTCCAACTACAAACAGCCGCAGTAGCAAATCAAGTTACAAATCAAACCGAAAACCCTAAATTTCACAGCGAGAGTGAAGGATCAGAGAGAAGAACCTTCTCGGCGTGTTTAGGATCCAAAACTTTATCAAACAAGAGTGAATCAACGGAGGAGCGAAGCTTGGAAATGGAGGCATCGAGAGCGAGCGCGCGCTGACGGAGAGATTGCTCGTCCTTGGACGCGTTGGAAATGAAAGCCGCCGCCGATTCCTGCAATTCCTTGGCCTGCTCGAGAACAGTCGCTACTTCCTCCTCTACCTTCCTCCCTCTACCGCCATCAGAATCATCCATGGATGCCTCAGAAACCAAAACTCGCACGGAAAATCCTCAAAATTGATCAATCAATCAGTCGATTACTACTGCCGCATCTACACCGATGCTGCTGCCGGAGATCGACGTGCTTGGTTAGCTGTACGGGTGATCGATTGACGATGACTTGCTTGTACATGTGGGAGAAGAAAAAGGAGAGATTGAGTACACCTGTCAAAATGTGACCTCTTCCGAGAATCCGACCCGTAATTGAACCCGTAAAATTTTAAGTCGGGTTACGGGTTTACCTAAAATGAATCTAGGGGAATTACTGCTAAATACCTCACTTTGATAATTGGTTTGCAAAAATCTCTAGGTTTGAAAACAATTGCATCAATATATGAAAATTTGCAAAAATACCTTATTTAATTATCAAAACTACCCACCACCCCGAAAAATAAGGAAAAAAAATGTTAAATATTTTTTGTATTTATCATTTTTCTTATATTTTTAATTATTTTTAAATTATATTAAATAATTATATAATAAAAAAATCTCAATCTCAATCCCTAACAGCTAGCCCTGACCCAAGGTTATGATTTTTAGGTCAAAACCGTATCTTTACTCAACCTCCCGCCGATTATTGATCATATCTTGTCAATGTTCATATTTGGGATTGTCAAGAACGGTATTCATCCTGTCAATGTGATAATGTTATGGTTTTAAGATATATATTGACAATCCTTTTGTAAATATGGTTAATAATCCTGAAGATATGATTTACCGTATCTTTAGTGATTCTCTCCCCGATTATATCTTCCATAATGTCAAAGTAAACCTACAGCCTTGTCACTATGAATATTACTCATGTCATTGGGAACAAATAACTTTGTCATCTTGGACATGCCTTTAATTTCTAGTTATGGTATGTGTAAAATCGTATCTTTATTTTGTTCCCTATTATAGACTTCATCCTGTCAGTATTAATTATTAGCTTTGTCATGAAAAACTTATATCCTTGTCAAAAAGAAATTTTATTCCTGTCAGTATTAATTCTTTATATATTTTTTACTTTTCTTTTAATTCATAATTTTCATTTTAAAGATTTTTACATTTAAATTTAAAGGTAAAATCCGTCATTATTTTTTAGCACAAATGACTCACCTATCCTATTTTTGCTATTCTGATAAAATGGGTATACTTTTGCAAACCGAACACCGATTTGGTGTATTTCTGCAAATCGGCTTTAAATTTAAAGGTAAAATCAGTCATTATTTTTTAGCACAAATGACCCACCTGTCGTATTTTTGCTATTATCAGAAAACGGGTATACTTTTGCAAACCGAACACCGATTTGGTGTATTTCTGCAAATCGGCCATGAATCTATGTAATGTTGCGTCCTGAAACATTACATAGGTGCGTTGTACTTGGGTGGTTACGGAGCTAATTGGACGTAAAATAGCACGGAGTATATATGATACTAATGAATCGTTTCAGTTAAAATTTCTAATGTAAATTAAAGATAAATCTTTTTCCATAGTAAAATTGGTATTTTAGGAGTATTAATGCACATTACCAAGATAAAAAAAAATGATTGATGACGATAAAAGATTATACTTCTTCTTTTAAAAAAAAGTGTATATTTATATATATATATACATAATTTAAATTCGTAATTCATCACAAATTATAGAATGAGATAAAATGTCTAATTAAAATTTTATCTTATAATTTTTAAAAAATATTAGCAGAAAACATGATAGTAAGTAAAGTTTTTCTATTTACATAAATGAGATAAAAATTGATGACAACAAAAAATTATACTTTTTATTTTAAAAAGTATTTTAGTAGGTATATATATAGATATATACACAATTTAAAGTTAAATTATAGAATGAAATAAAAAAAATCTAATTAAAATTTTATCTCATAAATAAAATTTTCAAAAATATTAACAGGAAACATGGCAGTCAAGTAAAGTTTTTATGTTTACATTTTACATTGATAGTAGGAAACATAAAGTAAGCTTATTACAATTATATTCTATATAGTAAAGTAAGATTTTTATAGGTCATTTATGGAAAAAAATACTAGCAAGAGACATAAAGTTTATTAGAATTACATAAAAATCCAAGTATAAAAAACTAAATTAAGTACATAATAGTTTGATTTGATTACTTTTACTTTTGATTGACTTTATTTTTCAAACCAACTTACGAACATATAAAATTCTTCAACGGGATAACCCACTAGTGTAAAAGGTTTGATGGAAAAAAATAAAATATGTTACATATTTCAATAATTATTGTAATACATTACTATTTTATTATCATCAGAAATCAAATTATGAATATTGGGAGAAATTTCATTCATCAAACTTCAATATTTTTATATTACTTATTTTAAAATATATTTATTTAATTTGTAATTAGATCATATGATATTTTTAGTATTTATCTTATTATTAATACTTGAAAGAGAGCCACTCTAAAAATTTCTTATGACTATGTTCAAATATAATGAAAAGCTAAAATCTTGTTAATTTTTTCAATGGCAAAATAAAACATAAGGCAATTAACCAGGTTATATTTTGTAAATGGTGATCAATTAAGCACTACTTATCTTAATAGTTAAAGTTTTTAGCTATTTTTGGATTCAAAGTTTCAAACTACTTATTTCAATTTTATAAGGTAATTATAAACTTAAACACGTGTTTTAAATTAATTAAATTTAAAACAAAGTAATTTATAAATTGAAATTAAATTTATAATATAATTATAAACTTTACGTAATAATACGAGTGTTTGGTTGATGTTGCATTTTAAATTAACTTTATTTTAAATAATTTGTATGTTATATTAACCAAACACAATTTATGTGTTTAATCTCTTTTTGTAAATAAAAATGAAGCAAAAAAAAACAACTATATTTTTAACAAATCTAAACGACGTCGCTTTGAGAGAGTTTCAATTGTCTATTCGTTTCAAACGACTCACGACTCCTCAGGGACGGCTCAGAACCTCAGACAGACCAGCGCCAAACGCCGCACCGGCCGCTCTTCGTCCGCCGCCGGCCAGCCGCGAGTCCGCTCCTCTCCAGAACTCAGCCTCACTAGCGTGCCCCGATCCCCTGATGTACGTTTGTTTCCCCTTTATGTTAATTGAAACATTGGATGTTTAGCTTTTTAGGGTTTGAACGTTTGTTGAACTTCTGAATTTGGTTGAATTTTGGTTTTATAGGATTTGGAGTATGGATTGGTTTAGTTATTTGTGGATTGTTTTTAGATAGGAGTATTTACAGATTTGTTAATCGGACTAATCCATCTTGAAATGTTGACGAAAATGTGGTTAGAAATTTTGTTGTATGATTAGATTCAAGATGGTGTTTTTAGAGATGGTATGATTGAAGATGATGTTGTAAGATACTAAGAGATGATTTGATTCAAGATGATGTTGTTAGAGATGATGTGGACTGAGATGATGTTAGGGGAATGGAAATGTATGTGAGCGGGAATGTGGGATGTTATGAAACCTATTAAGAGATATGATAATCTGATTAGAGATGATGTATCGAGAGAATATTGAACTCGTTTGTAGTGTTGAGCTCATTTGAAGTATTGAACTTGTTTGTAGCAATGAACACTTTTGTGCCCCCGAGCTTAAATCCTGTTACCGCCACTGTCACTAATTTCCAGTTTTCTCCTTTTGTTACTCAGTGGAGATTAGAGAGAAGATGAATGCATCGCTGAAAGCGGTAGCTGCTGCGGAAGGCTCCCGGCCTACCCTCTTCCAGCTGAGGGCTCTTTTCCATTCTACTCCCGTTTTGGAGCGCAGACGGCGCAACTATTGGCAGCCTGTAACTTCTCTCATCCTTTCTTCCCTCAATCTTTTGTTTAAGATTTGTGACTTTGAATACATTGGGACTAAATTAAAATCAAGGTAGGAGAGTGACCTTTTTTATTGCATATCATTTATGTTGGATCCTGATTATTGATAGGTTAGGAAGCCAAAACTAGAATCCTTTTTGGAACAATCTCCATTTAGGTTCATATTTGCTCTTTAAATTTTATCCACCAAAGTAATATTATTGGACGCCCGAATGGTAGGTTACGAAAAATGTTTTATTTTTTGCATCTTTATGGCTTCCTTTGTCAGTTTGATCGTTGTAACTATATTTTTTGACATTGTTTTGATCTAAATGTGCAGAGATCTACCTCCACTAGAAGACACCAGAAAAAACAGTGGAAACCCCATGTTCTGCGCAACTTTAATACCCACGCAGAGGATTTTTTCCAGGTGAGTAACTATGCCGTCCACAATGCTTTGTTTTTGAAGTTTGAACCGAGGGTGTAATTAAATTATTAGTTATCCAATGCTTTGGCACAGTTGGTCACTTTTCACTTCATTCTTTTATGCTGGTTTCGATTGTTACTGCCTTGGTTGTCCACAATTCTCTGGTTCAAAAGTTTGAACCTATATGACTTAATCCAATGCTATGGCACAGTTGGTCACTGTTTATGTGATTCATTTATGTCGGTTTCGTTTGTTACCGCCTTAAGCCCTTAAGGGTCCTATTATACATTGTTCTAGTTCAACCAACCATTTTTTTTAACCAGTAGAACTTTTTGGAGGTGCTTAATGCAACTAGCAGCTGAGCGCCTTGCTATTTGTCTTCTGACTCTACAATCCAATTATGTTGAAATACAGGGTTGGATACCATTTTTAGAACAAGAAGATCTGAATAATAGGGGTCCTTCATGGTTTAGACCGGACCAGGGGCGCAACGGATCAAGAAGGCAAGGGAGTCCTAATCAAGGCAAAGCAAGGAGAACAAGTGAGGGCAACATGCTTCCTAGCTTCAAATTGTTGCATCTTTTTTCGTCAATTATCATTGATTATTTCATTATATTTATTATGTGGATTTATCTTAGGGTGTGTTTGGTTTACATTGCAATTTCAATTATAATGCACTTACAAAATAATGGGAGTTTGGATGCACTTTTTGAGGAATAAATTATAATTATAATGCACCTTTGGCAAAAGCACTTGTTTTTTTGGTCAAACAATCTTTAGGGATTAAACATAATAATGACGTTATAATTATAATGCACTGTTCCATTTAATGCACAAAATACATGATGACATTACGATGCATGTGATACAAACACACCCTTAGTATTATTAGATGCATGTCGTTTTTTGTATGTTAATTTTCATCACAAGAATATATTCAATCTCTACGAATATTCAAATGCTTGACATATAATTGCATTTCTCAATGCTAGAGGACTATTGTAACTTGTAAGCATGTGTTGTTACTTGCGAATACTCATGGGCTTTGTGATCCTTTCCAGGAGGTTTTGAATTCTGTAGTGATGATGATATCGATGCTGAGACTATCTTTCGAGCTGCTTTTGGTGGAGAGCGGATTTCCTTTTGGTCCTTCATCCAGGAGGATAATGCCCATAGTAGGAGCTCATCAGGATACACTAATGGTCATAGGGGTAGTTCCTGGCATTCGAGATTTGATAGTGACAGTGATGAGGACTCATCGTCAGATACTGATAGTTCAGAATCAACATCAACTTCGGATAGATTGGTCCTTGGTTTGAGCCCTTATGGCCCTCTAAAACTAGATACCATTAAGCATGCGTAAGTTACCACAAGCCACACTAGTCCATGCCATGCATTCGGTTTTCACCAAAGTAATATCCGCCACATCACTGACCTGATCTTGTTTTGTTCAATTCCAGATACCGCACTTGTGCTTTGAAATATCACCCGGATCGGCACCAAGGCCCCTCCAAGGTATGTAAACCATTTGGACCTTATTTTAGGATTCTAGATCGCCGGTGCAAACTATTGATATATTTTGCTATCAACAGAATGCTGCAGAGGAGAAGTTCAAGCTCTGCACCGCAGCATATCAATCTCTCTGTGATAAGATCGCAGTCAACTGAACACCCATTCAATTTTATTCGGTTTCTTGCATCGCTATGATGTGATGAAGTTTAGCAGGATTCTCCTTGTGTGATTAGAGGGGAGAATCAGCGAATCTTTGGTAGCTCAATTCACATGCTTCTGCTTCTATATTGCAGCATGTTTCATCCGGTTCACACTTGTAGGTGGGACTAAATTTTAAACTGTCACTGATATATATGTAGCTTCAACTCGCAAGCTTCCTGTGTTATCAAGAACAAAGGGACAAAAGCTTAGAGGTACTTCACTATTTCTAGTTGTTTAATAATGCCACATATTCGATCATCCTTTTTTGCACTCGGGTAGTTCGATCATCCTTTCGGAAACACCCTCCTGATTTGTCAGGGTAAGGTTCCGTACATCCAGACCCTGCCCCTTGGTGGGATACGTTGAGATGTTGTTGTTGTAGTAGTTGATAAGATATCTGCCCGCCATTTTTGTTAACGGTGAATCAAATATAAACTTATTCTTTTTCATGTCATTGAATTCTGAGCGAACCTATAATATATGCACTTGTGTGTACATTTAAAAGAAGGGATCAGAACTAAGCTTTCACTCATACACAAGAATGAATGGCAACATTTTTATCAAATAAATATGGTTTGAGGGTTCGTAACGTACGTTGTCAGTATGCATCTTCAACATAAGTGCGTTTGATGGCTTGTTGGTGTTGATCAAGTAAAGAATGTGATGGGAGGAGACATGGAACATCACCAACATTACACAACAAACTCAACAATGCACTTTATTATGCAGCAAAGATGGTACACAGCCATCAACAGTACAAAAAAGTTGCTTCCTTCTGGGCAAACCACAACCTGAATAGACCCTATACTGTTAACTTGACATGAATTATGAAGTGAACTTGCGACGATGAATGGCTCAAGACTCCTGTGCGGCCTCAAATCGTGCAGGAGAGTCAATCCCCATCATGCAACAAAGTCCTGATATGAGTATTATCAGCAGGACAAGGCCCTGAAACATGAGCAAGAACAAAAGTTAGAAAGCAATGGCGGTAATGAGATGATATGTCCAGGGCATTCCATCGGTTCTTGAAACAACTTACAGTGAAAATTCCTTCCAGAAGATTAGTTTTGATCTGGCATACTCCATCACAGGTTGAATTCGACGATGCATTTCCTTCAGCGAGAAACCTTTCAATCTGTAGACGCGTAGGGTACTCAACAGAGTAGTATGGATTTACCACGTAAAGAGCTGTGTATTTTAACCCAACTTGACCGACTGAGGTAATTACACTGTTCAAAATATCACCTACAATTTTAAAGGGCACTTGCTTAGAATACCACGTACGAAGATAAATAAGATTTCTCTTAACAACAAGCACATTTTCTGTATCAGGGTCTGCTTAGTGCTTACTTTCTGAATGTGGGTGGTTTTCTTCATGACAATATACAACAAGATTCCGTACTCCATTGGTTTCCTTCTCTTTGGTTGAGATGAGATGATCCTAAAATGTTGGGAGTGCGAAAAGAATTTTAAGTATATAGATACGCATTACGTAGTACAGTGGAATGGGAAATATTCATCCAACTTACGTAGATGGAATCCAATTCTGCAACTTTCTTATATCCCTTTCCATCCACGGAACATGAACCAGTGAGAATAACATTATCAACTCCCATGCCATGCTCACAACTTTCCTCAAAATCTTCAAGCAAAGAATTTTCCACCTTCCCTTCGTCATTTGTTACTCTGACATACGGAAATGCCATGGAGAAATTGGACCTTGTGAAAGAAGCCTGCTCAATAGCAAACAAGGAATCATTAACCACAAACCAAATTGACAAAATTTGAATCCTCAACTAAATCCACAAGAGCTGAAATGTACCTGGAGCAAATCCACTAAACCTGCCTTCGGAAATGAGTTTGCAGTAACATCAAAAGATTGCAACTACAGATTACAAATAGTTGGTGTCAGGGATAAGCATGAAATGATAAAAAACCCAATTAATTTCATGCACTGAGTTGGAGGAGAACGTGCAAACAACTTGCTACTTTTCCTGATGAGACTCAAACAATACTAAAGAAAATAGGTTGCAATTTTCATAAGATGTCATTGGCAGAACATAGTATATTAAGGGATTCCTTGAATTGTTGCAAATGTGCACTCATATGAGACTGTATCCAATGTTCTTATCATCCCTTTTGTTGATATGTTCTATAAACAAATCAAACTGCTGAACTTTATCATGAAATTGTACCTCTTTGCCGACAAAAACAAGAGCAACATCAATTGACTGATGCGAACTTTTTCCAGCACACTGCAACAAAAGGCACAAATAAAGGAAATAAATCAAGTTGACATTGAGCTAGAATACATAAAATTGACTTGCAACTAAAAGCCAACTAGCGCAGCGAAGGGAAGTAACAACAGAAGAAAGTACCAGTAACTCTGACCAGCCTCCTTCAGACAGCACAGACTTGGCTAAATCGTTTGAAGAGATGGTCTGATAATTTACAGATTGTGACCTATTCAGATAGATTAATGCAACATAATGCCCAAAATTAGAATATCTAAAACATCATCTGTGAAAAAAGGCAGCACACAGCCACAGATCCTAATCATTAATATGTGTAGGCAAGTGAAAACATAGCTACAAGTCACAAAAAAAGGGTGGTTCTATATAAGCTGAACTAGCTGAGCTGCACAATGATAAATGGCAAAGATCGGAACAAGAGGTGTACAGCCCACTTTTGAAAAATGGAAAATTCAAATATGACCTTGCCACTCATTTCATTTCTGGGTAAGAAAAGAACTTGAAGGACACAAGTTATCTAGCCTTGTCAGTCCTATAAGTTTATAACACATCTACCAAGTGATCTGTGCATTAAGTTCATCATTATTAAAAGAAAGAAAAAGCAAACCCCTAGCAATGCCCATATTAAGTAACAGTCTAACAGATGGCAAATGATCACTACATTTACTAACAAAGTATTACCTAAAGAAGTAATGTTTGCTATATATCCCAAGTTCATACTGTTCATGAATGAAAAAGAAAAAAAAAAGAACATCAGGAAAAGATAACATACATATCAACGTGGGGTGACCACATAAATGCAGGGACAGTTGATCCCAGAATCACACTGAACTGTAGTAAAACAGTAGATAAAGCACAGAGGGCTGCAATGGAAGATCTCTTCATCTTCACTGCTGCATCCATAGTA
The DNA here is from genome assembly GCA_963922045.1 of Persicaria maculosa. Lineage (NCBI taxonomy): Eukaryota > Viridiplantae > Streptophyta > Magnoliopsida > Caryophyllales > Polygonaceae > Persicaria > Persicaria maculosa. The sequence goes on from OY998264.1 coordinate 1,913,155, forward strand.
AGACCATGAAGCGAAAATTGATTATGAAATGCTAAACACTTTTAAGATATTAATCAATACAGTACTAAACAAATGAATATATTTCCTTTATAATCTAGAAGAGCAAACCAGTTTCTCCCAGTATAAGTTATGCGTTCTTTTCACATGGTCAGTTCAAATATCCCATAAAAATATTTACCAATTTGCAGACCAATACTGCAGCAAATTTTGGATTGACTTTCTATCCACGAAAGAAGCTGGATATTGAGGTCTCTATGGAGTAGTTTGAGGAGGACTATATGATTTATTGGAAGTCGACTGAAGGATTTCAATCAGATTATCCCATAAAACAACACTACATATGGTCATAGCAAGGAATGGTATTTTTTTTTTTGTCATGAAAATTGTTTCTTAATATTAAGGCTTAGTTTGGCAGAAGTCCATTATACATTATAATCTCGTTATCAGCACACCCTGTTCATTACAAGTTCCTTATCAGCACTCATTATAAATTATAATCAAACATTCATCCCTGGGAAAATTTATCAATTTAAGTGATCCTGAATGCCATGATCAACGAAGTTGAGCAAGGCTAAAAAGTACAAGCATATAGTCTACACTGATTCAAAGATTATTCTCTATTTCAGCCATGATCAAAGATTCTTCCTTGATCAGCTAAAGTAAAACGAATTCTATTGATTATGCAATCAAAATCGGTAATTACAGAAAACCTATATAAAGCTAGGCATTTTTAATGCAACTCAGAGTCTCAGATCTAGGTTTCCGGCATCAAACAATTAATTAAGGAGAGAGGAGAAAAGGAATTAAAAAATTCGACTCCTCGAACAAAACCTAAATCTGGAAGGAAAAAAAAAACACAAATAATCTCCCCAAATCCAGAATCATCTACTTCACTATACAGAGTATTAGGGTTTCGATTCGACAAGCAGAGCATTTCTCCGCTTTCCAGATTACTTTTTGTGGGTGGCACTAATCCCAATCCAATTCGAATCAGGATCACCAATCCGAAGGATTAGAACGAGGGAGGAGAGAGAGAGAGAAAATAACAAACCTGGAGAGACTGAAGGATCGGGGTACGGACGTCGGGACCTCGCGGAGTGAGCGGCGGGGCAACTGGCGGCGGATCGGCGGCGAGGGAGGTGGCGGATGAGGACGCAGGAGGGGGAGCTTCGTGGTCGGATATGGAGGACAAGAGAGAGATCAGCAACTCTCAACGTTTTACAAACAAGCCAAAAAACGTCAGTGATGATGCCTCTGAGAAAAATGAAAAATTACAAAAGTTAGCATAAACTTTAGGAAATTTTACATAAAACCCCTTATAAATATGAAAATTTATAATTAGTCACCGCCAATTGTATATATTAAAAAAAATCGCCCATTAAACGGTCTCCGTCTACAAAGTACCACCTGCCGCCTGTTTATGTTTCCGTGGGTTTACAAATTTTAAAATTTTTATTATAGTGAGTTGTTTTCATAAGGTGTGAGCAACTTTGTGCTAGTGGTGATAATCAATTTGGTAATGCTATAGTGTTGATGAGAACGTCAACGAGTAAGATATATTGGTTTTAAAAAGAGTGCATGTGAAAATATATACATACATAAACCACTCCAACCATCTCAACATCAAGTGTTAAGACATCTCAACTCTCTTAATCCATCAATTTTATGTTATGGTGCATAAATGATTTGCGAGTATTTTTTCTTTATCGGAAAAAAAGAGAAGAGATTCACAAGTTAGTCTCCAAAGTATAAATTCTCTTTTTTTTTTAAAATACAATAAATAAATGCAAAGATTCAAAATATTAGACATCACCTATATTATATAAATTAAGAGGTCGAAAGAATCAACAAACAAACTAGCTGTCATTAAACCCAAAGACAAAAAGTCAAAGATCTAGATCATATTTTGGCATAACTAACTTTTCAGCACGTATTTTGAATAACCAAAAACTATATAAAATATCAATTTTTTTTAAATTTTTTTTACAACTTAATATTTGTTGGTAATTAATAAGTATTAAATTGTAAATAATAATAATAATAAAATTAATATATTATATAGTTGTTAGCTACTTAAAATACATGTTCAAAACATGTTCAAAAGTTAAACGACGTGTATTTTGGATCGGAGGGAGTGCTAATTAATACCTTAATCAGTATAAACTCTTTTTTTTTTATAAGACAGTATAAACTCGTAAATGATTCATAATGATTTTTTAAGAGTTTAATACCTTATGATAAAAAAAAGAATTAAATAACCGATTGATGGGCCAGAATGAGGGCCGTTTGTATTGATAGGCCCAAAATTAAGGCCCGACCGATGTTGTCTCAATTGGGGAAGAACTGGCAACGGAATTTAGAATTGGGAGACTCGAATTGACGAGGGCAAACAGAAAATCGAGGATCGATTCGAGGGCAAGCAAGCGAAGCTCGGAACTCGGAGCTTGGCAAAAATGGCGGAAGATAAACCAGCACCTATCAGGCTTGTCAATTTCGTCTCGCAAGATGAGGTCTTCTTTCTCTCGCTCTCTTCCTCTGTTTCTGTTTATATCAGTATGAACGATTGAATCAGTGAGTTTTGGCTATGGCTGCTGCAAATTGGATGGCAGTTAGACGAGGTGAAGAGAACCAGAGGTGAAAGAGTTGAAGACGGTACCGCGCAGAGGGATCGTCCTCTCTTCGAGGTTGCATCACCATTTCCTCCTTTCTCTGTAGGGATTTTATTTGTTAAGAGTTGCGATTTCTGTTCCTTAATGCTATGTTGACTGTTTCAGATTTTGAAGGAGAATAAAGATAAGCGTGACGCAGAATTCAACGAGCGGTTCAAGCACAGTACGCATTCTAACTCAGATTTTATACTCGTCGCCTTGTTCAGTTGTTCATACTTGTGAAGTATATAGCTGGTCTAGTCTAATATGTGTAGTTAGGGATCACTGTCCATTTGGTTGACATTTATGGAAATTGAACAGGAATGTGGATGGTTTAATTTCAATGAGGACTGTTTTGCTTGTGTAAGTGCTTAATTTTTGTGAGTTTGGGGATGAAACCAAATTTTGTATAGAAAATGAGAAAGGAGATTAAAATTATGATTAGTGTATAATAATTTGAAAGTGGAATCATTTTGTTTCTTTTCCCTATCCGTTTTCATAATCTTGAACTAAACTGGTCGTAGTGTTACCAGTGGAAAAGCTTGTGTACAAAGAGGCATAGTGGTAGAAACTTCATTTTCTGATTTTAGGCCACTTAAAACAGAAAGTGCTTTCTAACCAATCTAGTGTTTTCCGCTCAGAGTTGAATGAGCTTTTCTTCCATTTAAGAAGGATATAGAAATCAAATTTTCGGTCTTCAAAATACCGAACCATGTTTTGCTCTATGTTCAACCGTCTCTTGCTTCATTTAAAAAGACTAGAAATATCTGTGCTGTTAGACATTTCTTCTCATTACCAGATTTTGCTGCGTATCAGTATATCTCAATGCTTTGGCTGTTAAAGCTCCTCGTGGAAATATCTGGACAATCAACACATACTTTTTTGGATGCAGGACCACCTAAAGCTTTAGATGAAGATGAAACCGAGTTCCTTGATAATTTTGAAAGGGTTAGGCTGCTTGCATATCATTGAATGCTATATTGGTGCTTATAGTCATTGTACGATGGTGGATATTCGCAGTCATTAGTATTGCATGTCAACCATCAATAGAGCATTGGTCATTAAAATCGGTCAGCATCCTTTTTGTAATTAAACTTCACTTTTTTTGTGAGTCGTAAACTTCTAACATTCCATTTTCAATCTTTTTGAGTAAGTAGTTATAAAAATAAAAAAAATTTAGAGTAAATAGGTCTTTTTTGTTATAGTCTTACCCATAAACCAACTTTGTATACCTATTTCATGGTTGATGCCTGAGAACCCCTGCTGGAAATGCCTTCAATATAATTTACAATCCAATTAGTTTGAGCATTAGTTTTTGAAGGATTAGCTTCTCTATCACTACAATTATTTATTGAGCTACAGAGACTATTATCAGACTGTGTAAGGGTGGAACTCATTTCAATTTTGATTCATTATTCTTTGTTATAAAATATAGATAATTTTTTGCAGACACAAAAGGAATATGAACGACACGTTGCAGATGAAGAAGCTTTAGAGCTCCAGAGGTTTCAAGTAATGTGCTATTTCTTTTTCCTTTTAGCTTTCAGTTCTCTTTACTTTCTTTCCTCATTGCTATATTTTTATCTTCTGTGTAAGCCCGAATGACTGGATGGACATCCTAAGGATTTTTTTTTCATTATATTTACACCCAATGTCGGAATTGATGTTTCATCACTTTATCCATAATTGGTCCTTGCTTTGCTTATTTGATCTGTATAAGGTTCATACTTCCAATGATCATTGAGCCTTGGTTATCACGCCTTGAAGTGCATTCAGGAAATTTCAGTCAAACATTCCCGGCGAAGCTTGTGAAACAGCTTCTAGCACCTAAAGTGGAATCTTGGCATGTACTAGATTGTTGAATACTGCATTTACACCTCTCGAGTGGCTTTGATCGTTTTTTTTTCCTTCTGAATGGGAGTGGGTTTGATCTCTTGGTATTACATTTCTTATTTATATTGTGGCTATTTTTCAGGAAGCAGTTGCAGCCCAAACTGTGATTGTTCATGAGATCAAAGAAACAACTCCTCCTTCAAACGTTGAGGTCAGTCACAAACTGAGGATGCTGTGAGGGAGTATGCTAATTCTCACGAGTTATCATATGTTTACCAACTTAGCATTGCCAATGTTGCTGGTTTAAATGGCTGAATAACATCATAGTACAAAGCCTTCTACTATAGGTTAAGGGTAATTAGAAGCGTTAAATCAAGTTGATTCTTCATTAAGAAGCAGTGATTGCCCACAAACTGTCTCAGCTAGTACCAGGGCTTGAATTAAATTGACAAGAACAAATCTTAGGTGAAATGGAAGAACTTAGGTAATCTTGGTCCTAACCAATTACCGTACCTATTCCCATTATCAGGCCTTAAGGAACTTTAGGTGACTGTTCGTTTGGTTAGTAGGGTTTGAGTTTTGGGACTGTTCAAGAAAAATGTGTTGAGACCCATGATGGAAATTGCCATACCGTTGGAAGATGCTAGGATTCTGTGACTTCTATTTGATGTTTTTTGATCTTATCCTTGCTCGTGGTGCATAGAAAACCAGTATAAGATTCATTTTTGTTCTGTTCTCGTGCTACAATGACTTAATTGTAGGAACCAAGACCAAGATTGACGGGAAAGAAGGCAGCAAACCGTCCATTAGGTATGGTCATAAAGGTAAAGCCACAAGCAAAGAAAGCGAAATTGGATCAATCATCAGGCTCAACAAAATCTGAAGTTGACGGCGAAGGCATTCAAACTTCACCAACGGAAAAGACTGCTACAGAGGTTGACAATGATACAGCTAAGCCTGCAGAACCTATTGATAATTCAGACAAGCCCCATGCTGCTGTAAAAACTTCTCTTGTGTCATATACCGATGAAAGCGACGAAGATTAGAGTAGATTAGAATCGGAAACAATGGTGAAGTTGTATTCCAAGTGATCAAATCAGTCAAACTGAATGGTCAGTTCACAATCTTAGTCCAGCCTTCATCAGCTAATTGCATTTTTTTTAATCATATGTTTTGATTTTGTAAAATGTAGGATCAATGCACAAATATTACATTACTTGGTTTACTTCTACACTGAAACTTTATGGTATTTTCCGCTTCCGAAGATTAATTGTATTGCACTGCAAAAGACTTGAAAAAATTCAACAATTCATCAAGCTATTGTGAGAAGATTTTAGCCAAAGATTTTTTTTTTATCTTTAGCTGATGTGGTGTGTGTATTTAGTGTATACATATGATTCAGTTTTACAACAATAATACAGAACAGATCAAAGCAAAAAAAAAAAAATGTAACAGTCTTAAGATGCACTCATGTGAAGGGCTACCAAGGATGCATATACACCATCTTTAATCCGAAGAAGAGTTTCGTGCTTTCCTTTCTCTGCGATGACTCCATTCTTCACCACCGCGATGAGGTCTGCATTCTTAATGGTGGACAGCCGATGAGCGACCACCACGGTTGTCCGGTTCACCATGACTCGGTCTAATGCATCTTGAACTACTCTCTCAGACTCCGCATCCAGTGCACTCGTAGCCTCATCCAGCAACAGTATTTTCGGGCTCTTCACTATGGCACGAGCAATGGCAACTCGTTGCTTTTGTCCTCCGGACAACTGAGCTCCCCGCTCACCCACTACTGTATCGTATCCTTGATGCAGTGCACTGATGAACTTGTGCGCGTTTGCCAACTCTGCAGACGCGACGATTTCAGCTTCAGTAGCGTTTCCTTCCTTTCCATACGCAATGTTGGCTCGTATAGTTTCGTTAAACAAAACAGGCTCTTGGCTCACGAGACCCATTTGTTGCCTTAACCATTTCAGCTTCAAGTTTTGAATCTCGACGCCATCAAGAGTGATGGTACCGGAATCAGGATCATAGAACCTTTGCAACAATGAGATGACCGTTGATTTCCCGCTCCCACTTTCTCCGACTAGAGCAACCGTCTAGACAAAGCAAAGGACAATGTTTAGTTGCACACCAAATGGCGAATCATGACATCAGTATACACAAGATTTCACTCGACAACTTACCTTGCCAGCACGAATTGCCAAGTTGATATCGCGGAAAATCTGAATATCAGGCCTTGTAGGATACTTGAAGCTAACATGTCTTAGTTCAAACTCTCCCTTAACCTCATCTAGAGTTGTTCCCAATTCCTTGCTTGCATCTATCTTGGATTCGCGATCAAGAATCGCAAATATGGAAGCAGCCGCGCCCTTGGCTTTGCTAAAATCAGGACTAAAGGAGCTCGAATGGGAAATCCCAATGGCAGCCATTGTCAAAGCGAAGAAAACCTGCAAACAAACGACAAAGTGACAAAACATTAAGCTTGTGATTTTAGTGCAATGTGAGGGCTTGAAAGCCTCAACAATGGAGGTAGGGACTTACTCGAAAAACTGCTGAAAACGTCGTTTTTCCATGGCCAACAAGCTGTGCTCCTACATAAAAACTGAGGGCATACACCAAAAACAAAAATGCATTGGAGATTCCAAAACCTATGCCACTGATCAGTCCTAGCTTTATGCCTGCCTTCATAGGCCCTTCGCACTTGCTCTCGTATAGCTGAATCACTTTGTCTTCGGCACAAAATGAAGCAACTGTTCTTATACTCCCAACAGCATCATTCGCAACCTGGCTTGCCTCTTCGTATTTCATCTTAGCATCCGCGCTGAATCCTTTCATGAACTTCATTTGAGCATAACCATTGATCCCAATGAGAGGTAACAGTACAAGGATGACTAATGCAAGGATCCAATTGGCAGTGAAAGCAATCACCAAACCAGCCACTGCAGTGGCAGCATTCTGAACGAGCAAGCCCAAGGCGTCCCCTACGAGACCACGCACAGCTGCTGCGTCAGCTGAGAGCCTCGCGCCAATGGAGCCACTCGAGTTTTTGGGCTCATCAAACCAAGAAATCTCCATGGTAAGCACTTTCTCAAAGCACATGGATCTGATCCTTTGTATTAGCTTGCATCCAGCGACAGCAAAGAAATAGGTCCGGCCTGGATAGGCCAGCAACGACGCAACACCAAGGACTGTAAACATCCCAGCCCAGAAATGGGAGTCCTTCTTAAGCTGATCATGTGGCTCAAAGAACATTTTGATCACACTAGAGATTAGGAGACCGAACACCGGAAATATGCAACCATTAGCAGTGGCAGCTAAGGTACCAAGTATCAACACCGGGATCTCAGGCTTATTAAGAGCTGCAATCCGACTAATAGGCACGTCTGGTGCAGCTTCTCTTTCGTCCGAATCCTCCAAATCCATGCCATTTGGTTCTATTGGCAAGGGCAACACAGTCTCCGGACCATCAATGCCTATACCAAACCTAAATGATGATGCATTCCGACTACTACCTCTCCCCGACGATCCCCTACTTAATGATCTTAAGGAAGAAACTTGTCGTTGGCTAGACGATCTAGAGAAATCTGGCTGATCAGACTCTTTTTTCATTTCCTGCAGCCTTATAAGCTGAGAGTACGCGCCTTCTGGATCCTCGAGTAGTTTTGAGTGTGTTCCTGAACCATCCAAGAAGAAATTAAGCACTTACATATAGTACTCTATTGCCTCTTTACATGAAGATTTTTGACACTTTCATGCCAGTACAAGAGTGTTAGAGCATTTTTTTGAGCATTTTTTAGGTCCAGAATCTTCCCTAAATCTGCTGCATTCTCCAAAACATTTACGAGTGTTATGCAATATGATATTCGGGAATATGAATGCTGCATTCTCCAAAACATAAATGCTTCTTCAAATCTTCGAAATGGAAAAGTTGTTGAAGCTTGAGCAAGGAGAATATAACTTTTGTTTCCAAGACAGTTAGTTTTGCCTTTTTTTTTAAAACGAACATTTGCGAATGCTATGCAATATGATAATAGGGAATAGACTAACCTTGCTCGACCATCTTTCCTTGATGAATGACAGCAATCATATCAGCATTCCTCACCGTGCTTAAGCGATGAGCAACTATGACAGTTGTTCGGTTGATCATTATCCTGTCTAATGCATCTTGCACAACCTTTTCAGATTCCGCATCAAGTGCACTAGTGGCTTCATCAAGAAGTAAGATTCTCGGGTTTTTAAGGATTGCTCTCGCTATAGCGACTCTTTGCTTTTGTCCTCCCGAAAGCTGAGTTCCATGCTCGCCAACCGAAGTGTCTAGTCCCTGAAATCAAGTGAAAGGTAAGATCACATTGTAAGCTTAGTTCAAAACAAATGTGTTCTGTTTATGTTCTCTAACCTGTGGCAGTTTGTCGATAAACTTTGCAGCGTTTGCAAGCTCAGTTGCGGTCTTTATCTCTTCCTCCGTCGCTCCATCTTTGCCATACGCAATGTTTTCTCTAATAGTGGCAGCAAACAACACAGGTTCTTGGCTGACAAGGCCAATCTTGTTCCGAATCCATTTGAGTTGGAAGTCCTTAAGATTGATGCCATCAATGAGGACTTGGCCGAGTTGTGGATCATAAAATCTCTCTACAAGACTGATAACGGTTGATTTCCCACTACCACTCTGTCCGACCAATGCAGCTGTTGTTCCACTAGAGATGGAAAGCGAAAACCCTCTAAAGATTGGCTCATCCGGTCTAGCAGGATAGCTGAAGTGAACGTCTCTTAACTCGATATCACCATGGATATCATCTAGTACTTTTCCGCTTGGATCGGATGCATCTATCTCTGGCTTTCGGTTGATTGTCTCGAACATCTTGTATGCTGCAGCTTGCCCTGCACCAAATGCTGTCAAGCAAGGCGATATTTGACCCAACGACCTGAGATGATACAGTATGATCATACCATTAGCATAGGGGCCTACTACAGGAACGGTGAAAATCTCGCCAGTTGCACAGGTAGTAGTGGCTACGGTTTCAAAAATCGTAAGAAGTTTAGCTGGTTACGGTTTCTAAAACTGTTTAAAATATCGGCTTGTAAAGCCCATCATGTCGAAATTTGAAAAAGGGGTCAATCGGTCACGGTTTTGAAAACCATAGGCCCAAATTCAGTAAACCCATTATCGAATCAATAAGCCCATCATTTCTCACGGTTTTCAAAACCGCAGTACCAGTATTTCCCACGGTCTTGAAAACCGTAGCAACCACCATATGTTTGGCTAGTACAGTAGTACTCATTTTTTCAAGAAAGAAAGAAAGAATTTAAATGCTTAAAACTCACATGGATCCAGTCAACACGGCAACGATCACATTGAGCACAGTCCCTCCGGTGTAGCCTCTTTCAATGATCATTTTTGAACCAAACCATATAGCCAAAGCATAGCTTCCGAAGACGAAGAACATAAGTGATCCAAGGCCTAGTCCAGTAGCGAATCCTTCGTGTACACCCGAGTCATAAGCACTCGAAATCGCCTTATTGTAATCCCTCACCGCGTGCTTTTCCCCAGTGAACGATACAACCTACACATATGAGAACGGGTTTATAATCTAGCTGAAATTGAAAAAGTGAATTAAAGCCGCTTTTAAATTTAAATTCTAAAAGTTGTTGTGAGTGTATTTTTCTCGGGAAAATAACATACTGTTCTGATGGAGCCTATGGTCTGCTCGACGACAATGGCTGCCTTAGCATACGCAGCCTGGCCTCTTATCGACGTTCTCCCGACAATGATGGCCATGGCTGCACCGGCAGCTGCGAGGAGGGGAATGCAGGCCATCATGACGAGTGTCAGCAGCCATCCTTTGATGAATGCGATGACAAATCCTCCGACAAACGTCGCTGCCAGCTGAATAACCTTGCCAACCTTTTCGCCCATGGCGTCTTGTATGAGGACAGTGTCACCGGACATCCTACCAACAACTTCGCCGGTGTTTGTTTCTTTGTCGAAGAAGGCGACATCTTGTCGTAGTATAGCCTTCAGATACAGGTTCCTTATCCTCGCCGATTGCCTCTCTCCGGTAACCATCCAGCAAACCACCTCTAACAAATTTATGTCACATATACATTAGTCAATCATCTCATAAACTCAACTCAAAATATATCAATGGATTTCAAAATTGAAGACGAGTTTTGCTTACGAAGAGATGCTGCAACCGCGACTCCAATAGCCAAGTAGACGAATTTGAGGGCCACCTAAAGAACACATTTGAGGAAATTAGATGACCAACATATGCAGTTTGTGAAGCGGAAAGTGCAGTGAGATTGATTTAAGTGTGTACGTACCTTTCCGACAACATGAATGACATGACTGGTGTCCTGATTCTTGCCAAAGGCGTCGATTAGCTCACCGAAAAGGATGGTCATCAGAGGCATACAGACACCATTGCCAACACCACCAATGGAGCCAATCACCATCAGGATCTTGTCAGTGGTGTCCGAAAACGTAAACAGCTTGTAGAAGGAAACCGTCTCGTTGGATTGGCCCTTCTTCGAGCTTTTGTCGGTTTCTATTTCCATCGAAGGAGCTGCATTCGCAGCTGAACTCGACGTTTTCACCTCATCCTCCACCCGAGTTTCGACAGGCATCTTTACTATCAACTCCTTGCTCTTAAATCACTCCTGAAAGGAACTCAATTGAATCTATGAATGAAGCTTATAACCTTAATTCAAGATATGAATGAAGCTCATCTCGTGTGAAAAAAGGTAAAAAAACTCGTTTGATTCTAATTTTCGGCTACTGGTTTCCGTTTCTCAGGGAAACTCAGAAACACGGAAATACACATTCTTATGTAAAATTATGGAAATTCCAAAGGAATTTATGTTTCCCGCTTCCGTTTCTGTTTCCGTTTCTCATAGGTTTTATCCCTCATTGGGCCTAGCCGATGCGAAGTAGAGTCTAGACTACTTGTTTCGACCGAAAAGATCATATGAAGCTTACAACTAAAACACATTGAGCTTTGATCCTCAAAGTTTCTGAAAAACTCGGATTTTAGGAACTTTTGAACCAAATAAAACAAAAAATTCAATGATTGGATGCAAGAAAAGAAGGAAATCAAGAATCAAAAACCCCACCATACAACATAAAACCATGAATTGGACTTGAGAAAAAATCAAAAGCTGGAAATTGGAACTCACCGAGTAACCAAAGAAACGACGCCGTTTTGAGATCCAGGTCTCCGTCTTCAAAATCAGATTGAAATAAAGGTCAGTTCTTCATTGATTTCTTGTTCTTGAGGACTGCCTTTCTGTGTTCCAAATCATATGGAAATTAGGGGCCTTAAAAGCTTCGATCTTTGGCAGCTGTAAATATTACGGATCAGTATATAATTAATGGAATTCCATTTATTTCATGTTTATTTATTTATTTCTTTATTAATTGCAATTCCAGGAATCGATTCGATCGTCTTACGTAATGGATTACGTGTCCTGCAGTTGATTCACACCGGAGTATAAAGATTGTGGAAATATTGGGGATTTGAATTATGTGATTAATTAATTAATTAAAACAGCGTGCCATGAAATATTGAAATCGACTGAAAATCTTATGCTCAAGTTTTGAGTTCCGTGAGGATCAGTTTTTTTTAAGTTTTTCCTTAAAAAAATATATATACGTTTGTGTATTAAAATAGAGCTGTTTTTTGGGTTGTCTTCAAATGCAAGCAATTTTTATTCATTTTTATTTTTATTTTTATTTTTTTGTCGGGGCATCTCTGTCGAAGTCAACTTTTCATTTTTTTATTAGATAATAATTCGAGTTCAGACGGATTTGAAACTCGAGAGGCCGACAAGTCGGCAGACGGGAAAACCATCAAAATACAATAAATCAAAAATACAAAAAAAGGCGCAATCATCAAGAAACATGCCCTCGGAAACAAAAGAACCTAAACAAAACTAGAGCCGTAAAGGTGAGTATACCGACGAAGAACGAAGCCAAACACCACCTAAGGGAAACATGTACCGCAGGTCGGTACACCAAGACCCTGACTCCTGTGGGCAGTGAAAACGAAACTTTAAGGACCAATCTCCTAGATATGGGGTCGCTCATAGCACACTACCATGACCACAACATGTCTCAACTCCGAACGCAACAATCCCAACCAAGCTGAAGAGCACTCAGTAACATCGAAGACCGAACCAAATGCAACCACATGCAACCCCAAGAAAACCCGAAGTCAACTTTTTATGTTTAACACCGAATTTACTTACTGTATTTATTTGAAATTTTTTTTTATTTTTTTTCCAATAAAACTATAAAAGAGAAACTCTTAAGCTATATATTGTTAATATTTAATTTCTTTTTGTAGGTTTAATTGATAAATCCATATTTAAGATTGTCACATATTTGATCAATATATATTTCGGAAAAAATGTGAAGTTGTATTAACAATGATTTCGATGATAGTATAATTATTCAATGTCGAATCATGTGGGAAAAGGCTTGGTTACATGTTCTTTTCTGTTTGTTATTTTTATGATTATGAAGTTGTGATTCACTACCTAATACAAAACATTAAAACTATGTATAAGGCTTCATTGTATCCTTATAAACCATTATTTATTTATTTTTCTTTTTATCTAGGCTGACTATGGCTCCGTTTGGGAAAATAAAAACCTATCATCTAGTTTATTGGACCTTTTGATTTTGATATTATATAGTTATAAATGAAATAAATATAAAATTTTAGTTTGATTAGCTTTTAAAATGAGAGTATTTCAACAAATACTCATCGAAACTTTTCGAAGCTTATGATTTTCTATTCACAAATTTTCATTAGCTACTCTAACCGCTAGGTTTACCGTTTACTAAACATTATCCTAGACTCCGTTTGGCAAAATACAAAAATAAGTACAACTAGTATGATTCCCGCGCCATGGCGCGTTTTTTTAAAACTAAAATATTATATATAAAAATATTAATAAATGTTAAGATAAAAATCATAAAAAAAACTTTACAACAAATGTATCTTACAATTATCTCAGAAAATTATTTTTTAAAAATCTTATGTAAAGTATAATACATAAATATAGATATTTTAAATTACTCAGATAATAATATCAATATTATTATAACATTGTTTAAACGTGATGTGTCATAATCAATAGTTATATTCAATGTTTTGAATTAAGCTCAACAGTTAGTAAATAAATTTGAATTAAGCCCAATGGTTATATTAGATTGAATTCAATGTTTTGAATTAAGCCCAATAGTTATTAAAATTAAAGAAAAAAGAGAATTAAAGGAATAAAGAAGAAAAAAAAGAGAATTAAAGAAAATCAAAGAAAAATGGCAAAAAAAATATGATTGGTTAAAACTCCTAAAATGCCTCTAAGATTGACACATCATCCTAAACTCTTCTAAATTAAGAGTTTATATAGATAGTTATTAAAATTAAAGAAAAAAGAGAATTAAAGGAATAAAGAAGAAAAAAAAAGAGAATTAAAGAAAATCAAAGAAAAATGGCAAAAAAAAATATGATTGGTTAAAACTCCTAAAATGCCTCTAAGATTGACACATCATCCTAAACTCTTCTAAATTAAGAGTTTATATAGATAGTTATTAAAATTAAAGAAAAAAGAGAATTAAAGGAATAAAGAAGAAAAAAAAAAGAGAATTAAAGAAAATCAAAGAAAAATGGCAAAAAAAAAATATGTTTGGTTAAAACTCCTAAAATGCCTCTAAGATTGACACATCATCCTAAACTCTTCTAAATTAAGAGTTTATATAGATAGTTATTAAAATTAAAGAAAAAAGAGAATTAAAGGAATAAAGAAGAAAAAAAAAGAGAATTAAAGAAAATCAAAGAAAAATGGCAAAAAAAATATGATTGGTTAAAACTCCTAAAATGCCTCTAAGATTGACACATCATCCTAAACTCTTCTAAATTAAGAGTTTATATAGATAGTTATTAAAATTAAAGAAAAAAGAGAATTAAAGGAATAAAGAAGAAAAAAAAAAGAATTAAAGAAAATCAAAGAAAAATGGCAAAAAAAAATATGATTGGTTAAAACTCCTAAAATGCCTCTAAGATTGACACATCATCCTAAACTCTTCTAAATTAAGAGTTTATATATAGATAGTTATTAAAATTAAAGAAAAAAGAGAATTAAAGGAATAAAGAAGAAAAAAAAGAGAATTAAAGAAAATCAAAGAAAAATGGCAAAAAAAAAATATGATTGGTTAAAACTCCTAAAATGCCTCTAAGATTGACACATCATCTTAAACTCTTCTAAATTAAGAGTTTATATAGATATTCCAATTTCCACCGAAATTGCAATAAATGCAAATACTTCATTTTAGTTAAATTCTCATTCTTAGGATACTCTTGCAGAAATTTAATTTGTTGTTTCTTGTCCTAAATGTAAAGTTGGCAAAATAATTGAATGAAAATGAATTGAGTTTATTTGAATACATTATATGCATTTGAGTAACGAACATACGTAGGGATCCCTTCTAATTCGGTGTGTAATCGATATTATACTTAATTATTTTAGGTGTAATTTTAAGATATAAAAAAAATATTTATACTCTATACATCTATATTGACATGTTTAAGTTTTACAACTTTTATTATGAAAACTACCCTTTAAAAAGTAATTAATAATTAAAAGATCGATTATTTTATTGAATAAATTTTCTATTTTTTCTAAAATATAGATTTTTTTAATATAAGTTCAAAAACATGAATAAATAATTTTTTTATAATATCAAATTATATTTGAAATAATTAAGTGTAACACCAAAAGTCATACCCCGAATTAAAAAAGATGTAATCCCATAACTTTAGTATTCCGTTTTTAGGATGGGATCTAATCCCTTTACTTTAGCATTCCGTTTTTAGGATGCCATGGAAATTTTCAACTTTGGATATTAATTTTATCTTCTGTTTGAATTTTTTTTTTAATTTAATTTAGAGCTAATTAAATACGGAAACAGCTTAGAATTTGAACTCGGAACTTTAAAAAACCTAAGAAAAACTCCCCCAACTTGAATTTAAAATATACCAATTTTATTTTTTTGGTCTGTTTAAAATACAAAAAAAAAAAAGTCCAATGAATGGTATTTGACGATGCATATTTTTATTAATTTAGGTATGTAAAACAATTTAATTTAAGCGTGACATATTGGGCATTGATATATATAATGTACTGTCTATGTCATCTAGTTTGAAGAAATGCTTTTAGTTGTGTAAAAAATGCTTCAAAGATTGATTAAATACAATCACTAAAATAGAATTTCAGCGATTTGGTGACACCGATTTTTTGCATAAGCAAAATCAAAAGATATTGTGCTAACACGGGAAATTGATGTCGAGAAGCTATTTTCGGACAAAAAAAAAAATCAGCACCGGAAATTGGTGAAACCATTGTACGCTTTGCGATATAAAATAGTGCATATAGCTGAATATGAAGTTAATTGATTTTTTTTTGTTTTGAAAAATGGTGTGAAATAAAAGTTTAAAGATTATAAAATACGGAGTAAGACAAAATTCCATTTGATATGCAAAAGGATTTTTTTTTTTTTTATCAATGGAATTGTTAGACTTTTCCAACTGATTTAAGCTTATAAACAGACTGTAATGGTGTTCCATCCACACATATGAATATACTCCGTATCTAATTTTAAAAGGCAGAAATAAATTTCCCAAAATTTTGAAAAACATTACTATTAATTAAAGGGCAATTTCAGGTTTATTTAGTGCAATTCCCTCTTATATTAAAATCAACCATTGTGGTTTGGGTTCGCTTGAATTATTTTTCAATGGGTTCTTCATCCTTGTGGTTTCACATGTTATGTTAGTTTCTCTATACTATAATCATTTCGCATGCAGCACCAAAAAAAAAAATCATTTCATGTGTCAATGGAAACTGGATTTTTTTTTTAAATGTGGACATATCTTTTTTTAGATCGTCTAGAAGAGTTTGGATGGATTAGGCTTCGAAAATCAAAACACAATCTTTTTATTTTGGAGATTTAATTGGAGGCGATTCCTCTTCAATAATTGAGTCTATAAATGTTGATTTGGATTCAGAAATTATTTTATGTGAGGCTAAGAAAATAAATTAGTGATTTATATAGTTATTTTTTAGTAGAAAAACTAAAAAACTAAAAATTATTAAAAAATGAGACTTTTTTTTATATGTATATATAAAAAGATCTTTTGTTTAAATATACTGGAAGAAACCTTAAATTTATTATTTTATTAGATATTTTTAATAGAAAAAAAACTAAAAGAAATACTCCTTATTCCCATGAGGCCATGACCTTAAATTTATTATTTAATTAGGTATTTTTAATAGAAATCTTAAAATTCATGACCTTTAGATAATAAATATCACTTATTTCCAGCTAAATTAAATTATCTTTGTGATTTATTACTCATTTTACACTGATTTATCTTTAAAATTAGTAAAATTACAAAAAAAAATTCATTAAAAAAATTTATTTACGTTTTTCTTTCAAACTAGGACAGAGTTCAATTCAACTATCATAAAACTCCGTAGATCCATCAAATATATTTTAACTTTTTTTTTTCTTTCAGACTAGGACAGAGTTCAATTCAACTATCCTGAAACTCCGTAGATCCATCACACTAGATAACGTGGATATATTTTTAATTCAAGATTATAGCCAACCTTTGTATAGTGTGTCTTGGATTTGCAATCAAGAATTGGAAATGTGGAAGGAAGTGCTAAAATCATGATTAAAGGAGAGCTTCAATGGGAATCCTGGTGCCACCCACCACCATCAATGCGACTGCAAACAAAACACACTTATAATTTTAGTGGCATGTGAGAACGTACTATGTAGAAAAGATCTGTTTTTGCATAAGCATGTTGAGTCGTTGATATAAGAGGATACAACATTGTCCACGTATCGAAAGTTTTAACAATACCAAGTCTACTATATAAGTTGATAGACTATTTTTTTTTTCCAGTTAGTTTTAATATAAAAGTTTTTTTACAATTTAAATAAATTTAATATAAATACCCGTTTAGAGAGCTAATTAATTTATTTCAACACTTTTGAATTGTTACACAATTTAAATAAAATTACCATTTCATAAATATATTGAAAGTATTATCAAACTTTTATATGATTATTATCAAAATCTTACAAAATTGGATAAAATCTTTCCAAAATATTCTATGTCTAAAACTTATGGAAACTATTATCTTAAAATTGATTAAGGTGGAGATAATTTTTTTTATTGGTTATTACTATTAAGATAAGGAGAAGATGTCATATGTTACATACGACTTATCATTTATTATATCTACTATATATATCTTCTAAAATTGGTTACATATGTTACATAGGCAAAATCTTATCTTATATAATAGGTAAACTCTTATCGTATATAGTATTTAAAATTCGTTAATATCTTCTAAACATATATCCATATCTAATCAAATTGAGTCAAATTTTATCTTATTAATATATTGATATATTGATTAAATAGATTTAGAATAAAATTTTATCTTATGGATATATTAATTATTAAATCTTATCTTAAATAATATTATTTAAAATTTGGTTAATATCTTGTAAAAATATATCCACATCTAATCAAATTGGGTCAAAATTTATCTTATGCATATATAGATATATTGGTTAAATAGAGTTAGAATAAAATTTTATCTTATGCATATATAGATATATTGATTGATTGAATAGATATATCTAATTTTATCTTGTACATATATTAATTATTTCTTTTAAAAAATGTGATTGGTTCATATGACTAATTTTAAGGAGAAGCCGCCATGTGTCTCAACCGACTTCTCCTTTATTATATATAATTGATGGAATGAAAATAAATCTAATATTTATATGAGAAAATATATTATTGAGAAGTTTTGAGAGTTTAAAAAAATATTTTATATAAAAAATAAAATAATAAATAGAGAAATATAGAGGATATGATTACCTTACTCAATTAGGAATATAGTGAAATAAGGAAAATAAAATAAATTATGTATGAAAAATTAGGAGAGGATCAAACGGACCATAAGTAGTAAAATTATGAAAAATTTATTTTAATTGAATGTGAAATAATGAGCTGGGCCGGGTCAGATACGGGGGAGGGGTCATTTTACCAATTTAGGGTTCCTGGGCTGGGCCGGGCCTTTTGTTTTTTTTTTTTACATCCTAAGTAGGCCCAAATTCATTTAAAAGTTCAATGAAAACGAGACTACGAGCCACCTTAAACTTAGGGCTATTATATGAGTCGAGTAGCTCATACTCGATTCAATAAAAAAATCGGCTCAAATTTGTTCATTTTCTAAACAATCCGAGTATAAGCACAATTTTAAGCTTGGTTCAAAGCTCGACTCGCTTGATTTAAGCTCAAATAACTCGAATTTTGTGAAATTTCTAAAAATTTTATTAAGTCACTATATTTTGAGCAAATAAAAATGCTTAATGCTCGAAAAAAGCTCAGCTCGAACTCGTTCGTTTTCTAAACGAGTCGAGTATGAACACATTTTTAAGCTCGAATCCAAATTTAGGCTCGACTCGAGCTCAACTCATTTTTAAACGAACTGAATACGAACAAGCAATACTCGGTTCGTTAGACTCAAATAACAACCCTACTTGGTAGTGTGAATCGAGAGGACAAAACAAACTAGCAGCAAAAATAAACGATTACGAACTAATACGACATTAAAAAACAAAGATAAGACAATAAGCACCAAACGAACAAAAGCGCCGGGCCTCAAACCGCTGAACCATGGGAAACGAGAAAGAGAAAGCGAAATCTATGGCCTAGTCGATTTTAGAACACATAAACATTAGACTAGGGAGGTCGTGAAAGTGATTGAGGTCGGGTGTAAGGATCAAGTTAGTTCATACTTCGTAATTGGAAACATTCTTCATCTACCTCATGGACGAGACTTAAACAAACAATTTTTTTTTAAAAAAAAAGTTGAGTGACTTATATTACTCAACTTTTCTTAACTGACCCTTGATGTCAAATTTCTAAGATCTAATAGAGATGTAAATCACAAAATGTGTCTCAATAGGGCAATGGGCCTGAGTTGTCAAT
This sequence comes from Persicaria maculosa, assembly GCA_963922045.1. Taxonomy (NCBI): domain Eukaryota; kingdom Viridiplantae; phylum Streptophyta; class Magnoliopsida; order Caryophyllales; family Polygonaceae; genus Persicaria; species Persicaria maculosa. The sequence goes on from OY998264.1 coordinate 1,932,725, forward strand.
CAGTTTCAATACAAAAGCCAATTTCATGCCACTTATATGAATCAAACCATTTACATTTTGCAGGTGATGATACAACATCCGAATAAGGGCTCGTTTGGTTGAATGGGGGAAGTACGATTTCCGGGAACTTATTGAATTCCCATGAAATGTACTTCCCATGAATTGAAAAAAGTCGTTTGGTTGAATTTTGGTTTTTAGAAATATAATTAGGAAAATAAAGAAAATTACATTAAAAATGGTGGAAGTTGAACTTACCTAGTCCCCCTAGGTAAGTGAAATTCCTAGGATTTGGAGGAATTGAAATTCATGGGAAGTTGAATTCCTGTGTCTTTCTGTCAACCAAACACAGGAATATATTCTACTTCTTGAGTTTTTAAACTTCCTGGGTTTTTAACCGAGTAACCAAACGAGGCCTAAGATTGTTTAGAAGAAAAAGATGGGATCTTGGGGCGTAATCTAAATATGGAAATAACACAAAATTTGCCTTCATAAATTATATATATTCTGATTATTTATAGGTAAATTGTAATTATTTGTTTGGTGTAATATAATTATTCATGTGTTTATACTTTTTTTCAAATAAAAATCATTCGTCTGTTATAACGTGATTATTCGTACTTATTTGTATGAGTTAGGTACGAATAATCATATTATTAACAAAAAAAATTCTTTTTAAAATTTCCTATAAATCTTAACCGTTGATCTTTTTAATCCAAGACTTTAGATTTGTCCATAAATTATACCATAAGAGATGCTCGCAATATATCAAACTTTTGACCTTAAAGCATTGGGGAGTTACATTTATTTTATGAAATAATAATCAACTATATGTAGTTAAACAGGGTAAAATTTATAAACCCCGTCTCATACGAACCCATATATGTTTCATGGGTAGTTACATTGTTTCGTGTACCTTTTTCCATTTTCATCGCTCTTTTTTTTTTGGAAGTTTCTTTTTGATAAATGGAATATTTTTTGTGTTGTTCACATCAAGAATTACCTAGCACTTATATATGGATCTCTGACCTATCCTTAAAAGTTGTAACGAATGCATTGTAACGTAATCGTAAAGGTGCAGATTTATGAGATGACATCCTGAGGACAAATTGCAAGCTGATGATCGATATGTCTCCACCAAATGTGGGGAATGAAAGCTACCTTGCGTAACCCTTGCCAATTGCCATAGTTATACCGGGTCCGTTTGACGCGATATATACGATACACGGATTTTTTACAATACATGTCATGTTCTCTTCAGCGAGATATAATTTATTGGGATTCTATATTGGTTATGGAGTAAAAAAAAATAAAGGGTTATACTATTACATAACGAGTTAAGCTTTTGTGATAAAAGGTGAATTCCGACCTTATAATTTAAATATAAAATAGACTCGACATGACTCCCGTTTCATACGTTTCGATTGGAGACTCTTGGAGTATATTGTATGATATGTGGAAGTATGTTGGACTCATTAGGTTTATATATGAGCCCACACACGACCTTCCTCAAACTTCTTTAACTTTGTTGGGCTAGTGGATCATATTGGAATATACTCATATTCATTGTCAATCTTTGTTTATTTTTCAAGCAGACTCTATTCTCAGTATGGTTTATTGGAATCCACATATTTGTTATTGTATTTACAAGTACCGTTGGAAGGACTCGTGTAAGATCATCCATCCTCCATTCTTTATTTCGGTTCATAAGGTTTTCCACTTTGTCTCCTTCATTCCTGTGATATCTATTAGTTGTTTTCCCAGCAACACAGTTAACTATCAACCCATCTATCAGTTCAGAATTTGATTGTTTTTTCATTTTCAACTTGTCATGTCAGTCTTTTACATAATTTGTCCTTTAATTAGGTCTACGAGTTTTGCCCTTTGCTGCGAGTTGTTTGTTTTTCTTTTGTATTCAAATTGGATAAGTTTTAAAATACTCAATCATATATGCAGATCCATACACGACCCTCCTCAAACTTCGTAAACTCACTAGACTCATCTAATTTTACACCCTTGTTAGGGAAAGAAAGCCTAGGGTACAAGGTAAGTTATTATGACTAGATATTCCCATATCTACATGTCATTCTTTCCTTACATGTGCCTTTTGTTCTCCCATATCCAAGCAATACACAATCTAATGGATGAGATGAGTTAACAACAAAATATTTTTTTTTTAAAATAAATAAATAAAGTCATATCAAGTTCAATTCCAAAAGGGGTTGTTAGTTACACCTGAAAATTTTACTATTTACACCCAAAATCCAAGTTTTTGTTTTTTTTAAATAAACCCTACGCCTCTTGAGTCATAGGTGTGTGACTCAAGAGGCGCAGCTATTTTTTTCTATATACATACCCTGCCCCTCTTGAGTCACACGTCTATGACTCAGGAGGCGTAGGGTTTATTTAAAAAAAAAAAACTTGAATTTTGGGTGTAAATAGTAAATTTTGTGTGTAAAAAACAACACCCTTCTCAAATCTTGTAAATAGAGGAACATGTGACTGAACATGTCACTCATATATACCTCTTTATCATACTTACTATTCAACTTAAAGGGAGTCACTATTGATTTTTCTTTTAAAGCAATTAATTGAACAATAAAATCAAGCCATATAGCTGTATTATGAAGGATAGATAGATGCACAAACTTGCAAGTATTAATTAAATCATTTCAATTTTCAAATACAATGTTCAATTTAATTAATTAATCATTAATTAACTAATTGTGATACAGTGATACTGATAGACTATGGCCACCAAATTTTAGAAGTGCATATAATATAATTGAAGGTGCAAGATGCATGTGAACAAGGCAGGTAGTTAATTGCAAATCTTGCAAGGTAGTGCAACTAAGATAGGTTGATTAGGCAGGTGGGTTGTCTACTTCACTTCACAAACCTGCACCACCATTGTCACAATCCTACCTTCTAGCCTTCCAATCTTACAAAATCCGGTATACTTACCTTATTTGTTTCTATATTCTTTTTAATAATTGCAAATATATATATAAATGATTTTATTAAAGAAAATGGAATGGTTAAAATGACTATTTGTCCACCAAAGCACTTTCAATATTACATTAATTAAAAAATAGTTACTTTTTAATAATTTTTTTAAGAAGATAAAAAGTATGTAAAATTAGTAATTTTTATTTAATTTTCTTATGAAATTTCATATTTATTAGTTATTAAAAAATAACTATAAAATTATTATTTTATATAATTTTTAACTTATTTATAAACATACCAAAAAGTACAAGCCCACCTATTGTCGATCAAAGGTAGTATAGTATACTACTATACTTTTTGTCGCTGAACCTTATAATATATCAATGTGTCTTAAAAGGGTTATTTAATATACTTATGTTAGGATTAAAAAAACATATTAAATAACCCTTTGGTCATGTGTTAAATAATTCCAAGTATTAATTTTTTTTTACTAATTTGAGGATTAAAAAAGTAAAAATAGTAATTATTTACAAAAATGGCTTAGTTTAATGGGTAAAGAGAATATATTTGAACCTTATGTTTTGGTCATGTGTTTAAACCCTATTTAAGGAAATGTTTTTATTTTTTTCATATATCCATTTAAAAAAGTTCAAAAAAAATTAGCCTTCGAAAGAAATTCCTGAATCCGCCACGTACACTATATAATACCTATAACAATTTAATTATCATTTTTTTAATTTAAAAACTGATTGTTGTAATCCACATTGTATTATTTTGAATTATCTTTTCATAATTATGATAAATAAAGAAAATTTGGCTATCTGGAATTCTGGATGGTGGGTATTAATTGCTTGAAAGGGGCAAGAAAAGAGAAATATACTTTAGTTGGCAGTGCAAGAAAAGGAGAAACCCTCTTGAAAGAATTAAAATGGGCCAACCTAATCTCTCATTTCTTGGCTTTTATCTCAAGTCAAAATCGACACCCAAAAAAAAATCTTATATTATTTATATATAATTATATTGGAAAAAGATAGAGACTATAGGACATATTGCCGACTACCTCGAGTTACAATCATTTTCTATGATGTGATTTTTCATTTGATTGCGAATACATGAACAATCCATTGTAGTAGCATCATCACAAATTATTTTAGCCCAACTTTACTGTTTTATACTCACTCCGGTCGGAAATATGAAATGTACACTTTATCTTTAAATACCCTATTAAATAATTTTTACTCCTTCATCACGTTTATTATCCACAAATGTAATTGATTAAGCAAAAAAAATACAACTTATATTGATATTAATGCAAAAGTAAAAAAGAGTGTAATTATTACTTTTAGAACATCAAATATTATTGATCAAATTTTACCTCTTAAAACATCTAATATTTTCAGTCGGAGGGAATATTGTATATTTTAACTGTTTTCGTCTGCCAACTTATTAGTCATTCATCGAAAATAAAATATATCTGAATTCTTACTTAATAAAATATACTCCGATTTATTTTAGCTACCATGTTACAAACTGCAATCAATTCAAAAGTCTAAAGTTTATAAATTTTGATAGATTTTTGTAACCTAATCCGACCTAAAATCTATATTGGTCTCTTTTATTTCCCCACTATGTGAAAAGATAAGTTATAATAAATGATTTCTTATTCTAGTGATGATAACTAACAACTTTTTGAGTTAGATATAATCATAGAAATGTAGAATGTTTTTTTTTTTAAATAAAATAAAATTAAAAGTTGTAGAAGAAAGAAAATACTAGAAAGGAGGGGTTGTGTGGTAATAAATGGGACTGCAAGTCTGCAATTACAGAGGAGAGATCCAACAATTGGTCTCTTTTGAATCTTGGTTGGCACACTGTTTTTTAGGGGCCATGAGTTTTTACTCGGTGTTTTTTTTTAATACTGTTAAACTACATATCTTACTCTATTTCAAAATAGATGGTTATTGACTTTTTTTACAAGTTTTTTTAAGATGTTAAAATTTATACTCCATCCGTTCGGTAAAACTTGTCATTTTAGCTTCTTTCACAAGTTTTAAGGCAATTAACAAATGTACTAATTTACCCTCAATTATTACCCTCCTTTTTTACTTTATCAAAAACTACAACTAATAAACCATCAATCACATCAATGACATTTTTGTAAAGTGAAGGGCAAAATACCTACAATGACAAATTTTTTTGAACAAAAATAAAACCCTAAAATGACAAGTTTTGCCGAACGGAAGGAGTATTATTTCAAAATTAGATTCTATATTTTAGATAGTTTGTATAAAATTATCTTGTTTTAATAACAATTTCTCTATTAACATTGTTTTTGACCTCTTAGGCTATGTTTGGTAAAATACTAGCTGATGGGGTAGATGAAGCTGATAGAATAGTTGAAGCTGATAAATTATTTGTGTCAAATATATGGTAATAAACTAGTATGCTGTTTGGTAAACCTAAAAGTTCAAGTAGCTAGCTCATGAAAACTTGTAAATATAAAATTATAAGCTCCGAAAAAGCTTCAGTGAGTAGTTGTTGAAATACTCTATTCCAAAAATTAATTAAACTAAAATCTTATATTTATTTCATTTATAATTATATAATATCAAAATAAAAAACTCAAATAAATTAGTTGATGGTTTTTTTATTAAATTCTTTTTTATGCAAAAAAGGGAGGGGAGATTGTCCCTTTTTTTCGCGGGAAAAAAAAAAGATTGGGGAGATTTGGGTTTTGTGGAGGGGAGAGGAAAGCAAAGTGGGAGGGAAAGCAAAATTTATTCTATTCCCATTTCTTCATGGATTTCCCCTCTTTAATTTCCCATTTGGGTATCCACTATATGTCAATTTCCCCATTCTCCATTTTTTTTTCAAAAATCATAATATATATATAATAGATTAAATGTACACAACTCTTATTGTATATAATGTTAACAAATCTGGGCCATTAAATTAAAAAGATCAATGGATGAGATTAATAGTAACTTCTGATTATTCGTTGGAATGAAATTATTCGTTGGTATTGGACGATTATTCGTTAGAATAAAATTTACATTTTTTACACATTTTTTATAGATGAATAATTATGTGAAAACATACGAATAATCATGAACAAATAGAAAAATAATTTCTGAGTACATGATATATGATAAGAGTTGTGTACACGAGAATTAACCCCCCCTCTCTATATATATATATTTAATTCACAAAAAGGGGATACTAAAACCAAAGCATAGATTAGATGCAAAGAGACACACATGTGAGGGTCTCTTCCTGTACCCACCTGTCCACAAAACAACACATTTTGTGTCCACAAGGAAGAAAACCATCATCAGAAGAAGAAGAGAAATGGCAATGGAGAAAGGCATAGCAATGATAGTGTTTTGGATAGCAAATGTGATTGCATTCAGAATTACAAGCTCAAGTGGAGGAGGAAGCCAAACCCAATCTGCAGTGGGAGACCCTGGAATGAGGAGAGATGGCCTTAGAGTTGCCTTTGAAGCTTGGAATTTCTGCAATGAAGTTGGCCAAGAAGCCCCTAATATGGGTAGCCCTAGAGCTGCTGATTGCTTTGATCTCTCTCCCTCTCCTTCAAACACCAATGGTAATTAAGTTCTTGATTAATTCATCATTTCACTTATCATCCACATGGGATTTTTTGAATTGCCCTATATGGATTTTTCGGTTTCTCGTTCAAGGACGTAACTTTGCTTGTTTCTTTCTTTTGAGGATCGACGAATCAAATGATATTTCTGTCTCGATTTCCGCCTATTGCTCTCCATTGGCTTAATTTTGCAAAATGATCATAAAAAAAGTAGTTTCTTATTTCATTATTTCTTTCTTTTAGGATCGAAAAATCAAATGATATTTCTGTTCCAATTTCTTTTTTCGCTAATTGCCCGTTTCTTTTAAAAATTAGACTTTTTGGTACTATGAATGCTAATTTGTGTGGCTTATACATAATGAAAATCTTGGCTAAAATGCAATAATGAGTGTGATTTTGATGTGGGTTTTTAGGCAATTACTCATTGCTCCACAAGGTGAAGGAAGATGAGAACAAACTAGGTGTGGGTAAGCCCTTCCCAGGCATAAACCCAGCTGCCTTAAAAAACCCAGATCTTTATGCAGCTGAAAAGGAGATCTACTTAGGCTCAAAGTGCAAAGTAGTTGATGAACAAGATCAAAGCCCATGGCACTTCTGGATGGTGATGCTGAAAAATGGCAACTTTGACACAAAATCTGGTTTGTGCCCACAAAATGGCAAGAAGGTGGGCCCATTCCCATCCCCTGGTGGGAGGTTCCCTTGCTTTGGGCATGGGTGTATGAACCAACCATTGCTTTACCATAACCCAACTCAGGTCACTGAGGATGGAACCCTCAAGGGTAGCTTTAGTGGGACCTATGATTTGGGGAGTGGTGATGTTAGTGGTGGAGGAAGTCTACAAGGTGTCTCATACTATGAGGTGGTTTGGGAGAAGCAAATTGGTGATGATGAAAGTTGGGTTTTTAGGCATAAGCTTAAGACTTCAACCAAGTATCCATGGCTGATGCTGTATCTAAGAGCTGATGCCACTTCTGGCTTCTCCGGTGGTTACCATTACGACACCCGCGGAATGCTCAAAATCGTAAGTCTATCGTCTCTTCTCTCTTTTTTTTTTTCCGATTTATAATAAGTCTTGATACAGATTAAGAGACCGAATAAATCGATATGAATAGATTAATTAAAAAAAGAGAGTAAAGATTGGGTCTTTATTATATGCCCATACCCAATCAGTTAGGTAGGTTGTTAGATTTGGGTCAGACAATCTTAAGATTCCACTTACTAGTTTTAGATTAATAAAATTTTGCATCATTTCAACATAAAAAAAAAAAAAACTAACCAAGTCTAATTAGCTTTGATTGACAACTAGTTGAAAAACTAGTTGAAGTTCAAATTATTATTATGAATGTATATATATATAAAAAAAAACTCAAAACTAGTATATAAAACTCACCGACAAAAAATGCCACTAAAGTTTGGATTTTTGGATTGGCCAACATTTTCATTTTTCATAGGACTATATACCTTATTAATTATATTTATCTGACATTTTGTGTTACCTTTGTATCTATTGGTTGAAGATGGTGGGCACAAGTTGTATTTTGTTAGTATATAGAGCAAAGGTCAAAAAGCATCAGTGATTAGTCTTACTAATACATTATTATGTTTGGAATATAAATATTTAAAATACTAATTAAAATACAAGTTCACAGTAATCAACCAGACCATGTTCTACTAGTACTATGTTCCTCCCATAAGAACAATTTTAGTGCTTGCTGTTAATTTGCCGCCCAAACTGTTGGTCGGTATACTGTCTCAATAAATGCAAAGTAATAACGTATTATATTACTTTATAATATAAAAGAATAAAATGAGACAATTTATTCTCCCTCATTTTAAGCTTTCATAAATCAAACTATAAACTGTATCTAGATCTAAGAAAATGGTACGTTTTTAGTTACTACTACTTTAATGGATCAACCGTTAATATACAAGTCTAAGAATGCACCCTTTTCTTAGGTCTTCAATAGATATAGTTCATACAAATTTAGGTTAATTATCGTGTCGTGTTCGTATCCTATATTTTTTAGAATTGCTATACCTATCTAAGGAGATTATGAAAATTAAAAAGAAAAAAAAGATCAAACTAATTTATAAAAACTTTGGATTTTTGGATTGGCCAACATTTTCACATGACTGTACCTTTTTAAGGGTGTTGCTATTTGCACCTACTTTATTTACTATATACACTACACCTTACCTCTCTTAAGTCACACATGTGTTTCAAGAAATGCAAGGTATTTTACATATAAATATCCTAAGACATTTTAAGTCACACGTTTGTGATTCAAGATGCATAGAATGAGAATCTATTTTAAAAAATAATTTAAAAATGAAATATGTGCTATAGATAATTAAAAAAGGTGTTGTTATGGGCACTAGCAAAAATTAATTTGAGCACTCAAATAAAATTTGCCTGTCGAGTTCAAGTTTTTTCTAAAAAAAAACTGAAAAAGTTGCAAGTCAATTTTTTTTTATAAAGTTTTGCGTACCTATTGGGACAATTTTTTTTAAAAACAAACCTATCGAGTTAATAACCCAATAGGTTTATAATTTGAGTGTCCAAATTAAATTTTCATGGCTGGAAATAAGTGTTCCGATTAGAAAAAAAAAAGTGGGTGTATACTCCTTCCATCCCACAATAATTATCTTTGAACTATTTATGTACGCTTTTTAAGGAGCTAAAAACTATATAAAATATTCATTTTTTAATTAATTTTTTAAAATAATTCTATACTTATTAGTAATATGTATGATATTATTTAAAAATATTTAATAAAATGTTGATATTTTATATAGTTTTTAGCTTTTTAAAAAAACGTACATGAATATTTAAAGACAATTATTGTGAACACTCCAGGCAGACCACAAGTTGTATTTTTGTTACTATATAACAAAGGTCAAAAAGTACAAGTGTTTGGTAAAAAAAAAATCAGTGAAAGTGATTAGTCCTACTCCATTATTATTATGTCGATAATAATACTAAAATTTAATATATAAAGTTATACAGTAATCAACCAGACCCGTGTTGGTACTCTCTATGTTCTACCCAACGATTCTAGTTTTTGCTATTAGTTTTCGGGTCGTGTATACGAGCGCAAATACATTAGAACGTCAATTGATAATAAGAGGAGTATCTACTGATCTTATATAATATAAGATTCGATATAAGACATTTTTTTTAATCTCTTTACGTCTCAATAGCGATTGATCCATCGAACTAACTAGTTTATAAACACGGTTTCAGCCTCCGGAATCGCCGAATTTCAAGGTGAAGCTACATTTGGATGTGAAGCAAGGGGGAGGGCCTAAGAGCCAGTTCTACCTACTAGACATAGGCAGCTGCTGGAAGAACAACGGCGAGCCTTGCGACGGGGACACGCAAACCGACGTCACCCGATACAGCGAGATGATCATAAACCCGGAGACTCCGGCCTGGTGCAGCCCTACTAACCAAAGGGCATGTCCTCCGTACCACATTACTCCGAACGACACCAAAATCCACAGGAGCGACACCGCAAACTTCCCCTACGGAGCCTACCATTACTACTGCGGCCCGGGGAATGCCCTCCACATGGAACAGCCAGCTGATACTTGTGACCCTTACAGTAACCCTCAGCCACAGGAGATTGTGCAGTTGCTTCCTCACCCGATATGGGCGGAGTACGGGTACCCTACGAAGCCCGGTCAGGGCTGGATCGGGGACCCGAGAACATGGGAGCTCGATGTCGGAGGCCTCTCTAGCAGGCTTTACTTCTATCAGGTTATATTCCTTGCTCTCGACTTCTGATACCGAATGTTTGTTTCCGTTTCGAGTATGAATCAGATTTTGAATATTTGTTTCGTTTTTCGGTTTGCAGGATCCCGGGACAGAGCCTGCAAGGAGGGTGTGGGGTTCAATTGATACAGGGACTGAGATTTTTGTCAGCAACAAAGATGAAGTTGCAGAATGGACTATTAGCGATTTCGATGTTATTCTTACTTCATAAGTTTACGATTTTTTCCCTCCGATTTTTCTTTTCGAATCGGTTTTCTTGACTGATTGGGAGCACAAGCTAGACAAGGGCAGTGCTTCATTGTTGTGGATTGACTAACATTGTAATATGAACACTCAAGATTCAGTAATGAAAGCAATGAGAAAAAGTAAAGGTTGTCATATCTACTTAGCTGGGCATTTGTATGGGAATATCTTTATTGGTAAATTATTGCTACAGAAACTAAGGATAGGGATGTTTGTGGCCAATTTCAATCAAATTGGTTGGTTGCAGTTGAGGACTTTGATTGAAGCAACAACTAAAAGAGAAAAAAAGGCCTCATTGTGTTGACATTTTAAATCTTCTTTTTCTCCAGTGTGTTGTAATCTAAGGGCCCGTTTGGTATGTTTGGGAAAAAGGAATGCGTCATCCCCGGATAGAAAAAATGTTACGTTGAGTCCGCTTTCAAATCCTATATATTTTTATGGATAATAATACTCTCCGTTTCATAATACATGAGCTTTTAGCTATCGACACAAGTTTTAATAAAACAATTCACTTTTAAAAAATTATCACCATTCTACTAACTTTTTTAATAAATTTTATTATTTTTTTAATACCCACTACACATTTTAACCAATCAAAATCTCTTAAAAAGTCAACAACACACAAATCAATATAAACCATGACGATTCACTACCTAGAAAACATTAAAGACCATCTATTTTGAAACAAAAACTATCTTCTAAAAGACCATGAATTATGAAACAGAGGGAGTAATATGATTGAAACTTCTAATATGACAAAGTTTGTTTAACATTCAAAGAATTTACATTTGACCATAAAAAAAAAGGATCAGTAAAGAAATAATCTGTCAGCTCTCCTGTACTGAAAAGATTAAATTCATATAGCAGCTGCATCTATGGAAGTACAACAAGCAGGGAAGAAATGATAAGAAATTACACTTTGAAGCAAATCAATGCAGCAACAGGTAGTACAGGCAGCCAAATTGAATGTTGTACTGCATTTATTGTATTTGCATATAGCAGTACAACAACCAGAAGTACCAGTCAAAAATGGTATGAACTGAACGGTTGTACATTTGTACTGATGATTAAGGCTTGATTGCTGCTGCTTACTATATAGATTATGATTCCAATCTCCCAAATTCCATTCAAAATTGAGAATGGAAATTTCCAATGGAAAGCTATAGTTTCCTAAAGATATCAATAACCCTCTAGATACCCAGATTTCAAATTGCAGGTCCAAGGAAGTTGAGCTGCCCTGCGGATCGTGTGAAAGTGGTATGTTACGAAGACGGGGAAGAGGCTGAGCAAGGATGGAGCATATTAACAGACGAGCTGTTGTTTGCTCTACCCTTGCACTGCCTCTTCCCTGGCTTTGTCTCTTTCTCTTTTCCTTTGATTTGAGTTTCATTAATATCTGATGGATTATTTTTGCAGCTTTTTTCCTTCTTAGAATCAGGGAATGATGTGTACACCTCGACCTTCCAGAGTCTCAAACCCTCCTTTGTGCGGGATATACTAGATATATGTTATTGTTGTTTACTTCTTAGAATCAGAATATATCTGTTACCTTAAAAGGCTTAAAATGATGTCACAGTCGCTTATCTGAATCTGCAAAATACTGTAATTTCCAATTGGCATTTATTGCTTTTATCCACATAATTCAATGAATGAATAACAAATGCTATATAAATCATGATACAACAGAAGGAAACAGCACTTACAGTAAAATCTGTGATGGGATCTTTTTCTTCTAAATCATTAGCCATGGGCCTTTTACGGCTGTTGCTGGAAGTCTGAGTTGTGCCGGAACTGTACAACTGCAACAGCCGTTTCTCTAAAGATCGGCCTAGCCATAGTTTTTCTCTACGAAAATGTTAAGTTGTTGACATTGGTAAGATGTGGCAGGGTGAATGAATCAACCGAGCTGGTCCCCTGACGCAGAATCATATATAACATCATAAACTTGAAACTTAAAAGCATTAACTGGATGTAGTAAACAAACCAAATGGCACCCTACAATTAGATTCCACAGTTTTGTAATGCTACAAAATGGCATTTCACAAGACTCGGGAAATAGGGAATACCTCACCTAGGGAAACTCATCTGAATATGGTATGAATGAAGGATAATCTTTTAAGCTGGTGCAGCCCATTTACCGACTTCATATACATCCGCATAGTGGTACAATTTAATTCTGCTAGACAATAGCAAACCCACGGGAATCAGTGAGCTTCTGCACTCGGCATCATCTAGTTCTGCCGGATCATCGGTAAAGGCGGCAACATCTCCTAAAAGGCTGAACAAGATTCGCTGGGTTTGCAACTCTTTGGGAAAATCAAAGTACATGACGGTTCCGGGTTTAACCACTGGCAGCCGGTACTGTGCAACTGTAACCGTCTTTTGCTGAGGCTCCTGAAAATGAAATTCCCCAATTTTTTTTTCAGAAGAGCATCAAAACATACAGGAGAAATCAGGAAAATGATAGTATTACCATCTTTATGAGCTCATGTGCCACTTTTACCTGGAGAATAGATACTCTGATGTAAAGTACTGCGGGATTTATGTGCCTTTCGTCCAATAAAGAAAATGTGCAAGCCCTCGTGAGATTAGAACGTGGTGAATGTCTGACTCGGGGTTGAATCGCAGAGAAAGCATCCAGACGAAATCCACCCAACAAGGGCAATGTTGGGGATAGAAACATCTCCAATGTGAGATCATTGTCTATCAACCTTTCAGCCTCAACAGGAACCTGCGAGTGAAAATAAACTTATTGATCCATAAGACAGACATAAGGTAGTGCAATTTACGAAACAAATGAAGAATGGAGCATTGAGTTACACCTTAAATCTACTTAGACGTGGTGGAAACTCCAATGATTTCCTCAATTTTAAATGGTTGGAGGCTTCTTTTGCTGTAATATCTATTTCATTTCTCACCGGAGATCCAACTACGAGAATTCTTTTGGCATGCAGACACGAAGGATTGATATCTGAAGAAAGATCTTTCTCAAAGTTTAAAGAACTTGATCCGGGTCTATCAAGACATAATGTCATCCAAATTATGCGACATCTAACAGGCTTCCTGAAAGTAAATTTTACATGCCGAGGAACTTTCCCAACTTCATGCTCTTCAGGTCCATAAAGCTCCTGTGATGAATTTAACAGATAGTCGGCATCCCATATTCCCATGCATGAGTCCTCTTCCTTGCTTATTGTAGTGCTGGTCCAGATTTGCACCTATGGCAAGTTTTGCAGATGGCGTGATTTTGCAAACCACAATAGCAAAAAAAACATGTTTAGAAGAGCAGCTAGACAAGTCATCAAGTACAATAGCAAACTGAAAGCCTGACACAAGAAAATAAACTCTCACCCCTTCTTATTTTTTACTTTTTTCTGATAAAGGCCTTCTAAGGTCACTTGAAAGATTATGATAACATGTTTGATAAGGTAGCCTTGCCTGCCTTGGCATCTAGAGGGTCAAGAAACTATCTTAATTATGCTTTTACTGAAAGTTAACCACGTTATGAGTTATGACCTCTTAATCTCTTATAATCGCTCACAATTTATGGACTCTTTTAAATTTCAATCTGATACATGTATGTAATAGGGAGACAACTCAGGAACTTACAGAAGGAGCATCAGATTTTGAGTATCCACAAGGACTAACAATTAATATCACCCCGCTGACATCTGAAAGATTACCAAGAACAATGGCGAATTCAACAAAGGTGGAGTTTGTTGTAGCCTTCCAGTAGGCGTCATGTGGTCCACAACCCAGAGGGGCAAGCAACGACAAGGGGTGTGCAGAATCAATAGCCGTGTCAATCTGTCATAGAGAAAATTACAAGGAGAAATATATGTATGGTCATTGGTCACTGCCCTTCAAACCTATAGGATGGGACAGAGAACGATAGACAAAGTCCCTTACCAGATGCAGAAAACTGGCAGATGGGAATTCAGCAAGTGATTCTTCTCCATTGAGCAACTTCTGAAGCGCCATGTCAGGTTTTAGAGGATCAGGTGTACTAGATCCTTCAGCCACTCCATCAATAAGTGGAAAACCCATGACAAGGTCCAAGGCTTCCTCAACAGCCTTGACCATGCGAGAAATCCTTCTAGAGCTAAGCAACACCCTAATATAGTCCAAGATCAAAGCATGAAGTATGACTTCCTTGCAGCATTGTTTACAAATAATCTCCTCTGATGCCAAATACTGATTTCCAGAAGGATCAGTGTCACGGTCATGGTTCAATCCTTTATGGCCTTGGAAGGCACTACCAGACTGCCTTGGATTTTGCATTCCAAGAAGAAGTGCTCCCTTTCCAGCACAACAGATCTTGCAAACTTCTCTCTCACATTGATGGCACACAAAGAAAGAAGACTTCACAGATTGTGCTGGTGATGTTCCCCTCCCTTGCCGTTCAGCTTGCACCTTGCACTTCCCACCATAACAGTTCTCTTTGATTCCAACAACATTCCAGAAGTCAATAACATTATTATCTTCACTTTCTAGACCAATGGATCCGTGAATTTTGTCTTCCATTTCTATTTGTCCAAGCACTGCAAGGTTACTCGCCATCCGGCAAATTTTTACCATGTATAAGTCATCAACCAAAACATTAGGATTTATAGAAGCTGAATCAATGCCAATGGATAATAAGGCCCTGTCTCGTTCAGCCGCAGATAGATTAAGATGTAGACGTTCAATTTCAAGCTTCATAGCTTCGACATAATCTGGCTTACTTCTCTGCAATTCAATTGAAAGCATAAAAAATCTAGCGGCAAGAAATCACTGATTGTTAATTGTCTCTTGAGTAGCCAACCAAACCTCTAATGTATGATGCAATGATTTGAGTAAGAAACCTAATATTCTTAATTTTTCATGAAATCTAGAGGTGGCAATCGGGCGGGTCGGGTTCGGGTTCGGTTAGTCGGGTTTCGGGTAATGTCTAATAATTTGGTCATTCGGTTGGGTCGGGTTCGGGTTTCGGTTATATCGAGTTTCGGTTATTTCGGGTTTCTGTTGTCTCATGTTTAGTTATTTCGGGTTTGGATTGTCTCAAGTTTTCATTATTTCAATATTCATTTTAAAAAATCTACTAGAATGTTTCTTAAAGTTCGGGTTATTTCGGGTTTCGGTTATAACGGGTTTGGGTCTTAATGGGTTTCGGTTGAATCGGGTTCGGTTCATTCGGATTTGAGTGAGTTTCGATTATCGGTTATTCGTATTTCAGGTCCAAAATGGGTCGGGTTGGGTCGGTGTTCAAAACAATCGGTTCCGGGTCGACCGGGTTGGGTTTTCGGGTTTGGATCGGGTTTTGCCAGCTCTTGAAATCTATATCTATATACATATACTAAAACCGATGCATAGGATCCTACGTGGCATGATGTGGTTGAGCATAGAAAAAAAAAAGTCCCGCCAAAAAAATTATTAAAATAATGTTGTCATAATTTATTTATGTCACAATCAAAACTACTTTATAGCCATACTTACCAAAAATATTAATAGATAAATATTCGATAGGTTTTATTTTATTTATATCTAGAATATTTTTTGATAGAAAGAATTATTTATATCAAAATTAATTATTTGATAGTTATTATTTTATTTATACCTATATTATTTTTAGGTAGAATGAATTATTTATAAGTAGATTAATTTTTACTCCGTATTTTATATTTCCCGCACACTTTGATCGTTATTAGTTTAATTCTCACATTGTATTTCATATTTATTATTTTTATCATATTTTTAATAGGTTTCTTTTATAGATAATAGATGTAATTTTAAAATACTCTCTCAACATATTCCTATGCATGGGACAGGACACACACTAGAATGAAATAAATGTATATATCAAAATCAACATGATAATAATATATAATGGGCCATAGCCCTACCTTCTGACCAAAAAAAAAAAAATCAACATGATAAGAAAAATAGCCCCAGTGATCTTAACATGCGGCACAATGAGTCTATGACTTAATAGTATATCAACAGACAATGGTAAATGTAACTGCAACAAGTAAATAATCATTTCCGAACATAACTGAACCACCATACCAGGAAAGTCGCTGTTTTTGAAGTGCTCATTTTTCACTTTTTTCATTCTTTTCCGAAGAATGGTTATTTTTTTAATGGTTCTTTTCAGTAGCTACTCTGTTATAATTGAAACATAACGGTCAAGACACATATAAGTTGAGATAGGGTGGTCTACATACCGTTTGCAACTCCATGAAGGATTTTATCAAACTTGTATACTGCCTGGTGCCACTTGGTTGTAGTTCCACATGTTGAGATTGGGAAGACCCAGTATCAACAGCATCAACTGATGAAATGAGACCATCCCCCTTCCAATTGCTAGGATTATTTTGTTGCAGTGGAGATGGTACATCCTCTGTGAGGGAATGAGGAGGGTGTAAATTGGTATCCAAATCATGCATAAATGGATTGCTTTTGTTTTTCCTTTTAGCTTGCTCTAGTAAGCTTGATGCAGGCTCCTCACATGTAAATATGGATTTCCATGGAATAGAGACCCCACGCACCTCAACCTGTATCAAATTTCATTTCAGAATTATGCAACTAAATAACAAATACCATTTGAAACATCTCCAAGCATCAAACATGCAAGAATCATGAATAAGAAACTGAGTTCTCCTAGAGTTTGTACCTCACCAAGAGTAATTAGTGTTCTTCCTGAAAGAGAAGGATAGAATGTCAGGGCAACCACGCGTGTAAGGAAGTCCAGCTCTCCTTCCAACTCCTCGAAATCATATAGGAGCGAATGCCTGGAAACATTTGTTCTGTGAAGGTCTGCTCCAGAACCAGTCACATCTATGTCCTTTGAGCTCACAGGCCCTGGTAAGGGAATTGAAATGCTCGTCCCATTTGCACAATGAGGAATAGGTCCACTCTGTCGCCGATGTCCGATACATACAAGAAATGATAAATTTCTCTGATCAGCATTAGCACAAGGCATACGAGGAAAATAACAAAGTTTTTTGTTATGAAGATCAAAAGAAGTAATCTTGGGTAAGTAGGAATATGGTATGCTGTTGGTTGCTAAATCAGTACCTAGCAGACAAGAATTTCAATATACCAAAACAAAATATGAACCACGCACTGAAACAAAACTAATATATGCAAGTATGCAGCCCATGGACTTGGGAAATGTTAAATGTAAAAATAACACAAACTAACTGGAGACAATAACAAATGTCTCCATGTACTGAATGACCATCATGGTTCCTTGCTTGAAGTTTTGGAGAGAATTATGACCCTGAACAACTAATGTGTGCAAGATTTACACATAGTTCTTAGATGAGTAAGTTTACTTTGTTTGAATATGGTAGAGTACCTCAAGAACAAGCTTAAGTCTGTCAAGATCTCGTCCTGTTCGCACATCAACGGCTGCTGGAAATGTTGAATCATCTGCACCATGTGATACAGTAAGAAGTAGCTCACAAACATGGCATGGCTCACTAAGATAAATGAAGAGTTGAATCACATCAGCTGCCTCTGGGCAAACCTATAAATGCATGATTTGATTTGATAAATTAAAGACAAATTATTTGAAAATGAGAAGCTTGTGATATGAAACTGATCTTTCCATTTTGAAGGAAGCTAACATACCCAGATCAGGTTTTTTCGCTTGGAACTCAGAAGACTAAGTTCACCAATAGAATCTGGAATCCCAGGGACTGGTTTGAGAAAGCAAGCAGGTGGTCGGGATGGTACCTGAGGAATCAATTTGATATATTAAAGGCCATAGCACTTAGCCTCCTCGTCCCGGTTGAAAAACATAATTATTATATAAGTTTTATCAGTTAATGGCTTGACTATCCCTCTCATGAATAAATAGAAAAATCGATTAAAACATGTCAAACGAGGATTGTCCTTATCCAGCAGTGGTACAAAAGAAACATAATCAACATGTTTGTATGCCAAATACATCAACATCTAATAAAAAGAAATTCATGCCCAAAAAAAAAACTTCATGATTAAGAAACTTTGAATCCTTGTATAATAAAAGGCCTGTGCTCAGCATCTAATATGATGGATTGAACAGTAAAAATAGGAAAATGGCATACGTGCAAAGGGAAGAAAGAGACTGATGGTAGATGCTTAAAGAGCCTCATCCCAAGGAAAATTTCTAATTGCTTCTGGCGCGAGCTGTCCACCACAACATTTTTATATCTTCTCTGCAGAGTTATCTTCATGCTTTGAGCTGCAGAAAACTGTTTAAACTTACCACCTTCGTCATTGAATATGCTTAGTATCTGACTATGCATGGCTTTAGAACCAGTATACAGTGTGGCATGAATATCTCCAGCAAGCAGAAACAGATCAGCCAGTTGAGACAGTGGTAATAGCATAGTTGACCTCTTGAACTCTTCAAAGGTCAGATCATATCTCTTCCAGGGCTTATCCGGGCAGGGATGATTACAGGTGGTATTCCTAGTATTGTGGTCAATGTAAAACACCTTTCCAGTCACTTCATCAGATTGTTTTTCCCAGCCAAGTGGTAGAGGAGCAGTACACGTTTCATTGTCCGACAAATCACACCCAACAGCCAAATTGTTGTCAAGAGATATACCTAGCCGTTTACATTGCTCCGCAAAAACTTGGAGGGCTCCAAAAAAACTGGCAGCATTCGTCCTATCCAAAGAATCAGCACAATTAAAGCGCAACACACCGTTTTGACATGATCTGAGGCAAAATGTACCTTCATACTCATCAGTGTGGATGATTTCCCCTCTACAATTTGGGATGCCCTGACGCGAATGAAGATAGTCTCCTTCACTGATTCCAATGGATATAATATGTTCCTTGACTAAATTCCACAGTCCTTCAATTGTACGTGGTTCACCCATCAACTTGATATTCGCATGCCAATCATAATTCATCAACATGATCTGCGTGTCAGGAAGCATTCCACTTGATCTGACGTAATCGATAGATTCCTCAAAATGGTGAACTAACAAGGATTCTGACCTCCCCTTTCCATTTCTGAGCAAGTTAATACACACAATTGGGACCAAAGGATTTTTCTTCTGGCTCCCACCAGATACAAGATTGAAGTTTCGAGCATCATATCTTCTACTCAATCTTTGATAGTATTGAGGACTTCCCTTGTAAGGTTCATTCTCTGCAACATATATTTCTGCTTCAACTGCAGTGATCTTTTTTAGTTGAGCACCCCACCAGATAGGAATAGTGCCACGCCGCCAAATGTATCTGCTGAAAGGAACACTCTGACTGTCCTTTTTGGGAACCCAAACCAGTTGCTCACACTCGACTTCATTTCCTGTACAGTTTATCCAAGTTATCTACCATAAAGATTAGAGACAGAACACAAAAGTATACAAAATAAACAGCTAAGCAACTTAGTAGACAAGAGATAACTTGAAGCATGAATCTCTTATTATGATACCACCACTCCTTGGATGCATACTGAGCATATTTGATACTCAATTCAATGCACAAGTTATATAATAAAAGAAAACTTTGCAAAATACAGCACCAACTGTTGTCAACAAAGTGAGATACAGTCTAAACTTCATAAATTGCAGAAAACAAGGTGATAAGATTACTAGACCGTCCATCTAATTATTTTTAAAATACGAAAGTGTACAACTGGTCCATTGGTCACACTTCGTTTAATCCCACTCTTGTAACGAGGACTGCAAGGACTATTATAGGTTCAATTTTTTAGGTCAAAGGTTCATTTTTTGCTGTTCAACTTTTTAGGTTACATGTTCAAGGTTTTATGTTAAAAAGTTCAATTTTTAATGTTACAGGTCCAGTTCAAATTCCACCTCGCAATCCTCACCTCAATTTTTCTTCTCATGAGAACCCACCCTAGTGTACCATCACACTTACTGATGTTGGCACAAAGAAATTGTTGCTGACCAAAGACACCCACACTACAGCTTGCGGAAAGCATTCATCTTACCAGTGCTCGAGCATGAGTTCAATCCCCTTGCCAAATATCGAGTGCCTGGATGCAGTCTGCTTCGACGAGCTATTAGAGAAACAATTCCTTCCTGTAGTTCTAAGCTCCCAAAGTTGCGATGTTCGGCAAAGCCCTGTAAGCTAACATAAACTCCATAATTAAGTCAACATTAAATGCAAACAAGAAAAAAATAAGAAGTGACTTCTCATCTTGCAAAAGATACTAAAGATAAACATCCCATTCTAAGAAAGGAAGAGGAAACAATTATCTTCAAAATGGCAAGGAAATAAGATGCCTATGCGCCTGGATATCAAATATACCTGATGATACCTTTCCACTAGAACCCTAACTGTGATGGATAAATTGTTAGAAGCATCGGAGTTGGCATATCATCCAACAACAGAACATACACGGTTTTACATGAAAGAAAATAAACTGTCTCCTCACTATAACTCCCTAATGATTAGAATGTGCACTACAGGTTACTGAATCATTCTGTGAGGAGGGATTTGTCCCAATCGAAGTTATCATTGCATTTTGCTTGCAACCTGGGTTTCAAGAGTAGGAAGAGAGCCAGATGTGCATCAGCAGTGTTGCCAAGATCTTGAAAACCAAGGCCAAAGGTAGCACCAGTGTAACAACAGGTTAAAAACATGAAACTATCAGGATCAACTTCATGAACCAAAATCAAATGCAACAGAAAGCAAAAGAGAGAGCTAAATTACAAAAGTCAGCAATATATATTGATAAAACTATTAGCAAGGTTGGGAATCGAAGAGAAGAAACATGAGAAGAGTCAAGATTGTGAAGCAGAACCTGCAAAAGGACAACGCAATGCTGTGGCAGGCCTATTCTTTTAAAAGGAGTTGATAACCATCCATTCCAAACAAACTCATCATCGGGCTTCTCCATGGGCATGTGGCTTGGAAAAGGCCTAGTTATGTCTCTTGTCTCACAGAAGTAGTATTTTCCATCAATGTCAAGCTCCGTCACTTCATGAATATTCTTCAATTCCCCTTTTCCTCTGGGTTGAGAATTTTGAAGTGGCACTTTTATCCATTGGCTCTCCATCACCGTGTATACACAGCCTCCACCAGGTAAATTTGGAATGCTAGAACCCAACTTTGTAGCAACAAGAAGCAACCCACAGCTTCCCAGTGCTGCATAACCCAAGACTGCTCTCGCGAAAATGGTGCTAATGGTTTTGCACGACTGTCTTGAGCTATTCATTAGAAAATCTAAGGCTTCACGTTCAGACTTGAAGACATCATTGCCCCACTTTCCGTTGTAACAAAGAGCTCCAGTAGAAGGATCAACATAAATTACTTGAGTGTCGGATCGAATGGACAAGCTAGCAACAATATATACCTCATCAGAATCCAGGGTCAAGATGACAACAGATGTATAACTCAAACGACCACCTACCGCCAAAAGAATCACATGTGAACACGTCAAGGAATAGTGAAGGAAGAGACTTGAGAGCAAGATCAAATAGGGATTTGAGAAATGATGGATTGAGTTGCTTACTAGGTGATTCCATGAGTTCAATCTAAATCAGGACAGCTTCAAAGGAAGTTACAACTGCAAATTTTGGTTAAGACACCGCTGAAATTGTCAAGGATGTCTGCAGAAATCAGGAAAAAAAAAACTATAAAAAAATCCAAGAAAGAGATGTGATGATAAATAATAATACTTGGGCAATGTGGTATTTGGTTAAAATGGGGTCTCCCTTGATTCTAACACAAATATAAATATACCAGTAACAATATAGAACAACTGATGCCAAATACCAATTTCTGTGTCAGAGAGAGGGGTACAAGTTGTTATATAAAGAACAATCCAGCTTATTGCTAAAGTCAACAACTGAAAAAGAGAAATTCTGGAATTCTTTACAAAGCAAAGCAGAATGCATTGAGAATAAAGAACACTCATCAAGTTGCCAGAGTCCGCAAACTGATATCAACTTTCAAACATCTACTAACCAAACTGTAAATCAATCTGATAAAAGTTTATCAGAGCCTCAGAGGACTCATTTTTGGCCTTTAGGAGGCGGCGAGGGCAGAGTTTAATGGAAGGTTTTTTCTAAAGATGGTAGTAGAATCAAATATTCGTGTTATGGTATATTAGGAATAGTTACATAATCACATTTGTGAATGTACCCACGTGAGAAAGATAATTAGATAATATCTATTTGCAATTGTTATCATTACTATATCCTAAGCAAACTGATACAGGCCTATGGGAGAACCTATCCGAATAATCTAGCCGAAGAGATTGGAGAGAATAAGTCTATATAAAACCTATCAATGTATTAGGACTTGAGTATCCCACATTGACTATATGGGGAGTTGGTGCCCAATGCCAAGGTATGGGATGTCCATGTTCCATACCTTTTGGGCATCCTACATCGACTATATGAGGCGATGGTGTGGGGTTTTACCTTGGCATTGGTATGCAACAACCCCCTAGGCTTGGCGCTAGAATTTGTCTAGCCCCGGTTGACTTCGTACCGGTGTCACCTAGCCCCGTGCCCCAGTCGAGCAAACACTCCAAGTCTGGCCTCACCACCCTAGTGTGACCCATAGGATAACCCACCCAAAAGCTACCTCAAGAACAAACACTCCTTCCTACCCACAAATTCTCATGTCCCTTCTGTCTTGTTTCAAATTTCATACAACGAGAATGAATGTGTTCAAAATGCAATGGAAGCATGATCAAGAAAAACTATCTTTAAAATGGAAAAAAATGCATAACTTATTGTCGATGGGCATTTCTCATGTAACTCCTCTGTTCAATCCAATTTGACAGGTAATTTTAACAACCAACAAAAGCTTTCTGGGGATGATTGCAACTCCTCTTTCAATCCAATTCGACAGGTAATTTTAATCAACTAACAAAGGATTTCTGGACATGATATGATTGAGGAAGATGAATCTGGAAAGGAACAAGAAATTTGTTTATTTTGCTTTTGCCCTTGATAACTTACTTTTCCTTTTCCTCTTCCTGTTTTTTCCCTTTTTAGTAATACACTATTGCTACTTTTGGGTCTCCATCATGAGTTCCTAAATTTGTGGCTCTTCATATATCACATTACCAAAATTGCAAGTTTTAAACAACAAACTTCTTTTTAGTTTTTGAAAGATAAATATATAAGTTTGAGCATGACCTAAAAAATTCAACTCCATTTCTAACAAGCAAGTTATAAATTCACACTATCTAGAATTTCCCACTGCACAAAACATGAAATATAACAAATGCCTCCCCGTCTCATACACATATTCAATTAATTAATCGTTAAGACCTAATTTGAACAAAGAAATTACAAAGCCAGCAAGCTCAAAACGAAATGTTACATGTTTATGGAAACAATTGGACTTCTCATCCATATAGTAAATCGAATGATAAGGCAAATTCAACTCCATTTCAACTCAGCAACTAATAAAATCACTCCACAATGCAATGATCTAGATATATCTACTAATAAAACATGAAACTGATCAGACAGCATAAGCATTCCAATCGCAATGAAATCAGAACAATACCTCGAATCAGACGTGTTCACACAACAATTCACGAGTGCGCAGGTGATGGATGAGTCTTCAGTACTCTAAATCCCGCCACAATTTGGCCGCACAGCGCCACAGCTACCTCCATAACTAATTTAGTTCCAGCAACAACCCTAGCATCAGTAATCGCCAACAACGGCCGGCGGATTTAGGGATAAGATGGAATTGGGCGAATTGGCTGACACCACAAGTCGGAGATACTCTCACATCGGCTCCATACCGCCTCTGAGGATCCCGACGCCGGCGATTCAGCTTCCGACGAGTAAAGACCAGCTCCCGTAATCGGAAAACGCCGTCAAGAAATGAGGAGGAACTTGACGCGCAATTCGGATACGAGTAAAGGTTTCCGAAATCCATCGCTACCGAAAAGCCCTAGATCAAGACGGTGTAGTCGGAGAAGAAGATGATCGACGACGAGTGGAAATCAAAGTAGAAAGCGGGAAGGTGTTGTCAACCTCGCCGGTAGGCGGTACATAACATACTCGATATTTTTAGGCAAGGGTAAATTACAGAAAACCACCCTCAAAAAGGGTAAATTACAGAAAATCACTCTGAAAATATGGGAGTTTTTTTTTAAATTACCCTTAAATTAGGAAATTACTGAAAAGCACGCATAAATCAAGTTTTCTTTTTAAAAAAACACCTGTGAGGCCGTGACCAATTTAGTGTTAAAAATGTTAAGAAAATTTTGTGCATTTGAATTCAACCAGCTAGTAAAAATTACAAATGATAGAAAATTGATGAATGAATTACACTGGAATACATTCTTTATACATTAATTAGAATATAAATGAGATCGAGATAGAGATCGACTAGTGTCTCTCTCACCCTCAAATAAATCAAAAGCCCTAATCTATCAGCAAAGAAATTAACCCAACAAAATTTGCCATTATTTTTCCCTAAAACTTGTTGTCCAACAACCCTCCATCTCTCATACCGGAGAAAAAGAGTTAATTAAAAACTAAAAAAAATAAAAATCCAAAAAACCTATTGTACGTACATAGCCATTTTTTGTTGTCATTTTGGATCGAATAGAATAAAATAAAATAAAATAAAATAAAAGAGGTGATGAACTTATGGGGTCAAGCCAAGGTAATATGGCACACCGGTGGGCTTCAACCAAGCATCGGCTCCCGGCAAGAAGGCGCCGGGGGAGTAAGTCTGGGCGAGGTCTTGTGGCAAGTCCTTGTTGACCTTTGGCCACGCCACCCTGCCGCCGGTGGCCGCACCCGGTCCGGTGTTCTTGAACTCTCCCCAGAACGACTCCTGGGTGTTGGGCGACTTCTGGATGTCGAAGGGCGTGTAGCCTTCGGGCGCGATCATGTCTTCGATGTCGGTGTACATGAACACGGTCCTCGCGTACTCCTTCCACGCCCTCCCGAGGTAGGACTTGATCTTGGCCTTGTCGAGGAGCGGGTCGGCCACGATCTTGCAGCCTTGGATGACGATGCCGGTGGGCATCGAAGGACCGGTCCTCCCTTGGGCGGTCACCGCGTTGAACTGGTTCGGTAAGGGCTGGCGGACTACGATGACGCAGTTCTGGAAGACTGTGGCCCCGTTCCCGAAGATGAAGTCGACTGTGCCGGAGATGGTGCAGTCGCGGAAGAATTGGGACCCGCCTTGCGGGTAGAGCGTGTCTTGGTAGCCGTTGAAGTGGCAGTTGAGTAACACCTGAAAACACAAACACAAACACATATAAGACCGATTGATCGATCGAGTAGTCGGTGATCGATGATATAAAACACATATGCATACATGGTTGTCGCCATTGGACCTGAAGGCGACCGCCTGGTGGCCTTCGGGTCCAGCGGTGTTCTCAAAGGCCATGTCCTTGCCGAAGAAGCCTGCTCCTTGGACGGAGAAGGTGGACGTTCGCATGGTCCCGGTTAGGCTGGGAATGTAGCACTTTTTGCCGGTTACGATAGTCTTTGTAGGACCGTCACCGTACATGAATATGTCTTTCATCTTGTTGTCGATTAATATATACTCGTCGTAAACGCCCGCTTTCACATATATGACATACCTGGAAGCTCACACATATAATTTCTAAAAAAGAAAGAGAAAGATGGAATGATTGATTGACTGATTGATTGATTAAAATACATACTTGCCGCCGGGAGGTATAATTTTGGGGTTATAGGCCTTGAGGGCGTCAATGATGGTCTTAAATTGGCCACTTCCGTCTTGGGCGACAACGGCGTTAGGAGGCGGGTTCGGAGGCACCCCGTCTAGGTGACGCTCGTTGCGCTCACCATCGATGTTCAACAACCGTCTGTCGCCTGCAGACAACCACTTAGGGAGGCCGTCGTTGCCCAACATTTCGGCAGCCCCTCCTCCGAGCAACCTCCTACCGCTACCTGCAGCCTTTTCATCACCACCTGCGGCCTTTTCACCACCCTTTTCGTCCCCACCTACAAAGCTCTTGATCTCATCGACGACGTTATCGGTGTTGATCCCGATCGCATTCATAGCCTTGCTAAAGCCGGTGAACATATCGAGGACGACCATGGTGATCTCCGAGGCATTGGCCACCCCATCCTTCATAATGTCCTGGAGGTCAACGGCCTCGGCGCCGCCTAGCGTGTCCATGCAATTATCCGCGTACGTTAGCACGTCCGATAGCCACAGCCTCAACTTGAACGACGCGCACTCGGTCTTGTACGAGTTCGGGTCTCCGATTTGGTTGATGGCTTCGGTCAGCTTCTCGATCGAGTCCGTAAAGAGCTCCTTGCAGTCGTCCACCGCCATCGACGCTGCCTCCGGCTTCTTCGAGTTCTTCGGCTGCAGCGTCCCGGTGAGGTTGAAGATGCTATGAATCCCCTGCAACGCCAGCGTCGCCCCTGCCTTGATCACCTGCTCCGTCGACCCGCTCCCGTTGGCGAACTTAATCATGATCGTCTCGCACGCCTCCTTGTACATCGACCCTTGGCACAACGTCTTTACGCTCTGCTCGACCGCAACCGACCCTCCCCCGCCTTCCGCCGGGACCGTAGGAGTCGTCGATGGGACCGTTGGTGTCGGCGACGACGGTTCCGTTGGAGTCGTTGGCGACGGTTCCGTCGTCGTCGTGGTGCTCTCTGAGCCCCCACCGCTGCTGCTGCCTGCACCGTTCACCACCACCTCTACCACCACACTGCCACCTACCGTTACAAAGCGTCGCAATAGAACAAAAGGTCACGTATAGTGCAACATATTACGTTACAATAATGTATAAAGTCGTTACAAATATATATATATACCTTGAGAAGTTTGAAGCTCGCACTTGCCACATTGAGTTTCGCAGTCGGAGGCGCTCTTGCCTTGAGCTTGGCAGTTCTTGTGGCAGACGTCGTTGCAGTTCTTAACGGCGACGGAGACATCGGCGGTCGAGACGGAGATCACGGCGGAGGCCACCGTGATCCACAAGAGAGCTACTCTGATGACATCCCCCTTCTTATTTTTTCCCATTATTTTATATTTATTTTTTTTCAATTTTTAATATGAAATTGTTTTTGGGGATTTTTGTTTTTCGATTAATTCTTGTTGCTTCAGCCATTATATATAGTTTTTTGGAGGGTAAAAAATAAAAATAAACAATGCCTGAAATTTCTCTTTTTGGGTGGATACTAATTCGTGCTTAGATCCTCTTGCGAAGGAATAGGCCAAAAACTAATTAATTTGGTTTTGTAGATCAAGATTTTCAGCCATAAACTTATATAGAAAACCGCCATGAAAAATTCAACTATAAAATTGGATGAATATTGAACGTTGAATCAATCAAGAACAAAAATGACCTAACTAATTGAAGCTGAATAAAAGATGTTGACATTAATTGGACATTGTTTCACAAATGACCTAAAAAAGTGAGCATTAATCATTTTACTTGAAGAAACCTAAATAGACATAAATGAATGATTATGTGGTACTGAATACATATTTCTCGCATTTTATATATATATATATATATATATATATATATAAAGTGTACACACCCCTTAAAGTGTACCTTGTTCACAAATATTATTCGGTGAAATGTAAAACATTATTCGGTGAAATTTGAAGCATTATTCGGTGAAATGTGAAACATTCTACCTAATATTGTTATGTTACAAATTATTCAGTGGAATTGGAACGTTTTCATCTGAACTGAACGGAAAAAAAAAACATAACAGTATTCAATAGAATGTTTCACATTTCACCGAATAATGCTTCAAATTTCACCGAATAATGTTTCACATTTCACCGAATAATATTTGTAAACAAGGTATATTTTAAGGGTTGTGTACAAATGATCCATATAATATATATATATATATATATATGTGCGCGCGGGGTGAGAATGTGTACCTTTGATTTATTTTCATACTTGTTTAATTTAATTATCACATTGAAATTGATGGTATTACCGTATACAAGTTAGTTGATGATAAAAATATATATTTTCATTTGTGGCGTTATGCATTCTATAATCGGTCGCTCATGTAAGACAATGATACTAAAATTCATATGAACACTCACTGAAACGATCCGAGAATCTTTAGGACATGAAAATCCTTTATAAGTATGATTGGGATGCTGAAGAAGGGGATTAGACAGTCACATACATGTTATATAGCCTGGTCAATTGCTGCCATGGCTTCCTTAGTAGGAACTGGAGATCCAGTTCCGTCATATCTTTTGGGAAGCGAACTCTCTCGCGGACCACCTCGCTTTTGTTGCTTTTTCTTTTCCTTAAAAAGTATTTGCTTGTTTAACTCTGTGTCGGCGGGAGCCGAGGATCTTCTTGCTTGGGATGCACAAGGGTTCACTAAGACCCGATTATGTCTGGATCAAGGGTTGGTCTGACTGCCACCTGGCTTAGTTTGTTTGGGCTTTTGCCCGCTTTTTCCCACCAAAAAAAAGTATGACCGTAGATGTACTTATCCTCTTGGTAAAATATATAATAACAAGACCATCTATAATGAGAGTGAATACAATGTCTCTTATATCTCTTGACTGAATTCAATGAGACAATTATGGATATACAACACCACCATCTAAACCAGTGCTATCCAAATACTCCTAGTTTAACATAGATTTTTCAATCAAATGGGTGCGTTCATGCATTTTTATATTTCGAATTTGACTCAATAAATTCTCCCAGTTTAACATTTAAAAGATTTTGAATATATGGTATATGTTATGAGGCCTCCTCTATATCCAATGAATTAAAATGAGACCACAAAAAAGTTAAATAATACTCCCTCCGTTGACGTTTTACTATTCACACACGCTTTTTGAGGTGTTAAAAACTATACTCCATCCGTTAATTAAAACTTGACGTTTTACTATTCACGCACGCTTTTTGAGGTGTTATAAGCTATATAAAATATTAAATTTTTTAATATATTTTTTTAATAATTTCATACTTGTTACTATTAAGTATGTATTTATAAAAACAAATTTTTTTGACAATGTTGGAAACTCTGAAAACTCTCCCGATGAGAGAGCCCCAAAAAACTCACCTTGCAAACCCTAAACATCTAGCCCCCAAATTCCAGTTCTCTGGTTCTTCGTTATCAAATCGGTGTGTAAAAAGCTTTGATTCGATATGGAATAGCGAGAATGATCAGACCACTTCACACAGTTTTCCCCAAATCTGTAATCCTTCTAAATCCAAAATCAATCCTCTCTCTGTCGTTTGGTACTTCTACCTGGTGGCTCGATGTTGGTGGTGGTGGATGAATCGTTGGGTCCTCCCTCCCCCTCCTTGGCCGGACCCTACCCGGGGAGTATTGCTCTTGTTACCCATCTTTTGTGGTTGTCCAGAACTTCCTCAAAGTTTTGCTTCGCCTATTCGGCGCTCAATCGTTGTCTCTCTCTCGCTCTTCGCGTTAAGGCTGTTGTTCAACGCCTTTAATGGTGGGTTTTGGACCCTGTTCTTTCCCCCTTTCCTTCTCTCTCCTCTTCTTCTCTTCACTTTTCTTTTCTGTCAACTGTGTCCACTTGGAGTTCTATTAAATAGGGGCGATCCTCAATCCTCGTCCACGAAGGCTGGAAAAACACAACGGGGTTAGAGCACCATGCTCTCTCCCCACCCAAATCCCGAAAGGGCCCAAATCCTCGTAATGAGGCAAAACAACCGTTTGGTGATTCACTGCCTGGTGCAGGTAGCAATCATCGGATGGATGGCACAAGGAAGCTCAATCAGGAACAACAATCTCTATTTCTGGAAAAACTTAAACCTTCACTTGAAGGTGAGAAGAGAAATCAATCATCTAAGGCTGCGCAGAAAATCCAGGGGAGAACGATCGATAGGGTGTTGCTCTTGGCCCTGCAGTGTCGAAATCAGCACAGCATTTCCTTGCAATCTGACTTCTTGACGGTAGTATGTTGTCCTGGAGTAAGTAATTTTAGTTTTAAGGATATCCAGTCTGTTAAAAATAAAAACAATTCCTCCATTCATCTTGTTATGTTTAACTACCTTTCCAAAAATTCTCTCATTTATCTAAGATTAGATAATGATGTGTTTTACCCTCTTAATTCGGCAATGTATAAACAATTTGTTACATCAAGACAGAATTCCCTTAAGAACCAATCCATTAGTATATATCTCATGTACTTATCTTATCTTCAAACTCACTCCTCTTTGCATGAAATTGCCTACTATGATCGATGTGGATGTGCCTACTGTTGGTTAATTTGTTTCACCTGCGTGTTCTCTTTGGGTGGGTTGTTCATGTCCTTGGCCGACCTGAGCATTCCCCAGGTCAATGTTAATAGCTATTCTAGTTGGGTTTGTCCGCCCGGGTCCCTTGCGAGCTGGCCTGTCCTCTTTCCCCCCAATTTTGGACAGCTTGTGTCCAATGTTTTGCAACCAAAATCTGCTTGTTTTGCTGGATTAAGTGGGACTCCTTGTATGCAGGTGAATGATAATCCATGTGCAACTACCTTCTTGCTTGCCCTTACCTATTTTCTTCAAGCTAGAAATTACATTAGGGGTGCAAATTACGGCTCAAAACATTATCAAATCAAAACTAAACAAAGCGTTGTTATTTGCCGCACCGCTGTCCAGTTCTTCTGTTACTTGGTTTTAATTGGGGCCCTGCTTGTTGAGACTAAATTATTTTCATGCTTGGCTAGCCTCTTTGATATACACTTCTATTTTAAGGGCAACAACCATTATTGGTGTAAAAAATGGCCTCTAAATTCGCATAGCGACCACATGATAAAAGTTTTTACTATAACTTCGCATTATCAAATACATATCAAATCAAGTTTTTCGGCTACGGGGATTGTCAGACCTTGTCCTCATGCCTTGATAAGTTTCAAATGAAAATCGCCTATTGGAATTGCCGAGGTATAGGGAAGAGAATGTTTTGGACGGAAATCGATAGCCTATGTAAAAACAATCACATACAACTTATGGCTCTAGCAGAAACGAAATGTGAAAATGTCCCATCTGACAAGGCTTGGAAAACTGCCGGCTTCGATGAGGCTATTTGGTCCCCGGCATCGGGCCGTTCTGGTGGGCTGGGTATCCTTTGGAAGTCGTACCAACTTACAAACGAAATCATTTTACTTGAAATTCAGTTACCTCGAATTATTGGACTTTGTTATGAAAATGTCACAGATATGTTCAAATGTCTACTATTGTTTGTTTATGCACCACCTAATCCTCAAGACAAAGAGTCTTTTTGGGACTCTTTAACCTCTATAGTTATGGGATCATCCTGCCCGTGTCTAGTTATCGGAGATTTAAATGAGATTCTTTGCTTCGATGATAAGGTGGGCGGAGCTAGTCCACGATCATCTCGCTTCACTAGGTTAATTGAATTTAAAAATATATGCTCTCTAGTAGACTTGCCCACCTGTGGTAACACCTTTACTTGGAGACGTAGCCCTGATGATGAAAACAATATACATGAGAAACTTGATCGTGTACTGGTTCACCACCAGTTTATCGAAAAATTTCCTAACCTGATTACTCATCATGGAGCTTTCTCGTCATCAGACCATTTCCCTATATCTATTTCCCTTGAAAATGGCTCGACATTTAAAGCTCCCCCATTCAAATTCGAGAATGCTTGGATTCAACGAAAGGACTTCCGGAATATAGTTAAACAGTCGTGGCGTGCTTCCTGCCAGGGTTCGCTTATGTTTCAACTTATATTCAAACAAAAGATTCTCAAGAAAAAAGCAAAAGAGTGGAATAAGCATACGTTTGGAAATATTTTCCGTCAATTACAGGAGGTGGAAGACGACCTTCTTCAAATACAGTCTTCTCAGGATGGGGACATTTCTCGGCATATGAGTACTAAGGAAAAGAATTTGATAATAAAAAAGGAAAAACTCCTTCACTTCCAGAAAACCTTTTGGAACCAAAGAGCAAAAACTAAGCATCTTAAGCTTTCTGATTCAAACACAGCTTATTTCCATCGGGTTGCAACTGGCAGGAGACATAGGAAACAAATTCGAAATATTACTTCCACAGAAGGAACTTTAATCATTGGTGACGAAAATGTGAGAAATGAGATTAGGAGTGATTTCGAAAACAGATTTAAAAAAGAAGAATCAATAGATGAAAACCTGTTGAATGAGTCGCTTGACTTAATCAACCCTTCAATATCCTCAGAAGAGAACGACTTCCTGATTCGCACCCCATCCAATGTTGAAATTAAATCGGCTGTATTCAAACTCGGAAACAATAAATCCCTTGGGCCCGATGGTTTCACGGCAGAATTTTATAAGGTGTATTGGGACATTGTCGGAACATCTGTTATTAGAGCAGTGAAGGGATTCTTTCACTCAGGCAAAATATTGAAACAAGTAAATCATACATTTATATCCCTTCTTCCGAAGCGCGACAATCCAACCAATACCAGTCATTACCGCCCTATAAGCCTATGCTCTACGATATACAAAGTAATATCAAAAATCCTTACTGACCGACTAAAATCGGTTGTTGGTAAGGTTATTCACCCTCTTCAGGGAGCATTTGTATCTGACAGGGCAATTCAAGATAATGTGTTGGTAGCGCACGAAATTTTCCACTCTTTTAGATCACGCAAGGGGCGGGTCGGATGTTTAGCAATAAAACTGGATATGGAAAAAGCATATGACAGAGTTGATTGGAACTTCACTAAAAAGGTGCTAGAAAGATTTGGCTTTCACAAAACATTCATTTCCTGGGTGATGGAATGTATTACGACTGTATCTTTCTCAGTCCTTGTTAACAATGGCCCCACCGACCTGTTCTGTCCTAGTCATGGTCTTAGGCAAGGGGACCCTCTCTCCCCCTTCTTGTTCATTTTAGGGGCTGAGGTCCTAGCTAGGCGATTGCCCACCGATTCAAATTCCACCAACAACCCAATTGGTTTCTCCTTCGGTAGAGACGGCCCCCGAATTCCATTTCTGTCCTTTGCAGATGACATTATTGTCTTCTGTAAAGGCAGCGTGGAGGCAGCACAGAAAGTTAAATCTATAATTGATACATACTGCAAAGTATCTGGACAAAAAGTTAACTACCAGAAATCCAGTTTTCAGGCAACTAGAGGAATTTCTAACACAAGAATTGCCGAGCTCCGTAACTGCCTGAATGTCTCGAGTGAATACTCGCTGGAAAAATATCTCGGTTGTCCTATTATAAATGGCAGGGTTAACAAACAAACATTTGAAGACATTATATGCAAATCAAAAGAACAACTAAGTAAGTGGCGTGCAAACGCCCTATCCCAACAAGGCCGGACGGTCCTCATCTGTTCCAATCTTGCGACGAAACCCATGTATGTTATGCAAAACTTCATGCTTCCGAACTCAGTTCATAAAGAGCTAGACCAGATCAATAGGAAATTTTTTCGGAATAAGGATCTCCAGTTCAGACCCCTCATTAGTTGGGACAGGATCTGTAAAACAAAAAACTGTGGAGGGCTTGGTATCCGGAAAGCTAAAGAGATGAATGAAGCCCTCCAAATGAAGTTAATCTGGAAAATCCTAGCTGAACCAAATAATGTTTGGGTCTCTCTCATTAAACATAAGTATTTACGATCGACTTCAATCCTGGAATACAAAAAAGGCGGGGACATGTCCTGGCAATGGGCTAAACTTATTCCGCTTGTGGATAAGTTTAAGTCTGGTCTCATTTGGTCAGTAGGAAATGGGAGATCCATTAAATTTTGGACTGATAATTGGATCATAACATCTCCTCTTCAGTGCAGGGATGATTGTCCCCAAATAAATGATAGGGAGGAAATGGTTAGTGATTATATTATGGGTGGTAAGTGGTGGTCAGAGAAACTTCGGTGCTCCTTGCCTCCCAGCATCGTCAACAAAATTCTGGACATCCCACTTCCTAGCTCGACCTTTGAAGACCGCCTATACTGGTGGCCTGATAGATTGGGATGGTTCACAACATCAAGTGCATACAATCTGATTACCTCGTCATCGTCATGCAGTAAGGATAAAAACGCTTGGATCTGGACAATCGACGCACCACCAAAGATAAAAAACTTTTTATGGAAAATATGTCAGGATGGCCTACCAACGGCTTCTAGGCTCGCCTCTAGAAGAGTGTCAGTACCCACTACGTGTAGTCTTTGTAATGGAGCGACTGAAGATGAGGCCCACCTTTTGTTGGAATGCCCCTATGCTCGGGCCCTTTACCAGCTTCCTCAAAGAACTGACTCCATCATAGCTAATATGATATACATAGATAGGGATATTAAACCTATTATCTCCGTCTTAGGGCAAGCCCTCTGCTCTGAGGCTAAAACGAAGCTTGCCTTTGCATGGTGGTATACTTGGTATACCCGTAACCAAGTAATCTTTAGGCAAGTCCCAATCCCACAACGGGCCGCCTCAATACAGTCCATCAAGAACCAAATACTCAATTGGAAAACCACTTCGAAGTCAGATGAGGATTTTGAAATTGATCAGTTTCATATCACCTCAAGTTATGAGCAACAAAACAAAAAGGAAAAAGGAAAATATACTAAATGGCGGAAACCTCCTAGGGGTACCTTCAAACTAAACTTTGATGGCTCTTCTCTACCAAATAGGAATAGTACGGCTGGATCCGTCATCCGTGATTGGAAGGGTCGTCCGATAAACATAAGTTATCAAAAGCTTGGTTTGCAAAACCCAATCAAAGCTGAAGCACTAGCGTTAAAATTAGGTATTCAACAAGCAATCCAACTCCACATTAACAAACTACACATTGAGGGAGACTCCTTGATCATCATAAACTACTTCAACAAAAACATTTCATGTCCTTGGGAAATCGAGTTGATCCTGTCTGATATTAAAACTTTACTATCGACTATGGAAGAAGTTTTCTTCTTTCATGTGCCCCGTTTGGGCAATAAAGTGGCTGATAAGGTTGCACACCTTTGCCACTTTGCCCGGGGAGTCGATATTCAAACAAATTTAGGTCTGTTAGACCTCATCCGTAAGGATGCCGCCGGGTAGAGCATGCTCGCCCGAATTCTTTCCTAATCAAAAAAAAAATAAAAACAAATTTTTTAAAAAAGTTAATATTTCATATAGTTTTTATCATTCTAAAAAAGCGTGCATAAATAGTAAACGACAAGTTTTAATTAACAGAGGGAGTATAATATATTAACTTTTTTAACATATTTTTTAAATAATTTCATGCTTGTTACTATTAATTATGAATTTATAAAAACATATTTTAAAAAAATGTTAATATTTCATATAGTTTTTATCATTCTAAAAAAGCGTGCATGAATAGTAAACGACAAGTTTTAATTAATAGAGGGAGTATATTTTTGTTTCGAGTCCTAGCCTATATTGATATTAAAGCTTCTTAATTAAGAGTAATCAATTATTTGCTTGGTATTTAAGGACAAGTTTTAATTAATAGAGGGAGTATATTTTTGTTTTGAGTCCTGGCCTATATTGATATTAAAGCTTCTTAATTAAGAGTAATCAATTATTTGCTTGTTATTTAAGGTGAGATGAAAATGAGACAAGTATATAAGTGCATCTACTAACTTTAAGGAAGTCACAAAGTCATATACACACAAAGTCATATTCACCAAGAGAAAGAGCAGGCATGAATCGAACCCGAGACCTTCTATTAACTCTCTTACTCCTTACCATTGAGTCACCCCATCATGGGGTGCATTAAAATCCATAAGAGGTGGTTCAAAAAAATAAGACAGATGAATTATTTTGTTAAGGTTGAAGATCAAATCAAAAATGGATCCGCTAAAGAGGCCAAAACTCTGAACTAGAGGATCCGTAGCCATTAGATTAGTTTTCTTTATTTGTATTCAAAATATATAGTAATATGATATATCTATTTTCCTGATTCGCACCAAAAGAGTAGTGGTAGCAATCCAAATGAATCTAACTAGTACGGTTCCCGCGTCATGATACGATTTTTTTATAAATAATATTTAGATAAAGATTAATCATAAACATTAAATTTAATACAATATTTTGAATTAAACCCATTGATTAATAAATGTGTTAAAAATAATCGAAAAAGTATAATTAGGTTAAAGAGATAAAGAGAAAAATAAATAATAAATAGTGAAAGATAAAAGATTTGAATTAATCCGACTGGTTAAAAAATGTAACATCAAATAATATTGGGTAATTAATATTAGAAATTTTTTCACAAAAAATAATATTAGAAAATATAGTTGTCATAATAAATGATATTATGTAAATAATTTTTCAAAAATAACTTTGAACATGGAGAGGACATGTGGTATAAATGCTTCTCTTTTAATATAACTAGTTTTACTATCCGCCCGTTGTGCGGTTTTTTTATAATCATACTATGTATTTTTTATATTAAGTTTTAACTATGTCAATTAATAATTCCTATCTTTTAATTAGTATAGGTCAAAATTTCTCTCCCTACATTGTACTAAATAATATTAGATAAATAAATTATAACTTATCATTATTATATGTTATAAAAAGATAAATATATAAATTAATTCTCTCCCTACATTGTACTAAATAAATTTATATGACATATATCTACATAAAGAATATTTATATAGTAAACAACGTTTCAAAAAGCTTTTAATTTATGTGCTGTTTTCATATTTTAGTCTATTAGATAGATTTATCTAATTAAGATATAAGGTTATATTGGATAGATTATGTATCTAAAAAGATAAGTTTTTTACCTAACTATATTCATTTATTAATTGATGTGGCTCAAAAATATAATACCACTTTAATTCAGAAAATGACATGTAAGCAAAAATAATTCCGTTTTAATCCAGAAAATTTCATGGACCCGAGATCGCACTAGAGGCCGTTTCAGGCCTCTGCTTTAGTATTTTACTAGTATCCGTTACCCGCGCGGTTGTGCGTTTTGTTAATAAATTATATTTTATTATATTAATTATATTAAAATATTATATTAGATAATTAATTGACGTGGCTTAAAAGAATAAAATCAAATTGACGTGGCTCACAAAAATAAAACTATATATAAATATATTATATTCAATTTGATCTAAAAGGTAGAATAACGCACCAAATATTCCTTCTTCATCTTTTAAAATAATAAATAATATAGTTTATTAACAAAAGCATGAAAATAATAAATATGTATAACAACTAATTCAAGTTATATTGGATAGATTATTGATCTAAAAAGATAAGTTTTTAGCTAACTATATTCATTTATTAATTGATGTGGGCCAGAAATATAATACCACTTTAATCCAGAAAATGTCACGTAAGCAAAAAATAATCCCGCTTTAATCCAGAAAATTCCGTGGACGCAAGATCGCACCAGAGCCCGTTTCAGGCTTCTGTTTTAGTATTTTATATAGATAGATATATAGATATAGATAGATATATAGATTAAAATACAATGATTAATGATGTTTTTTAAAACCACATGTATACTAATCTCTCCAAAATTAAGCAGTTAATTTCTAAATTAAATAAAGATTTAACGCAAGGAATAAGGCAAAATAAGTTGAGAAATCAGTTTTCTATGTTTATGCCTGAAAACCTCGATCACAAAACCAAATTAGTATCCATCTAATTAGAGTCATTTTAATTTCAGGCATTCTTTATTCTCGTTTACCCTCCAAAAAAGACTATATAATCGCCGGAAAACAAAAAAAACAAACAAAACCCCCCCAAGAAACATATTAAAAATAGATTAAAAATAATAATAATGGGAAGGAATAAAAAGGGGGATGTCATCGGAATATTTCTCTTGTGCATCACGGTGGCCTCCGCCGTGATCACCGCCTTGGCGGCGGATGTCTCCGTCACCATAAAAAACTGCAACGACGTCTGCCACAAGAACTGTCAGGCTCAGGGCAAGAGCGCGGCCGACTGCCAAACTCAGTGCGGCACGTGCGAGCTTCAAACTCCTAAAGGTATATATATGCGCGGAAACTAAGTACACCGCAAATCACCACGTTGCTTTCGACGTGTATTAATTATCTCTCCTAAAGATGATTAAAAGTATGATTAATTAAAAATTCTACCATATTATTTTGAATGTGTCACGTCGCTTTGAACGTGCGTTTATGACGTGAGATTTGCGGTGTATCTAACAAGACCCCTACACATGTAACATCTTTATACATTAATATGTTGCACTATATATATCACGACGATATGTTATGTATGATAGGTGACAGTGTGGTGGTGGAGGTGGTGGTGAACGGCGCAGGCAACAGCACTGACGGGGGAGAATCCGGGAGCCCGATGGTAGTTCCGGAAGGCGGAGGAGGGCCAGCTGCAATCGAGCATAGCGTAAGAACGTTGTGCCAAGGTTCGATGTACAAGGACTCATGCGAGACGGTGTTGGTTAAGTTCGCCAATGGGAGCGGATCGACACAAGAGGTGATCAAGTCGGGGGCGACCCTGGCGCTGCAGGGGATGGAGAACATCTTCAACCTAACCGGGGCTTTGCAACCGAAGAACTCGAAGAACCCGGAGGCGGCGACGATGGCGGTGGATGACTGCAAGGATCTCTTTACGAACGCGATGGAGAAGCTCAAGGAAGCCATCAACCAAATCGGAGACCCGAATGCGTACAAGGCCGAGTGCACATCGTTCACGTTAAGGCTGTGGTTGTCCGACGTCCTAACGTACGTGGATAATTGCATGGAAACGCTTGGCGGCGCCGAGGCCATCGACCTCCAAAATGTGATGAAGGACGGGGTGGCCAACGCCTCGGAGATCACCATGGTCGTCCTCGATGTCTTCACCGGCTTCAGCAAGGCTATGGGCGCAGTAGGCCTCGAGCTCAACCCCGACACCATCGTTGACA
Organism: Persicaria maculosa; assembly: GCA_963922045.1. Lineage (NCBI taxonomy): Eukaryota > Viridiplantae > Streptophyta > Magnoliopsida > Caryophyllales > Polygonaceae > Persicaria > Persicaria maculosa. The sequence goes on from OY998264.1 coordinate 1,972,040, forward strand.
AAATCAAGGGTGTCGTGGGCGGGGACGACAAGGGCGCTGATAAGGCCGCAGTAGGCGGCGGTGAAAAGCCTACAGGTAATGGTGAAAGTGTTGCGGGTATCAGTAGGAGGTTGCTCGGAGGAGGGGCTGCCGATATGTTAGGCAACGACGGCCTCCCAAGGTGGTTGTCTGCTGTTGATAGACGGTTGTTGAACCTTGATGGTGAGCGCCACGAGCGTCACCTAAATAGGGTGCCTCCGAACCCGCCTCCTAACGTCATCGTCGCCCAAGATGGGAGTGGCCAATTTAAGACCATCCTTGAGGCCCTTCAAGCCTATAACCCCAAGCAGGTTAAACTACCTCCCGGCGGAAAGTACGTATTTAATCAATCGATCAATCAATCAATTCATTATTTTTTTCTATATGTATATATAAATGAGAACTTATATTAAATCTGAATGTGACGATACAGGTACATCATATACGTTAAAGCAGGCATTTACGACGAATATATAACAGTGGAAAGCAAGATGAAGAACATATTTATGTATGGTGACGGTCCTACAAAGACTATCGTAACCGGTAAGAAGTGCTACGTTCCCAGCCTAACTGGTACCATGCGAACGTCCTCCTTCTCCGCCCAAGGAGCCGGCTTCTTTGCCAAGGACATGGGCTTCGAGAATACCGCTGGGCCTGAAGGCCACCAAGCGGTTGCCTTCAGGTCCAACGGTGAGCAACATGTATGCATTTGCGATTTTAGTATATAGTACATTGTCAAAAAAAAGTACATTGTCATCGATCACCAAGATACCGACTATTCAGATCAGTCTTTATACGTGTTTGTATTTTTAGGTGTTGCTTAATTGTCACTTCAATGGCTACCAAGACACCCTCTACGCGCAGGGCGGATCCCAATTCTTCCGCGATTGCACCATCACCGGCACAGTCGACTTCATCTTTGGGAACGGGGCCACGGTCTTCCAGAGATGCAACATCATAGTCCGCCAACCCTTGCCGAACCAATTCAATGCGGTGACAGCCCAAGGGAGGACCGGTCCTTCGATGCCCACCGGCATTGTCATCCAAGACTGCACCATAGTGGCCGACCCACTTCTCGACAAGGCCAAGATCAAAACCTATCTAGGTAGGCCGTGGAAGGAGTTTGCAAGGACCGTGTTCATGGAGAATGAAATAGGGGACATGATTGCTCCCGAAGGCTACACACCTTTCGACAAGACACCTAACACCCAAGACTCGTTTTGGGGAGAATACATGAACAAGGGACCGGGATCGGTGACCAACAATAGGGTGCAATGGCCCAAGGTAAATAGGGTGCTATCCCCCGAGATCGCTCAGACCTACACCGTCGGCGCTTTCTTGCCGGGAGTCGATGCTTGGTTGAAGCCCACCGGTGTGCCATATTATGTTGGTTTCAAGCCCTAAATTATTTTCATATTTTTAATTAATGCAATACAAAATACAACCAAGTCAATCAGATATGTACATTAGGTTTTTTGGTACAGTAATGAAATAGAGGTATAGAGAAAGAGGATTCAATCCGTTGTTGGGTTTGAAATGCCCTTAATATAGAAGATGACATGGTTGAAGGATAATTAAAATAGGCATATTTATATAATATATATATAATATAACAATATTTTCTTGTAGATATATATTTCTAATGTTATAAACCGTCTAATTAAACGAGTTCTTGTTATGTTCTAACATAAGATATTTCGGAACCTAAATGTATTCTCCGTCATTTGATTTTGGAGATACATTGTAAAAGTTGTCTTGTTAAAAACATTATTCCTTAATTGTAAAAACTTAGTGGAACAAATTAAAAACCAAGATTTTAATTACAGAAAAAAGTATGACTCATATATGCACATATATAGTACGGACTCATCTTTGAGATTGATTGAACTGGACGAACATCGTGTTCAGAATCAAAGTCGAAGGAAGTGTACAGCACTGATTTCATTGGCTTCCCACAAATCTCCATGCATGTTTCACAAACTAATTAATACTCCATCACGAAATTGGTTTTGATTTTTTGATACGTTTTTTAAGGAAAAAAAAATTCTATAAAATATCAATTTTTTAAATATTTTTTAAATAATTTCATAGATAATTGTATTAAATATGGAATTATTTTTTAAAATTAATAAAATCATTCATATTTTGAAACGGAGGGAGTATGTAACATGATGCCATTTTTCAATAATTTTGTTTATACAACAAATTATATAAATCAACCATATTGTAATTAAAAAGATTTGATGAACTATATCCTAAATAAAAATAAATAAATACTCCGTAACTTCCAAGTGTTATAAATTGATTCAAAATCAAAGTAAGTAGTGAGAGAGGGAGTGGGGGGAGAGAAAGAGAACGTTGAAGTGGGGAAACCGGTCGCCGGAGGGTAAGGCATGAGCGGCGGAGAGGCGGCGGCGGCGGAGTACGCGGCCGAGCCGCAGTACGTTGATGTGAAGACTTCGGTTTGGTGGGACATAGAAAACTGCCAGGTCCCGAGGGGTTGCGACGCCGTTGCAATAGCTGGGAATATCTACTCCGCCCTCTCCAACATGGGCTACTGTGGAGAAGTCTCCATTTCCGCTTACGGCGACACCAGTCGTATCCCTCTTGCTGTTCAACAGTCCCTTTCTAGCACTGGTATCACGCTCAATCACGTTCCTGCCGGTAATTTCTCCTTCTGCGATGTACTTTTATTTTATTTTTTCCGTGGTTAGGTTTTAGTTTTGGCTTGAATTTTCTCAAATTGAAATCGATTCCACTTCTTCTGAGTGCATGTTTGCTGACGCGAACTCTTGTGCCCTAATTTCTCGTGCTGCTATGTTCTTGAAATTGAAGTCGATTCCACTTGATTCCTTGCCCTAATTTGATGTTTTTTTGGATTCCGTATAATCCGTTGGTGCTTTCTTTCAATTCTTGCTACCATGTGCTTTCTTTCAATTTGGTGTAGTCTTGATTTGTACTTCTTGTTTCTTTTCAAGGGCAATCAGTGAAACAGAGAGATTTATTACTGTGACATTTTTGGGTCTGATAGGTGTTAAAGATGCAAGTGACAAGAAGATTTTAGTGGATATGTTGCTCTGGGCGATAGACAACCGTGCACCTGCTAACTATTTGTTGATTTCTGGTGATCGAGATTTCTCCTACGCACTTCATCAACTGCGAAATAGAAAATACAATATCCTTCTAGCACAACCTCCTGCAGCATCTCCTGCCCTTGTTTCTGCGGCTAAGAGCGTTTGGTACTGGTCAAATCTAGTAACTGGTGGTGCCCCTATTTCAAAGAATGTATCAGCACAACTTGGGAGTGTCAATAGTCAAGTCAAACCGGAGGTGATACAAACCTATAGTTCTGAACCTACTCACGCACATCCATCGCTAGTTTACCAGCCTGGTATTCCCGCTGCGCCAATCAAGAAGCTTGTGTCTTCTATGAAAGTTGTTGAACCCAAGTACATTGAAAAATACGTCAAGAAAAACTTAGATCAGCCGAATACGGCAAAAGCCCATAGTACGCAGAGGAGGGACCAGGATAGCAGCTATCAATCAGGCAATGGACTATCAAGGCCACATAAGAAGGCCCCTCATGAATTCTTTCGCCCGAATGGTGATGCCATCTCTGTGAATCAGTCAGCTTCCAATAACTTCTCTGTCAATCCTGACCCATCTGCTATCAGTGGGAAGGAAGCAGGAAAGCAAGAATCTCAATATCCTTCTCATAATAGAGCAAGGTTTACTCCAATGCATTTCAATCCTGTTTCAGGAAAAATGATTAAGCCTAATCCTTCTTTCCATTCTATGCCTGTCAGACCTCATACCCCTCCTTCATCCTCATTTTCACCCTCTAGTTCTCTTGATATTGATAAACTAAGCATTTCCGATTACTCATATGATGCTCAAGGACCTTTGAATCTTGTCCAACAAACTGGGGAGTTGTCGAAGTTGAATTCTATAGAGAATTCAAATCCTGAAAGCAAAAGTTCATTAGGAACAAATCTTGACATTTATACAAATGTGCCACCCTATCACAACCCTTCAAACGTACCTCCCAGTGAATTCTCATCTGGTTCGCAATTTCCGACTCTTGCAAATGTCCCTTCACATTCTGGTGTATATGAAGCTGGAGGGCTTGCACCACTCCCTTCAAATTATGAACTCGAGCTTTTGGGGCTTGTACTGGATACTTTAGACCGTCTTAAAAAGGAGATGATTTCACCCACGGAAGCAAATATAGCTGATTGTATTTGCTATGGGAATCTAAAGAATCAGAATACCGACATTAAGAAGGCTTTGGATGTTGCAATGGAGCGACAGATGGTGACAAGGCATACCTTAGCTGGGCTGCACATGTATGTTAGTAAAGGTGAGAAGAATATATGGAAATGTATAAATCCTGAGGGTGGTCAACCTAATGAGTATCCAAAAGCAATATGGGAGACAATTCAACGGTTTCTTATCTCTTCCGGTGGACAATCAGCTATAGTTGCTTCTTCATGCAAGTAAGTTTGGTACTTTATCAAATGTGATTCTACTTGATGCTTGCTTGAGTTGTTGGAGCATAAATTGAACCGGATTGATTTTTTTCCAACTTAGGTATGAAGCAGCAGTAAACTTGAAGCAATTATGCCTGGACGATCGTCCTCTGGGAGAAGTTATTCGGATCATAAACATTCTAGCTGGACCCAAAAGGTGGATTAAACACAAAAAATCTGGATGGCAGCCAGTTACCATTACTGTAAACGAGGTACCTGCAGAGGCAAGCCAAGAGGCTGCTTCTTGATTCAATTGAAGTTAGCCCGTGGTGCTCTGAGCTGAGACCCTGTTGAGGTATGCAGCTAGCCATTACCACAAACAATACGTTTTTAAGGTCACTTGAACTAGAAGAGTTAATCACTATTAGGAGCATCCGACTACACGTGGCATATTGGAAAGATGCGTCTATGCCCAATCTTGCATATGGATTAACGTTGGCTGGGATGAATATTAGTTTCAGTTTTTCAGATGCTGTGAATCGCCTACATGTCCGTTATCCTTCAGTCTGCTAGGTTTAACACAACAGTAGCAGAGTTCAGTAATCAAGAGGTCTACTATCGATTAAATCAGTATCCGTATCATGGGCTCTTTTGTTCAAAATGGCAGGCCCTTTTGTTCTTATGGCTACGTAGCCTTTTATTTTCCGTTCACGAAGAATGACAACTGATGTGAAACCTAGAACTTTTTTGGACAGCGCTATTGTGATCAAGAATCGGCAGATATACTTACTCTCCCTTTAGTTTGATTATTGCATAATCGAGTCTTTTTTTCGAGTACATCCAGATAAGGACTATGAAGGGTGGTCTAAATGATTGGTGCAAGTTTCTTTAAAGGGGTTGTTTTATATAGTTATTTACAGCAAACTATGAATAACAAAAACATGTATCCAGTCCTCAAATTAAGGCTTATAGAAAACCTAAAGTGCAGCAAACAAAATCTTCTAGAGATGGAAATGAGCTCTTCTAACTAGAGGTCGAGTTTGAATCTTAGAACAAAGCACATTTAAAGAGCGATTACCTCTGTCTGAACTCTGAAGCGAAGAAAGCCACCAACAGAAAATCCAGTAGAATTATCGATGTGAAATCCAGATCACGGGCAAATTTTACTGCTAAAATACAATGGCAAACAAACTGTTTTCGCTTTCCCTGTCTAATAATACAATACCACCTCCAAAGAGGTTTCAGTAGGTCGATTTAGAAGCTTCAGCCTCAAGCTTTGTTCAATCCCTAACATTCCATTTAGAAAGAGAGAAAAAAAAAAGGCCAGTTGATTACTTGATTGGCATTCTCAGTCTCAGTCATCTGATACATTAAAAAAAAGATGATGAAAAAACATTTTTTCTATTTTAGAAAGGCAAAAAAGTAGGATTAAAACTCTAATCTTAGAATGTAACCCAATAGTATAATAATAACCCTATTTCTAAACACTGCAAAAAACAAAGCCAATAGATAGATCAGAGTTGAATAATTACATAGAATCAAGATAGGGGATTAGGGGAGATAATGCAGTAAGGAGAACCCTAATTTGTGTTCTCCATATCTCTCCTTGAATTCATGCCAGGAAGAAAAAATCATTCCCACAAATAATACCCCTAAAAATCCAATTAACACATTAATTAATCAATTGGTATTTACCCAGGTTTTTAAATTTGTTTTTTTTTTTAACTGTAGGGTGTATATACATAGGATATCAAACTAGAAAGGCAGCCAACCTTGATGGGTTCAGCCGTTATAGGTGCTGCCTCCCTCATATGTGTGGTGGGGGTGGTGATAGGAGCGGTGGCTGTGGTTAACAGCGGCAACAAGAATGCGAACCTTACGTCGACGCAAAAGAGCGTTTCGGCTCTTTGCGCACCCGCGATGTACCAAAAAACATGCGTAAAGACCCTCAATGCTGCGGCGCACAATGAAAGCTCGAGCACCGAAGATATAATCAAGAACGGGGCGAGGGTTGCCCTACAGGCTTTCATCAAGGTGTTCAACCTCACTGAAACGTTTAAGCCGAAAGGGAACGGGACCAAGAAGGAGGAGGGCACGAAGATGGCTGTCGACGACTGCAAGGACCTCTACGAATCCTCCATTGCGAAGCTCCAAAAGGCGCTCGACAAGGCCGGGAACAAGGACACGTACAAGGATGATAGCTTGACGTGGAATTTAAGGCTGTGGTTGAGCGATGTGTTGACATACCAAGTTAACTGTATGGATGGGCTCGGAAACGTCAATGCGACGACGTTTAAAAGCAAGATGAGTGGTAGCGCAAAGAACGCCACCCAGATCACCATGAGCATCCTCGACGTCGTCACATACTTTAGCGAGGTGCTTACTGAGGTGGGGTTTGAAGTGGACACAGATAAGGTTTTTCATTTGCTTAAGAATGGAAGTAGCAACGGTAAGACGGGCGGTAGGCGGTTGCTCGGTGGGCCTACGGCTATGATGGGTAGCGACGGGCTCCCAAGGTGGATGTCAAAGGCGGATAGGCGGTTGATGGGCCTCGATGTGAACAACGAAAATCGACAGGGGCGTGTCCTCGATGGGGTGACCCCCAACGCGGTTGTCGCGAAAGACGGGAGTGGCCAGTATAAGACCATCCAGGAGGCCCTCAACGCATTCAACCCCAAGGCCCCCCTTCCTGCCGGCGGCAAGTACGTAATCAATCAATCAGGTCCATACGAATGAATTTTACGTCGAATATAAACAAATAAAAAGTGATAATATACGAGAGACTGTGTCTCAACGAAATAGCATAAGCTCTTAACTTAATCCGAATGTTTGGGGCGCAATGTAGGTACGTTATATATGTTAAAGAAGGTACTTATGACGAGTTTATAGTAATGGATGGCAAGATGGCGAATATATTCATGTACGGTGACGGTCCTACAAAGTCCATCGTCACCGGTAAGAAGTGCTTCGAGCCTAGCCGCACCACTACCTCCCAAACCGCCTCCTTCGCGGTCCAAGGGGCTGGCTTCTTCTGCAAGGACATGGGGTTCGAGAACACCGCTGGCCCCGGAGGCCACCAGGCAGTGGCACTTAGAGCCAATGGTGAAAAACAGGTACGGTTTAACGCATGTTTTGGTTTCGCACCATCGGACTTTGACATGGTATCAGGCTTTGACTAACAGGTGTTCCACAACTGTGCCTTCAACGGCTACCAAGACACCCTCTACGCGCAAGGCGGATCCCAGTTCTTCCGTGACTGCACCATCACGGGCACAGTCGACTTCATCTTTGGAAACGGAGCCACGGTCTTCCAGAAATGCACCATCATAGTCCGCCAACCCTTGCCGACCCAGTTCAACGCGGTGACCGCTCAGGGCCGGACGGGTTTCAGCATGCCCACCGGCATTGTCATCCAAGATTGCAAGATACAAGCCGATCCGGATTTGGACAAGCAGAAGATCAAAACCTACCTAGGACGCCCTTGGAAGGAGTACGCAAGGACGGTGTTCATGGAAAGCGAAATAGGAGACATGATAACTCCCGAAGGCTACCGAGAATGGGAGGAGACACCCAACACCAAGGACTCGATCTGGGGGGAGTATGCCAACACCGGACCAGGATCCGACACCAAGCAGCGGGTGAAGTGGCCGCACGTCAAGACGTTGTCAGCGGTGGAGGCCGAGAAATTTACGGGCAACCTGTTCTTGCCGAATGCGGACGCTTGGTTGAAGCCTAGCGGTATCCCACATTACCTTGGTTTCAAGAACTAACAAAATGTGTGATACACCATAGTTTTTTTGTTTTAAAGATATTTGTTGTTGTGGATCTTATAGGTTGTACTTAGTATTGTAATTAAGGTAAGATAATAATCACTTCTGTTGGTTTTTGTAAGGAAAAATAATCAGGTTAGGCCTTAGGGTTTTGATTATTTTTTTAGCTTTTTGGGGGTGTGGGAGATATTAAAAATATCTGTTAAATTTAGACATATATTGAGCTTCTTGTATAAAATGTGCATTAAATTTAGAAAGAGATGAAATTGAATTCCAGTTGGTATAAATTCATGATTTAGAAATGGGTTGGTTTGTTTGAGTTACATGTTATATTTAGTGTTATACTGCTATAGGAATAGGAGTATATTAATGGAGAGGTTCCACTCACCCTTCAAAAGGTATTGGAGGCTAGTCTTTATTACTAGTTATTTCTGTTTTTATCTTTGTTTCTTTATTGTTGTGGAGGCTAGTCTTTTTTAGGGTTGTTATATGAGCTGAGTAATTTGAAATCGGCTCGATAAAAACTCGGTTCGAACTCATTTATTTTCTAAACAAGTTGAGTTTCAAAAAAAAAAACCAAAAAAAAAACAAACTGAGTATGATCTAGTACATTTTTAAGCTCGATTTAAAACTCGACTCGTCCGATTTAAGTTTGAATTTTGTGAAAATTTCTAAAATTTCATTTAAGTTACTATATTTTGAGCAAATAGGGTTGTTTAATGCTCAAAAAAAATCTCGGTTTGAGCCGAGCATGAACACATTTTTAAGATCAAATCCAAATTTAGGCTCATCACGAGCTCAACTCGTTTAAACAATCTAAAATGAACAAATGAATACTTGACTCGTTCGGCTCGAATAACATCTCTAGTCTCTTCTACTCAGTTTTCCTTACTTTTAGTATGCCTAATTTATATATAGATCCGATCTATCGAAAACACCTTCTCAACTAGCTGATAGAAAAAATATGTACATTCTATCGCTGAAACATCTTTAAAATGCAAACTTGTGGACAAACTAATTAAAAAAAAAAACATAAGTTGACTGGTCAAAGTTGTAATCAGCAGGAGCCATATGGCCCATGTACTCCCAATCAACAAGTAGCTAGGTAAGGTTCACTGAATTGTATAGATCCGATCTGTTTGATTGTGTTGTATCCCTTCCAACCAGCCGCCTATTAAAGCAATAGTTTTTCCATTTGGAGTCTTGTCTTTTGTCTTTCCAAATTAAGTTCATAATTTTGTTTTTCTCTGTATATTTTTTTCGACCTCTCAATATACTTAGACATATTTGGTAGATTGACATCTAAATCTTTTCTATCCTATTTTTTTTTATAAGGAAAATATTCGAAGGTTAGACGAATCTGACACCTCGATAGGTCAACTAACTTAGTTGACCTAAGTCGGCAGACGACGAATCGTCTAATATACAACGATAATAAAAATGTGCAGATCAGATGATGGCAAACAAACAAACCCGGACGGACAAGCGATCCTAATCATAAAATAATGGGGATAATATAGACTAAGAATCGAAGTCAAGCGTCACCAAACAGTAACACCACTAGTCAGCGGTACATCAGGAGTTTATGTAGGCGTTGAAATCTTTTCTATCATAGTGTAAATTCTTTCCCAACTAAATAAGAGAGTACTATTTTATTAAATACTCATTATTTTCAACTTTATCGATCACTACTTATTTAGACGAAATGATCGAAACAGAAACACAACATGCTACTAGCTAGTCTATACCAACCAAATTAATTGGAAATTTGGAATTGGTATGCAAAAGTTAAAATGGAAAATATGATTATTCTCAAAGTAATAGTGTCAAGCAATTAATAAATTTGAATTGGTTTCGCACACATATTCCACAAGATGAACATATAAAGCACATAGAAATTTGTAAGAATAGCACTAATGTGACTCAGTGACTGTGTGTAAAGAACACATACTATAGAACATGGAGGGTGTGATTTGTATATCATTCCTTCACATGGCCTTGGCTTGAATGGTCACCTCAAGTTAACAAAGTACACATCACCGCCCACCTTGCTTTGTCCGCCCAAATCTCAATTTATAAAACTAGAATTAAATTTAATTATTTTCTTAAATATTTTTCCTTAACATAAAATAATACAATTAACTACATGTAGGAACTAATAATAGTTTACCTTGTTTTTCGGAGAATATGACACAATTATAAGAATGAGTTGATGGAGCAAATGGTGATATCTAATTAGACCGGTCAAAATGCAACCTGACTCGAGAACCCGACTTGTAAAATATGGGGTTTGACACATATATTTTAACCCGAAACGACCCGAATTCGTTCACTCCACAAATTGAAATTGGAAAAAATAACTTTTTAGGATAAATAAAGATATGATAAATATAAGTTAAATAATACAGTAATAATTGAAAAAAAAAATCAGATTTAAAAAAATATATGATATTTATTTATAAATAATATTTTTACATAATAACTGTATTATATTTTTATGTAAATAATAATAATAGTTACTTTAATTATAAAAAACCGTTCTGCATATCAAATTGATTCTCAATCATTTATCTCCAAGGTTTGTAGCAGGGTGGGTTTTGTCTAGCTAATTCAAAATTGGACTTTTTTCATTAAGTTGTGCATCCTACACCTACTTGACTGCAACGTGCTCATAAGTACTAATTGCAATATGCAATGGCTAAATATATGCCCTTTTTCTCATTTATTAACGTTATCTTTCATGATGTTTGATCAATATTCGATCCTCTGTTTTTTTAGACGAAGTAAGAATTCGAGATCAAACAGACATGCATCTCAATAGGCCGACAAATCATCAAACGAAAAACCAGTGAAACGTACAACAAGAAAATAAAAAAGGACGTAATAAAGCAGGCAACACGTACTCTACAACAGTTTCCCCATGGTTTAATAGTATATAAATAGTTTCTTATTTAAGTATTTTGTTTCCGATTTAAGCTATCTTTTTTCGTTCATCATTTATTTCTCTACCATAAAGCAACGTTGGCATTGGATATTTAATAGGATACATCATTTTATCTCAACATCTACCAAAATGAGATTCTATATGAAGTTGAAAAAATTCCTTCACATGAAAAAATCTGAACCACATACTTAATCTTAGATGTCCTTAATTCTAGATGAATGGTCGAGATTTAAATTAATTTAGCTTTTCTTTATTTATTATTTTAGGGTTGATAGATTTAACTATATTAGGGTAATTCTACCGATTTCATGAAGTTCAACTTCATGGCATACTATACTCACATCTATTATGATTTGACTTTATAGTAGAGGAATAAAAGATTAATTGTGGAGAAATTATCAACATCATATGATTGAGAAATATAAAAATTCTCCTTCAAATCAACCACCAATGTAAGCCCACGTAACAATAAGGGGATCTAAATAAAGAAAAAACTAGTATTCGATCATATTAGTTACTATAGTTAAAATTAAATCAATTCGTGATCTTCAAAAATTCCTAAGCTATGTGTGGAATCATTTTTTCCATGCATTGGGGTTTTGCTATTATGCTATCTGGTGGTAAGACACTGTGATAGTTCTTACTATCCATGGCTTTTCATGCTGTGATGATCTTCGAGTCATCCTCATCTCCTTCTCCGATTCGATGCATCTTCTTTAACTGTATTTTTATTTATTTATTTGGATTTTCTTAGTATGTCTCTAACCATTTGATGTTTCTTTTTAGATGACAGTTAATCTATCTACTGTTTTTGAGCCTCGTGATACCTTGTACGTATCTGGTCGATCAATCAAATCACTTGAATTCCTTTATTAAAAAAATCAATTCTTATCAGTTATAAATTGTCATTATATTTAGCATTCAATACGTGGGAAAAAAGAGAGTGAAAATAACATATTTTAATAACGATTATTATATATAATTCACAATCTATAAAATGCAAAACAATTTATATATGTTTTTTTATTATTAAAATTCATATTTTATAACGATCTTAAGTCATAAGTTAAAGAAATCAAGATTTCCTAAATATCAATGGATAAACCTAAATAAATCTATTTAAAAAAGTAAAGTAAAATAATTAATATTTGAAAAAACGTTTTCGAATATGGTTTGTACGCTAAGGATATGAGTTAGAAAAACCGATTTAAAAAAATGGCTCAATCAACCTACAAAAGGTAAGGTGTGTAGTTGTTGCTAATTCAAGTATTACGTGTTAACTTGTTGATGGATGTAGTAGTTTGGACAAATAAAAAAGAACAAAAGAAAGAAGGTGGAATGGAACGTAGGCAAAACAGAAAGAAAAAACAGTGAGAAAGCAGGAAGATAAGGAAAGGAAATGAGGGGTAAATGTAAATGTAATGGACTAAATTAGGTGGTGGTGGTGGTGGGATTCATTGAAGGTTGGATATGGAGGAGGTTCAACTTCAAAGAATCCTCATACCGATATGATATGATATGATATGAAATGATATGATATATGGGTGTCTCTAGACACCCATCGTGCATTGTGGCCCCCCTTCTTTCTATTAATATTATCTTGCACTATTTTCAATCGTGGGTTCCAAAGATAGGAAATGGCCGATACGATCGATCAAGAGAAAAATAAACGAAAATGAATGAGTTTGAGTCGAGATCGAGCTTCTCGGCTCGCATAACAGCTCTATATGAAGTGATCTTGATGGAAGTTTTAAGACTGGCTTTTTTGGTGTTCAATCAATGAAAAGTCTTGGGTTTTTAAACGATTGTGAATTGAGTTAGATGACGCTAGCCTCATTGTTCATCTTAACAGCAATATTCGCTTTTCCTTGTACGTTTATCGTATGTGTGATGATGCATTTGATTTGTTTTAATTTTTTCCGTTCGTTTAATTGTTTCCTTTTCTCATGTTTGTAGGACTGCAAATACTATTGTGTATTTAGTAGGTAGGCGAGATTGATAGATACATTTCTCATTAAACAAAAACTATTTTAAATCCATTAACAATTATTTAAAATAGATGTTTAACCTATACCTTTTAGAGCTTCATACTCTCAAGTCTCAATTGAGGCTTGAGAGTATGATACCCTAAATATGATGCCAATAAACTGGAGTCCTTAGAATGACAAAATCGAGCAACACAATCCATCATCTTGTTGATTATCCGAAAATGTGACTACAATACACCGTCTTAAAAGACTAATGCAAAAAGAGGACATCATAAATTCGACCACAAGACTGATGACACATCAGACACATTAGGTAGTTCGAGACTTCGGAAGGTCAAAAGATAGACGACTGATAAACCAATTAACCAACCATAAAAAAAAACACGAAAATACATAAAAAAAAAAGTTAAATAAAACAAAAATTCAAATTTAGACATATCTGAAACTCGAAGGTCGGCTAAGCCGGCAGATGGGAAACCGTCTAAAACAGAACATACAACTACATAACGGTGCAAACCTAGTCTACAAAAAACGAAACCTAGCGGATCTAAACCAAACTGGATGACGTGATACGAATATAGACAAGCAATGTCAAACATAATAAAACCAGTAAACTACAACAACCTTTTTTTTCCTTTCGATAGTTAGTTACAGACCATCATAAACCAACCATGAAGGGAAACAAAAAAATGCAACGGCAAACTAATGAATACACACTTGATTTTTGAAGTTATCTTGTTCGATGTCTAGTCATAGGTCATCTAATTCTAATTCGAATAATACTGTAAAAACCCCAAATGACGAATTGACGATGACCCTCCCACCCCGATTTTCCACAAAACCAGAATTTGAATATAGTACCTCATCCCACTCTACCAACGGTTGATTGGGTTTTGTTTGATTTTGTTTGCAGCCCTCGTCTTTTTGCTTTCCGGCAGCAACTGCCCCACCTCCTCTCACCTCCATTATTGTCCGGACTCCCTCCACATCACCGTTTCCCATTTCGTTAATGATCACCCTTTCCCCCCTTCCCATTTCCCTCTCTTCTGGGTCACTTTCAGTTTCACCCTCTTCCTTTTCCCCTTTCTCCCTCCAATTTTCAGCTTAGATTTTGTTTCTATGTTCCTTCAATTGCCAGTTTACAGCTTCATTAAGGTTTTGGGTTAGTTGGGTGTTCATTTTTTTGTGTGGGTTATGGAATTTCCGAGCCCCAATTTGCGTTAATTTTCATATGGATCAATCTCTCTACTGTTTTTGGCTAAATCCCCTTGATTGAATTGAACTTCCGGTGCAAGATTGAATCTTTCCATCTGTAGAGTTCAATTTCCGGGTTTAATGGAGCAAGCTCAGCAGTTCCATGGCGTAACTGCCCTGGGGAAGAGGAATTTGGAGTGGGATTTGAACAATTGGAAGTGGGATGGAGATCTTTTCATTGCTAGCAACCTAGATCCTGCTTCAGTCCCTTCCGATGTCAATGGTCGGAAAATTTTCCAGATTCCAGTTGTTGTTGGGCAGTCCTCCAACACTTCATCCTCTTGCTCAGATGATCTGCAACCAGAACCTGAGATTCAGAGAGGTCATTTGGACAGAAAGAGAAGGGTGATTGTGGTTGATGATGAAGAAGATGATGATGAGGGTGGGAACCTGTCTCTGAAGCTTGGTGGTTACCCTCCACTTGCTCAATCCCAAGAGGATGGAACGATTGGTAAGAGGACTAAAGTTGGTGGCGGCGGTGGTGGTGGTTCTTTGAACCGTGCAGCTTGCCAGGTTGTAGGTTGTTGTGCTGATCTAAGTAATGCTAAGGACTATCACAGGCGCCATAAGGTCTGTGAGATGCACTCTAAAGTCTCCAAAGCCCTTGTTGGGAATGTTATGCAGCGGTTTTGTCAGCAGTGCAGTAGGTTAGTTTTTGTTTGTCTATATAAGGTGCTGAATTTTTTGGTTTTGTAATTTGAGTTTCAATTTTGAATGTTTTTATTGTTTCTAGGTTTGTTAAATTTGGTGCACATTGAGAAATTTGGTCTTATTGAGTCAAAATCCTATAAGCTAGCTGAGGGAAATCCTTGTGGTTAGTTGCTGTGATGGTTCATTTGATTTGTTTATTGATTTATGGCTAGATTCCATCTTCTTCAAGAATTCGATGAAGGGAAACGAAGTTGTAGAAGACGATTAGCAGGCCATAATAAGAGAAGAAGGAAGACACAGCCCGAACCCATCATGAGTGGACCGCCTGCCAACGATGAGCAGGCCAGCAATTACATCTTGATCAGTCTTCTGAGACTACTTTCCAATATGCAAAGTGAGTTACCTATATGACTATATGACTACAATAACTATTCCTCGTTAAAAAGGTTCCTTTTTCAACATTTCTATTGCCCGATAGCACTGTTTTTGCAAGGTTTCCAGAGTCAGATATGGTTACTGATTAATCAAGAACCAGTTCTTAGCTGATTGATGGTGTTTGCATAATGCATTTGATTCGATCTAGATTGATAATACTGCCAAAGACACTAGCATCAAACACTAAGTTATTCCCTGTTGGGCTCCTCCATTATCATCCCTTTTGTTTCTACTTTTTTTTTTTGTTGAGAAACAGCATGTTCTGTTGCGTTGCTTTTATGCTAGTTGAGATCTTTATGTATGCATCTATTGCATATGGGGACAACCTGTTAATGCCAAACCATGTGACCCGCTCTTTATGTAGATGTGAATTAGGTTTCATGGGAGGTGCTGTGGTGCAGTTGTAATATGCTGAATTGATGCACAAGCTTTAACTATTTACTATCTTAGAAAAATGTAGCGAAAAATGGAAAATAAGATCTCGGCTTATGTCTTATTGAGTACTTTTGTTTGGCATTGGACAACAGAAGATTAATATTAACTTGTTGAAATTTTGCAGTGAAATATGACACTCATTATAGATTTCGCCTTTTGTTTCCTTGTTTTATCTGTTTTTGTGAAACTACAATTCAATCATTCATAGTAAATCCAGTTCTGCAAGTTCCTAAACACCTTGCTGAATCACATCATCAAATAGGTGTAACTCTAGCCGTTACATGAGGTACTGTATTACCCTCCCGACGAATATAGTGGAGGTGCAGTGCAGTGAGATAAAAATTATGGTTTTCGTCGTTGCAGGTAATAATAGATCAGACCCAACGACTGACCAGGACCTAGTTGCTCATCTTTTGAGAAGCCTTGCAAGTCAATCTGGCTCAACCGGGTTGAATGACCTACCTGCACTGCTCCATGAATCTCAGAAATTACTGAACGGTTCAATAACAGAAGGAAACATGGAAAGGATTTCAGCTTTGCTGTCTGGTATGCCTCCACGTCCTCCCAGGCCCACGAACACACATCTTGGTCAGCCTGCTTTGCCTCTGGTCCCTCACAAACCAATGCACACAGATGGTCGCAGGGGCGGGAATGTACAGGCAACCTCCTCTGAGAAATCAGACAGCATCTTCTTGAAGGATAGCCCCCCAACTTACTCAGAAGTCAGGGATAGTGTTGTTACGACAACAAAGTTGAATAACTTTGACTTGAACGACATTTATATCGATTCAGATGACGGTGCAGAAGACCTTGAGAGGTCACCTGTGACAGGTACCTTTGGGACCGGGTCTGTTGATTGCCCGTCATGGGCACAACAAGACTCCCATCAGTCAAGCCCTCCTCAAGTTAGCGGAAACTCTGACTCAGCTTCAGCCCCGTCGCCTTCTAGCTCAAGTGGAGAAGCTCAGGTACTGCTGTGTTTCTCATGTTACGAGTCCTTCACATTGTCTATTCTACTATAACGATGTACTACTTGTTTAGCTATTCTTAATATTTCGCTTTCTTGCTGCTTGTCCAGGGGCGTACTGATCGAATCGTGTTCAAACTTTTTGGTAAAGAACCAAGTGATTTTCCAATGGTGCTGAGAGGGCAGGTGAATATAATATATATTTTCCAACCTTGATTACAAGGTAATTGCTTTATACCAAAGATTTATTGTTTCTGATTTTCCCACTCCGTAGATCCTTGACTGGCTAGCTCACAGTCCTACCGACATTGAAAGTTATATCAGACCTGGTTGCGTTATCCTGACCATATATCTTCGGTTGGCTGAGCCCATTTGGGAAGAGGTATGGTGTCTTCTAAAGAATATCTATTTTTTTTTTTGTATTTTACTTTCTTGGATAATTCTAATATACATTCTGTTTGATCTTCAATGCACAGCTTTCCTCTGATCTTGGCTCAAGCTTATCTCGACTTTTGGACATTACTGATGATTCATTCTGGCGAAGTGGATGGGTGTATACAAGGGTGGAGAATCAGATAGTCTTTTGCTACGATGGTTTGTTTCGTAACCTTTGTTTGATTTCCCAGCTTGTAACAAGCACAAGTAAACTCGAGTTCATTTATTTATCTCTGATTTCCTCTTTCAGGTCAAATTGTGGTCGATAAGTCATTACCTGGCCAAGATAGTTACTCTAGTAGAATTTTGAGTGTGACACCGATTGCTGTTTCTATATCAGAACGAGTTCAGTTCCGAATTACAGGCTCCAACCTTTCCAGACCTTCAACAAGGTACCATATTGTCCGCATACTTGACAGTTAGCAGCTTGATTAGATAATGAAATATTCTATACATAAATATGAAAGCAATTTCTTTTTATCCTTTATATATGCAGATTACTATGTGCACTAGAGGGTAAGTATCTTGCCTTGGAACCCCATCAAGATTCAACAACAGATAAGGATACCCTTACGGGAGATGAGTCAGATGACGATATTGAGTGTCTCAATTTGTCTTGTTCGATCCCTTCTGTGACAGGCAGAGGCTTTATTGAGGTAGTATAGCGCACACTTTATTCCTGCATCGTAATCTTATTCCTTTATATCTGAATACAGTAAATTGTCTAATTTTTGATGCCTTGCTGTTAAAAAAGAGAACAATTCACATGCTTTGGCTTAGGCTTATTTGGCTATTTTCACGATCCGACTGACAACATCAGCACCTTTTGTTTTGTGATGTTTGTGTGTTCTTTGAGCTTCACTGTTTCCATCTTGGCCTACATTTGTATAGACTTGGTCTATAAATTAGTCTTCTTAAGTACTGTTTCGTAATTCTTATGAAGCTAGTCTTACCATCTAAACCGCGCCTACCTTCTTGAATTTTTCCTGAACATTCCTTTGTTCTTATGACTATCTCATTGCATTTGTTTTCTTCGTTGTATCATGCGTTGCTCCGAATCTGATCCATGTTCTTTTATGTTATACAGGTTGAAGATGATGGTCTCAGCAGCAGCTTTTTCCCCTTTATTGTCGCTGAGAGAGACGTTTGTTCTGAAATCCGTATGCTTGAATCTATACTCGAGTCAACTGATAGTCAAGAGCCCAACAGAAAATGGGAAGCAAGACATCAAGCCATGGACTTCATACATGAAATGGGATGGCTGCTTCATCGATGTCAATTGAAGTCTAGACTCGGCAACCGAAATCCCAACACCGAGTTATTCTCTTTGAAGAGGTTTCGGCGGCTCATGGAGTTCTCGATGGACCATGACTGGTGCGCTGTTGTTAAGAAATTGTTAGACATTTTGCTCGAGGGAAGTGTGAGTCACGACGATCATCCTTCTCTAGATGTCGCGTTGTCTGAGATGGGACTCCTACATAGAGCAGTACGGAGAAACTGCAGGGCTCTCGTAGAGCTCCTGTTAAGATACACTCCGGTGAGCTCATCAAAAGACTTCGGTGAGAACTTTTTGTTCAGACCAGACGTTAAAGGCCCGGCTGGTTTGACGCCTCTTCACATTGCAGCTGGTAGAGATGGTTCTGAAGCTGTGCTGGATGCTCTAACCGATGATCCTAGGAAGGTATGATTTCTCGCGTTCTCTTACTTGTCGCGTTTCCTTTCAATGAGCTCATGTGGTTGCTCGGCTTTGGCTTGTTTTAGATGGGAATCGAAGCATGGAAGTCTGCTCGCGATAGCACAGGCGCAACCCCAGAAGACTACGCGCGTTTGAGGGGCCATTACACGTACATCCGTATGGTTGAGCGTAAAATAAGCAGCAGCTCATCAACCGGATGCGTTGTGATTAACATGCCAGAGGATACAAACGCGCGTGGCAGCTCGAATCGTCCTGGTAGTGGCATATCAAGCCTTGAGATCGCCACAATCTTGTCGCGGAACCTTGGCCAGAGCTGCAAAGGTTGTGAAAACAAGATTGCATATGGAGTCGCAGGGAGGTCTCGTGCTTACAGGCCCGCGATGCTGTCAATGGTTGCCATTGCTGCAGTCTGCGTATGCGTCGCCTTGTTCTTCAAGACGTCGCCAGTCGTCTATGTTGTCCGCCCTTTCTGCTGGGAGTCACTCGATTTCGGCTCCATCTAAGTCTTCCTTTCTTTCTTTGTTAGGTTTTGTTGTAATGTATAGCCGCTTAAGGCTTCTGTAATGCATCAAAGGGGAAAATTTCAGCTGTAAAGGAAACTGCTTTGTTATATGTCTCAAGTTTTATGCTCTCACTGGCTTTGATCCCGGCGAAGATTCATTGAAACATATCCGAAACTCGAAATGACCAGAACCCAAAAAGGATTACTCCCAAATCATACACGAACTCGAAAATTTGAAATCGACTTGATATAATCAGAAACCTAAATTGACTCGTCCAAAACCTAACTCAATTCAATTCAAATGATGGTGTTTATTTGGTAAAAAAGAGTGACCAATAGGTCTCCTAGTGCCCTACCTATTAGAATAAAATGTTGTAATTTTTTCCTTGAAAAATTAACAAAATAAGGATAGCAAAAGAAATATAATAATCATTAAGTAAATATGTAACTTTGTTTGGTCGAAAGTCAATATGTAAGTTGTTATACTTTTAAACAGGAATAATATTTATCAGATATAAAAATTTTATAACTTGCATAACTTCTTACCTAATTGTCGAAATGAGTAATATAATCTCTCGTTATGAAGTTATCGAGCTTAATATAGTAATATATTATGAGAATGTCAAGACATGTAAAAGATATAACCCTTTTAGTTTATTGAAATATGATTAAAATGTAAATGTACGCTCAATTTTTTACTTGGATATCATATTGAAACGTATAATATATCAAAATGAAGCTATCAACGAAGAGAACATGTATAGATAGTCCGTAACCATTGCTCACACACATAATGCATTCAAAATAAATTGGGTATGCAAACATCAGTAAACTACCTTCTGTGAACTTGGACTGTTGAATCTTTGATTAGTTTATTCAGATCTTGGCATACCCTTTACACTTATAATACAATGCATCATATAAGCACAGTACAATAAGATCAATCACTCAAATGCTACTTCCATGAATAGGTAAATAAAGGCAGAATAAAGAGTGAAAGTAAAGTGCCATTTTCTGAAGCCAAAACTTCCATTTTTCATAGCAAAAATTTAAGTAGTTATTGCCACATTACATCCCAGCACCAACAGTAAAACAGCAGGTAAAAAAAAAAAATCAAATTGGCATGACAAGGAAAAGCCAAAAAAATAAAATTGGAAACAAATGAAAAATAGGCAATTTTCAAGGTTTACATATAAGATGATCATCTATTTAGTTCTAGACTCACACTCTTAAGCCTGAGGCTTGTCCCATTTGAGTGGCTTGACAACCTCCCAGGTGAAGTCGGCGTCGTCCCTGCCGAAGTGACCGTAGGCGGCGGTCTTGAGGAACCTGCCGTTTCCACCCCTCTTCAGATCAAGGTTGATGGCAATCATACCGGGCCTGAAGTCGAAGGTCTCCTTCACAATCTTGAGGATCTCCTTGTCGGGGATCTTTCCGGTTCCGTATGTGTCGACGAAGACGGAAAGGGGCTCAGGGACACCGATAGCGTAGGAGACCTGGACAATGCACCTCCTTGCGAGGCCGTTTGCGACAATGCTCTTGGCAGCCTGCCTGACAATGTAGGCACCACTCCTGTCGACCTTGGTTGGGTCCTTTCCAGAGAAAGCACCTCCTCCGTGTGCACCCCATCCACCGTAGGTGTCGATGATGATCTTGCGTCCGGTGAGCCCAGCGTCTCCGTGGGGTCCTCCGATCACGAAACGGCCAGATGGGTTGAGGTGGAAGATGGTCTTCTCGTCGAGGTACTTCTCAGGGATGACGGGCTTGATCACGTGCTCCTTAAGGTCAGCGGCAATCTCGTCATTGGTGACGGTCTCGTCGTGCTGGGTGGAGATCAAGACGGTGTGGACACGGATTGGGACCATGGCACCGTTTTCGTTGTGGTACTCCACGGTCACCTGGGTCTTACCATCAGGCCTTAGCCACGCACAGGTTCCGTTCTTGCGCACCTCAGTGAGGCGAGCACCAAGCTTGGTAGCAAGAACATGGCTAAGTGGCATGAACTCAGGGGTCTCATCAGTGGCGTACCCAAACATGTGGCCCTGGTCACCAGCACCGATCTCCTCAGGGCGCTTGGTAAGGTGGCCGTGAACACCCTGAGCAATATCCGGGCTCTGTTGCTCAATGTTCACCAAAACCTTGCACTTGTCGGCATCAAGACCCACATCATCAGAAGTGAACCCGATCTCACGGCAGGTGTCACGCACGATCTTCTCGTAGTCTACATTAGCCTTGGTGGTGATCTCACCGAAGACCATGACCATGTTGGTCTTGGTGCATGTTTCGCAAGCAACCTTGCTCTCGGGGTCCTGGGCAAGGCAAGCGTCCAGAACTGCATCGGAGATCTGGTCACAGAGTTTGTCGGGGTGTCCCTCATTCACGGACTCGGATGTGAATAGGAAAGTCTCCAATGCCATCTCTTAATCTGCACCACAAGCATATGATCAGCACACCATTAAACTAACCACATCAACGCCTTTCGCTCTATTAGATCATTCACAATGTCATCACGCTATACATCACATACAAATAGCTCAAGATTTGTGAAACTAAATCTGCTAATCCCATTATATCCAAAGGCATCATGTTTTCTGTAGACTATGAACTACTCTTATCAAGCGAATCAGAACAAAGGGGGCAATCAATTAAAAGATGATAGACACTGGAGTACACTAATGGAGCCAAGATCTGTTGCAGAAACTGAATTTCAACACAAGTCTTAAGGCAATTAAACAGAAAGAGTGAGTTTCAGAGATCAGTAGGGTTTGCAATTAATCACACTATGCAGATCTAGGAAAAGCAAAAAGGCCCACATTTGGCAGTTGAAATCTAGCATGCTAAATTGTTAAATCATTCAATTCAAACCAAATCTAGACAGTAGACCCCCAAATAAGATGAGCAGGAAAACCCTAGACAAACTGATTCAATTCCACTGATTCAAAATCAACAGCAAACACTAAATCCAGATCTAATTCACCGCCTCCATCACATAATTTCAGTCTTTTCTCAAGAACCCACAACAACAAATCCTAGATCCACATGAAATTCTTCAGCAATCCAACCAGAAATCAAGAACAAAGCTTGGATCTTTGGAAATGGCGCTTACCAGGAACGGTGAAGAACAGATCCGGAAGGAAGTAAGAAAAGGAGACCTCCCAAGAAGTAAGGAATGAAAGAGGGCAATCGAAGTGCAGCGACTGAAATCAGACCCCAAACCTATCAATTTATAGTGGAGATTTGCTCGGACTCTGATGAGTCAGTTCGACCGGCTACCGGAGTAACCGGTCATGGGTTGGTGAAATTGATCATCTGCTTAATCTCGGATATCCGCAATGAATTAGAGCCGTTGGATTGGAGGTTTTGGATATGTGTCATTTCGATTTGTGACCGGCTACCTCAGTCCTCATATTACCTAGGGGTAATTTCGGAAATAAAACATATCGAGCTTCAAGGCTCAGCTCGGGCTCGGCTCGAGCTCGGCTCGGGCTCGTTTCGAGCTTAAATTACTGTTCAAGCTCGGCTTGTTAAACGTATTCGAACGAGTCGAGCCCGAGCTTTGACGAGCCGAGCTCGAGCTGTTCGGCTCAGATAACAGCCCTATGAATTGTGGGTTTTGTTGGTTGGTGAGATTAATTTTAATCCAAGTTTGAATCTTTCATTTGTTGAAATCATATAATCATTTTAGGTTTTACCGGGAAGCGCCGGTTTATCACCTACCACCTACCGGTGTGCTTCATTGCAGCCCTTTTTCCTTTTTTTTTAATCGCAATTTATGTGCATCCACTAAAATAGCACCCACTAAATAAAAATGTGTTTTTGTTGTGTGTGTACATATTATGAAATTGTTTTTTTACATATAATTTATGAAACGTGTAAATGAAAATAAATTTATATAGAAACATACCTAAGTTTCTTCTAAAGAAAATATTGTTAAAATCTTTTGAAGGAAAATAAATGGAAAAAAGATAACTTTTATTATTGAACTAAATCATCTCCTTCTATTTATTTTCCTTTATAAAATTTTAGCAAAATTATTATGGGAAAAAATGTATTTATGTTTCCATATAAATTATATGTGTTTTTTCAAAATACCTATAGACTAAGTTCATTACAAAAAATACCTATGTGATAAATTATGATTTCTTGTAAAATAAAAATAAATTATATTTATGGGCTTGGGACGTTTGACTTGATCATAGTATATGTGATCAAATATTCCTAGTGAGTAGGAATGCATGTAACAAAATTTCAACAAAGCGAAACTCAATAGTAGCAAATTCATGATGACAACTACTTAAGCATGTGTTTATTTTATTTCATAATTTTATAATTTTAAAATTAAACAAGTACTTAGCTCCCTCCATTTGACAAAATATGTCATTTATTATTTATATATTTTTATAATTATAAAAAACGTTCGTAAATAATAAATGACGAATTTTTTCTAACAGATGCTCCCTCCATTTGACAAAATATGTCATTTATTATTTATATATATTTTTTATGTTTATAAAAAAGCGTTCATAAATAATAAATGACGGATTTTTTCTAACAGATGGAGTATTAATTAATGGGTCCCTTCCTTTGGATTGAGTTGATACGTGTTTATAGTTCAATTATATAATCCAACAAACTCAAATTCCTATTATGAAAGTATTGTGCTTATAGTTTAACAAAATAAAATTCCTATTATGAAAGTACCTTAATAATATATGCATTAATTTTACCTATAACAAATGCAAGATAATCTGATTATTTTTGGAATTTTCATGATGTATTGGTAAATATCCTTTTCCCCCAACAAGAAATTTGGAATTTTGGTTGGACGTAAATTGGGAATTTGAAAGGTATGATTTTTATTTTTTTTCATCCTTTTTTAGGTGAGGAGATGTCAAATGGGCAACTACTAACAATGATATGAATCATATGATATTGACAATGCAAATTTGACTTACAAATGCTTTGAATTGAAATTTGACTTACAAATGTTAACAACACTTTTGAAAGGGTAACAAAAGCTAAAATAAATAAAATAAAAGTATTTTTAATGATTAATGATATAGTATTCTATTTCGTATTGGATAAATTTAATAAAATAATTTTTTTTAATTGAAATATCAGATGATCATAGGGTTGTTTTATAACTTGATTGAGATGAAATACACAATAAATTATCATGATTTCTATTTAGCGCAGGTTAAATTTCCGTTTAGCGCATGACTAAGTGGTCGCAACGACCAATTGACTAATTGGTTATTGCGACCATTTTTTTTTTTACAAAATACACATGGTCGCAACGACCGTTTGTAATATGGTCGCAACGACCACTTTCACTTTGGTCACAATGACCACTTTCAATTTGGTCGCAACGACCAGTTTAATTCAACCTTGAGGCATGAGCATGCCTACCATCCTTTTTCGCTTCACATCTCGCGACGCCGGAATTTTCCAGTCAGAGTAGTTCTCCGCGCAGAGATCCCGATTTTGTGTACCAGCGCTCCTTCCCGGACGGCAGCGGAGGCAAATGGCGATAGGCCAACTGATAGGGTTTCACTGTGACTCTGTGAGAGAAGAAAGGGGATTTAGATGAATGCCGGACAAATTGACGGTGGCGAGAGAAGTGCTTCCTTGCAGCGGCGGCGGCGGATGCGCGTGAGCGAGAGGATGAAGAAAGTTCCAATCTGCCGTCGATGGCCTGAAGTGCCCACTTGCTACGGCGAACCTCCGGGACGAAGAATCTCCGGCGGTGGAATCACACTAGTCCTCGGCCGAAGCCGTATATGATCCCTCTCTCACCATCCCGAGGGAAGCTTCCGCCATATAGGAAAGCAACATCTTCTTCCCCGATTCCGAATTGCAAAATCCCACCTCCATTTGAGACCCGAAAAACAGAGCAAAGGGGAAAGAGAACGGCAGAGACAGCGAACAGGGAGAGAGAGAAACAAAAAGTACAGACGATTAAGTTAATTGGAGGAAGAGAGAAACTGTTCCAATTTTTATGCATATTATTTTGAGATAGAAGTTAGCTAATTGTTTTAACAGTTGGATGATTACGCTACATACCACATCCATGTATGTTCATCATGTTGTTGTTCCATTCAAGATGAGTCCAGAGGCTTGCATTTATGGTATGCCCAATTGCCCACTGAAGTTGCTATTATATTGCCTTTGACTATACATGACAGGCAAAGAGAGAGAATGGCGTGTGATTTGTGTGGGATGGGGTAGTGTGGGTTAGGGTGTAATTTATATTTATTGAAAGGGTATTTTTGTCCTGTTCTAAAAAGTAATTTTACCATACTCTAAAAAGTAGTCCCCTAAATTATTTGTAGTTGGACAGTTATTTAACGATTTAATTATTAAGAACATTTTTTTCTAGAATATCTAATTAATGCAAGGTAGTTTATAAAGAGATCAGCAAATATTAAATCATAAATCGTCACTACTTTATACACTGTTGGTAACATTATTGTGAAATTGGGTCATTTTTGTATACTACATATTAAGTAAGAACTTTCATTAGAAATAAAAAAGTATTAGGTATGTAATTTTTTTTTTCTATCATAAATTCATAATATTAGGTAAGAACTAACTTATTTGTTTTGTTTAGGGTGTCAATATATATGGTTGTTCTAACTATACTCTTAACATTAATTTATGATAACTATTAGTAGATTTAAAGTTTTCCTTATTTAAGAGTGGATCATATCGGTTAATCATTATTAAGATATATGAGAATATATATTGGTATCAGAGTTAGATTCATAAAATATCGCATATAAAAAATACTCAATATAAATTATCTCTTTTTTTTTTTAATATTTGGTTCATACGAAATAATAAGTACACAAATGAAGTGAAATGTAGAGCCCCTAAAAATAGATTAATGAAACAAAAATAAGAAAAGGAGTTGGTGGATGAAAAATTAAATAATTTGTTGGGAGCCAATTAAGAATTGTGAATTACCTTTAAACATGTGATCGTGATGCGATGTTGGTTGTAGGGGCGTACCCTCGTTGGTGGGTGGTAAGTCATTTTGTGGCCCTCAAGTCTCTCTCATAGAAAAATCACTATATACATATATATTCATATTAAATTTAACAATGAAAAAAATATGTGAAGATATCATAGAAAAATATAACAAAAAAAGGTAGTGAGCCGAACTTACCCGCTAAATTTGAAATTACAAAAAAAAAAAACATATATGGATTATGTCAAAAAAAAAAACACATTAACATAAAATCTATTAAAATTATAGGCAATTACATGAAATATGTGACCAAGCCCTTGGGGCTTGCATAGGATAAGATTCTCGTTTTAGAAAAAAAATATCCTTAATTAAAATGTATTAGTATTAGTAAAATTTTAAAGGGGCATTTATTAGAACGTCCATATTTTTCGCCTTTATTAGCCTTTTGTCCACCAACCTATCCATATTAGCTAAATTTCCACCGTGTTGCTGAAAGCCTAAAACCGGAGTTGCTAAACGGGGGTTGCTGACACTTGAGTTGCTGAAATGGGGGTTGTTGATATCGAACTTGAGTTTGAGCTTGAGCAGATTGGTGTTAAAGTTTGAGTTTGATGTTCACCATTACTTATGTTGCTGAAACCGGAGTTGATGACGCCGAGATCTGCTGAAAAAATCAGTGAATTAGAAGTCTGTTTCAGCAACAAGCCCCCAATACTCAATCGTAAACTCAAACCCTAGGTTTTCAATCTTTACCCAAATTAACACATCAATCAAATAAATTGAAAAAAAATAGGTAAAGGGGGAGAAATTATACTAGGAACTCGAAGAATGGAAGAAAAAGAACGGGATTTGGGTTGGTAACGAACAAAACTTGCGAAAAATCAATTTGGGACAAGTGGAGTCGAGGGTGGCTCGAACGTGACTCAATCAGGGTGTTGCTGAGCTCGACATGTGCGGCTTGGGGTGGGAGGTGGTGCGTTGTAGGTGGTGGTGGCCGGAGATGGTCGACGACGACGTAGGCAAGGGAGGGAGAAGAGTGGTGTTGTGCGCGCGTGGATGGCTCGAATGTGGCTCAATCAGGGTGCTGCTGGGCTCGACAGGTGCGGCTTGGGGTGGGAGGTGGTGTGTTGTAAGTGGTGGTGGTCGGAGTTGGTCTATAGCTTAAATAAAAATCTCTTAGTCTATAGCTTAAATATATAAGGGTGATAATATTTACACCCATAAATTTTACTATATGCACCACATCTACGCTTCTTGAATCACACCCCTACTCCTCTTGAGTCACACACCTGCCCCTCAAAAGGCGCAAGGTATTTTAATGTAAAATACCCTGCGCCTCTTGAGGGGCAGGTGTGAGACTCAAGAGGTGCAGGGTGTATTTTAAAAAATATATAAAAAGTGAGATATGTGGTGTAAATAGTAAATTTTGTGCCAATGACTACCAAATTTTCTGACCAAAAAAAACAAAAAGAGGAAAAGAGTACCTAATTCAAAGACAACATATCTAATTAGTCTAATCTAGTGAAAGCCCAAGCAAAAACCACATAAATTGGGATCGAAAAGGTATAAGTTCTTGTCTAACTAACACTTTCTACTAGCTAGACAATGGAACTTCACACATTGCCTCTCTAAAATGGTCCTTCCTATTTAAGAAAATAAGTGATAAGTACTTTCATTTATTATCCATACAATTTTAAACATAACTAACTAAAATGATTCTTTATGATTATATGGAAGGAGTATGTGGGCCGAGTTAATTCATATTGTATGTTACACGTATTTGTCATACTTGACCAAATTTATTATGTTTAGATCCTTTAGTTGGCCTTAGTGCCTTATTGCTTCTTTTTTTTTTCTATGTAAGGATTTTTTTATTAGGGTATTTTTTCATAAAATTTTTGGGCAGGTTTAGTTTCTTTACATCATATCATCAGGTTATTTTTGGGATAAAAAGTGTTTATTAAGATATTTATAAGTTATCCATCAATATAGTTTTTCATCTATAGTGAAAATTGAATACACCGGCCTTTTTAATAGGAAGCGACCCTCTTTCTTTTCTTCATCTAGGTGGAGGCAACGTCGGCGATCCACACTTCCTCAGGTGTCGTCCTTTCTGGTTGGGGTATTGTCGTGAGTCTTTGTACTCTCCCACGTTCTTGGCACTCGTGATGCGTCTTGATTCTTGATTGTCTTCTTTGCTGGTTGACTGTTTGTATGGGTTGTTTGGGTTTTTTCTTTCCTCTCTGATGTTTTATGTTATTGTGTTTTGTTTGTATTGATGGTTTTCCGTCTGTCGACTTGTTCGTCCATCGAGTTTCAGGTTTTGCCTGAACTCGAATTTTTACCTAATAAAAAAAAAAGCAACCCTCTTTAATTTGAATGTGAGAAGTTAAATTCATGAGAATTAAGTTTTAAGAAGATAATTGGAAATAACTATTTATTCGTCTCAAAATAGTTGTTATTTTATTTTGACACTTTTTTAAAGAACGATAAAAACTATATAAAATATCAATTATATTATTAATTTTTATATAATTTCATACTTAATCCAATTATATATGGAATTATTTAAAAAATTGATATTTTGTAAATTTTTTATTTTTTTAAAAAACGTGTTAAAAAGTCAAACTATAAGATTTTTAAGATGGGAGTACTAAAAATGGAAAATGTATTAGAATTATTAGCTACAAACTACGTACATGACAAAAATATTAGCTACCTTGTGAGACTAACTGCAACTCCTATGATTTGGAGAATGTATCCCATGAAGATTATCTTTCTATTATTTTTTTCTATTATCCCATGAAGGTGTACCTCTTAGCACACACTAAAAACTATATTTAAAAAGATTAAAAAATATATTTTATCATTTGATTCAATACTTTAACCTATACCCACCCAAAAAAAATAACCTATAAAGTTGATGTATTTAATCTTACATGACATGACAAGAGGTTCGAAGTTCGAATCCCCTGAAAACATGGAGTCGTTTGTGAGTGGGAGGGTCAACCCCTTAAATGGCCACACAGTACCCGATCCAGTTGTAGAGCGACTGAGTCGATCGAACTGACTAAGATTAAAAAACAATCATTTTATATTTTATATTTTGAAGAGCATACATAATGTCAGAGAATTGAAAGCAAAAAAATGTCCATAATTGTAAGAGTTTTTTTTTTAAGATGAGACAAGTTTCTTCGGCTAAAAATTTTCTATGCAAATTAGAAACTCTTTTACTAACACCAATTATTTATTGGGATGCTCTAATTTTTTCTTTTTTATAATCATAGAGCAAATGTTATGCTACTTTTGTATTATTAAATCAGCTTATTTTTCAATGTTTGAAAAAAATCTTATTTTAGTCTTATTATACAAGGAATACAGCAAGAAAAACCCATAGCCAAACACTGAAATCGATACGGTATGGGCCCTAAAAAAATCGAACTTTCTCCTGTTAAATCCACCGACACAAATCCAATCAATGTTGCAACATTTTGGGCAGACAAAATCCAAAAATCCACAAAAAAAATGAGAGGAAGAAGGAGATCTAAAGAACAGAAACACCAACTTGTAATGTGTACAATTAAATGAACCCCACCGGTCCGATGTGACACCGCCATCACCGTCTTGATGAGCTGACCACGTGACACTGTGACTCATTTCCAGGAGGGCAATGGCGGAATCAACTAACATGCTCTGCATCCACATTGCTTAGTTTTCACTTCAGATCTGATCCAAACCCTAATTTCGCAAAACACCTCTTACAAGCTTTACAACAATCAAATCAGGAAATGTGTACACCTTATGCTTTCAGTGTTCACATGCTGAGTATATTCCGCAATAAAGTAGGGTTCGAAGGATGTACACATTCTTACCCCAAATTAGTCGGGGTGTTTCATAAAGAAACAACGGCAAAGTCAGGTCGACCTAAGCGAAGAAAGACCGACAAAACAGAAAACCCGATTACTACAACCAGGACCCATTTTTATAGGGTGAAAAGGAAAACACTGCAGACACAAGAAAACATAGATACCAATGTAGGTAAGTTAGGTGTTACATGAGGATATGGGTGTCCCTGTTTCCATGTTCCACAATATGGAGCTCCGGTTGAGATCCCGTAGAGTTCAACTTTGTGGAGGCTCCACATAAATAATAACACCCTTAGATGGTTTGTATTAAAACTTGCTTGAATCTGGGATTCTTTGATGTTAATAATCCTATTCAATGTCATCTCGAACAATTTGGGGGTTTGTACTGTGTTACCTTATGGTGCCACCATTTCGGGCATCTCAGCCAAGTCCTTTGAAGCGAAACAATCTCCAGGCCTTCAGTTTAGGCATTTGATGACCTGAAAGTGACTGCCTGGGAAGAATCAAACCAGGCTTAAACCTGCAACACAGTGCCAAACAAATGAAACAACCACAGAACATGTGTTAGTTGAGCAATTAAATGCCGAATGGTGGGAGATTTGGGGAAAAAGAAACAAAATGCTTGTCTTGACTGAAGAAGTGGGGTACATACTGCACTCATTCACCATTATCCATGTCATCAGATGCGGAGAACTCAACCATCTGCATCCCTCTTCCAGCCACAACAATTTGATAACAGTTCCTGGGGAAGAAGATATGCAAGAATACGAATCAGATACTGACGATGAGATCAAAGAGTATATGGTCAACAGTTGCTGTAACAACAGACGTACTTCCCACAGGATCTAGCATCAAGAGCTTCTGGCTCTGGTACGCTGATTATCAATTGAGAATGCTCATTTAATTCCCAATTATCCTGAAGATGCCAGCACCGAACCCTCTGATCAAGACCGGCTGAGAACACATAAATTCCGTCCGTCCAAACGCCTACACCAGCAACATGGAAAGAAAATCTGAAGTTTGAAATTGCAATAACAGCAAGAGCACAAGATGAAGACAAATTTTCTTGCTGGTCGATTTCACAATTTTATATAATCAGTAGAGATCAAAATCTACAGATATCCCAACATAATCACAATTTTTGTTTCAGTTCTTACCTTTCACAGCAGAACTGTGAGCTGATGCTATTCTTTTCTGATACAAGAATCTGATTGTAACGCTTTGATTTTGACAGCAAACAGAATTGTTCCCCAGGCTCTCAAAGTCAGTTAACATGTTCAAGTGTGTTCTCCTGTAGTCACCTAGGGAGCTAGTCGAAGTAGGTGCTACATTAAATTTGAGGAAGGTCAGTGCTTGGTCATCTCCACCACTAACGACATCATATACAACTCCATTATGGGAGCTTTGACTGCCCGTGTTCTCTGAAGCATGGAGACAATTAACACCAGATTGGTGAACCTTATTCAACACACACAAGGGTGATATTTCCTGAGCTTTGGGCATAGGATTATCAGATGCTTCCGCCTCTGTGGAAGAAGCGTTCAAGGTCCCCATATAAGATTCTGTGTCATTCGTTGAATTGACTGAACTTAACGCTGTTGTGAGAAGCCCATTGTCCTCTTGTCTGGCTTGGCTGTCCAATGTTGTACTACCACCAGCAGCTTTTTTTACTGCAGCAATGGATCTGCGCCATCGCCCTCCCTGGCTTCCTCTCCCAGTTCGTGGACGTTTCTGGGAATCAAGGGAATTTTCTAGATGTAGAGATGAAACTTGGTACACAAAGTCTTCCACTATCTCACTCAGATCCCAAAACGCAATACTTCCGTTGGTACATCCACTTATGACAACATACATACTTTTAGTCTGCACATCACCTGATTATCATACATTAAAACACAAGCACAAGAATAAAAAAAATATAACTGAATATTTATTCAATTGCAAGTTACCTCACACAAAATTTTCATCTTTTTTCAGTTCAGAATTTTCTTTAAATGTCATTTTACCATTTATTTTTCTTACAAGTTACCAATCTCTTAGCTAGATAGGGGAAAATCCTATGTGATTTTAGTCCATCAAAGATTAAATAGTGATTACTGAATAGTAGGTTTTTCAGGTAAAAATTCGAGAGAGAAGAAAGCAGGTTCAACAGAAACTGCTATAAAAAGCTCTGAGCAACAAGTCATAAATCCTAAACTTGTAGTAAGGAAACTTGTAACAGACAGAAAATCATTCGGGCCAAGAGTTCACACACCAGATAATTTTTCAGAGGCACAGTACAAGGGAGTGACAAGATGCTGCAAGGTCAAAACAGGTGATGACAAGGGAGCCAATAACGCAACATCAAACCTGCAAGCAGAAAAGTAAGCATGCATTGAGAAGAATATTATGTACATTAAACATTTAAGGCGCGCTTATATGTACCAATATCGATGAGGTAAAACCAGGGCACGCAGAGTAAGTGTTGCATCGGAAGCAGCAACCACAACAAAACAGATTGTTAACCTGCAAGGGAATGCAGCAACAAGGTTGGTTAATACAATGAAATTTCATAGATAAGTGATTACATTTTTGCTTTCTGGAGGGCTAACAAAGAGAAAGTGCAGTTCAAGTAAAAAGAATGAAGTATGAGTTAGGTAGAAGAAGGAACTACATTGAATTGGGAATCTTCACTAAAAATGCAGTCACAGCCAGAAATCGCCAGTCATTATCATCTATATCACCGCCATCAATTTTCTTATGATTAGGACCACTTCTTGTAGGCATATCAGTTGAAAGCCACTTAAATGAGACTGATGCCAAGTCACCAGAAAGAGACTCAAAGCAACCAGAGTCACCATTTATACCATTGGCAGATTTCATTTCATTGTTCTCCGTGGATCTCAGTAACCAGGATGTTAGGACACGTTTTGCTCCAACAGATATCAATAAGCATGGATGCTCCTTATTCTCTGAAGCAACATTCGGGATACGTTTTCCATTTGGAGGATTCATTACATGAGCTCCTACGGACTGTATACTTGAAACGAAATATAATGACCTCACAGCTGAACCACCGACGTGCTCCCCTAGTAACTTTGATGCAGACCAGTTCTCAATACCAGAGCAATACCTAAGCCATTACATAGCTAGCATTAATTCCCCACAGTTGAACAACTCATTTCATCCAATAAGATGTAACATTTAAAACAAAATAATAACCTAATTGCTGAAGCACTAAAAGAAGATCGGAAACAAATGCCTCAATATCGGAAGAAAACAAATTTTGTAATATACCTGGTCAACCTCACAGTACCGTCTTCACAGCCAGTAGCAATCCAGCTCAACTTGGAGCAACTATTCTGCCATGTATTTGTTAAAATAAAACGTACACAGTGTATCTCTCTTCCGTGAAATTGCAAATGGATATTTCGAGGCAAAATCATATGGTCAACCTCTTTTAGTGATTGTCTATGAACATAGATGATTTCATCCTACAAAAGGAAGAAAAAAATACAAGACCAACACAGAACTTTCAAGTTTTCCCATTTTCTGTAAAGGAAAAATTGCTTTCTGAAAAGAATGTTTACACCTGAAAATTAAAAACTGAATTAAATTTAACCCCTAACAGAAGGAGAAGAAGCAACAATCATACCTTAACGTATGCAAAGCAATTTTTCCTTTCAGGTATACAACCAAGGTAGTAAGAATGGGGGCGTCGCCATCCACCACATGTAACTTGCACGACCTGTAACAAACATGCATGCTTCAGGTGCTGAAATTTATAGCATGAATAGAAAAGGGGAAGGAATGAAGAATGGGATACCTTTGCTTCTGTCAGCAAATTCCACACCAGAAAATCTGCTGATGAGAAACCAACAGCATAACTGCCATCAGCTGAATCAAGACAACTACTGCTAGTATAGATAGATTCGACCAGACTTAGTTCTTTGACTTGCTTCATTCCCACAAATTCCAAGATTTGTTGATCTTGATCATATTCAAGATAGCAGACGCATCCATCAGCTCCAGTCTAAACACGTAAAATTACAAAATCAGAAGACGGATGTATATGAATAACAATATTATAAACAAAAAGGATGTCAGAGGGCACTTGGAATATATGTGAGAGAAAATTATGGGATACATGTGATGTGAGGGAGATCAAGTTGCACAACTGATTAAGAATTTGTCGCTGCGTTAAAGGCCAAAAATTCACCCAAAAAATAAATAAATGATTCTGTAAAAAAAATAAAAATCTAAACATGACTGATAGATCATATACTCCCTCCGTCTCAAAATTTAGGGCGTTTTAGACCTTTATTCTTGTATCAAAATAGATGTCATTTTAGGTTTTCTAGGTAGGGGATAGTAATGATTTGTATCGATTTGTGTGTTGCTGACTTTTCTAAAGATTTTGATTGGTTAAAAAATATAGTGGGTATTAGAAAACAATAATATTTATGAAAAAGTTAGTCAAATGATGATGTTGATTGAGGGGTGAGTGTTTTATTAAAACTTGTGCAAAATCCTAAAATGACTTAAATTTTGAGACGGGACGGAGGGAGTAGTGATTACAATTTATAGAATGAAATGACAAAACAGTAGCCATTGATGTATCTAATCCTGGGAAGTTGGGTGTTTTAGGATAGAGAAAATTATTACATCATCTCTCAAGAATGACAATGAAAACGCCACAACTTATCAACAACAAGCACTGAGGAAGTAAGAAAGAAGAGAACCATAAGTTTCCTAAGAAGGAAAAGAGGTTTTAAAAAATAAAAGCACAAGTGGCTGGGGTAGGGGAGCTTCGGTTAACGTACCGAGCAAATTTCAACCAACTGGGAGCTGAATCTAGCAAATGAAATGCTGGCCACAGCAGAGATTCCATGGGCTCCTTTGAAACTAGTCACAGGAGGTATCTTCTCCATCAGTTCCACAGATGTACTAAGCAATCTGCTCCCTGACAACGGGAACAGGGTTAGATTGCCACGCAAATCTCCACACACCAGCACCTGTAATAGTTTATATAAGCTATCATAATACCTTGTATAGTTCAGCAAAAGGCAGGCTCAAACCCTCCAAAATTAATTTAAGTACCTCTATCAATTAATATGACACAACTTTAAAATTGCACATGACATTAGAGAAGTATTCCCATAGGATAGGAGCACCAAGTATTTAGAACCCACTAACCTATCATTCTAAGTCAAAGAAGAGAGGAACAAATACCTTTTCCTCAATTGACACATCCAAACACATAATCCTTGCTCCAAAAGAGGACCTAAATTCTGCTACAAGGCATCCACTAGGATCGATCATACAACACTGTGAAGAAGCTTGTCGAGAATGAAGTAGCCTCCACAACTTCAGACTTCCTCTAGGGTCTGATGTAAAGAGATACCTGAAAGTAGTGAATAAAATGATAGTTGAGCTTTGATATCCTTCAAAGATGATATAAGGAAGCCCAAGAAACCTCTACAACCCTGAACATTAAAGATTGGCAGGATCGTGTTATAAAATTGTAGACGATAACAAAGTGTGGTACTCAAGTTCAGAAATGCTTGAAAAATCCACAACTAAACGCTTGAATGATCCTTACCCATTTCCTAGTGATTTGCACCAATATACCCTTAAGAGTTGTCTCTCTGCTTCAGCTTGCCACTTGATTATAAGATCCACTTTGGGAGAGCAATTTTGAAATATGATCTTTAAAATAGTCACACCTCCTTTGCCATCACCAACAGCCATCCAATGCTCAAAACCGGTGGACTGCACTGATAGGCTATCCAGGAACAAATCCATGCAGATTATTTGAACTCCGTCACTCACATGGACCAATTGGTTCCATTTCACATTCCCAGATTCAGAAATCTGAACATGATACACAATACCATGATTTGTCGCAATGTATATCATATCATCAGAAGCAAACTGCAAGCAGCGTACATATTCACTTCTACTGCAAGAAAGTTAAAAGCAAGACTGTAAAAGACATGAAAGGGAAATTTTACAGGAAATTT
This sequence comes from Persicaria maculosa, assembly GCA_963922045.1. Taxonomy (NCBI): domain Eukaryota; kingdom Viridiplantae; phylum Streptophyta; class Magnoliopsida; order Caryophyllales; family Polygonaceae; genus Persicaria; species Persicaria maculosa. The sequence continues at coordinate 2,008,442 of OY998264.1, forward strand.
AAAAGGTAAAGGAAACAACAACAACAAGAACAACAAATGCCAATGTAGGACGTATCAATGTTATAGACACCCAAACCACTAGTCTTTATCACATATGAAGATCGCCAAATGTTCACATCAATATCTATTAGATGACTAACAGCAGGGTCGATCTTGGAGTAGAGAACAGGGTATTCATAAGATAATCACTTACACTGACCTTGAGCATGCGTAAGAAACATATTAAAAAACAGCAAGTTTATTCTGAGAATTTAGACTAACAGGAACAAATAACATAAAGACTGTCACTGACCTGTCCATAAACCCAGCAGACTCTGATGAATTTGGGAGAGAAAGTGTAAGGAATTCTTTCATTCCTTCAGTGGCCTCATCAAAGTTCTCTACACTCTTAGGCAAGGAGGTGCTGAGTTGACGAACTTTGATTGCAGAGTCAAACCCCGCAGTAACAAGAAGGGAATACTGTGGATCATACAAACATCGCCATATGCCCCTTCCTCTGCATGATAACAAATATATCCATCACCTGATTTAAAAAGTATAAGAGAAACTCAATCATAACTCCATTGAGTGTTAAATTGCTTCATTCCTGCATTCATGCATTGAACTAGTGGAGATATTCTAAATATCCAAGTCAGAAGACACATAAAGACAGAGAAGATACAAAGATAATCAAGACAATATTATTCTAATATTAAGATATAAACAGGTTGGAGTTATATCCTACTTTAAAAATGTAAGGTGAGTTTCATACAGCAGGAGTAATGGGAGAAAATGATTCATGAAACAAAAGGCAAAGCCAATAAACCAGTACAGAGAACGACATACAGAAGTGAAATGACCAAGGAAAAGCTCTAAATGCTTGATTTGAACTCAACTGTTGTTTGAATTTAGGATCATATGGATGCATGGATCCAAATTAAATTTCTGTACTTTGGCTATTTGGTAAAATGAGAGTTTCCCTTTCAATCAAATAAAGGAAAAGGAAAAGAAAAAGAAAAAATCATGGCTTTTCAATGGAGATTGTTTTCCATCAAACCAAATTTCAACTCACATGTGCTCCTTAACAATCTTCAGTTCACTACCATCTGATCCCCACAAGCGGCATGTACAGTCCTCTCCAGCAGTTACCATTAGCTTGCACCACAAACAACAAATAAATTATAAATAAATAACAGTATGAAAATGAACAAATCAACCTATTCTGACCAAATCATTTTTGAATGAATATGGAGCTTGGTGAACAGAGAACCATTTTATTCAAGCCAATAATCACAATAACGAAGGAACATGTGGAAATATAAAGCCAACAAGTGCCAAAGAGAAAAGGGAAAGCAACTGAAAAGATCAACAACAGGGCACTCAAAACATGTGGTGGCTTACAATGATATACTAGTGTAAAGCAACAGCAGTCAGATACAGATGCACAGCAAATGTGAGGAAATTACTGTGCAAATAAGAAAGTGCTTCTACAGGGAGCTTACAGAGTCAGATATGCAGCAGTCCCACACCCGAGCATTATGTCCGTATAGGACAAGACTGGATGAGAAAGCACTATCACAATTTGTTGAATCATCATCTGGATTTGTCTCTGCATCAATATTCCAGACTCGTGCACTGCAAATTATAAATCAATCTCCATCTACTGGAAATCCTTTTTTGGAATAGGGTAAACAGAAGGTGCACAAGAAAGTGGCATATCAATTTACCTGCGGTCATCAGAGACTGATACCAATTTGGATCCATCGGCAGACCAGGATATGCGAAATATTGATCCCTGATGCCCCAAAAGTCGACAGATTATACTGGCTGCATATTTTTGTGAATCGATCTGGAGAGTGGCTTCATATTGACTTCCACTTTCTGGATCTTTAGCTGTATTTGTTAGATGATTTGTGCAATTTTGAAGAATCACTTTCCATACAACAACCTGATTAAATAAAATTCAACTATCAGGAAATTACTGCCTCTTCAAAAATAATTTTTGTGCAGGTGAGTCAAGTGACAAGGCAATTGATAAGTAGAAGACATATAGCAATATAGATTACAAAACCTACTGCACATAATGCAAGGAAGTATAAAAATAATTACAAAAGCAAAATGACAGAGCAAGAGTTGAAAACCAAAAATTCCAAACTTCCAATCTCCTGACTAAAATAAAATTGTAAGATTTGTATCCTCTCTTAAGTGCAAAGTTATATGTGCTATTGCATTTTTTTGGACAATAATTGCTAAAGATAGTGGCATCTTAAGATCATAAACTGCTTAATATGTGCTTACCTCATTAAAAATAGTTCCTGCAGCAACACGGAGAGATTCAAGTTCGTGACCCCATAATCGCATTGAGTAAAGAAGACATTTCTCTGTAATTTGAGTGAACAAAAGAATTGAGAGTATAAACAAGATGAATTCTCACATAAACTTAATATAAGTAAACAAGAGCAAGCATTTGAAAATTTGAAAAATAGAAGATAAAAACAAGGCCAAGGGCAACAATTAGAGAGAACGAACCTGAACATTTAACTTGAAGCTCTACAGATGATGCTAAAACGTTCCAGATATGGACAGAATTATCACTACAACCTACAGCAAGACATTGGCATCCATTTTCACCCTACAAAAACCAGCAAGAGTGAAGTCAGGAAAACAAAGTCAGTAGACCAGTGATCTGAAAACCATATCCAACAACCACAATTTCCAATCATGATTTCCAGTTGACCTTCAAAAAGGACACATCGAGGACCCAATGACTAAACCTAGGCAGCAACTGCAACAGTGGCATATCAATTAAGACATCAAATTGGCCTTCAGATTTCGACACCAACTCGAATCGAAGGGCGAATACTTTCACTCTCCTCTCCCCGTAAACAACAATCTTAGCAGAAACCGGGGCTTGCAGCTGATCTTCTACAGACTCCACGACACCACAAGAAATTCCGTGGACACGAATACCTTCAAACACGTCAAACGATGTCAGCAGCCTCCCCGAGTTCAAGTCGAATAGCAAAATCTGTGATCCCGTTCCTGTTTAAAACAAAAGGCTTGGAATTAGTGCAGAGTGTGCAGATTTCAGCAATGGTTTTCGCCATTTTTACAGCTTCAGGGCCGAAAGAGATGAGTACCGGCGAGGAGATAAGGAAGAGGCGAGAAGTAGGGAGGGAGCGGGAGAAAAGAGACAGCTGATATTTCACCGAAGTACTGACTCCTCTCCAAACTCCATTTGATCGAATCCGCCATTGTTTGTGGAGATTAAAGAACGGCGATGGATTTGAGCAGTTGCAACTGGCAAACTCGCAAGCTCAGGGAAACCCAGCAAGGGTTTATGCAATCTAGTGGTTTATAAAAAACAACCCGCTAAATAAGACAATTTGCCAAAAACTACCCGCAAAGTTCAAAATTAGCAAAAACGATCTATTAAATTCCAACGTGCAAATCAACAAAAAATACCATTTATTTATTATTAATTTTTTTATGTCATTTATGAATTTTAAAATTGAGTAGTCCACCAATGGAGAGATGATGATTCAACAAATTTTGATTGCTAGTTTTGGTAGAGTTGTGATCGTGAATGTATGATTTAGGTTGTGTTTTCTAGTAGATGAAATTTTAAGGGGTAGTGATTATTTTACGAGGGGGATGGAGATTATTTATGGGGATTAAGAGGATGAGAATTATTTTGACAAAATAACCCCATATGTGTTTTGATGATAAAAGATTATTTGTGAAAGTTATAATGTGAAATATCACTTTACCCTCGCATCCTATTTTCAACCTTAGCCAAATGTGGGGTTGTTTCAGTTTCGAGGAGAGAACACAGCAATGCTAAAATCGCATCCGAGCTCGAGGAGGACCACCAGATCTCACACCTGAACACCACCACCACCTTCGACGAAGCCCCCCCCCCCCCCAACGCCCCGGGTGATCAGCTCCATCGTCGTTAACCACCGTGGATAGACCAATTAATTGATATGTGAGTCTGAAATCCGCCATGGACAGTCGTGGAGCGGTTGTTGCGTGGCTATTGCGATTCATCGTCGGCGATTTCGAGCAAAAGAAGGAGGGCGCCTTCTTCATTCGTGTGTCGTGGATGGTCGGTCCGGTTGTGTGGTGCGGGCTATTGGTTGTTCGTGGGGTGTGAACCAGTTTGTGATGGGGCTATGGATGAGTCTGGCTCCTTCTGCAGGTTCGTATGGAGTACTGTTGAGTCTGACTGTTGTGTGGCGTCGTCCTGGCCTCATTTTGGTGAGTCGCTTTTGCCTCATTGCTGAAGCGTGCCCTTCTATCCGTTTTTTTGGTTATGGTGATGACAATTTGGTGAAGGATAGTGCCGGTCTTCTGGGGTTGCGTTGGTTGTTTGTGTCGTCTTCCTCATTAATGTGGTTTGGCGTTACATAGTGGCGACTTGGTGCGATTATTCAGCAGCGTTTGGGTCTGTTACCGTTGTCATGAGATTTCGAATGAAGTTGCTATTGTAACAATTATTGCGCTGGGCTTCGATGGAGATTTTGTTAAAAGGTGGGTTAGGAGTTTTTTTGGGTGCATTTGGCTGGCTATGTCCACTCGGGGCTCAAATTATTGTTGCCCGTTTCTTCTTGTATCGTGCCACTATGTCTTGATCCGGGTGACGGGAGGTTTTTTTTTTTTGTGTGTGTGTGCAGGAGCCAGGAGGGTTGAATGGAACGCTCCTCTTTTTAGTTCTTGGTGTACTTTTCGATCCACTTGAAGTTGGCTTGTTTGTTCGCTGCTTGGGTTGGATATGGTTGGCCACGATGTTCACATAGGTGTTGGGCGGCTCTTGTATGGTGCAACATCCTCTCTCCTCATGTTGGTCAGTGCACCTTTAAGAATGACTTGCACTTGTTGTTGGTCATGGCGGGAGTTGGTTGTGGTTGGTTCTTGTCGACTTGAGTTGTTCGTTTTTCCGTGTGGTTCTTGTCGACTGGAGTTGTTCGTTTTTCCGTGCTCCACTTGTTTTTTTGCGGGCTTTTGCATTCAGATGTTGCTCGTATATGGCTCCTCCCCTTTCACTCCTACTTGCAAAGTACTTTGGCATCAAACTTCAAGAAAAACACTTTCAAGTTGATCGTGAGATGAGAGCTGGATTTAATGGGGTCTTTTTGTATTGCCGTGCGCGGGAGAGGTTTGGGATCGGGCGCATTTCAACTTTCTTTTGGCTTGGGTGCACTTGTGTGTCATGGTGATGTGTGGGTACAATTTCTGTGAGGATTATTAGTTGTATTTGAGTATGCCCTCTTGGTATTAGGTACTTGAGGATGTCTGGCGTCATTTTGTAGGTTAGTGGTTTAAGTGGTTGTAACCATTCCGGAATGGTTCAATCGGAAATGACTTTTGGGTAGTACCCAAAAGTTCCCGCTTTGAACCCCGGATGACTACTCTTTATTTATCAAATTCAAGGTTTAAGTGGTTGTGTGATTTTATTGTAAGATTTTGTGGGCTCTCCCTTGCTATGGTCTTACTTTTGTACCTTGACTTTTGCCACTTATCTATATATTTACCTATTCAGAGTTATATTTTATAAAATATTACCTTTTAATGTTTAAAAATTTAAATACATTATTTTCAAGATACAAACTTATAAACATATATAAAAATAGATATTTAGAATATGAATATAATTTTTTTTCTAAAATTAAATAAAGGCTTAAATAATTTAATGTTAAGTAGAATAGACGGTAGAGTATGAAGTAAAGTAGAGATCTTGATTGGCCTAAATGTTAGGGAGAAAAAATAATTTCTGAAAAACAAGGACATAAAATACAATTTCATCTTCCAAACCCTATTTATAATGCAGCAATTTCTCATCCCAATCACTCTACAGAAACTTCAAATCAATGGCTTCCTATAAGAAATTCGAAGTGAGAACCCGAAAACCCGATCCGAAATCCGCAGCACTCCTCGTGATCGATATGCAGAACAAATTCTCCGCCATCGCCGAGCCAATCCTCGCTCCAATCAGAACCACAATCGACCTCTGCCGCCGCGCCGGCGTACCCGTGATCTACACGCGCCACCGCCACACCTCCCCGGCCGACGACGCCCTGATGGCGGAGTGGTGGGACGGGGACCTCATCCTCGAGGGGACGCCCGAGTCGGAGCTCCTGGCCGAGGTGGGGCCCAGGGAGGGGGAGGCTGTGGTGGGGAAGAGCAAGTACGGCGCGTTCGGTGGGACCGACCTGGAGACGAAGCTCCGGGAGGTCGGGGCGAAGGAGGTGATCGTGACGGGCGTGATGACGAACCTCTGCTGCGAGACGACGGCGAGGGAGGCGTTCGGGAGGGGGTTTAGGGTTTTCTTCTCGACGGATGCGACGGCGACTTCGTCGCAGGAGCTCCATGAGGCCACCTTGATGAATATGGCTTATGGTTTTGCTTATTTGGTCGATTGCTCTAGGCTCAACGATGCTTTCTTTGGGAGCTCTTTTGCCTAATTGCATCGGATTTATGCAACACTCGGATGATTTTGCGGTTTTGCCTGCTTAATGCGACGAATGAGCCTGATGATTTTGCCTGCTTAATGCGACGAATGAGCCTTTTCTCTAATGTGACGTATCAGGTGTTCTGTTATAATAGTGTTTTTAACTTAATGTTAAAGAGTGTTCTATATATGTCGAACTACTCAAGAAAAGTATGTGTTCTATTGTAAGATTGTGTTTTGTGCTTGTAAGAGTGGGTGTATTTTAATCATGTATTCGATCTTATGTGAAGTGTAATACTACGTAGTGTTTTATATATGGAATGTTGGAATGCTCTCGATGATCTTCGAATGGCTGCAAACTAGCCAAGGACATTGGCATGGATGTTGTATAAGGCAACGACAATCAATAACAACTCTACAATGGATGGAGTGAGGCATCGACAAGTACCTTCATCGCAGCCATACATGAAGCAAAACCGACTTCAATCTTGGGCTTCTAAGGGAATGCAGAGATCACAATAAGGGCAAACACAAGAAAACCGCGCTACCATGTAAAACAAGCAAAAATTGTAGTTTGATATAAACCAACACAAATCAACCATATGATGAAAAGTTGAAAACCCGGGTTCTTGAACAGTTCTATTTGCGATAGTGATGACATTTGTTGTACCTTAGGCGACGACAAGATTACTGACCAAAAAAAAGTTGATAATCAGCCACAGCATTGCTTCTTTGGAGTTCCAAAAGTATAGGTTCTTGGCAATCCGAAAAAAGGATTACTTTTTTTGAGTCCCGAAAAGTTTCTGACCACCTCCACCTCGCCATACACCGCGAACAGGTACAGCTGCATTTGAGCTCTGGCTATCGGATGCGTCATCTGCTGAATCTTGGATTGGATCATTGGCGGGGTTTCTCAGATCTAGAAGGGCTGCAACCGAGCCATCGCCCAGGCGAGCTCTGTGAAATTTTGATGTCTTTTTACCTTTTTTGCTTCCTCCTCCGTCTCCAGATGGCTTACTACTTCCACCATTAGATGGAGCGTCATTCTGGGCCGACCACTCTCCTGAATTCGCCTGTGACTTCCCTTTTGAGGCTCGATACCCATCCTTCTCTAGCACCTCAACCTCACCTTCGGATTGCCTGTAGCTAGTTTGCAATCTCCTTACAGTTTCGAGGATGTTGTCTGCCAACGCATCCTTCGGCCTGCTGCTTTCAGCATCTATAACCTTCTTCCCTTTAGCCGACTTAGAATTATTCTTCTTTTCCTTCACCGGAAAGCTATCATTGCCCCAAAACATGTCCTGAGATTCATTACTGTTCAAAGTAGAGTTATAAGCATCAACTAGTTCCTTTTGCTTCTGAGGATCTGGGCACAACTTTGCCAAGTCGGGAACAAGATGCAGCAACCCAAACTGCATGGCATAGTCCAAGTAAGCAAATGTGTCAATAGAACCCTGCCGATATTCCTGCGAGATGTCTTTGAAAGCAGCATATTTGTCCTCGTCAAAATCAAGTGCGGTGCGAATCCTCTCTACCAACGACTTGTTTGCAGTGTGAACACTTTCCACTTTCACATTCTGACTACTACTACTACTACCACCGGACCTTTGAGCTTGTGCACTCGAAACTGGAGGGAAATCAGAATCAGGGTCAAAAGATCCACTTTCCCCCAGGCTAGAAGCAGATGTTGAATGCTTTAACCTACCATTGCTGCTAGGATTTCTGGAACTCGAGGATCCACCCCAGGTAGGTCCATTGTTAATCACTGGCCGAGCATGCACAGAACCAGCATAGCTAGATGGATTGGGCACAGTAGGTGCCGTAACAGTGGGTTGGCTATAGCCAGGCACTGATGCGTTATTCACCATGGGTCGGGAGTATACTGAGCTAACTGGTGGAAAGGAGGGTCCACGATTTGCACCAGGCCAAGCTTGGGCCACAGTCACCTTCGTTTTATTTTTCTTTTGACGCAAGCGTGCAGCCATTGTATTCTGGGGCAAGCCATTTCCATCCTGCTGGGGTCTTTGTTGTCCATTGCTGGGTGGTGCGGAAAGAGGAGGAAAGGAAGATTCTCTAATAGGTCCACTGGTGTAGTTGTGCGACAATGCCTGAAGATACCTTGAAGGAGGGTCTGAATCAACCGCAAGTGATTCAAGTGATGGAACAAGAGGATCAAGGAGACTTATTTCTTCATCACCAAAGGTTTGTTGAGTAGTGGAAGATGAGGGCAGAGGATCAGGTAATCTACTCCCTGCATTAGCACTTTCCAAACTAGCTTGAATAGCCTGGCTAAGCTGACTGTTCGGAGATAAATCTCTGTGGAAGGTTCTCCCTCTTCCACGCCGAGACCCTGATTCATTATTCCTTCGATATCTGAAACTAGTAGGTATCTGTAAGCAAAAACCACGTGTAGGTAAATAGATCACAGAAAGCATGAGGGAGTATTTTCCTAGCTCTCCAAAGTTAACAAAGTTTTGGGTAGACTCCAGTAGAGATTCGATAAAGAAAGAAATAACTACTCTCTCAAAATTAGTTTCCAAATGGGAAAGAGAGAAAACACTGATCTAAAGCATGGGAGCTGACCTGTAGAGCAGAATTACGCTTTGATCTCGACATGCGACCTCCATGCTCCAAAGCATTATGCCTCTTCATTGCAATAAACAATAATCCAAGGGGGGCATCAGAACATGAGAAACAGTATAGCAAGTTGAATCAAATTGATGTGCATCATTTCAGAAAAGATGAAAAATTGTCATTATTATTCCAACACTCTCAATGCAGATGTAACCTTAAGTTCAGCTTCAGATTGGAACACAATGAACTTCTTTGCAAGGCATCCGTCGTCTTCACACAGGTAGTGATCCTGCCGGAAGTGTATCTGTAGCAACAGATCTATTTATGAGAACAGGGATCCTAAAAAACATATGTAATAAGCCGTATGTATTTGGTCAAACGGCTATTTCTTACCTCCAAGTCATCATAATTTCTGTAGTATTCAAATTGCCCAGGGTTCTGCCTGCATTCAATAGAGATCGATAAAAATCAATGCATATTTTCTATTATGAAGCGCTACAGCAAAACCAAAGAAACAAGACTACTTTATTAGCATTAACATATGCCAATGTCTCACCTTTGGCACATATGGCAGGTATAGTGTTCAGTTGACATATGTGTATATAGCTCATTATCTCCATAAAATGGGGTTCGACAAAATTCACAAGTGGGATGACCCATGAAACCACCTCTCTCACTTTCAGTGCCATCAACCTCAGAGTCACCAGTGCTTATATGCTGATTCAGCTGTGCTTTAGTGTAAAGCTTTTGTTCGCATATAAAAACCTACTCCAATACAAAATGTAAATGACTATTAGTAAACAGAAATTAAACCATGCCAGTATCAAGTTCTCAAAAGAGGAATTTCATGTGCACCATAGAAAAAATATAAATAACACACATCATCTATGAATTGAAAATCAAAGAAGAACAAAAAAGTTTTGTCTGGTCTCATCCCATGATACATTATTATAAAATGCCAGAGATCATATATAAAAACCACCAAAAACTAGCCCTAAAAAAACTAACAGTCAACAATGCACTCCGCCTTCGACCCCAAAATGCCTACTGTTTAGATAACTGATGGAACAAAATCCATGTGAAAGGAGTTATCATAACCGGGTAAGCAAATTTCTACAGACGCTGACAAATAGGATTTAGATATTTCTACCCAGAACGACTGACATATAGGTTTTAGACAACAGTTCCCACCACAAAGAAATGCTCCAACACAAAAGGTGAAATCATGGATAAAACAGCTCAAAACAAAAATCCTTCACAGTAGGGTAAACATTGCGATGAATTTCACAAGCACGCAAAAGGTAAAGTGAGTGACACCACAGGATAAAGTTCTTGAAGAACTACCTTTCTGCCTTCCAAACAAAGCCTACACATCACTAGCCGGTGTCTATGGAACAAGTGACCCTTCAGTTGTTCAAGGCTCCGGAATTTAGCCTTTTTCCTACCGCCCTCATTCTGATGTTCCTCCTTGTCACAAACACTACATGAGAAGGTGCACATTGCCTTGATCATCCTGTAGTGATCAACGTCATCGAAAAAGGCTTGTGTTGCTTCATGATACCAGTAGCGTCCGATTTGACCTTCCCTTACCTCTACTGGAAGGGATGAGAAGTCAATATTTTTAGTATAATCTCCCAATGCCTGCAAATAAACAGGAGAAAAAAAGAGTTACCCCGATTGAGAATTTCTAGCAAACCCTAACCTAATCAAATTCAGAGGATAAATTGCAATCAAGCAAGACCTTGGTGACGAAGATGAGAGCGCAATCGGATTTGCAGATGCAACAGCGACGATCATCGCAGACATTGCGAAGACGCACGACACAGGTAGAGCAAACGTCCCGATGCGCGCACGGCCCATAAGCCACCCACTCGAGAGGCTCGGCGCAAACAACACAACAATCGTCCATCGTCTCTTCTGGATTGGATTCAACGCTTGTCGGAGGAACGAAATCGGACGGATCTAGGGATTGGAGATGGATAACAGCAGAAATCGATCGATTAGAAGCCGGAAACCCCTAGGGTTTCAGAAAAAAAGCCAAAATCGAGGGAAATCCGATCGATAGCGGGTGGCGATCTCAATCGCACGAGCACGAATCGAGGAATCCGGCAGTTGAATGAGCGATTAAGCCAGAGGAGATTGGGAGTTCCACCGCCACCAACCCACAAAAACAATAGGGTCTGCCGTTCGGCTATCAAGTAATCCCTGGTTCAAATTTATTTGCCACGGGTTCTTTAGGAGTCGTTTGGTTCGGGAAAGGGAAAGGGAGTAGGAAACCCTCTATTCCGTTTTCTACTGTTTGGTTGGCGTGACGTCATCATTATAAACGTCGGCCCAAGAAAACAGAGAGTTTGACGGCCGTCATATAAGAACCAAAATAGAAAAAAGAAAAAAAAAAGAAGGAAAGAGGAAATCCGCCGTAAAGATGACAATTTCACCCGCACCGCACCCGACTGGCCGACTCGAAGAATACTAAAAACCTCGTATTTTGACATAAGGCAAAAATCGATCATGCATTCATGACCCCTCCGGGCAAATAAATCTGCATTGTCATTCAAATCTGACCCATCCGCGAGATTATAGAAGGATGATGCTATATGCACTGAGTATAGATACGATATGCACTCAACACGAACGGATCCTAAATCTGTTTGAACCTCAAACTTGACACGTGTCCAACGTTAAATACGTTTGACATTAAAAAATTAATGAACGAATCTTTAATCCGTCCGTTTTAAATTATTTTAAAAAAGTTTGAAACTTAAGGGAAAAAAAACAAACGAATCAATGATCATTTGACACAATTTTTTTTAATTTTTTTTCAAAAAATTTCAACCTTTGTTTTAGAACAAACCCCTGAACGGATACCGTTAGTCATTCCTTACTTTTTTAATGTCAAATGAATTTAATGTTGAATACGTGTCAAAACTGAGGGTCAAACGGATCTATGATCCATTCATGTTGAGTGCATATAACACATATAACACATGTGCTCGGTGCATATAACCTTTCCGTTACAAAAATCAGAAAGAATTGAAAATTCAAATCAGGCAAGCTCTGTTGCTTAACAACTGCATACATTGTTTACGGGCCTCAAAATAATAACAGCAATAAGTTCTTGGACTCAAAATTTGATATCTAATAAGAGCAACTCGGCTCTAGATGCAGCAATGCTTAGCTACAAGTAAATGGTTTTCCGGAGATATCCTCGAGGGTACGTAGTTGACGAGTGCAGCTTCTAGGCCACGCTCCTTAACCCACTTCAATCTCCCCATGTCAATGATATCCTTGCACTTGAACCCCACTGCAGCTCTGTCCGTTGCGTTCATCTTCTTGATCTCCTCTAACCCGCTTGAGTTCTCATTGTGTTCGCCTTCATTACCACTGCAATGACACAATTTTGAGACCACTTGTTAGTAGCTTCTTAAGATGAATCACTTGTCATTGATTCTGAAAATGAATGAATGGAGTATCACGTGTTAGGCAATGATTCAGTGGTTTCGCTATCTTCAGGTGCTCCAACATCCGAGCCATGTTTTGCGTCTACTGCCCAGCTAGTGAACCACGTCATTGCGTGGAAGTCTTCTTTGCTGATCCCCAGACTCGATAGATAAGCTTTATCTGTCGCGTAAAGTCCCCAGTGAGAATAAGTAAAAACGCGCAATAAATGGAGAAACGGGTCACTTGACTCACTTGTGTAGTGTTTCCACTGGCAAAGATGATGGCAGCATGTGGCCACAGCAAGGCCAGATAGCCGAGGACCAGCGCCTTGTTCAGTGCCATTGTTGCTGAGACAACATCTTAGTGTTAAATCTGCAGCATTTATAGTCACAAACATTACCTTCAACAACATGGATCAGAGGAGGTCACACATCATATAAAATGAAATGGGGATGCAACAATTTCGGTCACCTGTTGCAGGTCCACACAGATGTTTACCAATGGCCAAGTAAGGAACTCCCCTCAATGAATCCACGGCATTAAGATTCAAGTCTTCAACTGCATGATATCGATAAATTCCATACAAAAGTCACCAAATAATAGTTGTTGGAAAGAGCCAAATAAAATATCAGAGGGTCTAACGCAGTGCATTTGTTCAACATGGAACACAAGTGTTTCCATTTTTATACTAATGTCCTTCGGAATTTATAGTAATTACAAAATCATCAAAAACCTACCGTTGAGATTTGAATCCCATAGGAAAATTGAAGCCGAGAATAGCAGGAATTAAAATGAGAAGGATATAAGCAGCTAATGCAACAGGTTGTGAAAATTGTGAACATATAAGCAAAACCCACGAGTTCCATGTCTCGTGTAATCCATAATAATGCAAACATCAACATCAAAATAAGCTCTGATATATATATCTTACTGTCAATTCGTAATCGCTCCAACTGCATACAATCTTTCTGTCTCAGGCTCCGATCTGCCTAGAAGTAACATTAAGAAAAAGACAATTCAGACTCCCTCCAATTAGTCTTAAAACACAATCAAATTCATATGAAAACACAACATAGATAGGTGCCTCCGAAATCTTACTAACCTTCAGCTTGTACGCCTTCCGTTCAACTAAAAGGACCCTCTCTATCCCGTAACAATCTGCTAGTGTTTGTGTCAAGTAACCCCTCCCGGCACCAAACTCAATAACTGCAGGGACGTCATTTCGACCTTCACATGACGCTGGAGAATCCAAGTGATCCCCTTTCGACGTCTTCAAATAGTTCTTCAACACCCCAAATTCCTCTAGATTCCCAAGAATTGATGCCTGTTGCAGGACATGTTTCTCTTCATAAGGTATCTTCCTGCCACCAACAACCAACAATCGAAATAATTCATCCATCCCTATGTAGCTAAATACAACAAGGTCCTTTTTTTTCTGGCAATGGGCTGATCACACAAGATAATAGAAATGAAACATTCCCAAATTATGTATTTAACCTGGCCTATTCCACTATGTTATCCATGGAAAGAGGGTTCCATACCGGTCAACTTCGCCTTTGATCCACATATCACAAGCCATTGGGGCTTTATAAGAATCCGGGATATCACAACAAATGGATTGATGAACAGCCATGAGTTTGTTCAGTAAGTTGGTGAATTGAAGAGCTGTCATAGAGTACACAGCCTTCCTTTTCAATTCAGAACTTACATCTTCTTCTTTAACTCCTTCCAATTCATTGGCACAACCACAATTAATCCCCTTTTGATAATAAGGCTGAGCTGATAAAGATTGAGCTTGTTTCAGAAATGGGCATTTCTTTATATGCTTCTTTAGCTTCTCATTCAGCACAGAACTATAAAAGTAACACCCACCAAAAGAAACCAAATCAAATACTGAAATATCTGAGCAAAGAAAAAAATAAAAATTGAAAAGGGAGAGTGATTGATTTACTGTGATGGGTCAATTGGGCAAGGCACCCATTGGCCATCCTCTCTCTTTACATGGTTTCCACAAAACCTAATTTTGGGGGATGAACACAGAAATTAGCAATTAACAAAGCAAGTGCGGAACTGTAAAACCGGAAATCAGAGAGTAATACAAACAAGGAACCATCCAGAGGTGAGTTTGCACAGAATCTCCTCTTCTTGGCCACCCAAAATTTGCACTTTTCCTTGTCCATCTTCTCTTCAATTTCTTCCCAGCCTCGGCTTAATGCCGCCGGTTTCCCCTCTTTCGGCGGCGCCGGTGGGTGTTCGGGTGGAGGTTACCAGGATCGAGTTAAGCCCAGGCCCAATAATTATGGGCATCAAGCCCATTTAAGAGATCTTCATATCTGAGCAAATTGCAATAGATAATCCAACTTTATGGATAGTTATAAAAATAAACGAAAAATAAACGGTTTTTATATGATATGCCTCGAGGTAGGGGTGTTATTCGAGCTGAACGAGCCGAGCTTGACATGTTCAAGCTTGGTTCGTTTGTTAAACGAGCTTGAGCTGAGCCGAGTCTAATTTTTAAATGAGCTTTTTATTTTGTTCAAGCTTGGCTTGTATAGGAAATGAACGAGCTCGAGCCGAGCTTTTTTCGAGCTTTAAGTAGTTCTGCTTTGTTATAACATGTTAACTTAAAGGAAATTTTAGAAATTCCATAGAATTCGAGCTATTCGAGCTTTATTCGAACGAGTCGAGCTTTCAACCGAGCTTAAAATTTTGTTCAAGCTCGGCTTGTTTAAATAAGTGAGCGAGCTCGAGTCGAGCTTTTTCGAGCCGATCCCGAGCCGAGTTCGAGCTGTTTAGTTCATATAACAGCCCTACCTCGAGGAATAGAATAAGAAGACAAATTGAAAAATATTTTTTTCTAGATACACCTGATTTAGCAATTTTTAGATTAGCAGGTTTTCTATTCTATGCCCAAGGGTATAGGATAATAACTTCAATCGGAAAAGATTCCCCAAATTTAAATTATTTTTAGTTGTTCTTAACATTGTTTTCCTAGAATTGCTTCTTTATTTGGTAGGAAATCTTTCTCGATGAAGGTTTTTTTATCATATGCCACTGGGACATAAAGTAGAAAGACCGTTAAATTAGATTATGAGCCATTTATTTTAGGGTTTTCTTTCATATGCACTTAGAACACACAATAACATTATCATGTAATAAGTTACATAAATTAGGCACACGTATTGCATAACATCGTCCTTAACGTTGATTTTAACCAATCATCAGTACGTCCAGTGAGATGAGGTATGACCGTATGAGGATCCTTATAACTTCGACGTTTGTTCAGAGGACTTCTATATCTATAGTACCCGATCTAAATGTAGATTGACTCCAGCTAATCGAATGGAGTGAGAGGTTTAAAAAAATGTTGATTTTATCTACATTTAGTCTTTTAAAAATGCCAATAACACGCTACTGAGTTTGAATGAACATAAACTTGATAAAAGTGATCATTAGTAAGATATTGGAGTGATCTAAATGTAGGTTGACTCAAGCATTGGGGGCTGATGATTCGATTGACCCGAGTTACATACTACATGACAGATGATTCTAGTGACCTGAATTACATGATATCCAATGCCATTGATGAATTGAAGATGCATTCATGGCTACTTGAGTAAATCAATTTGCTGTCAAATTACATCAACCTCTATGTTGATCCTTTCCTATGATGTGCAAATCAGCTGGTTTACCCTTTACAGGCTTTGATATATATAGACTATGAATCGGCCTAGCTAACCACGGATGCATTGGGAGATAGTCTTGATAATGCCGATGACTTAGCCTTCACAAGAAGTATAAAGATTCCGTAGCATGGAATGTGGAATGCCGCCAACCCGATATACCTGCAAGAGAAGACAACCAGTTCCATCATTTATAGCGAAATTCGGGTTGGGATGGGATTTTAGTTGAAGTTTTACCATAATGGTGCCCAAGGAGTTGCAAGCTCGAGGAAAGGGTACGGCCACCTGTGAGGTAAGCTTAAACAGGTGAGCAAATCTGGCTTCTATTGCCACAGCCGAAATGATTGTATAGTATAGAGAAGAAGACTGACTCACCATGTGAAACCACAAGCATGAAGAACCCATTGGAAAAGAATGTACACCACACTCCATAGTGCAAAATATGCGAATCCAAACCACTCGAATGGCTGAAATGGGATTCAAATGAACCATGTCAATTGGAAACTTGCTAAAGGCGGCAAGGAAGGCGAAACTATAGATAGATCCTGATACTCACAAGGTCATTGAGGGCGGTGTCAATGATCAGGAAGACAGCATTCAGAGAGTGGATGAGCCCACGCAACTGGCAAGCGATAAACGCAAGGATGAAGTTACAACCAATGTACCCATCCCAAGATATTCGGCATAGGATATAAAATGAATAGACTGATGCAATGTTTCATATGTTCGAATGGGAAGAACACTCACTAGGGTGACCTTAAAAGATTTTCCGGATAGAAATGGGACTAGTACACACCAAAACACTATGTCTGTAAGGATGACAGCACCTGCGGAAATCTGATAAAATGTACAAAGAAATTAGCTTCTCTAAAGAAAAAAATTCCTTGTGAACTACCAGGAAATCGAACTCCGGATTTGATGTGTTTAGCCTACAGATGACTAGATAGGTCATAGTTCAAAGCCGAACCCTAAAAACCAAGCAACAAAGAGAACACCTGATATATTGTGTGCATAAGATAGCCCAAGAATCGTGCTTGCTTTTTGTTTGGCAAATTTCTCGAGACATTCTCACGGGTTTTAAAATTTGTAGTAGTAGCTGAGCTTGTCATCTCCTCTGGCTCAGAGTTGAGGAATCCATCCTTTTCTTCGTCTTTAAGTGGACCTGTTTCCGCGTTAAACCAGCAACCCTGAGCAGATATGATGGTGCCAACCTACAGATAAAATGTCGCGAATTGCAAACAAGAATTTTAAAATTCACACAAGGATCATGAGATATAAAAAAGAACTAACAAATTTTTATAAGAACTATGACAGACATACCGCAAAATAAACCATAACTAATGTAAATGTCCACCTGCACATCAAAATCTAATCACATCAGCCACTGTTTTAAACCAATAAATCCTACACAGAAGCAAGAACTTCAAAATCATTAGCCAAATTGTTTCTCATCATCTTTGCTGTTACTTGACATACAATGAATGGTTGGTTTGCTTACAACAAACAACCAGTTTTCTTCGAGTAGCAAATCACATTCCCCATTCCTGCATCATCATACAGCCCTTCATACCCATTCCTCATGCTGAAAACAGCCCTAAATCCCCTTTCTGATGTAGTTGCAAATTTAATGAAATTGGGTAACTAACACCTTTGGCTAAAGTATTAGTTTTGCCAATCAATTTCAAAATTAGGTCAATTTAGCAAATCACTCAAGCTGAAATCACCCAACTGCTATGTAAATTGAGTATAGAGGGGAAAAAAATCATACTGAGTGTAGAAATAGAAGGCGAAAAGACCATCAAAGGCAACAATCTGGCAGAGCAGAAAAGCCATGGAGAAGAAAGCAAAAGCCCTGTACAGGAAAAGCCATTTAGGGCTTAGGGCTTTCCAGCAAGGAACCCACAAACAGCCATAACCTAGAGGATCACCAGCTTTCAGCTTCTTCTTCCTTATCAGAATCCCACAGATTACAGCCGGGAGGGCGATTATGATCGCGCAAACAGGTACTTGCCATCTCCACCAGTAATCCAATCCCACTTCTTCGTCTGAATTTCCCATTTGAAAAATTGGGAAACCCTAAAACTGGTAGCTTGCGAATGCCCGAGCTGAGTTCACAGTTTCTTCGATGACAATGGATTGTTGGGGGTTTGATTTGCAGAGGGGTTTTGCTCGAAATCGGTGGATTTTGAAGGGTTGCAAAGGGTTCTGAAGATTGAAACTCTGGAAGTAAAGGCTTGATTGGTAAAGGAGGCGATTAAAAAGGTTGCAGCTTTAAATCGGGCAAAAGGATCTGATGAAGATGCCCAACAGGCAGCAGCTCTTTCTTCCGATTTCTGATCATATAGTCGTATCCATTTGATCAGGAGGAAGCATGATCATTGGTCAGAACCTCACAGGTGAATGAGGTGACACTTTGGCGAGTTGACTGGACCCATCCTCAGAAAAATGACCCAAAATTCAGTGAAAAATTAATTACTCCGCATCGATTATTGGTCGACCTAAACTCCTATCAATCCTATATGTATGTGTAGATTTGGCTCAACAGATCAATTGGGAATATTCTATTTTTAAAAAAAAATCAAACAAGCTAGGATATGTTCTTCAATTCAGTTGCTTCAACGGTAAGTCTCAACTGTTGTAACTCACCGAGTCTTGTTCATCTAGTTGAGTTGTTTGGATCATTAGGTTTTAGTAACAGTCTTTCTTTCAAATCGTTTCTCGATTGATTTGTAAGAACGATCTGAATACAAAGAGGGGAGAAAAAAGAATGTTTAATGTGTTGGTATATAAATTAGATTACAAGGGTCATGTATTCATGATCCATTGGCTTCGAAAGACTTGATGATCCTCAACCTCCTGCAAGACGACACGAACATGTCCCATGGCACGTCTCCAACAAGCATCCAGTCGCCGTCTTTATCTTCATAGCTCGGTGTGTAGCCTTCTCTCTCCGAGTATCGTCCAATTTTCACCTTGAACATGGTTTCCAACACCTCTAGCAACTCGCCATAGCCCTTGCAAGCCGAGAGATCGATCTTTCTTAGGTATGGAGCTCCATCCAAGTTTACTTTCACATATAACCCGAACCCATCGGATTTCTTATGCTGGAGATTGCTCTTCCTGTACGATTGGACCGGTGGCCACCCAACAATCTGTGCCCTGAAATGGTTTGCACAAAAAAAGTAAGATTTTGTTCTTGTTGAATGGAATTTCATGTAAATATAACCAATCAATCATGGCTACTTACTTTGTAGGAGGAGTGCTATCATCATCCATTTCTCGCGAGGATCTCTTCTTACTTTCGTTGCAAGTAGACGTGTTTGTTCGTTGCTCTGGCTCATTGCTCCCGGGGAGGGCTAAGCTCAACTCAGTCGCCTTGAGATTCATCCTACATTCGTCGTAGCTCTCTTGCCTGGCCATACTTGATCTTGTTGAATGTGATGCACTTTGCAATATATTTTTCTTATGTGATTTGTTTTGGAAGTTGTCAAGGAAAAACTATGTTATATATTAGGGAGATTGAATAAGGGGAGACAAAAATAAAGCAAGTATCTACTTGAACATATAATGAATGGTTCATATGAAACTTGTTGTGTCAACACACGAGGGATATGGGCCCGAACCCAAGTGTACATTCGCATCGTGCTAGCTAAGACCCCGCGGTGTGTTGCTCTTTGGTTAGGAGACCAAGGAAGGACATTGGAAGTGAGGGTGTTGATTGGTTTGGGGCAATGTGGCCCTAGGGTGAAATGGAGGGTGTGGATCGACGACCGTTGGATGTGGAGGAGATGACTAAGTGGTGATGAGTTTGTGTGATTGTCAAGTCCAAAACATTGATGATTTAAGATGGAGGTGATCATGTTGTGTTTGTGTAGGGGCCAAGTTTGCCTGAAGGCAAGACAACATCTCCATGTGAGGCTTTTTGTTTATGGAAGGAGTATGGCAACTTCTTTTGTGCTTTTCATGAATTGAATGAGTTGGGTGTGTCTCACCACTTTGTGGGGTGGCTTTTGTTTTTGAGTCTTGATTATGTATGAGTTGAGTTGAGTTGTTGTAAAGTTGGAATAACTTTCACACTCAAGTGAAGTGAACATGATTATGGTAGGTTTTCAAAGTACAATGTTAAATTTGACAATTTTGAATTTTGGTAATTTTGTTAAAAATCTTTGTAGAGAACTAAAAACATCACAATGTAATTTCATGATATCCGAATTTGATTTTACGAATTATATAGGAGGAATCATTTGGGAAAGCAAGACACGAATACAGAATGATACGGGGATACAACAACCTTCAAAAATATAGGATACGAACATGACAAGGAAATGAATCCTAAATTTGTGTTTCTGAACTTAAAGCAACATATACTATAAATACTATTTTGATGAACCCGTGACAAAATTTTACACCTAATATTCCAATTATATAAATTAAGATTTTAAAAAAATTAATCATAAACTTAAAATTAAAATCAATTAATACATAAGATAGACTAGATCCGAAAAAAAATCTAAAAAAAAGAGAGTAATGGGAGAAGGGACAAGTATCATGTAAAATATTAAGTTTTTATATATATATATTTTTAATAATTTCATACTTGTTACTATTAATTATGAATTTATAGAAATAAATTTTTAAAAAATTTAATATTTCATATAGTTTTTATCATTCTAAAAAACGTGCATGAATAGTAAACGACAAGTTTTAATTAACAGAGGGAGTAAGTTGTAAGCAATTTCTAGTTAAATTAGATCACTCATGGTAACAAAACTAAAAGAGATCTAATTTTATTTATTTATTTTATAATCGATGCTAATTCTAAACTTACATTTGACTAATTCTCGAAATGAAACTACCATGTAAATCGCGAGATATACCACAACTGATCAGAGTAGAAAAGAAATATAGACTCTCACTTTATTTCTCATTAAAATGGAACTCACATGGTTTAGTTTGCAGTATAACAATTTCACGTCTCTTTTAACACATTGTGCTATATATGCCCCATAGACAGATCTACTAAGTTAGGTTGTCCCATGGAAAGCAAATTGTAAATGCTAAAAGTGTTAAAAGGTATGAATTACACACACAAGTGAGTGAGTGACAAGTGGGGCTTCAAAACAAAGACAACTTCCCAACTCTACAGGGCATACGGTTTAGTTCCATCTAGGCATCTACTATACCCGCCCGTACATTCTTGTTTTGAAAAACTTGATAGGAGTCTCATTTCATTTTTTTTTTAAATTACGAGGAGCCCACCTTCGGTGGTAAATCATGAGCACGTGATCCAACTGATAAGACCCACATACCATGTAAATCGGATTGTACTGATCGGCTCGACCCACTAATAGGGAGTAAGGTAAACCTTGGATTTTGACTGTAAAGTGGTAAAGCTTCTGCGACCGCCAAATTAATTAGTAAAGAAATATAGTGGTAGAAAATCTGGCATCATTTTTACTAAACCTTGTTTAACTTGGTAATGGTATAGTCTTGATTTTTAACAGACTCGTGATAATCTTATTTCGTAGAGAAACGGACAAACCGTTATGAAAAGAACAAAAAAATACAAGACAAATCAACAAAGACAATTACACCGCGAAAAACTAGAAAACGAATGCCGAAACTAGCAAAGGTGAACGATGTTGGAATCAGGACAATGTGAGCCATCTCTTCTGACAATTGGTAGAGGTAATACAGGGTATTCCTAGGGAACAAATATAGAGACCTCAGATTTGAATTCTGACGGTTGGTAGATGCAACACAGAGTATTCCTAGGGAACAAATATAGAGACCTCAGATTTAAAATCGGTTGTTAGCGAGCCGTCAAATCTCGATAACTTTATATTAAATGGGTGTTGAGCTGTGAAGATGGGAAATAGATAAATTTTATGTTTTGTATTTTTAGGTTTAATTTATAGAATTCTTTTGGGCCTTGAAAGATAATCAATTTAGCAAGAAAAGACCATGAATATCAAATAAGTACTGGGCTATGGGCTCGCATCAAAATGATACTTGGGCCTTTGAGCCCTTATTTTCGAGGCCCTTTCTGCAAACAAGAAAACACAAATAAATTGTCTTATTTATTTCTCATCTCGTTCTTTTTTTATTTGTAATGGAAAAATTGCATTATTTCAATAACCATACTATAATTATTTTCCTTCTTCTCCAATCTTTTAAGCAATATAGTATTTTCATATTTTCTAAATGATTAGTTGAGTTGCTGACATAGTTATTGACATGTGACACTCGATTGATCCGAGCTTCCACATTGCTTATTTAGAACTTTAGGTTCGGCAGCTATTGAGTAATGGTCAAGCAGAACATGAAATCTCTCAAATCTTTATCTTATATAAAAAAAATTCTTTAATTGTCTTAAAGCCTATTTAGTATCGATATTTAAATATCAAGATATCGATATCAGTATCGATATCAAGAAATCGGTATCGGTAGATATCTTGATATCAAGATATCGGTATCAAAATATCAGTATCTTTCTGATAAACACAAATAATTCCTAAAATAATTCAGGAATTATTTTGATAATTCAAATTATTCAAACTAGGTTCTTTAAAACATCTCATGTTAACTTACCTTCGATGGGATCACATGAAAATAAATTAGATATGTTTTTTATTTCATTTTTCTTCCCGTGAGAGAGAGCAAATGCCATCTTTGGCTGATTTTGTTGTTGTTGTTGTTGGTGATAGGAACACAATGAGAGGCGGACTAACATCTGTTTTAGCTCGTCTCATTTTAAAACAAAATAATAGATAAAAAAAATTAATAAAAAATTATTTATTTATTTATTCAATTAAGGATTTTGTTACTAAAAAATATACATATGAGAAAAAGTTAGACTTCTTAGCCCACTCAAATTTAATTTAGGGTTTTGTGCATAATTGGTGAGTGCATAATCACCTAAATTAATCTACATTTTTAGGGGGTCGCTAATTACCTGCATCATCCAAGTAATTTAATCTTATAATTATTGTGATTATAGTGCCACGATCGAACAATCATAAGGTTCCTCGTACCATAAAGAAACTTTATATGAATCGTATCTAACACATGATTACATCACTTATACTTTGTTTAGAATAAATTAATTTAGTAGTTCTATTTTCTATAGTGAGTTAGTGAATATAGTTAGGTTCTTTTGGAGGGAGTGGAATAAAGTACTATGTAGAGTCCCAATTCGGTGCAGTACTGCACCATCAATTTTCTTTTCTACTCACAAATTTTAATTTTAGGAAAAGAAAAAATTAATTAGGTTGGAGTAGACTCCACAAGAGGGGGCAATCTTTACCACTCACTCGTCTTTTGATGGTTAGGATTTTTTTAATTTCACCCTACAGTACTTGAGGGGAGCCACATCCTGAAGGCCGAGGGAACCTTGAGGATATATGATCCGTATAAAGCAAACGAGATAACCAAGAACTGTTAATAAGTATATCTTTTATTATGTGATATCTTACTTACCTAATTAGTTAGGATTTGATTACAATAAGACCACCCACAATGGTTTTGGGTAAAATGTACACATTTGCACAAGATGTGTAAAAATACACATCACTTTTTAGTCATTTGCTCCATTGGTGAAATGTGCATTTTTTACACACCATTCAAATACAATTCAATTAAAACAAAAAGGAAAATAAAATTATAAAAAAAATAAAACAATGAAATGGTCTTGCTTTTTGTAAAAGTTTTTGCACATGGGGAAGTGGTGTGATCAAATTTGCACATTACATGCTCAAATGTGTACATTTGCACACACCCAAAACAACCAATAGAACTAAAAAATGTCTAAAAAATACACATTTGCACATTTGCACACCACCATTGTAGATGGTCTAAGGATCGCTTGGCTCTGATACCATATAATTATATTGTAATTTGAGAGGAAGAAAATGATTCTGTATTAATTGATTATTAGAGTACATATATAGTTACAAAATTTGGGATCCCTGAAGATAGATAAGCCAAGCGATTCTTATCTAACCTAGGGAATTGATTCAAGTCCATAATCTCAAATTCTAATTATTTTTCAAGTAAAATGAGTTTAGAAACCAGAGTTATCTAAAATTTAAATATTTAATTTTGAATCACATTATTTCACTTTATTCATTTTGTATTAATTACATCAGTGCCATCTTCTACTCCACATTCCTATTGCACTTTATTCATATTGTATCACATACTCTATACATTGTATAATTAGACCCATAGTTTATTATTTCACATCTTTTTTAATTTCTGGATTCAAATTTGAGACTAAAATTTGCCTCATGAAAATCCTCTCCATTTTTATACCAGATTGTTAGGTAGCATCACATATCCATATGGAAGAGAACTAATATTTACTGATTTGCAAACTTAATTTCCAAATGAAATTGGCATCATAAAATCATTGAAAGAGAACAAAACCAATCCATCCAAGAGCTAGCTACTACATATAGATTTGTTCTAAAATGGTACAAGTTAGGCACTTCTACTTCCTTTATATTCTCAAAATTAGGCACTCTAATATTCCTTTGGTATAACATATACCCTCAAAGCTTTTTGTATGCCTAGGTCACAACAAGTAAATTAAAATGACAATCTAATTAAATGCTTGTATTATCAAACTCAAAATGACCCATTTCCCCATGTCTCCTCCTCCAAATTTGTGGTTGACAAAAGATTTAAGCCCACCATTTTGGATCATTCTAGACCTCCTATTACTCACATTGCTCAAATTAATTAGTGCTTAGTGGGAAATGCCATGATGACACCATAGTTCATGTTCTTATTCCCTTGATGATTGTAGATTTCACTCATTATAGCTAGCTTCCTTGAAGAATGAATTAACTGTATATCCTTGTTATATTTGATTATTTTGGTTATAATTTCACATTATAAAAATTATATTTATATTTTATACATTTATATTGATATGTTTATAAAATTCTAGTATAAAATATATGTTTTTATAAAAATATATATTTCAAAAAAATAGAAAAATTAATTTTTAATAAAATTTTAATCATCAATAATTTTTAAAACATAATTTTTCATAATAATAAAAGTTTATAAAAGTGTAATCTAAACTCTCTAAAAGATAATACAATAGTTTGGATTTGAAAGATTATTAAAGATAGAGATTAGCTTAAAGTTTGGTCAACTAATGTGTCCAATCCTAGCCTCTTCCAAGATGATAAAATGTGTCCTTTAATTTCCTTTCCTAGGCTTTCAATAGGATGTGTTATCAAGGGGTCATAGCATGAACTTGGATACAACCACAAATGACAAAGATACTGAAATCATTAAAAAGAAAAAAAACATTGAGAGTAAAAAGCTCCAAAAATCAAATCCAAGTGGTAGACATGATGAATGAAATCCACCAACCCTAGAAAAAAAAAGAGGTTTTATTTCTTGAAGGTCAATGGTGAAATATACACCGACTTAACCAAGTTCATGATCATCACCTAATAGCTAGATACAAAACAAAAAAAGGCAGAATTCTTAGGCTTTTTCAAGCTTTGCAAAACAATTCAGGCCTCTCCTTTTTCTTTGTTTACTGTTCAAATAAAGCAGCTTTTTAATAAATAAATAAATAAATAAATTGATTCGAGTTACCAGACACACATGGTGTAGTGAGAGATAAAAAATCAGTATCTGGAAAACTTCGAGAAGTACAACTCAAAGAAAAGCAAAATACATGACGAAGATAAACTCAAGTTACGGAAGAGAAATCGATGACAGAACAATGGCATAATCGTAAGTAACACTACAATAGTCAAGAGAGGTGACACGACGAGGAAAATAAGGGAGCTTTTTTTTTTGGAAAAAGGTAAGGTTTTGGGTGGTATCGGGCTCTGCTGGTCAACCACCCAAGAACGTCTCAGTGAGTAGCCGGATCTCCGAATGAGAAGTAAAATAGTCACTATCCAAGTATTGGCGTAAACGTGTCACTCTGTCCGCAACCTGGTTGACCTCACGGAAGATATGATGGCAACAAGCTTACTCAAAGGATTGGAGAAGGAGGTCTCCTATGGACATTTCCAAAGGCCATTGTAACGTTGATGACGGTCAAACTGTCACCTTCCACTCGATGTGCCGAAGCCCTAATTTTTTTGGGGCTACAAGTCCCAAGTGACAAGCCAAATAATTAAGGGAGCTTTTGATTTTGTAGCTTTGCCTAAGAAGTCAATTTTGTTTTATAGCTTTCTTCATGGATTGAAATATACCCTTTTCTATGACATGTGTTATCTACTTATCTGGTGATGTTTGATGGGTCTTTGGAGTTGCTTTGTAGGACTTATTTGAACTGGACAGATTCATCTGCACTCCTAAAGATCAATCCTTCACATTCAAAATGATAGAGGAACGAATTGAGTAGTTCTTTTGTGTACAATCATTCCCCTTATTGCGATCCAAGACAACTGTAATTGTCGCGCGATGATCAATATACATACAGGATTTAGATAACTATTTGAGATGTTTCATCGACTACTAAGATGACCTCCTGAGAAGTCCTCGTGTTGAAATGAGCTAGTGCGAGTTACCCACACAAAAAACCGAAGAAAGATATGATCTTTAAGGCAAATCTAGCTAGAATCTTAACATTACCGCTGCAGATTTCCAAACATACAGAAAGAGGATTGAGATTTTACATATTTATTACAACCACAATTTAAAACACATTCAAACATCTAAGGGATAAGCCAACCAAGTTTAACAGTTTTGCTATTTAGGTGTCAACTGTCAAGTGTTGCTTGGACTTTTACCGAGATTGGAAGGTCCGGCCCTTGGGCTGTATGCCCTTGGACTCAACTCGACGCGTAGCTCACCCACCCGGGGGCTGTATCCTGAGAGATGTGGGCTCTGTGGGGTTCTCGGATCCCTGACCGGAGTGGTAGTTGAGCTCGTGACCTTAGGACTGTGAAGGTGTCTAACCTCTCCTCTACTCCTTGTAACCATTTCATCCAGGAGCTCTCCCTCCTCAGCACAAGCCGGGGTGAAACCCAGCTCAGTCTCCTGCAACAGACAGCTCAGCTCAGTGGATCGTAGCAGCAAGGTCACTCTGTCAGTTACAATAAACTAAATGTACGCGTTGAGAGGTGTTACCGTCACAAGATTGAATGGAAGAGCCGGGGATTCTTCATACTCGGCTGCATCCAAGTCTTGAAGGTGGGCGCCTTTGAAAAACTTGGGCAGAATGTACTGCCTAACCGGAACGAGCAGCATGATCATCATAGGGAAAAGGACTCCTGCTATCGGAATCCATGTGATTCCGAAGCACACCAGCAAATACAATGTCTGGAAGATTGTGAAGAAGGCAATGGTCTTGAATGGCACGGTTTCGACAAAGGTGGCATGGTACTTCTCAAGAACTCTGCATCATAACACAACCATCATACAAAAAACTTGAAACAAAAAAAACTAAGTAAAAAATGTGATGTTTTTGAGTAACTTGCTTGTATCTTCTGCTTGGTGCAGTGAAGAGGAGTAGAATCCTTTCCCAGAACTGGTTACCGGGCAAGCTCTCGATGGCCATGAAAGCGAAGTAGCCCCAAAGAACCGATGTAGGAATCATCTTGAGGACGGGCATGGCTGCAACACATCCACCTACCATTGCAGACTGAAGGAGGTTGCTCAGCCGCTGTTCTTTCACCTCAACCGGTAAAAGATCATCGAGATCTTTGTCAACGTCGAAGACTGACTCATCAACCGGAGCATCAATGTGTCCCATGCTTTGTGCTGCTTGAATTGTTGACTCCTTCAGCTCCTTCAGTCCCTGGTAAAACAATTTCCTTGCAAGGTTTAGTTTACATGCCTTGCTGTTTCGTAGCAACAAGCCAACAACTGTGATCTTCGTATCATACCCGAGATGAGGACTCCTGGTAGACTAGCGGCGTCTGCATTTGTTGGTATGCTTCTTGCATTTTACCATATAGTTGGCCAAGACTTGAGTTCATTCTAATGCTTTTACGCGCAGTTGAAACAAGCCGGTTTCTTAGAAGCTGTTAAACATACACAAAGTGTCTATGGTTAATGAACAAGTTTTCAAACTTGTAGCAATTTGAAATGTACAGATAGTACCTGGTGTTTGAGTGTTGCGAGGCTCTTCGTGTGCATCGGAGATTGAGGAATCACTCCGTTTGCTGGAGGTATACCGATAAGTCCACACATTAAGGTCTGCAAAGGTTAGTTTGTCAGCAAAATTTACTGAGAAATTGAATACAATTCAATCAAACCAAGGGAAATGGCATACCAAGAACCCTAAAAGGAGCAAATCATAATGGAAAGAAGGTGGCTTCCTCAAGTTGAAGTCGCTCTGTTGAGCGAGCTGAGACGCGACACTGTGATCGAAGTAGTAGAGGACTGCAATCATGGTTGCTGGGATGAAAGCTCCGACAATGTAAACCACCGGAACATCAAGCATTTGCTGTTCGTATCAAGCATGAAACATCGGTTGTTTAGCCCTTAATAGCTACTATAGAAACTCAAACCATAAAACCAGCTGATGATTCGACATGCCTTGATAACGGTCCAGTTCTCGTATGCACCCGGTGACCAAGGATTGGGGCTATTAAGCCGACGAGGGATCCCATGTGGGACACTTCCTGATGGTATGTAGGAAACAGCAGTCCACACTAGAACCATAAGTGGCACACCATAGTCTGCTATGAAGCCTCTAAGCCAACCTTCAACGACAAAGCCAAAATCGAAGCAAAAGTTCAATACATATTTGATCTGATGCAAGTTACAATATTAAAGTTTGAATGGATTGATGACTGGGGTCGTCCCAAAACATAAGTCTGGTGAGGTTTCATCTTAAAATCAATTAGACAGGAATTCAGATAGGGATGCTGATTACCTGTCCCGTAACGCCATGACCTTGCTTTCCTGCTTTTTAGCCCGGTAAGCATGAGTCCGAATGATAGAACCAACGCAAACATTCCGTTTGCGAATCTCCATGAAGGTATAAACACTATCAAGTTCGGATTTTGTCGTTGAGGTACGTGGAACTCATTGATTAGTCCCTGAGAGAAACAAACCAAAGCCGATAAGGAACGATGAAACCCCTACATAACAACCGATTTTGACAGATAACTTCCATACAGCTCAACTACAACAACAATAACATCTCATTATATCCCACAGTGAATCGAGAGGGTGTTTTAGAGAGACCATTGACAAGAGACATAGAACCAAAAGATCAGTCAATATTTTCGCCTTGCCTTGATAGCTTGCTGCATGAAGAGCATTGCAATAAGAAGACCGAAAAGCTCTCCGGCCACACGGGTGAACCTGTTTATGATAGAGCAAGCCCCCAAGACGGCGAACAAGAACAGCAAGGCTGCTGTCCATACACAAACCCTGTGAAATTTTTCACCGAAATCACATGATAGGTAAAAACACATAATAAAGAGACCGGGTTTTCGCAGCTGTTAAGATGTGAAAGAACAAATATCCCACATCGGAAAGTAATGAAACTCACCATCCGCACCAAGCTAGAAACAGACTCCGGCCCAGATTAGACCGGTCCTTCGCGAAGTTGAACATGAATGTGTACATTATCACAGTGGGCTCTGCAACTCCAAGAATCAGCAAAGGCTGCCCTCCTATGATGGAGTGTATTATCCCACATACTGCAGTTGATGCTAATGTTTGAACTGCTGTCAAAACACCATCTGCCATCACAATACAGTAACACTAATTAACTTATTAACCCCCAAAAAAAGTAAAAAACTTTACAAAATTTTTTTTAAACAAAATAATTCAACCTATTTGCTCTTAACACCAATACCTGTATCTCTCTCCAGTTGCTCACCAAATGAAATGACAGGGATTGCAGAGGCAAAGAAGATGTAAGTGGTGGGAGCCAAAATCCTGAGTTGAAAAAAAAAAAGTTACAAAATTAAGGAAAACCCATGAATAAATTAACAAATAAAACCATGTAAAATTAGTAAAAAAAAATTTAAAAAAGGCAGAAAGGAAGATACCTGAATCCAGATTTGAAGCCACCAGTCCAGTCTTGCTTGTAGCACATAAGCCTGCCTTTGAGATCATTCTTGATCCCTCTGAAGGGGACAAATGTTTCCTCCATGGATGGGAGCTTGCTTCAAGATCTGATCAAGTCCAATCTTAGGAGCAAGAAAACCAGTAGCCAAATGGGTATCTTACATTTAAAGGGGAAATATCAAATACCCAGATGGGATCAGAGGCCAATTGAAGAAGGAAAAAAAGAAAAAACTGATAAGAGTTCAATGCCTTTGAAGATGATATAACAACTGCTGAGCTAGATATGTGTATTTATTTATGAAGGTATAATATGAGCCTACAGAATCAAATTGAGGGGGTTCAGTAGCTCATAATTTATTTATACTACTAAAAAGTAGTGTCACTAAATGCCAAGAAGAGGAAGAAAAACAAACCAAGCTGTTAACTTTTTGGCCTCCAGCTCTTTGATATGCTCAGCTGGCACAAAGCAATGTCAATGGAGACCTCCCCCAAATTTATACTACTACTTTCATACCCTCTTTACAGTTTTTTTATAAAATGCACATAAAGTTTTGTTAAAAAAATTCCACATTTCGTCTGGTTAGTTACACATCACTAAACATTCCTCTCTGTGTCTAGATTAGATACTGTGTGACCTTATCAACTAATTATTGCATTACTTATTTAAGGGTTAAATGAGTTCACCTTTTCACTTCTAAACGACTTAATATTTTCAAAATTAGTCGAATGAATGCAGTCTCACGCCACTATATCAACTTGTGATTGGTTTTATCACGAACATATATATTTATGAAGAATTCTTGATAATAATAATAATAATAATAAGATTCATATTCTCAGTTGAACATAAATAATACTCCCTCCGATCCAAAATATATGTCGTTTGACTTTTCAATAGGTATCTTAAGGAGTTAAAAACTATATAATATATTAACTTTTTAATTATTATTTTTTACAATCTAATACTTATTACTAACAAATATTATATTATTAAAAAAAATTAATAAAAAGTTGTTATTTTATATAGTTTTTAGCTTCTTAAAATACATGCTAAAAAATCAAACGACATGTATTTTGGATCGGAAGGAGTATAGATTATAACCTGTATTTGAGCTATGTTGTTACTCACTTGTTAAACATAGCCAAGGTTAAACTTGAAATGACACAATTCAAGTCACACAAGTAATTAAGTTGGGTAAGCTATATGCCAGCAACCATAATAATACTCAATTCATTTAATAACTAGCTATTAATGTACGTTTTTTTAAAAAGATAAACACCAGTGTATTAGTGTTACTAAAGAAAATTGTAAAAAAAATATATATAAAATAATAAGTAATTTATGGTAAAAAATTATGCAGCGTGGGAGGATAAATGATTACCTTCCTTAATTAGTCCTGGGAGGATGTTCATTTAATCCAAAACAGTGTGGTTTAACATTTTCACCAAGCACGTGGAGAGTCAAGATCACCTGCAACGCTCCCTATTACACTCAGTACATCACTTAATTATACCCGAAATATAATGGTATAAAATTTAAAAGTATTTTTTTGAATTTTTTTCAAAGTAAATTTATACCCGAAATAATTAAGTGATACACTGAATATATATAACACGGAGCGTTACGGGTGATCTGGACTGTTCATCATTTTTTTTTTGAAAAAACACTCATTAAATATTAAAGAATATGCATTGACTAATAGAAAATGTCCAACGGTGAACAATGAATTATAGAGGGAAAGAAAAAGAGAAAATTTGTACCACATACACTTTTTTCGCCCTAATTAGTGGAATGTTCTACTTTTGGGACAAATTGTGAAATTGTCCACCAAATCCCTATATTCATCATCGTCTTCCTCAAATCCCTCCACCGACCTCTGGATTCTACACTTCTCCCCTTCCCCTCTCCTCCTCTGATCTCTGTCTTCCTCCTCCCCTTCCTCAGATCCGCGCCTTCCTCAGGATCCGAGAGCGAGGGAGCGAGCGAGCGATCTCGGTCGGGATCTGGATTCGTGTTCTCGCGTGCAGTTCGATTGAGGACGAAGGCGTCGAATCACGATCGAATCACCTACCGGAGTGAGCGATCGAGGGAGCGGCCGGAGCGAGTGCATCCTCTGAGATCCGAGATCTCCTCGGTTGATCCAGATCCGAGAGAACACGAATCCAGATCTGGAGCGGCCGGAGCGAGTGCATTATATTTGCACATCATCCTCTTATATTTGCACGACAAAATGTAAAAAAAAAAAAAAAAAAAAAAAACTAGACTTGGGTCATATTTGCAAAACTTACGGCTATATTTGCACAACGTACTCTTATATTTGCACGACAAAATGTTAAAAAAATTTAAAAAAAACTAGACTTGGGTCATATTTGCTCAACATACGGTTATATTTGCACATCGTACTCTTATATTTGCACGAAAAAATGTTAAAAAAAATTAAAAAATAAAAAAACTAGACTTGGGTCATATTTGCTCAACATACGGTTATATTTGCACATCGTAATCTTATATTTGCACGACAAAATGAAAAAAAATTAAAAAAACTAGACTTTGGTCATATTTGCACAACTTACGGTTATATTTGCACAACGTACTCTTATATTTGCACGATAAAATGTTAAAAAAAATAGACTTGGGTCATATTTGCTCAACATACGGTTATTTTTTCACATGCACAACATACTCTTATTTTTGCACGACAAAATGTAAAAAAAAAACTAGCCTTGAGTCATATTTGCTCAACATACGATTATTTTTGCACATGCACAACATACTCTTATTTTTGCACGACAAAATGTAAAAAAAAAACTAGCCTTGAGTCATATTTGCTCAACATACGATTATTTTTGCACATGCACAACATACTCTTATTTTTGCACGATAAAATGTAAAAAAAAATAGACTTGGGTCATATTTGCTCAACATATGGTTATTTTTGCACATGCACAACATACTCTTATTTTTGCACGACAAAATGTAAAAAAAAAAAGGAAAAAAAAAAGAAAAAAAAGATAAAAAGATAAAAAAAAGTGAGGTTATAGACAAGATGATAAAATTGTTATTGACAAGATGGACACTCCACCAATTTGTCCAAAAATGTGGACAATTCACCAATTAGGACAACTTTTTTATACATTTCACAAACTCCCCCAAAGAAAAAAAGAGAGATGTCTGAAAGTCAAACTCTCAAATCGACTTAATGAACAAAAGCAATTAATACTAATCAATACGCCCTCGTTCGATAAAAATGCAATTTTAAAATATTATTTTTATTCATAAAAATAATACAGTAATATTATAATTATTTTAATATCTACTTCATACACCAATATTATTATAATTATTACTCCCTCCGTTCAAATATGTAAGATCATTTACTTTTCGGCACGTAGTTTAAGAAGCTAAATACTATATAAAATATTGATTTTTTTAAAATTATTTTTTTACATTTTAATACTTATTAATAAAAAGTGTTATATTGTAAAAAATTAATTTTAAAAAATTAATATTTTATATAGTATTTAGCTCCTTAACCTACGTGCCAAAAAGTAAAAGATCTTATATTTCCGAACGGAGGGAGTAGTAAATCTTAGTTGTTTAAAAAAATAATATAATAAATGAGGATATAAGTTTAAATGTCATGTTTTAACAAATGAAGAGAATATATATATAACTAGTGTAGGTCCCGTCCCGTGTACGGAGAATATATTAATACAATTAATATCGATATAAATAAAATTAATTTGACAAATTATAAAAAATTGAAATATTTTTTTTATTTAGATTCTCTCAAAATATATATAGAATTCACATTTATAAGGTAATTTTTTTTTCTTCTAATCTACAATTAATTAAATCTCATGTCATTTATTAGATAACTGTTTTTGAAAAATATTTTAATATTATTTTTTGTTAAATATATAGTATATATCTACAACTAATATTGTTTTTCCTTATAAAATATTTACTCTTTTATAAGATATTCCATCTTTCTTATTATATAAGTTAATGGTAAAATAAAATAATTATTTTTATTAGATTTCCTTTTTGACTGGAGAAAGTTTTGCGAGATTCCCTCACGCGCCGCCACGTATGCAGATGCATTCACACGCCGCCACGTAGGCAACAATGCATCGATTTTAGTATATGTATATAGATTATATGTTGAAGGCTTTGCGCTATGGCGAGGTATTCAAACGGCATCGGACCTTCACTTAGAACATCTTACGGAGTATTATTGAAAGTGACAATCCCACGATCATTAATTGCCTTAAATGGATTTGATCCACCCCACAGGAAGTCGAAATGCTAATTTCTGACTGTTCTATCTCTTTAACTTATTTTGCCTCTATCCATATTCGGCAGTTGCTGATCGCCTCACGTGTCTTGATGTTGACTTCTCGGGTTCTTCAATCCCAGACGATTTAGAGCTTGCTGATCTCATCCGCTCGGATACTCTTGGCTAGAGCGGCTCTCTCGCTCAGCCAAATTATTTTCGTTTCAATATATATATAATTCAATTATTGCTTTATTTTTAAAATTTGTGTAAAATCATTACTAACAAGCTTAAAAAACAATTTTATACAGAAAGCAAAGCCATACAATATAAATATATGTACGTATTTGCCAATTTTATAGCACTCCGACAAATTAAATCATGACGAACAACTAAAGCTTGAGGTTGGGGAGCTGATTTTCATCGGATTGACATATATAAATTAACACAGGATGTGTCTATATATAAAGTATATATCGATCTTGGCGGGTAAACTACTAATTATGCTATGTTTATAAGTTTATTGGGTCCAAAGACTATATATAGAGATATTTTATTATAGATTTTTTTTAATTATGTGGCACATTAATTACTCCCTTCGTTCGGCAAAACTTGTCATTTTAGGGTGTTATTTTTGTTCAAAAAAAACTTGTCATTGTAGGTATTTTGCCCTTCACTTTACAAAAATGCCCTTGATATGATTGATAGTTTGTTAGTTGTTGTTTTCGATAAAGTAAAAAAGGAGGGTAATAATTGAGGGTAAATTAGTACATTTGTTAATTGTCTTAAAACTTGTGAAAAAAGTTAAAATGACAAGTTTTGCCAAACGGAGTGAGTAATTAATTTAGGGTAACTTTCAGTGTTGATTTGTAATTATTTAGTATTTCCATTTATTATTTTTTAAGTTAAGTTATACATGTATACATGTCAAAATGGATATTGACAAAATAAATACAATTAAATAATTAAAATTTGGCTAACAAAAATGAATTTGAATAGTCGTTTCTTAATCTTGTCAGTAGTTTTTAATTTTCTCCTTCTTCCTCCCTCTCCATCCGGATCTCATTCTTCGTTCTCCAAGTCCTCGACGTTTGTTTGATTTTGGGAAAAAAAACTATCTTCATTTTCTTTAACAAACTTATCAAATTTCATATTTAAATATATTAGTGGTAAAATAATAAAAAAATAGAACAACAAATGTGGGAAAATATTGCTTCCAAGTTTTAAAATTTGCCATTAATAATATATGTACTAGATTGAAACCATAAATAGATAGTCCAATATGTATATATATTTAGTACAAAAACTATAAACCCTTGAATAATCTAACAACCTTTGGAATGGTAAAATAAATACTACATGTTTTTTAAAATATATATTAAATAAATTTTATTTTTCAAATTATAAAATAAAATGTTGTCATTGTTGACGTCGTTTTGCGCCTAGGAGAAGTGATGCACTGTGTTTCATGGTTGCCTAGCTAGAGAAAATAAAGCCTAGTGCTGCCACACGACCCCATTGAGGGGTCGACACGTGGCAGCGCTAGTTAACTACATTGTCAAAATGGCTATTTCAACCATTTTAACATTATAAAAAATTATATTTTTAATATAATTTAATTTTATCTACATATAGACATCCACTATGCATATGTTTAGAGGGGAAAAAATTTATGATATTACCCTGTTTCGAATGACACCCATGTAATTTATTATCCGACAGTTATACTAATTATAATATCAAGAAAACATAATGTTCATCAGTTCCATTAACTCCAAACATTACATTCATTAGTGCAGACTTAAAACATACATGTAGATAGAAACTTAAAACACACAACACAAACAATGCAAAAACTTTTTAAGCAAACTTTTCACACACACAACACAAACGATAACTTAAAACAAACTTCAAACACATCTATCTACTTATTGAACAACTCTTACATAGGATGGTTCATTTAGAAAATGTTCCTCTTCAGACAATGATTTGGCCCAAACCATTAGATCCTGAAAGATGGGGAACTTTCTCTCTCTTGTGACCATAGTAATGTGGATGACCATAGGGGATTACCATAGTAATTATACTTTATTTTTCAATAATGACCAATTTGCCCCTATCTAATATTTTTCAATAATGACCAATTTGCCCCTATCTAATAATTAGGAGTTAAAAAAAAATTGTCTGTACTTACCTCGTTAATTAGTCCATAAGGCCTTAACAATTGTATTAAATTATTTAGAAGTTAATGATATACTTCCAACCAACATGATGATCAAATTGATTAAAAAAAATCAAACAAGTGGACAAGTGGGAGCTTATCAAAAGAAGGAAATAGGAAATCCAAATGTCCCTGGGAGATCGAACTAATATTGTCGGATGTTCAAGTCCTGCTATCGACTATGGAAGAAGTAGATTTCTTCAATGTTCCTTGCATGGGCAATAGAGTGGCGGATAAGGTTGCACACCTTAGCCACTCTGCCCGAGGAGTCGATATTAAAAACGATCCAGGTCTCCTTGACCTCATCCGCAAGGATGCTGCCGGGTAGGGTCAGCCCACCCGAATTCTTTCCTTATCAAAAAAAAAAGGCTATGTCTGATTATTAGTTGTGTATAATAATAAAATAAATATTGTGTTATAGTGTTAAAATAAGGAAAAATGACAAAAAAATAATACAAACTATCAATTATAAACCCATATTAATACGAACTTTAAAAATTGTTTAAAATAATATAAACTATTTCACATTAAACCAATTTCGTTAGGGAAAAATTCCAGTTGATTTTTCGGCTAATTTTTCAACATGTCAACTAAATGTTCAAAAATTTAGTGACGTGACATCATATTATTAAATGCATAAGTATAATATTTGAAAAAAAAAATTATCAATACAAACTTGATTATAAAGTTAATTTATTCATCTAATTTACACTCAAATTTTTATTTTTTTTTAAAAAAATGCATTGAATGCTTAATAGTGTGATACAACGTCATTAAATTATCGAACGTTTGATTACCACGTCAAAAGTTTGGCTGAAAAATTGATCAAAATTTTTTTCGTATAAAAATTGGTTAAATGTGAAATAGTTCGTATTATTTTTTTATAGTTTTTAAAGTTCGTATTAATATTGGTTCATATATAACAGATAGTTCGAATTATTTTTTATCATTTTTTCTTAAAATAAATATTAGTTATGTTAGGTGGATATAAATATATAAAGGTTATGTGTGTGTCTGTGAATATGAATATGATATTATACATAACAAAATATTCATTTATTCATATGATCAAATGTGATACAATATTCATTT
This sequence comes from Persicaria maculosa, assembly GCA_963922045.1. Taxonomy (NCBI): domain Eukaryota; kingdom Viridiplantae; phylum Streptophyta; class Magnoliopsida; order Caryophyllales; family Polygonaceae; genus Persicaria; species Persicaria maculosa. The sequence continues at coordinate 2,046,170 of OY998264.1, forward strand.
ACTAAATAGTTAGCACTATCCCTTTTATCGAAATCCTATTATAATGTACTTCATTTTATACATGTATAGTATGGGTTAAAATAAACACATTTTTCTGTGATGTAAATATATCAACCTAAATGTACATCTTTTTTCAATAAAATGTACACTACTTGTAAGTTGTAACTAGCTTAATTATACCTTATTTGAATTACAATATACACATTTTTCTTAAATATGCATATTTTTATATATTTATATATTTCTTTATAGTCAATGTGCATTAGTATATATTAGGAGTATATATTGACAAGCTGTGATGAAATGACAGTAATTCATCACAAATAATACAACGATCTATTGACTAATTCTAAGATACAAAAGCGATTTTTATGATGACGCAAATTGTACGAGTTTACTTATAATTAAGCGATCTCCCTCCGATCTAAATTAATTGACATTTTAGCTTTTGATATATTTTTCAAATAAGGTATTAAATACTTTAATCTTATAAATATTTAATAAATCTTATTATTTATTTATGGTTTAGCAACCTGTTAAACCAATTCAATTACGAGAAAAGAGATTGAAAAAAAAATTGTCAATAAAAATAATTTTCATTAATATTTCTCATAAATCACTCTTTGATTGAATACAAAATTTAAAATATAAGTATTTTGTACCAAGTTTAAAAAATATAAAACATCACTTAATTAATTTAGATCAAATAGAATAACAATTTAATTTAATTAGATTTTTTTTAGTTCAGTTAAATCGGACTAAGTTATAATTTTACATTTTAATCAAGTTTTATATGATTTAATTAGATCAATAATGCAGCTTTTGGTCAAAATAGTGCAATAATTTTTTGGTTCAATTTGGTGAATGTCCATTTTAGATGTGAATATTAAGTAAATGTCCATTTTTTTACAAAATTAAGTAAATGTCCATTTTTTTCAAAAATACCCCTCCTTCCCATCCCTAACCCTTCCTACTTCCCCCTTGACCATTTTTAATTTTAACATTGACTGGTCAACATTGACCATTTCGGTCAACACCTGCATTTGGTGACAGTTTTTTAGTGACAGTTATTTTGGTGACAACTGACTTTTTTGGTGACATTTTTTTTCTAGTAACATTTAACAGAATTTTTTTTCTCGTACTAGTAAACACTGTCACCAACCTATTGTCATCAATTACATAACATTGTCACCAACTTTTTGTCAACTACTATAAAATATTGTCATCACTAGTTTTCACTAACTACATACTATCACCAACTGCAAAATATTGTCACCAAACTATTGTCAACAACTACGAAACATTGTCATCAAATTATTTTCACCAACTTATTGTCACCAAACATTGTCACAAACCAATTGTTACCAACTACACAACATTGTCATCAATCTATTATCCCTAAATAGAGAACATTATCACCACCCCCTATTGTTACCAACCTACTTTCGTAATCTGTTGTTACCAACAATAAAATAGTGTCATCAATCTATTGTCACCAACTACAGAACATTATCATCAAATTTATCTCCCCTCTAGCGTCTTCATCCTCTTCATATTGTCATCAAACTAAAATGTTTGTACAGAACCAATGTCATCGTTATCCCCTAATATTAACTCACTTTTGTCACAAAACTAAAACCTTAGAACTAGGGGAGTATAGACCCTATAAGGAATAAAGCTAAACAAATAAATTTTTGATGTACAGTGTGGTTTAGGGTCAGGGTTTAAGGTTTAGGGCCAAGGCCCTAAACCCTAAATCCTAAACCCTAAAATTTGTGTACAGTACTAATGTCATCACATTTGTCACCTAATATTAACTCACTTTTGTCACAAAACTGAAACCCTAGAACTACGGGAGTATATACCCTAGAAGGGCTAACCCTAAGCCAACAAAAATTTGATGTACAATATGATTTAGGTATAGCTAGTGATCATAGATTGAGCATAAATAAATGTAAATAAACTATCACAAAAAAATACAAACACCGTTCAATAAGTAGTGAAAATCATACATTAAGTTAGTTACCATGATAATGAAAATAATTTATAAATCCTCAATTGTTGACTACATTAATTTTTAAAATAAATGGGAATAATTGAGACAGTCACCATGATTAGATTGCAATGAGTATCAAAATACAAACATCATACAACTTAATGCTAGCAAAAAATATGTCAACATAATAATAAATGTCACCGCCACATTATATATTATCAAAATATTGTCACCAAATAAAATTTTAAAAGTTTGACTAGTTTCTCATATGAAATTGTCACCAAAATAGTGTCACCAACCTATTTTCAGCAACTACAAAACACTTTCACCAAAATAAAATGTGTGTACAGTACTAATGACATCACCGTTTGTCACCTAATATTAACTCACTTTTGTCACCAAAATATTGTCACCAAATTAATTTTTTAAAGTTTGTCTAGTTTCTCTCACCGAAATTATCACCAAAATATTATTTCAATACACATTTGTCACGACGAACATGTAACCACAAAAAATTGTCACCACACTAAGATATTGTCACCAACCCATTTTTTCAACATTTAATCATCAACTTTACTTGTAATTGGAGATCATATCCACCTAAAGCACCCTATAATTGCATATCATATCCACAAAAAATTGGAACGAGGGGAGCATAGACCGAATTGAATTAATCAACTTCTTGAATTTTCCCACGCATCAAATCGAATTAATCAACTTCCTGAATTTTTCAACTTTTGTCACCAAACCGATCACAAATTAATCAACTTCCTGAATTTTCCCACACATCGAATTGAATCAAATCAAAGCTTTTGAAGAAATTGAAAAACATGATCAATCACTAGGGCTACAATCATACAAATCAACCTCTTGGGCGCAACAACAGATTCATATCAACATACTAATTTCAGAAATTCTTCGAACTGGTGAATCTAGATAGGTAAAAATGAAGGGCTACAATCATACAAATCAACCTCTTTGGTCGCAATCTCCATGATCTGGAGCTCGATCTCTTTGATTGTCAAGAATCTTTAAGACAAGATTAAAATTATGACCAAAGGAAGCCAACAATTTGAAGCTGACATTGATGGAATAAAGTTTTACTCCATTAGAAATCAAAATTTCATAAAAGTGGGAGTTGCAACAAATTACAATCAAAATTACAAAGTGAATCCTTGAGATAACCGGGATCCCTCTTCACCTTGTCCTTGAACTTCTTAAACCACCGATCTAAAATATCCATCGGCACAATCAATCGGCTTCCATCGACACCTGTGAGCGAGAGGAGAGTGCGAGGCCTGTGAGCGAGAGCGAACGAGGTTGGAAACCGAGAGCAGTGAGTGCGAGAACGAGGGAGACTGAGCAGGGTGCGAGGTTGAGTGGGCGAGGCCAATCGAGAGAGCGAGTGAGATGAGGCGGAGCAGGAGCGAGATTGAGCGAGAGGAGCCGCGAGCAGAGGAGGGATGGACGGAGGAAGAAGAAGCTGTGATGACGTTTAACTAATTAAAGTGGTTTAATTATAATAAGGGTAGTTTGGGTATTATAAAAATAAAATGGACACTTACTTAATAACCAATTTAAAATGGACATTTAGCTAATTAGATATTCTAGATGGACATTTGATCAAATTTTTTCTAATTTTTTTTTTCCTTTTTCTTTTTCGGTATGTAAGATATTTCACTCTCATCCTTGTGTTCGTACGGATATGAAGATATAAATATTTATTCTCATTGACTAAATTAATACTATAGGGTAAATAATACATAAATAAATATATAAACATATGGTCATTCAGCGTTACGCCGTTATCATATGGAATTGATATTCTTAAAATATATAATCAAACCGTCCAAGTACGTGTATGACAACGATCATGGCATAAATATATAATATAACCGTTACTTTATAATGTTATTGCATCAGAAGTTGGATATGCCAACGAATCAAATGCCACGGTTAGAGGGTAATTACGATGCAATTATAATGATAGTTGCTGGGGTTGGGCACTATCTGGGTTTGGGTCGATTCACCATCTTAGTTGTCGTGTCGATTTTCCATTAGGGTAGGGTTATGGTTTTGGTATATTCTGAAAAGTCGTATCCATTTGTTTTAATTGGAGTAAAATCCATTGTCTACCGCTTTTCATTTAGAGTTTCTTACTCTCGTTTAGAAAGGTGATGAGCCAAGAGGATCGGATTTCACTTGAATAATTGTCTTGTTAAAAAATAAAAGTAAATTTATGTATAATTGATCTCCAATATTTTATATACATGGGTAGTTTTTTCATTAAATAATGAACAGTTTGTCATTTAAAACGGTCTGTTTTAATCTTATTTTATCTCATATTTTAATCTTATTTTATTTCATATTTATATGTAGGGAAGTCCTAGACATGTCCACGTGTCGGACCTGTCAGGTTGCAGGTTATCCATCAGAACTCCGAGTCAATGGGTCAATAGGTATATATTTTTTTTTTTTAAAAGAAAGACCGATTTTTTTATTAAAAAATCATCACAACCAACCAAATAAGCAAATGTTTAAAGATTCCTAATCAATACAATATAATGTTTAATTAGACTGTATAGACGATAATATTAACGCCCGTTATTACTAATTTTTATCATATAATTAACTACAACGCACTAATGTGACACTATATATCGATTTTAGTATATGTATATAGATAGATATATAGATGCCATCATCCCACCGATCCCATGAACCTTCTTCTCTCCAATACCCAACACACCCACGAGTGAGATGGATAGAGTGCCGGTGAACTCTACTCAATACTCATTCTATTCGGCCCAATTCTAAAGATTTTATTTGTTACTTTATAATTTCAAATTGAATATACCAAAAAAAAAACATTCGAATTGTAACATTTAATATATATATATATTTTAAAAAGTAGTCTTAATATAACATCTAAGTATTAAAATATAGGAGAATGTGCATAAATAATACGGAGTAAATGACAATTCTTAACTGAGAGAATATTGTTCAATCATTTTCCCTTCGATCAGGTTTTTTTTATGGGGTAATTAAATCATACAACACATTAGCTTTACTAATTTTCTCTTATTTTTTGTTTTTATCCTATTGGGTTTTCTAAGATAAGTTTTTTAGAAATACATTTTCTATCATTAATGGCTAAATTATTAGCTTGTCAAGCTAAAAGATGAAGAAGAAAATCATAGGCATGAAGGTTACCACTGACCATTGAGTTGCCTCACAAAGTTATTACCAAAATATATATACTAGAGCAATATACATCATATAGCTTAGATTTCACACTGGAGACATAACAGGTATCCTCACAAAGTTACCGGGAAAAACGACTTGCTAGCTTAGCTGAGAAACAAAGCTGCGAGTTGAAGGAAAGTGAGCTCGTCGCAAGGAAGAACAATCTTATCGCGCCCATGAAGGCCATACTCATCGGCTGCTCTATCTAGCAGCTCTTGAAAGACGGGGTTGTTCAGCACATAAGTGGGCATTACGAATCTCTTCATCTCGCTTCCTACATACACAACAAAGTGCCCTTTTGGCGCCCTCTTTCCTTGCCCGTTACCAGCCATTGATCTATCTGCTTCTAGAGGAAAACTGTGCTTTTGGATGCCGAGATTGGGGAATGTACTTAGTCGGTATTTATAGATGGAATGAGAAGCCGAGAGTATGTGGCTGTCAAAAAAGATGGAGGAAATGCACAGAGAGGACACTCAGTGTACAATACATGCATGTATTATGTATACTTCCATGCAGATGGCTATGAAAACGACATCCAGAGAATTATCCGAATGGTAAAATAACAGCTTTATTCAGCAAGATCAGTATACATAAGAGTACTCGTAAAATGACAAGTTGCGCACATGGACTAGAAGTCGAGCATTGAAGGCTCCATGTAAGAAAAATCCAAATTGCTCAAGCTGAAGAGTAGTCTTAGTTTTTACCTACATGTGGGAAGCTCTGAAGAGGAATTGATGAATGGTTGTGGCTGCACATGGCCATCAGCATCAGAGATACAAGCTTCCATACCCGGCATGTTCACAGTTGCAACGGACGACTGAACACTGGTAAGGAGACAACAGTCAATCAGTCAAGTAGTAATGCTCGCTGCTAGTAGTCAGACGTCTATTCGCTCAATTGATCAAGATAAGCTAGTACTTAATCTTGTTCAATAATCAGTAGTCAGTCAGGCCCATTTGCTGATTGATAGTCATTCTCTGTAACATACTGTAATAAATAACACTACAAAACAGATGAATGCTCAAAATGTGAAATATGTTTCTCGTGTCGCTTCAGAGCTCTCTTCTATAAACTGTCCTTTAGCAGCTTCAATGTGATTATAGTCACGCACAGCACATGCATGAATCGAATACGGAACTCTAGCACATGGGACTGCATGGACATAATAAGATAAGAAAGGGCATAAATTGAATTGAATGATTTCTGTCACATGAATGAAAGAGTTGCGGCATGCATGAACTTGTTAGGGAGGATTATAATCATTTTTAGAGATATTTGTTTCAATGTAATAATACTGCATAACAGCATAGGACAGAAATTAGTTATACATCACTAGCATGAAAGCTAATTACATACCTGTATGGTCGTTTCCGTTTCCTTTATAAATTCACATCTTTATGAGACATCAGCATCAGACTCCATCAGTACATTGATCAAAAGTACAAGAGTGAAATAATGCATATGCAGCACCATAACTAAAGCAATGTAAATCGGCTACTGAAGAGAACACCAATCACCCGACTACGACTATTTTGAGGGCAGTGAGACATCAAAGTTTTCTGGGTAAAAGAAAACATACTACGACGATTTATGCCTCTCAGGAATTCTGGTGAATAATGCACTTCAAACTCATGAAATGACAAACTAATCAGACAAAAGATTTCTGGTCCCCCAACATAGATTGCACTGTTAACTGTGAATAGTTTCATCATCTAACATCCTACCTCATAGGTCATAGTAAATAATTTTCGGGTTTGGTAGTGTAGTGTGGACAACTCTAGAGTCTAGAGACACATATGGTATATAACATTTTCCCTTCTCACTCTCCGTTAACAAGGCAAATAGGAATAATACTTTGTAATCTGTATTGATGTCCAAGCATTAGCATCATACATAAATATATAATGTTTCATATCATGTATGATTTTGTTTTTTCTACTACAACATCACTACATTTACAAGGAAAAAGAATGAACTCACAGAGTTGGTGAAAGAGCTCTGAAAATCCACAAGTCATCCGCCGGTAGGTAGAAGACAATGATAACAACGAGGATTAGATAGATTAATAGTACTTATAGAGCACTAGCACCTCGGCCCCCTCTTCTACTCACAGTCTCACATAGTCTACAGGGTAACGTGTCGAGGCTCCTTGCCCGTGTCTTTACATAATTACCCATGACACCGCATCTTCTCCAAGAATGATACTCAGCATATGCAACAGGGTCATCTGCAAGTGCCTTCACATAGGCTGCTAATTCTTCCAGGGAACCGAATTTACTCCCATCTATTATAGAGTGTGGAGGAACAAAGTCCCAGACGTTTGGGGCGCCGAAGTAAATAGGAATTGCACCAGAGTCTAAGGCGTAAAATAACTTCTCTGTTACGTAGCTCTCTGTTCTGGTGTTCTCAATTGCAAGGACAAACTTGTAATGAGACATAGCACAATGCAAGTGGTCCCACCATCTAGGGGCTTCGCTTCCACTGCTTGCACACTCGGGGTACATGGAGAGAGGCACATTCGGGCCACCAACATTGTTCAAACATTTCCCAAATGAATGGTGAGGTAATAAACCAAGAAGCTTCTTTGCTAGTTCGTTTCTTTTGGGAAGGCACCGAGATGATGACCAATATACAAGAATCTCCTGCAGCATGGAACCCATATCAGTTTTCCTGGTGACAAGTACAGAAGAAAAATAGAACATTCAAGAACAAAGATGGGCACAGGAGGATGGAACACAGAAACAAACAACTGACATTGTTTTTCTCAGAAGAGACATGATAATTTCGGTTGTTATGAAAAAGGGCTCCAGCATAAGTTGCCTGAACATCATCCTTTGCATGGTAGCTAACGAAAATATCCTCACGGCCAGATCGTCTCCTACCTGCTTCGAGATCCATGTACACACGAAGCGGATCTCCAACTCTCCTCTGAAGAAGCATCATTTCACGGAAAATGAGACACAAGAATCACCAAAAAAATCAAAATCAACGCCAATAGTATATACAACATATCACTACACTGAAGCAAAGAGCAAGTTAAACTGCTTTCCTCTATCTAACAGGACGAGATAATAGGATGAGATGCCCCCGCAATCAATTTCTTTTAGGTAATATATATGTAATTAGTATTTAGTAATAAAAAGAGTAAAATGATAAATAATTCGTCATTTTAGTTAATAAAGGATGAGCAATTTTTAACGCAGATACCAAAGGTTCAAGGCTTAATACCTCCTATTTAGAAATTTTTTTTTACAGAAATTACACATTTAAATTACAATTTTATGATTTGTTTTCAATATTTTTGGCGATTTTTGTTCCCTATAGATTTTTTTTTGTTCCCTCATTTCGATAACCTGATTCTGCCATTGAGCTGCAAAACAGCAATAATGGCAGAAATCACACATCAGCCGGATGCTGCTGAGAAGTTAATTACGAAGGTTTAAGCACTAATTAGGGGTAAAATCTTTCATCATTTCCACCGAATTCAATACAACTAAACCCTGCAAGACAACATTTTTCTCAAGTTTCCATCATTTCCACCGAATTCAGCAGCAGAAACAGAGATCAGCTAGAACCCTAAGAAGCAGATTCAATAAATAAGCAAAATAAATCCCAAATTCGACAAACATAAAACTGACCTGCAAAGGGGGAGTAGTTGTCTCAAACAACCAAGCGTCGGGCTTATCAGCCAAGAGATCAGATTTGGTCCACAAGCAGCTCAGCCCACAATCACAAGAATACAAATTATCCAAATTATCAGGAATCCAAGTCCAGCCTTTGACCAGAACACTAACAAACCCTAATTTCATCCCTCCACAATCGGATCCCGCAAAGCCCTGCAAGGAAGCGGACCCGTTGGAGGCGAAACCGCTGTACTCCTCCCTGAATCTGGAGCAGCCGACCTGAGAGTCCCACTTTCTGAAGGCGGCGAGTAAGTCGGTGAAGGGATCGGGCGGGTTGGAGTAGTTTGATCTCTTCGCGGCGAGTTCAGAGGGAGGAGAAGGGGATACGGACGGGAATTGGGGAGTGCCCGATAAGAAGAAGACAAGGAACAGCGAGATCGCTACCATTGCTAGCACGACTGTGGCTGTGGCGGTGCTTGTGGTTATCGATTTCAAGGGCATGTCGCCGAGATTCAAACGATTGCTGCGATCGATTGGTGCTTCCTCCTCTCTCGCACCTGCTAAAGGTGAGAAGTGCGAAGAGGGAAGGTTGAAGAGAAACGCGAGAGGTAGGAAGGAAGACCCGACATTAGTACGGTCATTCGGGTCGAGTTAGTCTTCGCTAAATCGGAGTCTCGGATAGATTCGGATCCATCCGAATTTGGGTTTGATCCGATTTTGAGTCGAATCGGGTCAATTTCAGAAAATTTGAAATTCAACAATTCCGTGATAAGTCTAAAATGCTAAAAACTACTAATAGGTACAACTTGTACGAAATAAAAATTAGCCGAAATTAATTAAAATAACTTGACTTTTGTATGAGTGTTAAAAAAATATACTCATCTTTCGAATGTAAGAAAAATAACTCAATTTTTGAGTAGGTGGTAATAAAATATTCCGACTCATTTTTTTGACCATAAAGTGAGTCAAAACAATGACATAAAATTGGTCAAATAATATATCATTTTTATTAAAACAAGTCAATATCGTCCAAAATTTACCAAAATCTTAATTTTGCCAATTATATGTTATTGTTTTTGTCGGATTTATAGTCCCAAAAAATTGAGATACTTTATTATCATATCCTCAAATATTGGGTTATTTTTCTTAATTAATTAGTCTTGCCTAAAAATTATTGGTGAAATAATCATAAACTTGTAATGGGGCCACCCAATACTAATTTAATCTAACAATTTATAGATAGTTTTTCTATTGTATATTTGAAAGAAAAAAAAACTTAGGGTGGACACATAAACCCTAGAGCTAATGTGACTAAAAAAACCTACACCATTTTTTTGAATCCAAATATATGCATGAATTATATTTTTAAAAATAATATTATATAAACCAGACTTTAGAGCATTCACATTAGTTTGAAGGGTTGCTTAGGTACAAAACTGAGTCGAACCGGGCTGAAATAAACCGAACCTAAAATCGAATTATTAAAAATTACAAACTTAAAACCAAACCTAATACCTTAGGTTCAGTTTGGTTTAGGTTCGGTTTATTTAGGTTTGGTTTAGGTTTCGAAACTAAATGAACCTAATTTACAATTAATTATAAAAAAAATTAAAATATCTAATTAAAATAAAATTATGTTATAGAAAATTTGTTAAAAATACATACAATATATTATTATGGGTTATAACTTTTTTTATGAGAAATGATTCAACCTAAACTAGTGTCGTACAAATGTATAATGTTTTTATTTAATTTAATAAAAGTTAGGTTTGAACCGAACCAAAACCTAAAACCAAAATTTTTCTCTTAGGTTCGGTTTAGGTCTAGTTTGATTGGCTCAATTCGGTCCAAAATTTCGATGCCCTCGATGGTCGTGTCATGAGCCTCTGAATTTTGGGATCTTGTATGCGAGCCTCTTCACCTGAGCTCATAGCCCTTTCCTTTTTTTTTAGTTGAGTTGGTAGACTTAAGAGGCTAGAGTCCCACCGTTAATCATGCTCTTAAGCTATTCAAATTATATACCCTCCATTAGTGTTTAAAATAGCAGTGCTATAGTGTGCTATAACAACTTCTGAACCTCCCACTGCCTGCCTTGGCCAAGGCGCCCATGGAGTGGAAATGCAACCCAGAGGCACGCCATAGGCGCAACCGCGCAAGGCGCGCTATTTATTGCTTTTCTTTCTATGTAGATTTTTATATCACTGATTTATCCAGATCAATGATCTTTTAGTTTTTGAACTATAAAATATTTTCATGTCTTTGTAGTTTCGGAAAATATATTTGAAAAAATTTTGAAGAATTTATTTTCTTATATATCATTGTTATCATTTTCCTTTTTCAATAAATATGATCAACCCTACTCAATTCCTCTACACCTCTGATTTCTCCCTTCTTCACCCATTACTTCCAATCTACTTCTCTCTATTATCTATCCTTCTCCCCTTGTGGAGTTGATTGCCCTTCGCTACTGTTGAGTTGTCTTCGCTGTTGTTGTGTTGTCTTCGCTATTGTTGAGTTGTTGAATTTAAGATACTATTTTTTTTTTTTTTTTCTAATAACACTATTGTATGTTAGTATCTCACAGACCCGGCAGTTGAGATTACAAGAAGAAGAAGGATACAAGTCTGTTGATGAAGGTGATGGGGACTTCTTTCCTTTTCCCAACATTGAGGAAGACGATGATGAAGGTGACCTTGATGACTTCGTTTGACCCACTTCCTAACCATCCACCATTCCGCTCTATTCCACTTGAAGCATTTCTATTCTCTAATCTCTTATGTTTTAGACTTACATTTAGTATTTATGATGCTTTACACTTGGTTTTATTATATTATTAGGTTTTCGATTGGGTTTTATTTCATCATGAACATATTTTATACTATTAAATTTAAAAGTTACAAAAGTTTAAAGTATTTTTACATTGCTAGTCCCATTGCTTTTCATCGCCTGTAGCTATTTTAAACACTGTCCTCCATCCATCACAACAAAAAAAAAACAAATATAACTAGGAGCTAGAATACCTAATGTATATCCTCTAATCAACTACTATACGAGTTACTCCGTATTTTATAAGGACTTTATATCCTGGATATTGGTAATTAATGTTTGGGTTATATTAGATCGACCCCAAATAACCCGGATCATTAGGTGTATAAACAAGTCGATAACAAAAATAAAAGATCACTTACTTTTAAAAATAAGACAGACTTATACTTTAAGACAGAGGTGGTATTACGCCTGATACGTTAAGAAGATTTAACGAAATGACCCACGATTAATCAAGGGTAAGAAAATCAATAGAATTATGGGTCTAGTACCTACCTATGAAAAAAAAATCAATAGAATTAAATATTTTATATCAATACGATGTTGCTTGTGAGACCGAGGATCAAACCATATTATGCACGATAATAATATAGAATCATTCTGATTTGGAAAGTCAACTCCTTAAATGAATTACACATAACACGATCCAAATTTTCATCAAAATTATAAAATTAAGCTAGATAATTGTAAGTAGGGCAAACCTACCCTTGAGCATGAAAAACAGGTGGGGTATAAAAGTAGGGGGAAGTATAAATAGCTGAAAGGAGTGAAACTCTCCTCCGATCATTTCGATTTCCTTAACTCGTCTCCCCTCCTTTTCCAGATCTCCTCTCCCATTTCTCCTCCAGGTTTCTCTCCCTATCTCTCTCTCTATCTCTCTCCGTTTTGATCTCGTTTCCCATTCGATCTGATGCGATGTTCAGCTGTTTTTGTAATGATCCCCTCGATTCTCATCCCTTCCAAATTTGCTTCCTTTATTTTTCTTTTTCTTCTGCGTTCTTCGTTTCGTGTAGTTTCGTCAGCGATTCTGATTTTAATTGCATCTGATAATCGGTCCCGAATTTGATCGACATTGTTGAATTTTGTTGATTTTTTTAGAAATGAGATCTATAGGTATTGTGCGGCGATTCGATTTCAATTGGATTCGTCATTCGTAAGCCTTAATGAAATAATCTGCGTTAATGATTTCGTTTTAATGCGTGTGGCGATTTGCCTTGTGTTGATGAATTCCTGATTCGCCGGTTTTCAATTGTCTGTTTATTTCGTCGATTTTGATGGAATTCTGATTCGATTTCAGCTCATCTGTTCAAGAAAGGCATGGGGCTGTCTTTCACCAAGCTCTTCAGCCGCCTGTTCTCTAAGAAAGAGATGCGTATACTCATGGTAGGTCTCGATGCCGCCGGTAAGACTACCATTCTCTACAAGCTCAAGTTGGGGGAGATCGTCACCACTATTCCAACCATCGGTAAATTCGATTCACAATTCATTGTTTATCATGTTCTAGCCACAGATTATTTCTTGTTACTCAAAATTTCCACACATTTGTTCCGATTTCAGGATTTAATGTGGAGACTGTCGAGTACAAGAACATCAGCTTCACCGTTTGGGACGTCGGGGGTCAAGACAAGGTACTTATGCTGTGTCAAAATTTTGTTTACTAATCTAAATTTGATCGATCTCTTTATGTGAGTATGTTAAATGTATGCTAAATTAAACTGTTCATAAGGAAGCAAGGTGTTTGGTGAATATAAAAGAAAAGCTTGGGATGAGCAGCTGTTGAAAATCCAATATCAAAGGCTAATTAAACTATAATATGGATTGTGAACAATGTGATGGAACTGATCTACTGATGAGTAATCAGGTTTGCTGGTTGTGTTGAGTTCAGATCCGTCCATTGTGGAGACATTACTTCCAAAATACACAAGGGCTTATCTTTGTTGTTGATAGCAATGACCGTGATCGTGTTGCTGAAGCTAAGGATGAGCTGCATAGGATGTTGAATGAGGTTATTGTTTCCCATTTAGCGGCTTGTTTTCGTTCATCTGATCAGCCTTTACATTCATCTGATCAACTTTATTGGAACTGCAGGATGAATTGAAGGATGCTGTTCTGCTTGTATTCGCCAATAAGCAAGATCTTCCGAATGCAATGAATGCTGCAGAGATCACAGACAAGCTTGGCCTTCACTCTCTTCGCCAAAGACACTGGTACTCTTTCTCTTCGTCTTTCACAATCTTGCTCAGTTTCTGAATGCAGCTGTCTTGTTTCATATACTGAGTTTGAAACCAAATGTAGGTATATCCAGAGCACATGCGCCCCGTCTGGTGAAGGACTGTATGAGGGTCTGGACTGGCTCTCTAATAACATCGCAGGCACCGGCAAGGTAATACAAATCATATTAACACATATTGTACCATGTTGTGCCTCCAAGTCTTGTTCCGCCTTAAACATTGTGAGGTTGTTTGTGTGTTTGCAGTCGTAGAAAACGATACTTTGAACTGCTGTTGCAATGAAGATAGATTCTTCTTTAGTGTTATTCTTTGGGATCGCGGAATCCATTGCTTTCGCCGTGCATGGTTTGCAATTTGTTTATGGTTTTCATACAGATATCGCCGTTTATTTCTTCTGTAGCTTCTGAAACTTCCCAGTTCCTCTGACTGGTGTTCTTCTCTTTAGTTCCTGAGGAATGGCTGTGTATTAGGATTGTACTCTGAATCATGATTTTAATACAATTGTGTTCTTTTCCTTCTTTTTTTTTATCCATTTGAATGGAAGCTATCTATGGCCTCTTCGTTTTTTATATGGTTTTGCGTCTGTTTTTGTTTGTGGGAAGGGTGTGTACACTGCGACCCCAATACCCTACTCTGAGCGGGATTTACTGGGTTTGTTGTCGTTGGTTGACCTCGTCGTCCCCTGTATGTTTTCAAATGAATTTTAACTCATACCGCTTATAATAATTACCCTCTCCGAACGGAATTGAGGGATAGTTTCGACGCTTAACCCTTGGATGAAGTTGGGATATTTTTCACATTTATCATACTTTTGATGGTGTTTAAATGAAATTGTGGAATATCGTGAGTGTTATTTTGTTAACATAATATGTTTAAGGGGTTTTATTTGTAATTTTATACCATTATATGATTAGTGGAGGTTGTTCGAAGAGAGGAAATGACAAAGCTAAGACTGTGGATGGCTCATATCCGGTTTGTTTAGAATTTGGGCTTAAAAAATGGGTTCATACTTAACTCGCGTATTAAATATGCAAGCTTGAACTGATGTTTTTATCGAGGTCGAGCTACTCTACTTGCTTATTACATAGAAAATTATAAAAAAAATTTCAAATTTTATTTCATAAAATTTGAGCTATTCAAACATGAGTTGAACCAAGTCTCAATTTGAATATTATGTACTTGAATCAAGTATTTTTTTCCAAACCGACCCCAAATCAAACTCGATCTACTCCACTATTAGAAGTGACAAACACATTATGTGCTATCCACCATCACCAATTCACCATGTATTCAGACGTGCAAGATCACAATGTACAGTGCAATAAACAACCACATGGTCGACATGATAAAACCATGGAGAGGTGTGACATCACTCCCATATCACTGGAATGATGTCACACATATTACATCATTGCTAGGATAATAAATATCAAACCGTATTTATAAATCATAACAAAGGCATATTACAAGTAACGGTGAGCTTATCCCTTAGTAATTGATTTATGTAAAAGTAGCCAATTAATTGGGTGATTTTTGGCAAAATATAGTAATCGATCAACCATAAAAGAAAATGACCTCAATTGGGTTGCCTACGCATCACTGGAGATCGAGTGGAGTTCATTACCAACTACTACTTGGTCTGGTGAGATAGTGCCCTTTTTTTTCTTCTTTACCAAATTAGTGCTTATCCGGTTTACATTTTAAATTAGGTACCATATAATATAGCCCATTTAGATGATTGAAACTCTCATTAAGTGACTTCATAAGTTTTACCAATTGGATGAATACCGAATTGTTAACATATACAAATAAAGATAACTTAGACATTTTAACGTTTTAACACGTTTTTTAACGAGTTAAAATCTTCACTTTTTGTTATTTTTTAAAATAATGTTATAAATTACCTATATTTTGAGACGGAAAGAGAATTATAACAATAACAATAATAGGGAAAATTATTTACCAAATAGTGTAGTTAGATACATAGCAAATCACCCTTCCTAAATGCATGTTCAAACCAATGTGTTCAATTTGACGTGGTAGAATTTTTAATTAATTAATCTTTTAATTATTTTAATAGGGATGATTAGCAACATGCACAATGTTTAAAATAACGTAGTGATTTACGGTGTATTTAAACTTTAGTTTTCAGAGTTTATCGATTAAGGTCGTATTTTCATGCATTCATTTAAGAGGTGGATGGAATGGAGAGGGTGGGGGTGGAGGACGTCTGTGCCGTTTGGTAGGAGATGGACAGAGTGGAGGTGGGGTGCGATTCGGGGGTGGAGGTGGCTCAAAATTGCCGGGGTAGGTGGACGGGGTGGAGGTGAAAGAGAATCCCCCTATTGCCCCTGACCATATGCTTTCTGGTTGCTCAACCTATTGGAGGTCTAATGCTTCTTGGGCTTGACGACGAGGACAACAGCGAGGGCGAGGATTGTCCTCGAGGGCGAGGAAGAAGAAGAGGAGGAAAGGCAGCAACAACAACCCTTGATTGAATGGGAGCAGGAGAGGGAGGACGATGCAGTGGTGTATGAGGAGGGGAAGCGGCAGCAGTGGTGTAGGAGGAAGGAAGGAGGGGAGGCGGCAGTAGTGTGGAGGAGAGGGAAGACGATTACGTTAGATTGACAATTAAAAATGAGAGTTTAATTGGTATTTCACAACAATAGCATCAACATATAATCAATCAACCAAACACTATACGAAATACCTTTTGAAATTAATCTCCACCCTTTTCACCCGTAAAATATATATCCACCCCTTTTAGCCATTAAAAATAATCTCCACCTCTTAAAAAATCGCCCATAAAAAAAATACAGCCTAATTAAGTGACCTCTTTGGTGGTGGGAAAAGTCCAAACCATAAAATTCAGCCTTTCCTAAACTTCTAACCCCAAAACATTTCCAACCCTTTGTAAGTTTAAAATTGTCACATCATTTTCATACCCAACAAGTAGGACCGTAACTAAATTATTATTTATCCATAATTCATTTGAATAATTCACCTACTTTACCCATTCATAATCAAACAAAACACCGGCCATTGTCTATATGTTTGAATTCAAAGCCAACATAAATAAACATACATATATATATATAACTAAACTTTCATTGAAAATCTTTAGCATTCTCTGAAAGCGTTTACAAGCAAACAGAAATTTCAACACAATGGATAAATTATATTACAAAACACTAAATCCACTTATTAGTTATTACAACTAATCACCATTTACCTAATCTCACAAACCTGAAGCTCTTCCCAATTTTTCTTCTTCACCCAAAAAAAAAAATTATATATAAACAAACAAACAAAAATATACTTGCATTCCTATACAGCACCACTCCTTAGGCTGCAGAGGGAGCCGCCACATACTTAACAGGCCTGGCCTCCGAGAGCGCCACCTTGAATGCCTCGACGTTCACCGTCGGTTCGGCGGCGACGTGGGCGGTTCCTAGGGCGGGGCTCTTGAAGTCGAGAGACTCATCGTCGTAGATGTCCCACCACATTTTAACCAGCAGCTTGATGTCTTCGCGGTCCATGTTCTCTTCCTTGCCGGTGTACCTCCAGGGCTTGGACCCCGCGGCACAGTAGTGGACCACCTTGACACTGTTCAGGTCCACCTTCTCCGGGTGCCTCCACAGGAATGCCAAGACCAAGTTGTAGTCTATGGGGAGTGGCTTGAACTTGTCCCTGAAGTACATGTTCAAGAAGTCCTGCAAAACCAATCAGAACCACAAAAAAACAATTTGATGAATCTCTGAATATTTGATTGATTGAATCAAATAATGTAAATGCCAAAACTTGGTCCCATAAGAGGGACCAAGATGTTAGATTTGACAACTTTTTGCACTTATTCAGCGTGTGATAGAAGATGAATCCGAACTTAATAATACAAGCATTAAGCTTGAGGCTTATTTGTTAGGAGAGTATGGAATGTAAGTCCTAGTCGGAGTGGGCCAGTGGTGTCGAATAAGGGGAGTAAAGAGGTCCCGGTTCGATTCATGCCTCCGCCGGCCTAAAGGAGTATGGGAACTAAACTTATATATGTAACAAGTAAATATGATTTTAAGTTCCACAATTGAACTACCTATACGATTTTAAGTTATAAAGATGCAATTTAATTTTAGAATTGAAACAGTAGAACTTGGGCTCCGCTTGGAGCCATCCGATATCATTTTAGAGCTTTTGATTCTGATATTATATAATTTTAAATGAAATAAATCTAAAATTTTAGTTTGATTAGCTTTTGAAATCGAAATTTTTCAACAACTACTCAGTACTCACCCAAGATTTTCGGAGCTTTTTATTTACTGTTCACAAGTTTTCATCAGTTATCCTAATAAATAGGTTTACCAAACACCATAATAGTTTATTAACATATATTAATACAAATAATCCATCAGATTAAACTACCTCATTGACTGTCCTTGTGGATTTAATTCATTGAAATATCAAAATGTGCTAGATTCACATTCTCTCCTTACTCAAAAAGGAACAAGGCTAATTTCATTTGGGATAACTTAGGATTTAAACATTCACAAATGTGACAATCTAACTATCACCAATTGGATCAATATGTCAATTCGTATATAAACTTTATTCAAATGAGAGATTAGAATATATACCTGCTCGGCGAAGGAGGTGGGAGCAGTGATTTTGAGAGTGGCAAGGAGGTCACGGCCAGTTTGTAGGCTGGGTTCGTACACGAAGAACCCGGCATTGAAGTAGAGAGAAGGCTTGGGGCCGAGCTCAGCCGGCCACGCCACCTTCTCGGGGCACTGCTGGCAGTAGCCGATCTTGTACTGCGTCGTCTTGCTCCACGAGGGCTCGCAGAAGCAGTCCATCACCGCGTAGAAGTAGCCGTCCGGCAGGTCAAACAGGTGGTCAATGTTCTTGTACACTTGTATGTCCCCATCAAGGTATATCATCTTACTATACTCCACGAACTGCAATGCAAGACGACGTCGTATTAGAAGGTGAAACCTCATTGTTTACAAAGATAGCTCACCCTAACCAATGGCATCCAAGATAGTACTCCATCAGGTAAGTAATCACGTCGTTTTAAAAAAAAATATTTTAAGAAAAAAATGTCAATTTAAGCATTTTTGTGTTTACTCTTCAAAATTGTCCCATTAGAGAAAATATTAAGAAATGTTAGTTATAATTTTAAATAAAATAAAAGGATAAAATAATTGTCTTAAAAAATATACAAATTTGTAAAATGACATGTAATATACACTTAATTAAAAAAATCAACTATTACTTTTTCAATTGTGGATGAAAGATTTTTTCAATTATTAATTACATCTTTAATTGAGTTTTGCAAAAGAAAACTGAATTACATCTTTAACTGAGCTCGCAGAAGCAAGCTCTCTAATATTTAGATACACATTAAATCATATATTCCGTTTAAGATAGGTCGCTTGAATTTTTGACACGTTTTCTAAAAACTATATAAAATATTATTTCTTTAAAAATAATATTATACTTATTATTCGGATAAGTACAATATAAATTGGCATTGATTTTTTTTTGTAGTGTGAATTTTCATGTAGTATCCTAGATACACCCATAAAAATATTTTTTTTCTAACATTTTTTTTTTAATTATGCCACACCACTAAATTATAAACATAAATCGAAACAACTAATTTATTTATTTTTTCACATAAGAAATCAATTAGGCCAATTGAATCCTTACCATAACAATCATAATGATGGGATTAAGATTTTTTTATTTTATTTATCAAAAAATAATTTATAGAAGTTTATTTTTTATCAGAAAAACAAATAACTCCAAAACATTGGGAAGGCAAATATCTACTGTAATCCAGATCGACAAAGAAAGAAAACCACGGAAGCAGCAGGAGACGACACGTGTAACATACCTCCCAGATACGGAGCTTGGAGTAGTTGATGACGTAGTAGGCATGGGCGAATTCGCAGTTGTTCTCCGGCGGATAGATCGGCACGATCTCCCTGATTATACAGCCCTGCGCCTCAAGCATACGGCGGTGCTCCGTCGGCACATCGGGGAGCACCGCCACAACGAGCGGATACGCCGCCTTCACCTTCCTCAGTCCCTTGGCCAAACCGACGACTCCCTTCACGTAGTCGCCGTTGCCGGCGAGGAACGTCACGTACGCCCTGCTCGGCGGGATCGCCGCCGCCGCCTTCGCCTTCGAAATGGCCTGTTCGGCTCCGATCTTGATCAGCTCCGGTGCCATGGTATCAAATTGAGGTCCGATTCGATTTGGAGTGAAAATTGGGGAGGAAATTAGGGATTTGGAGAGAGAATTTTTTAGCTCGGTGTGGGAGTATCGAGGAAGAAGGGCTGGGTTTATATAGAGGAGGAGGGGGTTAGCGCCGGGAATTAGTAGAGTGTTTTGATCGTGGGCTGTGAGAGCGCCACGTGGAAGAGGTTTGAATCGACGGTGGAGAGAGCGGCTGAGGGAACGTTCTGGAAGTGACCCACTCGTACTATTGCTTACTCTCTTTTTTTGGTCGAATCGTCCTGTTGCTTTATGTGGAAGAGACTGGATGATCTTCACATTTACAACACCAACAATATTTAATTACTTCTTCCTTTCTACAGTATATTAAACAGAAATTTTGCAACTAGTCCTAAGCTCCCGTTTGATATCTGGAATCGAAATAAATCATTTTTGAAATAATAATAATAATAATTAAATAAATAAATAGTGATAAAAACATTTTTGAAATATATATATATATAGACGGATCACAAATTCTACCGTTTAATTTTATTTTTTTAAATTTCAACTTTATTTGGTTTTAAAATTTTAACATGAAAGGATCGTGAATCCGTTTGTATTATTTTTCGAAACCGAACGAATTTATGATCTGTTTGTATTATTTTTTACATAATAATTATTAAATACGTGTTAAATTGTAGCAGAAACGGTACCATTTAACACGTATTACAAGATTTATATTCAAGAGTTATGTTTGACAGAATGAAGGATCAATTGCCAATTAAGTATAATCACCCTAGACAAGGGTTAGTGATCCAAGGAATGTTATGAAATTCGTGACTAGATGGGCACGGATGACAATTAAGGAGGGTGTGTGCTATTAAGTGGATCATGCGAGGAACCAATCACAAGTTGGCGTGTAGTGGTTGTAGGGCTACATTTCATGTCAAGAGATTCAAAGTTCGAATCCTTGTAGAAGTATGGAGTTGTTTGTGAGTGAGAGGGTCAACCCCTTAAATGAGTCACACAGTACCCGATCCAAATGTAGAGCAACTTAGTCGATCGAAATGGACTACATTCAAAAAAACAGTCTGATACGAGGAGGATGAGGAGATCGAGGTTGTGCTATAAATCTTTTGTAGCATTCAGGCATCGCAACATTTGTTTAACAGGTGTGAAGAAGGTGGTGCATATTTTGACAAACAATGTTAACGACACATTCAATCTTGGGAATGTGAGGTATTAATGGAGAATACCGATGATACTTTGATATAATTGGGGATCCAGTAGGGTCTGATGGTTTGGATGTGTCCAAGTTCGAAGCCATCGGAGTGACAATAAATTTTAAAGTGGACATGCTTGCTCTATGGACCAAATCCCGAATATGCTTCGAGTGGCAGAAAACCATCATTAGTTTGGGCGATTTCTATATATTGCCCGTAAAGTAGTGAGTACTCATTCTCAGATACTTGACAAAAAACTTGTTGGAGAGATAAGAAATACTCCATAAATTTCTAGCATAGTGTTGAGACAGATCCAAACATAAATAGATCGTTCACGTAAAGAAAAACAAAAATAGAGTGATTCCAAGACGATAGATAAAAAAGGATGAATCGGCATGGGAGGGTGTAAATTCTATAGTAAGTGCATCACTCGGTTTAAAGAACCAAACGCATGACGCTTGTTTAAGGTTGTATAAAGATTTATAAAATATGTAGGAAGGGAAATTAAGGGTTAACAAAACCTAGATGTTGATGTGGAAAAATATCTTTTAATTGCTGGCTTTCCAATATAGCTACCATGAATTTCATTTATACGGATTTGTATTGATTTTATGTGTCTAACAATTTCTTCTAGTAATACCTTTCTTAAATCTTGTACTTTTCAAGATTTATCCGCTCTAATGTTGAAGTGCGGAATAGGCAAATAAAAGGCAAAGAAATACTCTAGATGGGGGAAAGAATAGAGTATGACAATTTTTCAAAAATGCAGGAAACTGTAAGACCTTACCAGCCAGAGGTAAGACCTTATCTGAAATGCAGAAACAAGTTAATAAAAACGTGGTGAACAATATGTAAAGAAAAGACAAGCACGAATGTAAAGAGCAGAAAGTAAAGCACACGTTACTTGTTAACGAGGTTCGGCACAACCGCCTACGTCCCCGCCTAGGGTTATCCAACCCGTAGGATTCAACAACTTTATTTCACTTTATCTTATGAGCCCTAGATACAACATCTAGAAGACTTACCCACTTCTAGACTAACTTCCTATCTAGCAACCCAAACGCACTAGTGAAATAAAGCTTCTAAGGATACCGAAGTACCCTCTATGATTGGGTAAAGAACCCTGAGTGTAACTCAAAATGAATTGTACGATAAAGCTCAATGTAAACCTCACAAACTCTCAAAGAAATAAAACACTTAAACCAATGGAGAGATGCGAGACGATGATGTAGGAGATGAGATTGCAGGAGCCTTTGAGCGTTGTGTACTTGTGTCGTCTGCAATCTTCTTCTTCTCCTTAAATAGGCCAGCACGTTCAATTTGAAATGATTTGAACGTTTGAATCCTTGAAGACGTTGCTTGATATACGGGGAGAACACCCGGCAATTCAAACTGCGTTCCAAAAGCTTCACTCGGATATGCAGGGATTTGATTACTTGAAACCTTGAAAAGACTGAATAATTGTTCAACCAAATCCCTACAAAATCTCAGCAACAAACTAGTAGATATGGATTAGATAAAATAAATTTACAAGATAGAATTTAAAACCCAATATATCAATCCCGTAATTGAATTCAAGTCACAATCAATTAGGCCCAATAAAATATTGAACCTTAGATATGGAATTGTAGACTTAGTAAAAATAGGCCCATTAAAAATAAGCCCAATTACATTGAGTCTGTGCCATTCAATTCCAAGCTCGTGTAATTCCTGAGGTCACTGTTGGTAAGGTCTTACCAGAGCCGTTAAGGCCTTACCAAAAACCTGGAAACCAAGGGTTTGGCTTTGGTTTCAAACAGAAAGGTCTTGATGGTTTGTTTTAAAACGTTGAAGGCAACCAAAGATTGGTTCAACCAAATCTCTTGAAGATCTCAACAAACCAACAACATTTTGAATGTGAAGATTGCTCCACAAAATCCTCAAAGAGGCTTCTAGAAAGTCAACCCCAAATCTTCAATAATCAAATCAAATCTTGCACAAAATCTCCAACAACTAATTTAAATATAAATCCCAATAAATAATCTAATTGATATTTGTATAAAATAAATACTACCTTTCTTTGTCTTCCATCATACATATAATATAACATCAAGATAGACTCAATAAATGTATTTTTGTACTTTCTTCCGTTCGTCAATATTCCAAGTTGTCAATAGACGTGGTTCAAGGAGCTTTAAGGTTCCAACTTAATAGTGTTTCCAAAATCGAATGAGTTTTCAACATTCTCAACTTGTCATGCCAGTCATTTGTAGAATTCTTGTTTGATTAATTTTCATGAGTTTGCTCCATTGCCAAGATGCATTGACTCTTTTTTTTTCGTAATCCCATAGTTTTTTGTCTCTCATGTATTTGTTTATATTTGTTCTCTTGTTCAACTATTATTTTTTATAGTAGTTTCATTTAATTAAGTCATTGTTCATATCCTTTGTTTTATATAGTCGTAATCCTCCCAAACACTTTGGTTTAAATAATTTATCCCACCCTATAAGTGGCTCGTAGCTTCTATCTTTATTCCACAAAAAACATCTATTGTATTGGTCAAGTTCTCGGTGAATGTTCGATAGAAACATAAAATTTTACACTATGTAATTTGGTTCTACTATCAGGTTATTTTTGCTTTAATCAATAGTCAATACCGATCTTCCATGTCATACTAATAATGAACTTGTTTTCCATTTTGTTAATTGTTTATTTGAAAAACTTAAGTATTTGTCGAGTGTCGGTTTGATATGTGTAGAATCCATTGTAAATAAATTTAAAAAAAAAAGTTTTCTTCTTCTAATATGTGTCCAAATACCAAAAAAAATAAAATATATATATTAAAAAAAAACTAATTCAAAATATCAAACAACAACATTAATTTGAAAAATCAAATTAAGTTTTTTATTTTGAAATTGATTAATGTGTGACTGAAACTCTGAAAGCACACATGATGTGGATAGAATCTCGTTTCCTTTCGTTATTGATCAACCAACCATAAATTTGGTAATAACATTTGCCCGACCATGGAAACTTGCCTCAAATTGGTTCCGTAAAATTTATTTTTTACCCACAAATTTAGAAAAAAATGTGGAAAACAAACGACAAACATGTGGCCATGTGGGAGGTTGAGTTCACACAGTAGGTAAATGCCAGGGCCGTCCAATCAATTTTAGAGGCCCGGGTCATAATTTCATTAATTATAAATTTTATATTTTATTAATTATAAATTTTATATGTAATTTTTAAAATTTTTATATATTAAGGAGGAATATGCTAAAAATTGTAGATTTTTTTTGATAATTAAGAAAAATTATAGAAAACTAACATTAACATAAGAATTATTTAGAAAATCAATGGTAAAATTTATATTAAAACTTTTATACAAAAGGTTTTAATTCATAATGCAGATTACGTACAAAAGCTATTTTTATGAATTTTTTGCTCTATGAAATTTATACAATATCAAAAATAATTTATGTGCTGCATATTTAAATTTGTGTCATTTATTTTTATACACAATCCCATGGTATTGTTCTATATATATTCTAATTCCTTAAAACTTTTTTCATTATAATATTCTAAAAATCCATGAAAAATGTTATTAATTAAAAATATTCCCAAGTTATTCCATTCAATTCAATTAATATAAATATAGCTAGGACCATGTTAATAAAACTAAAATTATTCCTGAATGAAATAATTATAAAATAAAACCAAAAGATACATGTGTTTAAATTTGGATTAATAATTTAATACCATGAAAGTTAACGAGGCATGAAGCCTCGTAATTAATTATACACAAGTGCTCCCCGATAGAAAAAAGAGAGATGTGTTAAATTTGGGATTAGCTGACTGCAAGAAAACAGGGGTCCCCATGCAGCAAAACAACCACCATGCCAAATAGATAGTTATGATATTTTGTAAAATATTTTAATATATATCAAAATTAGTAAAACGAGGCCCTGTAAAATCGGAGGCCCTGGGCAGTCGCCACCTTGTCCTTGCCCAGGGCCGGGCCTGGTAAATACTAATTACTGTTTACTAAATTAACCCGTAGTGTAGAAGTCGGTAGAACTGGAGAGTTCTACTGGGTGCTAGCTTAAGGAACGACGTGGAAGGTGCAAGGTGGGGC
Source organism: Persicaria maculosa (assembly GCA_963922045.1). Taxonomy (NCBI): domain Eukaryota; kingdom Viridiplantae; phylum Streptophyta; class Magnoliopsida; order Caryophyllales; family Polygonaceae; genus Persicaria; species Persicaria maculosa. Next base: position 2,071,643 of record OY998264.1, read on the forward strand.
CCGCTACTACGACCGACGACGAGTGGCGCTCGTGTCCTCTTCCTCTTTCGTGGCTCACGTTCGCTCTCTCGAGAGGTGCCAGGTCAACCTCTCCCGATTACTTAGAGGCTGACAGGTGTCCGCTTTGTGGGTCCCACTCCCCCCTTCCCGATTTCCCCGTCCAACAAGCTACAGCCCCCGGGGGAAAATGGTCGGTTTTGCTGACCTCATTGACTCTGACTTGATTGTCGTTTTTGTTTTTATTTTTATTTTTATTTTTAACAGAATCCTACAAAGATACGATGTATACGAAATACTTCCCCACGCGCGCCCCCACCCACTTTTATTTCTTCAACTCTTTCCATTGTTTTATTTTTTTTGTTACGTTTTTTTAAAATTTAAAAAATATATATAATATTAATTTTTTTATAATTTCATAAATAATTATAATAATTATGAAATATTTTGTAAATTAATAAAATAATTAATATCTTATATAGTTTTTACTGTTCGTAAAAAATGTGTCAAAAGTAAAAAAATAACTATAAGGAGGTAATAGTCCATTATTCAGTCGATATTTTAGAGATTATAAAAACTATTTATTATTTACTATTCACATGTGCTTTTTAAAATGATCAAAATTTATATAAAATCATATTTTTTTATAAATTCTTTAAATAATTTTATAATTCTTTAAATAAGTATAAAATTATTTTTAAAAAAAATATTTATAAGTAACAAGTATGGCAAGAATTATTAAACAAAAATGTATTTTACAGTAAATAAAAGTGGACGAATGAACTATTCTATATAATAGATCTATATTTGGTAAATGGAAATGTTGATAGATTGACAAATAGATACTTGACTCATGATATAATTACTGGATAACAAATAAAGGTATAAAGCCGAACTTAATCTTAGTACCATCTCACATTTATTAAAATGATTTAATAATTCATGATTTTTCAAAAATTACCTAATTTAGAAGATATTATAAGATATGTATACACATTTATTAAAACTAATACAGTCCCCGCGCCATGGCGCTTATTTTTCTTTATAAAAAATAAAAATAAAATTTTGTAAGTATAAAAATTAAATTACCGCTATAAAATGAAATAAACTATTACCATATATTAACATAAAATAGAAAAAATTGATTTGATAAAGTAAGTAAAAAAATTAATATTTGTGAAAAATGTGTAAAAATTACATTAGTTTAAGATTTAAGTAGAATAGGTTGGTTGAGTGAAAATCCTAAAATAAATGTGCTTATAAGTTATAACACGTAATAAAAAATGCTTGTAGTTTATTAGTTAGATATAGATAGATTAATTAAAGAAACTTGTCCAAATTTTAATAGTTGGATTTTTTTTCTAGATTCAGTTGATTGGGAGGAAATTGTAAAATTAAGGTGATTATGACATCTAATTAGTAAAAAATATTTATCATTTAATAGTTAAAATAAATAAATCTCATTGGTCAAAAAAAATATTTAAAAATTTTATCATGTGAAATTTTGTGCAGATTAGGTTGGTTAGATGAAATTACAAAAATTAAGGTTATGATAAAAAAAATAGTTTTCAAGATAGAATGAAATAATATTGTACAGTTGATATTAACTTTATTAAAAAAAGTTTTGAATTAATCCCATTGTATAAAAGAAGTTATTTCTAAATATATTCAATATAAATGTTGCCAAAAATAACTTTGCGCGAGGGAGTGACACGTGGCGTAGGTGCTTTTGTTTTAATTAATATATAGATATAGATGTTGCCAAAAATAACTTTGCGCGAGGGAGTGACACGTGGCATAGGTGCTTTTGTTTTAATTAATATATAAATGATTATAAATAGGTGACATTATTTAATGATATGGCAAAACAAGCTACTACTTTAGTACTGTATATAGTACTTTTTTTTTTTTATTAGGAAAGATTTCGGGTGAGCAGGCTCTACCCGAAGGCATCTTTTCGGATGAGGTCAAGAAGACCAGGATTTTTTAGAATATCAATCCCCCGGGCAGAGTGGCAAAGATGTGCAACCTTGTCAGCCACTCTATTGCCTGTACGAGGGATATGGAGGAAAGTCACACTTTCCATATTTGTTAGCATAAGTTAATATCAGAAATAATGAGTTCAATTTTCCACGGGCATATCGACCCTTTGTTTAGATGGTCTATAATTATACGGGAGTCACCTTCAATGTGAATTCTGGTAATTTGTAAATGTAATGCCTGTTGTACACCAAGTTTTAGAGCTAGAGCTTCTGCTTTTAACGGACTTTGAGTACCGAGTTGTTTGTACCCAACTTTAACTGGGTGACCTTCCCAGTCACGAATAATGGTTCCAGCTGTACTAGTTTTGTCAATAAGTGAAGACCCGTCAAAATTCAGTTTGAAAACCCCTATTGGCGGTTTACGCCACCTAATGTTGGCTTGTTTATTCTTCTGCCTCCTGTGATTGCTTTTTTGTGAATGTATATGGGCCTCTTCTTCGAAGTAGGCATCAAGACGAGATGCTCTGCACCAGTTCTCCTCATGTGTATTAATGATGTGTAGACATGAATCTCTACTCGGTATAGGACTTGATCTGAATATATATTGATTTCGAATGTACCACGTGGTCCACCAAGAAAAAGCTAGCTTAGCTTTGGTTATGTTGTTAATGTTTTCTCCAATGTAAGACATAACCGGTTTAATATCTCTAGCTTGGTTGAGCATGGAAGAAATATGTGATTTGATACGATTCGGGAGTTGTAGGAGAGAGGTCGCATACAGGCATTCCAGGAAAATGTGAGCCTCATCTTCACCAGCGCAATTGCACAAACAACAAGTGGATGGCACGGAAACACCACGTTGTGCAAGCCTTAAAGCCGTAGGAAGACCATCCTGACATACTTTCCATAGAAAGTTTTTCACCTTTGGTGGGGTGTCCAGGCTCCATATCCAGGTATTTGGGTCCAGATGCCGCGAGGCCTGTCCAGACACCAGTTTGTACGCACTTGAGGTGGTGAACCATCCCTCCCTATCAGGCCACCAGTAAAGTCGGTCTTCAAAGGGAGCGTCAGGCAGGGGGATATCCGAGATTTTATTTACAATATTAATTGGTAACACCTGGCAGAGCTTCTCTGACCACCATTTTCCGCCGAGTATATAATCACTAACAAATTCTTCAATATTAGATATTGGAGGGCAATCGCTCCTTGATTGTAATGAGCAAGACAAGACCCAGTTATCTGTCCAAAATTTGATCGACTTTCCGTTACCAACTGACAAGATCAGCCCAGTTTTGAAGGTGTCAATGAGAATTGTTAATTTGGCCCATTGCCAAGATAGATCGCTCTTTTTTTATATTCCAAAAGATTGGACGAACGAAGATACTTATGTTTAATAACTGAGGCCCAGACATTGTTTGGTTCAGCTAATATTTTCCAAAGAAGTTTCATTTGAAGAGCCTCATTCATGTCTTTTGATTTTCGTATTCCATAACCACCAAAGTTTTTGGGTTTGCAAATTCTATCCCAGCCGATAAGGGGGCGGTGTTGGATATCCTTGTTCCAGAAGAACCTTCAGTTTACTTGGTCTAGTTCTTTATGTATTGATGTTGGTAGTAAGAAATTTTGCATTGCATATAACGGCTTGGCTGCTAAATTAGTGTTGATTAGGATGGCGCGCCCATGTTGTGACAGAGCACTAGCACGCCACTGGCTGAGTTGCTCTTTGGATTTGCAAATGATGTCTTCAAAAGTATCTTTGTTAACTCTACCATTGATAATAGGGCAACCCAGGTATTTTTCCAAGGAGGAGACATTTGAAATATTTAGGCAGTTACTGAGCTCGGAGATCCGTGAGTTTGAGATTCCTTTGGTAGCTTGAAAGCTCGATTTCTGGTAATTAACTTTTTGACCGGACACTTTACAGTAAGCCTCAATGATTTTCCTAACTTTGAGTCCCCCCTCGGTACTACCTTTGGAGAAAATAATTATATCGTCTGCAAAAGAGAGGAACGGGATTTTTGGACCTCCACTACCAAAGGAAAAGCCAATCGGACTTCTATCTGGGCTAGACTCCGTCGTTAAGCTTCGAGCTAGAATTTCAGCTCCGAGGATGAACAAAAAAGGGGAAAGAGGGTCCCCCTGTCGAATGCCCCGAGAGGGGAAGAACAATTCCGTTAGGCCATTGTTTATAAGTATTGAGAAGGAAACACTCGAGATGCATTCCATAAACCAAGAAACGAAGGTTGAGTGGAACCCGAATTTCTGGAGGACTTTTTTGGTGAAGTTCCAATCTACTATATCGTAAGCTTTTTCCATGTCAAGTTTAATTGCCAGCCAACCCACACGACCCTTACGGGACCTGAAAGAGTGGAAAATTTCGTGGGCTATTAGAACGTTGTCTTGTATGGCCCTATCTGACACAAAGGCGCCCTGAAGCGGGTGGATTAATTTTCCAATAATACATTTGATCCTTTCAGTAAGGATCTTAGAGATGATTTTGTAAATTGTGAAACATAAACTAATCGGGCGGTAATGATTGGTAGCAGTCGGGTTATCAATTTTTGGTAAAAGAGAGATGAAAGTATGGTTAATTTGTTTGAGAATCTTTCCAGAGAGAAAAAAACCCTTAACCGCACGGATGATAGAAATTCCAACGATATCCCATTACTTTTTGTAGAACTCGGCTGTAAATCCATCAGGGCCCGGGGATTTATTTTTTCCAAGTCCATCGGGTGTCGAATAAGGAATTCATTTTCCTCCACCGTAATAGACGGCTGAATTAGGGTAAGCATTTCATCTAATAAAGTTTCATCGGTTGGCTCCTTTTTGAAGCGTTTCTCAAATTAGTAATGTATATAGTACTAATAACAATGCTACTTGCTTTTGTCCATTTTTAGAAGACTTTTTTGGTCTACCATAAACAAAAGGGAATAAAAGGCACGGTTGAAATAATTATGCAGTTGAAAATTGAAATTATAGGATTAACTAGTTTTATCACTAGTACGGTGCGCGATTTGTTAATAAATTTTATTATATAAATCATTTTGAATAATATAAATTACGACTCCATATAAAGTAAATTTATAATATTCAATTGTGTTATTTTTTAGAATATAAAAAATAAATATAAAAATTTATAATAATTATAACAAAATATTATCAAAATATAACTAATTAATTAAGATATGATAATAACTTATTAATTGATGTAATATTGGATAGATTATTTTGATCTAAAAAGATATGTTTTCTAACTAATTAAGATAAGTGAGATGACAAAATTATATTGGTTTATTAATTAATGTGGCTAAAAAAGATAATACTATATTAATCCAGAATATGACACGTATGCGAATTGCTCCAGAATATGACACGCATGCGAATCGCATCAGAGGTCGTTTCAGGCCTCTGTTTTAGTATTTTACTAGTATTCGTTACCCGTGCGGTTGCGCGTTTTGTTAATAAAGCATGTTTTATTCTATTTTATTCTATTAAAATATTATATTAGATTATTTTTTAATAATTTTATCTACATCTTAATTTTTTAATATATATATGTGTGTGTGATTTAGATAAATACGGGTTTTTTTCTTCTTCCACCAAATCAATCTTCCCAAACCCTTTGACCCAAAAACAAAATAAAAAACCGTACTCCAGTAAAAATAATACAAATAAAATAGTAACTTTTTTTAATTCTATCTTAATCCATTTTGATAAAAAAAAATGGTTCTATTTAAGTTATAAAAGGTTATCAAACTTAACAAACCAAGATAAGATAACAATTTCTTTGTAAATAACAATTCATTATTTATAAATAATATATCTAACGATGAAACATCATGAAAGTAAACAAATATTTTATATTATTAATAAAAATTATTCATACAAAGCCATTTAACGTTGTAAATGGTAATTCATCATTCATGATTGAAATTAATAAAAATAAAAATTATTTTACAATCATTCTCAAATTTTATCATCAAATTAAGATGGTAAATATTTATATTTCAATATATTACTTTAATATTAAAATAAGTTATGATATTAAAAAAGATTATTTGTTAGATGTGGAGTATAAAAAGATAGTTTTTCTAAGTAATTAAGATATAAGTTTGAATATTTATAGTCAAAATTAAAGGGAGTTAATTATCAAATAAGATTAACCATAGATTATTGGATCTAAACAAATAAGTTTTTTTTACCTAATTAACTATATTGGTTTATTAATTGATGTGGCTCAAAAGATAATACCACTTTAATCAAGAAAATGACACGTAAACAAAAATATTCCCGCTTTAATCCAGAAAATTCCGTGGACGCGAGATCGCACCAGATGCCGTTTCAGGCCTCTGCTTTAGTATTTTATATAGAAGATATAGATATTTACTACTCTGATAAAAAATAATCTAATATAATAATTTAAAGTTAACCAAATATATAGAGAGAGATGATTAAATTTAAATTGTCCTTTAACCAAAATTTTTAGAGTATAGGTTAAATCTCTATTTAAAATTTACTCTATACATTCAATAAAATATATCATTTTAAAAATAAAAATTTAGAAAAAGTTATCATTTATATGTATTTTCATCTTTGCTTCACGCTCATATTATTATTAATAAATTATTAGTTATAGTTTTAGAGAAAGTAAGAAAAAGAGTAATATAGTAAAACTATTTGTTTTTATGTTCATAGCTAGACACTAGGCTCATTACAAATACGAATGAGGGGAATTCGAACTCATTACTTACTGGTTACTACGTATCATCCTTGCCAAATAAGCTAGTAAGGATTGACACAGTAAAACTATATATATTAGTAAAAAAAAATAAAATATGTAATATAATGCTTTTAATCGAGATTTAGTCACCATTTTCTACGTCCGAAAAACACGTGTTGTCCTGATAACGTCAAAAACTTATCAAATTAAATTAAAAAATCGTTGAATATATCCATTCATGTATTTGGGTTATTTAAAAAATACTCCGTATAAAATAGATTAGTGAGATAGTGATAATAAATATATATTTATTTAATTGTTCGTGTAGTACCCAATCCACTAAAATGCGTACGTACGTGAAGTAACAATATTTTCTGGGAAAACAACTTGTAGTATATCATCTTTTTTTCTTCATTTTATATTTTACATTTCAAAGATTATCTTATATAGCCAAAAAAAAAAACGTTAACTGGTAAAATGTTAGTTATCGGTCATTTTCAAGTACGTGTCTTTATCATATATTACATACAAGGCTCAAATTGTATCTAACCTTTTACTTGCCTCCATATATATAAAAATAAAATAAATGACAAAAATTCCGCCCCTTGCTGTATTTTTTTTATTCTTCTTCTATTTTATTAATTCTTTTACGAATGTAATTCTTGTTATTTTTAACTTGTATTCTAAAATAATATTCATTGACTTACTATTTCTAAGTCAAGGCTCCTATGGCCCAATAAGCCCAATGGGCTCGAGGCCCATTTCTTGATAGTTCCATTTTTTTTTTAGCTGGAAGAGTGCAACTTCATGGGGTTCAAGATGACGAAATCCTCATAACGTGCCACGTGTACCTCTATCCAGCTGGCACTATGTTATTGGTTTCCTTTACGTCTTCCACGTCGGGCTGCCCGCCTGCCCCAATGTAGATCGATGATTTTTTATTTTTTTATTTTAATGAAGGTAAAAATTTGAAATACTCCGTATCAAATATCATACAACACCATTTTCTGAGAAATTGAGAGGTTAAAACGAAAACGGCTAACGGTCAACTGATAAGAAACAATCAAGAAACAAAACACAGTCTCGCATTCAATAAAAAGGATTCCGACACCGTTTACAAGGCACCAAATACATCGGTCTATCTGGAAGGAAGCATGTGCATGAGACGATGAAGGGGTGGAAAGTGAATGTGAAGAGATCAATGATTCTATATCCCACTTAAGATATCACTTAATCTTGTTTTTGGGAGCAAGGTATCACTTAATCATTTAAACACTACAATATATTTTTTAGCATCGTCCACGTCGATGATGAACAGTAGCCAATTAGTTTTCCCCTAAGACCATCGACAATGGTGGTGTGCAAATGTGTATTTTTTAGACATTTTTAACTCCATTGGTTGTTTTGGGTGTGTGCAAATGTACACATTTGAGCATATAATATGCAAATTTGAGCATACCATATCCTTCGTGTGCAAAAACTTTTACAAAAAGTAAGACCATTTCATTAGTTTATTTTTATTTTATTTTATTTTCCTTTTTGTTTTAAATGAATTGTATTTGAATGATATTTAAAAAATGCATATTTCACCAATAGATAAAAAAACTAAAAAATGATGTGTATTTTTACACATCTTGTGCAAATGTGTACATTTTACTCAAAACCATTGTGGATGGTCTAATTTGATATTTTTTCTCAAAACTTTTTGGTAATTATATTTTCAGTTAAGTTATTGTTTTGTTTGTGAATTTAGACATTGTGTTAGTATTGGTTTAATATGAGATAGTTTGTATATGAATTTGTAGTTTTTAAAGTTCGTATTATTTTTGCTCCGTCGTTAATAATTCATAATGTTTTGAGTAGTTTTTCCTTATTTTTGTTTTGTTTGTGAATTTAGACATTGTGTTAGTATTGGTTTAATATGGGATAGTTTGTGTATGAATTTGTAATTTTTAAAGTTCGTATTATTTTTGGTTCGTCGTTAATAATCCATAATGTTTTAAGTAGTTTTTCCTTATTTTAAGTCATTTTTCCTTTTATCAAATGGAGGGAGTATGTATGGATGTATATGTAGTATATGATTAATATAAATATAGTTTATTTTATTATAGTTTTTATGAGTTTTTTTTAGTTGGACAACCAAACATCTATAAATAAAATGAGACAAAATACATGCATTATAATACATGTATTTTGTAATCCAAAACACACACCCCTTGACTTGACCCTCTCTCAAGCTTTCCCCATTCTCCGAAACTTCCCGCAAAATTGGAATTCATTGTCCCGCTTTCTCCATTTCAGATCGAGAATTTCTTCAGAAATGCTACTCAGATTAGGGTTTATCCTCTTCCTGTTCTCGATCCTACCATTCCAATCTAATGCCGCTGTGTTGAGCATAGATCTAGGTTCCGAATGGCTCAAAGTAGCTGTCGTCAACCTCAAGCCCGGCCAGAGCCCGATCTCGGTCGCCATCAACGAGATGTCCAAGCGCAAATCGCCCAACCTCGTCGCATTCCACTCCGGCGACCGCCTTATAGGCGAAGAGGCGGCCGGACTGGTCGCCAGGTACCCCGACAAGGTCTACGCCCAGCTCCGTGACCTGATCGGTAAACCCTACGGCTACGCGAAGCGGAAATTGGATTCGTTGTATTTGCCTTACGATATAGTGGAAGATTCTAGAGGCGTAGTGGCTTTCAAGGTCGATGATGGGACTGTGTATTCCGTGGAAGAGATGCTGGCCATGATTCTCCGGTATGCGATGAATCTGGCCGAGTTTCACTCGAAAGTGGTGATAAAGGACGCCGTGATCACAGTGCCTTCGTATTTCGGCCAGGCGGAGAGGAAGGGGGTGTTTCAGGCGGCTGATTTGGCTGGGATGAACGTACTTTCGCTGATTAATGAGCACTCCGGTGCTGCTTTGCAGTACGGGATTGATAAGAACTTTGCGAATGATTCGAAGTATGTCGTCTTCTATGATATGGGGTCAAGTAATACCTACGCTGCGCTGGTTTATTTCTCAGCTTACAATGCCAAGGAATATGGAAAAACTGTTTCAGTCAACCAGTTTCAGGTAATGGATTTGGGGTCTCTGATTTTGGCAGTGATTTAGCTTAATTGAATCTTGTTTAGCTGGAAAGGTAGATAATGTTGGATCGAGGTTGAATTTCATTGAACTTATCCTTCAATAACACTTATCAGGGAAGTTATTGCAATGGATTGGCATTCATTTTTGTACTTGATGGTAGTCTCATCTTGGCATTAATTGGTTTCCTTTTCAATGCATTTGCATAATTTGTCCTTTGTTGAGGAATGCGCGTATGTGGCGAATTGATAATTGCAAATGGAATAGAAAATGAATGCTTTCGGTTTCTGTTTATGATCTTTAACACTTGCTAAATGATATCGTTTTATTTGCTCTTCTAATGGTTATTTGCAGAAGGCATTGCTTATGTCGGAATTTTATGTACTAAATCCTAAAAGCTGTGGGTCCATATAGAACCACTAAGATCATATGTTTCAGCTGATGTATGTCGTCTTTTACAGGTTGTTGATGTTAGATGGAATTGTGAGCTTGGAGGTCAAGATTTGGAGCTTCGGCTGGTGGAATACTTTGCTGATGAGTTCAATAAGCAAGTTGGAGGTGGATTTGATGTGAGAAAATACCCAAAGGCAATGGCCAAGCTCAAGAAACAGGTAAAACGTACAAAGGAAATCTTAAGTGCAAACACGGCAGCTCCTATATCCGTGGAATCACTCTACGATGATCGGGATTTCAGGTATGTGGACATCACATCTAATTCACGTGGATTAGGCTGAAGGTTCTGCTTTGTTCATGTATTTTAGATAGAATTGTTCTGAAGGATGTTTGAATGGCTACTTTATCTGAGCTACAAGCGTCCTTCATGTACATATTTTGTCTTGAAGAGTTATGCTGGCTTCAATTGCATTAGGATTTAGTTTTACTTGTTTAAAACCATCTGTCCCTTCATATGTGTAGAGACTAGAGAGTGGTATGAGATATGCTCTTCATTTCTGTTTTCATGTTGCTCCATTGATTAGTAGGGCAGTAGGTGTTTACATTTTTTTGGTGCTTGCATTAAAAAATGTTCAAAGGACCCATTTCCTTTTGTGATTCTTTAGGAGCACAATAACTCGTGAGAAGTTTGAAGAACTTTGTGAAGATTTGTGGGAAAAATCACTCGCGCCTTTGAAAGAGGTGCTTAAGCATTCAGAACTGAAGGCTGAAGAGCTATATGCAGTAGAACTAATAGGAGGTGCTACCCGTGTCCCAAGGCTGCAGGTATTATTTCTTCTGTTGGACAGAGACTTAGAAAAGAGTTGTAAAAATTATAAGCAAGCTTGTTTGTTAATGATATACAAAAAGATTCAACAATATTTTTCCGCATTACAGGCCAAAATTCAAGAGTTTCTTGGAAGGAAAGAGCTGGACAAACATTTGGATGCTGATGAGGCTATCGTTCTTGGTGCAGCACTACATGCTGCCAACATAAGTGATGGAATCAAATTAAATAGGAAATTAGGAATTGTTGATGGTGCTACTTATGGTTATGTGATGGAGCTGCATGGCTCTGATCTTGGAAAGGATAAGAGCACAAAACAAGTCATTGTCCAGCGAATGAAAAAGGTTCCCAGTAAGGTATTTGAAATTGATGTTTGGAGCTTGATTTGTTCAAAAGAATATGGTCTTAATTGAGGACTAAATTATTTTGATGTTCTTACTTTTTGTTGATCAGATGTTTCGATCCATTGCTCACAACAAAGATTTTGAAGTTTCACTAGCCTATGAGAGCGAAGAGCTGTTGCCACCTTCTCTTTCTTCTCCGGTGTATGCCCAGTATGCTGTGTCTGGGTTGACTGCTGCTAGTGAAAAGTAAGGATTTCAAGTTTAGCACTATTAGAGTTGGCTTTATTTTCCTTTTCCTTTTGAGGAAACATAGCAATGGCCCTGATTTTCACGTATGTCTTTTTTTTTATAAATCAGATATTCATCCAGAAATCTTTCTTCTCCAATCAAAGCAAATATACATTTCTCTCTCAGTCGAAGTGGTGTATTTACATTAGATCGCGCAGAAGCTGTTGTTGAGATAACTGAGTGGGTAGAAGTTCCTAAAAAGAATCTGACTGTCGAGAATATCACTCTTTCAGCTAATCTGTCTGAAGCTTCAGCTAACATAACAGCTGAAAAGAGCTCAACAGACTCCACAGAAAAAAATGACAAGGAGGCATCCAATGCCACTGCAAAAGAAGATAACAAGGTTGAGGTTGTGGAAAAGAAGTTAAAGAAGAGGACTTTCAGAGTTCCTCTGAAGGTATGAACAAGTCATGTGCTTGGTATTGTGAAGGTCTACTCACGAACGATCACTGAATTTCACTTTTGTCCTTTTGTTGATGCAGCTCATTGAAAAGACTACAGGATCTGGCATTACCCTTACAAAAGAATCCGTCACCGATGGTAAAAGAAAATTGGAGGAACTGGACAGGAAGGATGCTGACCGAAGGAGAACTGCTGAGTTGAAAAATAATCTGGAAGGATACATATACAGTGTCAGGGAAAAGGTATGTGTGTTGAAAGTTCAAGCCATTTTAATCTGGGAACAACTGACTTCTAGTGTCCATTATCGCTCTTGCTGCGTGTTATGGTTGTAACTTGTGAGTTCTAGCTGAATCTTGCCTACCATTACTCGTCCTCTTTGGTTAAGAGAAAAGCAACAGTATCACTTTTTTTAAAAAAGTTTAAAAACACCTTTTGTGCTCAGTTGGGGAGAGAAATAAAGAGACACTTATTCACTCCCTCCGAGGCTCTGATCAATAATACGGTTTAGGCTTGTCCTCAAATTTTAAGAAAAGTATCAATTCACTTATTTTTATAATGATTACCTATATTTTATCACATTATTAAATTTCTACCCTTCTTTTAAGCCAATCAATGAGCAATTTGAGCAAAAATAGTCAATAAGAAACAAGTTTCAATTAAAAAAATCTCGTAACCCATGCTAATTATTTGCCTAAGAAACCTAAAACAACACTTAAAGATGATCACATTTTACAATCTAAAATGACACTTAAAAGCTGATCGGAGGGTGTATGTTCCCACAATTATTTTGTTGATCATTGCAAATCTGCTGCTGCACTTGGGGGTCTATATTTGACTACTTTAATTAGCAATCTACTGTACCTGAAACCCCTTTTTGATTGATAAAAATTTGTTCCTTCCATTTCAACAACTTTGCTGTTTGTCATTTTCCCTTTTTGGTTTGAATGTCTTTTTTGCCAGATTGAGTCATCTGAAGAGGTTGAAAAAGTTTCCACCAGTGAGGAGAGACAATCCTTTACTCAGAAACTCGAGGAGGTTAGTGAACTGATGGTGTTTAATGGATCCAAGATCTTTTTTGCTGCCTTCTAACATGCGTACAAACCTTCATGTCTCCAGGTGCAGGAATGGTTGTACATGGATGGGGAAGATGCTAGTGCTAATGAATTTCAAGAACGTCTTGATATGCTGAAAGCTAGTGGTGACCCCGTGTTTTTCAGGTTGCCTTCACTGTGAAGCTCAATAATTACACTAAAATCCTCTTACCATTAGTGTAGACCCACCTAGAAGAGTGCTTATGTAATCTCTTCTATTTCAGATTGAATGAACTTAGTGCACGCCCTGCAGCAGTTGAAGCTGGCAGAAACTATCTTGCTAAGCTCAAACAGGTATGTAGAACTACCCTTCATCCTCAAATTATATGATTTCAAAAACTTCTAATATATAAATATACAAACTATATCGAGTTCAAAGCTCTGTTAATGTAGCTTCTGTCAAACTTTGCAGATTGTTCGTGGCTGGGAGACCAACAAATCCTGGATTCCAAAAGACAGAATTGATGAGGTAGCTTATCTCATTTATTCACAGCCAACGTTTTCCTGTCTCAATTCTGAGTTAACAGTGACCATTAATTTGCCGTTCAATGTTTCAACACCTCAACACTGTATTTTTAATCTCCTCAGGTTTTGAGCAGTTCTGAGAAGTTTAAAAAATGGCTGGATGAGAAGGAAGCTGAGCAGAAGAAGTAAGTGAACGATGATTAATTGATTATTGATCAACATCACTAGCTACTAATTGATGCTTGAAGTGTTCATCCGTGGTGATTATGCTAAATTGGGTTTTTACAGGACTCCTGTTTATGCTGCACCTGTTTTCACTTCTGACGAGGTGCACGACAGGCTATTTGATCTTGAATCCAAGGTAATACTGAATTCCTTTGAAAAGACGAGGTGGAAAGTGATGAGATTGATTCATCCATAACTAGTAAATCACAATTTCTGATTGATATGTTTGGTGTTTGTATAGGTTGCAAGTGTCAATAGAATCCCAAAGCCTAAGCCCAAGATTGAGAAGCCGATTGAAAATGAAACCGATAGTTCAAAGACGAAGAAAACTTCTGAATCTTCTTCCAAATCTGACAAGGACGCATCCTCTGAACCTACAGAAAGCTCCAGTGATGGAGCTTCTGATGAAGTAATGCCGGAGGGTCACGAAGAGTTGTGATGAAACTGCAAGGAAGTTCATTCAAAGACGGGTAAAAAGCGTTGTGAGCTCAAGAGAACTACAGGTTTATCACAAACCGCGGCTTTATTTGAATCGGCTGAAGAGCAAGCAAGTTGTTTAGCCAGATTTAGTTGCCATTAGCATATTGAGATACCTTAGAAATAGACTTTGTTACATCACATATCACTCGGCATACAATACGACGATCTATACAGACTAGTCTGATTCACAAACTAAATGAAATAGCAATTTTCCAGTGTCCTGCATTTTGCAGGGAAGCGAGCTTGAAACCAACAACTCGATCCTTGCTGCGCTCCTGTACCTGTAGGGCAGAGGCTCATGGTTCGTCTTGGAATTGATACTCACCGGTCCAGGTTCGTCATTATACCGTACTCGTCAAGATCAGTTGTCGTTTCCTAACAATGAACCTCAAACCTAATTGCCTTAATTTTGATGGCAACAGCAACGAGCAAGTGAGGTATTCTTTGCTACCCATCATTAATGCCGTCAAACAAGTAGGTAAGTAAGACCACCTCAATTGGGACAAGTTGGTTTTCAAGCCAATTCGAATTAGACATTAACGTAACGACATTGGATGGGATGCGTAGGAGTTAGTTTTCTCTCGTCGAGTTTGGCCTTTGTCGGCTCTTACTTGAGAACGAAACCCGAAACAAATGAAACTAGTGAGAATTGAACCCGTGACGAAGCTCCAAAGGGGAGGTTGGTGTGCATCTAAACCTACAACAACCTCTTTGTTTTGTGTTCTATTTTTGTGAAAATAGTTAATGAGGAAATGAGTACAACAGTTGCTGTAGCCCCAAAAGATTGAATTTGCTAGTTAGTACAAAATGTACAACCTTATTTATTTTTTTTAATTTATTTTTGTACAACCTTGTTAATTACTCCGTACGGAGTACAGTATTGTTTACTCCATTGTTGATGTTGATCTTTCATGATGTATTCTTATAATCTTATTCCCTCCGTCCCACCATAATTATCTTTAACTATCCATGTACGTTTTCTTAAGAAGCTAAAAACTATATAAAATATCAACATTTTATTAAATATTTTTAAATAATATCATACATATTACTAATAAGTATAGAATTATTTAAAAAAATTAATTAAAAATGGATATTTTATATAGTTGTTAGCTCCTTAAAAAACGCGCATAAATAGTATAAAGACAATTATTGTAGGACGGAGGGAGTATTATTAACTGCTCCCATGATCTTATTTTAAGGCCACATTAAAGTAACTGCTTTCTACCCTTTTGAGTGTTTTCTACATAAATATTTAATTGTACTACATTCTTTCTAAGATTTTAAATGGAGTTTCTTTAACTTGACAGTAATTTTGCAAATCATACAGTTTTACAGATTGTGCAAATCAAGAAAATTTAGATTAATCTCTTAAATGGATCATACAGTAGCAACTCGGCAACTCCGGCTCTTAGAGGACAGCTGGCACAAAAAAAAAAGTAATAAAATACTGGTGTTTGTCAGAGCCGGGGAGATGAAGCGGCAGTCCTGCAAAATGAAATGGTAGGCGGGGGAGAGCTGAATATAGCTCATGGCCATGTGTCCCTATCAAAATAATTATTTGTAAAGTGATTTTGTAATGGTTTAATATTTTTTAAAAAAAATAAAATATATACTCTTTTCTTACCACAATGATTGTCTTTAATTATTCATACACGTTTTCTTAAATAGTTAAAAACTATATAAAATAACAATATTTTACTAAATATTTTTAAATAATATCATACATATTACTAATAAGTATAGAATTATTTTAAAAATTTAATTAAAAAATGGATATTTTATATAGTTTTTAGCTCCTTAAAAAGCGTGCATAGATAGTCCAAAGACAATCATTGTGGGACGGAGGGAGTATTCGAATAGAGTTTAATTTTATCTATCCATAAATACTCATTTCACATATGTTTGAGTTAAAAAAAAGGATAAAATTATGTTTGGATATCCAAAAGAGATTATACGTAAGCTAAGTTCGATTATAGTTAATGAAAATATTTTCTCAAAGCTTTTACGATATGCTATCTTAATAGTCTCAACAAAATATTTAAATAATAATTGTTGATAATTTTATTTTTTCAATAATATTTTAATAATAATAATATTGTACTCCAGAATAATTATTAATAAGAATTAAATAAAAAAATGAATTTGTAATTTAATTGGTTAATAAAATAAAAAGAAAATGATTAAAACGTAGATGAAGAACTGGATAGTAGAGTGCACGGATGTCAGTGAAACTGATAAAAAGCTGAAGGAGTGTTCTTATACTGATGTGGCGGATAAAAAGTGAGTTAATGATCGAGACCAAGTGTTCACGAGTGCATATGACCTTAATTTTTTTCCAGAGATTAAGGATTTAAGGGAAAATTTTAAACAAAAATTATGGAAATTCAGAAAAATAATGGGTAATTTGGAGTTTCTATTATAGGAAGATTTTGCAAAATCTCATCCGGTTATTTAATTATGTCCTAACAATGAAGGTTTTTATTTATTTATTAAGGGTGTGTAACTGAGCTGAATGGATAGCTGGAGCTGAATGGGTAGCTAAAACTGAATAGTTTATAGTGTAAAATACGTTAAATTAAGCTAGTAATAATATGTTTGGTAACCTTAGCCGATAAAACTAACTGATAAAAGAGGAGAGTTGTGTATATAAAAGGAAAAGTTTCGAAAAGCTTGGGGTGGGTAGCTGGTGGAATTTAATTCCAAAACGCCAATTAACATATAATGTTAGCTTTATTTCATCAAAACTATATAATATTAATACAAAACGCTACTTGTGTTGTCAAACACACCCTAAGTAAAAATTTGAGTTTAGACAAGCCTGAAGCTTTTTGTGCATATAAAGAAAAATATGTGATTTAATGTAATAATTAATACTTACTCCAATTAAAATAGAATATTTATATTTTTAGGCAGTGAATTGTATAGTACAATAATACTACGTAATAATTTATGTTGATTTGTGTGTTATTATTTTTTTTCAATCTTGTGACGGTTAAATTGTGTACGGGTATTAAAAAATACGTAGTGATTTTTTTTAAAAATTTAGTAGAATGATGACATTTTTAGATAGAAATAATTTATTAAAATTTGTGTAATTTACTAAAAGAATGTATTTTAGATTAAAGTATAGGGTGGAGGGCAAAGCAGTGGATGATGCTAGCTAGGGAGTAGGGAGTATTAATTTGAAATTTATAAGTGGCGGAGCCAAAAAAATTTATAACATAGGTATAATTATAAAGTATATAATATATGTACATTATCATTTTTATTAAATCGGTATAAAGAACTTTTTATAATGCAACAATAAGTGATGTTATTTTAGGATAAAACTTCAACAGTTTATGATAAAACGTTGTTATTTTTTCCCCATTAAAAAATATAAATAAATAAATAATAACACACAAATCAACATAAGGTCCATACTATATCAACGGTAATAAGTTTATAGATGTGCCCACTATATATTATGGACAAGAAAGTAGGGGCTAACATACTACTAGTATACAATAATAAATGAGATATGAAATACTTCATCCTTTTAATAATACTTGTCATTCTAAGTATTGTTTAAATTTTGTATAGAGTCCAATAAATATATTTATATTTATATTTATATTATATTATTTGTTACTCTATTTTATTAATTGCGATAATAATTTTGTAAATTAAAAACTAAAATATCATATCGTAAATATATGTCTTATATTTAGAAATAAAATTTAGAGACATTACAAATTTGGATTGGAATAGAAATTAGAAAGCCCTGTCGTCATATTTACAAAGCTTGTCTATTTATTTCGAATTGTCACGAATATTGGTGGAAATTTAATATTGTAAAATAAAATTTAATAAAAGCTAGTATAAAATGAAAAATGTATAATTTTATTGGTTGAAAAAACTACAATTAATGTAAACCATTTCGGGTTGGTTCAACTGAAAAAGACATGCGAGAAGTATCCAATGGTCCCCGGTTCGAATCCCGCCCTGGGTGGCCATTGGAGGGTTTACTTAATTGTTAACTCCAGGGCCCATGAGATCAGTCGGGTGCTAGTAGCCCCGAATACCTATGTAAATTCAATAAAACTACAATTAAATGTAATGATAACACCTCATTAAAAGTGATTCTCACTTAAAGAAGCTATCACTATAATATCATATAAAAGATTTAACTAAAGATAATTTTACGAAAATCTCTTGATGAAAGAGATAATTTATAAGATATGTTCTCGTGCTTTTAATTTAATATAGTATATAAAGAATTACATATAGGTATCGATTATTTATTAATTCAATATTTTGAACTAAACCCCTTAGTTAGAAAATATAGAATATATTAAGAAAAAAACTATAATTGATGTGATGATTTCACCTCTTCAAACTTACTCTTCATTAAAATTATATATTAACATTAATATTAATATTAATTCAATGTTTTGCATTGGACCACTGGTGAGAAAATGGAGTATATAATGAATTGAAAAAATGACCAAAAATATCTTTGCATAAGGAGGCGACATGTGGTAGTAGGATTATGGGTTATATATATTGATAGATAGATAGAAAATTCTATTTGTAGAAATGAATAAATTTTATTTATTTAAAACAAAAGACACAACTTCTATTATTTTATTTAACATGTTAATTTTTATTTTATTTTCTCAAAAACTAAATAGGTTAGAAGTTGGGTAGATATATAGAAAGGAAGGTAATGAAATAAAATTCATGAATTTTTTTAAAATGATATGTTAAATGAAAATTTTAATCTATAATCGTTAAACCAAAATCATACTTTGGATAATTTAATAAGATCATTATATTTTGATGTATATAAACCAAAATTTTGAATTTTTTTTATGTATATATAGATAAATTAATAAAATTTAATGGGTATATGAATATATATATATATATATATATATATATATATATATCTAATCATGCCTTAATAATATTGTCTAAAATTAAATAAAACAACCTATAATAAATTATAAATATATATGAAAAGATTGAGATATATGGATAAATAATAAATAGATTAATTGATTTACCCTAATTAATTAGATTATTATGGAAATACACTTACCTAAAATAACTTGACATAAAATGATGACATGTGACAAAATTGCTTCTCATTTAAAGTATAATATAGATATAGATTTTTTAATATACAAAATCCTAAAACTCGATAGTCCATTTGTCTACCTAATCTGCTAAAATGAACCCAGACAAGCGTATAAAACTGTAAAATAGGGTTTTACCTAGCCTCAATCATCGATTAAGGATATTGTCAATAATCCAATTCGATCCCGACTCGGATCCCGATTTTCTCAAGATAGGTTTAATTTATGTTCGAACTCTTATATTTTGCTGAAATATGAGTTGTCTCACATTGAAAATACTGAGATGTTTTAAACAAGATATAAGATTGACGGATTACATTGTCAATTGGTTTTGAGATGGAACCCTGTTGGGTTTATATGTTGTTCGAGTCTCCCATATGTGGGTCCGTACACGACTTTCCTACAGCTTGTCTTGAACCCCAGACCCAATCGAGTTTAACACATTTAGTCTTGTTGGATGGACTAGGACCTCTCAAGCACCGCCCCCGAACACCTAATCACAGTCCTTCGAATCCATTAAGCTCTGATTCATAGATTGTGTAATTTTTATAGAATATTTAATTTTAAAAAACAAACGAAACTCTTAATTGACCAACAACTATCCAACATTTTTAAATTGCAGAAAAATGGTTCCTAGACTAAAGAGAAAATTATTTTTGGTTCGTCGTGGTAGAGGTAGAAGATAAAAGAGTTAGATGAAAGCTATCTGTTAGGACTTCTCACTCTTGATCCTAACAGTACGTGTTTGGGATAAGGGCGAGCACATTTCAACCCCGTCTCTATATTTTCCTTAATTGAATTGCTAGCTAGATACATTGAAACAATGTTATTGTTGTTGTGTATTATAATTTTGAAACTCATCTTCTAACACAAAATTTTAAGTATGTCAACTTAAGAAATATTATATTCCGGCCACTAGATTCTCCAATTTATTCAGTTTTGATTTTTTTTAAAGATTCATCGATTTCTATCTCGGGTTTCCTTTCTTAATCAAATATTTATGTTTAACCAATATTCTTAAAAAATAGGTTAAAAAAACCATATTTATATATATATATATATATATATATATTGTTTTTCCTAATCAAATATTTAAGTTTAACCAATATTCTTAAAAAATAGGCTAAAAAAATGTATATAAGAAATCTATTAGTTTTAATTTCCTAATCAAATATTTATGTTTAACCAATATTCTTAAAAAATAGGTTAAAAAACCGTATATAAATCTATTAATTTTGATATTTTAAAGTTAGAGATTAACTTTTAACGAAAAATTAATTGGTTTAAGCCAGCTAGTGAATTAGGTAGTGTATAGATATATAGAGCTTCTCCACCAATACAAAAGGTTCTCCTCCCCAACAACACAAACAACAGCAGCATTGATGTAACAGTCATCTCTCTCAACTAACTTCATTAAATTATTGGTCCATTTTAACCCATTTATATCCCTTCCACTACATTACATTCAATAGAATTCAATCCATTACATACTTCCTCCTTTTTTTATGGCCGATTTTTGGAGTGTTACAATCTAAATTGTTAGGACACGAGGAATGAAAACGACGAAAATTTTAAAAATTAATATCAATTCGTTTGAAATTTTTGTAAATTTACTTAAATATGTGTTTTTTCGTATCTTCAAAGTTTTCTAGTAAAATTAAAGTGCCATCCGTTTCGAGTTTTCGGGTAACCTATGTTATGACACTTCCATGTGGTCTATATATATACTCACATGTTGTGAGGGTTTCTCTTAATATTGTTGCTTTGATGAGTATACGTTGATAGTTGACACCCACTCTCTTCCGTCCACTCTTTGCAAGTCACGGTAATTTATAAGCAGTGAAAGTATTCGTAGATATCAAACAATTATTCATACATGTTGAGAATTGTAACTCTAGTTTAATTACCTCTAGGCTTTTATGTTTATTCATATATATCCTTCCTGTTTAAACCGGACTAATCGACCACTTAGACCCTAATCAGACCTTGAATGAGTACAAGTGTACAACCTTAATCCTAACAATACATAATAATATAATTATTTGTAGGTATCAAAGGATTATTCATATCATATGTATGTACATATGAATAATCACACGGTACCTACAAATAATGTCACTATTCACAATTTACTTTTAATCAAAGCTGTTTGATCTTTTTAATCCGACACTACGGATTTGTTTACAAATTACCCCATTAAGGTTGCTTGATAGGGAGTTCATTATGAGAATTATTACTAAACTTTCTTCTTTTTGACCTTTTCCATTCAGTGCTAGTAAAGGCTAAATAGTTGTCACAATTGATAAAAATCGACTAAAAGTTTAGTAGAAAGCTTGTCTTTTTAGCCAACTAATAAAGTAGATTTCTTAAAACTGTGGGTGAGAGTGATTCTTGCAATTTTGCTATTATACTGTAATTTATATAAAAAAATATTTATGCACAAATAAAACAAGTAAAATAATTGTATTATAATTTAATATAGGAGCAATCCAAACAAACTAAATTGCTTACAATTTGTTGTTTTTCTAATATGTAGCTATAATTAAGGATATACATTGGAAATTAAAAAAAAATGGATACCTTAGTTTCAATACATTGATTTAGAGATTAATATATTGAAATTAAGGGAAAAAAATTACTTTTTTAACAAAAATATATTTCTCTTCTTGATTGCACAATATGTGTGACAATGAAAACATAATAAAAAATTCTTTTTTTTTCTTATACCTTGCTTAATGCTTTACTGCATGAAGGGCTTCTTGATTTCAGCAAAGAATATAAAAAGTTGTTTAAAAGAGTTTTTTTTAAATTTTTTTTTTTTACCAACATTAAAAGCTGTTGTTGCAGAGGAGATGAAATTAATGAAACCCATGAACAAACATATAAATCACAGTTAGTTTCTTCACTCTTGCCTCTGAGCTTTTGCCCCTTTAATTTCTTTCATTTCTCAGCCCCAAAATTAAAATACCCAATTCACCATTAAACCCTTTCCCCTTGTTGATTAATATATATATATATATATATATATATATATATATATATATATATATATATATGTACTGTGATTTTATGTGCCTGATTGAATAGCAAATTAAAGATGAAGAAGTTCTCTGTGCAAGTAGAGAGTGGTAAACAAGGCGGCGATGGCCGGCCGGCCGTCGGTCCGGTCTACCGGAATCCTCTCTCCGAGCATGGCTTCCCTCCTCCTGACCCTGAAATCTCCACTCCATGGGATTCCTTCAGGTTTTTTTTTTGGGTTAATTAATTCTATTTCTTTTTTTGAATAATTAATTCTTATTTTCTAGAGTATATATAAACCATTAAAAGGTGGTGATTCAACATAATCTCTTTATCAAATTGGTTGGTAACAGTTTTTGTTTTTTTATAAAGTTCTATGGTCTATCCGCTAGATTGTATTACTTGATTAAAATTGTTTAATTTGTTACCAATGACCAATTTTATATTTTTCTGAAAAAGAGAGAGATTAAGTTGAATTGTAAATAGAAAGAACATATGGTTTGTTTTGGTATGATTGTGTTTTCCTATAAAAATTATCAACAAAAATATAACTTGAGGTAATCAATTCTGAAAATGATCAAGAAAATGTGTTTATTTTTGGTTTTTGCAAAAAAAACAAAAACTCAAAGCTTAATTAGAACATGGCTTTATAAAACTTACCATGCATAAAATTTCAATTTTTTACCTATTTTTCCTACAAAAAAAGGGAAGAATTGCAACATACTTACACAATTCACACAAACAGATTGGCTGTAGAGAAGAATCCTGAGAACAAGATGCTCGGTCGACGAGAAAAACTCGATGGCAAGGCAAGAATTTCACTCTACAAAAACCATAGCAACTTGAAACTTTAACTGACAATATCCATTTTGTAACGTTTTTAGTTCGGTCCTTACGAGTGGAAAACTTATAAACAAGTCTATGAAGAAGTCCTATGCATTGGATCCGCGTTGCGCGAGTGTGGTGCTGAGCCTGTAAGCACAATTCTATCATCATACATGTTGGCATTGGATGTCTGATTTGAGTGACAAACAATTTGTTCATGACGACGACAAATTTGTGTCGTTTACAGGGTGCTCGGATTGGAATCTATGGCTCCAATTGCCCTCAATGGATTGTTGCAATGGAGGTTTGAAGAATGCAAGTTGTTTGTTCAATTCCATAGTATGAAATGAAAAATTGATGTCTAAAATTGATCACTTTTATGTCATTTTGTTGTACAGGCTTGTGCAGCTCAGAGTTTGATATGTGTGCCTCTTTATGATACATTAGGTACAACTTCTTTGTGATCATTAAATTTTCGCAAATTTCGCGTGGTACCAATTTTATTTTTATTTACACGGACCACATGGTAGCCACACATACTAAAACTTTCATACATCTTAGTTTAAATTCTTTTTTTCCGAAAAAGGAAAGTGATTCGACCAACAGACAAATTAACTATCATGATACATCTTACTTTAATTGATTTTGTTGCTAACTACAATCTCTTCTCTGAATGTAGGCACTGGTGCTGTAAATTTCATCATAGATCACGCCGAGGTTGATTATGTATTCGTGCAAGACAAGAAGGCGAAAGAAGTAGGAAACTTGACAATGTCTAAGAACATCTCCTCACATTGAGTTGTTCTCTTATGTTTCTATATCCTAATCATGTTATAACTGTGCAGATACTCAACCCTGATTGCTCGTCTAGCAGACGACTAAGAGGTGCGAAAAGAAGGCCTACATTTCTATGTATACGAGTTATATCGTAATGATGATGAACTAGAGCTTGTATGTTGTTGAACAGCCATGGTTTGCTTTACGTCGTTGGACGAGGATGAGAGGACTAAGGCGGAAAATGCAGGAATAAGGGCATTCTCTTGGACAGATTTCATGGAGATGGTTAAGAGATATTCATGTCTTCGTCGCTTTGAGATGTTAAGACTCGCCTTTTTGATCATCCGAATGATGTTACACCACTTTGTTTCCCTTGGCAGGGGAGGAAGCATTCCTGTGAGCCTACGCCGCCTCAGCCATTTCACATATGCACAATCATGTACACAAGCGGCACCAGTGGAGACCCGAAGGGTGTGGTGATCACACACGAGAACATTGCGACGATTATAAGGGGTTTGGACATCTTTTTGGACCAATTTGAAGATAAAGTATGATGAACTTAAAGACCTAAGTGTTACCTTTGTTTTGCATTACTGTCATATATGGCTTCACTCTAAAAGTTCTCTTCCATTGATGATAGATGACAGTGAATGATGCCTACTTGTCGTTCCTCCCCCTCGCGCACATACTTGATCGTGTGATTGAGGAGTACTTCTTCCGCAAGGGTGCTTCAGTCGGCTACTATCATGGAGTAAACCATAGCAACTCCTAAGAAAGATAGTTCTCTCATTGCCCTTTGGTTTTGAGATTGAACCTCATTGAGTTTATTGCGCATTTGTGTGCAGAACATAAATGAATTGGGAGATGATTTGATGGAGCTGAAGCCAACCTTCTTCGCAGGCGTTCCTCGAGTCTTTGAAAGAGTGTATGAAGGCAAGGATCTATTTCCGATTCTCCATCTTTCGAACCTCGTTCAAACTCGTCTACAAGCATCCAATTTCGCTAACTTTTCTCATTTTCGATCCCTTGTGGGTTAGGCATTCAAAAGGGAGTACAAGAACTCAACCCAAGGAGAAGGAAGATTTTTAGCCTTCTGTACAAATAGTAAGTTGTTAAAACCAAACATCATTTACTGACAATTGAAGAGAGTTGAGGTCTTTTTATACTCATTGCAGCAAACTTGCTTGGATGAATATGGGTTTCAAACAAAAGAACGCGTCGCCATTGGCAGATCTCATCGCGTTCAGGAAGGTAGTACTCGTGTTTTTACGCATAGAAGTCTTCATAAGACAAGACCATTTGATCACCATTCTCATCTCACAATGCATTTGGTTGTTAAGGTGAAGAATAGGCTAGGGGGTCGTGTTCGACTTATAGTCTCTGGAGCTGCACCCTTGAGCAAAGAAATCGAAGAGTTTCTACGCGTTACATCTTGTTGTTTCGTACTCCAAGGCTATGGTACTATAGCTTCCTCTTACTCTCTACTTGGACTATGTTGATTAGAGCACAAGCAACAACACCTATCACTTGTGCAGGATTGACAGAGACTTGTGGATTGACCACTGTCGGTCACCCAGACGAGATGAGCATGCTTGCAACCGTAGGAGGAGCATTCGTATTCACCGAATTGCGCCTTGAAGAAGTTCCTGAGATGGGCTACCACCCGCTTGAAGACCCACCTCGCGGTGAGATATGTGTGCGAGGCAAGACTGTCTTTGCTGAGTACTACAAGAACCCGGAGCTCACCAAAGAGGTCTTCAAAGACGGGTGGTTTCACACAGGTAGCTTTGCTTTGCCATCTTCCGCGAATCCTTGGTTGTTGACGACTATCCTAACACAATCTTTCTTGCTTACGAAATCAGGCGACATTGGTGAAATGCTTCCCAATGGCGTCGTTAAGATCATTGATAGGAAGAAGAATCTGATCAAACTTTCACAAGGAGAGTATGTGGCTCTTGAGTACCTTGAGAAGATATACAATGTCTGTCCGATTGTCGAAGATGTGAGTGAAACATTGCCATTCTTGATGGCTATAACTTTTCTTGTTTGCAAGACAGTTTCTGAACTGAAGCTTCTTTTTTTTTTTTTTTTGGTGAAAAGATTTGGGTGTATGGAGACAGTTTCAAGTCAATGCTGGTTGCTGTGGTTGTACCAAATGAAGACCACACCAAGAAGTGGGCGGATCACAATGGTCACAGAGGCTCCCTTTCGGAGCTGTGCTCGCTGAATGAGCTCAAGAGTCATGTCCTCTCGGAGTTGAAATCCGCAGCTGAGCGAAACAAGGTGCGTTTCCGTCTCTCTTTTGATTCATATCTACTAGAGTCCGTTTGGTCTCATTCACATCTCACGACATCTAGCTTTCTATTTGATCATTCTCTAACACCTTCCATGTTTTCAGCTGCGAGGATTCGAGTGCATCAAAGGAGTCGTATTGGAACCTCAGCTATTCGAGCTGCAAGACGGTTTAGTGACACCTACAATGAAGAAGAAAAGGAACGCCATGCTGAAGCTCTATCAGGTGACAAGAAACATCTAAACTGTCAAAAGCCTCAATACTTTTTCTCAAGTGATCAAGCAGCTTGAGCTTACACTCCCTTATTTTTCGAATTTGCAGGCCGAAATTGATGAACTATACCTTACTTTAGGTAAAGGGAAAAACTGAGCTTCCCCATTGTATGCAAATGGACTTCAGGACAGTGGTACTGACAAGTTGCAACTCAAAATAAGCTAAGTTTAGTGGTGTATACACTATTCAGCAAGAAGATCTATCTAAGCTTGTGATTGTGGGTATATATAATCAAACATTGTTCACAATTACCCAAATGCCCAATTTCTATTTGCAACCCTGAACAATCATCTACAAATTCGTTTGATGCATAAACAAGTACCTTAAGGGCAATCAACATTTACCAAAGCTAGAACTTGTTGAAGGTGCCATCCTTTTTCGCCTTCTCTTAGATTTCAACTACGCGTTTTGCCTCACAGTTGGGGGAAATTTGTGAGGTCATAGAAATGTGGTGCGCCTCGATGGCTCCAGAACGAGGGAGAAATTTGTGCCCTAATTTGGATGGCTCCAGAACAAGGGAGAAAAAGAGGGCGCCTCGATGAATTCGGATGGTTTTATACAATGTGAGAGATTCTGGATTTTCATGGCCGGGGCCCAATAGGCCCAGCCCAAAAATATTGATTGAAATTGTACAATACCGTGCTTTCACAAATTCACCCAATAAAATGGTGATAGATAGATATGGAAATGTGGTGGCAATTATAACGTCTTTTATTTAAGGGTAAATTATATAAAATCACCTACTAAATATAAAGTTTTTCATTTAACCATCCTTTAAATTAGAAATTACACAAAACCACCAATTAAATATAATCTGTTACCAAATCACCATCCATTATATAAATTTTGTCAAGATTTTTTGAAAAAATATTGTACATGACCAATATACTATTTTTTAGGAATTGAACATCCGCATTTGTAGATACTTGATACATATTTACTGAAATTTTGTAAATTCAATGTCTTATTAGTGTATGAATTATGACAATGAGATAAAGAAATACTTTTTATTTTTGGTTAATTACAAGCCTAAAGTGTTTCAATGGATATAAAAAAAATGATTAAAAAGTAGGGGTAAATTAGTGGTTTTCATTGATGTTTTGATGAATGTTTTGGCTTGGCTGGTGATTTATTAACAAATCGTATTTAACGGGTGATTTTATGTAATTTTAAATTTAGCAGGTGGTTAAGTGAAAAAATAATATTATAGTTTTGAAAACTTAACAAATAATTTTTATCCTAAAAAAATATATGAGGTAAAATAACACAAGGTTTTGACAATCCATACATCAAACTCCATAGAATGCCAAGTATATTCGGTACATCTCAGTATTCATTTTCATACAACTTCAAAACATTTCAAACAAGCAAACTTCCAAGTACTACTCAAGTAATTTTGTCACTACTATAGCCTATTAGACTATAGTAAGCTTAGTGTCTCCAAGTAAAATCAAACTATGGACTATTGAGCTACAACTTCAATATGTTTTGGATAACAAAATAATTAATTGTACAAGGAATTCTTTCTTTCCTAATGTTTATAGTAGCTACTTGCTAACACCTTCATTTCCGGCCAAAATCAAGTATTTGTCCTTCCTTGTAAGCCTTGTGCACTCAAACCCCAAAGCCTTGCCCATCTCACTTTGGACAAGGTTGGCCACGTCGAATCTAAATCGGTCCTCACCTTCAAGGCTACGTGTGGATGACCCTTTCACCTTCTCGAGCAATTGGGCGGTGTAGCTTGGTTGAGGGTTCATGAGGAAGAAGAGTGGATCGAAGCACTTGAGCCCACTAGCGGTGGTCCCATAGAACATGCTCACGCAACAATCCATTGCCACAGGCACTATCTCGTCACTCATCTCAGCAAACAAGGGGCTAAACCTTAGGAGGTAAGACTCCCTACATGTGGTGCCCTCGGGGCAAACCACTAGGTCTCCTTGTCGAAGCATCCTTTCCATCATCATGGCATCTTGATCCCGAGATCTTGACAATCTTATCGTCTTGATCGGTGATAAAATCTCTGACAACCTGCTTAAACTATAGCTGACCGCGGTGAGTGGCTTCCCTATGCAGAAGGAGAGGCAGACTGGGTCTAGTAGGGTTTTGTGGTTGCATACATAGAAGTTACCTTTTGTTTTATTCTCGTGATATCCTTTTAAAGTTAAGTTTGTTGTTGTTGGTGAAGAAGGAGGTTTGTTGGTCACAACATGAATGCCCAAGAAGGATATGATAAGGCTAGACAAAGTGGTGGGAAATGATAGGAAAACGACTCCCCTTAGAAGAGCAAGGATGAACCCTAATGGTGCCCACATGAGGATGGCAAGGGTGGCTTCCGGAGTTGGCTTGATTGCCAATCTACCATCATGGAAGATCAATGGTTTAGGATACATCTCCTTAGGTAAAGTTCGCCAATTGACCTTCACGACTTGATTGATTGAATATATTTCCTGCAAAGATCGAATCGTATACAAAGTGAATTAAACATTTTCTAGTATCTATGTGTCATATCTAGTGATAAGAAATAATTGTATAAATAGTTTATACCAACTAACCTTGTATATATGATTGAAACAACTTTTGGAACCAATACCCTTCACTTGCTCTTCTCCTAAGGGAATCTCCTTGATAATATGATGATTCAAACTCACATTATTCCTTTCCTCCATTAGACCAATGAAGTATCCATGAAACACTTTGAGGTCCCTACCAAGAACATGATCAATTCCTAAGTAATCTCTCAAGAATCTCTCAACCATGACTTGAGGCATATCACTCACACCCACCTTCCTCTTAAACTTCCTCACCACCTCAAACCCTTCCAAGCCAACATCCTCTAGGAAAAACTTGGGCAACACCGCACTCCCCGCCATGAATCCATCCTTCTTGAGCCCGAAGAAGCAAACCATGACCATGATCTTCAAGCCAGGCTCGCGACCAACCAAGCGAATGAAAGGGTACAAGAGGAATAGAACAAGTGCCCTGATGGGTCCACCGGCCTCAAAGGCCACAAGCATGAAGTAAGGGAACAAGGAAGTAGTTCTTAGCAAATCCTCTTCCACATTGAAGACCACGGTGGTTGACGATAATTCGAAGTGCTTTGTTTCCATCCGTGTTTCGGCTTGTCGATCATGTGGTTTGCTAGGCTTCTTTTGGAGTTGCCTATGGTGTTTGTGGGGGGCTCTATAAGAGAAGATGTGAAGCAAGGTTTTGAAAAAGGAGTAGTAGTTCTTCATATTTGATTGAATCTCTAGACAAGTAAAGTGGGTAACAAAAGGAAATTTGTGGCTTTATTTATAGAAATGTGGATAGCCAAACTAACTAGGCTTGGTTTTGGGGCTTAATTTTGAAAATGTCATGCTCCGTACACCGAGTTAAAAAGGCACCAAATAAGACGAGCTAAGTAGCTAACTACGTGCACAAGTTGTTGCAAGGTGAATTGTCAATTCAAAGGTACCCTTTGAAAGTGATGGAAATAGTTACCTTATTGTAAGCCGAAGAAGATGAAGTCTACAATTTGAAAATTCTAGAATTTACGGTGTTGGGTGATTGGGTCGAATCGAAAATATAACGGTCCGGTTCACGATCTATAAAAATTTAAATTTCGGTTTTCGGTCCAATATCGAGATCGGACCGGAATTTCTAGTCCAAGATCGGTTGGAACGGAATGTGTGTATATGTGTATTTTTTAAAATAAAATTAAAGTGACCAAATAAAAAAATATTATAAATTATTTTTTATTCATTTTTTATGTTTGATTTGTTGAAAAATGATGGGGTTGATTCGAGTTGTTACAAATTCTGTTAGTGCCCATAGCTTTGTTTTATTTGATTTCGCCCATTATATCAATTAGCATTGTACCGGTGTTCAATCATAAATATATTATGTCAAGTCTTGCTAGTTTAACTGGTAAGGATGACATGTAATGATTAATAGGTCACGAATTTGAATCCTCTTTTCCATATTGTAATGGTCTAAGTGCCTACCTACCAAAAAAAAATATATATATTGTTAGAAGTTTTTATTAATAATAAATGGCCAAGTTTGTAGTTTAAAAAATAATATATATCTTAGAGGCAAATAAGATATAATGAATTTTCATGTAAAATTATCCATACAGCTCCCAATGGGAAGGAAAATGGTTGAATGATACTACGGATTCTTTCCTAATACAACGTATGTAATTAGTGTATTTGACATTAGTGTTATTTGACACTAATGTAACACTAATGTCACCAAATCATGGTCCCTCTCAATGCATATGTAATTAGTAATTAGTGTATTTGACATTAGTGATATTTGACACTAATGTAACACTTTTGTCATTTGACACTAGGAAATTCTTTCCTAATACATCGTATGTAATTAGTGTATTTGACACTAGTGTCACCAAATCATGGTCCCTCTCAAATCTCAATGCATATTTAATCAAAATATCCTACTCTTTCGATTTTATCTTGTCGTGCCTCGATCTATCTTAAATTTTTATATATATATATATAAAGAAATAATTCGAGATCAGACATGTCAGGTTATTGAGAGGTCGGTAAACCGGTAGACGAAAAATGCCTTTACAATCAAAGACAACCAAACAAACAAAAAACCAACATTCCAAAACTTTGTAGTCGACTGAAAACAGAGGGGAGAGAACTCGTCAATGAAATCATACAGAGTCATAGGGCAACACTTCAGCCGAAGACGGTAGTGGAAGGCGAGTCAAGCACAATTCAATCTATCTTGATGATATTATAAGATAAGCAAGGGCGGAGCCAGAGGGCTAGGGGTTACGTGCCCCCCTCTCATTTTATAACTAAGTATATTCTCCTCGTCGGTAGTTTCGTTTTGATATATATAATATCCCTAATCCGACATCCGAGTAAAAAGTTATGAATGTATAAAAATTAAAGGTATATTAATCATGTCAATTTTATTTCAATAGACTATAATGCTTTTATATTTTATTTAAAGTAACATTCATATACTATAATTCATCTCGAGAGCTTCGAAACGAGAGGTTATAATAAGTATTTCGACAATTAGATAAGAAGTTTCACATATTTAAAATTTTTATATCTAGTTATACATTATTATTTGTTAAAAGTGCAAAAAGTTGCATGTTGACTAGAGTTGTAATTCAAGATGAATGAGTCTAATATTGCTTGATTTATATTTAGCTTGTTTAAAAATGGGTCGAGCTTGAGTCGAGCAGATATTTGGACTTAAGTTCATATTCGGTTTGTTTAGTAAATGATCAAGCTCGAGCTAAGTTTTTCAAGTATTATACAACTTTACTCGCTTATAACACAATAACTTAAAGGAAATTTTGGGAAATTTTATAAATTTCATAAAATTCATGCTGTTTGAATTTAAATCGAGTCGAGCTGAGCTTTAAATCGAGCCGAGCTGAGTTGTGGCGAAACTTTTATTCAAATCGAGAGTCAAGGTCTCAAATTGGGCCACCAAAGTGCTGCAAAACTCAAAAAAGTTATTGCATGTGATGTCTTTGGTTAGGGGATTACAGATTTGAAGGTTGTACAACTTTAAATTAAGAGATTTGTGAGAGAGGTTTTGTTTGAGATTTTAGATTTAGAGTTAAACAAATTGGAAGATTCATGGTAGGTGGATTGGGATCTTGAAGTTGGCCAAAAGATGCAGCCAAAGAAGGTTATTTTAGGGGGGAAGGGTTGTCTATAAGAGACAGCAGCGCCGCTCCATAGCAGAGTAAGAAGGAAGGGGCTAGAAGAAGGTGTGAGGAGCGCGCTAGGATTCGAAGTTCAATGTTGTTTCTACATGTTCCAGATCTGGAGGCGGCCAACGACAAGGAGAAGACCGAGTGACTTAACCCCAGAGATACAACCGAGTTAGAGAAATCAAGGGGAGGGGACCACAAGGGATGACAATTTCACCCGCACCCGACTGGAACCCGAATCACCCGACCCGAAAAAGTGGGTGAAAACCCGAAAAAAAGCGGGTGAAAAGTGGATATGGGTGGTGGGTCGGGTGGGGTGATATTTTTTTCACCCACACCCGATCCACCACCCGACCCATCATCCACCACCAGACCCGATCCACCATCCATCTACATTATAAAATATTATTTATATATCTTATATAAAAAATCTATAAACTTTCTAAGTTCCTAAACTCTAACTTTCTAATTGGCACTTTGTTCTGCTAATTTGCCCTCTTTGTCCTCTACCACTCTTGTCTTGTTGTTACCGAGCGACTTATTTTCCTTAAGAAAATGCTATTTAAACTTCCGTTTATGTTTAAGACTTAGATTATGTGTTTAAGACAATGTTATTTAAACTTATGACTTATTTAAGACTTAATGTGTAAGATAATGTTATTTTAGTCAATATTTTCTCTACATGTTTTATTGGAATTTAATGATGTGTATTTAGTAAAAATCACCCATATGTCATCCATATTTTACCCATTTCACCCGCTCACCCGATGGATATGGGTGAAAGTGGATATAGGTGAAGTGGA
Organism: Persicaria maculosa; assembly: GCA_963922045.1. Classification (NCBI taxonomy): domain Eukaryota; kingdom Viridiplantae; phylum Streptophyta; class Magnoliopsida; order Caryophyllales; family Polygonaceae; genus Persicaria; species Persicaria maculosa. The sequence continues at coordinate 2,104,736 of OY998264.1, forward strand.
TATGGGTGGTGGGTCGGGTGGGGTGATTGGTCATCCATGGTGGGTCGGGTGAAATGGGGGTCCATCCACCCACCACCCGACCCATTGCCATTCCTAGGGACCAGCAGGAGGGCGGCATCGGATGCATCGCCGGACAGCAAACAACCCCGAGAAGAGCTCGCTCCTGGAGAGACGGTGACAAAGGAGTGGAAAGGAGGGTGTCATCGCCGACCAGCAAGAGGTGGCGACTGGTTGGGAAAGGGTGACACAACGGAGGAGGAAGGTCGAGGCGGTGGGGGCAGCCGCACATAGCTGTCAGAGTAAAGAAACAGCGGCGGTCGACGGGAGCATTGATGGCTTCAAGCTAGGTAACACATGAATGAGGAGGTCAAGGCTGTGCAGATGGTTGCAAGTGAACCACTCAGTGAGACTAGAACCTCCAGTCAAGTGATGCCCCGTTCTCTACAAATGATCTACTTGCATAAAGTACCCGGCTAGCATGGCCTTTCTAATGGAACATGGTCAAGATGCACGCAAGCTGTTGTCATCACAGATCATAGTGTCAAATGATAGATTCTAACGCTGACAACGAATATATAAATGAAGCAACAAAGAGATGAAGGTAATCAACACTCACTGTCTTGCTTGAAATCAAGCTTTCGCATCATCTGCAGCAATTGGGTACTTAATACAGAAATTGTTATCACAGACGAGGCCCAATGGTAGATCAGCAGATGCATAGAGGCGAGACGAGACCATTTGATTCATGACATAATACTGAGAAACTGGATCTATCTGCATCAGCAATTACTCAGAAACTCTATAATGCATGCCTGGGTGGGCATGGAGCACAGACTAGACAGTTTCTCTGGTGTTCAATGTGTCGTTCTCCTCTGTAATCACTAGGACTTGTTTAAACTCTTAATCGAGATTTACCTATAAAAAACTATATTAGGGGTCGTTTGGTATCGATATCGGGTGATATCTTGATATCAAGATATCGGTATCGGTATCAAGATATCGATATCGGGCGATATCGATATCAAGTGATACCGGAGGCTCTGGGGAAGTCGGAATAGGAAAAATGAGTATATCAAAATAGGCCAAATTTGATATCTAGATATCAACTGATATCGATATCTGACTATTCCCAAACACAGATATGAGATATCACTTGATATCAAGTGATATATTATGCATATCAAACACTAGATATCGATATCAGTTAAAGTGATATCGATATCTAGCCATACCAAACACTATATATCAGATATCGGGGCTGATATCCGATATCTGATATCTAGATATCAATACCAAACGACCCTTAGTCTACTAAGGTCCAATACAGATTGCGGTATCTACAATCAATCAATCAAACATTAACATCCAACATTCAAAACCTAGCAGAAAAAGCACTAATATAGATGCGATTAAAAGAGAACTAACCTGAGTAGTTTTACCACTTCCAGTGTCCCCAACAAAAGATAAACATGATTGGATTTCAGAACTTGAAAGAACTCCTCTTTCTGTTGCCAAACCGGCAAGGACTTCCTCTTATCCAGAATCTCGTAGTACCGCTGCGAATACGCCCTTCCATTCCACCGATTAATCGTCGGAAAACCAATGCTGCCATTGCTAGGGTAAATCACTCCCGATCTGTTCACCTTCGGAACCTTGACGCCGGCCTCGTCAACCGCATCGAACAAGCTCACCTTCCACTTCCTCTCCGTAGCCATAACTCCTCCGCACAAACCCTAGCTTCACCGGAGAAGATAGAGATGTTCTGGTTATGAGTGTGATTTGTGCCCTAATTTGGAAGGATCCAGAACGAGGGAGAAATAAAGGGCGCCTCGATGAATTCGGGGGCTTTTATGCAACGTGAGAGATTCTGGATTTTCAATTTGCGGGCTTTTTATATATTGGGCCAAATTCATGGCAGGGGCCCAATAGGCCCAGCCCATAATATTGATTGAAATTGTACAATACCGTGCTTTCACAAATTCACCCAATAAAATGGTGATTTGAAAAAACTAAATGTTATTTGGGGATTTACTTAAAAAACTCGGGCTGATATTTGAGCCAAATAAGTCAAGTAATGATTGTTCATAATTAGCTCATTTAAAAATGAGTTGAGCTCGAGTTCGAGCCAAGCCTAAATATGAACTTGAGATTTAAAATATGTTCATATTTGACTCGTTTAATAAATAAACAAGCTCAAGTCGAGCTTTATTTGAGCCTAGAGCATTTCGTCTCACTCGTAATATAGTAATTAAGGGAAATTTTTTATAAATTCTACGATATTCGAGCTTGAATTGAGTCAAACCTCAAGTTGAATCGTGCTTTAAAATGTGTTCATAGTTGGCTTGTTTAGCCAATGTCTGAGATCGATCTATCATTTACGACCCCATAAAATGATAAAATACCCATGAACATTTTTACCAAATCACTACTTGGATGTGCTTGGATTCACATTGTATTAAGTTTATAATGAGTTTATGTACATTAAATAGAAAAGTGTATTATAATAAGTAAAACTTATGTTACCACTTACCAAAACAAGTAAACTACTAAAATAAAGTGTATTATAATTTAATATCTCATATGTATCCAAACTCTATACTTATGCATTACATAAACTTAATGCATGGGAATCCAAACACACTCGTTCGAACCTGTCTCGACCGTAACGGGTTCACAAGAAACATCGGAATTAGATAAATAAAGGTTCTTTATTGTTGTTTATAAGAAGACATTTAAAACCATTGCAATAGAAAGAGGAGAATAAATCAAACTCATAACTTATTAATCATTATTATATGTTGCAAGATTCTTTTTTTTTATTTTAGTCCAGTTCGATCGACTCAATCGCTCTACATTTGAATCGAGTACCGTGTCGCTCTACATCTAGGTGAACTTCTTGACATGTGATGTAACTCCACAACCACTACACCAACTTGTAATCGGTATAAATGGCTAAATTCTATATTTTCTCAAATAGCCGCTAGATTGGGATAGGTAGATTTTCTTTTTTAAGCAAGATAAAAATTGGGATATATAAACTTTAAAGACCATAAATAGATCGTATCTTCTTTTTTTTTTGGTTTAACTAAATAGATCGTATCGTATCTATTGGTCCTTTTTTACAGTATTATGATATGTTCAGTCCTGTATGAAATTTGGGGCTTTCCATTTATTTACGGACCATCTCATTAAATGGTGATTTTCATTTTGGGTTTAGTCACGTTTTTAAAATTAAAAACAATGACACAAACTTACGTTAAACTTCCGAGTAGATGTGGAAATGTGGTGGCAAATGGCAATTAATAACGTGTTTTTATTTAGGATAAATTACATTAAATCATCCATTAAATATTTAAATATCAATTTTTTCATTTAACAACCTGTTAAATTAGAAATTACATAAAACCACCAATTAAATATAATTTGTTAACAAATCACCATCCATTATAAGATTTTTTGAAAAAAATATGGTACATGACCAATATACTATTTTTTAGGAATTGAACATCCGCATTTGGAGGTACTAGATACATATTTACTGAAATTTTGTAAATTCAATGTCTTAGTGTATGAATTATGAAGATGAGATAAAGAAATACTTTTTTATTTTTGGTTAATTACGAGTCTGAAGTGTATCAATAGATATGAAAAAAATGATTAAAAAGTAGGGGTAAATTAGTGATTTTTTAATGTTTTGATGAATGTTTTTGTTTGGGTGATGATTTGTTAACAAATCGTATTTAACGGGTGATTTTGTGTAATTTTAAATTTAGCAGGTGGTTAAGTGAAAAAATCAATATTATATTTAGTGGGCGATTTTCTGTAATTTACGGTTTTAATTATACATATTGAAAACTTAACAAAAAAATTTATCCTTTTTTTACAAGAAAAAGAATATATATGAGGTAAAATAACTCAAGGTTTTGACAATCCATACATCAAACTTCATAAAAAGCTAAGTATATTCGGTACATCTTAGTATTCATTTTCATACAACTTCAAAACATTCCTAACAAGCAAACTTCCAAGTATTAATCAAGTAATTGTCACTCTGCTATAGACTATAGTAAACTTAGTGTCTCCAAGTAAAATAAAAATAGAAATGTTAAACTATGGACTATTGAGCTACGAGTTCAATATGTTTTGAATAACAAAATAATTAATTGTATAAGGAATTGTTTCTTTCCTAATGTTTATAGTAGCTACTTACTAACACCTTCATTTCCGGCCAAAATCAAGTATTTGTCTTTCCTTGTAAGCCTTGTGCATTCAAACCCCAAAGCCTTGCCCATCTCACTTTGGACAAGGTTGGCCACATCGAATCTAGTTCGGTCCTCATCTTCAAAGCTACGCGTGGATGACCCTTTCACCTTCTCGAGCAATCGGGCGGTGTAGCTTGGTTGAGGGTTCATGAGGAAGAAGAGTGGGTCGAAGCACTTGAGCCCACTAGCGGTGGTCCCATAGAACATACTCACACAACAATCCATTGCCACAGGCACTATCTCGTCGCTCATCTCAGCAAATAAGGGGCTAAACCTTAAGAGGTAAGACTCCCTACATGTGGTGCCCTCAGGGCAAACCACTAGGTCTCCTTGTTGAAGCATCCTTTCCATCATCATGGCATCTTGATCCCGAGATCTTGACAATCTTATCGTCTTGATCGGTGATAGAATCTCTGACAACCTGCTTAGACTATAGGTGACCGCGGTGAGTGGCTTCCCTATGCAGAAGGAGAGGCAGACTGGGTCTAATAGGGTTTTGTGGTTGCATACATAAAAGTTACCTTTTGTTTTATTCTCATGATATCCTTTCGAAGTTAAGTTTGTTGTTGTTGGTGAAGAAGGAGGTTTGTTGGTCACAACATGAATGCCCAAGAAGGCTATGATAAGGCTAGACAAAGTGGTGGGAAATGATAGGAAAACGACTCCCCTTAGAAGAGCAAGGATGAACCCTAACGGCGCCCACATGAGGATGGCAAGGGTGGCTTCCGGAGTTGGCTTGATTGCCAATCGACCATCATGGAAGATCAATGGTTTAGGATACATCTCCTTAGGTAAAGTTCGCCAATTGACCTTCGCGGCTTGATTGATTGAATATATTTCCTGCAAAGATCGAATCGTATACAAAGTGAATTAAACATTTTTTTGAATACATGAGTATCTATGTGTCATATCTAGTGATAAGAAATAATTGTATACATAGTTTATACCAACTAACCTTGCAAATAGAGAAAAGTGGATGATTAAGACAACTTTTGGAACCAATACCCTTCACTTGCTCTTCTCCTAAGGAAACCTCCTTGATAATATGATGATTCAAACTCACATTATTCCTTTCCTCCATTAGACCAATGAAGTATCCATGAAACACTTTGAGGTCCCTACCAACAACATGATCAATCTCCAAGTAATCTCTCAAGAAGCTCTCAACCATGACTTGAGGCATATCACTCACACCCACCTTCCTCTTAAACTTCCTCACCACCTTAAATCCTTCCAAGCCAACATCCTCTAGGAAAAACTTGGGCAACACCGCACTCCCCGCCATGAATCCATCCTTCTTGAGCCCAAAGAAGCTAACCATGACCATGATCTTCAAACCAGGCTCGCGACCAACCAAGCGAATGAAAGGGTACAAGAGGAATAGCACAAGTGCCCTGATAGGCCCACCGGCCTCAAAGGCGACAAGCATGAAATAAGGAAACAAGGAAGTGATTCTTAGCAAAGCCTCTTCCACATTGAAGACCACGGTACTGGTCGACGATGATTCGAAGCGCTTTGTTTCCATCCGTGTTTCGGCTCGTCGATCATGTGGTTTGCTAGGCTTCTTTTGGAGTTGCCTATGGTGTTTGTGAGAGAAGAAATGAAGCAAGGGTTTGAAAAAGGAGTAGTAGTTCTTCATGTTTTGATTGAATCTCTAGACAAGTCAAGTGGGTAACAAAAGCAAGTTTGTGGCTTTATATATAGAAATGTGGATAGCCAAACTAACTAGTCTTGTTTTTGGGGCTTAATTACGAAAATGCCATGGTCCGTACATCGAGTTAAAAAGGCACCAAATAAGACCCAGCTAACTACGCGCACAAGTTGTTGCAAGGTCATTTGCCCATTCAAAGGGTACCCTTTGAAAGTGATGGGAAATAGTGAACTCATTGTAGGCCGAAGAAGATGAAGTCAACAATCTCAAAATTCATTTTTTTGTTGTTTGATTTGTTGAAAAATGATGGGGTTGATTCGAGTTGTTACAAATTCTGTTAGTGCCCATAGCTTTTTTTTATTTCATTTTCGCCCATCATCAATATATTGTTAGAAGTTTTTATTCATAATAAATGGCCAAGTTTGTAGTTTAAAAATTAATATATACTCCTTTCTAAAAGGGAAAAAAACTCAAAAACATAGAATTTCAATGGAGATCTCTTACTTTTAGTGTTTCATGGTGTAACACAAAATTATTGTAGCTTTTATTTTATCTTAAATTTTTTTTAAAAAAATATAAACTTTTATCTTGAAAAATCATGTTTTAAATATTTTTAAAATTAAAAAGATGATATTTTATAAAACATGATTTTAAAACATGATTTTTCAAAAATAAATTTTTATAAATATATTAAAAAACATGTATGGAATGTAAATATAATTTTTTAAAAATTTTTTTAAGATAAAATAAAAAAAATTATATTGAATGAAACACCAAATAAAGTATGTGGTCTCTATTGGACCAGTGGTAGGAGTGGAAGTTACTTGTCAAATCTTAATTTAGATCTATCTTGGAAAATGTATCAAAAAAAAGAGAGATCTATCTTGGAAAATATATCATATTTGTTGGTTGATTAATCTAGTTAGAAGCAAAAATAATCAAAATCTAAGTAACTACGACCATAAATCTTAATGGTTTTACCCAAAAAAATTCTCTTTTTTTTTTTCAAGTTTTAATAAGTCTTCCAAATATCTTTGACTTGGAAAAACAAAGAGACTGAATTTTATGATTGGGCAACGTTTACTACACGAAAAGGAAAACCTTCCCAAATCCACCAAAATTTGCAAAAACGGTACGCAAGTTTTTTTTTTATTAGATAAGAATTCGAGTTCAGCCAAATCTAAAATTCGATAACCGATCAAGTCGGCAGATGTAGAACCGTCAATACAAACCATACACATAACACAAATCAACAAGACGAAAGAAAACCCTAACAACCTATACAAGACGACTGCTAGCAAAGAAGTCGATGGAGAACCTAGATGCGTCACGAGAGCAAAAACGTGGGAGAGTGTACAGACTCACGACAGTACCCCAAGCGGTAAGAGCGACACCTGAGGAAGTGTGGTACGCAAGTTGTTTTGAAGTGTATTAATCATTATTTAAGTATATATATTGGTTATTATTGTAATGGTAATTGATGATGGTGGACTGGTGGTGATCATCTTGTTGATAACCGAATATCATATAGGATTATTATAGTTATCGAGTATATATATATAATTTTTAATTTATTAAAATTTATCATTTAATGTTTTTAATATAGTTATCTAATAAAAGTATAATATGTATTATTAATGATTTTATTATAATTTAAATATATTTTTATGCAATTTAATTTAATGCGGTAAACAATTAAAACAAAATATATTATTACTATTTTTTTTAAATCAGTAACTTCATAGTTATAGTTAGTAACCGTGGTGTTTCATAAAAATACAGATTCAAATCTAACTCGATACAAATATACCAACATTAATGATTAGTGATTACCTCGATGGATGGTCGGTACATAATACAAAATTTGACATACCATTTATAATTAAAATGGTAATAATACAATTCAACCATTCCGGAATGGTTCAACTGAAAAGGACTTGAGGGTAGTACCCAAAGGTCCCCGGTTCGAACCCCGGATGACCGCTCTTTATTTACCAATTCAAGGTAATAATACAATTCCAAAACTTGCTCAAAAAAAATAAAAATTCCAAAACTGCTGTTGATGATTGATTGATAAATGGTAGCTGGATCTTAGAGTGTCGAATTTATGGTTGATGGGGGCTTCCGAGCTACGACTTCTTAAGAGTTTCCGGCTTTGTTCCCACCCGAAATCCACCACGAAATGAGTGTCGTCGGGTCAATTTATGAACCGGCTTGCTAATGTAGGACTCTTGTAGACCTGTCAAAACATAATTCGATCTGAATGTACGTTCGATAGTTTTCGGATTTGAATCCAGTGTTTTAGACTCAGAGATCTCGTTGATGTAGTGGTTGTGGAGCTACATCCCACTTGCTAAGAGGTTCGGAAGGGTCAACCTTTTAAATAGATCGCACATTATCGGATTGATTTAGATATAGAGCTGCTAATTCGATTGTGGACTAAGATAAAAATAAAAAATATAAGAAATATAACATTATTTAAAAAATTTAAAGTTTTTAACTCCTCGACTAATTTAAAACGAAAAAAAGTAGTAGATATTTCTAACCTAGAAACATTAAGGGCACGTTTCGTATAAACATGCAAATTAAACGGAATGAGAACAAATTTTGTATAGGAAAATATATCTAGATAAGAGAAAAATATTATTTTTTTGTATAAAAAATAAGATAGCAGGGATAATGATTAGATGAGTATAGAGATATGGTTAGCTCTTGTTCAAATGAATGATTGAAATAAAGAGGAAGAAAACCAATTTTGTATGAAAAATTGGAAAAAGAGTGTATTAGTGTAATGATTAAATTTTTTAACAATGTATTTTAAACTATAAATGAATTACATTTATTTTATTTCCTTTTACCTTTTCAAAATTTAAACCAAACTAGCCCTAATATTGATTTGAAAAATTATAGCAACCAATGTTATTAAAATCGGGATTCTAAATCGGATCGATAAAAAGGTGTAAAGATCGGATCATAGAATCGAATCGTAGGATCGTAAGATCCCACCGCATGGATGGATTTTTTTTAAATGAAGTTAATATGTTTAATATTAGATACTCCGTATATATTATGTTAAATCATAAAAAATAAAGGATCGAGATCATTTTTTCATTTTTAGATCTAGGATCGTTGGAATCGTATGATCGAATCGAGATTTTAATAACACTGATAGCAACATGAATGTGAGTTGGCGAGTAAACGTTAAGGGTATGCCATACCCCTTAAAAACAAGTCCAAATTGATCACAAATCCTAGCTAATCTTCACACAGTTTATGTGGGTGTTAAGTAAAGATCAATTTCTGACATTAAATATGTGGTAGGCAAATGGGGATCCACTCAAAAGCCAACCATTTTTAATTTCTCCTTTTTCAGATTGGATTTTGAGTTAATATATACCTTTCAGATTTAAGATCTTGAAATACAATATGTTGCTTTTTCCCAATGAATCGTCACATGATACCTTATGTTCTTCAACTCTTTTCTTTTTTTTTCACACTGATTCACCAACATATCATGATTATCATCATATCATATGTACTACAAGATACAAGTCTATCAGTAGTCGGTGATTCACACTTCTGTCAGGAGTCGCCCTCTCTGATTGGGGTACTGTCGTGAGTTTTTGCACTCTCCCACATGCTTGTCACTCAAGACGCGCCTTGGTTCTCCGGCTGCTGGCTGATATTTTGTATGAGTTGTTTGAGTTTTTCTTTCTTCTCTGATGACTTGTGATTATTGTGTATTGTTTGTATTGACGGTTTTCCGTCTGCCGATCTGGTAAACATTCGAGCTTCAAATTTACTTGAACTCGAATTTTTACCTAATAAAAAAAAATACAAGTCTATCAAATGTCGACATACAGACTTTAATTAATGAGTCACAATCACCCTAAGATAAGTATACATTGCAAAGTCAATATACATGTGTTTGACATCATCTCTACTTACCGACCCATCAAACTTTGTTAAGTTTTGAAATCTATAAAATATTACTCCACGACAATCTTAACAGAACCATGCCATCAGACTCGTAGACATGTTAAGTTTTGAGATCCATATCGTATACTAAGCTTACTTCACTATAGAGTAAGATTGGTGAACTTATAATCCTCGTCTTTGACTTGATTACATCTTTAGCGATCAACAGAACCATCAGACTTGTATTTAACTTCGAAAATCCGCTAAAAACCAAGAAGTTAGCTACTACAAACTCAGTTGAGAGTGTTTTCGCTGTCTTCTGAGATCGTTTTCATGGCGATTTCATAGATCTCGAAACTTCAAACTTCGGCATGAGAAGAGTTGCAAATACTAGCTAAAGTTGGGGATGAGATTTTTCGGGCATTAACATAAACATAACAAAAGATCTTAACATCGCTATTACGACAAGTCAGGACCAAACGTCGAAGATGTTACTGCGCCAATGGGGATCATCAAAATTATCGTCGACGAGAAATGGACTAATATACTACACAATCCACTCCAAAGGAGCTGTTATCTGAAGCTCATTCATATCGCAATCCAGGGCGGATCTTGTTAGACGGGTTTGGGTTACAAAACTGGATCTCGCGCTCTAAAGCCTATACACAAACTAACTGTTGTCGAAAGAATACAAGAAAAGACAGCACATATCAATGAATAAACAAGACATGGTCTTCATCTACCTAGAAAACAAACTGAGTTACCCGTCTTTCTCGAGTGATTGCCTCATTGAACTTCCCTTCCGTCGTCCATCCAGGGACCTGATCCAGAAGGCGCATCTCGGAAACTGCATAGAAGAGGAAGAAGGCGAATGTTAGAGGGTTCTTCACCTGAATAATCATGGATAAGACAAAATACTCCAAGGTAAGGATAGCGAACCCACTTGGGATATCGGTAAATGGGGCCGTTGATCTCGTTTGCAGGAGGCTTGCTGTGGAATTGCAGGCTGATTAGCTCTTTGTTTGCAACTGATGGCTCAGGGGAACCATGGGATCCGGCCAAACCGCCACCTCTGGAGCACACGCCTGCAATACAAACAATCATGCTTGTTAAACATGATCGCGACATTGAAAGACATCTTTGCAAGATATATACTATCATGAACAATGCCTTCGGGAGTTCGGATAAGTAGTGACCAAAGAAGATGACTATTATCTTGCGAAGATCTATGCACAACTATGTTCCACTTCATCACGAGATGCTAGCAAACCGAATGAGCAAGATATTAGAATTAGACATCAAAAAGGTAAAACTCATTGCAGATTCTTGTTCTCCGCAACAAACACGGGTCAGATGATCAGAGAATAGCACCAGCACTGCAGTCGCCGTTTATCAATTGTACAGCTCCTAAGTCTATGTCAAGCAAGTATTCGAACAAGCAGCACTTTAGATTGTATAGTCTCAGCTTCAACAATGCTACTGCATAAAAGAATTTTGCACCCAAGTCTACTGGAAAAACAATTTGCATTCAATCACTCGTACTCTTCAACACAATCCTACTAAACTGCATAGCCCTTTCTGTATATTATGGCAAACCAATGGATACTAGTTCTACTTAAGTCTTAACCATGAAGGGCATCTGCCACAAAGCGGCGTGGGAAAGCTTTTTGCGATTTGAAACAACGTTGCAAAATGCTATGGAGTTTGTCATGCCAAACAAGATTTTACTCATTTAATCTATCCATAGATTTTCATCAAGATTAATAATTGACATGCCAAATATACCCAAAAAGAACCATGGAGAAAACATCCAATACTAAAACATGAAAGAGTTAAATGAGTATACCTTGAAGAACTATGACGACAAAGAAGAGAATGGACAAGACCACTGCAGTGATGTTGCCACTTGTTGAAGAACCTTTAGCTGCTTTCATCTTCTTCAAGGCTCTCAACCTCTCAATCCTCGCCCGTTTGAATGCAGCAAGCTCCGAAATCTCCCTCACCAGCTCTATGTCAGAAGCATTCAGCATCGGACCCTTGGGAGGCCGAGGTGGCTTGGGGTGCTTATTCGAGTAAGGCTTTGAACGCTTCTCTTTCGGAAAAGCCTTCTCTGTAGCAGCCCGAATATCTCTACATTCGATTTCCGTATTCTTATCTATCACTACTTGCACATTTTCAAAGGCAAGATTTCCAGATTTCGGCACAATATTAGTTGATTCCTCGCTAACTTCGCACCTTGATCCATCCGATTTCAAAAGCCTACTTTCTATATCATCCTCAGCATCCACATTACATTCCTTTAAAGCCATGAGAACTGATTTTATCACAGTTTCAATGGGAACTTGATGAGTCAATTCCTGGTCTCTAACTAAGTATATATCCCAGACAGCAGATAAAACCGAAGCTAAACAGCAATGGCTGGAATCATTGAATCAACATGCTATGGTTCAGAGTTCAGACAGATAACCTGCATAAGCCCCATTGATTGTTCAAAAATAAAAAATTGCAAGAACCAAATGTCAACATATCAATTCATTATTTAATCTATGATACAAAAATTCAATCTTACTCCCGACCCATCAAATGGGAAGTTTTCAAAATTGGATTATCCCCAAACAAAATTTCAACAAAATAAAAATTGGGGATTATCTGAAAGCAAAATTGACTGAATGGAGTGAATGCAGAGTCATCAGAGAAGAAAGAACAGACTACAAACCCAGGAACAAGAAATTGAAGGTCCGGAAAAACAGTGATCAAGAGCACCACAAATATAAAGTCCATCAAAGATGCAATCTTTGCAAATCAGCACAAGAAATACTCGGATTGAGACAGGAAAAATTGTAGATAAGGGTGAAGCGACGAACCTCGAGACGAACAAAGGTGAAGAATAAAACCCTAGACCACTGGGGGTGGTTTGGTCATGCAATCAATGTGTCGCCCACAACCCTCTGGCATTAACAAATTCAACAAGGAGTAAATTTGGGGGTTTGATCCGGAATATTCCCAGCGATAGTGCGGATTAAGGATTTTGGTAAGTGGAAGCTTTAATGGAGCATTAAGGACGATGAGCCCAACGGATAAATGAGGAGCACAAGAGGACAAAAAAAATGACAGGTTTTTGAAATGTGATGAACTGGAAATCGCTACAAAACAACCAAGTGTGGGGGACAAACTTATACAACACAACAGTATACAACTATTTTTTGCCTTTATTTGCACATTGTTTTATCCTTTACTTAATCCGGTTTCATTGAGTATAGTCGTTTTACGTTTAGATCGAATATGTATTACATAGCCTCAGCAGAGATAGTCTGGTGGTGTGAAGTAAAGGGTGTATGAAGAAAGCTCAATTAAGCTTTCCTACCTCCAACAATGGAGGTTCTGGTTTTAGTTTGTTAGAACAGAGAGGAAGAGAGAGTTTTAGAACTGACGTTTTTGTATTTCTGTTCGATTGGTTCAGTTACAACAAACTGATTTTGTATTTATACACATGAGGTGGAATGTCTAAACTACCCCTTGTATTTCATCTTCAACCTCAGTCCTCATATACTCAATAGGCCTCCCTCAAGCTGGACCTGTTGTGACAACAAGTCCAAGCTTGGAAGACAAATGCCGATGTTGTTCTTCTCCCAAGGGCTTGGTGAATATGTCAGCAATCTGAGATTGTGATCTAACAAAAGTTGGAGCAAGAAATCCTTCCTGGAGACGCTCCCTAACATAATGACAGTCCAGTCGTAGGTGTTTGGTACGTTCATGAAAGATGGGGTTCTCTGCAATATGAATTGCGGCTTTATTATCACAATGCAATGGAATTGGTTTAGGAACCTCACATTGGAGATCATTCAAAATGGAATCCAACCAGACCAACTCTCCTGCAGCCTTGGACAAACACCTATACTCTGCTTCTGTTGAAGATTTTGAGACAGTAGGTTGCTTTTTCGTCTTCCATGAAACTAGAGCAGTTCCCATGAATACACAGAATCCTGATAAAGATCGACCCGTAAACATGCAGTTTCCCCAGTCTGCGTCACAGAAAGCATTGAGATGCAGGTGATTATTTGAAGGATACATCAATCCTAGATTGAATGTGCCTTTAAGGTAGCGAACAACATGTAATGCAGCTTGCCAATGGGGCAGACGAGGAGTACCCATGAACTGACTTAGATGCTGCACAGAATAGGAAATATCTGGTCTAGTCATATTGAGATACAGCAACCGACCCACCAATCTTCTGTACTTCTCAGGATCCTCAAGTTCTTCCCCAACATCAGTGCTCAACCTCAGTCCTCGAGGCATTGGAAAACCACATGGTTTGCAGTCACTCATCTGTGTATCATTTAGTATGTCAAGCACATACTTTCGTTGGTTTAGCAAGGTGCCCTTTTCTGTACGAGATACTTCCAATCCCAGAAAATATCTAACCTCTCCCAAATCCTTGATGGTGAAGGCTGTATGAAGAGCATCTTTAATGAACTGAATTTCAGATGGATCATCCCCAGTGATTAAAAGATCATCAACATACACCAATATCACCACAATCCCAGCAGTCACCTTCTTGATGAAAAGGGAAAAATCAAACATAGATTTCTCATAACCATGACCAACAAGAAACTTGGACAGCTCAATGTTCCATTGCCTTGAAGCTTGCTTAAGTCCATACAAGGACCTTTTGAGCTTGCATACTTGACTAGGTTCAGCTAGCTCATATCCTGGAGGAATTTCCATATATACCTCCTCATCCAAGAAGCCATGTAAAAAGGCATTATTTATGTCTAATTGATGTACACACCAATTTCTCATTGTTGCTAAAGCAATCAACAACCTCACTGTTGTGAACTTTGCAACCGGAGAAAATGTGTGTTTAAAATCCTTCCCTTTAACTTGATTATACCCCTTGGCCACCAACCTTGCTTTATACCTTTCTACTGTCCCATCTGGCTTGAATTTAATTTTAAACACCCATCTGCACCCAATGGCAGTCTTACCAGCAGGCAAAGCAGTCAACTCCCAAGTCTGATTTGTCTCTAGAGCCTTTAGCTCCTTTTTCATAGCTTCAATCCACAAAGGATCAGATTTGGCTTGATGATATGTAGAGGGTTCAGGGATAGACAAAACATTGGCCAAGGAAGCAACATATTCAGGTGGATAGAATAGTTGATTGTCCACAGATGAAACCATAAAGGAATGTGACATGGATGATGACAAAGTGGGGCAGTAAAAATCTTTGAGATGCTTTGGAATGTGAATTTGTCTAGATGGACGAGGTGGCTCAGAGGAATTCAATGGTTGAGGTAAGATAGGAGGAGAGACAGCTTCTGTAGAATTTGTGGGAGAAGGATCAAGTAGCAAATTTTGGGATGAAGATGACAAGGATGTGTCTGAGACAACATCAGGTAATGAGTTTATTGGATCATCTGGTACTGCAGGAATAGGATCAATAGACACAGATGTATCATGAGCAGGGTTTACCAAGGGCATGCTAGGTTTTGACACTTGGGTTTGTTCAGAAGTTAATTGCTTTGCAAATGGAAAGGAGTTCTCATAAAAGAGGACATCTCTACTGACAAGGACTTTACCTTCGTCTAAATCATATACCTTATAAGCTTTGTGACCAGGGGGATAACCAAGGAACACACACTTCCTAGCTTTTGCAGCAAATTTGTCTTTACTCGACCCTTTCTTCAATGTGTAACATAGACATCCAACCACTCTCAATCGACTGTAATCAGGACTCTTCCCATACAGTCTTTCATAAGGTGTGGACCACTGTATTACTGAAGATGGCATGAGATTTATGAGATATGTGGCAGACAAAACACACTCTCCCTAAAATTTCAAAGGCAAGGATGCATGCAGACGAATGGCTCTTGCTGTCTCTATCAAATGCCTATGTTTTCTTTCCACTCTACCATTTTGTTGTGGCACATATGGGACTGACTGTTGATGAACAATTCCTCTGTTCTTCATGAATGACTGACATTTAAGAAATTCAGTTCCATGATCACTACGGATCACCTTTACTTTAGCTTGAAATTGTGTCTCAATCATCAAAACAAATTCTGAAATAATTCCTGCAACCTGAGCTTTATCAGAAACCAGATGTGTCCACACAGCTCTGCTAAAATCATCTAATATGGTGACAAAATAACGAGCACCATTGATACTTTGAACCTTATATGGCCCCCACAAGTCAACATGTATCAAATCAAATTTGTCATTAGCAATAGAAGTGCTTAGATCAAACGGAAGAGATTGATGTTTAGCCAACACACAAGGCTCACAAAAACTATCTGAATCTCTAGAAAACTTGCAACCTTGAACATGTTGCAACTTTGAAAAAGATATATGTCCCAACCTACTGTGAAGCAAGAGACTAGAAGGAATTTCACTACTTAAACTCCTTCCATCAGTAGCTCCTGCTATATGCTCATCTTCATGATTGAATGAATTTGTTCCTGCAACCAACTGTGCCTTGAATAGCTGCTTGGTGACTCTATCAGCACTCAACACAGCCTTCCCATTCTTAGGGTCCTGAAATACACACTTTGACTGTTTAAAGATCACTTCAAGATCTGCAGTATCAACTATCCTTCCAACAGACAACAAATTAATCTTGAACTCAGGAATAAAGAATACTTCTTGTAATACCAAGCCACAAGTTAACCTGATATCCCCAACTTCTCTAACTTGTCTAACATAACCATCAGGCAAACATACTTTGATGGGTCGACTAAGTACTCTCCTATTCCTCAAAAACTGACTGTTGCATGTCATATGATCTGTAGCCCCTGAATCAATAATCCACATACTGGAATTCTCAAAACTGAATCTAGAGGAATTCAAAGCATAAACTGTACCTGCAAAACTTGTGGAAGGCATGATCTCCTTCCCTTTCATAGCCTTCAATACCTCTTGACATACTGCACTGACAAAGGACATATCCATAGATCCTCTTTTCTCAGATATATCATCATCATCTCCCAGAGGAGATTCAACACAGCCAGATACTGTGGCAGCTGTCCTTGGTTCCCCTTTCCCTTTTGAATTCTTGAACCAATCTGGATATCCAATGATCTTGAAGCAACCATCAACAGTATGTCCTTTCATTCCGCAGTGATTACACTTTTTATCAGATTTATCCACCTTATCTTTCTTAGGGTTCTTCTTGTCACCATAGGACTTGTTGACAGATAAGGCACTTGCATCTGACGTCTGTCCTTTTCCATCTCCTTCAACCCCTGTAGCAACTTGCTGCACCAGATAATATGCTTTATCAACAGTCGGCAATGGTTCTGTTGCAAGAATTTGATTTCTTGCACTGTCATAGCAATCATTCAGTCCCATAAGGAACTGAAGTAATTTGTTATGATTATCCAGTTCTGTCATCTTCTTTCTCATCTCACAAGAACACCTGTTAAATGCGCCGCAAGTACATTTGGGCACACCTTCCAAACTCAAGATTTCGTTCCACAGTTTCTTGATCTTCCCATAGTAAGCAGTCATAGACAAGCTTCCCTGCACTGTATTACACAGATTTTTCTTCAGCTGATACAACAAGGGACCATTCGATTGAGCATAACTTTCGATGATTTCCAACCACAACTCTCTCGAAGACTCAGCGTACATGAATCCTTCTGCCAGACTTGCCACCATTGAATTCAAGATCCAACAGCGGACCATGTAGTCACAGCGTTGCCATCTTTGACGATCTCCTGGACCAACATCCTCTGCCTGTGTGCTGCCATCGATGAATCCTATCTTGTACTTGGCGCCAAGTGCCATCTGTACACCACGACTCCAACTCAGAAAGTTGGATCCATTGAAGGCAGTCGCTACGAGCTGCGCCCCGGGATGATCTGAATTCGACAGCCACAAAGGATCATTCATGCTACCTCCGTTGCCGATATCTCCAAGACCTTGATTCTGTAGCTCCATTTCTGCAGCGGATCTTCAATCTTCAGCAATCGGATCTTTCCGGATGCTCTGATACCATATGAAGAAAGCTCAATTAAGCTTTCCTACCTCCAACAATGGAGGTTCTGGTTTTAGTTTGTTAGAACAGAGAGGAAGAGAGAGTTTTAGAACTGACGTTTTTGTATTTCTGTTCGATTGGTTCAGTTACAACAAACTGATTTTGTATTTATACACATGAGGTGGAATGTCTAAACTACCCCTTGTATTTCATCTTCAACCTCAGTCCTCATATACTCAATAGGGTGATAAGAAGATATCGGGTTTGATCACTTTCTCCGTTCCTTTAGGAAAAGACAAACAATTTTGGATGAAAATCCAATGTTTGTCTTACTCCCTACTACTGGGTCGAAAGTAACTCTTGTCATCACGTCCTCGTCATCAAAGAAATAAAATATTACAAAGAATTCAAACTCGATTCCTAAAATAGGTCACTATCGAGATTCGAGCATTGTTAATTCGGATTTTCTATTCTATACCCTCGAAGCATAGGATAAGAAGTTAAATTGAGAAATATTTCACGTACATACACCGAATTTAATTATTTTTAAAATAGATTATGGAGTTTACTCATTTTCTTTTAAGGTTTTCTTTCAAAATAAAATATTCTTATCATATATTATTAGGACACACAATAGTCAAATTCTGACGGAATAAGAATTTGAGAGTGTAGGAATTGTGTAGAGAATGAGACAAAACGACAATTCTATCATCCACTTAATTTCCTTGTTTTTAATTGTTTATAGCGATTTAATTCAGGAAAAAATGAATTGAACTAACGAACATATATGTTTTTGTTTCTATTTAATTTTCCTTACAAACCTTCCAAAAAAGTATAATTTGTGCAAAGTCTAAATTATAATGTGTCAAAAAAAAAAAGGTCCAATAAAGTGTAACTAGATCCCAAAATTAAGTCTAAAATATGGGTGAAGTTCAATTTATTAAGGGGTGGTAGTAGTGGAAGGGCAGTAACCTCGCCGGCGGCCCTTGAACATGTCAGCCCCGCCGGCGATGGCGGCACCCTTTATCTTCATCCACCGTCTGGTTTATTTAACGTGGCGAGAGGTAAACATACAAAAATGGATTGACGTTTCAATACATATATATTTATCAAATTAAATTAAGAGAAAGAGGTGATTCGATCAGTTATGTAGATTATGCTCTGAAATTATACGCCCTCCATTGAAAAAAATAAGTGATTTTAAAGAGAAAATCGTATTAAAAAATATTAATTTAGATATTTTTGTGTCAACTTTTCGAAATTGTCTTTATAATGATTAAGGAAATATTAACTATTATGTAGTTTTTAATAAAGTAAAAAGATAGAGTAATAAATAAGTGCATTTTATTTGCTTTCTTAAGAAATTAGTCGACAACATCGGAACCACCACGTCACAAAAAACAAAAAAACAAAAAAAAAACACCCTTATTATAATACGGTCGAATTGTGGGTGAATATACCTTCATTTCAAAATTGGGCTTAGAAGGAAAACAATTGAAAGCTAGGTCTTTTAACTGATGTGGGCTTGGGAACTGTGGAGCCCAGCTTCGAAAGGCCCATGAGACACCACTTTCCCTCTCATTGTTGAAATCCCATTCAACAATTGTATCGTGTCTCAATTGTAATCTTGAACTACTGTCCGTGTGTATTTCTTCCAAAATAGTGGCTTAGGGCCAAAATCTTGAGGCACCGGAACGTAGGATTGCGAATCCGAACCTCATCAGTAAATCTTGTGTTTTGGAATTTGATTTCTCATTTTGTTTACCTGTTGTGTTCGGATTCGAGTAGTTCTGATAGGTGCACTTTATCTAAACGATAAACAAGCCTCACAAAGTAAGTTAGTGATATTGATTATGCAATGTGGGTGAATTTCCACACAGTTGATCTATCCCCATTAGGGATGAACAACCCCCTCACTTGATATACATATACCATCCATGAACCAATTTACATGTGTATCCACACTTCACTTATCACACAAGGGGTGAGCGAATTTTCACACATTTTATTTCACTCATTTATGCAAAGGAATTAACATAAAATGAAAAGAAGTAGGTACCAAAATGAATATTTTTCAAGGAAGAAAGTCAAGAGTCAATACTATCATATTTGCCCTATAATTAAGTATACACAATATTATGAAAAATTAGTTTTATATTTTAAAAATTGCACTCAATGCATTTTTCCGAAAGGCTCTCGTCTTTCTGTCTTAGAGCCCCAACGTCTAGGCACAAAAGATGTTCATCTTTTGGAAAGAGCTTGTCTCAAGGTATGAAAAACGTTATTTTAAGGCCTCATCGCCTAGGTGTGAGACGTTGATGAGGCTCTGCACAAAGACAATCATCTTTCGAAAAGGACTTAAAAACATTATTCTAAAGCCTCGTTACCTAAATGTCAGACATTAATTTAGACATCACATTTTTCTTTATTGACTTAAATAATAAATAATATATTTTATAGAACTTGTAGGATTTTAAATCACTAAAATATGGTTTTAGTATGACTTTGACTTTGGAATTAACATAGCCCTTCTACCTAATCAACCTAACAACTTAATTTAATATCCATTCTCTATTATTCATATAATTAACTCTTTAAGCCCATATTTTTATTTTATTTCACAACAAGTCCTTCATATATATAAATCCAGCGAAAAAAAAAATCAACGACTAGTCTATACGATAAAGTACAGTCACCAGTTCACCGCCTCTTTCAAACTGAGACCTCGGCCGCTGCTCGATTTCAAACCCTAATTTCCCGAATCCGAATCAATGGATCGACCCGGCCCCGAATTCGACTCCTTCGATGATCATTCATGGGGGCTTCCTCCTCCCCCTTCCCACCAATTTCACGACCGGGACTATCCTCCTCCTCCCGCCGGCGGCGGCGGCTTCCATCCCGGCGACGGTGGCCGTCACCGCCACGGCCGCCGCCATGACTACAACCACGCCGACGATTACCGTGACGAGGAGCAGTACCACCACTACGGCGGGCCTGGGGACGAGTGGTTTGGGGCTAACGGCGAATTAGGTCCTGGCCATGGTTACGCGAGGCCTCACCACCTCCCGCGGAAGAGACGAGCTGCTCCCTATGGTGATAATCTCTGTCTTTATTTTGCTTTCCGAACTTGAAGATGGAGTTTCAGTTTAGGTTGTTGAGTTTGTTCTCTTTGCTAGATCATGATGGTGGGAACTATGTGAAGCTCTTTGTTGGAGGAGTTCCTAGTACAATAACTGAAGAAGAGGTTAGTTTGTAGCTTATACAGTACTTTCGAAGGTCATAGTTTATGTTCATAGATCGCCAGATCGGTGAAACTCAATTTAAGGTTGAGTTTTGATTCAAAAATTGTACTCTTGTTTGAGTCAATTTTAGTCAATTTTAGTCAATTTACAGTACTTTCCAAGGTCATAGTTTATGTTCATAGATCGGTGAAACTCAATTTAAGGTCGAGTTTTGAGTAAAAAATTGTACTCTTGTTTGAGTTAATTTTAGTCAATTTTGTATGATACTAAATATTAATATCAGTAGTTACATATTAGCTAAATTTATTAAAAATTAGTGTGAATGTATAATGAAGGAAGGCACTTGTGTTGAACTAGTTCAGTGGTGACTCGTGTTGATGGTTTCTAAGCACAGGAAGATTTTTCAACTGACTATCATATATCTGAACATTTTACGCCTTTATTATTTGCAACTGTTTTACTCAGCCTTCAATGCGAAGCTGTTGTTCTCGGTGAATGTTTCTACATGTTGCTTTTTGTGGTAATTATCATTTGAAAGTAATGCTTTGTGTATGCAACTTCCATGTCTTTGTTGGCTTGTGGAGTTATGGATAGTTTGTTATTTTCCTAGATGTTTATTTTGCATACTTGCATCACCCTTAGGTTATAAGCAGCTATTGTTCTACAATTAATTGATGTGTTCCTTGCTTTGCAGCTTCGCCTCTTGTTTGAAGAGTATGGTTCTGTAGTCGAGGTTGTTCTATGCTGGGATAAATGGACAGGCCAACAAAAAGGTATACAGTAGCATTACTGTCAGTGTGTCATATTACTGTAATGTAACATTATCATCTTTTTCGATATAAAGATGAGCATAACTATCATGGAATATTTATGCAATCACTTTGGAGTTACTTATAGTGTAGGATGATTTGTCGTGATTGATTGTGTTTGTAGGCCTTCGTAAATTTATTTATGTTATTGGTAACTGCTTTTAACTTACATATTTGATCTTATGCATTTGGGCTATGCTTATATTTAATCTTTGATGCTATTTATGCAGAATTTTCTTTTGTGAAGTACGCATCTTTTGAGGAGGCTGACTGTGCTATAAAAGCTCTGCATGATATTTATATATGGCCTGGTGTAGGTTCTTTTGTCAATATAACTAGCAGATTTGTTTCATCTATAGTTTCATTCATTTGATTGATGTTCTTCATTTCCGTAGACCATCGTTCCATTGAGGGTCAAATATGCTGATGGAGAAAAAGAACGCATGGGTACTTTCTCAAATCCCATTATTATGCACAATTATCTGTTACCAAGAGTATAAACCCTTCAGGTGTTGAGTGTAAAGGAATGAAATCCTTTCATTTATCTTTTTGAGTAGTTGTGATTATTGCTAATTATAATTTGATTACATTGTAGCAAATCCTCGGCAGAAAGTATATGTCAATAACCTCAACAAACAAGCTTCAAGGGAAGAAATTGCAGAGGTTTTCTCCTTAGCTGTTAACTTTTTTTTTCTTCTGTGGAAGAAGCACCTTAAAAATTCCATGTTGCATCAGAGTTCAGACGACAAGAATGATCTGAAATAAGTATGTTTTTGACATGGAAGGCTAAAGGATGGTTAAGCAGATCAGGAAGTGGTTAACTATTTATGAGAAGCTGAAGCAGTAAAGCTTTAATTGAGATTGTCTAAGATGTTGATCTTAATGCATAAAGTGAAAATGTGGATAAAAATCTCACAAAAACAAAGCTCCTCTACAAGTTGAACCTCCTACTAGGCTACTACAGGCTCACTTATGCTTGCGTTATCTTTAGTCTTCTGCCAGTGCAAGTTTTCAACTGCTTGTGATTTTTTTTTTGATGGTGGGAGTGTGACAGATATTTTCGCATTATGGCGAAGTTGAAGATGTGTACATTATGGTTGATGAGTTCAAGCAAAGTCGCGGTATGTTAATATCTTACTAATCCTTTTTCCCCCATGTATATTAGAAGTATGTTCATCATTTGAAGGATTTGATATATTATTTCTTCCTACTTTTGGTGATGCTTAGTTTCTTCTTTAGATTTAGATATTTGTTTCATTCTTTGAGCCTTTTGATGTGATGAAGGATGTGGATTTGTTGGGTTTTCTCATAGAGATATGGCATCGGCGGCTATTGAGGGACTGAATGGTTCCTATGTGATGAGAGTGAGTCCTACTTTTTCAACATTCTAGGTTCATTGAACTTATCAAGTTCAGTGCACTGAATCATTATTTTTCTTAATGTTCAGGGCTGTGATCGAGCATTAGTTGTCCGTTTTGCAGATCCTAAGAAACCTAGGCAAGGAGAACTAAGGTTTATTCTTCTTCTTGTTACTCTCTTTTATTAAAAAGATGCAATGTTCTTTATAGTTAGAAGTCATATTTTCATCACGTAAAACCATTTTCTGATCAATGACTTTTACTAAGTTGTGGTCTTGAAAATTCAATAGCAGACCTTACCCTTAGGGTCAGTTATCCTCCCCTCTACTCAAGGATCAGTAATCGTTTTCTGAGTTCTGGCAAACCCCAATTCGAATTATTGAAGTGTTTGGATGAGATCTTCTTTCTTTGTAGAAGAATTATTCTTCATGGGATTTTTTTATGGATATACATGCTACAGAGTGAGAAATTGTTAAATCCATGTGCTAGATACTTATTTATCATGCAACTAGATGTGTATATTCTAGTGCTTTGAGTTGCAATCATTCAGTGGAGTATGTCTTTATGTCAGATTCTGCTCCACTATGATCTTTTTATGGTTTTTTCAACAGGTCCGCTCCTGGTGGGAACACAGGTACATCACCAGCTGCCTTGCATACGGTGGGTCGAGGAAAAACGTAGACTTCTTTGTTAAACAATCTTAGCAATAGATCTATATTGGCATATGCTTGACAATCTTGTGTTTAGCTGTCTAGAGATGATCTGTTTCTGATTTTCTTATGAAGGATCTTCAGTTCCCTCTTGTTATTTGTTTTCTGGCTACGTATTTTACAGTTTAAAAATTCTATTCACTTGTTATACTTATGCAGTTATGCCACCAAGATTAATAAATGAATTTCATGTATTTTTTTTTCTTCTATTCCTGCTTTTGCAGGATAATCTAGGCCCTTCAGCTGAGAATGCTGTTAGCGCACGTGGCGGGACCCCAGTTAATATGCAGTCACATCATATTGTATTACACGAGCCCCATTTTCAACGAATACAACCCCAGGATTCTCAGGCTATAAATCTGGTAATTCTGCCAACAGAAATTTCTAGAACGTTGACAACTCATGCTGTTTTGTATATCTGGGGCTGTGGATTAAGTAGAGAACTGAAGCAGAATTATTCTGTCTTAGGATTAAAATTTTATAATTTCAGGAGTATTATTCTAAGCGTAGGGAACTGAATGAAAATTACAAATTACTGCGGTATGAAATTTGTTTTGATACAATATGGTATGAAATTTGTCAGTTTCTTGCCCTAATGCTTGCAGTAATTGTTGTTGAACAAGGTCAAGTTGTGTTTAAAACATTTACATCTGTAAAGATTGCTTCTGTAGTAACTGTAAATTTCATAAAATGTTGAATAGGAAGATTTGTTATCAAAATTATTCTTGTTCTGTACTCGTTGAATCAAAGGGAATTTTAATTATTAGTATGATCAGATATGCTGCTTTAGTCCTATAAGAGATGAACTTATTACAACAGAAACAAGCTAGGCAAATTAAGTTAGAAATGATATGCAGTATCATTGCTCATAATTTTTTATTTTTACTTCTGCAGTCTTCAAGGTCAGCAAGTAAACCTCAGCCAGCAAGTATTGCATCTGATAAGAAGAATGCAGTGTTACCACCGTCACAATTGACTCTTGATAGAGCATCAGGTACTGCTGTCGTGGAAGGCATTCCAAATTGTGACTGGAGTGAGCATGTTTGTCCTGAGGGATACAAGTACTATTATAACTGTATGACATTTGAAAGCCGGGTAAGATCCTTTCCTTTCCTTATTGTTCTTGCATTTCGCGACCATCAGAAGGTGCTAACCTTTGAGAAGTTTTCCTGTAGTGGGAAAAACCAGAGGAGCTTACCCTTCATGAACAGAAGCTGCAGAGTCTCTCTGGTCAACAACCTCCATCCATGTCTTGTGCAATAACTATCCAATGTAAGACAAAATCCTCTTTCCCGGAGAAATCTGATGATCCTTTGTCTTGCACTTCGGTCAGCAATATGTTTTCTTGGCTGCCATCCTATAATTTTGTACATTGATAATACCATGGACTTAATGGTTATACCATTGAATCATGCACATCATCACTTTTGACCGTAGTTAAGAAAACCCTTGCAACTCGCAATCACCTTAAACTTAGCTATATTAAAGATGTTTTAGATTAAATGCAGTGAGATGTTCGGAGCGTTCATCATTTCTGGGTTCTCTTGCCTCCTTGCAGGAACATATTCATGAAATAGTACAGCTGGAGAGAGGCCAAGCAATGAGTCCACCTGTTGTATAGGTAACTTCATTTCCTCCCTAAGATTTGCCATAAATGCCATATCAATCATCTTTTATACTGTATACCGGCGCCCTTTCTTCTGTACTAACTACCACCTTGCCACTGAAATCTCAAATAAATTAAGGGTTCTTGCTATCTAGCTTTGATTTCAGAAACTGTGTGATCCCTTTGTTACTCATCCCAGAAACCCTCATGTTTACCAAGCCAACCAAATCCGGCATTGCTTGCATCAACTATGAAAGGGTACCCTCCCATCTCCATCGATCATAACAATAGCTCTGATTAGTTACGACCAGCATGTGGTATCGACAATGTAGACGAATCCGTCAGACAATCAACAAAGACAGATGCCCTTTCAGGGCAGTCATCTAGTTCATCTTACATGATCCTTTGTTAAGATTCCTCTCTTGTGTGGCTGCATGTACTGTTACTGTGTATCAATGTATCATCTATGCATTCATAATTGATTGGATTAGATTTTCATGTTTCTTTTTGTCTTTATGTCTTGTCCTGTGCAGATTTATGTAGTTCAGGTTTACTTATACAATATGCATTCATTGAATCAAATCCATCCTTTAAATTCTAAGCGTGGGAATGGTGGGGCCTTACTTTTTTTTTTACATGTTTTAATTTCACTTTTCTAATGAGAACCTATAATTATTCCTTTTTGGTGTGTATTGGGTGAACATGAATGTAAATATGTACTGACTTTTAACAGGTTTGGTATTTGATGCTTTCTGTATTTGGTAGAAATTGAATCTATGAATAACTTGAAAAGCCACTATCAATATCACAATGTACTTGTGCAACAATCCCCAAGTAACCTATTTTTATACGATTCGATGTTTATTTTACGTTCTTTACGGAAATTACTTTGAACATCAAACTCTTGCAGAAGTTGAAACTCGTTCTTGATCTTATCGATCAGTGTGGATCGAGAGACCGAAAAAAGATCGTAAAGTGGATAAATGTAGTAAAAAAAGAGTATGATCACGACACACATGGTGCAAAGGTGGATGTGTAACTCTTTATCCATGAGATCAAGTCACTATTTGCATTTGATTTGCTTTTACTTTTGCCCTCTTTTCCCACTTATGGATCCGGTTCTTTTTAGGGATTGCCATTGAGATGGAAGTTCCTTTTAGGGATTCTTGAAACACATTTAGCTCATTTTTCAAGACAAAAGAGAAAGGGGCCAAGAAAGAAGTTCTCTAGGGTTTCTCTTTTATGTGAAGTTTCTTGATATACACACTGCAGTCCCCCACTCCTTTTTGCCCTCCTTCAATGCATTAGTGTTCATCTTTGGACATTCCTTCTTCAGCACAAACAAAGATACGTTATAAATGCAAAATCTTAGTTTATGTCACTGCACAGACTCCCACTGGTCCCCCTCATCCTCCATAAATGGGTCTCAAGACAAGAAAAAAGGAGATTCAAATGTGACCTAGCTCTTATGATCAATAGAGCTATAGTGATTGCTGATGATACTAAAAAGGTGGTCAAACAAATAGAAAGAGTTCATTAGGGAAGAATAGAAGATAGACATGAAGTCATGAACCCATGATCAATAACATCATATTGAACCAAATAGTAGCAGACGAACTAACCGTCAGGCAAAAAAGACATCAAATTGTGAAAATATTAATGCGTGAAATTATTTTTGTAATTAGTTAAGAAATTGATGAGTCAATCACAGCATATATAATAGAATATATAGTGCACTCAAATAATGGAGGCTATATAAATTAAACTATTTTAGTGCAATCATCATTTTTCATTGGCAAGCAACTGAGCTTATGTTACAACATATCTTAGGCCCCTTGAGAATGAATCTGCATAAGAAGATCCAATTATACAAACCCACCTCTAGCTACTAATAAAAAAACACTACTAGTTAGATCAAATTGGAGTACTTTAACAATATACAAAGATATCAAAGAAAAAGTTGAGAGAACCTTAAGCTAGTCATTCATATCATTTATCATCATCTTCTTCATTTAGCTTCACCTATACCTAGTCCATCTTCATTGACTCTCACATGGGAATGCACAATGTCTTGGAGAAGTCCATTGTCTCTTAGTAAAGCAGCACCACCAGTTGGATTACAAGTAATTTGGTTCACATTCAAAGAGGGCAAGGACCCAATGACATTGTTAACATGAGATGGGTAGCTAGAGAAATGGCTAGTAGCATTAGCAGTAGCACCCATTTGAATAGGCAAGTTGAAGAGCCCCGAGACGGTAGCGCCACTGCGAGAGAAGGCGGTATCAGGGAGGAGTCCGGTGAGAAAGGCGCCACCTCCGCGGGCGGTGATGGGGCTAGGGTGGATGTGTTGGCCTTCATAGGTGGTGATCACAGTGGAGGGGTCATTGAAGCATCTCTCCACCCTCTTCTTCACATTACATGCAGCTGCAGTGCAACGGTAGTAGCTCCTGCAATATAGCATTAACACATCAAACAAATTTAAAGCCCCCCTTTTTGGGGATGGATTGATGAAAGTAAATGGTTGAAAGAGGGAAAGCCATTAAATGGACACAAAAACTGAGACTAGTGAGTACAGTATATAGTGTATGATTGATACCTTGGAAAAGGACTGTTCTTGACAGCTTTTTGGCCGTACTTCCTCCATCTGTAGCCATCTTCAAGGTGATCAACCTCGCTCTTTGTCATGAATGCAACCCTTGGCTCCCTTTGCTTCTTCTGATTTGCCTTCTTGGGCTTCAACCTAAATTAAGAAGATAAAAAATCATCAGCATGTACTAGCTAGTAAGGGATTAAAAGCTTCTCAGTTTTCACTACTAATTAATTCTCAAAAATTAAGGGAAACCCATTTGAGAACATTGCAATTCCTCATATGGGTCAGGCCCAAATTCACACCCATCAAAGAAAAACTCCATGAATGATATACAAAACCCACAAAGCCTAAAGAAGAAGAAAATATTCATCAATAAATATAATACAACAAAGAAAAAGAAAAAGTGGGAAAAAGGAAATCAAGGATTGATGAGAGAACTAATAGTTTGTTAATTAATTAATTTGCAGGTCTTCATCTATAAGCTTTTTCACTACAGATTCTAAAAAAATAAGACAAACCGATTTGAGAACACTGCATTTCCTGAAATGGGTCATGCCAAAGTTTCAAGCTTTCACACACACACACAAAAAAAAGTAAGAATAAAGAGAGAACTAACAGCTTGTTAGTAGTAGTAGTGGTCTTGCTGTTGTGCAGCTCATCATCTACTTGCACTTGCTCCTCATCCTTGGGTGCAGGCAAGCCCTCACCAATGGAGGCAGAGGAGAAGGAGGAGGAGTTTGGAGTGGTGGGCAGCTGATTCAGCCCCTCAGAAGCCTCTAAAAACCCAGTTGAGGAGCTTGTAGGGGTACTGCTAGTTGTAGTACAAGGATTGTTCATCACTGCATCACTCATCATGCCATCCAAAAGTGAGGAGAAACCCCCAAAGTCTTGCAGTCCTAGCAGCTCCATGAATCCCAACCCCAACCCCGGCGGGGGCGGCGGCGGCGGCGGCGCCACCGCGCCGGAGAAAGGAGGGCCCTGACCCATCAAGCAATTGCCCTCCATCAATGATTAAACACTTCAAATCTCCACCAAAGGTGTTTTCTTTTTCAAAAAAAATTGAAGTGGGGGATTGAAAGAGAGGTTTTAGGGAGGAGGAGATGAGCAACAGCTTGGGGAGCAAGGATGAAATGGAAAACTGGAAATGGATAGACATTTTTTTATTTATTTATTTTTGTCCCTCGTTGCTAAAGGGTGGGGATTGACCGACACGTGGCAGTTTTAGGCAGGTGACATTAAATGCGAGTAGTGGGAGTTGGTCGCCGCTTTCACACGTTCGTTTCACGCTTTGACCGTTTGCATTTTTCTAAGTTTTATCGTAATTTTAGTTTATTTATTGGGCGAAATTCAAAGATTAAATACGGAGTATTTTAAACCCAATTTGAGTTTTCATATATATTTTTATTTTTTTAAATATTAATCCTTTATTTCTTTTTTTTTTGATCTTAGTCCAGTTCGATCGACTCAGTCGCTCTACATATGGATCGGGTACAGTATGGCCCATTTCCTTTATTTCTAAAAGTTTTTTACTATTTATTTTAAAAAATACGTGTATGACTAATAAACGATATTTCTTTCGTATTCAAGTAATTGTCCCTTTAGTCAATTTCGTAATTTAAAGAAAGTTTAAAATAAAAAGAAGTATGATTAAAATTTTAGCAAATAAATGATGTGATAAACGAGAATAATATAAAAAGTTGGAGTTTGGAAATCAAATCCCCCTCCATGTTACTCTGTAAAATATAAGTCCTTTAATTTTTTAGCATATTTTTTAAAAAGTAAAAAACCTTTTTAAAATAATAATTTTTTTGAAATATAGTCGTACACTCGTACTGGTTAGTAATAATGAGTATGAAATTATTTTTAAAAATGAATAAAAAATTTAATATTTTATATAGATTTTATCTTTTAAAAAATACATATATATTAAGAAGTCAAACACCTTTTATTTTGAGACGAAGAGAGTATAGTTAATGAGAAAAATTAACAAAATTATAAACTTTTATCATAGTGTTCAAATATAAAAATATTTTATTTAATAAAATAGTAATAAGAAGAATAATTATAGGAATATGGAGGGAGTGTTTGGAAAACAAGTGTAAATATTTCAAAATAAGTTTTAGTTTTAAATTTATTTTGATAAAAGAAGGATCTAAGACATGCTACGTGGGGAACATCTAAAAATGAGATACGCTTTGCATGATCATAAGATCAATTTGATTAATTAAATTCAGAGATATTTTATAATAATGATATAAGGATTTAATTATTAAGGATGCTATATTTAATTAATAACATATTGATAGTGGCTCACAAGATTGAAAAGAAATGTGCTAAAACTATGGTAAGAAATACCGATCGGTTAAGCTCGATCGCAAGTCGCAAGATTCGACCTGGTCCAGTCGATGTGAACCCTAATCGAACTCATACCCAAATTTTCATCAAAAGTTGAATCTCGACCTGATCCGATCCTAGTTCTAACTATTGATCTGACTTGATCCGAATACATATCGGATCCTAATTTTAAAGATTGATAATTGACTCGATATTATAGATGATGAATGACCTCTCATGTTATACTAAGTTAGACCCAAATACTAACTCGATTTAATATAAATCTGACTTGACCTAAACACAAATCATAATCGTTAACGTTGGATAAGAAGATGTTTTTTCATGCTTGTTATTTATAAAAATTTATCACTTCTCTGATAAAAGTGAACGAAATCAAATTTTATGTTTTAACATTTGTATCTCTCTTTGATAATCAATATTCGATGTTTTAATATTTGACTCGATTTTTAAGACATATCTTAATCATAAAAAAGTATCAATTAGTCTATTAAAATTCTTTTAAATGTTAACCATCCTTCACAACCAATATAGGTGGAAAAAAAGAGAGTAAAAAACAAAAAATTTCAATAACAAATCTCATAATTCACCACATTCAAAATCGACAAAATCAAATACTACTTATCAAAATTAACATACTAATAAAATATCAAATATATATGATGATGGGTTGAAAAAGTAGCATAAAAACACAAAATTGAGCTAAAATATGAATTATTTTTTGAAAAATGGAGATTAGGTAGGAAAAAATTAAGAGATTTTGTGCAATTTTCCACAAAAATATAGACAATAATTAGTGCTAAAATAAATCCCACAAAGTTTTAAGAACAGTTTTAGACTGTTTAGGTTCACGTGAAATGGGCTTAGTAGGCGACGCAGCCACTCTAAGTTCGTGGGCCCAGTTTGGGCCCACTTTCGGGGTCATTATCGTGCTCGACGAGCCGCTAACGAATACCGATGCAATGCATATACGGGCAATATATATTTTACAAAATGATTTTACATTTATTTAATTTAAAAAAAAACAGTTGAGATCTGTACTGTCAGAGGGATCCACGTGGCACCGATCAAGTTGCTCCCCACATAGAGCCCCACAACCATCCACGTCCGCAGATCGGACGGCTGAGATTTCACCGCCACGTTTAACGCGTCTTCCGAATATTCTTTTCTTTACGGAGTTTGCTTGTGGGAAACGCCCTCTCTTGTCTTTTTTTTTTAAAAAAAAAAAAATTGACGTATCGAAAAATCCGGATGGATTGTTTTTGTTTTTTGTTTTTCCCCTTATTTTTTAGGCAATTAGGCCTTTAGATATTTCCAACTCAAACCTATTGATCATTAAGTTGCAGTATCAGGCGCCTTGTTGTTCTAGTTGGTTGTGGCATTGTTCGTGATCCTCGAAGATCTCTTATTTAGGTGGGGGAACGTCGTTGGTCAACACTTTCTCAGAAGACGCCTTTTCCGCTGATGGGTTTCTGTCTCTGTCTCCCCGGCGTCGAGACGTCGTGTCTGTCCTTTGACTTTCCCATGTTCTCGGCATTCGCAGCCTTCACTTGGTGTCCTTCGACTGGTTATCTGTTGGTCTTCTTTCCTGAGATCTTTTGTATTTGGGTTTTCCTTTGTATGTTGTTCTTTATTGGTTGTAACATGACGGTTAGTCCGTCTGCCGTTCACTCGGCCTCTCGTTTTCCCAGATTTTTGTTGAATCTGGGATTTCAAATTATTTCCGTTTAAAAAAAAACCTATTAATTATTAGTTTCATTACCTATCATCTTTACCACTTACCAGCTAAATTAGTAAGATTTGATAATCGAGACGGATTGTAAAGATTAGTAGCAAACAAATTATTATGAAAACAAAATCCGGGCAAATGGTAAATAATTACCTCACTGTTTCGAGATAAATGATTCAAATCCCACAAGTGACATTTGTGTTAAAATGAGTATTTATATCTTGTCATCTTGATATGAATTGAGTTTGTTTAACGAGTTAGTTTGAGTACTGTAATTTAAACCCTTGAAAATTTAGTCGATAATCCACTGTAAATAAAATATCAATTAATTAACATAGCATGTTTTTTTTTCTCATAAACAAGGGTATACCCCTATTTATAAAAACTATATAATAAAATATTACACATGCACAGTACGGGGAAACTTAACTCCCCTTTGATCATCATGCAATATATGCAAACAAAATAAAGGTGGACTAACAATAAGATAAAAACCAAGACTAAGAGATGAAGCTAACGTTGCTAACGAGTTAGCGACTCTGTTAGTTTCCCGGTAAACATGTCGAAGTTGGACGTGCCAACTTCTGCTCAAAAAGCATTGACAAGAGTTTATCAGACTATTGAGAGGATGAGTAGGTGACAATTATTAGTGAAGAAGAGAAGTTACAAATTCGAATATATCTCAATCTCGATAAGTCGATAACCAACGTACCATGCTAGATGTAGTCCATAAAATTATTAACAACATAGCATAGCATGTAGTAAATTATTCAATGAAAACAAGAATGAATGAAAACAAGAATGAAAGGGAGGAATTTAGGATTTGGGTAGAGTAGAGTTAGCTTCTTGGAGACGCTAAGATGGAGAAAAGGAGACAAAAATCACGGCTCAAAAAACGTTATTTTAATTAAAAAAAATAAAAAAGAATGGAAGATGACCGTAAAGTTGAGATTTGAGTAAGACAAAGCCTCCGCTTTATGGATCGGCCCAATTGCGTTAATCAATCCAACCAGTGGCAGGCCCCACCTCTTATCTCTCCATTTTCTTTTCTTTTTTAAATAAATACTATTGTGTCACGACGGTTTATCCATTTGTCGATTCATCGGTCTCTTAAAATGATTAGATAGTTCATTATCTAGTCTTTTAAATATTTTCTTTTATCAACTTTTTTTGTTTATCTTTTTAACCAGTGGTGGACTCACATTTTTTGACAAAGGGAATCCGTCAATTAGGTAGCAGATAAGATGATATAATTCTAACATGTACTTCCTCCGTTCGGCAAAACTTGTCATTTTAGCTTTATTTCACAAGTTTTAAGGCAAGTAATAAATGTACTAATTTAACCTCAATTATTACCCTCTTTTTTTACTTTATCGAAAACTACAACTAACAAACCATCAATCACATCAAGGGCATTTTTGTAAAGTGAATGGCAAAATACCTACAATGATAAGTTTTTTTGAACAAAAATAACACCCTAAAATAACAAGTTTTGCCGAACGGAGAGAGTAATAGATAAGAGATCTTTAGTTACTCACTCAAAGTTTCTTACCCTCGTTCAAAAGGATGTTATTGAGTGGACAATCAACAACACGTAATCCTATTCCTAATACATACTGTATCATGTTTAATATTTCTCTCACCTTCTCTTCCTATAAGCTTACAAAAAATAATAATTACGTACATTTTATATACAAAATTTATTTATTTTTCCATTCTCTCTTCTAGAAACAAACAACCCCTAAATTTTGAAAGCATCAAATTTTATTGTTGAAAACATAAACCTCTAAATTCTCAATTTGGATTATTTAGGGCTTGTTTGATACAAGCTTATTGAAGCTTTTCAGAGTTTTTCAAATAGTTACGGCAAAAATTTTTGCGGTTTTTTGAAAAAATAGTTTTATAAAACTCTATATAATTTGTCATGCCAAAAAAAGAATTTATCATAAAGGCTAAAATTTTATCAAAAATTTCTTCTAAATTATAATTTTAAGTTAGATTAAACTCTAATGCGCTAAACATATCCTAATTAATCGATAGGATATGAGAAGTGTGTGTGTTTTTTTTTTAATATTTCTTAAATGCAGATAGGGCTGATCTTATTTTATGTGTAATTTGTGTGATTGAAAACAACTACGGAGTATCACTTAAAGTCAGTAATAATATCTTCTAAAATTATATAAAGTTATACCGAGAACGTTTATCATACTTGCAAATTAAGTTCATGGTTATTTATGCAAATTAACGCTTTTAAGTAACCAAGAGGAAAACATAGGTTTTGAAATGTATCAATATAAAATTAGATGGTAGTTCTACGTACAGTCAACTCTATTAAAGTAACGAGAAGTATAAAAAAAAAATTTAAAAGTGAAGCATCATTGCTTAGGTTTCTTAAATCAAAATAAAAATAATACATTATATATAAAGTGTGCATTTCGGGAAAATAGTGTAGTGTGTATGTGTAATAATATAAAACGTTCAATTTAATGACTTTATATCTATTTTTTTATATTTAAAAAAAGAGACGTTGCATTGCGCACTTGCGCTTCTAGAAAGTGCATATTAGTTTGAAACATTCAAAGTCCTATTTTCCCAACTTATTTTGTACTTTCTGAAACATGATGAGTCATCACTCAGCAATTAAACAGCATTTAAGTACAGTAATGTAAAAATATTGGTTAAAAAATCGATCAAAATAAGATTAGTCTGAAGCAATAAAACTTTATGCAATTAAATCATAATTATTATGTTTATTATTCTTAGAATAATTCATAATAATACATGAACTAATATATAATATACAATGTAATTGTGGTGTATTATGTTATCATCAATAAAACTTTATTTTTTAGAGCAATTAATAAAACATTTCAAGTTTGAATATTTAACTAAAAATTCGAGCTTAAATTCTAAAAATGGATTTTTTTCCTTGATAAAGCACTTTAAATTTTCTTATTGAGCTCATCTAATATATGGTTGACTAAACTTCTGGAAAAAAAATTCAAATTAACCCTTCCAAGTTATAAATGTTGTATTCTATTTCAAATACTTATATATATAAATTTATTTTTTAAAAAATAATAGTACACAACAATTTGAAAAGCAGTGATATTTAAAGGGTAAATTGCAACTAATATCCCAACCTTTAGGTATAGTTGCTTTCAATACCCTAACCTTGTAAAATTTCACAAAATATCCTAACCTATACCATTAGTTGCAATTAACACCCTAAATGAGTTTCTTAAATTTAAAAATTACCCACATCAAACAAAAATTACAAAAAATCACCCATATTCATAAAATATTTTCAATGAATCCCTAATACATTTTTAAAAAAATGAGAATTAAATAAATCTCTTACAATTTGACCCCACTTGACCCTCAATCCAAAAATAATTATAATATATATATATAATATACTCCTTTAAAATATAATATAATTACTTTAGAATCTACTCATTTAAAATTTTAATATAATCAATCAAAATAATTAATTATTTATCAAAAAACATATATTATAATTAAAATCTAAATTTATATAAGTCTGTCTCGATACATGCCGATTTGTGCATCTATGTATTCCCTGTATATTATTTGATACGATATATACTGTCTTTTTTGTTAATATTATGTTATATATACTAAAACT
The DNA here is from genome assembly GCA_963922045.1 of Persicaria maculosa. Classification (NCBI taxonomy): domain Eukaryota; kingdom Viridiplantae; phylum Streptophyta; class Magnoliopsida; order Caryophyllales; family Polygonaceae; genus Persicaria; species Persicaria maculosa. Next base: position 2,140,584 of record OY998264.1, read on the forward strand.
AATACATAACATCTTATAATGTATCACACATAAATTTCATGGTATTAAAAAAATGATTCTATAAGAAATGTTTAACATAATAGTTTTACAAAAATAAAATAAAGTAGATTTAAAAAAACAAATGGTAAAAGATATGATAACCATTTGCAATAAATAATTATATAATAAAGATATATTCAAAATAATGTGGTAAAAAATAATAATTTTACCATATTATTTTTAATATATCTTTATTATGTAACTATTTATTACAAATGGTAACATATCTCAATATCTCATACCATTTATTTATTAAAATCTACATTATTTTATTTTTGTAAAAGTGTTATGTTTAAGATAAATAATTAATTATTTTGAGTACTTATATTAAAATATTAAATGAGTAAATGCTAAAATAATTATATTATATTTTTAAAGGAGTATATTTTATATACCTGTTATAATTATTTTTGGATGGTGGGTTGGGTGGGCTTAAATTGTAAGAGATTTTTTTAATTTCAAATTTTAAAATATATTAGGAGCTTATTGAAAACATTTTATGAATATGAGTGATTTTTTATAATTTTTGTATGATGTGGGTAATTTTTTAAATTTAAAAATCTCATCCAGGGTGTTAAGTGCAACTAATGGTATATGTTAGGATATTTTGTGAAATTTTACAAGGTTAGGGTATTAAAAGCAACTATTCCTAAAGGTTGGGATATTAGTTGCAATTTACCCATATTTAAAAGAAGAGACCCAAAATTATACGGAGTAAGTCAGATTCGGACCCCAAAAAAATCTTATACTTGCTATTTGTGCCTATTATTGGGCCCAGGCCCATATATTGGCCCATTAGCTATTAGTCCTGATTTCTGATCCAGCTGGAATAAGGGTATCTAATGTTTCAAGCTTCATCACAACTAAACTTACCTTAATCATGATTGGTTAATATAATGTTTCGAGCTTAATCAATAAGGGTATGTAATGTTTCAACTTTCAAGCTATTATGTTGTTTGATTTAAGTATTAGCTTGATGAGTATAGATCCTGTGCAAACATGTCTTACTGTGTAATTTATAAGCAAATCTAGTGTGACTACTATACTGACTAGTGTGTTTATTTGTATGTAAATACATATGAGTATGAATAAAGATGTGCTTTTTTTTTGGGTCGGGAATAATGATATGCTACATATGAATAGTTTCATTGCTTACACGCTTACACAGTAAGAACGGCTTACAGAAGATCCAATGTATTGGCTTGATTACTATCGAAGATAAATTCTTATTAGATGTAATGGATATTTATAATATATGTTCATGTTGATCTTTGACAATTGATCCATATCGACTATGATTATGGAACAAGGCTCTCATGCCACAAGAGTTAACGCAAGGTTCGTATCTTTGCGTTATGAATGAATCAAACCGTGTTGGAAATGTCGCTCAATCGAACTTTCATTGTATCCGAATTCAAGTCAAGCATCATGCAAACCGAATATTGATCACTAATAACTCGCCCAAATGCTAAACTTTGGCATCTATTTGGCCTTTCAACCGTTAAATGATCGCCATTCCTAATCCTAAATTATGTTGTTAGATTTGTATATTTTTCTAGTCGTATAAAGTTTGGGTGCGTTGGACTCCAATCACCTCATTAGAGATAGATTTTTTTTCAAGATCAATTGCTCACCAACATAAAGCATGAAAAAATATGGCGAATTATATATTAGTTCATTCATAAAAATCAACCTTATGATAAAATAAATTAACTAAAATACTTTAAAATAGTGTGATATATTAGCGTTTTAAACATACTCAAGTACACAAAAAGACATGTACATGCTTTTTTTTTTGAAAGATCAAACTAATTTGTGGGTGGTTTTGAGTAATTTACCAAAAAAAAAGAGCACATGTATGTATAATATACATGAATATAGCCCAGCTGTATGACAGATACACACTATGATGATTAAGAAGGTATCAAGAGGCAATTGGAAAACACCATGATTATATACCAAAAAAAAAAAATCAATCAATCAAAGGAATATGAAAAATATATAGAGAGATTTCAAGAAATAAGAGATCCATGATACATATATATACCAGTAATACCAAATAACTGGTTCAATCCATCTGAACATCAAACAATGCAAGAAATTAAACTAACTAATTTAATATGGTAACTAACCCTAATTCACATATCTAGGGAAGCTTGTACCCTCACTTCCCAATTACCACTTTCTTAATTAATATTTCTACATATATACCCATATAAGATTATATGGGAGGGTAGAAATAATCAAGCTAGAGAAAAATATATGGGGGGAAAACACAAAAAATAAAATAAAAGTAAAAATTAAAGAAACAAAAATTGATTTGTAAAGAATGTGTTTGGATGGATGTATACAAGATGCAAGAAGATATATATAAAAGAAAATCACTCATTGGTAGTAGTACTACTATAACCATCATCCAATGCATCAACCATCATTTGCATGACCTTAACCCTCATTTGCAAGGCCATAATGTAATCAGCTGTCTCCTTAAACAAACCTTCCAACCCTTCTGGTTCGCGGCTAGGGATCATGCTCTTGAGGGTCCTGACTCTGGATTCGAACCCCAGATCTCTGCCCTGTCGACGAGGGGCTCTTCGTGTCTTCCTCTTCATCGGAACCCTCCTGCTCTTCATACAAGAAACCGCTAGGAGCTTCTTGTATGCTCTCCTCCCATGGCTAGAAGTTGTGCCTTTGCTTTCTAGGGCTATTAGAGGATGTGGAGAAGCTCCCATTTTTCGCCTTCTTCTTAGTTATCTTCCGATTTCTAAATCTTTTGGTATGTGGTATAAGAGATTTTGGATTGGGTTTGTAAGAGAGGAAAAAAATGTGTGTTTCAAGCTTCAACTCAACAAGTAGGATAAAAGGGCATCAATTGGGGTCCCTATTTATATGCCATTGGCATTGGTTTCAAGGGTGAGTTGGTGGCCATTAATTGGATAAACATGACATTATTAAGCATTTTTTGATTAATTAACAAGAATATATAGAAAATTAAGAAAAAAAAGGACCCACATAACAAAAATTCAAGCTTGACGGTTCATTTTCAATAACAAACAAGTTAGTGGTACAGCTATATGAAACATAACTTTAGCCTTACAAAAATTAGGCCCAAATTTGATTGGTACAAAGGCAAGTCATTAGTTGTCTCTCCATTCTCAACTTAATTATATTATACAATAATATATTTTTAATCTATATCCTAAAACTCTAGATTAAAAATCAATCTGCATAAAAAGATTTGCAAATTCTTAACTTATTTTATACTAATTAATCTTAGATAATATTCAAGTTATAATTAATGGACCATTTCTTCTTTTTTTTTTAGAAAAAAAAAGAAAAAAGAAAAGAAATAGGATTCCAAGAAAATAGGATGAATGAATGAAAATGTGCCAAGTGTACAATCAATTAAGAAGCTTTTTAGAAGGGCATGTGGTGAATGTCAAAGCACATGCTTCCACATGATAAAACAAACACACCCTTAAGCCCACCCACCTTCTCCTTTGATGACCCATCCACCTCAGCATGACACCCTGGATTATTCCATGCCACCTGTCCCCACCCTTCAATTTCTTCCGTTATATTCTCGACTTAGTCGGGAAAATGTTGTGTACGTATATATCTTTTAACTCATTAGATTTTATTTAGAGCGAGATACAGTGAGATTATTATTGTTGTTTATTTTGATTGATTATGTTTAATTATTTTTTAAAATTTATTTAGAGAAAATATTTTTAGTTTAATTTAGAAATTAATATATCAATCAATCACAAAGTAGAAATTAATACATATAATTTTGTGACAAATGATCTCATCCTCCACTCCTATTCATTGAATTTTATAATACAATGTGAACTTTGGGATGGTACTTGGAAATTTCCCCAAATTTTCAACCTAGCTCAACCAAACATGGCTCAACATGGGTCTCTTCACTTTTCTCATGTTCCCAAACAAGGGGACCAATTCATCAAAATATAACCATTTTGAAAGAAAAAAAAAAGCAAAATTTTTACTCAATAACTTACTGAAGTTTGATATAATTACTATAAATAGGAGTATTAGTATATATATATACTAGACAATTTTTTTTATCCATATCATATTTTACCTATAAAAGATAATTTTTTTTTATAAATAATTATCTATGATAAAATTTACGTCAAGTAGTATTTATCTATATCAAATTTTATCTATAGGAGGATTACTGTATTATAAATAAATCGAGATAGGGTTGTATTAAACCCTAGTTACAGAGAAGTTTTTCTCTATATATTGTGTTTTACACAATTCTTACTCGAATAAAGAAATTATTTATGTCTTATTTTTTTTCATTTTTTTTCTCTTTATCATTATCCAATTGAATTTAAAACAATTGCGTGCAATTATGAACTATATACTGTGTAGGATAACATGGGTAGATTATATAAGTACAAGAAAAAGAAAGTTGTACATATATGATATTTAATTATGTTTTAAATTGAGTTAGCTAACAAAAGTTTCTTGTGGCCGGGACTGGAATTTTTTCAGATTCCCTTTGCTTATTTATTGGATAATAAGGGAGATGATCTTCTGACAAATTCATGAACCCAGCATTTTATACTTAAAAAAATCCCCAAATTTCTTTTAAAAAAAGTATTTTGATCAATCATTTTGTGTACGAATTAAGAGCATTAATTTCAAGGGGATCGCAAGAAAAACAAAGGAAGATCTCACAAATCTGACATGCATTGAATTTGTATCCTATGTAGTATGCACAAACAATTCACAAAAATATTCCTCTTTTAGGTCATCAGCATACAATAGTAGTAATATATTTACTCCATCCGTTTTTTACCGTTCATTCACATATTTTAAGGTAATAAAAACAATTTGAACTTTTGAAGCAAAAATCGATCAATTTGAATTTTTGAAGTTGTGACTAAAAAATATGAAGAGTTGAAGTTCACCATATGAAATAGGAGTACGAAATTTTTTTAAAATCTCGCAACGATCATATACCAAATTTCGATCTAGGCTTGATAGCAAGAGTTATATAAATTAGGCTAATCTATGTTGATGATCGACCTAGCTATGACACCGACTATAAACAAATTGAATTTCATCGATGTTAAGAGAACGAAGAATATGTGAAGAGATCAAAAGAGTCCCATAATTGATAATATAAACAAACAAGCCTTAGTATATAATCTAGTGAACTATTCCTTCTATTGCCAATTGGTTTTAGGATGGAACCACTCTCGGCTTATGTGCTAGGCTATTAGCGAATGAGCGCACGGGCTACTAGCTCAGCACATAAGTATGATAGGGGATTTTATTCTAAAATCAATTAATAGTAGAGGGAGATAACACACCAACTTATATACTTTAGGTTTGTTTAGTTCATGTTTTAACGCGTGACTCTTTTGGTCTTCTCTAGTTGAGTAGCTAGACGGGCCGCTAGGCTTTGCTGCTCGATCTGATACCATGTATTGAACTTTGTTGGTATTCATGATCGGGAGTTGTGTGTATATATGGACGCACATACTATTAATGTGTCACCTGGGCTATTAGTGCATCACATGAGCACGGTAAGATTTCATTGTTAAACTAATTGAAAATATAAGAAATAACCTACCGACTTATATACTATAGACTTATTTAGTTTATAGTGAGATTTTTTTCACCTCTTCACATTTCTACAAAACATGTTACACAATTGGAATTTTATAAAACAAAATTAATAAAACTAAATTAATGCAACATGTATATAATCTTTTTAATAATAATAATAATAATAATAATATTTGACTCTTATATTTCTATAATTTTCATCTAATATTTTACCACCGAAAGCGCATAGATTGGTATCATAATTCCTAACATAACCTAGTATAGGCAAAATAGGAAAGTAAAACGTTGTTTGATTGGGATCATTAATATATATGTGGGGATTAGGGAGCAATTTGGGCCAAAGAACATGCATTCACATGTAACATGATCCCATATGATAGCCATTACTTGAACAAACAAACCCAAACTTGATTGGCATTACATTTTTTTTTTTCATTTATTTAACATCGAGGTTGAGGTTGACACTCCTATTCACAATCGACATATATTTGAATTTTAAACCTCTAGAAGAGGTATAAAATCTCTTAAGATGAGAGGTACGTAACACCACAATCACTAACAAATTTATGATTAAAAGTGTGATGATTAATCATGTATTATAAAAATATCATTGAACTCAAAGTTAAATATTATTTTTTGCATAAAAAATAGATATTATTCTACTCGATTAATGTTAATTAAGTTGGTTTAAATTAATGTTAGTAATCTCTTAAACGAGTGTTGAGAGAATGAAGAATGTGAATAGACCAAAGAGTCCCACATTGATAATATAAATAAACAAGTCTTATAGTATGTAACCTAGTAGGCTACCCCACCTAATGCCAATTGATTTTAGGATGGAACCCCACTCGACTTATGTACTAGGCTATTAGCGCAAGGACGCACGTGTGCACACGACCCCCGATCCCCAGTCCCAACGGACTTCAGTAGAGAGAAGCATTACCTAATTCAGATATAGATTAGACTAAAAAATATAACTTCATAACACATAATTTTAAGCCAATCTTTAAGGCTTTATATATCTCTTATATTTTGGTTGATTTTTGAACAAAAAAAATGTGCAATTGGCTAAGGGGATCTGACAAACATTCCGATGGACGTACTTAGCTAATAGCTGACTCCTATGTGCCTTGAGGCACAAGGGTAATAAAAGTGGCTGATAAAATTACATACCTTAGTTGGTTTGTTAACGAAAATGTGCTAGCATCTCATAAAGATCTTCTCAATTTTATCCGCTTGGATGTTATTGGTTAGGATTTCTAACCGAATTCTTACCTGATAAAAACTAATTAGATGTTAATTAAAACGAATAATTACATTGTCAACTTGATGGATCACCTCATTTTCAATAGATTTGATATTTATTAACTTTTAGTAGATGAGTAGCTAGCTAGTAGCTATGATGCAAACCACCAATTTCTAGCCGGCTAGAACATGCTTGATTGGAATTAAGATAACTACACATTACATAATGCAAAAAAAAAACCTCAATCTTTGATAAGTTCATGAATTTTATTCATAAAATTGGGTAATATCGAAAAAATCCAATCCGTGTTCTTTTTTTTTTTGGCTCAGCCCGTGATTCAAATAAGGGATCATTTCATATTCATACTTATATATCAATATCTTTACTTTCATTAAAAAATTGACGCTACAGTTTTTTTTTTAAAATATATATATATATATATATATATATATATATATATATATATATATATTTATCAATTTTTTTTAAAAGAATATCTTGAAAAAAAGTGTTATTTGGGTTTGAAGTTGAACTCAATAATTCATAGTTTAAATACCTATTTCATGCATATTAGTTAAGCTAAGCGCATTTTTTAATATATTATTTTTTGAAAACTCTTTTACCCCATAAAATTAACAAAAATTATAAACAAAAAATTACATAATTTTTTTTTTTCATGTAACCATATATTATTTTTGCTCATAAATATTTATTTTATGAACAAAAATTATAAACAAAAAATTACAATATCTATGAAATATATTATTTTTGTTCATAAGTATTTTATTATATAAATATATATGGTTACATGTCTAAGGTATATATGCCTAATTGATAGGCAGACATTGGGGCTGAAGCACATGTATGATGTATCAAATTTGGTTAATCGTCGTCATTATCAGATTCTCACGTATGTCTAATGTCTTTAACTTTATTCTATATAGCTATAGCTATATACGGAGTAATTAGTTAGTACTGACCCTCCCAACGACAAAACAATATTATTCATTATTTATGTATACTTTTTAAAGATAATATTAAATATAAAATACTAATTTTTTATTTTTATTTTATAATTTTATACTTATTAATAATGAAATTAGAAAAAAAATTAATAATTTTTATAATTTTTATATTTAAAAAGCATATGTGAATAATTAATAAATAATATATTTTATTAAATTATTTTTTGATTAGGTATTTTATTAATTATTAATTGCAAGGGTGAGAGAGGTATAAAAAATCGGGAGGGCTTTATATATTAAGTGTCACCTGAAAAACTGAGACAACTTGAAAAAGTTGAATTTAAATGAAGAGAAAAGTAAACCACCAAAAAATTTATAAACATAAAGAAGGAAGAAAAACATAAGATGGAAAATGTCATTATTTGGTTCTTGTAATTAAGCTGAATTTTGATAGTTCAAAGCTTTCGACTGATGAGGCATCGACTGGATTTGTAATTCAAGACCTAGTGGATGGGTTGTGGGATGCAAGGTTATACGTTTTGGCTCTATCTCATTGATATGGGTGGAATCTCTTGGGCTTCAACTTGGCTTGGGTGCATGCGTTTGGATATATCAGACTGAAGTAAAAGGGACAACCTACTGAAATCATATATTTGAGACGGATAACATAGATCGTGTGCATATGTATGTGTAAGGTGTGTCCATAAATTAGTAGCCCAATTGCCTAACACATAGTCACAATGAGGTTTCATATTCTAAAACCAATTAATAATATAATTAGCCGACCACCAATTTATACATAATGCTTATATTGTTTGACACTTTTGATGCGAGACTTAATTTTGTCATTTCACATCTAAAAATAGTCTGACAGTGATCAATTCGCTTAAAGCGTCTAAAAGTACGTGCTACTGTGAGATCAAGATGTTGATTTTTTTTTACACAGTTTCTCCTCCAAGCCTTTAACCAATCTGTTTGGTGCTCCAACGTGTTTTAAGAAATCAACCAAGTTGTTGACAAGGTGACTCACCTCAAGCTCTTATCTATTAAAAAACGTCGATATCTTTTCCAAATTACTTTATGTTCTTGTCCTTATTAGTAATATTCTTGGGTAGGTAGTTTAACACAGTCTAACATCATCTAAATCTAAACCATTGCCTTCCAAAGAAAAAAAATAGTACTCATTATTTAATTTCCCTAAATAATCCCAAAGTGTTTCTCTCCCAAATATCTAATTAATTAAATAATCAATATTTTTAACATATGTGTCTACTTTGTCCGCCTGTATTTGAGACATAAGTTAAGAATTAATTGAAAAATATTTTTTACCAAATAAATAAGCGATTTTAGAAAAGTAATATTCAGAAAAATATAAAATAATTAAATGGTATGTAATTTTTTTATAGTAACATTTTAGTTTTAAGTAATTGATCGAATTTTAAGGAACTTCTTAACGGTTTTGAACCATGCATTAAACTATTTCAGTTTGGTCATGAACTCATGATGGTGGACAATTGGACATAACATATATAATGGTTAAGATGTTGCCTCCTAATAACCTAATTTGAGCTAAATTGTCATTGGTTGTTATTAATATTAAATCTTTTTTAATGGATGAGCGATATGCATGTAAAGTCTTCACTAAATTTAATTAAAAGCAGTTAGAGACTCTTTATGATCTTGAACATACGATACAAAAATATTGGATATTTCATATTTGGATTAACACTTGAGCTCCACAATTTATGATTACCGTTAACTAATCTCATTTTGTTAATTAATGAGATACTCCGAAAGTTCATGAAGTAAGATTAAAAATTCAATTAATAGAATTTTTTTTTGATACAATAGAAAATAATTTTTAAAAAATTACACTTGTCATATTCAACCAATTAAAACAAATATACAAATACAAAAAAAAAAAAGGGAGCAAAGGGTATGTAGTGCTTGTGAAAGCCATCCCTTTTAAGGGGCAACATAAGTTTGATTCATGTAGCTTGGCATGCCAACCATTTTGTTATTGAAAGGATTTAACGAGCAACAAACAAGTGACTGATTTAACCCTTCGTGTCTCCTGCCCTTTCTTTTTTTTAATGGTCAATAATTTGACATATTAGACACATCTAGTTAAGAGACCAATAATATAATAAAACAAGTAGGATAAATAAACGGTTGCACACCTTTGCCGCTCTGTTAGGAACCTTAACATTTACTATGATATAGGTTTTTAAAATCTCATTCGAAAGAATGCTCTTGGGTAGAATCTTTTCACCCGAACTATTACCTTGTTAAAAAAAAAAGTAGGATAAACAAACAACCCAATGAATAAAGAAAAGGAAAAATATAAACTCATGATGAAATCCTTACTCTTTCTCGCTTCTAGTTTTAATGTTTTATTCTTCGTTGTTCTCAACTTTTTTGGGATAGGCTCGTTTGTTCCTCGAAGATTGTTTGTTTACCGTCTCTGTATTGCACCATTTTTAGTTTATGATTGTATGTTTGACGGTTCGCCGCCTACCGACTTTGTCGGCCTCTCGATGAGCCAGATTTGTCCGACCTTCGAATTTTTACCTTATCAAAAAAATAGTTTTAATGTTTTATCAAATCTTACGGAGTATTGTAGAGTGTTCTTGCGTGTTTTTAGCACCATCTATGTATTTAGACGGTTAGCCGTCTGCCGACTTGTCAGCCTTCGAAGTTCAGATATGGCTAACTTCGAATTTTTACCTAATAAAAAAAATTCGGAGTATTAACTCATTATTCTTCTCGTATGTCTCCCGCATTGGGAACAGAACACAAGTCTGTTAGACCTCATAAGGCACAGTATGTGATCGACTAGTTTCGACCAATCGAAATTTTACCTTAATTATAAAATAAATCTTATTAACTTAGTTGATTGTGATGATACATATATATTGATCAATAAATCACGAGTTTAATCAAACTTAATTGGAGCTCAACTCAATTAAAAATTAAATGACATAAACATATGTGTCAGATATAAACACATCCTACATTCCTACTTGAATAACAACCCTATATATCATTTAACATTAATCAAGGATTTAGATCTCAGGCATGATTGCATGAATGCTTCATACTTGCATTAATAGGGCTTTCGGGTCCTATTGAAATCTATTGAGTTGCAATGAGTCTACATCACTAGCACGATATTCCCACTCGATACTATCATGCAATTAGTATCTAACTGCTATTTTTTTTTATTGAAAAAAAAATGCATTCGCATAGGAAAAAATTTACTTGAATATATTTAAATTATATTTATGGTAGGGATAAAAAAATTATTAATATAGTATGGGAAAAAATGTCTAGAAATTTTAAATTCTATATTTATATTGAGGGAGGATATTCTAATGTGGAAAATATTATTGAAAAATTAAGCAAACTTTAATAAAAAAAGAACTTTTAATAAAAATATTTTCAAGCCTGGAAAATATTTTAAAAAAAATATTGAGATAATTTTGTTCATTATTAGTATATAGTGTAGGAGTTTAAAAATGAAAGAAAATGAGACATTAATTATTAGTATTAAAAATATTATTAAATTTAAACAATGTCAATGACTTATAAACTTATTTTAATTTTGATTATGAAGTAGTCCATAAAATATTTTTAAAATTTATAACCATTTTTTAGGAATAAAATAGGAGAATTTGTTCATATATACATTAATTTTTTTTAAAATTTATTAAAATATAATTTTTTAAATCTATTTAAGTTTTTAATTTAAAATAAGAGAACATGTGGTGATTTGTTAACAAAAATCATTTAACGGGTGATTTTCTGTAATTTCATATTTATCAAGTGATTAAATGTAAAATCCTATATTAACGGGTGGTTTTCTTTCATTCTTAATTAAACACCTACACCATGTACTAAAAATGAAAAAAGTTTATCTAAATATTTTTCTAAAATATTTTCCAGGCTCAAAAGTTATTTATTACACTTTTTCAATAAAATTCAATAATATCTTCCACATTTAGAACCCCACCCCCCAATTTAAATTTTTTACACATTTTCCCCCTAATATATATACTGGATTAATTTTTTTTTATCCCTACTATAAATATAATTTAAATATATTCGATCAAGTTTAAACTTTAAATTTTAACTATAAATTATTAAAATATACTATATTTAATGAACTTCTAATGGAAATATGTAGTGGGTGGTGATTTGTTAACAAAACCATTTAATGCGTTATTTTTTTTTTATAATTTTATATTTAATTTTGCAATATTTAATACGGAATAGCATCTCGTGCATTCTTCATGCTTTTTAAATGCTCTATTGTATAAGTGTATTAAGTGTATTTGTTTTTTCTCCCTGAAATGCAACTTGGTGGTTAGTAGGCTAAAAGTCGACGTGGCACAGTTTAGGCTGTTCATTTAAAAAAAAAATAATGATTTCATGTGATTAATCAACTTATCACATGCTATTAATCATTTTTGCCCCTTTAAGCGCTGGATTTCCATTTCCACCTCCCTCCCTCCTTTCTATTTTTTTATTTTATCCAATGCAATGTTTAATTGGTTATTTTTTTCCCATCACCCCAAAATTATTTTTTGGGAATTTTCGCCTATTTTTCACTTGATAGTCAAGAAATTTGCCTTTATCACTCTGGTATCAAAATGTGGGATGCACTTATTTAAAATCATGTGTAATTTACGGTTTTTCTATCATATGTCCTTGGGGTATATGATAAGATTCTCATTTTAGAAAAAATGTATTTTTAATTAGAATGCATTAACCAAATTTTAAATTAGATTTCTAGATTCGTTTATTTTTTGTAGGGTATCTTTCCCACTTTAGGATCTTATTCTATGCCCATAGATAGACCGTGTAATTTATGTAAAATAACAAAAACAATCCCATATATTATAATTTCTTTATATTGTCAACAAATTTTGATGTTTTATTTTTAGAAAGTCATCAACAACCCTTTAATGTTTAAAGAGCTAAACTTTTGGATGGGTACGTATTACATTCAAACCAAAATATGTTAGGATATTTTAGAACAATTTTGAATAGATAATAATTTAAAATATGTAGTTACTTGTATAGATTTGAAAATAAAGGTGATTTCTTCTACTTTAAGAATTTATATTGTAATAAAATATTTTTCTAATTTATTGATTGTTTTGCGTAATTTGCCAACTTATTTACGTAGTTCATTTAACAATTTTTATTATTGAAAGACTCATGGTGCCCCAAGTTTGGATTGTTTTACATAATTTATTTTAGGTGATTTTGTTAATTTAGTCATTTCTTATGCAAATTAGTTTGGCTCTTTAAACATTAAAACAATTGTTGATACCTTTTTAAAAATAAATCATATAGGATTATGTGAAGAAATTTGGTGATTATGTGAAGAAAATATAATATATGAGATTATTTTTTCTATTTTTTTATAAATTATATATGATTTTAAATAATTGTATCCCATATTTGGGTATTAGATGAAAAAGGATAATTCTTGTAGTTATCAAGCGGAATTCTTTAAATATCAGGAAAAAAAAAGAACCTCGTGACTATAAGGTGATCGAATTTTACCATTTATGTTTTCATAGATACAATAATACAAATGAAATTTATTTTTTATTTTTTTTACATTTCCTTGTTTTCTATGCAATTTAACTCCCTTGGGAAATTCCACTAAAAAAGTATCGATTAATTAATGTTTCATGAAATTTCACCTAAGAGTACCGTGTTTAGTATGATTCCACACCTTTTGGTTTTGATAAAGATTCCACCTATATAAGGATAGAGTTTTGGAAGGTTTCATGTAGGGGTATTGTGATTTTTGTAAAGAAAGTAGTTCAATTTATTAAATATGTTTAGTGTATTGAAAGAGCGAAAATTGGTAAACAAATTAATCATTATGAATATAAAATATAAGATAACAAATAATAAAAAACATATCAGCCCAAGTATTAATTACACGACCTTGAAGAGAAAAATTAAATATAACGAAAACCATCTCGGTCATAGGCACAAAAATTAACCACGCTCGAAAATACACTCTCGGCAATTATATTTGTTGTTGTTGTTGTTGTATGATCATATATTATAAATATTTTCTACAATAAAAAAGGGTGATTATTTGAAAAATAAAACCTTAACATTGAGTGACTTTGTGTAATTTTTTAAATTTTGGTAGTTTGTGAAAATTTTAGTAATATTTGCATGGGTGGGTTGTGAAATTTTTCATAATTTGGGGATGTTTTGTGTAATTTTACCATAGCCAGTATTAAAATGAAAAAAAAAACACCCCAAAGTTTTTGTGTAAAGGGGTATCTAGGTGAAATTATACTGATTAGGTATGTCATGATATCTAGGTGAAATTATACAAATTACGTGATCGATTTCAATGAAAATATGTAAAATGTCAACAATCATTAATATAACCCAAACAACGATGGGAAATCATCAATATACAATACTCCATCCGTCTCAAAATATAAATCATTTAATTTTATTATAATTTTTTAAGGAGCTAAAAAAAATCTATAAAATATTAAGTTTTTTTGATTACTTTTTAAAAATAATATTATACTTATTATTAATAAGTATAAATATTATTTTAAAAAATTAATTTTAAAAAACTTAATATTTTATAGAGTTTTTAATTTCTTAGAAAAATTATAATAAACTAAAACCACCTATATTTTCAGGTGGAGGGAGTTTATTGTTCAATTTACACTTACCAAACTTCAAATCATAACACAAGTGTATATATTCACAATGCCAATTTACATACTAAACAGCTTAAAAACAAGTGCATTTCAAAACTGAACCACCACATCAGAGACACCACCAGCATCTTCAATCCAAGCCACATTGAGCTCTAGCCTACTCTCGTCGAGCCACTCGAAATCCACCTCATCCCCGTTCACCGAGCACTTGTTCGGTGACCGGTTCGAGTAAGCCAAGAAGCTACCCTGACCCTTAATCTTCATTCCAACACTTGGCCCTCCAAACTCCGGGCTCTCTTCATACTTCACTTCCTGCACCGTTCCACCGATGTTGAGCATGCTCGTTAGCCCAATTGGCGCAAAGCTCACACTCTCGTCGAGTCTCTTGATTGGCACGAATGTGAATAGCTCGAAAGAGGACGGGTTTACGACAATGCTGATGGGATCCGATCTCGGATTCATCAAGACGAGGGAGCCGGCTTCACTCGTATAGACCACATACTCATCAGCATAGCCCATCTCTAGTGCTTCCAAGCATTGGTCCCATTCAATGTCCGTGACATGAACCGCACCCTCCATGGGCTTGTAGCATTGCTTGTATCCCTTGATCCGCCTCTCGTTAGGGTCCCAACCGGCTCCTTGGCAGTTGAAGGCTCCGATAACGCCTCCATACTACAACAACAACAAGCGAAAAACACATTACTTTGGCCTAATGAGAACCAACATGAAGTGGCTATTACCTTGTTGAAGTTCCATATCTTGAGGATGGTCTCTTGATCAAACAGTGGATTCTTGAAGAGGCAATCCCTTGTAGGGAGGGCAAATTTTCGGCATTTGGGGATGGTGCCGTCAGGGCAAACAAGCTTGGCCAAGAGATTGAAGTCATGTCCGCCTAACGAGTCACTAACATAGACCGGTCCTCCACAAATGGCTCGCGATCCAGCGTGGTACTTAGCACAAACATGGTCAGTTTGGAACATGTCCCAGTCAGGATGGATGATCTGACCCATCCATAGGCTGTTATACGCGCAATGAACCGTGTGAACGCCTTGCAGCCAGAACACGCCGTCTGGGTCTCCATTCGGATCTCTATGCCAAAAGTCATCTCCTGGAAAAATTTCCCCAAATTCGCATAAGAAAGTCGAGTGTTGAACTCTTCCAACGAGACCCGGTATTGAAGCCTTTCATGATCATATGACAAAGTCTTGTTTACCTGCTCTCCCCATGGAGATTTGTTTGGTTCCAAGAAAGAAGAAGTCATTGCATTGTTGCATACTCGAGATGAGGTTCGTGCCATTGAAGTTCTTCTTCAAGGACTCGGAGAGCCCTTCGTAGTACCTCTTTGCTAGCTCAACCCTACCACCATAGTCTTCCGAAACATATTCAAGCGTCTGAAGATAGCGAAACGAAAACATATATCTTACAATGTGAATTAGATTGTGTTGACAAATAAAGAAAACCTAAGTAGCTTAGTATAAAGGAGGGAAACTCAACATGAAAAACATCCACTTTAACACCATTGATCCCTGCACTTGCGAGGTACGAATGCAACGAATCATAGAAGTCATCGGCTTGATCAGGATGAACAAGGCCTATCCCGCCTTCCATGATCTTAACCACCGCGAGATCATCCATGGTGCCATCAAGCCCTTGGGATGGAAAACAGTCTACTATCGTCGAGTTGAGATGGGTAGCACCGGGCCTAACTCCACCCCATGCCCCACAAAGAGCATGCCACACGAATATATCATCTAACCCCTTGAACTTGGTCCTAAGATCCCTTGTGAAAGCCTTCATACCGAGCCCTTGATCCTCGTCGCAAGCAAATGTCTCGCTTGATTGAGCTAATGACCCCTCGACGATTAGCTCATCCAATTCCTTCTTCAACACCTCAATATGTTCATCAATCTTAGACAAGTCATCCACATTGGTGGTTTCAGTAGCTATCTTGCGCTCCTTCAACGCATTCTTGATCGCGACAGCCTTGGAGATGATCATCTTGGGTCTATTCGGGTCATACGGTTGAGAGTCGGGTTCCAACATGGATCCTCCCTTGTAAGTCCTAAACCTCTCGCCTTCCTCTAGCTTGTAAAGCCTAGCAGTCATCTGCTCACCGCCGGTGATGAGATTCTTCGCATCATGATTCGGATCATCGGTGTCTCTATTTATACTCTGCCAGCCATCATCAATGATGAGGAACCGAGGCGAAATCCCACCCTTGACAAACTCATCAACACCATGCCACACACCAATGGGATCCACAGTCAAGTAAAATGCATCCCAAGTACACCAACCAAACCTATCAACAAGAGCCGGTGTCGATTTCTCCTCCAAGAGCTTGAATGTATCAAGGTGGACTCTTATAGCACTAAAGGCCTCTTTCATGATGGTGTAAGGGTTTTCGGAGACATGAACGTAGGCTATCGCCTTGAAGAACGACTCTTTCACTTGTGTTGATCCGCTCTCTGCGAAGATCATGACATGACCATCCTTCCCCGGTTGAAGGCAAGACCGGAATCCACCCTCGATTAAGGGCACAATGAGGACATAAGCATCAATTTCAGGGACATTAAGGAGGACCCATTGGGTCTCCATTTGAAGATCAGACCCTGATTTCCCCACCCATTGTGTAGACCACCATGTTTTGAACCTGAAAATGCTGAGGAAGTCCCTCTCATTGAACCTCCCAAGTGAGTTGGTGAGCTTGTCTGAGGGCTCATCCGCTTCGAAGCCCAAGAAACCGCCTCGATAGGCCATCGATTGGACGCGCTGGAAGAGAGGAATCGGAGCACCGGAGGAGGCACATATGGATGAGAATCTTGTGAAGGATACATTGATGGGAACTTGGGAGAGCAATGGCACACCTTTCACAGTTAGATTCCCATTGGAGAGATCAAATGTTTGGGTTATAGAGTTGGATTTGAGGAGGGTATGGAGGGTAATGATAGGGTCATTTGAAGGTGACATGGTCATGGTTAAAATCCTCTATAAGATCAAGATGGGATGGGTCTTGAATTTGATGGATATATGTGAATTCGTACAACTGCAAGGAAGCTATATATGAAGATCTGGGTCTTGAATTTGATGGATATATGTTTGGAAAATCTTAAGAGATAGAGGAGATGTTTCCTTGATTGGGGAATTTAAACAAACAGTTGATGGGCATTTGAAAGAGCTTAGCAAACAAATTAATGAAGGAGTGGACAAAACTGCAATGAATTTCAAGATCACAAACACTGAAGCTGTTTGATTAATAATCTTAGACCGTATGCTTGTTTGGTTTGATGTGAGAATTGAAATTTTCAATAACTTACATATTTAAAATTTTTAAATAAGTGATAATGAAATGCAAAACTAGTTTCTATATTTTATGTTTAAATTTTTTTGAAGAAGTAATTTTCATTTTTCTGGCCAGTTCATATGGTATACTTTTTTTTAAAAAATATTATAATATCTATTTTTTTCCCATAATTACATGGATACACCTCATACACGTCCTGTGCTTACATGGCTGATGGTGGTATTTCCCCAGAATTATATGGATGGAGAACAATATGAAACCATCTAGGATAATTCATCGATAGATTTGTAAATTAAATGAAATTTTATTTTAATTCATATTCAAAATTAGGGGTGAGCACAAATCCCGCAAATCCCGGGCCCGGTCCCGGTCCCGTCCCGATCCCGGTGGGATTTGAAAAAAAAATAGCGAATCCCGTCCCGCAAAAATTATGCGGGACGGGACGCGGGACGAGGTTTTCTTATCCCATAAATCCCGTCCCGTCTCGCATATATATATATATATATATTCGGCAAAATTTATCAAATATTCATCACAGTCACTCAATTATTCATCAAAGCTTTTGTTAAAATTAATCAAATATTCATCACAGTCACTCAAATATTTATCACAATCACTCAATTATTCACAATCACTCAATTATTCACAATTTTCCAAATATTCATCACAGTCACTCAATTATTCACAATATCCACCCCCAATCCCGTAATTGTGTTACTGTGATGAATATTTCTTAAATGTTGCCGAATATTGATGAATATTTGGGAAATTGTGAATAATTGAGTGACTGTGATGAATATTTGAGTGACTATGATGAATATTTGATAAATTGTAACAAAAGCGTTGATGAATAATTGAGTGACTGTGATGAATATTTGATAAATTTTGCCGAATATTGATTTGTTAACATTTAACACCGTAAGGGTTGTTAACATACATTTGATCCGAGTGACTATGATGAATATTTGATAAATTGTAACAAAAGCGTTGATGAATAATTGAGTGACTGTGATGAATATTTGATAAATTTTGCCGAATATTGATTTGTTAACATTTAACACCGTAAGGGTTGTTAACATTTGATCCACATTATATATATATATATATATAATATAGTATACAGTGTGTATATATACACTTTGTGTAATTTATACGTATAATGTATTCAATGTCTATATATAACAGAAATTATAAAATTATATAAAAAAATATTATATATATATGTGTTATACCTTTGAAAACCTCAAAATATATAAGAATATTAGAATTTTTTTATAATGTTTTTTATTTGAGGGACAGGGTCCGTCCCGTGAGGGACAAGGCCCGCGCAGGATTGAAAAAAAAAGTAGTGAATCCCGTCCCGGTCCCATCCCGCAAAAATTACGCGGGACGGGACGCGGGACGACCCTCATCCCGTCCCATCCCGTCCCGCACCCACCCCTAAACTCAAATTTTTACTTTTTTTTTCGTATAAAAACGTATTTGATCCAAATATAAGAAACACAAATTTATTTAATTATTCCACACATTAATATGCAAAGTATTGAATAGTGATATAGCGATATCCAAGCATTCCAATTGAACACCAACATAGATACATATGATAGAATCACTAACATGATTCACTACTTTTGGGTAAATTAAAAATCAGTATTAATTTACTCATTGCTCATACGAGTTTCTATGTCACTTGTAACTTTGTGACTATCACTAAACCCTAACTCACTGGCTCAAACCTTACATCTTGCGAGGAACCACAACATTCCTAGTATACCCCCTCCGTCTACTCCCTGATTACCACCGACTCTATTAGCTAATGTTGAATCCAACATTACTCGACGCCATTACCCAATGTCTCGGTTAAGGATTTCCAGGTACAACTATAAATTAGGATCTATAGCCTGTCCCACTACCCCAGGACCCATGCCAGGACCAGGGTTGCCCGGAGCCACCATCCCAGGACCAGGGTTGCCCGAAACAACCATCCCAGGACCAGGATTGCCCGGGGCCACCATCCCAGGACCAGGATTGCCCGGGATCACCATCCCAGGACCAGGATTGCCCGGTGCCACCATCCCGGGACCAGGATTGCCTGGGATCACCATCCCAGGACCAGGATTGCCCGGGGCCACCATCCCGGGACCAGGATTTCCCGGAGCCACCATCCCGGGACCAGGATAACCCGGGACCACCATCCCAGGACCAGGATTACCCGAAGCCACCATCCCAAGACCAGGATTACCCGGGGCCACCATTCCAGGACCAGGATTTCCCGGGGCCACTGCCCCAGCATTAGGGTTGCCCCCAATAGGCAATGTTGCTCCGCCCCCAGAACCAGCGTCAGAAGCACCACCGCCTCCCCCCAAAGCACCAAGAACGGTTTGAGCATCACGCACTGCCCTTATCCCACTAGCAACACCGCCTAGAACACTACCAGCTGTTCCTAACTTAGAACCAAGGCCGCCTCCGCCTCCTCCTACATTGCCCCCAATACTTTTCTTGCTCATTCCCCTACCAAATCCTTTGGCATTGCTAACAATCATCAGTGACAAAACCATCAACACTCTCAATTGCAACTTCCCTAGAGATCTTGATAATTTACCCATTGTAAAAATTCAAACAAAGTCTTATTTATTGCAATCAATATATATTGTTGTACAAACATTTGCTTTAATTTGCCTTATTTATAAAGAAAAATCAATCTTCCTACAAATTAAGCACCCCTAACCTATTTGGATCATGATCATATACGTGTTAGGCTATCTATGCATCGTCAAATTTTCATTTCAACACTTGCAGCAATATTACCCACTAATTACACTCACCGCTATATATTAATGGCAATCGATTTTTTCGATTTATAGGTTTGAAAGAGTCATTATTGTCTTATTGGTATAAAAAGAAAAAAAAAAAGAAAATTAAGGTTTCCGTTTGTGTTAATTTCTCTATTCACCAAAATGGAACAATTGTCAAAACTACAACTCAAAAGCGCACTTGTTAATTGCAAGCCAAATTAGGAAACATATTAGTGAAAAAATGAATTAAAGTATTTCCACCAAAGAAATTGAATTGATATTTATTTTAAAATACGATATTTCTAATCTATGTCAAAGATATTGGTTAAGAAACCACATTTGTAAAAATTGACTAAATTTCAAACTTTGATAGGTAAATATGATATTTGATAAAAAAACTAAATAAAAAGATCAAAATAAGTATGATGAATGGAGGCAGACTCAAAAACTAAAGACAATGTATAAGGGTAAAATGGAAAATTGAACAAAAAAACAATAGAATTATTCTAAATACTAATTGGTTTAACTATTCGCATGACAAAAGTTTTTTTTTAAATAAAAACTAGTGCAGTACCCATACGTAACGTACGAGATTAGTAAACTATTTTTTATAACGATGGTTACGTACGAGATTAGTAAACTATTTTTTATAACGATGTTTACCATTATATATATTTATATTTTTATATTATAATAATATAAAAAGATACATATATAACCAGCCAAGATCTCCTACAACATTTTTTCTACTCCCCTCCCTACATTACAAAAATATTTAACATTTATTTAATCTTCAAAAAAAATATAAAAATTATATTTATATTCTTAACATCTATTTTAATGTATTTATAAAATTTATTTTGAAAAATCATATTTTACAATTTTTAAAAATTAAATGACAATATTTTACAAAATACAATTATTAAAAATTTCAAAACATGATTTTTCAAAATAAAATTTTATAAATATATAAAAGTAGATGTTAGGAATATAAATATATTTTTTTAAGATTAAATAAATGTTAAAAAAATTTAGTGGAGTAGTAAAGGTTGTAGGGAGAGTTGTAGAAGATCTCACTTGATATATAACATGTCATACAAAATGAAGCAGAACAAACTATTTCACATATAAACCAAAACAAAGATAATAGACCCCCCAAAAAAGAGCACAAAAATTATATGAACCAGAACAAATATACATATATACCAATAACACATTCAGGGTCTATAATATTGCACTTGATATCGTCAAAGTTGACGAATTTAAAACTGTTTTGATAGGAAAGCTCAACCCTCGTGTTTTAGAAATGGTGGTCTTTGCAATGAAAAAGACTTTGTATCTATATGACACATAATACTCCCTCCGTTCAAGTATGTAAGATCATTTACTTTTCGGCACGTAGTTTAAGGAGCTAAATACTATATAAAATATTGATTTTTTTAAAATTATTTTTTTTACATTTTAATACTTATTAATAAAAAGTGTTATATTGTAAAAAATTAATTTTAAAAAAATTAATATTTTATATAGTATTTAACTCCTTAACCTACGTGTCAAAAAGCAAAAGATCTTATATTTCTGAACGGATGGAGTATTTGGCAGAAAAGGCTACTTAATGTAACTTTTCACTATTTACGTAACCTCTAATATTAAACAACTTCCCAATAACCTTCCACGCCTTATGTAACCTCCCACTACTTAATATAAATTCTCACTATTTTCAACACTCATAATTTTCCTCTTCTTATGTAACGTCTCACTTAAGTAACTTCCGATAACTTTCCACTACTTAATGTAACTTCTCACTACTTACGTAGCCTCTCATATTAAGTAACTTCCAAATAACCTCCTACTACTTATGTAACTTCCCACTACTTAATATAAAGTATAGATTTTAAAGTACATACAAGGGGAATAAATGAGTTTATTGAACATAACACAATTGTAAACAAATTAGGAACAATTAATGGAAGAATTCGATCGAACATGCACAATCCGTGATGGATATGAGGAAAAGTAGCTAGCATGAGCTGCAAAATCATAAGTAACAATTGAGTTTCGAATACTATAAATCAATGAATATTTAAGTTTTATAGAGAAAAAAAAGTTGATGGAGTAAGTACATGACCTTGAAATATCAATAACCAATATGATGAATCTGACAAACATAAACTAATTTACATAGGCTAAAATGTAAAAGAAGTTATATAATATATATATATATATAGCTACCCACTAACCATATTTTTATATTAAATTAATAAATAATTATTTATATGGAAAGGAAAATAAGTGGAGATGGTAGTGGGGAGTGGCGGTTAATGGCGGTTACAAGGTACTAACTGTGATAAACAATACCGATAAAAAATTTCATCGGTAGTGAAACAGGCTGAAACTACCAAATTGAAACCAAATTGAAGTTATTATCGGCTAGAAATTTAGTAAATTAAAATCAAATATTTGAAAGAACATCAAATTTAGAAATTAGATTGAATGGAAGACAAAAAAAGAAACATCGACCAGAAGTGGTACCCCAACTTCAATCAAGCTAGCTTAGAAGAATATGATACCTTAAAAATGCATGAGGAATACAAAAGGAAGAAGCTTTTGTCATCCCGATTGCGTAGATCTCTACCGTCGCTGCAATGTCCACCTATATATCTCTACTCCCTTCGAGTAGCAACGACTTCGAACCAGACTCCTACCGACTTCAGAGGTAGGTAATCCACCGATGCATGACTTCCTCTTCTCTAAAATGGAAAGCGGCTATAGAAGAAGGGAAACCACCCAAATAAATTTTGCCCTAAATAGAATAAGAAGAAGATAGGGAGGAGAGGGGTGAACGTGTGCCCTCATTGCCTCGTCTCGCAAGCGTCGATTCAGAAGCAGATTTTAAAAGAGGAGATGGATGGACGGGGAGCGATTTTCCGAAGAAACTATAATAGAATAAATGAATGATGAGACAAAAGAAGACCATTCTGAATTTGATAATTATGAGAGAAAGAGAGGGACAGAAAGGGAATAAACAAAAAACACCTTAAACTAGACATGTGGACACCCTGAGGAGGCTCGAAAGTACTTGTCTTTAACATTATAGGAAATGTTCAACGTATAAGAACATTATGTACCAACCTCAAAAAACAATTGCAGCTAAAGTACGATATGAAAGTTACAAATTTTAGAACTAAAAATACAAACAAATCATAAAAGGATCAATTTATGCTTACACTTCAATTTTTGAGTTACGATCCTTTTATTATTTGTTTGTTTGTTTGAAATCAGTGGTGACACATTTCGTGTCGTGTTTGATAAGACAAACAAGCAAAAAAATTGCTTCGTTACAAATTAAACATTTTCTTTTTTAAAGCCCGAAATTGACACCACTGGGTGTATAACTTTAACATGTTTATTCGAAGTCCATGCTTTAATTTAAAGTACTATTTAGTTTTCATACCTTAGAGCCATAGTAACATCTTCATCTTTAAGTACCCCTATCATTAAACCTGATTAAGATTAATCAAATCAAATTAAAGTATAAAAATAAATAGAATATAATGATAGCAAATCAGTTCCCAACTTGATTCAAAGATTGATTAAAGTAACTTTAGTGGAGTTGAATCAATCAATCTTTAATCAGAATGGATAGAGTTCCCAGATCGATGAATCATCCACAAGCAAATCAATTTAGAGTCACCTATTGGCCGTGTGAGATTGAGAGAAAAACCAAATGAACCTAAAGAGTAAAATTAGATATTCAATGGCTTAAAATAGAAGATAGTAAAAGTAGAGGTGAATCATAACCTTAAAATTACCTTCAAATTAGGAGTGGAAGGATTTTTTGTAATTTTAAAGGTAATTAGAAGATAGTAAAATACAACAAATCCTTCCACTCCTAATTTGAAGGTAATTTTAAGGTTATGATTCATCTCTACTTTTACTATCTTCTATTTTAAGCCATTGAATATCTAATTTTACTCTTTACTTTCATTTGGTTTCTCTCTCAATCTCACACGACCAATAGACGACTCTAAATTGATTTGCTTGTGGATGATTCATCGATCAGCGAAATCCCTCCATTCTGATCAAAGATTGATTGATTCAATGTACTCCACTCAAGTTACTTTAATCAATCTTTGAATCATCAATTTGTGAACTGATTCGCTATCATTATGTTCTATTTATTTTTATACTTTAATTTGATTTGATTAATCTTAATCAGGTTTAATGAGAGGGGTACTTAAAGATGAAGATGTTGCTATGGATCTAAGGTATGAAAACTAAATACTTTAAATTAAAGCATGGAATTCTAATAAACATGTTAAAGGTATACACGTACTCAGTGGTGTCGATTTCGGGCTTTAAAAAGGGAAAATGTTTAATTTGTGACGAAAGCTAGGTTGATTAAAAACCCGCAGACAAAAATATAAGAGGTGGCAACAAGACACGTGTCACACATGCTCACAACCCACGATAACCTTAAACCCGCACACGTGTCAAGGCCGATCGGATACTTGTCAAAGCTCCGTCCGTACGATTCATTTGCTATAAAAGGAGAGCACAAACAAAGAGTAGGGTTGCTCAAAATATGGCCCGGCCCGAAAACCGAACCGAAAACCCGGTTTCGGTCCAACCCGAATAGTAAACGGTTCGGGTCTCGGGCCTTAAAAATCAAAATTTCGGTTTCGGGTCGAAAACCGAAACCGAACCGAAAATTCGGTTTCGGCCCGAATGAACCGTATCACTATATATATATATATACAGTAACTAATTTTCTGAACAAAAGTTTGTTTGCGTGTAAATGTATCTATGTAGTACCTAATGAACCGAATGAACCATATCACTAAATAGTGTTGAACAAAATTTTGTGTGCGTGTACAGTACCTAACTTTTTTTTATCTTAATGAACAAACTATCTGTTCGAAAAATAGTGATGAACAAAATAGTGCCCGTAAATGTATATATACAGTACCTAATTTTATATACATATACTCCGTATGAAATAGTGTTGAACATAGTTATTTGATCTCACCTTCCAAATGAACAAACTATCTGTTATATTTTTTAGAATGACATTATATTTTTCAAAGAAATAAAATTTTATCTAAAAAATATTTACAAATATAGTAATAAATAGATAAAATCCCACCTTTAACTTAATTTTTTTAGTCGAAATAATTGACACAGTTCACTCTAGCTACATTATATATATATTCAATATACATATAATATACTTGATTCAATCTAAATTGGAAGGATTCGGCCTTTTCGGTTTTTTCGGGCCACGGACCGAAAAAACTGAAAACCGGATACTCGGTTTCGGGTCGGGCTTCGGTTCGACCTCCTTAAAAAATCGGGCCGGAACCGACGGCCCGAACTGTTTGACTCGGGTCGAGTCGGGTCGGTTCGGACCGTTTGAGCCACCCTAACAAAGAGCAAGGGGCTTTTCGAATTCTGTAGAACTAAGGTAGAAAAGGAGAAGAGAGAGAGAGAGGGAGAGAGAGAGAGAGAGAGAGAGAGAGAGAGACCAAAACCGAGCCGAGTTTGGGTACCTTTAGTCTCATAGTCCAATCGCACGACCGAAGACACGAAGAGCTCCGCGGAAGGATCATAAGATTGCTTCAACGTTGGAACCATGGATGATTTCAAAAGGCCCTTGTGAGAAGAAGATAAACTTTGTTCACGATGATTTGTTAGCTCAATCTCCGCTCGCGTCACAGTTACGTTCCTTCAAGTCCTACAGAACTAAGGCGTTGTCCCCCAAGGTAAACAGGGGAGAGACCCATCATTATTGCGTCTTTACGGCTCGGGTCAGGCCGCGTTCATATATTGCACGCGGGTCAAGTAAGCTTGACAATCAGGGTCGCCACCAGGTTCCTCTGGATCCCATTAAAATGGGATTTTTAGTGGGGGCGTCGTCAATGTGTGAAGCTGAATGTCTTGGTGTTCTTCACTTGTCTTGATCGACGACAACTAATAATGTGTGCGCATAAACTCTAGTTTTATCTTGTATATTTAATATTCCTAAGTGATGGTCTTAGGCCTTAAAGGTTCATCGGCCTATTGCCTTTGAGTGACGATCTTTGAACCATAAGTGGCAATCCGTTGGCCATATGTAATTGAAGATCTGTTGGTCTTAAGTGTCTTACTCTTAGCCTGAAATCATCTACTAGTGTCCACAAGTGGCGCAAGTGGCGTACATTTGGCCTTAACTGGTGATCTTATAGCTTGAAATCGGCTTTTTTGGCCTTAAAGTGGTGTACTATTGACTTGAAATCGGCTGCTTTGCCTCAAGTGACATACGCTTGGCCTAAAATAAGCTATTTTGGCCTTATTTTGCATACTCTTGGTCGTAACTGACGATATTTTGGCCATAAGTGGCAATTCATAAAATGTAATTGTTGATTCCCACAGACAGCATCAAATGTGATGCATAAAATCTGCACCATGATTCTCAAAGAAGATTGAAGAAGACCAATGGATAAGGATTGAAGAATAGCAATGGATAAGAATGAAAATGGGTCGGGTAGTGGGTGGATGGTCTAACACGAAGCCTAGAAATTGAATAATTCGATTTTCTGCACCATCTGAATTCTCTACTTGTTTAAAAAATGTTGTGGGTTTGAAAAATCTTGATCAGTTGGTGAGATGACATTTAATATTTCGCGATGACAAAGCCTCGAAAGTAAACCTAATCATGGATGCATGGTTAGGGTGGATTGATCGGAATCCACCCAAAATTTAGTTCATCTTTCTAGGTCGAATAGGACCAAGTCATAGACTTGGGCCAACTATTTGGTTCAAATTTGCCCATGTTGTGATAGGGTTGATCGAGATTGGGTCAAGCCTAGAAAGTCGATAGTTTGTTCATAGTTGTTGTGGAAGTCGATCATTGAATTGTCAATTCAATTAAGTTGTGTTTGGCCCCTAATGGGGTGGCTCAATGGTAAGGAGTAAGGGGGTTAATGGTGAAGGTTTATTAGATGCGTTAAGCGGAATTTCAGATCATATCTAAACATCTAATCGTAAGGATCTTCATGCATAAACGATAGATCAATAATTGTTTATAGGAGATACCTGTTGATGTGTGAATCGGATCGAATCGGGATGGAATCGAAAGAGAACAAAAAGCTCTCAACAATATGGAAAATAAAAGCTCTCAACAATGAAGAATAGGAACAGAAGAACACAATGTGGAAAATCTCACGCCCAAAATCTCACGTGAAAATCTCACGTGAAAATCTCTACAAAATTGGGAGAACATAAAAGCTCTCAACAATGAAGAATAGGAACAGAAGAACACAATGTGGCCAGAATTTGGCCTTGATGATAGAGGTGTGGAGCCTCAAGCTAGGGATTTTGAAAGCGAAGGAGCTCTAAAATTCTTGTGGAGGGTGACAAATTGACCATCGTCAATGGATGTTAGAGTTGTCCATGGTAGATTGAGATCCTCATTTTGGATGTCCTCCTTTTGTTGTAGCAGTTCAAGACTATGGTCATTTTCCACATCTTTCGTGAAACCAATATTGATGTTGATTGGATATCTCGGCTCTTTTTGACATTTTCGTCGCAATCCTACCTTAGTGATCGCGAGATCAACATTCTCATATGAAAAGACGACCTTGGGTAGTGGTCAAGCAAAGCCTTACACCGCCCAAAATCTTTTTTTTTTAAATGAACAACAACATGATCCTTCCTTAGTAGCTTAAATCTTACATATGTTGCGAGG
This sequence comes from Persicaria maculosa, assembly GCA_963922045.1. Classification (NCBI taxonomy): domain Eukaryota; kingdom Viridiplantae; phylum Streptophyta; class Magnoliopsida; order Caryophyllales; family Polygonaceae; genus Persicaria; species Persicaria maculosa. The sequence continues at coordinate 2,168,979 of OY998264.1, forward strand.
GACAACAACATTTCCTAAAACCTTTGATACGTATATTATTCCACTATCATTACCCACTATATTAGCCAATCCTAAGTGCAAAATTATCGAGTGCAACTACCTAGCTAGGACCAACGCTAGCTCAAGGAGTTGCCGGCACCGCCGCACCAGGACCAGTGTCAGCCCCAGGATTGCTCGGTGCTTGAGCTGCAGGACCAATGGCAACCCCAGGGCCGATTGGCGCCCCAGGCATAGGATTGCCAGGCACCACAGCCCCAGCACCAGAAACGTCCCCACCCCTAGAACTAGGGTTGGCTCCATCACCATCATCACCTCCTGAAAATTCACCAACAATGTTATTAACAGTATTCGCTGCCTCTATCCCAGTAGCAACGCCGCCTATAAGACCGCCAACTCCAATCCCGCCTTTGGCCTTGCCCATTCCTCTGAACTTGGCATTGCTAACAAGCATCAATGACAAAACCAACAATACTCTCAAATGCAACATCACAAGAGATCTTGATTCTTTACCCATTGTGAAAATTTAAAGAAATTGTTAATTATTTCAATCAATATTGTTTTGCAATGAGAAAACATTTGATTTGCCTCTTTATTTGTACACAAAAAATCAATCTTTGTACAAATTAAGCACCCTTGTTAATTTGGCTATCTATGGCATCATCGATTTTGCATTTCAACACTTGCTTCAATCTTGCCCACTAATTATACTCACCACTATATATTTATAGCAAAATAGAACAAGTGTCATTCCTAAGAAACAACTTTTTGCAAGCCAAATTAGAAACCACTAGCAAATTGATGTATAACAAAAAATATTATGGAAAAACTTAATCATGATTTTTTAAAAAAAGCACTAGCTAAGTGTTAAATTCAGGGTGGGTTGGGGTACCTAAGGGTTGACGCAGTTTTGCTTAAGTTTCTTGGAAAATCTAATATTTACAATCAAATAAAATCAATCCATCTTGTAATTTAGTACTATTATATGAAAATATTTCTCGCCAAAACGTTCTCTATTTATATGCTAACTAGTTTTATTACTCGTCCGTTGTGAGATTTTTTTAATAAATTTTATTATATAAAATATTTTTGAATTAATATAAATTACTACTCCATATAAAGTAAATATATACTGTAGTTTCCAATTGTCTTATGTTTTTTAGACTGCAAACATGTTTGAATCTAGATTAATCATATATGTTCTCTTATTAAAAAAATGGTTAAAATCTATTTTTATAAATATATCATACACATGTCAAAAACTTTTAATACCCTATTTATTTTATAATTTATTTATTTATTAAGCTATAGGTCTTCATTTCATCTTAGGAAAAACTACTTCCGTCTTATAACTAATAAGTATAAAATTATATAAAAAAATTAATTAAAAAGTTAATATTTTACATAGTTTTAGCTCCGTAAAAAATATGTCAAAAAATCAAACGACACTTATTTATGAACGGAGGTATTGAGTACATATTCATTATAATCTGAATTAATTCATCGAGTTTCAACATTTATCTACTAAAATATTGTCAATGTCATATATATGACATGACATTATATTGTTCAACATATAAAAAAATATTTTATTGTTCAACATAAAAAAAAAATGAATAAAAAAACTAACGGGCCCAATATAATAGCAATTTTAAAGATAAAATAATTAAAGGTATAAAAATTAAATTCTATTTTAGATCTTAATAAACATAATATAATAGTAATTTTAGAATTAGTAAAAAAAAGGGACCTAAATTCAAAACAACTTCATAATGATTTTCTTATGACTAAAAATCAAAAATCTTCATAATGATATTTTTTTGCTCTAATTAAGATATGAGCTTAATGTCTATATTAAAAAAAAATATAAATTTAATATAATATTTTAATTAAGTTAAACTAACAAAGGGGCCTTGATTAAAAAACAGCAACAAAAGGGGCCTTGGTAACTAACAAACGAATACGGAGTATATTGATAATGTAAAAAACAATCTTGATTTCATGATATATTTAAAAAAATTCAAAACGGTTCAAAATCTTCCTAATAATATTTTTTACATCATTAATAAAAATATACTAATTTATTTGATCCAAAAAGATAAGTTTTTTTACCTAACTATATGGACTTATTAATTAATGTGACCCAAAAAAATAATACAATTTTAATCCAGGGATATTTATCCAAAAGATTGGATAAAAAATTGGATCACTCACCCGGGTACTAAAAATTTTCATTGCTAATATTAATTAACCGAAGATATTCTATCCACAAAAGATATAGGGGATATTAATTCAATTATATAATATATTAATTGATGTGGGCCAAAAATATAATGCAATTTTAATCCAGAAAATGCCACGTAGGCAAAAATAATACCGCTTTAATCCAGAAAATTCCGTGGACGCGAGATCGCACTAGAGGCCAGAAAGTTTTAGTATTTTATATATAGATTAATTATTAATTATCCTAAGTGCCTTAATTATTTTTTAATTTTTATAAGAATCTACCAACTGATATGGTAAATATATAAAATCATATATATATATATATATATATATATATATATATATATATATGTTTAAATCAGATTTATAACAAATAAAAGATGTGTTTACTAGATCGAGTCCTAGTATTTTTTTTTTAAAGAAAAGCAGCCCAAACAGAGGCACACGGCCTAAAATTATATCCAAACTAATCTACGAATTAAAAAAATAATTAAAAACCATGATTTGCAGCCTAATACATATGAACAAAAAAATGTGCTCCAAAAACCATGATTATTCCATCTATAATCAATTAACTAACTATTACGTACTGCTAATAGCCTAATAGATTCAAGTTTGATAGTCACTTATGGGTGAGACCATATAGTATCGGATCAGTAGAACGATTAAATCCGATCAAATCGAATTAAGAATATATAAAAAAAAAACTATAATTGTATAATTAGTCTTCCGACGGCAACTTGAATCGGCATGTCGGACAGAACGGCCGATACTCGAGCCACTTGAGTATACATTCTTCATGGAAATCATGCTCGCAGGGCATCCTCGTCACCTCGTCCCCACTCGAAAACTCCTCGATGCAAACCACACACGACAATGACTTCTTCTTCGTCTCTGTATCCGTATCCGTTTCTGTTTCTGTCTTCAAAACCCTAATCTTGACCTTCTCAAGCGCCTCTACCGCCGCCTTAGAAGCCGGCACCGCCCGTTTCCACCCGGATTCTTCCTCCGACCGCCGCAGGGCCTCCTGGAGATCGGCCTCGCTGCCGGCCGCGTAATTCCACATCGCTTGACCGGCGGCCGCAAAGTTGTTGTTGACCCTCGTAACCCTAATAACCGCCATGGAGTTCCTCGCCTCGGGGAAGCGAGTGTAGAATTCTCCGGCGATGCGGACGGCGTCTGCAGCCGCGGCCGCGGGGGCGCCGGCGGCGGCCACAAGCCACTCGGAGACGCCGGTTAGCTCGGCGGCGGAGACCGGCCTTTTGAGCGGGAAACTCTCGTTTTCGTAGTGAAGAAGTAAGGGTTCGCCCAAGCCTGGAACGACGTCGTAGAATTGGCATCGGATCGCCAGGCACAGGTTGTCGGGGCCACCGTCGGAAGCGGCCCCGTTGTCGTCTTCGGGAATGAGGATGACGTTGTATGAACGGCCGGATGCCGCCTCGGTGCCATGGGATTCACTGACGAAGGGAGATTCCATGGCTTTGCTTCATGACTAGGAATAACGATTGTATGTGTTTTATATAATAAGGATATAAAGGATAGATTATTTTTTAGATGATTTCGCAAAAGTAATTGAAAGTGATAGAAAATATTATTTTTAAATATTCTAACCGATTGATTACAAAATTATCTATTATATTTTTTTTTTATAGTATACCTGATATTTTGGTATTATTTAAGGCATCTAATTTTTTGTATTTGTAACAACTTTTTTTTATAGTACAGGAAATTTTTTTGTAACAACTTTTTTTTTACTGAATGTATGCATCGAAAAGACCTTCCTACCATATTCCCCCCTTCATAAATAGATGTCGTTTGACTTTTTGGCACGTTTTTAATGAGCTAAAAACTATATAAAATATCAACTTTTTAACCAATTTTTTTAATAATATGACTTATTATTAATAAGTATTTATATTATATTAAAAAATTACTAAAAAAATTTATATATTTTATATAGTTTTTAGCTTCTTAAAAAACGTGTTAAAAAGTCAAACGACATCTATTTCTGAGCAGAGGTAGTATAATATTTTGACTGAAAAAAAAATAGTTATAAAAAGATAATAGATATTGGAGACGTGTGTAAGGGATAAAAATAAGTTAAGAACTCGAACGATGAAACCGCCAATAAATCACCACAAACTCATCTTTGATGGAGCCCCTTCTTTAACTACTCATGGTAAATTCGGATTTATCATTCGGGATCATAACGGCCACCTTGTTGCCTGTGGATCTGGCACTTTCCCTTTCAATTCGGTGATCGGGTCTGAAGGTTTCACTTTATGGAAAGGTATTATGAAGGATTCGGAACTCCCTATCAATAATATTATTATTGAAGGTGATAACCTTACGGTTATCAACTCCCTCATTGGGTTTTGGGTGACTCCTGGGGAAATTGAGATGTTCTTCTCTCATATCTATCGCTTAGATTTTTTGCCTCTTTTCAGATTCGTCACATCTTTAGACAAGTTAACCAAGTTGTTGATCGTTTATCGCATCTCGATTTCGCTTTCTCTAATTGCTCCATCCCAGACGACTCTGTTCTTGCTTCACTCATCCTTAGGAATGTCCTTGGCTAAGGTTGGATGCCCATTCCTAGCCAAATTTTTTCCAGTTCAAAAAAAAAATTAGGAACTCGAAACCCTAAAATACTAATTTCGAGCTCGAATAATTAAAAATTTGATCTAAAAATAACTAGTTAGCTAACTCGACCTCTTCGATGACTGGGTCATGTGCACTATTACACATGCGCTAGCCGTTTATCTTATTTACATCCCTCAACAGGCCTGAAGACCTAGTAGATTTCTATTAAGGTCGATAATCTCCCCGTGTCAAAGCTATAAAGAGTGTGATTTAAATTAGCCAATGTTATTTACACTACAAAATTTACTATTTACACCACATATCTCACTTTTTATATTTTTTTTAAAATACACTCTGTTCCTCTTGAGTCACACACCTGCCCCTCAAGAGGCGCAGGGTATTTTACATTAAAATATCTTGCGCCTCTTGAGGGGCATGTGTGTGACTCAAAAGGAGCAGGGGTGTGATTCAAGAGGCGTAGGTGTGGTGCATATAGTAAAATTTATGGGTGTAAATATTATCACCCTTTAAATTTTAAGGCGTAACAATACTGTATTAGTTAATGAATTGGTATAACATATATCCTTTGTTGTTCTACTTAATTGTATCTTTATATCGACTTATTTCAATCTTATTTAAGGGTGCGTTTGACAAAATGGTAGTTGTTGAAGTAGCTGAACCTGTTGGTTAGCTGAAGTTGTTGGATTATTTGTGTTAAATATAAATTAATAAGCTAATACAGTGTTTGGTAAACCTAACTGTTAGGGTAGCTGTAGAAAACTTGTGAATAAAAAACCAAAAGCTCTGAAAAATTCGAGTGAGTAATTGTTGAAAAACATAGATTTCAAAAACTAATTAAACTTTTAAAATCTTATATTTATTTTATTTAAAACTGTATAATATAAAAATCATAAACTTCGAAAAGCTACTTGCTTTTGCCAAACAGAGCCTTAATTAACCCTTAATTAAGAGGATTAATTACTTAATTAGCCAAGTAGTCCAACAACCATAGTATATATTTAATCAACCTCTTCCACAACTACAATTGTTACCGTATATATATAACGGTATAAGCTAATTAACCAATTAAAACGTACTTAAGCTAATTCACTAGCTGGTCTTCAACTGCAACTCGAAGCGACACAACGGGCAAACACATCGTTTCTCAAGCCATCTAACGATGCAATCTCCATGAAAAACGTGCGAACACGGCATCCGAATCACCTCAACCCCAACCGAAAACTCCTCCATACAAACAACGCAACACGACGACTCTGTCCCTGTCTCGGAATCCCTAAACTCAACCTTCTCTAGGGCATCCACCGCCGCCCTCTCACCGCCCGATTCCTCCTCCAAAAACCGCAACACGGCATCATCCTCGTCCTCGTCCTCGAAAAAATTGACTGTTATGATAACTACGGCGAGCTTTGCTCGGGGCCATTGAGTGAGCACGTCGGTGATCAAATCGAGGGCGGTGTCCGTGGCGGATGTGGGGACGCCGTCGGCCATGCCGAGCCACCGGGCGACGTCTTCGATGCTGGAGAGGTCGCCCGTCGAAAGCCCATTGATCTTGAAGGACCGAAGATGATCGCGGTGGAAGGGACGGGGTACTCCTTCGTCGAGGAACTTGAAGCCGACTTCGAGGGTTAAGTGCTCCGGGACGGCGTCGGAGAACACGTCGACGGGGTAAACGGCGACGTTGTAGAAGCAGCCGGAGTCATAATAGTAGCCATCATCGTAGAGGTCGTCGTACGGTCTCATCCTTAATTGCGTGGGATTCGAAAGATCGAAAATTAGATTTTATTGATAGTTTATTTAACAAGTATATAGATAGAGATCACAGGGTTTCGTGGGGCTTTTTTTTTGGGAAGTTATGATAGGAGTCGGATTATATATTTGTTTTAATTGTAATATAATGGGGATAAATGGATAGATTTTGGGGATAATTTTACACATATATGAAATAATAAAAGGAAACATGATAGTTTTATTTATATTTATATATTATCTTAAATTATCCTCTGTTTTTTTTTATGATCGGTTAACTCCACGTAGATTTTTCAACCAATTATAATTTTTTTTTTATTTTTTTTCTTTTTCTCTTTTATCTCTTTAAACTAATCACATTTATTTTATTTTTAACATATTTACTAATCATATATAATATAATTAGAGTTCTTTAATTAGTAGAATACGTACTAATTAAATTATCAAACTTTTTTTAATTTTTTTGTTTTATTTTATCGATATGTATAATGCGTTACATTATCACTATTTTATAAAAAAATCTAAAAATAAAACGCAACATGACACGAGAACTATATTAGTTTCTATATATTTTTTAATAACAAACATATAATGTCTTGCAAGATTTGATGATTTCTATCCTAATTGACTAAGACATATAATTAGTAATATATAGGTCAATAAGCTATTTCTATTAATAAATCGTATTTTCTATCTTATGTCTTTAGGGTATAAGATAAGTATTTTATATACCTAGTTTAGCTATTTTTAAAATATATTATTCAAATATATTATAGGATTTACCCATATAATTTAGGGATATAGTTTTTAGATTCAGCTTCTTAACCTAAAATAGGAAACAATAATTAGTTATGTTACTGGTCCGGTCATTTATTGTCGTTGAATAAAGATAACGGTTTTTCTATCCTATGCCTTAAGACCCTAAATTGGGAAAGATTCCCTACCAAGAAGGCAAGCGACCCTAGGAATCTAATTAAAAGAAAAGCTAAATTAATTAAATTTTAAAAAATATTTTCCAATTTAGGGTCTTATCCTATGTCCTAAGGACGTAGGCTAAGACCCTAAATTGGGAAAGATTTCCTACCAAAAAGGCAAGCGACCCTGAGAATCTAATTAAAAGAAAATCTAAATCAATTAAATTTTAAAAAATATTTCCTAATTTAGAGTCTTATCAAGACCCTAAATTGGGAAAGATTTTCTACCAAAAAGGCAAGCGACCCTAGGAATCTAATTAAAAGAAAAAGTAGAGAAGCTAACCTTTTTTTTTTTGGTGCTCAAGTGAGTCTACTTAAATATTGTTAGAATCATGTAATTTCCTAATAAAGGATCCAACGTTTAATGCATCGTTAATAAAAACTATGCAAAAAAAAGTCAGAAAATGTTTAGAAATTTAGATTAGCTAGAGTGTTCGATAAATCGGTAAGTTGAAGGAACCAAATGGCAAGGAAATCACTAGTTTGGTTGAATATAGGAAAAGTATGATTTCTTGAAAAGTTAATTCCTATCGGATCCTCAAAATTGTATTTATTGATAAAAAGATATTTGGATGAATTTATCAGTTTAGAAATATAAATAGGAGAAGAAAAAATAACGTAAAGAAGGTGGAAATGAAAGTTATCTAATCCTCACGAACGAGCATAAGCAAACTTTCTCCAAAATAGATGACTTGATATTTCTAGAAAGTTAAATTGATAGATTTTTCAATAATATTTTTTAACTAAACGCATATATATATATATATATATATATATATATATATATATATATATATATATATATATATATATATATATATATATATATATATTATTAATAAGTAAGAATTCGATATCAGATATACCTGAATCTTGATGGTTGACAAATCGACAGATGAGAAACCGTCAAAACAAACATAAAATGCATAGATGGTGCACTCTACACGATCGAAACTAAACACATATTCCCTCTGTTTCATAATAAAAGTTATCTTACTTTTCGGCACGTATGTTAAGTAGATAAAAATTCTATAAAATATTATTTTTAATGAATTATTTTTATAATTTCATACTTAATACTAACAAGTATGAAATTATTAAAAAAAATTGATTAAAAAATAATATTATAGAATTTTTACCTCTTTAAAATACGTGAACAAAATTATAAACGACATTTAATTTAAAACGGAGGGAGTATATTAATACTTCATCCGTTCGGAAACAAATAATGTTTGACTATTTTGCACGTAGTTTTAAGAGCTAAAAACTATATAAAATCTTATTTATTTGAACTAATTTTTTTCATAGTTTAATAGTTAATAACTATTAAACTATGAAAAAAATTAATTAAAATAAATAAGATTTTATATACTCCCTCCGTTCGGAAATAAATGATGTTTGACTATTTTGTATGTAGTTTTAGGAGCTAAAAACTATATAAAATCTTATTTATTTTAATTAATTTTTTTCATAGTTTAATAGTTATTACTAATAAATATTAAACTATGAAAAAATTAATTAAAATAAATAAGATTTTATATAGTTTTTAGCTCCTAAAACTACGTACAAAATAGTCAAACATCATCTATTTCCGAACAGAAGGAGTAGTTTTTAGCTCCTAAAACTACGTGCAAAATAGTCAACAATTATTTATTTTCGAACGGAGAGAGTACTACTTGAAACGATTAATTCTAACAAAAACTATAAAGTCTATCCAATCTCCATTAAAGGACACCATTAACCTCCACCATGAATTCTCTCTCCTCCTCTATCGTTCACCTCCAAACTCTCTCCTCGCCCTCCCCACCAGCTCTTTTCCGATCACCACCGTCCAAATGTCTCATTCAACGGCCAAGATTGCCCCTTTCCTACTGCTCCTCCACCCAATCCAATTCGGTAACCAACAAACACTCGAATTCCAAACCACTCTTCCCCAACTCTGTCATCAATTAAGAACTCAACGATTAATTCGCTTCTCTGGTGTTGAAATTGTGCAGATTAAGGATGAGATTTCGGCCTCCAAAGCTGCTTCTGTGTACAATCCGGGCCCTCTGGATGACTTGTTTCTCAATCTCTTCCGGAAGAAGATGGTTCTGGTATTCCATTTTTCGAACTCAATCGGAGCTTCTTAGGATAGGTTTTCTGAAATTTGCAAGCTCTTGATTACTTGCTTGCTTGGTTGATGAGTTTTGACAGGAGACCGGGTGGGATTCGGAAAAGCCGGGTTATGATGGACTGATTGAGGTTGCGAATCGACTTATGCTCGGAAGGAGTAGCTCCGATGTCAGTGATGCCGCGGTATGAACATGATTTTTCCTAGGGTTTACTGGTTTAGTTTGCATCTGATTCTTCAGATTCAGTTTTCATTCATTCCTTTAGGGCTTTACATTTTGGGGAAATGACAGATTTCTCAAATCATCATTTTTATTAGGTGCTTCTGAATTGCTTGCAAGCTGGTATCTCATGTTTTGTTGATCAAACAAAAGCAAATTCCATAAGAAATCTGTGTTGTTTACTTGCTATGTGTATCTTATATTGATTTGATTCAATAATGAGTACCTAGGATGTGACTGTTTCCGTGGCATGAACTTGATTTCTTTCTAGGGTTTACTGGTTTAGTTTGCATCTGATTCTTCAGATTCAATTTTGATTATTTCCTTCATAGGTACTTCCAAATTCCAATAGTTATAAATGCTGCAATCATGTCTGTTGATCAAACAAAGGCGACTTCAGTAAGAAATTTGAGTTGTTCACTTTTTATGTGTATCTTATACTCGATTGCTCTTGAATGATAGGTTCGAATACTTAGATCCCTGTTTCCTCCGCTCCTTTTGGATCTCTACCGCTCGCTGATAACCCCTATTGGAGGGGGACGGTTAGCAGCCGTCATGGTTGGTGGGTCACATTTTTTTCCCTGGCCAGCCAGATGATCTCTTAAGTTCTGTTTACAATCTCATGATCTTTGTTTGAATGCTGTTGCAAAGCAAGAGTGACCGCGCTCACCTGTCAATGGCTGATGGGCCCGTGCCAGGTTAACTCTATCAATCTTCCTGATGGATCCTCGTGTGCAAGTGGTGTATGTACAACAGCTTCACAAGTGATTTCATTATCCAGAAACTGTCATTCCTTTGACATTGGAATCATTTCAGGTCTTTGTCGAAAAGTGCAAGTACTTGGAGGAGAGTAAATGCGTTGGTGTGTGCATTAACACTTGCAAGATCCCGACACAGGTTAGTTCATTCTGAGATTTGGATTGCTTGGTTCTCTTTGTGACAGATGGTTGTTGTTGTTGTTTCAGACTTTCTTCAAAGATTACATGGGAATTCCATTGCTCATGGAGCCAAAATTCAGTGACTACAGTTGTCAGGTAAGGAAAATGGGCCTTAGATAACTCTCATAAGCTGAAATTAGGGATCAATACCAAATTCATTTGTCTAAAACTCAAAGTGATTGTGCAGTTCAGTTTCGGGATCCTTCCTCCTCCACGAGAAGATGATAGCGCCCTGAACGAATCCTGTTTGGAGATCTGCCCGAGTGCAGCACGGATGAAAGGATTGAACAGGAAATCTAACCCAAATCAATGCCCAAAATCATGAGCATCTTGCTCTTCAAATTCACTGTGTTGATTTTGTACAAACAAAATTTTTTGTCCTTATTGAAGTTTGATGGGCTCTCATGCTTTGAGCTCAGCCCAAATATTGGTCATAGGTCAAGTCAGGCCCACAAAGCCCAAAAGTTTTTTTTTGGGGGGGAAATTGACATGTATTTTTATTTCTATACAATTTGGCAATGAGCAATTTATTAATGTGGGCATAATTTGTTAATGAATTCAAGGGGCAATTTGAAAAATATCCAAAAATGGTGGCCATATTAGCAAATTGTACACCTTATTGAAATAATTAGTAAACTGTCCATCCCTTGTGGCCCCTCCTGCGTGCCCCCCCACCCCCGTGTGCCCCCGTGTGCCCCCCTCCGCGTCAGCAATTTTTTTTTTTCGCGCGTCAGCATTGCTGACACCAACATCGAGAATGCTCACGTCTACGGGGATGCTGACGCTGACGGTGCTGACATCGGAGATCAATATATTTTGACATATTAAGTCATTACCAATGATTTGGATTTCACAAATCAAAAGAAAATTTATATAAAATATAAAGGGGGAAAGCAAAGAAACAAAGGAATGTTCTACCAAAAAAAAAAGGAATATTTTATTTTATTTTTGGTAGTGAGAAACAAAGAATATCGGTGAGCAATTAAAACAAATTCAGTATTGAAAGCATTGAAGCTATTGAAGTCTCAATCATCTTCTCAGTCTTCTCAAAAGTAGTTTGTTGATGCCGACACCGGGTACGCCCACTTTGCCGACGCCGACGATGCTGACGTCCTTACTCCTCCATCTCTTATATTGCAAAAACGATGTCAGCAAATATATACCTACATAAAAATATGCATAAAAATGATGTCAGCACTAAAAAATACGCATAAAAACGATGTCAGCACTAAAAAATAAACCAATTTTTAAAGACTCAAGCATACATATATACCTACATATATAATGTCCAACTAAAAACGATGTCAGCACTAAAAAATATGCATAAAAACGATGTCAGCACTGAAAAATACGCATAAAAACGATGTCAGCACTAAAAAACAAACCAATTTTTAAGGACTCAAGCATACATATATACCTACCTATATAATATCCAACTAAAAATGATGTCAGCGCTAAAATAAATTGGAGACAAATTGCATTACTCACAAAAAAAATCAACAACCTAAAAAATCAGTAGCTAAAAATCATTAAGATAAAAACATAACTTATGCTTTCATACACCCTAAAACGTGTAAACTATCCAAACAAATATGCTTTCATAAAAAAATAAATTAAGACCAAAACTAAGCCACTACCAAAAAAAACTAAAAAATAAAGTTAAAAAAACAACACAAAGCCTAATTGCAATATTGCAATCGATCTGTGCAATGAATCAGTGCAATGAATCATGGCAAATCGGTATGAATCCCTCATACCGATTACATAAATCATACCGTATGAATCCCTCATTAAGTCATACTGTATGAAATCAGAGGAAATGTCCAACACCAGCTTGGGATTTGCCCAACAATATTCAAAACTCGCAAATGAGCTCCTATTCTCCTAAATGTCAGAAAGAATTCAAAAAATTAAATTACACGCAGATGAACATACAGGGGCCCTTAGAACAATCAAATATGCAGGCAGATCAATCAAATATGCAGCAGGGGCCTTAGAACACCAGAACCAATGATCCTTATCAAATTCAACAAGCAGGGGCCTGAATGATGAAGAAACTGAATGCTGACATACATACCTTGATCAACGCTGCCTTGATCGGAGACCAACTAGTGAACAAATTCCGGACTCTGCCACACACATGGAGGAGACTGAATCGAGTCTATCCGCACCACCGCCAACCTCTAATCCATGGAGGAGAACAAATCAAGGTTGAGAGACGTGGACTAGATCTATCGTCGTCAACAACAACCAACGACAAATCGACGAGGAACGAGATTGATCTAAAACCTGAAATCGACGAGGAACAACAATACCTTCGGGGGACCTTCGGAGGCAGAAAGAGAGAGCGCACATCCTCTGAATCTCCTGGGGACCTTCGGAGGCAGAGAGAGAGCGCACATCCTCTGAATCTGGACAACAATACCTTCATAATTCACCATGAGTGCACAACCAAAGGGGGAGAAAGTAATTGCAGCAACAGCTGCGCGCTAATGGAGCGAGATCTGGAAAAGGGACATCCCGATTGCGCCGGACAACAACAGCAACAGCTGCGCGCTAATCGTGTTCTCTCCTCTCCATTACTGTCTCTTTCTCGCTCAATCTCATATCTGATTCCAGGGAGCTCTACGATGACGGTTTCGAAATCGATCAGCGGGGAGGACTGGAGGACTGTTACACGGTTTCGAAATCCATCAGCACCTCGTCTGCAGCAGCAACATCTCCGGCGAGCTTCACCGCCAATATCTTCTCCGGCAACCAATTGCTACCGCCGAAATCTGGAAACGGATGAGGAGGAGCAGCCATGGAAACGGATGAGGAGAAGCGAGAGCGAGGGAGAAGATTTGGGGGTTTGGATCCAAGATTAATCAGATTAGGGTTAAAAATATAAGATGGACAATTTGCTAAATATTTCCATATCATGAACAATCTTCAAATTTGGCCAAAGATTTACGCCTTAGGCGCAAATTTCACCAAAAATTTGCGCCTTAGGCGCGAATTTTCTCTGAATTCAATCTAGAGTTGGTCATTTCTATATGGTCAATTAGTCCCTCATATCACTCTTAGGAAAATACTAGCATTATTTACAGACTTTCTTGACGTCTTATTTTTATATAGAAAATGTTGACTTATGTTATTTGCTTGTAATGGTGGGTCAAAAGGCATTTTAGGGTAATCTTGATCTTAATAATTGATTTTTATGCCTAATTAGTGTTCTAAATCTTACTACTCAATACTCATTGGCACGCAACCGAATATTTTAAGCATTTATGTAAAGCAGAAAATTAATATTTCTTTATAAAAGTTGAAATTTATGAAAGAAGCATTCATAAAAAGTTGATAAATTTTGGATAACTACATGAGGGTAATGGGAAAATGCACTAATACTAATCACTAAAGTCTTATAATGTTAAAATTCCAACTTTTCTGAGCACATCTTTTAAATGTTAAAACTAAAACTTGGACTAAATATTACTACTAATTTTTTACTTTTCAAAAACTTACAAGGTAATTATGTAAAGGAAAAATGTTAAAAAAAATAATATGAACTATCAGTTATGAATTAATATTAATACGAGTAAATGTAATTATGTAAAGGAAAAACTGACTTATTTGTGTTAATATTAATACAAGTTTTAAAAACTAGCAAAAATAATATGAATTATTTCAAATTGAACCAATTTTGATACGAAAAAAATCCCGGTCAATTTTTTGGCCAAACTTTCAACGTGGCAATTGAACCTTCAAAAATTTAATGATGTTGCATCACATCGTTAAGCGTTCAATGGGTGATAATATTTACACCCAAAAAATTTACTATATACACCACACATTGCCCCTCTTGAGTCACAGACGTGTGACTCAAGAGGCGCAGGGTATTTTATATATAAAGTACCCTGCGCCTCTTGAGTCACACGTCTGTGACTCAAGAGGGGCAGGGTCTATTTTTTTTTAAAAAAAATGGGATGTGTGATGTAGATAGTAAAATTTTGGGTGTATAGAACAATGGCTATTTTAAAAAAATTAAGCGCAAATTAGATGAGTAAATTAACTCTAGAATCTAGTTTGTACTAATAATTAGTTTTAAACATTATATTTATACATTCAATAATATGGTATGGTGTCATTAAATTTTTTAACATTTAGTTAATATGTCAAAAAGTTAGTCAAAAAAATTGACCAAATTTTTTGGTATTAAAATTGATTTAATGTGAAATAGTCTATATAAAATACTAAAACAGAGGCCTGAAACGGGCTCTGGTGCGATCTCGCGTCCACGGAATTTTCTGGATTAAAGCGTGATTATTTTTGCTTATGTGGCATTTTCTGGATTAAAGTGGTATTATATTTCTGGCCCACATCAATTAATAAACGAATATAGTTAGCTAAAAACTTATCTTTTTAGATCAATAATCTATCCAATATAACTTGAATTAGTTGTCATACATATTTATTATTTTCATGCTTTTGTTAATAAACTAAATTATTTATTATTTTAAAAGATGAAGAAAGAATATTTGGTGCGTTATTCTACCTTTTAGATCAAATTGAATATAATATATTTATATATGGTTTTATTTTTGTGAGCCACATCAATTTGATTTTATTTTTTTAAGCCACGTTAATTAATTA
Source organism: Persicaria maculosa (assembly GCA_963922045.1). Taxonomy (NCBI): domain Eukaryota; kingdom Viridiplantae; phylum Streptophyta; class Magnoliopsida; order Caryophyllales; family Polygonaceae; genus Persicaria; species Persicaria maculosa. The sequence continues at coordinate 2,184,429 of OY998264.1, forward strand.
TCTAATATAATATTTTAATATAATTAATATAATAAAATATAATTTATTAACAAAACGCACAACCGCGCGGGTTATCTTTTCATTTATATTATTTTTGATAATTTTTGAACCGCAACTTTTTTTTTTGTGTGCATTCTTTAATTGGTGGTGGGTGTTTTTTTTCATTATCTTTTTTAGTCCCTATCATATGTAGACCGATTACCGCACTTAAATTAAAAAAATATAGTTTAAATGGAGAAAGGAAGACATTTTTGGACTTTTATTTGTAGGGAGGGTGACATATGCAACGGCTACATTGACTGATGTAGCTCGTTACCGTTAGATTATTCTCTTATGCTTTTTTATCGTTTAGCGACTAACCTTTTCCGTTAATTGTGTTGCGCTTTGCCTCAAAGCAATTCCCGTTGCCAAACTTTTTTGGTTGCATCTTAAAAGTTCCCCGATTAAGAGATAATTTTATTTTATTTTGTTTTGTATTATTATGGGTCACACGTGAAGTATCATACGTTAACCAAGTTGAATAAAATATTGATGGAGTTTCATCAATTGACATTAGAAGGAATAGTTCATCAATTTATATTTAAAATATTCACAAAAAAAATTCACGCACTTTACATTTTGTTGTATGGCTTATCTAACTTTTTTGTTATTATTTCTTTATGATGCTATATTTATTAACCGCATTTGTTCGACCTCTTGATATATCAATTGTCTGCATTGAATGTCTTTTCATTATTAGAAATATGGCTGGATAAAATATTCTTTTACTCGCAAATAACTTAATCTAAGAGATTTCAAATTTGAATGGTTATTTCTAACACTACAACTAGTTATTAAATTAGATTAAATTTAACATCTTATACATAATTCATGAAAATATTTCTAGATAATAATAGTACGATGTTTGCTGTTAAAACCTCTCCGAATTAGTCGACGGGGTGTTTTCGAAAGACTCAAAAATATCCTAAACGAAAGGTGCATGAACAATTATCAAATAAAAGTATAAAACCCTAATGGAGACATATATAGCTAGCTAGGTGAACATTACAAAGACAAAAGCCATGACTAATAAAACTAAACTTCATTAGCTCAAATGTCACTTCTAGCCTCCATTAATGATCTCTCGATCAATAGTCACATCTTTGATAGGCCCAACAGTTAAATATCTTGAGAAAAAAATAATCTAACAAATAAATAAGTTATCATATTATCAACCCAATAAAGAGTCAATGAGGTATGTGTTTTTTTCTTCGTTGATAACTTTGTTTTGAATCATTATGCATGATTTATTTTCTTTTACAATCCTTTTCGGGCCGAGAATGTGAGGTGTCTGGGGTGAGCGATTTCACCTGTTAGAACTTCGTTTTGATATATAATATGCACTAATCTGACATTTGAGTAAATAATTATAAACATGTAAAGATTAATTAAAAGTGTACTAATCACTTTAATTTTATTTTAATAAACTATAATATTTTTATATTTTACTTAAATTGACATTCACATATTATAATTTATCTTAAAAGTTTCGACAAAAGATGATATATTACTCATTTTGACAATTAGCTAGATAAGAAAGTACAAAAGTTTAAATTTTTTATATCTAGTTATACATTACAATATAATATTATATATTAATAGTGCAAAAAGTTGCATATTTACACAATGTTTATTGCATTTTCTATCCTTATTTGGTTAGTTTTTTCTTCAACCATTTCATTCATTTATATTTCTTTTTCTTAACAAGAAAAAATAATGACATTTTTATCATAAATAGGTGATATTTAATTTTAAAATAACATTATTTATTATCGTATTATATAGTATAATTTTTTAATTCAAAACAATACCATACATATATATAATCAAAGTATAGATCATTTGTACACAAGCCTTAGGGCCGATGCACATTGTACACAAATATTATTCGGTAAAATGTGAAACATTATTTGGTGAAATTTGAAGCATTATTCGTATAAATTGTAAGTATTGTGTTAGGGGAATGTGAAACATTATTCGGTGAAATTTGTGATTGAGATGTGAGATTTGCCGATATTATTCGTTGAATTCTGAATAATTATCCAGCGAAATGTGTGTATTTTGTAATTCGAAATAAGATTGGGATATGAGATTGTCGATCCATAATATTCGTGGTTTCTTTTTTTTGAAATAAATGAATAAAAAAAACAAAACATTATTCGGTAGAATATTATAAATTATTCAGTTGAATTGGGACATTTTCATTTGAACTCAACGGAAAAAGAAAACATAACATTATTCAGTAATATGAAACATTATTCGGTGGAATTGACCATTTTTTTAAAACAGCGAAATCATATCCAGAAAAAAAACGCATTAGCCTTTTGGACGTGGATCCCACCACTTTTTTTATTTAAAATAAAAAAAACCGCTTTTCATTCTAGCCTTCTATCTTTTTCGGTCAAAGATCCATATTTGTATACTCCCTCGATTCGGAAATAAATGATGTTTGACTTTTGTGCACGTAGTTTTAGGACCTAAAAACTATATAAAATCTTATTTATTTTAATTAATTTTTTTCATAGTTTAATATCTATTAGTAATAAGTATTTTGTGAAAAAAATTAATTAAAATAAATAAGATTTTATATAGTTTTTAACTCCTAAAACTACGTGCAGAAAAATCAAACATCATTTATTTCCGAACGGAGGGAGTATAAGACGGGTATACACCTGAACCACACCCTATATAAATATAATTATACACTCTTGAAAGTTTTTAGACACTTCCAAGTTCCAACTGAAGAATTTTGCAAGCATATTTAAAAAATATGTAAATATATATATATATATATATATATATAAATACTCCCACTAGAAAAATATACCAACCTCTATATTTCTAATCGTGATTAAAGACTGTATATGTAGTCTGCAGTTCTGCACCAAATTCTCTCTCTGTGTTTCCCAAATTCAAACCCAAATTCCTTTGTCAAATCCTCCCAGATTTCCTCTTTAGCTGGTAGCAGTTCTCCTCTGAGAGCTCGAAAATGGCGTCCGAGCTCCGCTTTCGAGCTCTGATTACGATACTCCCTATGCTTTTCCCCGCTCGCTTTTTGGTGCTTTCCATAGCCAGCGCTCGCTGTTGCTTCTTCTTCTCTCCTGTTTCTTCTTCTTGATTTTTATTTTTTTTTGCTTTTGTCCTTTGCTTTGCTCGCGGGATTTCCGTGCCGATCTCTGCGCCTGTTACCGTGCCGCGGGGGAGGTTTCTCAGATCTGAACTGCGGCGTTCGCCGTCGGTGGAGCTCCTGTCGGTGCTCTTATGGCTTCGTTCTTCAAACGCTCCGGAGGTAAATTTCAGCTTCCGTTTCGCTTTTTCTTTTTTATCGTATTGCTTGCTGAGCTTCGAATGTGTGTTTAGTTTCTGTAGAAGCTGTAATTGGAAGATTCGGAACCTTGAAATTGTGTGTAATGAAATGAAGCTGGAAATCTTTACACCTAGGGTTTTGGAGCTTTAGTTGATTTTAGTTCCGTGATTGTTGCTGTATTTATTGTTTTATGTCGGTCGGTCGGTGCTAGTAGCTTAATTGGTGATCTATATCATCTGTTGTTTGTCATTGTTCTGTTATTGAAATTTTCTAAAATTACTTCTTGTTAGGGTTTAAATTTCACTCTACAATATGGAGCTGATTTTTCATCCTCCTTATAGCTGCAGCTGTGGAACTGAGTGTAATTGTTTATTTTTCTTGTATTTGCCTAGTAATGGAATTAGGATAAGGGCGAAACCCTTACTTTATATTTGAAGTAGAGCCTATTACCATGGCATGAAGTATTGATTGGTTTTGAGATATGGCTTCATGAGCCTAGACCAAGCTTCCATGTTCTGTTTTTTTTTTTCAGATCAAGTGAAGTACTATAACCAAACCAAGTGCGATGTAGTTGCAAATAGAATGCAAAGGTTTCTTAGATACTTGTTCTAGGGAGTATAATTGTCGTTGAAACAATTGCTCTCTTTAGTTTCTGTAAGGCTGTATCTTGAACTCATGATGGTGCTTGGATTCTATACTCAAGTAGCATGGAATGAACCCAGTTTCTTCTGATAAGTGGCAAGCTCTTAGAGTCTTAGATTTTCTGGCTAGTGTTAATCTTCTGTTGCTTTATATGATAGCTCTAAATGTGTGATATTCTTTGCTGCAGGGTTTTTTAGAGCATCCCAATGGATGATTTTCACCTTGCTGCTTGAATCATGCTACCTGTTGCTCATAACTGCTCAATCTGTGAATGGTGTTTCTTTTCTCTTGGAAGCTAATGCACCTTTAGCTGCACCTACTGCTCCTGAAAAGAGGCACTCATCGACACACGCAATGTCACCTAAGCTATCTCCTTATGATGGCCCACTCTTAATCAGTCATCCTCCTTCAAGTTCACATTTTTCCAAACCATCAAGAAAGAGGAGTGCGTCAGCACCGCCACTTGCTGACCTTCTTCCCCCAGATTTGGCCAATTCTCCAACACGCTCTGTCTTGCCTCAGCCAGCCTTTTCTCCACAAGCTTCAAGTATGATATCAATCCTTAGGGTTATTGTACCACGTTGCATACTAATAATAGATTGGTCAATACAGCTTTTTTCATGAAGTACAAAATGTCGCAAATACTTTCTCTAATAGTATGATTTCATTCATTGAATTTCCTGTTATTTCCACCTTAGTTGTGCTCATCTTTGTGATTTTATGAGGAAAAAAAAAGGACTGACTTCATTCTGCTTATTCTCACAGGCTGTTGTGGACCTGACATGGTGTTACTAAGAGGTAGCAAGGATTGTCAATGTGTATATCCAGTCAAGATTGATCTTCTCCTTACTAATGTATCTCAGAATCCAAATTGGGATCTCTTCCTTAGAGAATTTGCCACTGGCCTTGGTTTGCATGTTTCTCAGATTGAGCTGATCAACTTTTATTGGCTTAGTCTATCCAGTCTAAATATTTCTATGGACATCACTCCATATACTGGGATAAGTTTTTCATCCAGCAGTGCATCTGCGATAAACTCATCACTTTATAAACACAATGTCAAACTAGACAATAAGTTACTGGGTGTTGGTGATTACAAGCTTCTGAATATGACATGGTTTCAAGCCCCTGCCCCATCCCCAGGTAACTTTCTGGGAGCTTAACCTTTAGTTATTTTATGTAAGTGCATTTACTATGATACAAATTTGATGGCTTGATTTGGTTCTGATCAGTCACTTCTGCTTATTCACTCTATTTTGAAGAATCGTTACTTCTAAATCTCACCTGCTTTATTAGCTTGCATTTATATGAGGAGGGAACCATCACTACTTTTCAGATCCTCCATGTTTTCTTTCACCGAGTTAATTTGTAAAAGAACCATATGTTGTATCTTTATTTATCTTCTTAAGCTCATCTTCTTTTGGGTTCCTTTTACAAATTGGTCTTCTTGAATATGCTATAATGTCAGTATTTCAATTTATTTGCAGCTCCTGTAGTAGCAGCTTCACCTGCAAAAGCACCTGCTGCACACCAGGCAACTTCTCATTCATCTACTCCTTCAAAGAAAGGATGGCATCCGGGTTTGATTTTTGTTCTTAGTCTTGGTGGTTTCATTGTGATCAGTGCCATTGTAGCAGTTTTCATTATCTGTTTTTGCTCAACTCGTCCAGCAAAACCAAAATTACCTTCAGAAGAACCCGGTATGTTTCTGACACTGCTTCTGCAGCTATCTTAGTATCAGCTTTTGGTTCTTGTATAACTTGCTAATTTTCATAGCATTTTTTTTATAAATAAATTACGTGAGTTACTATCCTAGGAGAGCCAGAAGAATAAATTGGAAAATTTTGTTGTTTGACTTTTCCTTTGAAATTTGTGATGAAATTAATGTCTGGACTGGAAAAAATATTAGTCCATAAAATATATACAAGATTTCATGATGGTTTGTCATCTTGATCAATTTTAGATTTGTGGTTCACTTCCTTGAGTTCCTGATAACCAGCAAAATGTAGAAAAATCATTGCTGTCTACCTATATCTGTATGATTCAACCTACAAAGTGATATTCCTGTTTACAGTACTATGTGCTGCTTTTATATTTAATTCTTCTTATAGTTTGGTGATCTTATATTCTTATTGAAGTGTGATTGACCCTTTTCTATTGCTTATCAACTCTCAGCAAAAGGGGTAATTGCAGATCCTCCTTCAGGAGGAGGGTCTCTGCCTCACCCTACCAGTACACGGTTTCTACAATATGAAGAGCTCAAGCAAGCTACAAACAATTTTGAACCTGCAAGCATACTTGGGGAAGGTGGGTTTGGGAGAGTTTATAAGGGAGTTCTAACTGATGGTACAGCTGTTGCAATTAAGAAGCTTACTAATGGAGGGCAACAGGGAGATAAGGAATTCTTGGTTGAGGTTGAAATGCTTAGCAGGTTGCATCACAGAAACCTTGTTAAACTCGTGGGCTACTACTCGAGTCATGACTCATCTCAGAATCTTCTTTGCTATGAGCTTGTGCCAAATGGTAGTTTAGAGGCATGGCTTCATGGTAAGCTAGCTATTCATTCAGCATCCATTCAACAAGTGAAAGATCATTAAGTGGGACACCTTCAGCCTAAAAAATTGTTTTGTAATTTGTTTCCAATTATAATTTGTTCCGATGTAGGCCCATTGGGAGTAAACTGCCCTCTTGATTGGGATACCAGAATGAAGATTGCACTTGATGCTGCTAGAGGACTTGCCTACTTGCATGAAGATTCGCAACCATGTGTTATCCACAGAGATTTTAAGGCATCAAATATATTGCTGGAGAACAATTTCAATGCCAAGGTTGCTGATTTTGGCCTTGCCAAACAAGCACCTGAAGGCCGAGCTAATTATTTGTCTACACGAGTAATGGGAACATTTGGGTTAGTGTTTCTCCTTCTCCTTGAATTTGGTAAATAAAGAGCGGTCATCCGGGGTTCGAACCGGGGACCTTTGGGTACTACCCACAAGTCTTTTCCGGTTGAACCATTCCGGAATGGTTTGTTTCTCCTTCTCCATTTAGAACATATGAAACGTATTGTCAAAAACCAGTTTTAAGATACATTCCCTTTAATTTAACAGGTATGTAGCTCCCGAGTATGCTATGACAGGCCATCTACTGGTGAAAAGTGATGTCTATAGCTATGGAGTCGTCCTTCTGGAGTTGTTAACAGGAAGGAAGCCCGTTGACATGTCGCAACCGTCTGGGCAGGAAAACCTCGTAACTTGGGTTAGTCTAATCTGCTTCTGTAATCTGCAATCTGCACCACCCATTTGCTTATTCGAGTAAATTATATTTGCCTTTCAGGCAAGGCCTATTCTAAGAGACAAAGAGCGTTTAGAGGAGCTTGTTGATCCCAAGCTTCAAGGGAAATACCCAAAGGAAGATTTTATGAGAGTCTGCACGATTGCAGCTGCGTGCGTGGCTCCTGAGGCCAACCAACGACCCACAATGGGCGAAGTAGTGCAGTCTCTCAAAATGGTGCAGCGAGTCACAGAGTACCAAGATCCCACCAGCGCAAGACCAAACATCAGGCAATCTTCGACTACATTTGACTCTGATGGAACCTCTTCTATGTTCTCATCCGGTCCTTACTCTGGCTTAAGCGCCTTTGACAACGATAACATATCCCGAACTGCAATGTTTTCCGAAGATCTTCACGAAGGGAGATGACATATTCTCAGAGTTTAGGACAGAAATCAGGAATCTGGTTGTACGACGGGTTTCGGTCCAAATCTAAGCTTTATTGATTCAAGGGGAAACCAATCAAACCATTGGATACTTGCTTTCTCTCCTGTGGCAAAGGTATGTCCCTGCAGGATGTATATATGTTTTCTTTGGGATGAGATTTCAAATGCAGTCCATTTTTCTGTTTTTCCATAGTAGAGGTGTTTTTCTTTTGGGGATGAGATTTCATAGCTTTCTTGATTTTCATCATTTTAAAAATTGCTATATTTATTTATTTTCATGTTTGGAGAATATCTCATATATGAACCTTGGATAAGACAACCTACCTGCAAATGCAACTCATCATTCAACAAATGGGTTGGCTCATCCAAATAATGTCAATTAAGGATTTGAAGCAAAGATTTGTATTTATAAAAATGTAATATTTCTATTAAACTTATTAGAAATATAATTAGCTGAATGGGAAAATGATTAGGTTGTAAGTTCATAAAATTATTTGAGAAATAAATAATAGAGCCTACATTTTTATTTTTTTTTGCATAAAGTCAGTATTTTTTTTTTTTTGATATCTTTTTGGGCCAATACATGTGAACCACCACATTATCAAGGATAAACTAATTTTCAGGTTTTATGTATGACATGAAAACACAAAAAATAAGCTCTTGATTAGGATAACTATGTGCATTACAGGGAAAGAGCAGCTTAATAAAATTAGTAATATTGTTATCATATATGAGGAAAAAAAAAACTTGGTAATCCCCTCCATGTTGTTAACTTGCCAACCTGTTAAGGAAAAAAATCCCTTGCAATTTCTCAGAACCCATTTCATTAATTTTCTTTTCAATATTATATAAACACCAGAACATATAGATTATCCTCAAGTTACCCTAAAAAATACTAATAATCTCCAAATTTCAGACAATTTCCCAAGTCAACTAACTGATATAACTACATAGTCGTGGCAACCACTTTATCTTTGTGTTCCTTATCTCCTTCCATCATCAAGTTTCTTCATATTCTCAATACAACAAATTAACCAACCCTTGATATATACACAACACCATATTCTCCCTTTCTTTTATAAAAAAAAACCCCATTTTTTCTGCCTGAAGTATCAGTTCTTTTTTTTTTCCTTTGTTTCCTTCATTGAAGATCTCAAAGAGATGGGTTGGAAACCATGGCAGAAGAAGATGATCAACCTCTCAGAGATCAACCTCTTCTCTCTCCTCCTACAGTCCTTTCACTTCCTTTCAATCACAACACTTAGCCTTCTTTTGCCCCTCTCATTTCTCCTCCTAGCGAGGATTTCGAGCGCCCAATTCTTCTTCTCCACTCAAACCGAGCCTCCGCAAACCTCCTTTCTCTTCTCCCTTGTCCTCTACAAAAACCCGACTCTTCTCCACGCTATTGTAGCCATCATCAGCCTATCGTCCCTAATCCACACCGTAACGGGTCGGATTAGCGTTGAACCGGATCAACCGGCTCGACCCAGGTTGCACATTGCTTGGGTCTTGCTTTGCGCCCTACAAGTGTGCGTTGGGCTCGGGATCGAAGCGTCGATAGAAGCCGGGGTTGACGGAAATGGTTTCTCCAAGAAGGGCAGGGGCCTCTTTACTAAGGTGGTGTTCTTCGTCGGGGTCCATGAGACGATGATGTATTGGTGTAGGAGCGTGGTTAAGCCGGTGGTGGATGACACCGTGTGGGGCCACCCCAGGGCGGAGAGGTGGGTGGAGAGGGCGGTGATGACCGCGGGCTGTGGAGGGCTATGGTGGCTGAGGCTGAGGGATGAGGTGGAGGCGCTCGTGGGGGTGGTGGAGGCCAAGATGGAGACCATGGCTGGGGGTGTCTGCGTCGGAGATTTCGTCGGTTGGTGGCTGTATTATGTGGTTGTCACCATTGGGTTTGCTAGGATTTTGAAAGGCCTTTTTTGGGTTGGGATGGTTGTTTTTTTCAAGAGGTGGGAAGGTGCCATCAATGGTGGTTCTGTTGGTGACAGTTTGGTGGATGATGAAGACCATGTATGAAACTCTCCATTAAGTTTGTCAAATTTCATCTCTTTTTGTCTCAATTTTTACATTCAATTTCTTTTGGCGTCTTCTCTTCCTTGTAGGGTTTTGTTATGATTTGTTCCTTATTCAAGGTTTTCTGATGTATAAAGGCAAGACATGTTTGGGTTCATTTGTGTTTTCGAAAAAAAAAAACAATTTCAACAATTTAATCGATTTACAAATAAAGCCTATTATTGAAATTCAACTTTTATTTCATAAACACCTCAATGACTCGTGACATTTACAAGTCATTCCAATTAAAAACAAATGATAACACAACAAATTGGTTCTACCATTCAAAGTGTATGAGAGCATAGCAATTCAATGGTTTGTTAATGTTAATTCCAAACATCTTGAATGTGCAATAACATACATAACAATTCATTGGGTTTTTTTTAGGGCCAATATAAAAAAAAAATTGCATGACCTCATTCACAAAACCATCATGCTTTACTAACTTCAATCTAAAATTCTCAACTAGATTATGAAATTGATGGAGAACAACCATAACATAACATGCTTTTTTAGCTCGGTTCTTGTTTCGACTGAAGATTCTAACATCGGTTTGCATAGGTTCGCTAGAAAGAAAAGTTGGGTGCTCTGAAGCGTAATTTCGCATCTGAAAACGACTCGAACACATGCTCAACAATCACCTAACTCGGCTTGTACTTTCTCAGTCATGTTCAACAAGCACAAGAATTAAAACACAGCTTCAACAAACACATGCTTCTTCTCAGGGTAACCCAACCCCAACAAGAAGCTCACATAAGCCCTCCCATCCTTCACCGTGACCGCCGTCGCCAGCCGGTGTGCGGGCCCCACAAATCGCCCAACAACCATCGCGGTCTCCCATCCATCTCTGCTCTCCACAAGCTGGGCAGATGGGTGTGTGGCGGCCACCACAAGCCTAGTGGCTGACACCAGCTCGATCCCATCCCCGAATCTAAGCGAACCGCCTCCAACTAACTTAACCGACTTAACTACCTCTTCCCCACCCTCCAAGCGATCGATCTTGTACAAGCTACCGGTGATGGTGTGGATTGCAAGCAAGTAGCCGTCGGGATGGTAGACGATGCCATTGAGGCCTATTAGGTTGTTGTACCATTGTTTGTGGACGAAGTGTGGGCTTGTTATGGTTGACAACAAGCCTCCATCGACGCTCACCTTCCATATCTTGTTCGCCATTGTGTCGGTAACGTACGCGTTGCCATTGTTGTCGACTGCGATGTCGTTTGCAAACGTCTTCCCGTCGTCTGAGATTGTCAAAAGAGGAACGAAGTGACCATATGCAAGAGTAGTTGCTAGCTGAATCAGCTAAAATTAAAGTGATCGAATTGAAATAAAATTCATGAGCAACCCTACTAGGGTGTTAGAATGACATGATACTTATTATAATTTTTTTTTTGGTTCTAAAATGCTTTATATAATTGATTGAGACTTGTTATCATTTTTTTGGCCTAAAACACTTATTTTGAATAAATAATAAATTATTTGAACTTGGATATATAATTTGAGTAAGTAGAATATAAGGTGAATTATGAAGAAAGACTAGATGATCTTCATAACTTAAATTACCCTCCATTTATCGGATTTCCTTCAAAATCATCTATAAATGAAATTTCCTTCAAAAAATTCATTCGTATTACTATCAAAGCTGCAATTATATTTATAACATAAGTTGATCAACATATTTATAAACAGTTGAAAATTTTAGCATTTTACAAATATGTCTAGCAAAAAATATTAAATTTATATGGATGATTCTTTAAAATAACATAACTGCTTTAGACAAGATCCCAAAACGGTTTTTGTCAACATAATTTCAAATAAATTACACGCATGTCCTTTTTTATTTCTTCCAAAGGGTTTCATCAAATGTTGTCGAGGGTATGCAGAACCTTCATCAAACATTGTCGAGGTCCCTTATTTAGCTCGTTCTCTGTGAACTTCGATAATTTTTTCGAACGACGGCCACAAATAATCATCGAATGTACTTCGATAATCATCTAAAACGATCGATATACCAATTCGAGTCTCGATCAATCGATACCTTGTCTAATTTCATCGATTTTAGCCTGTTTTCGATCACAATAGTTCGTTCAACATATTTAGGTTAATTTCGATTCGTAGAAGAGAAAGTTTTGTAATTTGTTTGGAAAAAATAAAAAAATGACTTACTTGTAATTTACTTGAAATTATGTTGACAAGAGCCGTTTTGAAATATTGTGTAAAACTTCACTCTTAAAATAAGCAACGGTTTATGAGTAATGAGTAAAATTTTATAAATTAATGGTGGATTTGTAATAAATTTAAAAAAAAAACGACACAAGATTTAAATATTTTTTTTTTAAAAAATTAAATAATGGTATGAGCAAGTAGATTACCGGGGCCGGAGAGCTGGGTGAGGAACAAGCGCTCCCAGGAGGAGAGATCGTATGCGGCGAGCGCACTGTAACGGTTCCCCATGACGTCAGCAACCGCGACCATGACGCGATTCCTGGCCCGATCGACGGTGATCCCAATCGAGGCGTTCCCGGCCAAGTCATCGTCTTTAACGGCCACGATTTCTTCCAGCACCCCCTCGCCGTCGTGATCGGCGGGGACTCGGATCTGGCCGACGCCGCCTTCCATGAAGGAGACGAGGAATCGGCGGTTGAGATCGTCCCACGCGGCCGACTCCCGCAGCCAGCCGCCGCTGCGGTAGCTGTACGCGCCGCCGGGCGGGCCGGGGTGGGCCCGGCGCTCGAGGGAGAGGATGAGGGCCACAGGGACGGCGGAGAGGAGGAGGAGAAAGAGGAGGGCTCTGGCTGAGCAGCAGGAGGAGTTGGAAGCCATGGAAATGGAGGAGTGAAGCTTTCTTGGGAGCTGTTTGGTTGGCTGCAAATTGGGAATTCGGAAAATTGGGGTTTTTTTTAAAGGGTTTTAATTTTGGTCTAATTGCGATAATTAGTCCCGCCTTTCGTGATAATTATAAAAATAGTCCGAATTTTTCAATATAAACGCAGTGGGATTTTTTATTTTTTTTTTGAATTCAGGAAAGAAATGACATGCATGATCGGACAAACCGGTAGATGGACTAACATCATGTACAACAAGAAACAAATGACATGCATGATCAAATGGCAGAAATGAAATTACAATAAGTAAATAATGAAAAAGATTGCAAAAAGAAAAGTATATGTCATCGTACACTGAAACACAAATCAGAAAAATACATGAATTGATTAACCACAAGAAAACGTACACAAAGAACTCTAGGAATTAATAGTGGACACCTCAGATTATGGGTTTCAAGAGTCATCGGGTGACGAACACATTTCCACAACGTTTCCTAGTGAGACAAACGCAGTGGAACTATGAGTCTACTCGACCCATTGGATGTCAATTGACCATATAGAAATTTTAAGTTAGGTATCGCAATTACCCCAAATTTTACCTATTTCACTTTAAGCTTTTTAAAATCATTACCCTTGTTATTAAGTAGGAAATACATTTTCTCTGTAAAATGATTATTATTATTTTTCTTGATTACATAATGTACATGCACTTTTTTTATGTGAAAAATAACATGCATGTATATGGTGGGTAATTCCCCCTAAAACAATAAAATGGCTAAATTAAAATGATACTACTTAATTACTAGTTTACTTTTTTCCACATCAAGGAAAAAAATTCCGAAGTTCCTGGTTTATTTCCTAGGTTCAAGGTAACAAACTTTTCTTTTAAAAAAATAAAATAAAAACTAAGTAAATGTACTGCCAAGATAAGAAATTAAAAATCACTGAAATCTTTATTCATTTGCTTCCTCTTTCTTTTAATTTTCACCGGCACATTGCAGGAAGAAAACGTTTAAGGTAAGCCCTAATCATCATATTTACCCTCTTAATTGATTAATTACCCAGATCTGTTGTTTGATTCTGATATGTATATGTCTTTTGCTTTGGATCCTTGTTTGTTGTTTGTTTTGTTTTGTTTTTTTTGGTTTTTTTTTTCATCTTTGGAATTTAGTTAAGTTTATGTCATTTTAATGCAAGTGTCAATCCACACTGCATAGCTGTTTCTACAAATGTCTTCAATGCATGTCCATAACAATAAAATTAGATTTTGGTTTTGTGAGGTGTTTAAACGAGACAGGGTTTGGGACAGACGATTTGAATCGGAGTTTGAGATGTTTTTTTTTCTTATTTCCAAGACCTTAACTCCGATTTGGTTTGGAATTTATATGTGATGATATGTATTTCGTTGTATTTCGATACCAACACGAATTTTTTATATTGAGTGATTGTTAAAAGAATGGCTCATAGGGTTGAGAGACCGGTAACAATGTATATGTTTGGTTTATGGGTCCAAATCTTCTGTCTTCGTTCTTGTTCCCTTTCCTGACTCTACTCACAAAATTCATCATTTTTTTCTTTTTTTTTTTAATTTATTTTTAAATAGGAGTAAGGGAGACAGAGTGACAGATGATTTGGCTTCTTTGTTTATATTTTCGATATCAATACTCATACAAAGCAATTGCAAACACAAAAGTATTAAGGCTCAATTTCATTGTTGTGTTGCACTAGGACAAATCTTTAATGTGCACATTCATGGTTGGTTTTTGTTGTTGGCATTGTTTTGTTGTTCTCTAACAATGCAACTACATACATCCGAGTAGACGCGAAATGGCAGCAAACGCGGCAGGGCCATGGGTTCACCCGAGCAAGCTGAAGGGACCGAGTGTGGTGAAGGAGTTGTTGATTGGGTCAATGCTCGCTTTGGCAGTCGGAAGCCTCTGGAAAATGCAGCAGTGGAAGATGCAGAAGAAGAATAGGGCATTCTACGAAATGCTCGACAAGGACCAGATCAGTGTCGTCGCTGAAGAGTAAGGCTCGCGGTTTCTTGTAGGCTCGTCGACGATGGTTCTTGCTTTGATCTCTTGTGCTTCTTGCAGTTGAATGTGGATTGGAACCACCATTTAATCTCTGCCTAATAAAGGCACTTTGAAGATCTTTTTGAGATAGTCTCTCTCTAGTTTTCCAACTAATTGTCCTCAAAGGCCTTTATTTATATGCCTTCTTTTTATCATCATAAATTCATAATATAGAGATTGATTTGGATAGTTGCACAACAAGGAGATGTCATTTTACTTTAAATTCACTCTCCAATTGAAGACTGCAATTTTACAACATGGATAAATTGGCTGATTGCCAATAAATTACTTATTTTGGGGTTTGGTTGATTTGATTCGAGGCTTGGTTTTTCGAGCATGTGGTATTTTGCGTTTAAGTTATTTTGGGTTTCAGTTATAGATGGTATCATATACATTAGTAAATTTGGTATGATACATTTTGAGTTTCGTTTATTCAGGTCTGTGTCTTTTTTAGTCAGGGTATGTTTTGGATTTCAATTGTTTCAGTTAGGTGGTTTTTGGGTTTGATTTGGGTCGGGTTTTTTTTTTTCAAATTTCGCGCTACCTTGGTTGATTGTCGGAGTTCAAATAACAAATTGAATTTTAAATTAAAATCTCAGGTCATTTGGGTCTGGACGGGTAGGGCAAATTGAAGTAAGATTGTTTGGTTAGCTATGTTTGGTAAAAGGGTAACTGATGGAGTAGCTGAAGTTGATGGATTATTTGTGTTAAATATAGGTTAATAAACTAATGTGGTGTTTGGGAAGCCTAACTGTTAAGGTAGCTGATGAAAACTTATGAATAAAAAATTATAAGCTCCAAAAAGCTTTGGTGTGTAGCTGATGGAAAGATATGATTTAAAAGCTAATTAAACTAAAATCTTATATTTATTTCATTTAAAACTGCTCCGAAAAGATACTTCCCAAAACTCATTATCACTGCTTATGAACCCGAACCATTCATGACCATGATGAAGCTTATACTATCATTTTATCAACTACACAAAAACTGAATGAATCTGTTCAACTAAAAGTCATTCTATTTATCCATCCCAACTTCCTGTATGGCATTTGCAATGGTAAATAACTTTTATACACATTTTAGAAGCAATAAATCACGTCCTTGAAATTCATTATTACTCCAATAAACAACCAGAATGTAAACTATAATGCTGGGCTGGATACAGCTTTTATTCAAGTGCAAGACTATCAAAGTACACATGCCTCCACCCCTATCAAAAACCAAGCCTTTTGAATTACATTGTCAATAGCATCCATTGAGCTTTCATGGGCAAGAATGGAAGTATACCTCGAATTCGCGCCATACATCTCGAATGCAATAAAGAAATCCACTGAAACAGATCCAGCGTCGTGACATGAAGACGCCTTTCGGCCTGTTTGCGTGGAAACGGTTACAGTAGTTCTGCTTCGGTTACTCTGTTCGAACAAGCCTGGTATTAGCATATCTCAATCACAGATCTATGGAATGAATTCAGTTCTCAAGAAACAAATTACCATAGGAAAGATCTTCGGATTGAGCCGCCATCAGCCTCGAGATTTGCTGCCTCTTGGCCGCCACCTCCAGTGGCTGGAATGGCAACTTTGGCCTCTACATCTGTGTTTTCGGAAATCTTGCCTTTTACATCGGAGGTGTTGGAGACGCAGTACTTTTGCAGCCACCTATCCATCTCCCACAGAGTGTGCATGATGCTCTCGCGTGCTGAGTAGCCATGGCTTTCGTAAGGAAGAATGACCAATCGGCAGAGTGCACCGTGACCCTTTAGAGCATTGAAGAATCTGTCCGACTACAATGCACAAACGATTACAAGGGAATAAGTTGTGGAACTAGTCAATGGGGCAGGAATCGATAGGGATTGTACAGCTACTAACCTGCATTGTTAGTGTTCCTGAATTGTTATCTTCTTCTCCATGGATAAGCAGAATCGGCTTCTTTATCTTATTGGCTGCCATAAAAGGGCTCATTTCCACGTAAGTGCTCGTTGCCTCCCAGAGCGTCCTGTCCTCGTTCTACGCACATAAGGAAGAAAGACAATCACTTAAATACATCTGTATTGGACACTATGTATTTAACCACCAAATCATTATTCAAGTGAACCAATTGTCAAATAACCTGGAAACCGAAAGGTGTAAGAGTTCTGTTGTAAGCTCCAGAGCGAGCAATTCCACAGCAGAAAAGATGAGGAGCGTGAGCTAAGAGATTTGCTGTCATGAATGCTCCATAAGAGTGACCTCCAATAGCTATCTTGTTCGGATCAGCCACCTGGAATTACAAAAGAGACTGATACGTCATTCAAAACGAATCTAATAACCTTGTACTTCATTTCCCGAAAAAAAAATATTGAGGCAAACTTAAGTAGGGAAGGTTACCCCGCGTCTGATGACCTCTTCTACTGCAGCCTCAGCACTACCAACGAGTTGCTCTACATAACTGAATAAAACAAGATTGATTTAAGATGACTAAAACTCATATTCACTGAAAAGAGATACTAGTGCTTCTTTTCTGCTTCAATATGGTGTTGCTAGGCAAAGTCATGCGAGCATACTCTAGAATAAATAGCTCTTTCAGAATCAAGGTAGGGTTAAAAGTTACAAGGATGTTTTACAAATGAATAGAGAAAGTAAAGCAAATATAAACTTTGGTGGGTTGGCCTAGAGAAAGGATGGTCTAGAACTTTGTTTTTGTTTGTTTTAATAATGTTACTAGGTCTTACGGAAACACCCTCTCAACATAGTGGGGGAAGGGTGCGTACAACTCGACCCCTTGGTGCGAAAGATTGGGTTTGTTGTTGTTGTTATTGTTGACTTAGCAAATGAAAACTTCCTTAGAGTAGTATAGCTTCACAATTTTTTTGGATATTCAATTGAGTTTTGACCATGGACAACAATCTTGGGAAATTCTTCTGGAATTTAGAAAAAACACAAAACTGAAAAAATATGAAGCCAAACATACCTATCATTTGGTTCTACATCACCCTCGCCGATAATAGGAATGGTTGGACCGGACAATATAGCAAACCTGCATGAAATAGTCAATTATTTCTCCATCCATTCTGTTGACGAAACAAACAGAAGGGATCAAGATATGTACCGCCTAGCCAACCAGAGAAGGGCAGAAGTAGCGCCTATACCAGCGAACTCATTAGGAGAGCCACGTACTTGTCCAGCGGCTTCTTTGCTCTTAAACTCTCCTGGATAAGACCAGATCAGGCAAGGAAGAGGTCCGTCTTTTGAAGCATCATACCCTGGTGGCAGATACAGTGTTGCAGTAAGCTGCACACCGTCCTTTCTTTCATATCGGATCATCTCCTTGTGTAAGGAGGCGAGCTGAGGATAAGGATGAGGGAACTGTGTAATTTGGAAGGCCTGCCTTTCCGGCCAAGTTTGTAAGAAGTATTGTGTATTTTCAGTTTTTGACTCCTTAGAAGTTAGTACTTTCAATTGATTGAGAGCCAAATCCCCTTCACACTGATCGGAGAGTAAGGCAACCACCGTCTCGTAATACTTCTCCTTATCACTCTCCCATATTCGTTCTTTGCTGCCTGTTTTACTGAGGAGCTTACAAGTTAGAATGTAAAACCCTTGTGACAAAACTCGAGTACAGAGCTTGAAAAGGAAATTTTGTGGTTGCTTTGAGAGTTGATACTTACATGTCAAACAAATCAAGAAATGGAACATTTCCTTGTGGTGTAGCACCGCTACCATTTAGCAAAACATAAGTTGCATCATCATTTTCCTTCCGTATCTTTGCAATAACATATGTCCCGGAGGAACTTCTCCTCAGCATGGGAGAACCAGGATCTGAGTACACATCTTCAAATGATCTATCAAACAATATGCGTGGACTAACATCTTCTGATCCAGGAGAAATAACCCAGGTTCTTGTGCGACGTGTTTTATACCAAGATTCATAGACCAGTGCAAGAGAATCGTCGCACCAAGATATCCCACTGACAACAGCAGAAAGTTTAAAGATTTCATCAAAAACCATCAAGGTAAACAACAAATTTGTGGAGTTGCAAACATCATAAAAACTGCACAGTGTGCACTCTCAGCATGAAACCTGGACATGTTTTTGTCAATAATCATTACTGTCTGAAACGGCAATAACCATTACTGTGTTCGCATAGAAAGATCGAGATTACCAGCTTAATACAAGTACCAGGCTGTTAAGCAGAAAAGCAATCATACCCATATCGCATATCAAGCTTGTGTAGAACTGCTGGTTTTTCACCATTAGCTGGTTCAGCGGGTTCAGTGTAGATAATATCACGTGGGGAAACTTCCACCTTTGCATCGCCTCCATCTTGTGTCTCCACCCTAAAACACATCAAAGTTTAAATTAATCAGGGAATACTAATAAACTCAAAATGAATTTCTCCAGCCTAGATTCTCAGGGTTATTGGCTATCACCTAAGAGAATCAAAATAAGAATACAAGAACAAACAATTTTTTTTTTGTAGTCAATACAAGGCCTGAAGGCCAGCTTTATCCAATAAATCTCAAGTCTCTCCAAGTTGATCCTCCTGTTTAAGCAAATGATTAAACAAAATCTAACCCAGTTCCTTGCCTTCATATCGCAGTCAAGTATTTGTCTGCAAGCAACTCATGTCCTAGAGGAATGTCAAGACTCATGCATTGCTAAAATATTGAAAGATCTTTTGAGCCTTAGTCATATTTATAGAAATTTAAATTTCATATCAAATTGCGGCGGGAGGAGAACAAGAGTGACATAAAAATTACAGAACCAACCTCATTTTACTATGCATCTAGTGAAATGGGGCAAAACAAACTGCAATAGACTTACCAGTACAGCGTAGACGGTCTGTCTGATCTCCAATTGATTGAGCGCATCCCCTTTCGTACACTACTATGTGTAATGGGAATATCTTCCGCAAGGGGGAGATCACAAAGTTGTCTGACAAATTTCCCATCAGAAGTCCATAAATCAACTTTCTTTGGAAACCGTCCACATGGTACAATAAAAGAGTAGGGTCGGTGCATTGAACTGATCATGACATATTTTTGATCTGGGGATGGGTCCAATGAAGTATATACAGCAGGAGGACCAAAAGACTTTGTAGTTCCATCCAAGGAAACTGAAACAAGTTGTGATGTTGCATAGTAGTCAAATAAATCTTCATCATACTCATCTTTCAAGAGATCTTGGAATGTTCTAACTTGGACAACATTTTTCTGCTCATTAGCTTGAATCTTAGGGCCAGATGGAACCAAAGGTTTCTTCGGAGGATCCCCGCGAGATGAAGGAATGGTGCATACTAATAGAGTTGAGTCATCCACCCAAACAAAACTACAAATCAACCCACAGTGGAAGTGTTAGCTACAAGATAGGTGTTTGGAATAATTTTTCATAATTCAAATTAGTCAAGAATTAGGAATTTACTTCTCAAATACAGCATTCAGATAGATATCTGGTGACTGGAACAATGGCCTGGCTTTTCCAGTTTCAATGTCAGCAACCCACACCTTGAGCATGCTACTTCCGCCAGTTTCCTGTTCCAGCAATTAGTGAAAATGAAGTGTGAACTTTGTTGATAAAACAGAAAATGGGCAAATCAAAATAAAGTCGGGCCAAACCGCAAAAACTATACTAATTTTTCATATGCCAAAGGCTCTTTATTTTTTTTTAAAAAAAAACATAATTTTCTGTAGGCTGAGTAGAGAGAATCTGTTTGATTTCAAAAAAAAAAAAAGTAGAGAGAATATGTAAACCAAGCCCTTACCTCTTCAAGACGAACGCTGAATGCTACATGCTGACCATTATTTGACCTTCTCAAACAAAGTGGAGAAAAACTCAGTAAGCACAAGGGCTCAGTTGATCGTAGGAAAGCAAAGGCAAACACCATATTCATTATTCACACCGGAAAATGCATCAACATGTCATCAACAGAATCTGTTAGCTTTGAACGATAAATCTCAAGCAGAAATATAGTTAAAAACAGTCTTAAATGGTCATACAACAGTTCCTAATGCTCGAGAATTATTAATAGGAATCATAGATAGTTGTTCTTAAATAAACAATTAGTACTGAAGCCAAGGATCATGGCAGTCATCAGGTCACTAGCTAGTAGCTGATTAGTATCAGATTAGCAACATGTTATGCATTGAAATTTATGAGTGTAAACATTATCCACTCGACCTTAGTATAAATGAAATGAAACCATGTTAGATACAAAAGACGACAGTGTCATAGAAATCCATTGTTAAACATTGATAAACAACACATAGAGACTAAAACTTCTGCAACAAAATCTTAAAACACAAGGACAGATGAAATGAAACCATGTTAGATACAAAAGATGATGAGACTAAAGCTTCTGCAATGAAATCTTAAAACACAAGGAAGCTTCTGCAATGAAATCTTAAAACACAAGGACAGATGGGGAACTCACGGAAGCAAAAAAAAAAAGAAATGAAAATGGCGAAATTACCAGGAAACAAAATTGATCCTAGCACCATCAGGCAAGCCATGTATCTCCTTCTCTGGGCCAAGAGTTCCATCGTCCATTAGCCGGTGGATCCCAATCCCAGTGTAGAATGACCTGGGGAAAGCAAACAAATTACTCCATTTCAATGAACATCGGCAACAATAAAAAAAACTCTACAATAGTGAACAAGCTTATTCCTCATAATAACTAACATTCGACTTCGGGTGTTGCACTGTCCATCGATCCTCACACCAGCAAGCTTCTCCTCTGGTCTAGCCAAATCTGCCAGTGGAGGTAGCGCTCTTCGTTTGAGGAATACTATCTTATCTCTCTTGGGAGAAAATGACAATGCGGGCACAGGTGGCGAATCAACAATGTCCCTGATCTCCTTGGGAGGTAACCGATATCCACCTCCCAGCGCAGAGTCTGAGACAATAAAGAAAATTACAAGTGTAGTGAAGATGTTTCAAGAACAGCACTCCGAAAATGTGATCATTTGCACAAAGTGATCAACAATCTGTTGCCTAAAAACTTAAAGAGTTCATATACAACAATACCAACAAAAAAATCCTATCGAATCTGCTAGTTTAAGAGCCAATAGTTAATCAGATAAAATCAACAAAGCAGTATGTTTTCAAAAATTGATGAACTTAGTTCAGAATCAAAGTGTAATCTGGATATTTCAAGAACCAGCACTCCGAAAATGTTACCATTTGCACAAAGTGATCAACAATCTATTGCCTGGTAGGTTATATAGTTCATACAAAACCATAGCAACAAAAATTCCTATCCAATTGGCTAAGTTAAGAGACAGTAGTTAGTTTAGTCAGATGAAATCAGCAAAGCCGTATGTTTTCAAAAATTGATGAACTTGATTCAGCAACAAAGTGTAATCTGGACGTTTCAAGAACCAGCACTCCGAAAACATGATCATTTGCACAAAGTGATCAACAATCTGTTGCCTAATAAGTAATAGCATGTATAATTCTTATTCAACAATAGCAACAAAAATCCCTGTCCAATTTGTCAAGTTAAAGAGCCAGTAGTAAGTCAGCTGAAAGCAACAGAGTAATAGGTTTTCAAAAATTGATGAACTTGATACAGCAACAAAGTGTAATCGAGATGTTTCAAGAACCGTCATCCGAAAAAATGATCATTTGCACTAAATGATCAACAATATGTTGCCTAATAGCTTATATAGTTCTTATACACCAATAGCAACAAAAAATCCTATCCAATTTGTTTAGTTAAGAGCCAGGAGTTGGTCAAGCAACAAACTGATGAACTTGATTCAGCCAAAATGAAATTTGCAAGTATCTCCAAACAAAACAAAACCTAGACACTTCGATTAAAGTTACCATTGATCAGTCAACTCTCCACAAACTCATGAACCAATTTGCAATTCAAGTTCAAATTCACACTCCACAGAAAAACCGAGACCCCAATTAATGATACCTGAGTAATCATCATCCAAAGCAGGGGAAGCAGCGGACCCATTTGAGCCACGGGAGCTGTTCTCAACCCCAACAGCTTCAATCGGGGCAAGACCCTTCAATCGGGCGGACGCAAACATGGCTAATGAACCGGCGTTGAAGTTACGCCTGAGGGCGCACCTGAACTGGCGGTGGCGGGCCCCGGCGCCGGAGAATTCGGAAAAGGGGAGTGAGAGAGAGCGACTGCAGGAGAGGTGGGGCGTTGAAGAGAGGGAGAGGGCGGAGAAACGATGGTAGACTTTGTGAAGGCGCATAGTGAGCTTTTTGGTATTTGAGGGGAGGATTTTGAGGAGAGCTAAAGATTTGATTTTGATTTCACCATCGTGACACCATCGGATTGGTTGATTCCCCTATAAACAAATCGTAAATGAGGCCAATTTCAAATCTTTTTTCAGATTTTTCTTCAAGGTCGGTAAACATTAATCGTTATCTTGCTCCATCGTTGTAGCAACACACTATCTCTTGCTCGATCTTTGTAGCAACACACTAACTTTGTAGCAACACAACACTAATCAACCACATTCATATCACCAAATGATATTAATAGGTGTGCGGATCGTATAATTTTGTGTTTTCAAATCCATTCTGCACTGGATTTCTGAAGAATCTAGTCCGATCTAAATTATTGTTTGTATAATAAAAATATATAGTGGATAGATTATCGATAAAAATAATGTCTCGATTAAGTTAAACAGTTAGTTATATTGTTTACTTCCCTAAAACTGGTGAAATTTAGATGTTTTAAAATTTTAAAATATCTCTTGAAAACCATAGATAAAATTATCTCAATCTAATATTTTTTAGCTTTTGTTCATGTTGGAGAATTTGAATTATCCGACCATGAGACAAATTCTAATTTTTTTTTTGTTTTGAGACAATAACATTAATAATTATCTTACCGTGACAGTCGATCGGATGTGGACATGTTTGAGCTTAAGAGAAGAGGATCTGAGTTATGGAAATGAATTGTGCACGGAGCAAGAGTCCTCACTCCGGGGCTCCGTGTGGATGTCGGAAATGGGAAGTCTACATTATTTTGGATACATCCGTGGCTTCAGAACAGCCCACTCATGGATGAGGTTCAGGAGGAAGTACCGGAAGAGGAGCTAGGTTGTACGAGCGACGAAATGTGAAATGGCGAGGATTGGGAGTGGGAACGCATATCTCCCCACCTGCCTGAACCCGTTATCCAACGCCTTAGATCGATCAAAGTCATTAATGATGAGGAGGTATTGGATTCTCTGTATTGGGGTCACACGTCTTCAGGGGAATTCACAACGGGCTCGGCTCTGGCTTTGATTAGAGGAGACATGGGGACGGCTGGAGATCAGGGATGGAAGCATCTTTGGAGGTCGTCGGCGCAGCAACGAGCGAGGAACATTTTCTTTTCCAAGTGAAATCCCGCGATCTTTTGCGTTTCTTGTTGCCCATGTTGCTATTCTTTGCAATGCCAATCGAGTCCGACGCCATCTTTCGCAGTTTTCGGCTTTCCAAGATGCAGTAGGGAGGAAACGAGTCTACACCTCCTAATGGACTGTGAAGAAATCAAGAAAATATGGTTGATTTTGGGAGATCATAGGCTGCAGCTTAGTTTTTTCAACTCAAGCAATATCCAAGAGTGACGGGCTGGAACCTTTCTAACCATGCTATGGTTGACATGGAAAGTTCGGAACGAATTAGTATTCCAGGGGAGCTCAATGACACAAGGGCTGGCTGATCGAGTTTGGCAACAAGTCTCGCTATACCAGCACATCAAGGACAAGGATAGTAGATAGATTGGGTCGACTCTTGATCGAGGGGAAGCAGTGACTGAGTGGTATCCACCAGAGTCCGGGTGGATTAAGCTCAACACCGATGGATCCTCGAGAGGAAACCCGGATATGCATGGCAGGTGGGGGAGGAATCTTTCGGGATCACTTGGGTCAATTCAGGAGGGCATATGCCTTCAAGTGTGGTTTCTGCTCGGCAGATAGAGCGGAAATCTGGGCGGTCTTACATGGGTTAAGGGTTACCCGTGACATGGGAATCCGAAGACTTGAGGTCGAGTTAGACAGTGCGAATGTTTGGGCCAAGCTAGAGGAAGAAGGGAACCTGTTTGGAGCTAATCGCCAACTGTTGTTGCAGTGCCGGCAACTTATCATTGACGGGGATGGGGAGGTCAAGATCAAGCTTGTTCGGCGACAAGCCAATGCAGTGGCGGATGCGTTAGCAAAAGCTGCGTTTGATAAACCGGTAGACTTCGAGGTGTTCACAGTAGCCCCGGACTGCATTCGTGAGCTGCTGCACTCTCTAGCTCCTCCTGGAGCCTCGTTTTAGTTTGTCTCATTTTCTTTCCGGGACTAGCCCGTCCTTAGCACCCAAAAAAAAATTTATCTTACTTGTTAGTTGTGAAAATACATAAATGATTGCCTTTTTCCGTGGTTATAGAGTTATTTGTCAATTTTATTCATCAATCTCACCATTTGCTCTATTCGTTGAAAAAATTTAAACAATAAAATCTCTGAAGTAGTATGAGCTTTTGTGAATTTGTTGTAACATAAGACTATAGAGGAAATAGGCTCAGTTTTCTCACCCAATTAAGCAAATGTCCACCGCATAGTTCAAATTAAGCAAAAGTGTATCAGAGAGTCCAAAGTACACAAATCTTCATTCTTCTCCCTTTTCTCCCACTTCCTCTGTTCTTCTCTCCCTCGCATTCCCCTCTCTCCTTTTTCTTTCGTTCTTCTCCTCCTCTCCGACAACGTTGCGAAGATGAAAACCGCTTCCAACCTTTGTTTCCGACCTCGGACGACGATCGAGATTGATGGAGGTTGTCCGCCTTTTTGTTTCTACCTCTGATCTCCGACCACCGCCAGGCGAAGACACTTGATTTTTTTGGGGGGTTTCTGCATGCTGATTTTTGGGGTTTTTAGGGTTTGGTGTGCCGATTTTACGGTTTTTTTAGGGGTTTGATGTGCCGATTTTGTGGTTTTTTTAGGGTTGAGTTTCTGTTTGGTTTGTTTAAACATAGGATTAACTTTGTCAACTCTCTTATTTTAGGGGGGTTTGGGCAATGTTCTAAAAAATGCTTAGCGGACACTTGGCGGTAGGGTACCGCCAAGCGCCAAGACAGTTTGGCGGCCTTATTAGCGGTTCTTGGTGGACAAAACGGTTTTTTATTATTTTCTTATATTTATCCCATGAACTATGTATAAAACATATATTATGTAATAAATTATGCATTAATTTCAAGTCTATGACATATGTCAAATAAAAGACCGTCATGGTCATATTAAAGTTGTCCGAATTAAACATAAAATCGCATAGATATGTTCAAATAAGTATCACAACTTTATAATTGAGAAATTTGAAACCATAAAAACTAATAATTCTCATTTTAAAACCGCCAAGAACGCTAAGCCTCCGTCCCGTGCCCGCCGAAACTCATCCCCGCCAAGCCCGATTTACACCCGCCAAGGCCGCCAAGTCTCCGTCTTGCACCCGTCAAGGCCGCCAAGGTGTCGTTTTATACCCGCCAAGGCCCTCCTCCGCCAAGCTACCCCGCCAAGGCCGAATTCAGGACGACGTGGGTTCGCCAAGCGTCTTGGCGCCGTCTTAGCGGCCGCCAAGGCCGTTTTTTAGAACACTGGGTTTAGGGGTTTGGTATGCTGAATTCGATCGATGTCGTCAGGTTATTGTTTTACATTTTTGTTGGATTAAGTTTTACAATTGTCTCCATATTATTTGCAGTTTATGGAGTTTAAAGTTTTGATGTGCTGATTTTGCGGTTTTTTTAGGGTTTTGAGTGCTGATTTTGTGGTTTTTTAAGGGCCGAGTTTCTGTTTGGTTTGTTTAAACATAGAATTAGTTTTGTCAGCTGTCTATCATGATATGTCGGCTCTCTGTCATGCTTTATTAGTTGTGTTGATTTGGAGGGGGGGGGGTTAGGGGTTTGGTGTGTTGAATTAGATCGATGTCGTCAGGTTATTATTTTTCATTTTTGTTGGATTAAGTTTTGCAATTGTCTCCATATTATTTGCAATTTATGGAGTTTACAGTTTCTGTACATTATATTTTGGTGCGGATCCCTTCAAATTCTGTTGGTGCAGAATAGAAGATGGTCCTTTTGGAGTTTTTATTTTTTGAATTGGAATACTAGTTGTTCTCTCCTTGTTGGATTAATAGAGTTAAACATATGATTAGCTTTCCATTCAAGGATTTGAATTTCTAATTGCTTTATGAATTTGAACAAGTGTTTGCACGACCCTTCATAATTAGGATTGTCTTCACCTTGTAATTACGAATGTTAGCTTGTGTTTTACTATCATTTTTCAGTTGTCTGTCATGCTTTGTCAGCTTACTATAATAGTTTTGTTTGTCAGCTTACTGTCATAGTTATAAGCGGACAGCAGTTAGAGGTGACCGGTGAACATTTAACTAATAAATTTTGAATGATGACATTTAATTAATTAGGCCTTATTATATGGACATTTTTTTTCTCTCTAAGTACACGAGGATACGAAGTTTAATAGCCATATACACCAACTAATTTAGAGATCGCTTACAGTGAGACAACTCGATACTTAAAGCATAGTCAAGGGTTTGTTTGCTTAATTATAGCATACATGATATTTTTATGGCTTATAATCTCAATAAATAAGCATATGATCCATTCCAAAAAAAACATATACTCCATTCGTTCCATAATAAAACATTCCACCTTTTTTAAAACATCATCGTTCTATTAACTTTTTTCATAAATTTTATTAATTTTTTAATACCCACTACATATTATAATTAATCAAAATTTCTTAAAAAATCAACAACACACAAATTAATATAAATCATTATAATTACCTACCTAGAAAACATAAAAGTCAGCTATTTTGAAACAAAAACTATTTTCTAAAAACCCATATATTATGAAAAAGAAGGAATAATAATTTAAAACTCCTCACTATCAATTTCTCCCCCCATTTTTAAATAATTAACTTTTTACTATACATACACGTAAATGTAAATGTGATAAAAATAATATAAAATATTATTTTTTTAATAATTTTTTTTGATAAACTCATACTTATTAATAATAAGTATAATATTATTTTAAAAAATTAATTAAAATTTTAAAATTTTATATAGTTATTACCCTCCTAAAGATACGCGTTTAACTCGAAAAAGTCAGTTATTTAAAAACGGATGGACCAGTATCTTATGTCAAACAGTCTAGCTCTTATACTAAATCAAGTTTAGAACACTTGAAAAATACTCATACATCTAACTCACAACCTTGCTTTACCAGCATCTATGTAAATCAACGCATATAACTTCAAAGACGAATCTTGTATAGTATGAAAATGACTACAAGCTACATATATATCACTACATAAAGATTTCTAAGTGGGAAAATTTTTACTCAAAAATGACATGAACTTGTTAAATATGCATAAACTACTATATTTGTCATCAATGAAAATATCTCACAAGTAGGATATTTTGCATTTTAAATACATGGAATTTTGATAATTTAATTATGAGATTGTGGGTAACGTTGGATACGTATCTCTCCTTCCTTTCTCCAACTCTTGATATTTTTCCAAGTAAAAAAACAAAAACTTAACGCATGGACCACGTGGCGCCTCTTCATTGGCCGAAAAATGATAAGATTTGTGCGTACAAAATCCGTTACACCCCACGAATAAATAATCCCCTTTACTCCTCACTCTCTTTATTCCTCCATCCAAACTGAATTTAAAATCTTTTTTACAAAAATATAATTAAAATGGCATCTGCAGTTTCGGGTTTGACTCAGCTGACGGCTCCGGTGAGCCGGCTACAAGTGAAGCCGACGGTTGCGGTGGCGCCGAACTCGGTGGCATGGAGGAGGACGGCGGCGATGGGGAGGTTGAGGATGAGGGTGGTGGTGAGGGCGGCTCCCGAGGGGCTGTCGGAGAAGGTGGCGGAGAGCGTGAAGGAGGCGGAGGAGAAGTGCGCGGATGACCCGGCGAGCGGGGAGTGCGTGGCGGCGTGGGATGAGGTGGAGGAGCTGAGCGCCGCCGCCAGCCACGCTAGGGACCGCCAGAAGGAGCAGTCCGACCCGCTCGATAGCTACTGCAAGGATAATCCCGAGACCGATGAGTGCCGCACTTATGATAATTAATTAATTAATTAATTTTATTTACACCTGTTTTATTTTTAATTTTTAATTTCCTTGTTGTTTTTTTTAATATGTTTTTCTTGAAGAAAATGGAGTGGAAAAAAAAAAAGGATTGGTGGTTTAGTTTTATATATATATATTAAGCCCCTTGGGGGTGAAATACTGTCTCATAACTTTTATTTTTATCTTATAGATATTATGTTATTGCGTCTACCTATATACTTGGATAAAATTCCAATATTCTAAATAATCTTTTTTTTTTAAATGTCCATAGGAGTTATTGTATAAGGTCTTTTTTAGCGGTTGTTTATAGGGGTATTTATCGATTCCTCATCAATATTATCTTATTTATTGATAGCGGAAATCAAACATACAATCTTTATTTTGACATGAATGGTATCTCTATACCTAACCATAGAGTAAACCTAAAGGAGGTTAGGGTTGATCCTTGGTTCACCGAGTTTTACAATTCAGTCTTCGGGTCGGAGCTAGTGCTCCGATCCGGTCCAAAGTATACTTTAAAAGTAAAAGAAAAAAATGAGAAATGTTAACTCCCTTTTCTCCAATGGTAAAAAAAATTGAAAATGAATAAGAAAATTAATTATTTCCAAAAAGTAATTCGGTATAGTTAGGGAACTTAGGGTGTAATCTAATTAAACCTACTTTAGTTGTATTTGACCTAACCCGATCCCACCCAAATATGTTAGGGTTCATCTTAGACCTACGAGATTTTGGATTTAGTTTTTTTGTCCTATTTTGGACAGTTATGTAGCCCTAAACCAAAGGCAAAATCACAAAATAATCACAATCTTGACAAGTGAATCCAACACTTATGTTTACAAACATGTCCTTAATTCACAGTGAAACACATACAATAGCAATTCTAATATGCAGATTGCAATACAGAGATTATTCATCTTCCGTTTTGCTACATGTGAGGTTTTATGGTTGTTTCCACCTTTGGTGTTGTCGATTTTTTTTTGTCTGAAAACAAATTGTTGACACCAGATCTCCGTCTCAGTAGAATGTCTGTTGATGTTGCTGACACAGGAAGCTGGAATCGACAAATTGTTGTAAACGAAAAAAAAATTGCCAATGTCGAAAGTCGGTAAATAAATTTGTATTTGACGAAAAATTGACCGTGCGTGTAATAACCCTCTAATCTTTAAAACCAAATAATGGAAGAAAAGTTGCAGGAGGAGGGGGGAGCGGCAAGTCTTTTTTTTTTCTCATTAAGTTGGCAAGATGGTTGATTTGAGATACTATTTAGCATTCGACCAAAAAAAAAAAGATACTATTTAGCATTAATGAAAGTCTGTTTTAATGGAAAAAAAAAACGATTCTTCAAATTATAGTATGAAATAAATGTTTTAACATTTAAGAAAATGATAATCACAAATTGTTACAATCAAGATGTCATAATATAGACAAGTTAGTATATAGAATTTTTTTTTCAAAATATTCAGCCAAAAATAATTTGTTACCAAAATATTCACACTTTCAAACTATTTACAAAATATTCACAGAGGAATAAGAAAAACGCGGTATGAAACCGTGTTTTATACCCAAAATCCCGAAATTAAAACTTGAAAAAATATCAACTAAAGAAACGCGATTTCAAACCGCGTTTCTTTATCAAGTTAGAAAGAAATGCGGTTTAAAATCGCGTTTCTCCCATTTTTTTATTTTTCTTAATAAAAAATAATAAAAATATATATATTCACGTAAACTGCGGTTTCAATCCGCGTTTTATATTTGAATGATGAAAGTCAATGAAGCTCGGCCTAATTAGTAATTAGAGCCTTACGTTAAGGGAAGCTCGACCTAATTATTAAAATGCGGCCCCGTGCCGCTTTTTACACGTACATTTTTTTTTGTTTTTTTAATCAAGAAAAATAAAAAAGGAAGAAACACGGTTTGAAACCGCATTTCTTTTGAAATTGGGAATGAAATGCGGTTTCAGTCCACATTTCTTTCACTGATTTTTTCCAAGTTTCAATTCCGGGATTTTTGGAATAAAACGCGGTTTCAGGTCGCGTTTTTCTGATTGGTCCGACAAAAATATTTTTGTAAATAGTTTGGAAGTGTGAATATTTCGATAAATATTTATTTTTGGGTGAATATTTTGAAAAAAAATCGTATATACAGGGTAATTAAAGAGAAGATGTATAATATATATATATTATAAATAACGGGGTAAACATAAAATTACGAAATTATTTTAAAAATTATAAAAAATAGATATTTTATATAATTTTTTTATCATTATAAAAAATTACGGTTGAATAGTAAATGATATGTTTTGTCAAAAGGAAGAAGTATGTTGTTAGCTTAATTTTTCATTCATAGAAAGGAAAGAAAATCAAACATTAAATAAGGGAATGATATACTAGTCTTCTTGGAAAAAATGAAAAGTATAAAATATTATTAGGGAATAAATCTGAGAAATAGTAGGTAGTTAGTTTAGTTTGGGCTTGGTATTATTTCAGGTCAAGGCCCACATACGTGTTATGTAACTTGTATAAATAGCTTGCATAACTGTATTCAACAGAGCAGTTTTTTATCCATCTTCAACATTTGCTCCTGAGATACTTCGTATACACATACATAACCGTCTCAAGGTTTCCTTAGGTTTTCATGGTATCAGAGTAGGAGAACTGTTTCTATACTTGAGAATCACAAAGAATACAAAGAACAACATAGATTTATACTAGGAGAGAACCAGAACCAGAACAGAACTCAAAAAATGGAGAGAACGGACGAGAGATTGGCGACGATCGATGTTTCTAGTCCGTATTACCTGCATCCATCAGATCATCCGGGTCTTGTGCTGGTTACACCACCATTCGACGGGCATAGCTTCGGAGAGTGGCGAAGATCCATGAAGATTGCACTGTCGGCGAAAAACAAAGTCGGATTCGTCGATGGATCCATTCCGATTCCTCCTTCCACAGACCCAGAGTACCGAAAGTGGGAACGGTGCAACGATATGGTGATATCTTGGCTCGTTACCAGCATCAGCAGTGAGATTCGGAAGAGTGTTATCTACACGAGCACTGCGGCAGAAATCTGGAAGCAACTGCAGGCGAGATATGGTCAATCAAGCGGAGCTCAGTTGTACGCCGTGCAGCGAGAGTCCAATTCGATTGTCCAGGGCGCTGATTCGATCGCCACCTACTACAATAAGAAGAAATCCTTATGGGATGAATTAGCAAGTCTTCGTGACTTCCCTACCTGCAGTTGCGGAGGAGCACAAAGATTTGTGGAATATGTTGAAGAACAGAAGTTGTTGGAGTTTCTTATGGGGCTCAACGAGAGCTATACAACTGCTAGGGGAACGATCTTGATGATAAAGCCCCTTCCAGACGTCGATTATGCTTATTTTTTGTTATCTCAGGAAGAGAAACAGAGAGAAGTTCATGTTCCAAGCTCAATTGTGTCGGAATCTGCGGCAATGCACGCCAACACTCAGGCTCCTTCGAAAGGAAAACAGGAGAAAAAGCCTATGTACTGCAGTAATTGTAAGAAGTCGAATCATACAATCGATAGATGTTATCACCTCATTGGTTTCCCATCGCACCTGCAACACAAAAACAAGAAGAAAGGTTCTGAAGAGCGTATTGCTGGATCAGTGACCAAAGATACAGGTTCCGAAGTCAGATCTCAGTCCAGAGCAGGTGACAAAATTGCTCAGTTTGCTTGTAGCCACAGATCGTCAAGGAAAGGCAGGTTTTAATGACGATTTCGCCGGTTTCGCAGGTAAATCTACTTCTCCAAAGTTCAGAAGTGTATTGAACAACATAGCCTGGATCATTGACAGTGGTGCAAGTTGCCACATGAGTAGTGATTTTTCTTTGTTTCTCAACAAGGAACGGCTGACATTTCCTCTTCAAATTACTTTGCCAACTGGGGAAGATACCTCTGTGAATGTAGTTGGAGAGATAAGGGTACTTGATGATTTGGTGTTGAAGGACGTATTGTACGTTCCATCATTCAAGTGCAATCTCTTGTCGGTTGGCAAGCTGATTCAAGATAGGCAGTGCAATATCTTATTTACACCTACACGGTGTCTTATGCAGGATCCTTCGATGAAGGTCCCAGTGGAGCTTGGTAGAGCGTATCGTCAGCTATTCCTGCTTGAACCGACACAGAAGAACAACACCAATGGTGACAGGATGATTTTCGATAAATCAAAGCCAGTAGCAGGTTATGCGTGCAGGGCAGATGTATCTATTTGGCATAATAGACTTGGACACTTACCCTTTTACAAACTTCAAACACTTGCACTGTTGCAGTTGAATGACAAAGATAAATCAGATTTAGATGCTTGTGATGTATGTGCCAGGTCTCGGCAACACAAGTTGCCTTTTCCTCGAAGCTCTATCAAGAGCTCGGGTATATTTGAGATGTTGCATCTTGATTTATGGGGGCCCTATAGAGTTCCAACTCATGATGGGTACAGATTCTTCTTGACAGTAGTTGATGACTACTCTAGATCAGTTTGGGTGCACTTGCTGTCGGCAAAGAGTAATGCATTCACTATACTTCGAAGTTTTCTTGAGATGGTGAAAACTCAATTTGGCAAGCGAGTCAAGGTGGTTCGATCCGACAATGCTATGGAATTAGGGAAAAGCAGAGATACTTCCCAATTCCTGGAGAAAGAAGGAATTTTGCATCAGACAAGCTGTGTTGCTACTCCACAACAAAATGGAGTGGTCGAACGCAAGCATCGGCACTTGCTCGAAGTAGCTCGAGCACTACTTTTCACTTCTCAAATTCCTATACGGTACTGGGGTGAATGTGTGTTAACGGCGGGATATCTGATCAATCGATTCCCCACTCCATTACTAAAAAACAAAACACCTTACGAGGTGTTGTTTGGTTATCCACCAGCATATGAGCACCTCAAGAGCTTCGGATGTCTTTGTTTTGCCTCCACCTTACAGCATGGTCGTGACAAGTTCGAAGCTCGTGCTCAGCCATGTGTCTTTTTAGGCTATCCGTTTGGTCAGAAAGCCTACAAGCTGCTGAATTTGGTGAACATGAAAGTGTTGATCTCCAGGGACGTTGTGTTCCATGAAGCTGTATTCCCTTTTCAGCCCCAGCATCGACAACTTCTTTCATCATTCAGATCAGACCGCCCTCAGATTGTATTTCCTGTTCCTAATCTTGATTACACATATCCAACTCCAGATATTCAGCATCCTCATGTTTCTCCTCAATTGCGCCATGAGCCTCCCGTTCGGCGATCAGAAAGGTCTCACAATCCCCCTGCATTTTTGCGAGATTATGTGTGTCACGCTAAGGCTTCCCATGTGTGCAACCATACTTTGACTTCCACTTTATGCTTTCCTACAGCATCTGTGGATCCTCACACCGAGAGAGATGTTGAACCATCTTCATACGCACAAGCATCTAAATCGAAGGCTTGGCAGGATTCCATGAAAGCCGAGTTTCATGCTTTGGATCTCAATCACACATGGAGTGTTGTTCCTCTGCCCAAGGGCAAGCGTGCTATCACTTGCAAATGGGTTTACAAAGTAAAACGCAAGGCTGATGGCTCTGTCGAGCGGTATAAGGCACGTTTAGTAGTCCGTGGATTCACACAACAAGAAGGGGTTGATTATACGGAGACATTCTCGCCGGTGGTAAAGATGACTACTCTTCGAGCTCTCGTTTCAGTTGCCTTGCAGAGGAAATGGGTTGTTTTCCAGCTAGATGTCAATAACGCCTTCTTGCACGGTGATCTTGATGAAGAGGTTTATATGCGCCCTCCACCCGGGCTGAAGGTGGACAGTGCAGAGATGGTTTGTAAGCTACATAAGTCTCTTTACGGCTTGAAACAAGCCTCCCGCCAGTGGTATGCCAAGTTGTCTTGTGCACTTAGATCACGGGGATATCATCAGTCGAAGAATGATTATTCAATTTTTTTCAAGAAATCCAGTGGTTCCACAGTTTTCATTGCCGTATACGTCGATGATATACTCATCACAGGGGATGACCTCACCGAGATACAGGATGTGAAGCATTTCCTTGATCGACAGTTTCGCATCAAGGACTTGGGAGAGCTCAATTTCTTTCTCGGAATTGAGTTCCTTAAGACTGATCGTGGGTTTGTTTTGAGCCAAAGAAAATTTATTGCAGAAGTGTTGGAAGAATTTCCGTGTCGATCTTCGGTTGCTAGCCCCTTGTTGTTGGGAGAAAAACTCTTGGAGGATACAGGCGATCTGCTATCAGACCCCATGCCATACCGACGACTGGTTGGGAAGTTGAACTATATTGTTAATACTAGACCAGATTTGGCGTTTGCTCTGCAGTATTTGAGCCAATTTCTTCATCAACCCCGCCGTCCTCACATGGACGCTGCATACAGAGTCCTTCGTTATTTAAAAGGGACAATTCACAAAGGGTTACTTCTCAGCTCCAGTTCCCCCATGAATCTCCAAGCTTACTGCGATGCTGATTGGGCCAGTTGTCCCCAGACTCGTCGATCGATCAGTGGGTATGTTGTACTGTTGGGATCAAATTTGATTTCATGGAAATCAAAGAAACAGGGCAATGTCTCTCTATCATCGGTTGAGGCTGAATACCGATCTCTCCGGCGCGTATGTGCTGAGCTTGCCTGGCTTAGTCGGCTTCTTGCTGAGTTCGGTATTGAAAACATCACTCCCATCCCGGTTCGTTGTGATAATCAGGCGGCAATTTTCATTGCCAAGAACCCGGTATTCCATGAGCGCACCAAGCATATCGATCTCGATTGTCATTTTGCTCGGGAAAAATTGCTGGAGGGTCTAATTGATCTGTCTTATACTCCATCTTCTCTTCAGCTTAGCTGATTGTCTCACTAAGCCATTACCTGGTGTTCAGCTGCGTGATGTTCTACCCAATCTTGGGTTACATGATACTCCACCTCAAGATTGAAGGGGGTATTAGGGAATAAATCTGAGAAATAGTAGGTAGTTAGTTTAGTTTGGGCTTGGTATTATTTCAGGCCAAGGCCCACGTATGTGCTATGTAACTTGTATAAATAGCTTGCATAATTGTATTCAACAGAGCAGTTTTTTATCCATCTTCAACCTTTGCTCCTGAGATACTTCGTATACACATACATAACCGTCTCAAGGTTTCCTTAGGTTTTCAAATATATCTACTAAAAAGGACATGTTTTAATTAACAAAATGTAGAGTATTTCATAACGATATCTTATTTATTATGAAAGTTATCTGTCATGACTTATTACTCTTGATTCTTACCTAAAATATGACCATAGATCAGGGTTATTTTGGCGATGTTGCATTCGAGTGGACCGTTGGTGTTAGTTCAATGACGTCATATTAGTTTGTTACTCGGTTGAGTTGTGCACACAAGGAAGTTAGTTACAGATCCTCTCCTTTGTATAAATACAGGACCACCACATTGTATTTGAATAATCAATACAAAAGAAACAAATTTGCTCCTACTCTTCCTTCTAGTTGTTACATGGTATATCAGGCTAGAGCTTTTCGTCTCCAATGGCGAAAATCACTCCTGCTACTCTTGATCCATCTGATACACTTTACTTGCATCATTCGGATCATCTGAATATTGTCCTCTCTACTTCTCTTCTAATTGATCAGAATTATGCTTCATGGCGCCGCTCCGTCGAGGTATCTCTGAGTGCCAAAAACAAACTTGGCTTTGTGACTGGAGAGTTGTAGTTTTAGTGTCTTTTTTTTTTCATTTCCCGCTTTCAACTCAATTGATTTTTCATGTGCCTTTTTTTGTTGCTTTATTAGCCTCTCTCTATCATTTTACCTTTTGGTTTTATAACATTGACTAATTCGAGATATATAAGAGTGCTTATAACCTTACCTCTCACATCCCTTTATTAAAGGAAACTGGAATTTTTTGTTGTTATTGTTGTTGTAGTAGCTTTACTTATTATGGTTATTATTTTATTATATGATCATTAAAATTAATTAGAAAGAATAATATTAACACCAAAGTGGCTGTAGTTTAGTGGTTAGAATTCCACGTTGTGGCCGTGGAGACCTGGGCTCGAATCCCAGCAGCCACACTTTTTTGACCTCAGCCTCCCTTCTTTCAACTCATTTTTTGGGCCCAAATTCTTATTACCATCACAGATTAAGCCCAATTGAAAGAAACATCGATTCGCCAGGCCCAGAGTGGAACCGGATTCGGGTCGGTCAACCGCCGGTCCGAAAGTCAGATGACTCAGATCTACCGGAGTTCTCATTTCTGTCTAAACCCCAACGCAGGAGAAAAAAAGGAAAAATAAAATTAATACTCAAAAGGGAAATTTAGCCAGCCATGCCCTGGGAAATCACTTGAACCTGGTGCGTTTCATGTGAATTCCATCTTCAATCTCTCTCCTCTAGATTTTTGTTGCTCTCTTGCGATTTGCGAAGCAGTTTTCCGCAAGGTAACGCTCGCTTTATCTTTTGTTTTTGATGAGATTCAAGCTGAGAAGCTCAATGGCGCAGATGTTTTTGTTTCTTCGCTTTTTTTTATGGCTTTGATTTGTTCCTTCGTCATTTAATGCAATTGTAGCAATGTTTTTGTTTTGCAATCTCTGTTTTACTTTGTTTTATTGGTTTGATTTTGAGATGTTTGTAATCTCTTTGTTTCTTGTGGAGTGTGAATTTGGATTGTTTGTGGAGGAAAGGATTAGAGGCTCTGTTTGATGTAAATTACTGCCACGACGACTACGGACTACTGCGTTTACTGCCTTGTGATGTTCTTAGGTGGCCCTTTCCAATTTAGGTTACTGCCATTTTCATGAGTTTTTGTCTGATTTCAGGGATATTTAGGGCATTAGTCATTACTTTGTAGATTCTATATGGGAGTGCATTTGTTTTTGATTCTCTGGTTCTATTATTATTGTGTCATCTTTACTAGTTATTTTCTGGACACTAGGTTTTGGATAATGAACGGGGAAATTGTTTCTTGTTTGGAAACATTTTAGGAAAGGAATAGAAATTCGGGGATTCGGGGATTTGAATTAATATTAGCGTCGACGACCATATGGACACTCCATCTCTGAAGCCTCGAGGTTTATCTTGACTCGTGATTTGTAACACTAAAATGTGATTGGGTAAAAGGTTTATGGATATTATGAACACACTAGGGATTGAGTAATTAGTTACAGGCTGATGAATATTTTGGAATGCTTCTTACCTTTATATATCTATAACATGTGATTTTTACGTGACAAGAATAGTAATATCTCAAATCACAGGTTGCTAATTGGCTCGTTACTTGTTTAATTTGCAGAAGAGCAATCTCATGAAGGCTTGAAAAATTAGTTACTGTCGCTTCAGGTTTGTAAATGCAGGATGATTCTTCAAAAGTGTGCGTCCATGAGTAAAGTTCCTGTGACTCACACAAAAGCAACACAAATTGTAAATAAAGTTCCTGAGGATGCTCACTTTCAAGGGCAAGAGAATGTCAACAGTTTTGCAGTTCCAACTGATGTTGATCTCGATATCAGGGAAGTTTACTTTCTCATATTGCATTTCCTATCAGCTGGACCATGCCAGAACACATTTAAGCTATTCTGCAATGAACTGTTGGAACATCAACTTCTACCTAGAAGATATCATGCATGGCATTCTAGAAGTGGTATGCGCCATGAAGATAAGAATGATGACGAGAATGATGATGGTGTTTCTTTCCCACTAAGCTATGAAGATTTGGTACAGAGGTATGGTATTTTTCCTTTTAATTAGCAAAATAAGTGTATAGTTGAATGAATTTTAATTAGTTTGCACATCATAGAACATAGGGTTCATGGGCCAAACATGCACTGCTTCACATCTAGAAAAAAAACCTCTAATTTGGGTGTGTGGATTGTGACCTATGTTGTTGAAATGGCAGTGATATGCCTAACTGCATGCATTAATTGACTCCTTTGTAATTAGTTTTGTCCGAGGTATTAGGTTCGGATATATGCCCATTAGGGCATGTTGAATAGCAGTTACCATTCTAGGGTTAATGTTCCTTACAAGTGGATGAAATCAATATGGAGGTGATGGTTTCATGATTGAGTTGCAATGCTATTGCTACTTCTATATGCACAGTAATTCTCGGTTTAGTGTAAATCACGAATGGGTGCTTCGTTAATGTTGCCATCAGGTATTCCCACATTCAAAAAGAGCACTTGGTTAAGCTTCTGAAGCAGCTGTTGTTGACTGCACCATTTGGGCCCATGGGCATGAGCAGCCGTCCAAATGCTGCAGACATTCCTACCTTATTGGGGACTGGTTCCTTTTCACTTCTCAGTTGTATGGTTTCTGATCTTCTTTGACTTACTTCTGACAAGATTGAAAACTAGTATTATTTTATTTTACAAGTTACTTACAATTTGGAGTACTAGTTTAATGTGTCGTGGATTTAGGCTGCCATTATGTTCTATTTGTTTCTGGAATTTTCTTTGGGTTTTCCATCACATGCAACAAGTAACCTAAACTGCAACTTAGAGTTACCTGCAAGTGGATACCATCAGAACTATTTAGTTGCGGAGATATTATTGTCTCATTAGTGTCAAAGCTGTCTCACATCCTTGGTGCGCTTAATATGGCTATGATCTAATCCATAGGTTGGATACCGCTTATGGTATATGTTTGTATAGGTGGGAAATTCTTTGCTTGTTTAAGGAATTTTCTTTCTAGTGACCAGTAATACTGACCTTCCTGGCCATACCCTTCTAAATCCAAGGAAGGATGCTGAAGGATCTCAAGATCATGAATTGCGGGTTGTAGCCTTGGATATACGAGGCTTGTCTTTGCAAAAATTTCCAAAAGCTAAAGATGCCTGAAATCAAGTATATATTTGTCACTAATAGTAGCATGTTTTTACTTTTAACAACTTTCCATTTATAGATGCTCATCATGGCTAGATGCTATATCACATCCCTTAGAATGCAATAATGTATTTCCTAACAACCAATATGAACTAATAAAATACTGAAAGAATAACACCTAATCACATACTCATCCATATTTTTCGGGACAAGATCCTAGTAAGGGTCTAAAGGGGAATCTTTGCCATGGGTTGGTAGTTTCATAACTTTCATTTCACGAAATAAGTATTAGACTGTTTATTGTTGTGAATTTGTATGTTGTCTCGTTATGTGATTGGTTTAGAATTGCCTTCTTCTTGGAACTCTCTTTCGTTTAATTTGCCCTCCCTGTCCCTATACCTGAGGAGCGGTGTTTCAGGTGATAGAAATGGGAAGAAGCAAGTGAAGCGGCTTCCAGCTTACCTCCGATGGCCTCACATGCAGTCTAATCAAGTACATGGACTAAGTTTAAGGGCTATAGGTGGTGGTTTTACTAGACATCATCGTGCTCCATCCATACATGCTGCCTCTCATGCCATTGCCAAGCCATCTACAATGATACAAAAGATGCAAAACACAAAGAAGATGAGGGGGCATAGAAATGCTGTCTATTGTGGTAACTTACTCGTAAACTCAGATATTAAGTAGTCTCTTGGTTTCTTTGATTATTTTAATGAAGCAAATACTTTTATTTTATGCCACTCATTAGTCATTGATAATTATTTGTTCCTCTAAAATTATTTGAAAGATTGTTTAGTGTCAACTTAGATGAAAATGTTGTTTACATAAATGAGCTGTGATACTCCTTTACATGTAGCAATGTTTTTGATGTATTTATTATCGTTGGAAAATATTATTCTTGATGATTTCCCCTTTTTTCTTGCTAATAGAAAAGAGATTAGTCAAGATCCAACCCCAACACTAATATGTATGTTCCTTGTTGTATGAGGGTAATTGGCCATGCATGGTTTCATTTTTTTCTTGCTTTTGTATATGCTTTGTAGCCATCTTCGATCGGTCCGGGAGATATGTGATTACTGGTTCTGACGATCGCCTTGTCAAAATTTGGTCAATGGAAACTGCATTTTGCCTGGCTAGTTGCCGTGGTCATGAAGTGAGTTCATATCATCCATGAGATATCTCATATCTGGAACTATATTTGTTCATGCATGAGTTTGTTTTGTTCCATAGCTGGGTTGACACTGATCTTGTATTTGTACATGTCGAAATTGTTCAAAGGGGGACATCACTGATTTGGCAGTAAGTTCAAACAATGCTTTGGTGGCATCTGCGTCCAATGATTTTGTCATTCGAGTTGTAAGTTTCTTTATTGTTTAGACTGAGATTCCACGACCATCTATGACACACTTCTAACAACATGAATGTTTTTATCTATTGGCAGTGGCGTCTGCCAGATGGAACTCCTATTTCTGTTCTGCAGGGGCATACCGGAGCTGTTACTGCTATTGCCTTTAATCCCAGGACCAGTACTAGCAGTGTATATCAGCTATTATCGTGAGTGTACTTTATTGGGAGTTTTTTGTCTTTCTTGTTGAATGATTTCTTACAAAGTGGAAATATATGTATCCAATTAGCTTTGAGAAACAATCTTTTTACTTGTATTAGTTGTTGATTTAGAATGCTGTTTCAATAACGGTCAGGTCATCAGATGATGGAACTTGTCGGATCTGGGATGCAAGGTACTCACAGCATAAACCGCGAATCTATGGGCCCAGGCCTATTGAAGTTCTAGCAGGTTAGGTTCTGCCATTTATTGTTGTTTGATTTGGTGATCTCTAGAAGCTCATTAACATGCTTTGTGGATTTCTTTACAGGAAGAAGCAATGTTTCTTCTTCAGGTGGTGCACAGCAGAACAATCAAATATTGTGTTGTGCTTTCAATGCAAATGGAACTGTTTTTGTGACTGGCAGCTCTGACACATTAGCTCGGGTACATTCTAATGCCATCATTTTAGAGATAGTCTTGATTTGCTGTCAGTTTAAATTGTAAATGTAGAATTATATGTGAAGGATCCAGTGGTTTTGCTCGACTTTACTGCACTGTAGAAAATTATGGTTGGCATTTGTACTAGTGATATTTTTATAAAGATTTTTTAATTTCTTTTGAAGTTTGCCATTATGATAAGTCTTCATGCCACAATGAT
This sequence comes from Persicaria maculosa, assembly GCA_963922045.1. Lineage (NCBI taxonomy): Eukaryota > Viridiplantae > Streptophyta > Magnoliopsida > Caryophyllales > Polygonaceae > Persicaria > Persicaria maculosa. The sequence continues at coordinate 2,226,170 of OY998264.1, forward strand.
ATCACCATTTGATTTTTTTTTTGGTTTTGATTTTGTATTAAGTTTTGAAGAAATTCCATAAATGCCCTTTTGTGATAAATATGGCACGAACAATCGAACATGATTAAAGTAACCTATGAAGCTACTTCCCGCATGTGTCAACACTTTCTATTAATTACTTCTGTTGATCAGTAAAAGGAAAATGTCTCATTTCCTTAGATTAATATGGGGCTAGATCTGTTTCTTATCATTTATGTAAGTGCATAGCCATGTTAGTTTTTGCAATGAAGATGTGTTACCTAATAGAATTAGATCCAATTTTGGTGGTACTTCTGCAGGTTTGGAGCACTTATAAATCAAACTCTGATGACTCAGAACAACCAAATCATGAGATTGATGTATTATCGGGCCATGAAAATGACGTCAACTATGTCCAATTTAGGTGCATATCGTTTAATCTCCTAAAACTCATAATATATTCTGAGGGTTACACTCATCTTTCTGTTTTTTTTACAGTGGTTGTGCTGTTACACCAAGATCAAGTGCAGCTGATGCTTTAAAGGAGGAAAATGCCTTGAAATTTAGAAATTCATGGTGAGTGGAAACCTTCTATTTATTATTTCCCTGATTCTAGGCTTCTTCCAGTCATATTTCATCCTTTTTTTTCATACAATTTAGAAGAAAAAAATTGTTTGCAGGTTGAGTCATGACAATATAGTAACATGCTCTCGTGATGGTAGTGCAATTATCTGGATTCCAAGATCACGTAAATCACATGTAAGTTCTCTTTTATATGATTTCATAGAAATTTTCTGCTTGGTGATATGAAGCTCTTAAAGTTCCAATTTATGTACAAATGTCTCCAATGCAATGGAAGTTGATTGTCAAAATAGTGTAACTGATTAAACCTTCCTTTTGTGGTAAATGAGAAGAATCTTGTTGGAGTGGAATGCGTTTTTGTATTTGTCTTCTTATCACTTCTGCACTCTTTCACATTCTGATTTATAAATTCATCCTTTTCAGGGAAAAGTTGGGCGTTGGATGAAAGCTTATCATCTCAAGGTGCCACCTCCACCATTGCCACCTCAACCTCCTCGAGGAGGACCACGCCAAAGAATCCTTCCAACTCCTCGTGGTGTGAATATGATTGTGTGGAGTCTTGATAATCGCTTTGTGCTTGCTGCCATCATGGGTAACTCCCATGCCCATCTAGCATGTTATGAAATATTTCCATTACATTGCAGCTATTATGCTATGGATTCATATTCCATATGGCTAATACATATATGCTTGCATAGAATATTTAACCACGAGTACTTTGATGCCGAAAGTTGCATAGGCATTGCTGGAAAAACTTTTTGTATGACGACTATGATTGTTTTTGTGTTTTCTCACTCATGATATTTTGCAGATTGTAGGATCTGTGTTTGGAACGCTGCAGATGGCAGCTTAGTTCATTCTTTAACTGGCCATACTGAATCTGTAAGTAGTCTGTGATCATTCCTGATAAATATTGAACAGTTTGAAAACTGCAAAATAAAGCATGCATTGGTTTATTCATTGTATTGATATTTGAGGCACACTTGTAGTTGTAACCAATTCCTTTGATGCTGTGATCTGAACAATTAAATATGACTATTTCATTGCAAATGAGAAGTTTTTCCTTCCCAGTTAGACAGGATACTAAGTGGTTCATTCAATATGGCTATATGTTTGTAATGAAACCAGATAGTCAATTCTCAGTAACATAGCTGATGCTCCTTACAGATTATTAACTCTAGGGGAATGATTGAGAGTTCTTATTTGCTGTGCCATTTTTCTTGTGAAGTTCTGATACTATAGGTGGGTATGTCTTCTTTTGCAGACTTATGTATTGGATGTCCATCCATTTAACCCTCGAATAGCTATGAGTGCTGGCTATGATGGAAAGACCATTATCTGGGACGTGAGTTGTTTTAAAATGCTTGTTTATTACTGTTTTTTTTTATTTTATCATTACAAAGTCCTTTCTGCCGTGGCAGGATAAATATTCATGTGATTAATCTTATGTGGTAATGTTTCCTCAGATATGGGAGGGTACACCAATTAGGGTCTTTGAAATTGGGCACTACAAATTGGTTGATGGAAAGTTTTCCCAGTAAGTAAAACTCTTCGTTCCATTTCTAGAATGTTCTGACATTGTATTCCTTGGTAAGATTGAAGTACATGTTTCTTTCCATTTCGGAACGAATAACTTTTTCCTTCAGTTTGCCCTGATTTTTTTCCTGGATGGAGGTAAAGCCGATGCATTCCCATTTTGTGATGCAGGGATGGCACATCAATTGTGCTTTCAGACGAAGTTGGCCAGATATATTTGTTAAGCACCGGTGAAGGTGAATCACAAAAGGATGCCAAATACGATCAGGTATTATGATGTTCATCCACTTCTTTGTAACTTCTCTCTATTACTTTTTATCACAGGTGTATAATGATGATGATTGGATTTTCTTGTAGTTCTTCCTCGGGGATTATCGCCCTCTTGTTCGGGATGCTGTCGGAAATGTTCTTGATCAGGTCAGTGGATTTTATTTGTTTTTATCCTGTGTATTAACCTTTTCATTAGCCCTCCGAAATAACGTGCTTTGGGACAATGGCTGTCTGCAAGTTATGCCCCCTGGTGTCCATAACAACAGTGGCAACTAGTTTTTGCTCCAGTGCCTGCACTATGTCCTTCATTTATCCTTGATCTCCCCCTTTTTTTTGTGAGATGCAGGAGACACAGCTTGCTCCACATCGAAGGAATTTTCAGGATCTCCTCTGTGATTCAAGTAAGTCTAGAACACGTCAACTTTCTAAACACTTGACTGGATCAGACATTTAAGTTTGAATTTTCTTAAACTAATATTATTTGGTATATACTCTATTATTTTACAGGCATGATACCATATTCTGAACCTTACCAAAGCATGTACCAGCGACGTCGTTTAGGTGCGCTGGGTATGGAGTGGCGCCCATCATCCATCAGTTTTTCTACTGGTCCAGATTTCAGCTTAGGTGAAGATTTCCAAATGATGCCCATCCTGGAACCGGATGCAATATTTGAGATGCCTGAGTTTTTAGATATCCCTTTCTTTGAGCCTGAAAATGAAGTTGGAAGTGATAATGCGGACTCGGAGTATAATGCTTCTGAGGATTATGCCAGTGAACGAGAGAAAGAAAGCTTAACTGCCAGCTCCTACAGTGACACTGATTCTGATGTTCAAATCATTGAAGCTGAACACAAACAAAATGATAGCCGTCGCAGATCCAAGAGGAAAAAGGTAAGCATAGAGGTATTCTGTATGTACCAGAGTAGTTAGGTCCTTTCTCAAGGGTGCTCATCATAAACATGCTGTCTTCCTGCCATCTCAAACTGTTGCTCTTCTTTTTGATACATGTGCATTAGTAAATTTCTAGGGGTTTTCTTGGCAGGTTGAGTACTCTGCTTCTGGGAGGCGTTTGAAGAGAAAGAACTTGGAAGGCTGTAGCAGTAAGAAAGTGAAAATTGCTCATAAAAGTTCAAAAAAGAAGTCTCATAAAGCAAGTGCATCAAGACCCATGCGGTTTGCTGCTCGAAATGCTATGAGTGTCCTTTCTCAAATGTCTGAAACAGATTCAGATGGAGAGGACATGGTTGGCTTTGAGAGTGATTCTTCAGAGAGTCGGTCGCTTGAAGAGTCTAACTCCCAAACAGTAGAGCCTGTTGAAGATATGGAATCTATGGAAAATGGTGGAAGCAAGAGGAGATTCCTACTCAAGTTCTCCATCAGTGACTCTAAGAAGTCTCTAATTTCAGGGGTCTCATCACAAACATGTGATGATTTAAACAAGGCCGGCCCATCTATGTTTACAAGTGCTGAAGTGGACAAATCTGTTCCAGCCGACAACAATCCCAGATCATCTTCTGTCAATACAACTGACCAGGGACCGAATAAAAATATAAACAGAATCAAATTCAAAATTAAAGGACTTCCAGACCAGGTTGTTGGTCGTTCTGATACTTCAGTTAAAATTGAAGAGAAGAATAAGACAGGAGAGGAAAAGGTGGTCTCACCAGAAAATTTGGCATCAGGAAGTATGCAGGGACATAAGCTAGTTGAGTCTGATTCCTATCATGAAGTTCGTGATGGAAATACGAGTCCTGTAAATGGCAATGCTGGATCAGAAATTGCTCCCAGGACAGAAAATGCTAGGCCCTCAACAACCAAGTTAAAGATCAAGTATGGAAAAATGGCTGAAAAGAGAGCTCATCCATTGAGTTCAGTTACTGCTTTAGAAGATCTTGTGGACCATGGTAGATGGTCATCAGCAAAAGGCAGGCGAACAAGTCACCGCGGTTATATGGAAGAAGACACTTCCAATACATGTAATTTTAGTGAGTTTACAGATGATGATTTGCCCGAGGCTGAAACTGATGCAGTACGTAGATCAAGATCTACCGAAATGAAGCCATCCTCAAGGGAGCCACATATGGTTAAAAATAAATTGAAGCTGAAAAAGACCGATTTGTCTGATGGGTCCTCAAGTCCTCCCAACCGTTTGATGTCAAATTCAAAAACATCTTTGAATTTGAGGTCTAGTTCCTCGTTTATCAGCCAGCCAAGTTCTGATGGCGGAAAGATCTCATGGCTAATGATGTACGAGCAGGAGCCTGGCTATCGCTACATCCCTCAGCGTGCAGATTTAGTAGTCTACATGAGACAGGTAAAAGCAAATCATAAGATATAATTTTAAATGCTTCTTTTCTATTATGATCCTACTAACTGAGTATTTTGGGTTATAGGGTCATCAAGAGTACATAGACAAATATGAACCGCGTGAGAGGGGCCCATGGCAGTCAATGAAGGGAAAGATAAATGCAGTTGAAACCTGTGTCGTTGAAGGCCTCAATTACTCAACAGTTCCATCTGGAGAAAGCTGTTGTAAGATCACCCTCAAGTTCATCGACCCTTCTTCTGATGCGTGTGGTAAAACATTTAGGCTGACTCTTCCAGATCTAGTTGATCTTCCGGATTTCCTCGTTGAGAAAACCTGGTACGATGCTGCTCTTAGTAGAAATTGGTCCCCAAGGGACAAGTGCTTGGTGTGGTGGAGGGATGAAAGCGAACAAGGTGGTAGCTGGTGGGATGGAGAGATCACTTATTCTAAACCCAAGTCCGACGACTTCCCTGACAGTCCATGGGAGAGGTATTGTGTAGAGTACAAGGGCGAGTCCAATAGTATCGAGTTCCATAGTCCTTGGGAACTACATGACGTTGACTATAGATGGGATCACCCTCATCTTGATTTTAAGATCCGAGATGAACTGCTGTTTAGCTTCGCTAAACTGGAGAAGCCCGGGACCAGGAGCCAGGTTCTCATTTACACTTATTCTTTCCTAGTTTTCCCCATAGGTATACGAAAAATTACTGAGCACGTCTAATTGGTTTCTTGCGGCATCACAGGATCCTTATGGAATCCAGAAACTAAATGAAGTTTCTATCAAGTCAGACTTCATCAACATGTAAAACTCCCATTTGATCTTTCCTTTCAGATTCGAGATATTGCTGTCCTAGTTTTGGCTTTTAACCGAGTATTCATTATACATGCAGGTTTCCGGTTCCTATGTCTCCTCAAGTGATCCAGGCGAGGTTGGAGCGCAACTACTACCGTAGCCTGGAGGCTGTGAAACACGACATTGAGGTGATGACCGCCAATGCTCACTCGTATTTTGCGAGGAGGCAAGAGTTATTGTCCAAGATGAAGCGTTTATCCGAGTATTTCAAGAAAAAATTGACAGCGCTTATGGAGGATTGATGGTCGGGTTTGCGATCTATCGGGATCGCATTCTCTGGCAGGAGTAGGATCACAGAGCAAACCACAACATTTTTTCCTCAGAGTAGAATGACCAAATTTGCCATTGTGGCTGTAACATGCTTAGATTCATCCTCACTGTGATCATTCTAAAAAAGAAGACCACACTTTGATTTGTTATCTGATTTCATAGGGTGGCTCTAACTACACCCGGACTGTAAACCCGGACGTTAAATTAGGATCCGGGTCCGGGTGCGGGTTGTTAGTTGTTACCCCTATGATCCGGCTGGCTAAATGTGTGTTACGGGTTCGGGTAGTCGGGTCGAAGTAAGCCCCGCCTATTTTGTTGAGCTATACTTGTACAATTACAAGTCTTTCTGCTAATTTTTTTTTTTTTTGGAAGCAAGATAAAAATTAGGAATTCCGCCGTCGATCGGGCTTCTTTCCTAGAGCGTCCTTCCGGACGAGAACACGGAGTTCTGGATCATTCCTGATGCTATCATCGGCAGAGATGCAGTAAGCCAGACGTGCAATCCTGTCGGCCACCGCATTTGATTCCCTGAAAATATGACGAATAGCAACATTAGGCAAAGAACTAATGGCGATAGAAATATCGGCAATTAGTAGCTCGATATTCCAAGGGCACGCCCAGTCACCCAACAAAGCATTTATGACGACTAAACAGTCCCCTTCGATCAGAAGATTTTGGATGTTAAGTTCAGTAGCCTTCTGTATGCCTGTTCGTAGCCCCATGGCCTCGGCAAAAACTGCAGAGCTATTATCACATTTGCCGGAGCCCAGCGAGATAACAGCACCATGGTGGTCCCTAATAACGTAACCCTAGGTACCGATATTATTGTTACAGAACGAACCGTCAAAGTTTAATTTAAAAAAATTCGTTGGTGGTTTTTCCCAAAGTCCCAATCTCGTTGAAGTTATAGTATGTTTTAAATTTGTACCGTTAGTACTGTCATATTTATTATGTTTGGAATTGTTTCCTAGCACATTATCGTCATCGAAGCGATTTTTCCAAGTTGTTTTTGTTGACGAGCAGAACAAGGCAATTGTATTAATGGTAGGATTCTGAATGTCGTGAAAAACTATTTGGTTTCGAAAATACCACAATCCCCACCACATGTAGGCCAAGTCGCAGATTTTTTTGCCTCCCACTAGAGAGTATATGTTGTTTAGGATGATATTTGGTTTAGATCTATTGTCAAGTCCGTCAAGAATCGTAGGGAATGGTATATTAGTCCGTAGGCTATCCAGTAGGTTTCTGGTGAAAGGACATTCAAGAAGAAGGTGAATAGTATTTTCTGTAGTGTTACCGCAAAAGTAACAACCTGTAGGAATGTGTATGTTTGACCGTTGTAACCGATCTGAAGTTGGTAGTCCGTCGCGAGAAATTTTCCATAAGAAATGTTTTATCTTGTGTGGCAAGTCTAGTTTCCAAAGCCAAGTACAGTTATAGTTTGAATCTCCGTCATGTAGATGAATTATGTTCGTAGCTGATCTTGTCGAAAACCAACCGTTACGACTAGGACCCCAATAAATTCTGTCATGAAAATTATGAGTGGGTAATTTGATATCAGTAATTTTCTTTATTACCGATGGAGGCAGCAGATTGTGTAATTCAAAATTTAATTTGCCGAAATCCCAAGTTTTGTCATTAGTAATGAATCTGTCAACGGTCCACGTTGCGCAAGATTCATCCAAAACCGAAGAAGTCATGGAAGAAAGAGGAGTATCGGAGACCCAGTTATCACTCCAAAATTTAACAGCTTGACCGTCCCCAATAACCCATCTAAGACCCGGTTTGAACAAGTGTCTAATAGACATGAGCTTCGACCATTGCCAAGAAGTATTACCTTTTTTGACGTAGTCCAAAAGAGGTGCTTGTTTAAGATATTTTGCAGAGATGACTCTAACCCATATGTTGAGGGGTTCAGCGATGATTTTCCATAGCAATTTCATTTGTAATGCAATATTCATTGTTTCAGCTCTGTAGAGCCCAAGGCCCCCTTCTAAGGTATCTGAACAAATCTTGTCCCAACTAATAAGCGGAGTATGGTTGGCATTCTTATTCCAAAAAAATTGTCTATAAACTTTATTGAGTTCATGGAGAATTGATGTGGGTAGCATGAAAGCTTGCATAATGAATAGGGGTTGAGCACTTAAGTTGGATTTGATGAGCACTCTTCTGCCCTCGGCAGAAAGAGAAGAAGCTTTCCATTTAGTCAATTGTTGTTTTGCTTTAAGTACAATATCTGTGAACGTTTCACGATTAACTCTGCCGTTAATGATCGGACAACCGAGATATTTTTCTAAATTATTTGTCAAAGGAATACCTAGTGTTGTTGAGATAGTTTGGATAGCTGTATTTGACGTCCTTGCTGATACTTGGAAACTTGATTTTTGCAGGTTTACCTTTTGTCCCGAAATGAGACAGAAACGATGAATTGTTTTTGATAAGGAAAGACAGGCAATTTGGTTAGCCTTACCAAATAGAAGAATGTCATCTGCAAATGCCAGAAAGGGGACTTTGATTCCCCCTCGAGACATAGAGTATCCGAGATGTTTTGAGTTAGAAGCCTCTTTCTGAAGTGTTCTAGCTAGAACCTCCGCCGTTAGTATAAAGAGAAAAGGTGATAGAGGATCCCCCTGTCTGAGACCCCTACTCGGTAAGAAAGGATTTGATGGTTCGTCATTGATTAAAATGGAGTAAGAAACTGTTTGTACACATTCAGAGATCCACGCAATGAATTTTTCATCAAAACCTAATTTGTGTAAAATTGCAAAGAGAAAGGGCCATTCGACCCTATCGTAAGCCTTTTCCATATCCAATTTAACGGCCATATAGCCACATTTTGCTTTACTGATTCCGTATGAATGAAAGATTTCATGAGCTATTAAAATATTATCCTGAATGGATCTTCCTTTTGTGAAAGCACTTTGTAAAGGATGGATAAGTTTATCAAAAACTTTGGTTAATCGGTTAGTTAAAATTTTGGAGATGATTTTATATAGTGTGGAGCATAAACTGATTGGTCTGTAGTGGTTGACAGTGTCAGGATTATCCTTTTTTTGAACTAAAGTAATGAACGTGTGATTAATTTGACGAAGCATTTTGCCCGACAGGAAGAATGACTTCACAGCTTTGATTACAGACGGTCCCACAATGTCCCAGTAGGAATGAAAGAAACCCGCAGGGAAACCGTCAGGTCCCGGAGTTTTGTCTGCTTTAATAGAGAAGACAGCCATTTTGATTTCCGCATTAGTCACTGGGGCAGTCAGAGCTATGTTGTCCATATCAGAGATTTCATTCCCAATTACAGTAAGATCATTTGTAAAGCACATATTGTGGTTATAGTTCGTTTTAAAACGTTTGGTAAAAGTTGAAACAAACTCATCACGAATTAAATTGTTATCTGTTATATGAGCTCCGGACTCGGATTTAATATATTTGATTAATTTTTTTCCTCTTCTAGTCGTGGCTATACGGTGGAAATAAGCTGAGTTGGAATCATTTAGTTTTGTATGCCTTAGTTTTGCTCGTTGGCTCCAGTATCTACGTTGAAAATCTAGCATTCTCTCTCTTTTGTTAAGGAGTCTTCTGTGATGCTCAAAATCATTGGTATTGTAATTGGTGAGTAAAAGTTGCTGTAGACGGAGGATATTTTCATCCGTTTGGAAGATCTGTTTGTGGATATTCTGAAACATTTTTTTGTGCCATTTTTTCGCTAGTTTTTTCAGTGTCGAAATTTTGGTAACTAGTTTGTACATATTAGAACCAATGGGATTGTTACGCCATGCTTGTTTAACAACATTTTTGAATTCAGGTTTGGTTATCCAAGCTAATTCAAACCAGAAGGGTCTTTTGTGCAGATGGTCCTGTTGTCGCAAATCCAATGAGATCGGAGAATGATCTGAGTTTGTGAAGGGGTGAATTCGTAATCGAATTCCATCGTAAGATGAGATTATCTCGTTCTGGGCTAGTAGACGATCTAGTTTAGCATAAGTATTATCCGGAGTACCCGTTTTTTTCCTTTGCCAAGTATAGTTACCTCCATGAGTTGGAGTATCGTGTAGAAGTAGATCATTCTTCAGTTCTTGTAAACGGACGAAACGACGAGCATTAGGAAGGCAACCACCTAGTTTGTCTTCCGGAGCTGCAATTTCGTTTAGGTCACCTAAGATACAGAATGGTAATAAAAGATTGGAAGCATAGTTTTTAACAGAATCCCAGAATTGATCTTTTGAGTTGTAATCTGGAGGAGCATATGTTATTAAGAAGGCAAATGTCTTATTTAATTTGAAGTCTGAGTAGTCGATGTGAATTATTCTAGGTTGTACCGAAACGAGTTTAATTTCTCCCTCCGAAGGAGGCAGATCCTTCCAAAGAAGACATATTCCTCCCGAATAGCCAATCGCCGGATCGAAGGCCATATTGTGGAAACCGCATTTTTTCCATGCATTGTCCGGAGGAGGAGTGCCAGATTTTGTTTCAAGTAGGGCTAGCGCATTAATTTGGTTATTTTTGCAGAAAATTTCTGTACTCGTCCAGAAGTTTCGTTTCTTAAGTCCGCGACAATTCCAGGAGCAGATATTCATGGATACTTTGGTTTAATTGGTGATGGTATGAAAAATTTCGTCAATAGGTTTGGGGGTAAACTTTTAGTATTAGAAATGCAGTTAGTATAGGTATTCCTGTTATGAATGCGCCTGGAGAGGTTGATGTTGGTATTTCGATGTGGAATATAATATGTTGGAGCTGTAGGCACACCCGTTTTATTCCATGTGACAAAAGTAACCTGGGATATACAGTAAGTGGAGGTCTTATAGTCGGAACGTATGTCTGTTATGTATTTTTTACGATAATAAGCCGTCAAAATGAATATAACGGTAGAGGGAGTATTACTTTGTTTTTGTATTTCATTTTTAGTAATAGATTGTGAATAGATACTCGATGTTTGCCGATGCGAGATTGTATTAATAAAGGTAATTTCGTCCATAAGATTGAAAAATGAGAAAATACTCCAAAACGACAGATTAAGTCTGTTAAAGAGTACATGACCGTTGTGTACCGAATAGTTTAATTCTGGTCGGCCATGGTTTGGGTTATGCATAATTTTTTCATCCCCAGGGATAGTGTATGCAAAGAAATGAAGTAAGGACCAATTTGTTTGCCTAGTATGACAAATGATAATTGTAAGAAATTTGAGCGTTTGTTTGTGTAAGTACGATCGATGGTAGTTTGATAAATGAGTAGTGTGAATAGTATATTTTGGTTGAAGAATAAATGTACAGTTCAATGTACAGTTCATATTGCTGTCCCTGTAGTAATAGAATGTTTGTACAAAACAGCTAGAATTTATAGTGTCTATAATAGTAATGTCAGTTATGAATTGAAACATTCGGATAATGGTTTTTGTTTGACTGTTAAGTGTACAACCATGATGAGAAACTGCCTTGTGAGGCTTATTTTCCACGTTTTTGTATACTAGTGATGACTTAGTATTGTAGTAGTGTCTGCGCAAATGGCTTCTGTTAGGATACCCGTTGAAGAACCACAAGTAGGAATAGGTGTTGGTTGTAGCAGCAGACCTGCACAAGTCACAAAAAAGGCAGCAGCAAAGAGGGAGAATAGGGATATAGTTTGGCAAAGAAAGATCAGTGTTAATCATAATCAAAGTGCAGATAATGTTTAACAGGTTAGATAAATTAGGATAAAGAAGAATGTTCATAAAAACAGCATAGTTAGTAAATTCAGTATAGCAGCAGCAGAAATTATAGTTAATGAATAAAAGGATAGGATAGGTAGTAAGCAATTTAGTTAAAAGGAAGTAGTTAAGTTCCATGGGAGGAAGAAGATTGACAAAAGTAAAATCAGTAGGTAATAAGATATAATGAAGATGATAATAGGTGAAATATATTAAGTATAAACTGGAATGAATACAAAAGAAGCAATGCTTAGGAAGCAAAATGTAAACACAACCACCATTCGGCCACTTATCGACACACAAAGGTAAAGTAGCTAGCACCGGAGCATAGCAACTATAATTTCTACCTCTAGATAAGGTACACAGACCAAGCATGGACCAAGTGAAATCGAAAGAAGAAAAAGTGCAGCTGATAAAAGGAATCACAAAAGGGCAGCAAACACAAAGTGAGCCATCAAAAACCAAAAGAGAATGATGTTGTGTAGTCATAAAAAACTAGGCTTTGCGCTTCTTCAGGTGGGATGAGGCGGAGTCATCACCTGGTTCGTTTCCACTGTACGCCTGCAGGTTAGTTGCACCACTTTGGGACCTTAGCTGAAGACGGGCAAGCCGACGAGAGACCGACTTGGAAGTCGAAGTAGACCTAGAGGACTGCAGAGAGTCCTCAGACTCCGTCCCAGTCGGTGGACCATGCATCTGCTCAGGCAGTTGATTGCCGAGGGCACAGCCCACATCCATTCTAACAGCAGGCCCCGATGGAGGTGCCATCAAGCCCTGGGCAGCAGCAGTGGTATCGGCAGCAGGTGGATTCTTCCCCGTCCACCCCAAAGACTCATCATCAGAAGCTGGAAGGCTCGGGAGCTCCTCCTCAGGTTTGGAAGAAATAATGACAGTAGGAAGCTTGATAGGTCCAACAGGAGAAGAAGAGCCAGAAGGTTTAATGAATTGAACAATCACCGAATCAAGGCCAGTCATATAAGGTTTATGGCTCTTTTTGGAGTGAGCTGTCTCAACCGTAGAGCCTTTTGGGCCAACCTTGTGCCATTCAGCCTCATCGGAGGAGTCCGAGCCTTCTTGGGGTGGCAAGATGTTAATCCTGGTGACACTGATCTTAGGGACAATGGATGTGCAATCATCAAAGCCATGGGAAAAGCTCCCACAGCAGCCACAACCCTTTGGAAAGTCTTCGTACCAAAGACGAAGACTAAGAGGCTGAACGAATTTGTCAGGCACTATAATGCCCCCAACTAACCTGTCAAGATTAACATTCGCCGCAAAACGAGTGAAAGCAACTCTAATTTTCTGGTGGGACAGTTTATCAAGTTTAATAAAAGTACCAACTTTGAAACGCTCAAGAATATCGATAAGTGCTTCCCTACAAATGAACTCAACAGGAAGATTCGGAATACGAATCCAAATGTCGACATGAGTGACATTAGTTGTCATGGGACTGAAGGAGGGGAACCATTTGAGAAGAACCAGGATGAAACCGAAAATATGATAGGGACGTCCCTCCCAAACCCGCTCTAAATCGGCGATAGTATTGAATCTAACCTCAAACCACCCATTAGTGCGATCAGCAATAACAGAAGTTCGGGCACAAAACCTCCACTCACTTCGAAGCTTAAGCTGGAGGCTTTCAAAATCAGAGGATCCTCCAAAAAGAGTACCCAACAAAATGTGTTTATTAGCAACAAGAGATTTCTCACGAATCTCAGCCAGTTTAGCAAAATAGGCCTGAAGATCACCAGGATCCGGGTCCGACTGATGTGGAGAGAGGAAGTCCTCACTCACACATTTAGTCTTCCCCTTAGCTGCAGCAGAGAGACGGGAGGGAGGAGCCGCCCCGATCGTAGCCTCAGAGGGACATTCCATGGAGGAATCAGTAGGAGGATTATTAATTTCGGGCACAGGAGTAGGGCTTTTAGGAACATCTTGAGTATCTTGAAGAGCATCAAGAAAAGATTTTGATGGCTCCATGGGGGAATACGAAGAGAAGACAGTAGGAGAAGAGATATCAGATAATCGAGGAGGGAGATTGTATATTCTGTAGTAGGAGCGATGTGCTCTTAGACATCCGGTTAGGATGCTTAAATAGAGGTTGAGCTTGTGAGCATACAATCCATGGGTTTGTGATAGGAAGGAGAGAGAGTTACTTACAGTGCGTGGAATCGAGGTGCAGAGCGGAAAGTGAAGCGGCTGAAGGGACATCCGAGAGGGAGAGCAAGCACGCCGAAGCGGGAGGTGACTCGAGCCGTCCGGCCACCACAGGCTCCCCTCATATCTCATTAATGCCCGGTGAAAGGTCGAGCCGAAAGTGCAAGTGGTGCCAAGGGTGACCAACCATGTCCAATCGGGGACGTCATCCACTCGATTGCATCCCGTGTTAGGGTTTTCTCCAGGAGGAGAGGTTTGGTGAAATTGACGATGGCCACTATGGGGAACCACAAGCAGGTCGGCTGAAAGACCCTGGGCGGGAGGAGTTGATGGGAGGGGAGCCTGTAACTGGGTTGATTTGGCGAGAGCGGGGAGCACGAAATCGCCATGGCGGCGCTTGCAAGATGTTAGGGTTGAAGAAAGGGGCTCGCGTGGAAGCGCGTTCATTTTGTGTTAGAGATATTCTTATTCTTTCTTGCTTTAGTATTTTGCCAAGTCTTTCTGCTAATGATATGACCCAAGTCAAACCTTAGCCTACAGAGGTTCAGTTTGATGCGTTGACATGAAAATATGACGATTTAATATTTGATCTAAAATATAATTTATTCTAGTAATTTAAGATTTTTCATTGATTAATTCATTATTTCAAGTTACTTTTTATTTATTACCCGTTGATTTTTTCCCCATAAAAATGTTGCAAACCTTTTTTCCTTGGATTGGATGGAATAATATAGAAAATAAATTGAATAAAAATATGGATGTATATAGACTGTAGAGTAATCAATAATAAAATCTTATCATCAAAATCTATATATTAATTAAAACCAAAGCATCTATGCCACGTGTCGTCCCCTCACGCAAAGTTATTTTTGTAAGGTATTATTTACACAATATCATTTAATTATGGTAATTAAACTATCTAATATTATTTACACATTATTAACATAATATCATCTCATAATATATTTTTAACCAATGGGATTAATTCAAAACTTTTTTTTAGTAAAGGTAATATTAACTATATGAACTATATAGTATTATTTCATTATATATTAATTATGATATATATTATAGTAATTAAAATATCTAATATTTTTTTTGAATGCAATCTAATGCCTACTATTAATCTATATGTAAATCTTTATATCTATACCTATATCTATATATTTATTCTTAAAACATAAGAGTTTTATCCTATGTTATCCTTGCCGTGTTTTTAATTAGCTATTTAAACCAATCAAATATTTTTTCCTTTAATTATTTCTTCTTCTTTCATTTATCTCTTTAAATTAATTTTTTTCTTTTATTTTTAACACATTTACTAACTATCCATATATATTCTTAATACCAAATTTACAATGATATTTTTTTTAAAGTTACAATATTTTTATTATTTTTCTAACCAATAAGAGTGATTTAAAATTTCTATAAATTTTTATATATGCTAATTTAAATGAGTTTTTTTTAAAAAAAAAAATATATAAAATTATTTCCGTGATACTTTTATGGTAATTATTTTTATGATTTTTATCCTAACTTTTATTAATATTTTATAATATTAATTTTTTTTTATATTTTTTACAAAATCGCGCCATGGCGCGGGTACTGTACTAGTTTTTATATTAATTCTCAATCAATCTCATATTTTATGTAGTTATAAAATCTCTTACTCCATTTTTAGCACAGTTAATATTGTTTTATTTTAAGTAATTTTGCATGATATTTTTATATTTTAAGTTAATTTGTGATTGGTTGAAAATTTATTTTATATAATAATTTTTTAGATTATAATCTCAAAGTGAAATTATAATCTAAAAAAATACTATTATAGAAAATGAATTTGTTAGGTTTTTATTTATATATGGCGCCCAAGCAAATCTACCGGCCTTTTGGTTCTCATTTTGTGTGGGAGCTCTGAACAATCAAAAACCCTAAAACACTCCTTTCAAGCTCCAAGCTTCCAGCCGTCACCCGCTCCAATCTCTCCAAGCTATCAACAATGGCGGGTGGGAAGATCAGGAAGGAGAAGCCGAAAGCGTCGGCGAATCACTTCCAAGGCGGGATCCCCTTCTTCAAGTCCAGAGGCCAGCACATCCTCAAGAATCCCATGGTTGTCGAAGCCATCGTCAACAAGGCCAGCATCCAGCCCACCGATGTCATCCTCGAGATCGGTCCTGGTACCGGTAATCTCACCAAGAAGCTCCTCGAAACCGGCAAGTCCGTTGTAGCCGTTGAAGTTGATCCCCGTATGGTTCTCGAGCTTCAGCGCCGCTTTCAGGGCACTCCTTTCAGTAACAACCTCAAGGTGCTTCCTTTTTCCCTAATTGGCTGTTTGCTTTCTACCTCTTGATCGATTTTGGCCTTTCGGTGGTTGAATTTGTGTGTAGCATTGTTATTGATGTTAAATTGGAATTGGTATCTGTATCGATTTGGAAGTTCGCTGTTGGAATCTGTTTTCATTTTTCTATGCCTATAGAAGTTAGGGCTTCCGAATTAATACAGCCTTTTCATGGATTCACACAGGTTTCAATCTAACACGATGATGAGTTTAGTGTGAAATTGACTCCCCCTGTAAGATTGATTTGGCTATTGAGTATTGCTGACAAGTTCTATATTTTTGGTGATTCGTAGATTATTCAAGGTGATGTCCTCAAGTGTGATCTCCCGTATTTTGACATATGTGTGGCGAACATCCCGTATCAAATCTCTTCTCCTCTGGTTACCAAGCTACTAGAACATAAGGATGTCCACAAAGCTGGTTTTAGATGTGCAATCATCATGTTCCAGAAGGAATTTGCGACGAGGCTTGTGGCTCAACCAGGAGATCATGACTACTGCCGTCTCTCTGTGAACACGCAGCTCAAGGCCCGTGTGAACCATCTCCTTAAAGTGGGAAAGAACAATTTCAGGCCTCCGCCTAAGGTTGACTCCTCGGTTGTCCGAATTGAGCCTAGGGATCCACTCCCTATTCCAAAAGAGAAACTGCCAGAGTGGGATGGACTTCTTCGAGTGTGTTTCAGTAGAAAAAACAAAACGCTAGGATCCATTTTCAGGCAGAAAAACCAGCTCGCTTTGCTCGAGAAGAACTACAACACCTTGAAATCTTTGGGCGTGTCTTCCTCGGGAAATATAGAGATAGATGATGAAATGAATGGTAGTGATCATGATGATGATGAAGACATGGATGTGGAAGATGCTGACATGGATGAGGAGGGGAGTGATTCTGATTTTAAGAACAAGGTGCTGAGTGTGCTGAAGAAGTATGACTACGATGACAAGAGATCATCGAAGCTCACCCAAAATGAATTTATACACCTCCTCTCTGTTTTCAACGAAGCCGGTATACACTTCAAATAATCTCTGGTACAACTTCTTTCCTGTTCCTCTTCTCCTTCGTATGTTCGAAGTTTTTGAGTGTTAGGTGCTAGTGGTTATGCTAATAGTTGGTTTTCATTTTTATTCAATAGGATGAGCAAGTTTTGTTACTATACAGTTTTGAGGATGATTGCCTAGATTCTTCGTTTCAAGTTTTAATTATTCAAACCAATGTATCCTTGTCCCGTGGATCCTAGTTACCTATCAATCAATTGAGTTGGTGTATCTCTACGGATGAAGATCAATTGCTGTTGCATATTCAACTATTTTTTCTGTTCATTTATTTGAGTTGTTAGATTTTTGTGACTCGTCCCGAACACATTTGGATAAGGGGTAGCTGATTCAGCCAAACGCAAACCATGATTGAATGATCCATTTAACCTATGATGCATTAAGATTAGATAGTATTTGAGCATATATTGCAGATTAGCAAGTAAATAATCAAATGGTTTTGATCTTATATTGCATGATTCAAATTGGTAGCTGATTGAAACCCAGGAAAATGGGGAATTTATGGTTTGTTAATCTTTGTGAAAAATATTTTTGGGCTTTGCTTGAAGCAATTCCCGGGTCTTGTCTGCACTGCCATCACTGTCATTTTTATCTATAGAAAATGCAGGCAGGTTCTGCAAAATTGATTGCCTGATGAGAAGTATGATTTGGCTTTAACAATGGACTTTCATATGTGCGATTGTAAATCTTCCTTCTCCCTCCAGTTCTGCATTTTGCGTCTTCTACCTACAAAAGGCCATGCCTGAAAGTTGGCTTAATAGCAGACAGAATCAAAGACAAATAAGCCATGCCATTGTGCTGTAGTTGCCAATTAACAATCTCATTTCTCAGTTTAGTTGCTAGTCTTTCCATGCTTAGTGTTAACATCCATCCCGGATTTGGCTTGTTCGACAAAATGGCTTGCACCCAAAGCAATGTGAGTTGGTGATTTGTTTTGGTTTCTCAAACTGCATCCAACCGAATCTGAATGACACCCTTTTCCTTATTTTCCTCCAACCAACTGTTTGATATGTGTAATGTTTCCTCTTCTATCAATACCCTCTACAAAAATTTACTCAAATTCAAGAATAAGAGCAAATATCAAGTATGATGTGTATCATTTGCTCATCAACGTGGCCTCCGTATATGAGTCAATGAAGATGCTGAAGTTGTCTATGATGATTATGTACACCGTACGATGATTCCACATGGTTTTACAGGAATTGCCTGCGAAGTTATCGAAGGACAAAGCCTTGTTTTATAAGCAATGTATTCTTTGTAGGTCTGTAATGGTAAGCATGAAGGAGGATAAAGAAAAGAGCTTTACTGTTAGAAGTGTGAAGGGGACAAGGGGTAGTTTCCTGTTTCACCAGAAAGAACTGCAAACATATGCTTCACCAACAAGAGCACTGTAAACTGTAAAAAATTGGACCATAAGAAGAACAAATCAAAGAATCAATTAACTTTATTGCAAAGCTGTAAAACACCTGATTGTGGTTAAAATGATGACCCATTTGGTAGCAGGAAATTTTGATTTCTCATAGATTCTTGCTCTTAGGTGTCTTTTTTTTTAAAACAAGGAGTTGGCGAGTTGCCTTATTAGTAAAAAAAAATCGAGTGGTAATATTAGTATTTAGTAGGCATGTCTAGCTAATATTGCTACAACTACAAGTTTAGCTGCCAAACGACTAGAAACGTTTTTTGTTATAGGACTCGAACTTAAGACCCAAATAGAAAAAAAAAAGCTAATCATGCTTCTTGATAGGGAAGGTGAACTTCCTCTAAATTGGAGGAATTTAACTTCCCAAACACATATATTTCTCCGACTTCCTGAGAATTTTTACTTCCTGAGTTTTTAATGTCAACCAAACACGTTCTTACATAGTGGGCAAATAGTTGCGTCTACACCTTTCCAGTGCTTGATAAGTCTTCCCGGTTTCAATCGGTTCTTAGCTGCAACCCAAGTAACAACAGACCATTTCATTGATTGTGCATTTGTGCACCATTCCATAGCATTTCTCCTTAATCCACAAGTGGAATCATGAGCCTTATAGCTTCATAGATTTCGCCACTAGCTAGCCCACCATGTCCATTGAGGAAAGACCCCAAATCGCTTCTTGCCAAAGGAACATGGGCACCTTGGAGCTGATTCCTTGTGCTGAGCAGCCCCTTCCAAAGCCCAGAGTCGAGTACTCAACTATATTAATCTTGCAAGCGTGCAAGGGAGTCCCCAAATAAGTTATAGGAAATGTCCCTACCGTGTACCCCAAAATCTGTGCTATGTCATTCCTCTCATGAGTCATGAGCACTCATCCCTGTAAAACCCAATGAGAGGTCATGTATTCCAAGTCACTCAGGTTACAATCAGCCATAATAGTGTTAAGCTCCTCAAAACAATCATGACTCACAGCAACTGTAGGCCAATTCAAATCCCCAAGCACAACTGAAGGAGAGGTCATGCTAGCAGAGATACACTTGATCTGTTCCCATAGTTCAATTCTCTCCTTTTTGAAATTCTCTGCTAGCATGACCTCTCTTTGGGTTGTGCTTCAAATTTAAAGCTTCTATTCCGAGTAACAACTGAGCAATGCATCAATTGTGGTCGGGAATCAATCACATAGACAACAAACATAGTCGAGTTCTATGTGATTGCAAAAAAGCCACCGGGGAAATATCATTCCCCCAATAATAACTAGCTAATGTATTGGGTTTTAATGCGGTCGTTAAGACAATATGTGTTCGAAGCTCCAAACTTGACTCTATCCAGAGCAATTCTCAACATGAGTGCTACTCTCACCATGGTGCACATAATTTTCATTATCTTCCTGCTCAGTAAAAAAACATGTAAGGTTCTCCTTTATACCTCACTCGACCAAAGCCATATATCAATTGATATGATCGGATCTGTGAAGTTTGTATTTGATGTTACTATCAGTCACGGGTGTAAAATGTTTTTTTTTCTTCCTGCCTGATTGCATATACCAGCCAGTAACATCCATAGTGTTTTCATTTTGACAAAATTAATTAGCTTTGATTTCAAGATATTTGTTACTCTGTCTCATGTGTTTGATGAAATTTATGTGTCAACCACCACTCTTCACTCCCGATGCCACCTAAGCCACCTCCACGAATCCCCATCCCCGCTAGCGGGCGACGGCCACCTCCTCCACTAGTGGTACAACAAGTTCGACGACCACAGCTTTCAAATCCATGGCCACACCATCCTCTACCTCTTCATCCTTTTCACCGTCTTCCTACTCGTCACCCTCCTCCTCTTCTAAGCTCGCTGGCTCTTCCACCTCCGCCGCCCCTCTTCTGCCCCTTCCTGAGCCCCAATTATCCCCGCCCTCATCTCCATCCTCGTCCTATCCCTAAAGGTCTTGATTTTGCCACCATCAATAGCCTCCCGATCACCCTCCACGTGTCATCCGACGTGGTCGATGACGGTATCCTCCATGACCTCGAGTGTTGCATCTGCCTCACCGCCTTCGAAGACGGTGGCAAGGTCAAGGTGTTGCTTGACTGCAACCACTGCTACCACTCCCCTTGTGTGGATACTTGGCTGAGTGGCCACTCCAATTGACCTTTTTGCCGCCTCTCCATCGGGGTCAACTCGTATCCGGTTTAACGGGTTCGGCTATAGATCCTGTGTAAGCAAGTCTTACTGTGTAATTTGTGAGCAAATCTGGAGCGTCGGATTAAGAAGATCAAACGGATGAGATTAAAAGTAACTTGTGAACAGTGACATTATTCGTAGGTATCAAGTGATTATTCGTATGTACATACATATGAATAATCCTTTGTTGCATACAAATAATTACATTTGTTCATACATACGAATAATTACATTATTATACACGAATAAACGCTTGGTACCTACGAATAATTTCTCTGCTCACAAATTACACCGTAATGGTTGCTTACACGGGATCCAACCTATATATATATATATATTGAGTCACTTCCTGATTCAATTTGCGTGATTGTTATGTGGTGAATTATCTAAAAAAAAATTTAAAAAAAAATTTAGGTACTTTTAAACTCATTGATAATGTTCGACCAATACATTTTATGTTTGTGTTGTTTAGGTTGATAGGTTGTTGGAGAATGGAGAGACTAGGCCACCCAAAGTGGGTGATAGAATTCAATGACTTGATCAAGAAGAAGGAAGCAACAACTTGGCACACAACTGCGCGGCGTAGCAGGTTGACTCATCTGACCGACTTTCACTAGCTCGAAGTTGACCATGTAATGGTATCAACGTTTGTTGGGCAATGGAACCCGCATAGAAACGCATTCCAGCTCCCGCCACCGTTGTGTGAAATGACTATCACTTTGCACGACGTTCCTTGTATTTTGGGACTTTCATTCGGCGAAGATGCTTGTGTGGGGGTGATAGAATTCAATGACTTGATCAAGAAGAAGGAAGAACAACTTGGCACACAACTGCGCAGCGTAGCAGGTTGACTCATCTGGCCGACTTTCACTAGCCCGGAGTTGACCATGTAATGGTATCAACGTTTGTTGGGCAATGGAACCCGCATAGGAACGCATTCCAGCTCCCGTCACCGTTGTGTGAAATGACTATCACTTTGCACGACGTTCCTTGTATTTTGGGACTTTCATTCGGCGAAGATGCTTGTGTGGCGTCGTTAACCCGTTCCGTAATATATGGAGATGTTTAATTTGGAAATAAAAGAAATTGATAATACGACAATCAAGCAAAGCATGCTCTATAATAAGGTAAAAGGGTGGATTCTTGGTTGATGGGAAGTGGCGGAACAGAAAGCCGAGCTTTGTGCTACGAGTTTGCTGGCTATATTGCTGACGGGGACTGTGGAGGCCAGCAATAAGATCAAGATATCCCTTATGGGTATGTTCTTGAATGTCGGACGAGTGAAGGCCTATACTTGGGGGACAGGTGTGCTTGCTTGCCTCTATCGGGTGTTGGGAGAGGCCACTCGAGCATAGGTCAAGCTAGTGGACGGATGCAATTGGCTACTGCAGGTATACTTTTTAACAAGATATTAAAAAGCATTGTGTTTATTCTGTTTTAATTGCATTGATATGTTTTTCGTAGCAATAGATTGGGCTCGACTTCCCAAAGCTCAAATCCAATCTTGAGATAGATCCTCAAACTCCGGTCATTATTGACGATCGCCTACTGAAGTTTCGAAAGAAGATTGATATGTTTACGGAGGTTGATGTAAGTTCCTTGACTATAGTTTTTAAATGTTATTCTATACAAATTTTTGTCGGTATCGGTATAATGTTTTTTTATATGAAAAGATGATTTGTTATTATTTTGTGTTTAATATTATGTTGAATTTTGTATTTCAGGTTGAATGGATGTCACATGGGAACCTTGATTACAAGGAACAGTATCGGATGTCCACATACAAGGGACTTATCAGATGGCAAGATGAGTCAAAGTCAAACATGCCAGATCAAGTGGCTTGACAGTTTGGACGAGTCCAGGGGATCCCGGAGAATCCCATATTGCCTAAATCTCATACAATTCCACGGGTCTTGGTGATGAATAGGTACAAGGTTCAGTTTGACAAAATAAAAACAAGACCAGTGGGCAAAGCGTGAATGTGATCTGCGCCCGATTTTGGATCCTCCATGGGCCAACCCCGAATGGGTTGTGGAGGATGGATATCTGAAGTGGTACTACGCTCAAAGTCATAGTTACATCGATCTATCCATGATTCCCAGATCATTGTAGGAAATAGGGAAGAGGCTGAGCCCTTAATAAGCAGTATGCATGGAAGAATGGAACTATTTAGGTTGGTTCATAAAATTAACAAGCATCGCGTTCTGGATGGTGTCAAGCATACCTTAAGCTGGCCTGAAAGAATGATAGTTGGTACTTTTAAAAGGGAGATATTCAAATTCGAAAGAAAATTCTCAGTGTCACGCATGGCCTTTTTGATGGCTATAATCTGCTGAATAGTAATAGATGTTGGTTGATCATGTAATGTAACTGTTTCAAGGGATCTTCTCAGGAGTCCTCGCTCCTTCAATATTTTCAACGACAACATGAAGACAGCTACTAGAATCAATGTTGTAGGAAGCACAAACGGCAGCAAATTTCTGAAAAGGCATCAACCAAAGGAAGATTTCAGCATACAGAGATTCAACTCAGAGAAATAGAATGAAAATTGTTATGGTAACAATGATTATGCATACCTGAGTATAATTGTGTATGCAAAACCAAGAAACGAAAAAAGTAAGAACTGGCTTCTCCCAACGCCTAAGATTGTCAAAGTTCTGAGCAGCTGTGGTTATGGGGACTGGGGAGTAAAAGTTCCTGAAAAAATAGTAAATTTTTGAGGTTTAACAAAAGAGGGGTGATTGGATATGCTTGAACCTATAAGGAGCTTCACCATAAAAAACTTCTATTTTACGGCTCATAGTTCAAACATTCGCCAGCATATCAGACCAAGAAGAAATGACACTAACCTTAAACAAGTCAATGTTGCTTGGTATGCCTTCCAATTTAGCAGAATCAATTGTTGTGGCATGTGTTACCTCCGCCACCTGACATCTATATCAGCA
Organism: Persicaria maculosa; assembly: GCA_963922045.1. Classification (NCBI taxonomy): domain Eukaryota; kingdom Viridiplantae; phylum Streptophyta; class Magnoliopsida; order Caryophyllales; family Polygonaceae; genus Persicaria; species Persicaria maculosa. Next base: position 2,249,764 of record OY998264.1, read on the forward strand.
AATCTTTACTGCCTTTTCTATTAAAGAAGCATCAGCTACTACAAGATGTTTACTTACTACAAGATGTGTTGCAGCACATTGTCAAACTTCACTTTTATAAGCAAAATGATACCGCTTCAGTAAGAGGTTAAAGAAGAAATGGAGTTCCCCTCTGTTAGGAAAAAAACACCAGAAGATGGTGAACAAGACTATTATGGCTACTGTTTGTGCATTTTCATGAGCTGTGTGGTAAGATTTTCATGGAGAGGATTACAGTAGTCTAGATCTCATCCAAGAAGACTGCATTCAGGCTTCTTTGTCACATTCAACTGAAAGATGTCTTGTTCATATTTTTGTCTTTCTTTAGGTCGAATAAGTTACTATAACTATCAGTGTTTAAAGACAAGAGCATCGTAAAACAGATCTATTTCTTTTGTATTTTGATTGGCCAGAAACTCTTTATTCTCCCAATTGCTCAGCATTGACAGACCCATATTTAGCAATTAACATATTGAGTAGTACAATAATAACTCGTTGATTGCTTTCCAATTCCTTAAAGACGAGTTTAATATATTTTTCTATAGACTACATCAAGATTTTATTAATGGTTGATGTGAATTTTGTACAGTACTAAAGATTGTAAGACAGATGTCACACATCATATATTCATATGGAGTAAAAGGAAATATTTTCTTCAATTATCTTTGTCATTTTATTAGGGCAAGGCCAATAAGAAGCCTTTTGAGCACCTGAGTCATATGACATCTACTAAGGTTTCACAGTACCTCAAAATAGAGTGCTCTATCTATCAAGGTCAGTGTTCCAGGCCATGCCATCTTATCATCCCACAATAAAACAAGCTCCAACATATGAGAGCTAGTGCATAATACTCTCTCTGAGTGAAAATGTGGATTTTCTGGAACCTTGAAGGATTTATTATGCTCATGAACTCTGCATTGCATACAGAGACATAATATCAGCAAGAAAAGCCAATATTATTGAATAGTGAATGATGCATTTGGTGAGCAATTTTTTTTATTAAAGTAAAAATGAATATACTTAGAACATAAACTAAGGGAGAGAAGATGCTTACTGCAGTATTTTCTGAATATATGATGACAAGGTGCTGAAGGAAATGCCTCTTCCATCTCTAGTGAGAGCCTTGAACAGGTTATGTACAGTTGGCCGTGCTCGCAACCTGCGAGAGGAGTCAGTACGAAGAGTTAGGTATGAAGTTGCTTCGCTTAGTTGAGAGTGGAGATGTTCGCATGGATGATATTACTTATTTGTGGGAAAGGTATTTTAAGGATTTGCATGTATGACTCGTTATGATGTACTAGTATTTTTAGGACAACTCTAAAAAGCATGTTCATACAATCTAAGCTACCAATCAAGATTATATTATTTTCCAAATAAACAATTAAGAGAAAGCAATTCATGAGATTTATAGTACATCACTCCGGTGTTTTCATTTTGACAAAATTAATTAGCTATTTCAAGATATTTATTACTCTCTCATATTCATTTTCATACAATCTAAGCTACCAATCAAGATTATATTATTTTCTAAATAAACAAATAAGAGAAAGCAATTCATGAGATTTATAGTACATCACTCCAGAGTGTTTTCATTTTGACAAAATTAATTAGCTATTTCAAGATATTTATTACTCTCTCATATTCATGTTCATACAATCTAATTAGCTACTAATTAAGATTATATTATTTTCTAAATAAACAATTAAGAGAAAGCAATTCATGAGATTTATAGTAATCACTCCGGAGTGTTTTCATTTTGACAAAACTAATTAGCTGTTTCAAGATATTTATTACTCTCTCATATTCATGTGGTAGGTTGATTTAAAAAGGTACGAAAAAAATCTATATCAACGAAGTTTTTATGTGTACAAAAAAATACAGATAATGTATTTTAACTTATTTAAAGTTAATTTACCTCTATTATTTTATTTCAATACATTTTTTTCCTTTCTTTTGAAGGACCTTTTGAGTGATTTAGTTCTATCATATATTTAAACTAATTTTGTACTACTATTATTCAAAAAAAATATACATCTATTTATATTTTTGGGTTTAAATCATGTTCATTCTTATAAAATTCCTAGATCAATCTCTATTACTTGGGTTTTTAAAGTTTGTTCACTCCATTTATGTGGTTTGGGTATTGTTTGCTTAACTTTTAATCTTATGAAGTAACGAAGTTCCATAGCTCGCTTGCTTAACGCTTCAATCTTATTAAGTAACCAAGTACATTATTGTACTTTACTCTTTTTTTTAAGGTTAAAATTGTGTTAAATAAAATATATTTTTATATAGTAGTGCGGAAAATATAAAGGAGGGGTCACCCCAATTAAGCCCAAGGATTTAACTAAGAGGATCGACAATATATAGGTCATACTCAAGGTCGCAAACCCCAAGTACAGATCAAGAAATTCTTACTCAAGGTTGTATTAAATAAAATACATTCTTATACTTTACTCGTTTTTATGATTGGTTGTTCGGATAGCTAAAATAAAAAAAAATATTGTATATGATCTAGTCAATTTCTAATTATATTATCCACTTAACTTTGAAACTAAATTCACGGTTGAATGAATGTGTACCTTCGATCTTGAGCTATTGTGAAGGGTAGAAGTAGTAACATATTTCAATTGTCATGGGGATGATGTAGTAAGAGCATATCTAACATATTCTTCATTTTGGAGTTTTTGAAGAATTTTAAAGCTTTTTCAATCCAACGAATTCTCCATCTCATTCTCTAAAATGAAAAAACAACAGAAAAAATAGAGTTTTTTCAAATCTACAGCATTTTTCAAAAATAAATGATTCTCCAAAATTTTCAAATGGAAAAATTATTGGAATTGAAGCAAAAATAATTTTAAATTATATATTTTATTTCTCCTTTTTAGAAAGAATTTTAAAAAGCTAGCTATTGGAGATGATCAGTATATGTACAAGTTACTTAACAAACTTATAGGATTGTGTGGTTCAGTAGTATGTATTTATATTTATATGATTATATAAACATCAAGTTTGGATTGTTTTATCATCCTATATTGAAAAGATATATAAATATAACTTAATAATATGAAGATATATAAATGTGTAATATAAGTATGTATACGATGTTATGCTAATTTATCTAAGTATTAATAAGTGTAATATATTAGGCTTATATAGCATATATTATATACGAGTATAGGATCCGGAACCCAAAGTTTTCGGATTAATACTTTTAGCATATAATATATACTATATTTCTTTATATGTTTCTTCATCCATACTTAGGCTATATACCAATATTAGCCTATGCCATCCAATTATCTATAGCGGGATTGTAGATAGATTAGAATGGACTTTACAATATAAGATAAGATTACCCAAAAAAAATGAAAAGAAAATGGGGACCGTTTCAAGGGAAAAAAAACTGGGTTAGGATGAGGATTGTTTGGCTATAAATTTTAGACATTGACAACTTTTTTGTACAGGCTCTATGTGTTAATTAGTTAGTTCCTAGTCAAGATTTTGTGTTAGAGATATTTATAATTATTATTTTGTGCAGGCTTTGTGATAGATATTTAGGACTAATTAACCACTTCAAAGTATCCAACTAGGTTTTGCCAGCTTTGATTGCAACTTGTGAGAAGGAAAAAAGGATAAGAAATTACCCTCTCTTAATCTCCTCTTATTATCCATTATTGCCTTTGAGAGAGGAGATAAAAACATCAACCTCAAAGGCATTAAATATCAATGACATGAAGCCCATAAATTTGCCAATCTACAGATAAACTTTCACTGGAAAAAGGAAACAAGGAAAGGTCCCTTTGAAAGTGAAACTCACCTAACCATTTTTCTGTAAAAAAGATTGAAAATAAGGAATGGTTTTATACAAATAAGCTAAATTTAGGGGTCTTTTCTGCAAATTACCCTATATAAAGAAGTAAAGAACCCCTTTTCTAACTTCATATATCAAATCTTGATCATCTTTCCATTTCAGTTTTGGGTTGCATTCATCTAAGAAACCCACAAAAGACAAACCAAGAAAATGGAGGAATCAATGATCAAAAGGGAGAGGAAGATAGTGGTTGCAGTGGATGAGAGTGAAGAGAGTATGTATGCACTTTCATGGTGTCTTACAAATCTTCTCACGAATTCGACTTCGACAAGTTGTTGTTCAAGCCAATCTTCGGATTCTGATGAGCCCGAATCTGAACTCGCAACTCTAGTTCTTCTCTATGTCAAGCCTCCTCCCCCTGTTTACTCTGAACTCGATCTCACTGGTAATCAAATCAACTATCAACTATATCCTTAAATCGAAATAAAGTTATGTAACTTATATTTTGATATATTTCTAAAACCTTGGCAGGGTACTTGTTTGGAAATGATGTGGTAGGAGCCATGGAAGAACACTCCAAGGAGCTTGTTGATTCAGTCATGGTTAAATCCGATGCAATTTGCGAAAAACACAGCATCAGTGTACTTAGACTGAGACTAATATGAGATGAATAAGTTGCTGATTAATAACATACAAAAAATGGATGTGATTAGATGATTTTGCATTGCAGGTTAAAGTTGAAAAGAAGGTAGGAAATGGAGATGCCAAAGAGGTGATATGTAAATGTGTAGAGAGGTTAGGGGCTGATGTGCTGGTCATGGGCAGCCATGATTATGGCTTTTTTAAGAGGTAAAAAATAATGCAATAATTTGCACCTACCTGTCATAATTCATCAAGAATTAACATAACTGAAAAAATCGAAGTTACCTAATATTTGAAATGTTACTTTTCTATCATATAAATAGGGCTTTTCTGGGAAGTGTAAGTGAACATTGTGCAAAGCATGCCAAGTGCCCGGTGGTGATCGTCAAGAACCCGAATTGCAATGGCAACTACTGATCGATGTATAGCAAGCAGCGGACTTGTTTAGATGTCGAAGATGAAATCGGATGACTGAGTTATTTGGTTTCATTGTTTTAAGTGATGACGAAGTACAAATGTATTTTATCCAGAAGTTTATGAATTTGGCTTCCAGTTGCTTGTTCAAATTGAAGCAACAGATCTTTGAACACGGCATTCAACAGATCTTTGAACATGTTTTTTGAGTCCTGACCATTTTGCAATTCATCAATCAATCAATCAATCTTGAAATTCTTACTAATTTAGATCGATCGCAAAAAAGGTCAATGGGGTGGTTAAATGTTAACAGAGCAAAATTCAACTACCATTTACCACCACTAATCCAAGTAGGAACAAACCGAATCGTAGCATATGCACCAGTACTCTTTGAAGGAGACGAACACCCATGGCATCGGTGAAGGAAGTGCAGCACCCAGCAAAGTTGGAAGCCTTGAAAGTTATAACACACCGCTAAAGTGAGAACGTGCAAAGATGGAGAGTGCAGGCAAAAATAGATACAAGTTACAAACCTTTTGCCAGTCAGTATTCCATAAACTGATGAACGATTAGCCGATGTGTGCACCCCAGAGAACATATTTCTATAATGGGGCAGAATCAGCTCTCCTGAAAAAACATGTTTTACATTAGTTCAAATAAATGGAAAAAAGAGCTCTTACTCAGGGAGATGTAGGAGCTTATACAACTGATCTTGCTCAATTAAGGTCATAGTAGAAAATAAATTACCTCCAAGGCCAAATGCTAAACTAAACGTTAATGAACTTGAAACCCTTGCCCGAATTTTGAAACCAGAAGAGAGAAACAAGGAAAAGAGAATGATTGATTGAACATTCATATTTATCCAATCAAACATATGGAAGATTAGTCGCAATAATACCCCCACCCTCTCTTAGTTTCTTTGTGCACCCGATTCATCCATGAAAACAACCATGATTTGAACGACATTTAAGTTTCACATTTTACCCGCTTCACAAGGCCATTAGTTCCCCACTTTTTTCTCTTTTTCCATTCTCTACAGAAAACTACTATTAATTGGCTAAACGTAACAAGAAAGCAAGAAATGAGAAAATGTACAGATTTGAACGAGTACATTCCAAGAAATGTAACAGCATTAAAAACATAATAGATGCTTACTGAATGTCTGTGTGTTGCTCTGGAGCTTTGAAAGCAGGAGAGTAGAATAGTTTCCATCAACACTCTCTTGAGCTCTATGCTCAACACCCAGGCGAACTTCATTGAATAATGTGATGGCAGATGTATCACTGGAACTGTTCCTATAACATATCATTTCAAACCAGATTCCAGAAGGAAATCGTTTTGGTTTCAATAACCAGAGGAAGATTTTGCTGTAAGGTGTAGCATGGATCACAGATATAGTGACTTCTATTAGGATGCAGAGGGAGACAGTGGTTGTATTCATGATTGCGAAGAACATATAGAAGATGGATGTTGTCGGTACAAGTAATAAGAGAGGTGTAAAGAGTAGAGCTCCAACTATATGCTGCTCCACTGTGTAATTATAGCTGTCCAATCTTTCGCGAAGAGGATTCCACTTCCGACCCCTGTCAAATTAGAGGGCAGCTTTGTGAGAAGGAAGAAAACAAAGTAATCCCACAGGGGAACTAATGAACTACAGTTTAATTGACCTAAAAACAATTGTTGCTGTATTAGAACAATTGCCCAGCAAAATTGCTCAAGCAACATTACTTGATCCAATAACTAGTGAATCTATCAGCAACTTTTTCAATGGAACAATAGGAGCAGAACAAGCTTACCTAAAAAGCCTCCATAATGCGGTTAGTGCCTGAATCTGATATGAATACAAGAGCGACATCAACCAATGAAGACTTGAGACATGCTTTGCGGCTACAGTCATTATGTCCATCAGCAAAGCGGCAGGGATCGTTATGCCCAGAAAAATTCCACTCAATGCAAAAACCTTGATGGCGTAATAACATAAGAAAATTGCAAAAGACCAAAGAGTAGACCAGATTTGAATCACATTGAGAGAAGCCATCCCAAGGATTCCAGCAAGCTCAGTGTTTAACTTGAAACCTGCAGGGACTCCCATCAGCCAGGCAGAACCAGTACGCAAGATGTCATCGGTAATATGATTGGCCAAGAACAAAACCCACTTCAAAATCAACATTGGATGCAAGAACAATATGAACCCAACCAAATTCCCCAGAATAACATCGACTACAACAGATGAACAAGTTGAATGCTCTCGTAGTGCAGCTTTTTCTGCATATTCAACCGATGATGAAGACCTTAACATTAGAGAAAAAATGAAAACTAATGAGAAAACAGATTATGACTAGAGCAAAAGAAATATAAAAGAAAATATACCAGTAGTCTAAACAAGGAACGCTATGTACCAATGTAATCATATCAATTATCAAAAGAAAGAAAAAAACAGTTTATTCTATTCACTTGTCATAAGGCAGCCCATGGAAAGAAGAAATACACAAATCACGTAAAGCAATTATGATGCATAAAATTAAAATGCTTGCATCTTGTCTGAGCTTAGGTCTTAGTTTTATGAGTGAAGCCAGTCGGGAAAAAAAATCTAGTTATAGAGTAAAAGAAAATGAAGATTAGGTTAGTGAATTCTACATGCAACCACAGAACTGTAACAATTCAATGATTTAGTAGCTCACGCTTATGAAAGGACAAAGACAAATGCTGACATCCCTACCAATTATCAATACCTGCAAATTTACCTGAAACCAGCTTGTTTAAGGGAGATAGGCCAGTAGAGTATCTGGGAGCAACGAAGTTCTATATTTTTCCTGGCGTTGCTGAATATACTTAGTAATGCACCACAAATCCAAAATCTTGATCCCAATCTCATGAAGCCGTGGCAGAATTGAAGAACGATATAAAGCAGAGTGGAAAAGGTGGCAATCATTGCAGCTAATAGATAGCAGCCGTACTTTAAAAACCTGAAAATCATCATGAGGCCATCAAAATGGGAAGATGAAGATTCAATAAAAATAGTATAGAAATACAAGCAAACATACTTGTAAATAACAGGATATTTGCTACAAGATACATGTATCTGCCTGTCAAACAACTTGTCTGCAGATTCAGCACTGTTTATGGCAACCATGACAGTATCCTGCATTTACACATTAAAACAAGCAAACTAACAAATATGAATAACAAAAATGATATGGATCAAGCAAAAAGTATAGTGTTATCCATTTTACCAAGTCAAGGTTTTGGTGCCTTTGACAAAGCTGATTAACCCACTGAGGCCTTTTGGAAGAATCCTCTGTCAACTTAGGACTAGAAATAGTCGAGGGAAAATGGTGACTGCCAAATGTGGGAGTGTCATACAAAATAACCTGAACTTTTTTGAAAAAAAAGGTAAGCCGGTAACATATATACAAATAAAAATTGGGATGAATTCAAGCAATAGAAGAAAACAACTTACATACGTGAAGATGAAAATGCCGGACCATATCCCCATCCCAGTGGAAATGATCTAGTTTGGGAACAGAACCAATTCCTTTACAAGAATATTGATAAGGATCATATACAAGTTGAATATATTTAAAATTTTCACATGAGATTCCTGTGTGCTGATCTTGCAAGTCTTCAACATTTTCACAACTGCAGTCCCAGCATTGAGCTTCTTCCACATGACCATTCAGATTCTGTTCATTACAGCCACCACAAGGAAAGATCGTTTTTCCATCACAATCTACCTTCTTCGACTTAGCTACATCGCTTATATGGTTAGAATCTTGGACATACTTTCCCAAAATAGAAAAGCTAGATTTATTCTGCAATGATACAGGCATTCTTTCTCTCACATGTTGGATGGCCTCCTGGGAAAGGTAAGTACATAGTAAGAAATTTACCAACAACTCAGCTTTAAATGTTGTTAGGTTAAATTTCAAGCAGAAGAAATTAGTATAAACCTAGAGTGACAAAAATGTTGCAGAATGTATTCTCAGCGTCTTCTTACAAACAATAATTGGGAATTCCGACAACAAAAGCGCTTAAAAAGGATAAATAGATGCAGATTTCAACTGTGATTCCCATTCTAATCAGCTTTAATTATTGGTAGATTATTAATTTTCAAGACAAAGAAATTAGCATAAACCTAGAGTGACTACAATTGGGAATTCAGACAACAACAGCGCGTAAAAACGAAAAACAGATGCAGACTTCAATTGCGATATCAGCTACAGTAATTGATAAGCGAAATTTCAAGCATGAGAAATCAGTATAAACCTAAAGTGACTACAATGTCATCATCCATTCCGCAACAATTATACGTAAATGAGAAGAACAGATGCAGATTTCAATTGCGAATTCCAGTTTACTAAACCGAACCCTAGCGATCACAAAATCAGTGTCCAGGTGACGCTGGTAGTAAAATCAGAACAATTGTGCAAAAATACCTTGAGAGTAGATGAGGTGGAATGAGAGAGAGACGACTCCTGAAGAGCGAAGGCCACGACGACGTCGATTGAGGAGGAAGATGAAGAAGAAGCGGAGACAAACCAACCGAATAGCAGAAGGCCGTGAGAAGCTGGTGGATTGCAGGAGGAGAGGCGTTTAGGCCACCAAAGCCTGCATTTGGTCCTCAATCTTTCAATCGAACTACCATCTCTCATCTTCGACAACTCTCCGCGATTAACAAGCTACAGTATCTACTCTCTTTGCCAGATTCAATGGAGGACGAAGATCTGATCTTCTAGGGTTTGTTTAGTTTAGAAAATGAAACTCGGCGGGGCGGGCGATTGTGAGTCGAACACTCGAACCCAGCAAGGGTGTTTTTTTTTTTTTTTTTTTTTTTTTTTAACCGGAAAAAATTTAGCATCGAAGGCTAGCCTTCAAATACCAAGAGCATCCACATGGATGAAACGAGCAAGCAACGAATAGTCAGGAGGTTCATTTCCAGAGAAGTCATAGCCCAGATGTGAGAGACGGTCAGCAACTCGGTTGGATTCCCTATAAACATGACGAATGTAATTATTTTGATTTCATTTCCATCCATTGATTATTGATTATTTGATTATAATTATTACAGTATAACTAATGTAATTATTTTTAATTTTTAATAAAAATTACACTCCATGGAATTCAAAAATATAAATCTTCTTAATTTTGTACCATTTTTTAAGGAGAAAAAATTAAATAAAATATAATTTTTGTACATAATTTTATAATTATTATTAATATATGAAATTATGTAAAAAATTAATGAAAAAATGTTATTTTATATAATTTTTAGTTTCTTAAAAACGCATATAAAAGTCAAATGACTTATATTTTTAGCAAAATAAAGGAGTATAAAATATCAATAATAATAACTAATAAGTATGAAATTATAAAAAAAATCAGTAAAAAATAATATTAAATGTAGTTTTTTTTATCATGCTTAAAAACATAAGATACTTAAGAATTGAAACAGCTATATAAAATTGTTAATAAATCTAGAAAAATAAAAATATATTTAAATTGAAAACTGGAAATTCAAAATAATATCAAATGAAAATGCACCAATCCTTGGCATGGGTGAGCCTGTCTTGCGGCTTGCCGCTTGGCTTACCCGGATCGAGTGCTTTCCAGGCTATTGCTCGGCCCATAGAGGATTAGTCGATAACCTCGGAACCTCCACGTCATCAAAAAAAAAAAAGCTAACACATATCGGAGTAGGTTTTTTTTAACTCGTAAGAATTTGATTGGTTGCAAAGCAATCAACCAAAAGCATCCAAGCGGATGAGGTCAGACAGAGTCTGATCGGGAGGCGGGATCGAACTGGAAAATGGGAATCGAAAATGGAAAAGCAGATCTGCAGTTCAATTAGCCTATCTAAATATGTGCTTAAAAGACACTGAATGGAAATCTTGAAGCATGAGCATACAATCAGAAATGATGACATTATTTCCGAGTCCCAAAGGCAAAAGGTTCTCATAGTAATGTTGTTAATGACATCAATATTATCGCCTTCAATTAGGAGTTTTTCAATTTGAATTTCACGTGCTTGCTTAAAACCTTTCCAAAGAGCAAAGGTCTCACAACCAAAAATTGAGAACAAAGGCGAAGTCCCAGCTTCACAGTGGATTGTATTGCCAGGGTTTCGGATAATATACCCATAAGAGGTCGTACCATCAGTTGAGAGGGCACCATCGAAATTAAGTTTAAGGTGCGTTGGAGGTGGTGTGGACCATTTGGCTTTTTTGCGCTTGTTTGTGTGTGTTTTTGTGGTCGGAAGGGTTCTATGATCATGGTTATCATTCGATAGTTTCCATAGTAGAAGTTGATCTTTAATGAGAGCAACTACTCTCTTTGGGTCTAGCGTATGGTTATGAAAAAGAACTTGATTCCTAGAGAACCAAATACACCACCAAGAAGTAATTAGCAAAATGAAGTAAGAAGTTTTGAGTTCTTTTCTTATATTGTTTAGAAGGTGCTGGATAGCTAGGGACATTGGAATTTTGAAATTTCGTCATGATGTTAGCTATCTTAGGCTTCAACAAAGCAATTGTTTGGCGCGTGAATGGGCAATCAAGCAGAATATGGTTGATGTACATACCGGAGTAGTTTAATTCGTAGAAAACTAAAATTCAAAACAAGTAATTCTAAAACTGGTAAAAAAAAGGGTTGTCTTATTAGCACGACCATATAGACCAGCTGCACATATTATGCTTTAAACATGTACATCTTCGGTACTACTTGTATATTTTTTATATAATTTATGTGAAAAAATACATTTAAATAATTCTAAACAAAATTGTTTATAGATAGGCAATAGGCTCATTATAAAAAACATTATAAAAAACTCATGTTGTACCGCTGGTCAGCGGTGTCATCGCTTGGTGCTGCTTGGCGTCGAGTTGTAGTCTACGTTATCCCCAACTTATTAGGTTTAGATTCAGTTGTTCGCCTAGATTTGCTACTTGTCATCGTTTGTATTGCACATTTTTAAATTTAAGTTGTATGTTTAACGATTCGCCATCTGCCAACTTTATCGGACACTCGAAGAGTCAGGTCTGTCAGACCCTCAAATTCTTGCCTTATAAAAAAAATAACATTGGAGTTTGAATAGAGGCAAATAGTATCAATTGTGATAAAGAAAGCACTAGATAAGAATGTAGAATGGATTGGGCGACATTGCTAAGTGGGATATAAGCATACCATAAATTAAAATTTGAAGTGTCAAATAAATAAGCAAAAGGATGGGTCCACTCATTAGATGGATGGTGCATATGCCAACAGCATCTTAGGGTATAAATTGAACCAGTCCAATTTTGATGAGACCACCCCACTTTAATTGTTTGTTTTCTTACAATTTAGATGCCATAAACTATGTTTTGTCCGAGTCATTAAATTGATGTATAACACTAACTTGTCAAAAAAAAAATGTCATTTAAAAAAATGGTGCTCTTTAAGGTATATTTTTGGTTGTTAGAGGTGTCATATCTAAAGGTAATAAAAAAGTCATTGTCGTCAAATAAATACATGGTGTATTATGATTATGGTTTACACACTAAAAACTTTCTCTTTGACATAATGTTTTTTTTTAAATAAATTATTAGTTTTTTTTTACCAATTTGATCATTCTCCACATTAAATGAATGAGAATGTATATACACATAATACAATGGAGTCGGAATTGGTTGGGATCGTGATAATGTATACGGGGCGATTACGTGCACAGATAGATTTCTCGGAGGTTCGTTTTCACTGTCCACAGGAATGTCCGATGTATCGCTGGTCAACAGTGCTTTTTCACCGGGTATTTGGCTTCGTTCATAGTCTACGCCGTCCCCAACCTGCTAGCTTTATGTTTGTTGTGTTTTATCTCTCGTTGTTTATATTGCATGTTCTTTGACACCTTTTTTGTAGTTGTTGTATGTATGACGGTCTGTCGTCAATCGACTTATCGGTTTCTTGAGTTTCATGTTTATCTGAGCTCGAATTATTACTTAATAAAAAAAAAACAAAGGTAAAGCTAACATCACCACTGCACCACCAACTAACAAACCGAACCCACCAACACTCATGGTATCAACAAAACTACCCAACCGCCTCAACCCCACACCAGCTACAACATCCACTACACTATCATATATAAACATGCAATGTGAACTCTGAAAAAACTATTGGTTTCATCATATTGGAGCTATTAAAAAAAAGATGTATTTTTAACAAATTGAATTCATAATTTATGTGGTTTCATTCTATATATTGATTCACATTCCCTCCTAGCCTCCTTAGTCCAAAAGAATAAGCATTATTTGCAATGTATGTGTACCACATATAAATTATTTTATTCCTTTGGTCCCATGAGGCCATGATGCAGCAAACTATGTGAGCATTTAAAATGTGAGGTATTTGAGTTTTTTTGTATGGAAAAACAATATATATTTGTGGATTTTTATATATATAGAAATTTTTCATTTTTTTTAATAAAAAAGATTAGGCAAGAAGGCCTAAAAGTTGAGATTGATTATTGTTTGTTCATTAATTATATATAGCTCGAGTTAGACGAAGACATTTATCAATTAGATTCAAGTGTTAATTTGTACGAAGCCACATGTACTTAATTAATTAACGACATTTCAATTAATCACCACAAGGTATGTAAGTTTTGTTGAGAATATGAAATGGGATAGTATCACACGTTGAAAAAATGATGAATCCAAGCATTGCATATAAGCTAGTGGGCTACCCCACCTAACACCAATTGGTTTTAGGATGGAACTCCACTCGGCTTGTGTGCTCGGCTTGGTTGGCGCGTGTTGCGCTTGGGCGTGCGTGACCCCCACGTCGAATGACCCACCGAAATTTAACAAGTTTCGTTTACAATTTTACAAATCACAAATAAGAAATTAGGAACGCCGGTGATTTTATATAGTGTAGATGGAGAAGCGATGTTAATTTCATATCAGTTATATAAATAACTCTCCTTTTATCACTAATTGATTTTATGATAAAATCTTGACCTAATCACTAGTCTTGTAAGACACTGCAAATAATAATAAATATTTCATTATAATTTAATAATTCCTCTGATCATAAATATATATTTTTACTTTGACACGTTTTTTAAAGATGACAGTAATAATTATATATATAGTATTAACTTTTTTAAAATTAATTTAAAAAGAATCTCATACTTGTTACAAGTATGACATTTAAAAAAATTGTTAAATAATCAATCCTCTTATATTTTAAATTGGATTAATGTACAATTAATTATCATTTTTCGAATACTTTCCCCCATTTACAGGGTGACAAATGTTAGGCTTACAAAAATATATATATATGATTTATATATAATTTATATATTTTTGGAAAACATGTCATCACTTCCATTGTCGTCCAGCGGTTAGGATATCTGGCTTTCACCCAGGAGACCCGGGTTCGATTCCCGGCAATGGAAAATCGTTTTTTTTTAACCCCCCAAATTTCCGTTGAGGTACAATCTTATCTCAATTTCCAACATCTCATTATTAATTTCATTTTTCTCGAATGGTGGGTCGATCTGTTATGCAGGCGACAAAGAAAGCGACTACCTTTTACCCAGTACTCATCAAATTCGATTTCTTTATTTAATCAAATAAAAAAATTCCGATGCAGATGGCGACGTGTCCGCGTTTTTGTAGGGATTTCTCTCTCTTATTTATTTCCCGCTCTGCTTCCTCCTCCATCCCCTTATTCGGCAACTCCTCCTTCCTCAAACTCATTCCCAAAATAAGGGGCGGCGCATATCCAATTCGAAGTTTCAGTGGCAAACAGACCCGGAAGCAGACAGTACTGAAAGGGACCTCGAGTGAATTGAAGAAGATGAAGTACGTGATTGTCACCGGCGGCGTTGTCAGCGGCTTGGGCAAGGGGGTTACCGCTAGCAGCATCGGCGTTGTTCTTAAGGCTTGTGGGCTTCGTGTCACTTCCATCAAAATCGGTAATTTTCTGATTTGATTTTGGGTTTGGTGGCGGTGATTTTGAAAGTTGGCTGCTTTTTGCTCTTTCTAGAAACATTTGGGGAGAACCTATTTGGGGGTTTTGGGTGGCTGATTTTTAGGGTAGGGCTCCATCCTTTTGCCTCTTTTTTGTGCATTTTGTGCTTGGCTGTTTCTGCTTCTCGTTGCAATTAACCTAACAATGGGTACATTTTTGTATTGATTTTGTGTTTCTGAGTTCATTTATATGAAGTTTCATATTGTTGCCGTCTTATACAGGATGCGTTTTGTCTTTAGTACTTCTAAAGTTCTGATCTTGATCTTTACTGCTGCCTATGACTGGTTGTTGAAATTTGGAAGTTCATGTGAGCTTTAAAGGTCAATTTTGTTTGAACTGACCTTTTCTCTCCTTTTATGAGGCATTAAACTTATTTTCTAAAAGTGGATTTAGAAATTTTATGGACGTTACCCACAACTAGTTGTTGAGACTCCTGTTTTGTTTCTTTATGCTTTTTGCTACTGTCATTCTTAGACGGACTTCATTCTCATAAAATTTAGTTTAAAACCCTGTAATTTTATTATTTAATTGCATACAGATCCATACTTGAATACTGATGCTGGGACTATGTCCCCGTTCGAACACGGGGAAGTGTTTGTTCTAGATGACGGCGGTGAGGTACTTGGATTGGCTCATAATTCATATATATGTGAATGATGGTGGCTCATAATTCATATATATGTGAATGATGGAGTCAGATGAATTCCAAATTTCACCTTTATCTATTTGTGATTGTGCTAAAAGCTTAAGTTTGTATGTGGTTAAGGTTGATCTGGATTTGGGTAATTACGAACGCTTCCTGGACGTGACCCTGACCAAAGACAACAACATAACTACTGGCAAGATATATAAGGTGCATAACCTTTCCTAACTACGCAAATATATCGTGCTCCTTTGTTTTTCGATGCAAGTGTAATTCTTCTTCTTCTTCTTTGTTATTCAGTCTGTTCTTGATAAAGAAAGGAAAGGTGATTATCTTGGGAAGACTGTTCAGGTGAGGCTATTCCTAGGAGTTGAAGTTTGTAATGCCCTCTCTCCCCTTTTTTTTTAATGTGCAAAGGGATTATTGGTTTATTTTAGGTGGTCCCTCATGTAACTAATGCTATTAAAGAAAAAATTGAGTCTGTTGCTGCTGTTCCTGTGGATGGAAAAGATGGACCTGCAGATGTTTGTGTTATTGAATTGGGAGGAACTGTTGGTAAGCTTTTAAAATGTTTATTTCTCTTCACAAATGTCTTTTCTTTTACTTATCTGATCTGAATTAATCCTCTTTTCCACTTTTTCTTTAGGGGATATTGAATCCATGCCATTCATCGAGGCTCTTCGTCAGTTGTCATTCACAGTCGGTAAGTGTCAAATGCTTTATTCTTCTTTTTTCTGTAATGATTAATCATCTTTTTTTTTATAATTAATTTTATGTTTGTTAGATTATGAAAACAATTCAATTGATTGGCAGGCCATGATAATTTCTGTCTTATTCATGTGAGCCTTATACCTGTCCTGGGCGTCGTGGGCGAGCAGGTATGTTTCTATGCTTAGTTTTTTTATCTGCAACTTCTAGCGCTTTCTGAATTCTTGTATTTCAGTTCAAGGTCTCTTTGCAGAAGTGATTTATGACTCTTAAGTCCATGTGTGCCTGATATGTCAATCTTTGTTTGTAGAAAACAAAGCCTACACAGCATAGTGTAAGAGAGCTCCGGGCATTGGGTTTGACTCCTAATTTATTGGCTTGTCGCTCAGCCCAGGTTAGTCATCTTTTGGTATTGATCATTTGTTGTTGTTTCTTTGTCTTCCCTGTCTTTTCTTTTTCCTCGTCAACTGGCTTAAAGTTTGCATTGTTGAGTAAAGAAGACACTTTAATGCTTTATCTCTGCGTTGGTGCAAATTTGTTGCTTCTCCCGAATGCAGCCGATACTGGATAACACGAAGGAGAAACTGTCTCAGTTCTGTCATGTCCCGGTAATTTGTTGACGAATCCATTTGGAAGTTGCATTTTAAGAGATCAGCCTTATTGTACCTGATTTCTCATCCTCATTTTTTTTCCATTTCAGTCTGCAAACATTCTAAATATCCATGATGTACCAAATATCTGGCATGTTCCTCTCTTGTTGAGGGTAGGTTTTTATCATCATCTATCTAGCCTGAACTTCACGAGTTCTCATGCTCCTATATTCCTGCTTGTTCTTCTCTAAACGGCTGAGGTTCATTTGCGTTGCAGAACCAAAATGCACATCTAGCCATTCTGAAGCAGCTAAACTTGCTCAAGTAAGTATTTACTGTATTTTCATTTCTGACCGTTGCAACATATATTACGTAAGATTGCTGGCTTTGTCCAAAACATCAATATTGAATAAAAAGAAGAGAAAACTCTCAGTTTTATGGTTGCCTAACAGCCTAAGCAAACTGTGCCTGTTGTTTCTCCTATCGTTCATTTGAATTTCAGCGTTGCTCAAAATCCAGACTTGCAAGAGTGGACAGAACGTGCCGAGACATTTGATAGCCTCACCGATACAGTTAGTATTACACAAACTTAATATGAAAGTTTGTGGTTAGGTGCTTTCCGCTCAAGGTATGAGTAAATAGTTTTCATGTTTTTACAGGTCAGAATTGCAATGGTTGGCAAATACGTCGGATTGACTGACTCCTACCTTTCTGTTACAAAGGTAAGTACATCCTTCATGTGATGTATCAATGTTGCAAAAAAAAAAAAACTCATTTGTTGAGGATGCATCAATGAAATTGTAATTTGACCAATTTGATTCATAATTTCTCAATGCAGGCTCTAACCCATGCTAGCATTGCATGCAAGCGGAAGCTGGCCATTGATTGGATTGCAGCATCTGATCTGGAAGACGACAGTGCAAAGCAGGTAAGAGTTATCCTCAATCATCAGCCTCCTGATTGGCTGATTGTGTTTTGTGACATGAAAATGAGTATTTGGCTTTCTTTTGGGACTTGGGAGTAACATGTACACATAACATGGTATTCTCCTTTGGCAGTCGCCAGAAGCTCACAAGTCAGCTTGGAAGACTTTGAAGGTACGGTATTCACCTTTGGCATTTCCATTCCGCTCATTTCTTTTTATGGGACTCCCGACACTCTTAACCATGGGAACTCATGTTTTCGTGTTACTTCCCGAATTTGTAGGGTGCGGATTGCGTTTTGGTTCCTGGGGGGTTTGGTGATCGCGGAGTTCAGGGAATGATATTGGCTGCAAAATACGCGAGGGAGAACAATGTCCCATATTTAGGAATCTGTTTGGGCATGCAGATCTCTGTCATTGAATTTGCCAGATCAGTAAGATATCATACACTCAATGAATTGATTTTGTTTGTCTGTTCTTTCTCCGATTCATCTTGCAAGTTCTTACCGTGTCAACGCTTTTTAGGTTTTGGGCTGGGAAAAGGCCAACAGTGAAGAATTCGCTCCCCTGAGTGATGACTCAGTTGTCATCTTCATGCCTGAGGTATACATGGAATCATGGAAAGGAATATGCAAGTCTCCGAAATTGTTCATACATAAGAAAGTATCGATTTCATGCATTTGATTATTTTTCAGGGCTCAAGAACTATTATGGGTGAGACGATGAGATTAGGATCCCGAAAGACTTTGTTCCACACTCACAACTGTATCACCTCAAAACTGTAAGGAACACCCTTTCCTCTTTCAAACTCCTCTATCACTTCTTGGCCTAATTTGTTGTGGTGACTAAGTTTGTGTTTGTCACACAGTATCTCATATGTTAGCGTTTCATAGTTGAATCTTGTTTCCTCGTTAATGTTACAAATCCACTTTCTGAAGACTCTTTATCGTTACCATGCCAGTTACCATAACTCAGAGTATGTTGATGAGCGCCACCGCCACAGATATGAGGTTAACACTTTTTTCCTGCTGATATATCTTAATCTGTTTTTTCTTTTTTTGAAAGCAAATTTTAATCATTTTATCCATTTAAAAAAAATGATTTTACAAGGGTTTGTAGATTGAAAGCGTATCTTAATATCTACTTGAAAGTTTAAAGAAAATGTTGTAGGTGAACCCGGAGGCGATTGGTGTTCTTGAAGAAGCCGGGCTCAAATTTGTCGGGAGAGACGAGAGTGGTAAAAGAATGGAGGTTGGTGCTCATTGAATTACTTCTATAAACTGAGTTTGATATATGTGGTTAAAATTTCGACACACGGTTCATGTTTCCCTCTTTTAGATACTGGAACTTCCCGGCCATCCGTACTATGTTGGAGTTCAATTCCACCCGGAGTTCAAATCACGGCCTGGGAAACCTTCAGCTCCATTCATGGGTGATTCTTGCACTTCCTTTTTAAGATTCTGCATTCGATTTGTTCTTCCATTGAGCTAACTGAATTTTCATTCATGTGGCGACCCATTAGGTCTCTTATTGGCAGCAACCGGACGCTTGGAAGGCCACCTTAAGATCCATCAGAATGGTAATTGATACATGACATTCCAGCATCCGAAATAACAGTCAGTGCACAAGGTACTACAATCTGCAATCATACGAAGTTACGAACTTATGATTTTAGTCGTTTTTCTGGCCTTACGTTTGTGTTTGTGTTTGCACCTTTCTATGCAGGTGAGATTAGCTAGGTTTTCAGGGTTGAGCAATCAATCAGATTTACAGGTTTTGTCCTCATAAACTATGAAATCGAATCTAAAATGGTCTGCTTAGCTTCTTACAAGCAAAGCCAATTTACGAACCCTCAGCTCAAAATCCGAGCTGATGCTGTTTGTATTAGCGACTGATAGAAACTTTTTTTTTTTTTTTTGAGGATTGTTGATTGCATTCCCTCCATAGCTTCGGCTTAAAAAACCGATCAGGGAGATTTTTGTAGCTTGGTGACATGACACTGGATGTGTGTTTAGGTTTCGACTATGTTCGAATCTCTCGTGATGCACGGTGTGTGTTTGGATTCAGGCATAAGCTGTCTCTTTTCTCATGTGGTCATATACATAATGGCTTTCTCTTATCCGCCATTGGGTTCAAAAGATGGGACTGGCTGTAGATGTTATCAAGTTCAGATCTTACAGCGAAAGCCGAAAGGCGAGAAAAGACGATCGAAGACGGGGGCTTGGTTCTTGCCCTTTTTAGCTTTTGTTGTAAAGCAGCAGTTCCCTTTCGACTACTTAGGGCTCGTTTGATGTATTGTGTTGATTTCTTATAACGAAATAATAAACGAACCCTCGATGCGAATAAGCTCTTTATATCAATCAAATCAGCATATCACACCAAACAAATCTGATCGTTTACATTATAACCTTGTACACTCAAACTTCCTTCGTCACTTTATGTATAGTTTGAGGTGTGAATCATTGGGGCCTAGGGTAGGAGATGTATATATCACTATTTACATTCTCTCGCTGAGTTTTCCAACATTGCTTTGTCGGACTTGTACTTGATTCATAGTTTGAGGGTTGTTTTTTCTGTCTTGCTCTGATTGTTTGGTTCTTAGATTGTTGGTTGTTTTTATTCTTTCAGTTATATCATGACAGTAATGTCGTCTGGTGCTCTCGATTAACCAAATTTTTGTCTCGTACTTTGAATTTTTACTTTTTTAAAAAAATATTAAAAAATAAAATTGAGGACGCACAATGAAAAATTCAAGTTAGACATGTCTATTATTCGACAACATTGCTACGTATGCCCTTGCGAACTGGTTTATTCATTTTGATATTTTCTTTTCGGGGCTAATTTGTCTTACCAGATTACATCCGTGATCATATGTTTTCAAACCCTATTACATCGACTTTACATTAATTAATAAATTATTGTAGAACATTAGACCAACACCAAGAAGTCGAGGGTTAAAATATGACTTGAGCTTAGTATTGGACCTTTGTGAAATTAGTTGATAATATCGGAACCTCTTCATTATTTAAAAAAAAAGGATTTTAGGGCACTAACCCTAATGGAAGGTGAAAAAAAAAACAATCCGTTTTTATTTTCTTCTTCTTGTTCAGTTGAAAAAACCCACGGCACAACGCACATATAATGTCTTTATTATGACAAAACGGTGCGTTTGTAGAATTACAAGTCCACTTTATCCCGTGAACAATAAAAATCAACCAAATCATGATAACTAAAATAAAATCAATTGAATATACAATGAAACATTACAATATACGAAATGATCTTTAAGAGTTGCTAGCACGTACATACAACAAACCTAAATAAACCAATCACACATTACTCTTCTAAATCCTCAATCTTCGGAGTCGTCGTTTCACGAAAATTCCTAACCTTTATTCTTTCTTACAAATGAAAATGTTGCGAAATTGGTTATTTATAACAATGTGAATGTTATAAATCAAGGTTGGTGACAACTATCATAAAGCGATCTGTAACGATTGATCCGCGATGTACAGAAATGAAGGTTAGGAATCGTTACGAAACAACAACAACAAAAAATTGTACATTTCAACGGTTTTAACAACCATGAACAATGACGGAGCACTTGTTCTTGAACCAACGAACCCCCTTTCTCAAAGAGGCCTTGACTTTACCTTCGACGGCGTAGGCTTTGTACTTAGCAACCCTCTTCTTCCTCTTCATCTCGGGGTCGTTGAACCCCCACATCGACGGGGAGGATCCGGATATCCGGTCCGTTTTACATGAGTCCGATGGCAAGTCGGGTGACCCGGATAACGTCGCGTGCACTTGGTTTATGGATGAAACCGACGTCCTAGGCCCAGTTGCGGTACCCGGTTCCCACCCCCAAGCATCCGACCCACGACCCGAATACCCGAATTCGCTCATATCATATGGAAGAAATTGCAAGGGGAAGAAATTCAAGTAGTGTTTTTCAAAAGGCAGGTTTGGAACTTCGGATTATATATATATTGTGTATGATATGATATGAAGAGGAGAATATAACGTGGAGATAATATTATAAAAATGAAAATGGCTATTTTATTTGATTAAATTAAATAAGAGGGATTTTTTTTTGTCCAATTAAATTAAGGTTTTAAAGGACACTCAGCTCCTTGTTTATTTATTATTTTTTTATAAAAAAACCTTGATTTTAGCTGGATTTGTTCAGCTGGACGTGGGATATTGTAATTTTTTGGGTGTGAACTTTGATTTATTCAGACTTTTTTTATATGAAAAAAATAAGAATAGAAAATTGTTGTGGTTTTTTATTTGATTTTCTTGTGGTCATATACTGTATCTTTGAATTTTTTTTATAATGAGGGTAACCCACCTTTGGTTGTAAACCTTGGGTACGTGACCCAGTCGACAAGAGTCACATGTCAGGCAAACCGGCTTACGCCGACCGACTAGAGTCGGTGAACCTTGATTTTTCACCCAAAAGAAAGGGCGGAGACTGGGATCCTGTATCTTTGTACTTGGTATGTGGAGTTGTCTTTTTTTTTTAATACTCCGTATAAAATAAGAATTTGGGTGGCGTCAAACCCTGCTAACCCACCACCCAATAGCATCCTTTCGGACGAGGACTAGGAGCTCCGGATGCAACGTGAGAGGTTCGAGGTCCATCACGTGCCTGAGCTGAGCCACCTTGTCCGCAACCTGGTTAACTTCTCGGAACACATGCTTGCAGATAGAAACATCAAACCGTTGCAGTAAGTGTTGGATGTCGGTGACAATCATCTTAATCTCCCAGGGACATTGCCACACACCAGTCACTGAATTAATCACCGTGAGGCTATCACCTTCAAACTCGATTCGACAGCAGCTCAAGTCTAGCCGCTAACAGGCCTGAGTGGAGAGTCAAGGCTTCAACCATCAAGGCTAAAACTTAACGGAGCTGCACAAGGATGCGCCAGTGGATATGACTCGACCGTGGTGGTCCGTGGACTTGTGGTTGTTGATGTTGAAAGATCAAGCATGTAATAGTATCCTAAATTATAAAAAATTTGATATCCAAATTGTTTTACAAAACAACTCACAGAATGAAGTTATTAGAACTTGGGTCAAATTAAGAAGCTTAAAATCTTCAATAATGATAGGTTTGGAATTACCTTTAGGGTTTTTATTAGATTACTGGAGGCTTAGAGCATCATTACTCCAATTTCGATAAGAGCTGGCAAAATTCGACCGGACTTGATTGATACAAAAACCCCTTTTGAGAAAGGAAGATTAGGGAAATCTTATTGATAAACCAAAACCAACACGTTCCTAATTCAGCATTTATCAAAACAAACTACAAAATACAAATCATAATGAATAATGATACAAAATACCAAATACATATGCACAATTTCACTTTATAATAAAATCAAACAATTTTTTTTTAATAAGAAAGAGGATTTGGTGTTACAATTTGATATTGTACCTGAGAGTTCCACATCAAACATTGTTACAATGGCAAAAAAATTCTGTAACAAGGTTTTGAAAGGAGGAGATCGAATGCGACGATGATCGATGAAATCGAAACGAAAGAACCAAGTTTTTTCGCATGTACATTAAACTGAGATAAGACACACAGATGCTTTTTGAACAAATAGGGTAATGCTCGAAAGCAGATTCAACGCTGCGTCTACTTCCGGAGTGAGAGGAGCTCAAAGCTGCGGATGTGATCATCCCGGCTGCCTCTTGTGGCTGAAGTCCGACTTCTTGATGTGGGTCGGGAGTCTATCCCGTGTTGGAGCCGCTGTGCGGCTGTAGGATGGTGGGCTGTTACTGGGGTGAGTCGGCTCGTGCGTTGGCTGTTGCCAGGTTCTCCGGAGGATGTTGGCCGGCTGCTTGAGAGGACTACTCTTCTGGATGAGCTACCAACTCTAGAAGAGTTTGCCTTCTCCGAACCGCGCTGTTCAGGAAACAAGAAGTCTTCAATGGTCAATTCAATTGGGATTTCTAAACAAATCTCGCAATTCAGTAGACGACGAGAAAACAGAAATGCTTAAAATTTACCACTTCTCTAGATGCTGATACATCCTGTGAGCTCCGGTGCTTAGTATAGTCACCGGAAGCCAGAACATTCCTTCGAGGAAGGGCTTCCACTCCAATGATCCTATCTCTCGGTTCTCGCCCTACTGAATACATACACATAAGAACTCAGCTCAAATAGAAAGTTTTTGCGTATCTAAGACAATAGCATCTTCAGAACGAAACGCATTGATAATATTCTTTGTTGACAAGACGATGCAGGGAGAGGAGACGAACCTGCAGTCCTTTCTGGTCTATCAGCAGAAGGTCCTGCCGTTATACCCGGTTTGATGATACCAGAAAGCTAAAAACCCACAGGAAAAGATAAATAGGCAAAATACATTCAGCAACTTCGTTAAGACAGAAGTATGAACGTCGTTGGAGGAGACTAAGTTTACCCGTGTTCTTGAGCCACCAGCAACTTGAGGATACTTCAATATAGTCCAGTCAAAGACATAATCGAATTGATAACCTGCAGAAATGCTT
Organism: Persicaria maculosa; assembly: GCA_963922045.1. Lineage (NCBI taxonomy): Eukaryota > Viridiplantae > Streptophyta > Magnoliopsida > Caryophyllales > Polygonaceae > Persicaria > Persicaria maculosa. The sequence goes on from OY998264.1 coordinate 2,274,045, forward strand.
ATGCTATAAATTTAATCTGTCTACAACTATGTATGAATCATTATAAAAAAAGGAAATCATAGAATGAAGTATGGAGTTTCTTGAGGCAACTATACCTTCTCGAATAAATAGATCCCGAAAAAGCCGTTTCAAATACGAATAATCTGGTTTATCTTCAAACCGCAATGATCGACAGTAGTGAAAATATGCTGCAAACTCTGTTGGGTACGATTTACAAAGAACCTGCAAAACCAATTTCCGTTGGATATATTTCTAACTACAGAAGAGTTTAAAGATTGCAGTGTGCAAGGAAGCTGATAATACCTCTATGGGTGTCATCATCTTCTTTTCACTGATCTTATCGTATTTCTGTTTTTTAGTGTTGGCTTTAAGGCCCTGCCAAGGAAGACTGGTGCAAGAAAAGGAAATACAATACGCACATTAGAAATGATGCAAACAGCAAAAGATTTTTGTTTTGCATCCAAAAACACACAAGTTAAAGAATCTAGAATCCAACCTTCCTTTTAGAAAATACATAAGCACGAAACCGAGAGACTCCAAGTCATCCCTTCTACTTTGCTCTGCAAATGAGACAGCAAACTCAGCTAGTTCTCCTAAATCAAGAAAACAAAAATATTAAGCTGTCAAATACTGTTTTTTACCCACCAATTCCACGGTGAGTATTGACGCTTGCATACCGTGCTGTACCAGTTAGACTCTTATTTTCTCTGCAATATCAGGCCAAAATAGTCATAATAATGAACATAATAACTAAAGACAAAGTCCACTAAAGAGCGCGAATCTGAAAACTAGTCAATGAAGCAAGCTATACAAAGTTGAACCAAATAAGCCGACCGATGTGAGAGTAAGATAAACATTCGAGTCCGGCCCTACTTGCCTGTATGGAATGTGCTTATGGGTTTGAAGATCCCTATACTTCTTTGCAAGTCCAAAGTCAATCGCATATACCTATCATATGACAAAGAAAGCAGCACATTAACATAACCAATGCACCAGAGTTGGAGGAAAGATCCAACAATATAAAGTCATGTGACCCCTTGTCAGGAAACTGGATTAAATATTTGACTAGTATGCCAAAAAGAAGGAAAATAGAAAGAAAGAAAAAAATATTGTCAAGTAGAATGAGCATATAAAAATCACTCTCGGTAATAGTGAAATCAATATTAATATTGAACCCTCCTCTGTACGACATTCACATAAACTATAAGGGAAAGAAAGGGGATGCAAACTATGTCCCGATACGGATCAATGCAGTGGAAGATAAAATTAACTTGATACCTGATTTGCTTTACGACCAAGACCCATTAAAAAGTTATCAGGTTTAATATCTCGGTGAAGAAAACCTCTACAATGCATGTACTCAACCCTGTTAATCTGAAAACAAAACGTGCAACAAACATCATTTAAGCAGCTCAACGCATACCATTGCTACCAATAGAAATAGCTACATGAACTTACTAATTGATCAGCGAGCATCAGGACAGTTTTCAGAGAAAGCTTTCTGTTACAGTAGTTGAATAGGTCTTCTAAGCTTGGCCCCAGAAGGTCGATGACCATGCAATTATATTCACCTTCAACTCCAAACCATTTCAGATGTGGTATACCAGCTACAGAATTGTTAAAGAATGCATGGTTAAGAATAATAGCAAGGAAATATGAAATGAGAGAATTCGTTATTTAACCTTAATATAGAACTTGCTACTCCTAGACGGCTAAACCTTCACAATGGATGTGCTCATATGTACAAGATGAGCATAAGGAAGAAGTAACTCTCAAACATGACACAGGGCAAGGAATTTCTGAACCAAGCATCACCTTTAGTTTCAAAATCATGCATATTGTGATGCCGAAACATTACATGTACAAAAAGCACAAACAGGCGAAATATACTATACTACTGAAAGTGGGGAACTTGTTAATAGTATCCCCACAATTTGCTTTCAGAAAAGCAAAATGCAAAAGAAAGTACATAACAATACTGGTTCAAGTTACAAGTAATTTCAGGCTGGTGAGTTCACTATATGCAAATTTGGAATGCATTCATTTTTCTTTCTTTTGTTTTTTCTTCGTGTTTGCACGTTGTAACTTTGACAGCAGAAGAAGGGAGAGAAGAAAAGGAATCAATTTCAAATGTGGCGCTTTTTATTTCATTGGAATGGATGTGATATAAGAACTTACTTCCTCCTTGGAGAAGCATATATAATTTTGATTCATAGTGCAGTTGTGGATGCTTTGTCTTTGTAGACTCCTGGAAAATGAAGCAACAAAACAAGAACTTTTAATTGCTAAGCGAAATAGCAATAGGGTAAAGATCAAATGAGCATGCCAAAGTAGTACAAAACTACATCCATTCATTTAATAATGTATATAACTAGTATAAGCATGAAGCCGGTCTCTTGTCCATCCTGTAAGAACAAAGGATTGAGGAATATATAATATCACATAGCCAAGTCACATAAAAGAAGCATTTATGATGATAATCGTCAATGATGCCGTAATTCATAATGCAATGAGGCGTACATCAGGTGGAAGACATCTGCAAAGAAATGACTGATACCCTACTTGCTCAAGCTACCCAAAATTTGATAATGGTAGATGATTCTAGGATTTGTATTTGATATTCAACTGCTGAATCGTTATTGTGGTGAATTTGAAGTAAATAACTTCGCTGAATCTGTAATCTATATGTCAAATCTTATGCCTACTTGGCTACTAGACTCCATAACACTTGGTCCATATCAAAAGCCTAAAACAATGAGATCTCTGGATCCGTTAATGAATGAAGACGTTCACTCTTTCCTACACTACAAATCCTTACCAAATCCTGAATCTCAAAGTCCTATCTCTCTCATCACAACACAAGGGCATAACATAACCCACCAAATGGAACACAAGTAACGCTAACACAAAATGTTCAACTGACAAAACCAAGAAATAAACAAGGATACAATCATCAAAGTACACAAGCTCACAACTCACCATCTTGATAGCGACTTCCTCGCCGGTCTGTATATTGGTACCTGAATTCAACCAGAACACAAAACCATAAATCTTCAGCTTTGGAAACAAATCATGATGAGTAGACGAATCAGCAAGAACACAACAAAATGCGGAAAGGTTTAAAACAATGAAAGGAACATTGAAGAAGCAGATACCTAAATGCAGCACCCCAAATGAGCCACTCCCAATCTTCCTCCCCATCTTAAACTTCCCACCCACTATAGGCTGAGGCTCCATGTTCTTCTGTTCTTCAGCTTCCTCCTTACAATCTGACCCCACAACTACAAAGACAAAAATCCCTCAAAACAACAGAAATTTACCGATTTGGATTCAGATTCGCACTGGCAACCATCACCATCCAATTCCAGAAACCACACATTATCCTCAAACAGACCTAATTCAATCTCTCCTCCTGGCAAATCAATCGAAAGCTCGCAACTTTACGCCCTCGATCGAAAGCCTCCGCAGTTCCGAATTAGGTTATAAAAAACGAAAAGAAAATTAGGAAGCCCTAAAATGTGAAACAAGCAAGCTGGGGAAATCGAAACCCTAGTTTCAACAACAGCATCTGATTCCCAATCATGCGAACAGCATTTGCCCGAGGAAATGAATAAATAAACGAAATTCGGGACAAATAGCCCAATCAACAGAATCTTTGGAATAAATTAACGGAAAAAACTTTGCGGGAGGAAAGAGACATGGAGAGGAGAAAGGGGGGATTTTTATTGTTTATTTGATCAAAGATTGAAAATTTATGTGGAAGCCCATCTCTCAGTTTTGGCCTTTTCAATGGAGAAAACAAATCCAAAGGAAATTCACCTTCTTACATGGCAGCAATCCACCATTCCACCTACACCCATAACCTGGTCCTCAATTCATCTGCCTACCACTCCTCATCACGACAATCAACCTCGTTTGGAAGAAGCAATCTAGAGTAGAACCATTCAAGTTTTTTGCGGTTATCCGATTATATAACCGCTTAAACTTGTGTAATTGGACTGAAATAATACAAATATATATATTAAGGTATTGATTGTCACTGACACTTGTATATATTGAGTGAGATTTGATTAGGAGAGAGTTTTATATATACATAATAATACATTACATGTGATGTGAACAGATTGTATAGTGTATATTGGCCCCTTGTTTTTTTTACCTTTGCCTATTTTTGTTGTTGTTGCTGCTTATTTATTTGATTAGCTAAGCAAGCATCAATAAAAGTAAACATTCGGTAAAGGATTTGTTAACCTAAGAGCCTTGTTGGCGAGCGAGTCAACAGTAGCGTTAGTAGCATTCTCCTAGCGATGGACGTTGTTGATCTTCACTTCTAAGTTCGTGTCATTGAAAAGTGGTGATATTGGTTGATCAAGTGATCGTCGGGGTGGGAGGCAGTGGACTTAGAGAAACAAATTGCACACAATGGCAAAATCAGACTCAATAATAAGACGGACAAATCTCAACCGACTAGCCAATATAGTGATCAAATTGGCTCTTTCTAATGCTATGCAACTTCCAATCTTAAAGATTTATGATGAGATATAAAAATAAAAGGTTACAAGTCTTATCTCCCTTCTCATTTTTACATTATAGTGGATTTAAATGTCTTCTTGTGAATAAAATAATCTTATAAGAAATGATTGGGAAGAGGATAGAAAAGAAAAATATCATATATGACAATTATAAAGAGACTCTCAATTATAGATTATCGCACTAAAAATAAATAGTTTTAAATCCCTCACAAAAAAAAATAGTTTTAAATCGGTAAAATATATAGGAAGGGCTATCAAATCCTGAATCCAATCAAATAATCTCGATCCTACGTGTGATTATTTAAGGTTGTGTTTGGCGATAAATTTATTTTTGGAGATTATTTTGGGAGATGTAAATTTTTAGGAGATAGAGATTATTTTTTAGATTAAAGAGTTTTTGGAGATTGATTTTTTTTATATTAAAATCTCTGTATGGGGTTTGATGTGTATGGGATTTTGAAGGATTTTTGAAGAATTGTTTGGTGTGTTTTGAGATTTTGGAAGGGGATAATCTCCTCCAAATCTCCACATTCTTCATCCCCCAAGCTTTCCGAAATTTGCCGAAATAATGTCGCACAATCTACACAATCTCAATCCCCTCACAAGTCACAATCCACCACCAAACGAAACACCATTGTATTCAATTTTTTTTTTAAATATCCAAAAGCTACCATAATCTGATGTCAAACACAACCTAATTATTTATTTTTTCTACCCAAAAAATTATTTATTTATTTTTATTAGTATTTCCTTGGTATCAAAATAACTAAGAGCATCTTTAATGGTGGTACTCCAAGTACCATAACAATAAAAGAAAAAAGAAATGTAAGAAAAAGTCATATTTTTTAAAGAACCCAAAAGAAAAAGTGAGCTCAAGTATCATACATATGATACTCAATATGACACAATACCATAGAATATTACCCAATCAAATATTAATAGTGGGTCCTATTTGATTTTTACTTACAAAAAAAAATTACAAAAAACAATTTTGATGCAAAAGGTGAAATAAGATACTCATACCAAGTATCATGGTTGTGGAGTATCAAATATTAAAATGAGGTGGATGAGAGAGAAATGACAAAAAGTAAGTTATGATACTCAATATGGGTATTATGGTTAAAGATGCTCTAATACTATTGTATATATATGCACAAATTAAATGGCAAGTTCAACGTGATAGATTTAGTTTTTGTCTAGTTTTATTTTTATATAGTGTACTTTTGCTTGTTGTATTGTGTCTTATTTATTTTTATTTTTATTTTGATGGTTTTTTCTTATACCGATTTATCACCCGTCTAGATTAATGGTAAAAAAAAAACTAACTGTTTTAGTAGTTTTATATTTCTCAATAATTTCATAAATAATTGCGAAATTATTTTAAAAATTTTATAATAAAATAATTGATACTTTATACTCCGTATAATTTTATCATTATTAAAAACCTGGTTTTTTTTTTTGAGGTTTAAACCCGATTCGCACTTTCCGTACCCAAAACCAAAACCCCGTCCGATTGAAGGCGATTTCGCCATGGATGAGGTCACATCTGGATCCTCAACCGACGCCAAGAAGAGAAAACGAGACCACGAAACCGAGGCTCAATCTCAGCCCAACCACGGAGGTTCCCTTCACCTCGATGATTCCCTCTCTCTAGGCGAGTTCCAATTCCTGATTTTGGAACTTTTTTTTTAACCATTTTACATTGCTTAGCTATATCAGTAACAAATTCATCGATAGTTCATTTGTTTCTTGCTCAGTCTGTCTCAAATTTTGATTCTGAAACCTCGAAGCAGCTCAATTGGTCCTAAATTTTGCAAAAAAGTTTGCAACTTTTTTGTTTTTCGGAAGCTAAGGGGAGTTGCTTTTATGTATATTCGCAGAGGAGAGTCTTACTTTCAGTGATACTCTGATTGCGCTTAGGATGATGCGTGCTCAGTTCCCAATTTTGGAGAAGGTTTGTAAATTGAGCTTAAAATTGATAGCATTGAACAATATTTTGTAGTTCAGGTTTAATTTGACTAATTTTCATTGCTCATATATCATATACACCATTTTGCCCTTTGTTTGTGTTCAGATTTCCATCAACCCTCTCATTTTAAGATCACAGCTATACAGCAGTGTAAAGGATAGAACTCAAGTTGATCGCGAGTTAGAGGTTTGTTACCTCGACTCTCAAATTTGCCTCATCGGTTCCTTTCTTGTTTACTGTTTTCTGTTTCTATACTATTTCCTTGGTAGTGTCTTTTAGATTATAGAAGTAGGATTTTCAGCTTGTGTGTTTTCTGCAGAGAGATCATTTGGGCATTGTAATGTTCAGGGGGAATGAATCTTTTATAGTATATATCTCGGATTCTTTCTTTGTCAATTAGCAGATTATATTGACACTTGTTATTCATTCATCAGTAATTCCTCCGTTTTTGTTTGATTATCCGGGAGACTATGTTAATAAGTATGGAGTTTAGGAGTTACTAGGGCGTGTTTTGTAGCTTTAGGTTTCTTGAAGTGCCCGTCTACAACAATACGCCCTCTGATAATTTATATTTGGTGTTTTAGACTTTTAGAATATTGAACAAGAACTAAGAAAAGTGATTTTTAAATTCAAATGCTTCAATAAGCAACTTCATCCATCTAATCACATTTATTATGCATTGATATAATTGGTTTAGACAAAAAGAAAATAGGTAAGTCAAAAGGTAAAAGTAATTTATCGCCTAATAAAACATCAATTATTGCTGATCAAATTTGATCATCTACCAGAAATGATGATCGGAGGGAGTACATGTTTCAGATACTCCTAAGTAGAAGTTGTTTTAGTTTCCCTTCTACAGTGCTTCTCTTGATGAATATGCCTAACTTCTTCCTTTACTTCTGCGAATGCTTGAGCTGTTGCTTTACCGTATGCAGTTATTGAGGCAAGATAAAGTTCTGCGTGTTTTTAAGTTGAATACGGGGCAAGATGATCATGCTATAATGTTTCTCGATGACTACATAAAGCAGGTATTTACTATTTACCCATACTTATATATTTTTTTAAATTGGCTGATTTTGAAGGAGGCTATTTGGATTCATCTGGACTTTATATATCACACTAATACTTATTTAATTGTTGAAATCTTGTATCGTATGCGGTAGAATTTCAGCAATCCCTTTCTACATGCAGTAATTCACTGATATATTACGTTCTCAATCACTCTTTGCAGATTGATTATGTTGTAGACAAGATGTCCATTAAGGAAAAGGAGGATCTTGCTGTTTTTGATTGGTTCAAGACGCATGTTATCATGTCTAAACTGGAACCTGGTATTGAGCATCAAGAGCTTGTAAGTCATTTTCCTTCTGGTGATGTTAGTTCATACATGCCCCCATTATTTGTGTTTTTTAAAGGTTTGCAACTTCTTATCGTAAGTGAAATATCAGCTACTATGGGAATCAAATATCAGCTAGACAGCTAATGCACATGCATGTGATTCGAGTACAGATCTGATGTAGCTAACTACAAGGGGGCATTTGGAAAATGGAAAGGAGATTTTCTTGAGATTATTAGTAATTCACGAGTCAATTTACTTCACTTTCTCTTAGCCTTAATTTAGAAAAATCCCCTTTCTTTTCCCTTTAATCTTTCCTATCCACTAAACAGTCCCTTTTCTTAAGAGTTTTCTGGATGGACTCCATAGAGGTGGAGGATCATGAATTTTTATCTAATGTGACATATAAATCCAATAACTCTGTTGTTCAATGTGCTGAATGCTTGCTATCTCATCTTTGACTCTTTGTCATGCCTTTGTGCCCTCTAAATTCTTCCTTTCAACTCTGAAGTTGTTATTCATTCAATCTTATGCTTGTACTTCTATTGATAGATCACTTTGTTTTTCTGTGCCCCTCTAAAATATTGTTTTAATCCTTCATCTGTTCACATTTTGGTGGATTGCAGTGTCAGCTCTTATTACTTGGGGGGAAGGTGAAAGATCGACATGTTTCTCTCTTAATGAATGCTGGTCTTCTTGTGAGTAATCGTTGGTAAACTCCATCTATGCTTTTGCAAATTTTCGCCCCAGGATAGTGTGCATATACCCTATTGCATCTTTTATAATCAACATGTAGCTGATTTTAACTACGGGTTTTGTATGTTTTTTCATTTCTTTTTTTTTTCCCTTTTTCCTGGACTGGTACTAAATTCTGACTTTAATATTCATATCCAGATCCGGCAACTTATAGATCCAAATATGTATTGGTTTGCTATCCCCAGCAGCGGTTCTATTCTCAAGGGTCTCTCACAGGTATTTATTTCTTCCTGAGATTCTATGATTTTTTTTTTGAAGCATGATCATGTATGTCATAATTACCCAAGGTGCACTACTCATCCAATTGATTGATGCACCAATAATGACATGTAAGAATTTAGGGCCTGTTTGGTGAATATAATTGTTGTTGTATGATAAGTCAGTAATTTACAAGGCCTAACAAAGTAATCGCTGCGTCAATAACGTGTCTATACAAATGCCTTATAAAGCATGTGTATGTTCTGCCAAAGAGAACATTTTTCATTAGTCCAGCTTCAAATAGAAAAATAGGAAAGTACCCTTTGGCTACAAATGATCTGTTTCAGTTTTCTGGATATGGACATAAGGTGTGATCATTAGATGTTATTAACAACATGAATTTGTTACTCTTGAAGGACAACAGACCTCTTGGATGAGAAGATGAGGAATAGTGTTGGGAAAACTATAATTAAGCTCGGTATAACTAAAGAGTGTCACAAGCTACAGTGCTTGTTTTCAAGCATTATACCATTAGACTAAGAACCTGCTAGGTGCCGATTTGAGGTGAATTATGCAATGTATATTATCGTATAAGATTATTGAGGAGGTGACATCACTTACTGCAGTGGAAAAGCTATCCTGCATTCTTGTCAGCTTATCATTCTACTTGTCAGTTCTTGTTCGGTTGTTCCTTGCTTGGCTTACAAGATTCATTCCTAGGCTCCTAGCCATCCTTCATTGAGCTGCTAGTTGATGGATGCTTGGATTTGAATAGGAGGCATCTGCATAAAGGGAATGAACTTTTTTTTTTGGATTTAATGGAATTGAAGGAAGCATAGTTCATAAAAAAGAAAATTGCTCCCATCTTCCGAAAATTTACTTTGTTGTTAAATTTAGTTAATCATTTAACGCTTCCTCCATTTGTATAGGGGAGAAAAGAATTGCTATCATTTATGAGCCGAAGGAAGTACAAAGAGATGATGCTCGCTTCACTAGAGAAAAAGCACCTAAAAAGCTCTCCTCTTGATATGAGATTTCATCTACGGGATTTAATCGGTTCGGGTCACCTTAAAACTGTTCAAACACCTAGTGGAATAATGGTGCGAGTTTCCAAGGACTAAGATCTGTCTCAGGGACAGTTCGTCATTTCTATTGTTTCCTCGTGAAGTCCCTTTCAGAAATACATGTTGGAGCAATTTGCAAGACCCTGATAGGGGTGATCTGTGTCACGGATCTGGTAGTTGCAGAAGGTAATTGTTTTCTTTCTTTCTCGGTTGCAATTTCATATGAAGCAGTACTGTGATCTAAGAATCTTATACCCAAAGCTCCCTCTATTCAACACGTGAGTCTTGAAATCATGTTCTGTCATGATATGTTGTCTCTTTTATATTTCATAATTTGTTTATTTAGTCTTAGTCAGGCATTGAAACATTAGTTCACTAGCTAGACGACGACGATTACAGCTATTGGGAGCTACTCATCTCTTACACTGCTGATCTGCCTGTTGTGTTTTTATAGGTTTTCCATCACCTGGGTGTAAATGTCGTGTATCGCTTACGATCTCTCTTGCTGTGATGTGGAAACAGTTGGGGAGAAATAAAACAATTGCCTTGAGCCACATCATTGGGCTCTTACACAACACAACTTGATCTGTGGGCCTTGCATTCTCCAGCAAGGCTTTTCCTGAGACAGGTCAGTTGCATATTAGCTTCTCAATACAACATCTTTTATGGTACTCCCAACAGATGTAACAGTTGATTTTTATTTTTTTTTTGGTTATATGTTGAGGAATAAATACAAGCATTTCCCCTAGTTGTAGTTCACTAATTTGCAACTTGGAGAGCCAAAGGAGTAGATCAAGAAGTGATTTTTTTTCCGAATGCCCCCATCATGGTGCGTTTGAAGATGTCAGATGGCGTGCGAGCTTGAATGATAATGTGGGTGCTGCTATGGATGTGTTATACAAGACACACCCTTAAGCTCACATCTCATGGGCTTCTGAGCTTGCACTGTGTTTGGTCCGCCCCGAGTCTTTCCTATATTAATCCTTAACCTTTCGTTTGAACCCGATCAAGTTCGTCTTTCCGTCTCACTTAGAGCATCCCAACAAGTGGGGTGCCCCAAAACTTCTCTCTCATTTTCTTATTCGTCCATCTCACTTTCCACTAACTTTATTCTTAACCCTCCCTAATTCACTTCTCACAATAGTCAGGTTCCTCAAATTACTTTTTCCATCTCACACCCAATAAAAAAAAAATTTATTATAGTGGCACATGGCATCGTTTGATTGGTTTCAGATTTGGGAAGCTTCCCAATAGATTAAGGCATCGAAAAGTGAGGAGGTTGTCCACAATAATCGAGTTATCCAAATCGGATGAAAAAAGTAAAATGGAGAGATTGGTTTCCTATTTGGTGGAGTTCGACGTAACATGCTCTGATGGGTTTCATGTGTTTAGGCTATGCTCTCCAAAATTCCTTATCAGCATTATCATCGATAACGTCCTTATCTGTACAAATAAGCTCCTTATCATCAATCGTCACAGAAGACGAATGTGAGGAAACATTTTCACATGAGAACTTGTTCTGAAAGCAAAGACGACTGTTTCGGTTTTCCGACTATTTCGGTTTTCTCCGACTAATCTCACAGAAGCTGAACATAGGGAAGAAATTCAGGGCTTGGTGGCTTACTGTATAAGATGAAGATAATTTATGTAGGGGACTAGTTTGTCAAAGGAAGTGTCCCATTACAAATGGTGGCGTGTACATTTAAGCTATAATCTTATTTTTAATGGGGGGTGGACGTGGACGTTTTGATTGGCTGCCACGTGTAAAACCCCCCCACGTCTTCTCGATCGTTTGGCCGTTGCGTATGGCTGCTGAATTTGCCTCCCTTTTTGCAACAATTGTTATTTTCCACTTCACCCCCAAATCAGTTCTTTTTGTATCGAATTTTGGGTGTGGGTATGGTGAAGAATCTCGATTTGGAAAATATTTTCTTAAATTATTAACGATATCTAAACTCTATGAAAATATTTTAAAATTTGCTAAGTTAGTGTATTTAAGAGAGTCTAACTTGAATTTGAATGATTAAGGGTCTGTTTGGTACAAATTTATTGGAGGTTTTCAAATTAGTTGTGGTAAAACTTTTTGCGGTTTTTGAAAAATAGCTTTAAAAAACTCGCAAGTAATTTGTCATGTCAAATAAAAATTTACTTTTTTAATCTATCCACAAAGGCTAAAATTTCATCTAGATTTTAATCTTTAACTAGATTAATCCCTGGCATGCCAAACAGGTTCTAACTTATTAAGAGGTTAAAACATCTCATATATTAAATTGAATGTGTCTCATATATTATATACTCTCTCTAATCTTAAAATATAAGAGATTTGAGTTTTACGACACTCATTTTAATGAGTTAAAAACTATATAAAATATTATTTTTTATAACATCATATTAAGTTGTAAAAAAAATTAATAATTTTTTTTATATTTTATATAATTTTTTGGTGTATCGGAAAACCCAATACCTTATGTTTAGATGAAAGTGGAATATTTTCTATTGCCCATCCTTGATCTCATTAGATAATACTAAACGAAGCTTAACATAACTTTGTGCCCCAATTTTGTTTCAATAAATCCCGGGAAGCACTACCTATGCTTTAAGGGTAGTACTTTCAGGATTGATAGCGATTAGGGTTGTTATATGAGCCGATTGAGTAGTTCTAGCTCAGTTTGGACTTCTTCACTTTACTAAGCAACAAAGCATGAGCTGAATTTAAATCGCAGAGGTCCTCTAGACTTTAGCTCAAAGATCTCAAATTTTATGAATTTTACAAAATTTCTCTGAGGTTGATATATACCATGAACAAGTAGAGCTGCTCTATAACCTTTAACTCAGCTTAAAAAAAAATTGGTTTGAACTCTTTATTTTACCGAACAAGCTGAAAATGGTTACATTTTTAAGCTAGAGCACAAATTCAAGTTGGACTTGTTTAATTTCTAAATAAAACAAATATGAATAACCAATACTCGACTCGTTTGACTCGAATACCAAATCTAAATAAGTGCAACAAAAATGTGCTATAAAATGAATGGATATCTTATCAGGCAAAGTTGGTTTGTCAAACACACCTAACTTTGCTTTCAAGAAATGGCTTGTCAATATCAAATGAAACTTGCATATAATTATAAGCCAAAGTACGTGGCATTACTTAACATATATTTGGTTAATTTCACAATCATACATATTAGCCATGAATTGAACCACGTACGTACATTTTAAACGCTTGATTGATTGATCATTGCAATTGGAAAATTTTATAATTGAAGCCATATGTGTTGTGGACATGCTATAAGGCCTAATAGATATGATATATATTTGATTATGATTTCATATATATAATTAATACAATTACATTTTAAATTATCCAATGACGTACGAAATATATTTATTTTTTTTTAATTTAAAATATTTCGATTTGAGAAAGATTGCATTAGAAAATTATTTAGTATTGCCATTTTTTAAATTTTTTTATGGATTTTTTTTTATTTTATGAAATCGTTTTCAAATCAAGAATATTTATTAGCATTAAAACATATGAGATCGAGTATATTAGAAAGATCTAAATTAATTTATATATGCTCTTTAAATTATTGTCCTCAAAGGAGAAATCTAGCTAGGGTTTCGTCTGCCATATAATAAATTCTTGTGGGTCACTTCACTTGTATAATAATTTGGTTCACTCCAAAATCATTAATTGATGCAGTAGCTCATCATGTGATAATCATGCCATTTTGTTTTTCTTTTCATTTTTTTTTTCCTTCTATGAAATAAAAATCATAACTTTTTGCGGCGGATGTCCGGATGCCTAACAAAGAGATCGATTCGTCGGCATAACTAGTTAGCTACTTTAAGAAAATTTATCGGTTGAAAAAAAAAATATTACTCCATCCGTCCCATAATAATTATCTTTGGACGCACGTTTTTTAAGGAGATAAAAACTATATAAAATATTCATTTTTTAATTAATTTTTTAAAATAATTCTATACTTATTAGTAATATGTATGATATTATTTAAAAATATTTAATAAAATATTGATATTTTATATAGTTTTTAGCTTCTTAAAAAAATGTGCATGAATAGTTAAAGACAATCATTGTGGGACGGAGGGAGTATTAAGCAATTTATTACGTGTGCTTAATTCCTTTTACGCATTTTTTTTCGAAACAAGATAAGAGTTAGGGAGGTTCCCGACAAGTTGGGAGCCTTTCTAGAACGTCCAGACGAATGAGATCAGCCAACAGATAATCACACAAACAATTATCCTCGGCATTATTTTTAAGCAAAGTGAAATTGTGCTCTATTCATTTTTTTTGGCATACGGTATGATACGCTTTTTAAATAAAATATTAATATTATAATAAATTATTATAAAATTAAATAAAATATTAACGCTTTTTAAATAAAATATTAATAATATAACAAATTACTATTATAAAATTAAATAAAATTATTCCATCTGTAACGAAATAATTGGTCTTTTGGACCATTTTTCTTGTAACAAATTAGTTGTCTCTTTTAGTGAATTTTTCTATTTTTACACTAAGATTAAATGCATTGTATAGGTAAATGATGAAGAGTTATTAAATATTAAAACTTCTAAACTTCTAATTAAGGTAATGCAATGGAAAAAGCATTCTCTTCCCATTAAATATTTGGGTCTTGAGTCTTGACCTCTTGGGAGTACAAAGATGGGCTAATTGCAGCCATAAAATAAAGTAAAATATTCATTGCAATATTTATTAAAGAGAGAAATAATGATGGTATTTAATGTTAGATTCTCTTCTCCTTTCTAATTTTAGATCTCTTAAAAACTGTGAAAATGGCCAAAAGGTCAATTATTTCATTACGGAGGGAGTAATAATTTTAGCATGATATAAGAAGGGTAGAGATGATAAAGTAAAAGATGTAAAAAAAAAATTAAGGTGTTTATGAATCATAGCTAAGAAAAAAAATACTCTTAACTAATAGTTAGATATAGATAGATAATTAAAATTTTGTAACATTTTCACTTGTTAACAATTTAGGAGATTGGAGCAATTTTTTAATTTAATAGATAGATATAGATTTATATTTAATAGTTAGATATAAATTTTAAAACTCAATATTTTGAATTGAACCAACTTTTAGAAAATTTAGAATATATTAAAGAAAAAAAACTCTATTATAATTTGATTGATTAAAATTTTAACATTAAAATATTTTGAATTGAAACAATTGATTAGAAAATGTGCAATATCTTAAAAATAATTGTATATTAACAGGAAGGAGAATGTGAAAAGAGAAGGGAAATTAAGAAATTAAGAAAATAAATGTATACATAATACTGTAGTTTTACCATATATATATTAAAATATGCCCAAATATAGATAACATATATCAAATTGATCGATACTCATCTTAATACTGGTATATAATATCTTATATCTATATATTCCTTTAAAATCAACTACTCCGTCGTATAGTACGCACTGAGTATATTACAAAGGGGATGCACGTACAACTTGTGAGCTCAAAACATTAACAATAAATTTAAATGTTCAAATCAATCGATCTATATCGGTACGTAAATGAGCTGACAACTTGCATCTATAGCTACAGATATCTAATAGAATCATATATGTATACACAAAAAATGTATATTTCCCTTCAATTCACCTAATGCACGCATGCATATACTATGAATCTATATATGATATATCCATGGCTATACCAACCCAAACGAAACATAAATGGGCATGCATGCATGCATCAATCATACATGCATATATGCATGATCGATTAGACCTGTCAAACAGGTCATTCGGGTCGGGTCAGTTCGGGTCCCGGGTAAAACGGGTCTCGGATATATCCGAGTTGGAGTCAACCAGGGTTTCACCGGGTTTCGGGTCATTTCGGGTCGATTTCGAGTTCGTCAATTTTAATTATTTGCAATCAAATTTTAAAATAAGCGCGGTAAAATAAAAAATTTTAAAATAGAATATTGACTAGCAAAGGATATAATAAATCACTTACGTTGTATAAGAATGTTATTTTTTCAAATGTAGAGCGACTGAGTCGATCGAACTGGACTAAAAAAAAAAAAGAATGTTATATTTTCACATATAACAAATTCATTACTTTGAAAATATAAAATGGATTCATATTACAATAACAATAACACTCAATTACAGCATCCAACAAGAAAGTAACATCGACTTCTCAAATCGCAATAAGTTCATACATTTAAAATATTCTGAACTTGTCCACAACTATCCCATAAGAGAGAGCAGTGAGATGTCAAAGGTAAATATTCTGAACTTTTTCAGCAATTTCAGAAACCAAAGACTTTTAGCTTGTGAAAGAAATGAGGAAACAAAATGGGGTTCTCGATTTCAATCTGTCATGCGCAGATAGTGATACATACTTGTAAATTTTCCAAAATAAATTAACTATCCAGGCCACAAGTTCCTCTTGACATGACAAAATTTCATATGAATCTTTGACATTTACAGCAATTGAACAAATCAATTAACTAAGCAATTGAACAAATTAAGTGACTAAGCAACTGAATGAATAAGATCTGAACGAAGCAAGTAACAATATCCGACCTAGGGTTTGATCAGTCGCGACTAGCGAGTAAGCAATTGAACGAAACTGAAGGAATTGGAAAACCGAGTAAGATCTAAACGAAGAATAATAAATTAAGGGCCCGTTTGGTATCCATATACGTATATGAGATATCAGATATGGGTATCAGATATCGATATCGTGGGTATGGGTATCAAATCTGATATCTCATATATGAAATCTTGTTTGGTATGTTAAAGATATCGATATCATGGGCTGTTCTGACTTCTGAGAGGCTGTTTTGGGGCTGAGTTCGGCTAGGGTTCTGGGTCGGTTAGGGTTGTGGGAGTGGAGGGAGGTAGCGACATCGAAGGTCGGGAGTCGGGACTGAGTTCGGAGGGCTGCTCGGAAGGACTGAGTTCGGAGGTTGGGACAGGCTGCTCGGAGGGATTTGGGCATCGGATTTGGGATGCACAGGCTGTTCTGGGTCGGTTTGGGAGTGAAGGGAGGTAGCGAAATAGAAGGTCGGGACTGAGTTGGGAGTGATGTCGGATTTGGGACTGGAGGAGGGAGCACTGGGCAGAGAAGGGATGAAGAAGAAAGAAGAAAAGAGTGTGTTTTGATATCCCTAGTTAGAAGAGTATATGGAATTGAGGAAAAATACAAAGAAGGAAAATATGGGTATATCACTTTGATATCCATATACCCATTTACCAAACACAGGTATGGGTATGAGTGATATCTATACCCATATCTGATATACGTATATCAGTACCAAACGGGCCCTAACACTTACCAAATATCACAAATCTGGGCGGATCAGTAGTGATAGCGAGAGAAGGGGGCGCACTTGACAATAGATCTGGGCCGACAGCATGTCACAGCAACGTCGGACACAAGCGGTGCCTCTCGATGACGACTATGGCTTCTAGTTGGAGGGACGACGACGGCTTCTGGTCGGAGGGACTACGGAGACGGCAAGGACGGGTTGAATCGAACGGTTGAAGAAGAAGAAGGTGAAGTTGAAAGCTGTAAGTCGGGGATGGATTGAACAGAGGTAGATTAGAAGAAACCAGCGAGCAGGGCGATATAAAAAATCCGATCTGACCGGTTCGACCCGGACCCGGACCCGATTTACCCGGAAAATCACCGGGTAATTCGGGTTCGGGTTGAAAAAAAATCTCGGGTCAAAAATACCGAGTCTTGACCCTAAATTAACCGGGCATACGGGTCGGGTTTTCTGGGTCGGGTTGTGTTTTGACAGGTCTATGCATGATGCATCCGGGGGTGGATCCATAAAAAATTTTAGGAGGAACACAATTTTTTTTTTATATAAGGAACAATTTTTAAAAAAATATTAAGAGAATATATTAAAATTATTTTTTAATATCATAAAATTATAAACAAATTCTTATTGCTTAATTATGAAATATTTATTAAATTATATAAGAATTTTAAATTAATATTGAAAATTGGATTGAAAAATGCCTCAGGTGAGATTTGAACAAGGGTTGATTTCCAAACTATTTATAATTGGGGTTTGCGTTTTTTCTTCTAAAATTTTTATATAACCTGAATTAGGCTACCATATATATATATATATATATATATATATATATATATATATATATATATATATATATATATATATATATATATATATATATATATATATATATATATATATATATATATACTTGTATTATTTTTCCGAACCGGGGTGGGCGATGGTCCGGTAATGCCCGGCCACCCCTGAATCCGCCATGCATCCATACAAAACCTAATAACTAGTTGTCATTGTAAAGGTACAGTTGCATGCCAAAATGGCATATGCATGCACTACAGTCTTACGTAGCTTTCCACACCCATGCATGTCTCCCTCCTCCTTCAGATTCGATCTCAATTATTCTCACCTTCTTTGTTATATGAAGTTCCGGCTCCTCCGCCTGATCGACGCCCTTAATTCCATTCCTTCCGATTTTGGCCCAGTGTGATCGATCCAACAGAATCGCTCTCACTTGGTCGAAAACTGTTTGGATAACGCGTTTTTTATTGGATTTTACCTAGGTGACGAATGATCGTATTGGCCAATACATCTCGATTGGTCGTTTGATCGATCGACTTCAAGTATATATGCAAAAGCTTGCTCTTTGTATCATCTTTAATTTGATCGAGCTCCATGATAAATTAATACGTACTAATTCCTAATTACTTGTTACTAAAATTAATTTATATACAAACAAATTTAGAAGAGCTTAATTAGCCCCTTAACTTTTGGAACACTCAATCCAATCGATCTATAATTACCTTCATAAATTCATATGTAAAATTAATTAATAATTAAGGGGAAAAGATGGGAAATATTAAATATATATAATTCCATCAATTTTAGATACTTTAATTAGAGTTTAATCGGTACTTGTCCTTATAAATAATTGGTTGATTTCATGGTATATGATTATATATGCTTCTAACTTGTAGGAATCGATCTCTTAATTCCTTATTGGCTTTTTTCCTATTTTGAAAACTGACCCTCCACATATTTCTTTTATATAAAAAAAAATTAATATTTTATATAGATTCATCATTCTTAAAAAAAACACGTCTAATTAATAAATAATAAATAAAAATGGACAGATTAAGTAATTGTCGGTAATAATATGAAATTATATAAAAATAATAATAAAAAGCTGATATATTTTATAGAGTTTTTAACTTAAAATAAACATATTTAATTTACCTAGGCTCTAAAAAATTAATAATACATTGTCACTTTCAATAGGACTGTATATACATTCACAATTAGCCAAAAAAAAAATATATATATATATACATTCACATATTTTGAATTTATTTTTAGTTTATATTTTGAAAAGATATACAGTTGGAAGTTTATGGGGAGGATCTATGCCACATCACCAACACGTGCTGTCAATTTTGTAACCATCAATCAATTCTTTAATTTTAATCACCATCGATTTTTATTTTTTTCATATGTTTCTTTTTAATTACTCGGGGAAAAATAATCTTGAAGGTGAAGCTTCGAATCTTGTTGCGTTACTTGTATGTCTTGATTTTCTTTCAACTCTCCTTTTCCACAAGGCAATTCAATCAATTTTCACTCATCTTCATCGGTTTGGATTTGGTGCAGTATTGTATTTGTACCCTTAAGTTATTTTTACTTTCACAAATTTTAATTTTAAGAAAAAAGATAAATAATTAGGTTGACGTGAGTCTTACAAGAAGAGCAATCTTTACACCTTGATTAAGGTTATGTTTGATACTCATGGTTCTTTTTAAGTGTCATCTTCCTATTTATTATACTCCTTTAGTTAATTAAGACATATCGGTTTAAAATTTTGCATATTTTTAAGAAATCAAATAAAAATATGTGATACACCTAATTAGACCCCGCCACTATCGACTCCGCCATTACCGAACAATTCCGCCAATCACCGTTTTCTCCGAGGGTCGGTGAGGGTGAATAGAGAGAGAGAGAGAGAGAGAGAGAGAGAGAGAGAGAGAGAGAGAGAGGAAGAAGGAGGTAAACAGAGAATAGGATAGAGACTTAGACATGGCCACGGGTCACGGGTCGGGCGGGTCGACCCGTGACCCGCCGGGTCGGTGACCCGTCGGGTTGGTGACCCGCCGGGTTGGTGACCCGCCGGGTCCGGGTCCAAGGGTCGAAGGGTTGGGTCGGGTTGAGGGTCAGGGTTAGGGTCGAGGGAAATGGAACCCGTGACCCGCCGGGTCACACGGGTTGTGCATTTAAAAAACTAGCCGTTAGGTGGGTCCCACGTGAACGTTTATTTTTTTAAAAAAAAACTAGCCGTTGCTCGGGTTGAACACCATTAAACACGAAACCTTATTTCACAAATTCACAAAACATCACGAAAACGTCAAAAAAATAACCCGACCCGGCCTTGACCCGACGGGTCAACCCGCCGGGTCAACCCTTCAACGCCACGTGGCCGACCCGGGACTCCGACTCGCCAACCCGCCGACCCGGCGGGTGACCCGAACCCGTCGACCCGTGGGAATCCTGGGTCAGGGTTAGGGTCGTACCCCCCGGGTTGCCGACCCGGCGGGTCGGACCCGTGGCCATGTCTATAGAGACTACTTGATTATTACTTTCATGCCCAATTGTAAGGTATAAGGGTATATTTATACCATAAACTACACTAATCTAATATGATACATAATATATGAGATCATTACACATTATTGATAAAAAAATTTCAATAGATAAAGTGGTGGTGAAGTGGTGGTGCATTATTCTCGGTAGATAAAGTGGTGGTGAAAAAGAAAGAAAGAGTCTATTCAGAGACATTTGATAAAATTGGAAAGATGCAAATAAAAAGAAAGAAAGAAATATCAACGGTTTGAATATTAGATTTCATGGTTTTTAGATAGAAGAATCGAAACCTAAATCATGAAAATGAGATTCAGTTCATGGTTCATAGCTCGACATAAAAATTGGCTATTTTCAAGAACATGCGATTTCTTGACAATTTTCAAATCAAAATCTCTAGGTTTTCAAAGCTTATAGTTTTGATATTATATAGTTTCAAATGTTATTAATTTAAAATTTTAATTTAATTAGCTTTTGAAATATCATTTTTTCAACAGCTACTCACACAAACTTTTCGAAGTTTTTGGTTTTTTATTCACAAGTTTTATTCAACTACCATAACAGTTAGCTTTACCAAACATCATACTAACTTGTTAACCTATATTTAACACAAATAATTTATCAGTTTCAGCTACCCCATCCGCTATCTTTTTACCAAACGTATATAAAGCGATATGGTAATCACTAATCACTATCTAACTCGTTAGGAAGCCGTTGGGCCATCAACTACCGAGACTTTCTTCTTTTGGGTCCAACCGTGGGCCCTACTTGGCCCATATTTACGACCCGTCACTTTTTCTAGGTTTAAAAAAGAATGGTTTGAGATTTGGGAGCCTAAGATAATTTTTTTTATATATAGAAAAAAAAAAATCAAAGTAGCATACAAAAAAGTTATTTCTTTTGGTGTGATTAAGAAATAACTTATCCTTTAATCATGTTGTGGTGGAATATTCCACATCAAATCCTTTTGTTTTTTTAATAGGTTTTTTTTTGCATTGATTTTTTGTTTTGTTTTTTGACGTATAAACTAGCAAATCTTACAAAAAAAATATTGAAGCTTGTACGCTAGCTTCTTAAAGTTTGATGATAATTTAATTATTATAAATTAATAATCAAAATGATTTGACATATTAAGGCATTGTTTGGTAAAATGAGGTTTTTTTAGTGAAGATTTGTATTTAGTTGAGTGTTTTAAGTCATTGTGGATCGACACACGACTTGTATCAAAAAAAATATATATCATATCATCTAGAGGATCAGTCAGGAGAGTGTCTACGAATGACAGGATAAACATAATTGAATGTCTAAATAGTACAATTTCGCCTAACTCGAATAATTAACTATTTTTGCAACAGTTAATATCGAATCGCTAGAGATCTAACAAGTATATGATACAGTAGATGATTGTGTGATTAGACACACGGACTTGCTATAGTTTATCATGTCACATTATACATTATTTCAATGATCCAAAAAAAATGAACAAACATTTTTAAAGAAAGGGCCAAAAAAACGTACATAAGTGACACTGTGACAGGCAAACTATTGTCCCTACTTATCACTAATTGTTAGAGTATCTGGCAATTTTTGGCTTACAAGAAATATAATTTTGCAACTTATGGAGTAATTAATTATTATTCAGAGCGTGGATCATTTTTATTTTTGCAAATGATGGGCTTGGTGGGCCTGTGATTACAGTTATCATAAAATGGGACCCATCTCTAAAACATAACCTGGGTGGCCCACTTAAAGACTGCCATAGTACCATCAAATCAAGAAGTTGGGAAACTCTTAACCGTGGTATTGAAAAAAAAAATTGATATTCCATTTTAATTATCATCACCACCAACAACAAGAACAACACCTCACTGAATCCCACAATAAATTAGCTTTTGAGGAGTCTGGACGTACGTATCCTTATCACGAATTAGTTGAAATTATGTCTGAGGAGTCTAGACGTACGCATCCTTATGACGAATTAGTTGAAATGATGTTTTTGAAAGATCCAAATATATACTACCACACCAAAAGACAAATTAATAAGTAAAGAAAGGCAAAGAGAAATGCAAAATTATATTTCTCTTGGCACTGCACTCTCCCCAAACATAACTTATAAACCATGTTATCTTGAGGCTCCAAAACCGAATTGTATATACTTGGTCTGGTCTTAATCCTACTCGTACGGAAGGCTCGTTATTCAAGCACTCCTCTCCAGTTGTTAAGCTTCCTTACTAATCTGGCTCTCGTCATGTTCATTAACACAATATCATCTACAAATCTACAAAGCGGATGCACTAAGGAATGTTTTCCTGAACTGGTCTTGACAAAACATCCATAATTATGGTGTAAAGGAAAGGACGGAGCATCAATCTCTGATAATGTCTAACTAGCTAGACTTGGAAGTCCTCTGAATAATCTCTTGGGGAGGTAAAACTAGTTTCGATCCCATCGTGTGTATCTTTTAGGATCTTGATATAAGTTAGTGACATAACTTTTTTTTTCCTGAAATAAAACAAAGATTTAGGTAATGTTAGACTCTACTAGATTACCACTCAAGCACATGATTTGAAATTAGAACTCTGAATAGGTATGGAAGCTAGAGAAGTGAATATATCAAGTACGTACTGCATACAAGGCACATATGTTAGAGTCGACTTTCCATTTTATTTTAAATTATTAGTTTTACTTTCTCCAAAAGGTGAAATTACTCACCCCGGACGCCTCTTGCCCCCGACCCGATGAGAATTGTGAGAAGAGGTAAATCATGATGACTCAATCGGCAACAAAGGCTGGAATCAGTGCTCACTGCACACAAGGAGCTCCCTCATTTGAGAGGTAACTCTCATAATGCGGTTGATGAGACTCGATCCTTGGTCTCTTACTTCAAATGTCACTCATGTGATCAATTGAGCTAATTTCCTGCGGAAAAATCATCTCAAATACTTACCTAATTAAAAAATATTTAGTTTTTACATAATTATTATAACTTGTTTGAAAAAAATCTCAAAAAATTACCATATAAACTAATAATTAAAAAGATGTAGAAAGATTTTTAAAATTTTTTAAAATGATGTTATAATTTTACTATGTAATTTTTTAAAAATTTTATTAGGTGATTTTTTGAGATCTTTGTTTTATCTAATGCACTAATACTAAAGATATTATTATTTTGTATTTCATGCCTTTGTACTTGTCGGGGCAATATTTTACAATCTCAATGATTAATATTTAATAAATCGATAGCATGTACATTATTATTATTATTATTATTATTATTAATAATGTGGAAAAACAAGAATATACCGAAACATGAAGCAAACGGCGATTCACGTGTTTGGAGGTAACATTTATTTTAGTTGTTTTTTATTTTGGGTGGGGGGATTTTCCGTTACGACTTTTAATCTGGCGTTATATTGGGTACGTTACGTTACTCTCATAATTGTTGGCGGATTAACTTAACCTAGCTACTGCCTATACTGCTACTGTACTTGCTACTATAATCCTAGCTTCATAGGTGTGTTTGGATGTTACTACATGTATACTTGAATAGTCTTTGATATACATTTTATAATATATTTAATATAATTTAAATTTTAAAATCACATACTTGTATCAATCAAATCTTTACTATTGCGTACAATTTATAATTATGTTATAAATTTAATATAATTAATTGGTATTTTTATTTAAAACTTATGTTATTTTAAACACTTAGTTTTTTGATTAATTTTTTTAAACAAACTATATGATCTCCACTGAATCGGTTCTCGAGAATATCCTAAAAAAACGAACCTTTTCCCTAGTAAGACATTTCGAGGATTAAACATTTGTCTTAATTTTTGCCGGCGACGTGTATGTAAGAATTTATTTAAACATTAAGAGAAGGCAACATGGTGGTTGATCGATTAGGGGACATATTTTAGCTTAGATGTGGTTTCTTCGAATTGAAGATCTCATACATAGCTCGATTCTTTTGTCCATAAGAACGTTCTTGGGTGGTTACACAATAGGGTTTCCCCAAAATCTTGGCTCGTATTAAAAAAGAAGAAGAAGCAGTTTTAGAATATTCAAGTGTTTTTTCTTACCCACCTACTTATGTGAAGGTTGGTGGATTTAGAATGATCTTCAAAATTCCTTTTTTTTTTTTTACTTATTATTAATAGTTTATATTATTTTGATTTTGTATTATGAGTTGGATTTGGATGTACATCATTAAAATTTTACAAACTTCATCTGCCATGTGATTGAATTACCACAAAATTGGGAGAAAAGTTCATATTATAAATCCAAGATACAGTATTTCGTATGTACAATATCCACGTACAACTCATATAAAATGAACTATATTCTCATAAATACACCAAAATCAAGTACAGTAAGTGCATATATATATACTTGATGACAATTGTCCGTACTCCTAAACCCTTCTTAATGACCTTAAATCCATACAGTTTAAAAAAAACTCCCTATGAGTACACTTAAAATAATCTTAATAACTGATTTTAAAATTAACGATTAAAATTCTTTTTCCTTTTTTTCCTCAATCCTACCAACCCATTTTCGTTCTTTTTCTTTTAGATTTGCACCGCTTTATAAGTATACAATACGCATCTAAATCCATCTGTAAATACCAGAGGCGTACGAAAAACCTTTTTAAGATGAGATTCACCTACCCTTATTTTGCACCTATACAACGCGTCGGAACCCAAAATAATAATAATAATAATTATTATTAGATGGAAAATGTGGAATTAAAAGTTGACTTGCAATATTAATTAAGTTAATCCCTCCTTTCACCCTAATTAAATACTTTGGAATTATGCACATATATAGCATTAATTACACTTAAATTAGATGCATCTAAGTAGTTTGTGCCCCCACAAATCCTCCCTATTCACCGGGCTAATTAATGAAAACAATTTCTTGTGACTTTGGTTTTGCTTGAAAGCTCCCCCACGCTTTAACTAACCATGCAATGCAAGCCTCCCTATTTCTAATGTACCTTAGAAAATGACATTACATTTATTATTATTATTTTTATTATTATTTATGGACCCACATTCACACCCTTATTTAATATCCCCTTTTTAATTATTTCTATATAAATATACATATAAATGTATATGTATATTCCTCATTCCCCACACTATATACTCTCTTGTATGCTTTATCTCTTCCCTATTCATGCATCTCCTTCCTTTTTCTTCTCACCCTTTTCCTCCAAACATCAAAATCAAATCACTCTAGGGTTTAGCCAATTGTGTATATATATATATATATATAGATAGATCGTCTGTATATTGTGCTCCTTAATAGAGATTTAAGTCATTTGCTTGTTTTGTGAGTAGCGATACTCTTGAAGGTGAAGAAGATCGATAAAGAGAACAGAGATGGGTTTGAAGGACATTGGGGAAAGCCTTCCACCCGGGTTCAGGTTCTTCCCGAGTGACGAGGAATTGGTTTGCCATTACCTCTGCAAGAAGATCGCGAACGAGGAGATCTTGAAGGGCACTTTGGTTGAAATTGATCTTCACACTTGTGAGCCATGGGAACTTCCTGGTAATTCATATAGCTACAATTTCTCCTTCTTTCTCATTATTTTTTTTTTTTTTTTTTATTAATTTCATGTTTTCCCCAATATTTTTATATTGTTCATTCATTTAGGCTATGATTTTAATCTAGATAAATTTTGTCTTTTCTTTCCCCCTTTTTCCTTGAAAATTTGACTAATTTGCATGTTATAGAAGGAAATAGGCATGACTTGTAAAGGCTTCCTCCTTTAGGGGTTTTGCTAAATTTACTCAAAATCTTTTTGTTCTTTTCTACATATTCCCCTCTATTTTCTCCTTTTTCCCATTTTCAAGTCATTTTTCCCGGCTAATTTTTTTTCTTTCAAAGGTATACATTTTGTACACACCATGCATCTCATTTTTCCATAGTGTATCATGATAAAATTGTTGTAACATACATATATAAAATACTTTTCATTTATCAAAATTGAAAAGATCAATAATCGACGTACATATACGTGTAAATAATCCATCATATCGTACAAAACGAGTCACATATATGTTATATGAACTAGACGACGGGACAATAGTATTCAATCAAGGTACCGTTACAGATAATTCACATGAAGCCATATAGGATATGTCTAGTCTAAAATAGCCATGTATTTAAGATATACTAATTCACATTGAACCAAATTAAATTAAACAATACAGAACAAAAAAAAAAGTTTTGGTTTTGGTTCCATATACATAAATGATTATGTTTTTAAATAAAAAATTTAATTCAATTGTACCATTTCCATTTCAATCATAGGCGGTGTGTTTGTTACGTACTACTAGCTTTTTACTTCTATAGTTCCATTCCTTTTGTACAACGTTGTTCATATATGCCATTCAAATATTTATTTATATTCACTTCAACAACAATAACTAGTACTCCCTCCCCTTTTTTACACTTTACTCTTCTGATATGTTTAATGATATAAAAATACTAATTATATTTTTAATAATTTCATACTTATTAATAATAATTATTAAATTATTTAAAATTTAATTAAAAGTTAATATTTTATATAGTTTTGTTCATTTTTAAAAGAACGTACATACTTTAATAAAAATGTCAATTAAAAGAAAATGGAGGGATAATAATAATATATTAGTTTGCATTGTCTTCTTTGCTATATAAATTTCAGACCGAGAATTAAAGAAAGAAATGTTTTGTCAAGATAGTTTTGGTATAAATACTTTATATAGAAAAGACAATATTAATAGAAATAAAGAGTTGCAAACCTGGAATGCTAATTCTTATCAATTTAGTAGTTGTCAAAAAGCCAGAAAATATTATATTTGACCCATACCAACTTCATAACCCGAACCTGATTTTTTAAAATAAAAAAAATATTATATGTGATGATTAATGTAGCCCTATCTAAAATTTTATTTTAACCAACATAATTTTAATCCACATACCCCAAATTAAAAGCATCCAATAATACAAAATATATGTGTATTTCTTGGAGTATTTTTGTTTATTAATATATAAATTAATCACATATGGTTAATTATGAATTTAACAAAGCTCTGATATTTCAAACTTTAGAGGTAGCAAAGCTGAACGCGAGCGAGTGGTTCTTCTTCAGCTTCAGGGACCGAAAGTACACGACGGGGTTCAGGGCCAATAGGGCGACGACATGTGGATATTGGAAGGCGACGGGTAAGGATCGGGTCATACTTGACCCGAAAACCCGACAAGTCGTCGGGATGAGGAAGACGTTGGTGTTTTATCGCAACCGTGCTCCCAATGGAATCAAGACTGCCTGGATCATGCACGAGTTTCGCATGGAAGCCCCTCATATGCCTCCTAAGGTACATACCTCATTGTTATATACGAATAATTATATAGTACATTAAAAACTGTTTACATATATAGATATATCCACCATATATATAATCAATTAAATGGTTTAATAGTTCTCTTGTGTATGTATAGGAGTATAAAGTTTACAAGCTATTATAGATCAACTTTAGTAAATTAAATGCATTAAATAACATACATTATAATATATATATATACATAATATATATATGTGTGTGTTAATGTGCCATCGGTGGATCCGGAGGCGGAGCCCCGACTTTACTGTATGCAATGTTTATTGTAAACGGATCTATCGTCTATTTGTTTTGGGCTTTCAAACTTTCAGTCTAGCTATTGTCTGTTTAGGGTTTAATGAGTCTCTACATATACTCCTGAAAAGTCGGCCCCTTGTAACCCTAATCTATTTTCGCTTCCTCTAATATATATTGTACAAAACTGGTTCTCTACCCGTGAACGTAGGTAACACATTGTTGATGAACCACGTAAATATCTGTGTCTTTCTTCTCTATTATCATTCTCGTTACAACAATATTAATTGTTGAATATGTGATGGGCTTGCAGGAAGATTGGGTTCTTTGTAGGGTTTTCAACAAAAGCAAAGGGGAGAACAATAACACAACCACTTCTTCCTCTCCAACGCCTCCCATGGTGGAGCAAAGCACAATGCCTACAAATTATGGATACCGAAGCTGCGATTCGTTCACTTCGAAGCCGGCTACTGAAATCGGATTCCTGCAGAGCGACCTGAATGCCTTGGATTCGACACCGATGTTGAACCCTGCAGGCAGTTTGCTGCAGCTCCTTAAGGAGGGAAGTCCAAGCAACTACTCCATCAATGACATGTTAATGGATGCTTCAAAGATTGATGATGATGGCTTTGGCGACGATGATCACCGCCATCAGGCCGATGAGTATGGGTTCATGTGGGACTTGGACTTGGATGATGGCATGAGTTTAGGGCTTCATGGTCATGACCACCACCATCACAATGCATTTGGAGACATGGGATTGCTCAAGGATGATAATGGCATAGTGCTTTTGTAAGTCATATATATGTTAGTTATATATAGAGCATGGTTATATGAAGGGTGAAATACTTTCTTTTTTTTATATGATATATATAATGTGTGTAGGTCAAGATATATAATACATTTTGTGGTATTGTGATGAAAGTTTACTCATAGTAGTGAAAGGTTATATTACTTAGTTTTTAAGGTTGAAATTAAGATGTGTATAGGCGTGTATATATATAGGGATTGAATTATATATGTATGGGATTGATATTTTTACTCTGTAATTGTAATACTTTAATTATTATATAAGCTTATATATATAATTGATTAAACTAGTGTATGTAAAATCCGACGTCTTACTATACAACCCTTGTGAATAACTCGATCTTTTCAAGTTGATCTATTTTTCTCGTATATTCGATTTGGGATGGTGTTGATATAGTTTATTTGAAGATCTCATCAATCAAATAGATGAACCGGAAGTAAAAGAACTAAGGGTCCGTCTAGACTCTAGAAGAGGGAAGAGCGAATGATTAACTAGAATATATAATTGGATATATATTACTCTTATGTTAAAATTAGGGAAATAAAATGAGAAGAAATAAAATAAATTTTATGTAAAAAATGATCAATTAAAGTCATCACACTACTATTTCAATTTAGGCTCTGTTTGGCAAAATTAATAATTTTTCGGAGTTTATAGTTTTGATATCACAATTTCAAGAAATTAACACGATACATGTATATGTAGAAGGGATTCACATCCTCTACCCCTCCCTCGTCACTCCTCATAAACATTAATTAAAAAAAATAGATTAAAACAATAAAAAATAAAGAGAGTTTGTGAGAGAGAATAGTAGACGGGGACAAACTCGGAGATAGAAGATTTGCACCCCTGTGTGTAGTAAATTTCACATACTAATTCCTATCTTTATTATACTCGAATAAAATATTTTCTATTTAAAATACGTTTTTTCTACCCTATAATCTAAGAGGCTAAGGCTATAAGTTAAGATATTGGATTTGAAACGATTTTAAAATTTTAATAATTCTAGCTATTTTTTAAAATGGTTTTCCTATAATTTAATTTATGCATTGAAACCTAGTAAATTGTTTTCAATTTGATTTTGTAACTTATACTCCTTGGGTATAAATTAGAAAAATCATTAAAATATACTTCATGTAATTAAATTGATAAAGAAAATATTTACAATATGTTTTCACGAGCATCAAGAAAGCTAGTCATCTTTTTATTTTATTTCTAAGTTTAAAAAGTACTCCGTATTCACTTTACTCAAACAAATTATTAATCTAATCCTATATTAAATCAAATACGGAGTATATAATCTAATTGTTAAAATTTTTAAAAAAAATGTATGATGAGGATTTAACTTATCCGGGTTAGAAATTTATTTGCACAAATGTTGCGTGGGCTAAAACAATGGCCCATGAAATGCCTTAAGAACTAATACCCTTCTTTCCAGCATAAAGCCCATCATGATCGGATTATTTCATCTTCTCGTATGCTAATATAAGAAGTTAGGTACACAAGAACACGGTTTATCCTAAAATCAATTGACAATACTTCTCATCGATCAATTTACATGTAAGATTTGAATTTCTTATATTATTAATGCGGGATAAGTTCATTTCACACCTTTGACACATATAACACCGACCATACGTGCATATTACTCATACCGAGTATAGTGATCTACAAGAGATGAGATGAGCATACGGTCAATAGGAGAGGACGTTTGATAGACAAAGCATGTCTTTCGCTTATTTTCTCCACCTTTGGGACCCGCAACTTTGACAAAATTACCATCCATGTCCCGTATTTTTTTGACATTTTAAAGCTTATTTTGAGTGAGATGCCTGATATCCTTCACTTTATGGTGACAGCGAGAGAGGTGCCAATTACTTTGACAAATTTACCATCCATGTCCCTTGTACTATATATACTGCAATTTTCCCACTTATAGACCAATTTCAATAAGAATATATAAGAGATAGCCATATTGATAATTTATTGATAACTACGTGTCATTCTTATACTTATCGGCTAATACTCTCAAATAAAAGTCTATCGAGTGTTTATAGACACAATGGTGTCCTCCTTCATGTTTGAAGCTTTAGCGCTCTGTTATAGTCTTATGTTGGTTAGAGATCTGGGTCTATGATGCGTTGATCGATATTGAAGATGATAACCTCATGATTATCAATTGTATATCTCAGAAGTGGAAATGCTATTGAGAGATTAACCTCATGATTATCAATTGCTTGTTATTTGTTGTATTGCACCTTTCTACTTTTAGATTGTATGTTTGACGGTTTTCCGTCTGCCGACCACTCGAGGTGCCAGGTTTGTCTGACCCTCAAATTCTTACCTTATCAAAAAAAAAAGTGGTAGATAAGGTGGCCCAACTTAAGCATACTAGGGACCATGAGGTGCGCACGTCTCATTCAGATTTCCATTCCCTCACTCGTAATGACGTCGTTGGGCGATGGGTCAGTAGAGTATGGCACATCTCAAAAGTTTAGCTTGTATAAAAAAATTGTCCGTACTAAATACACCACAAAAATATTACTATATACGCCATAAAACCCTACGTCTCAAGAAGCGCAGGGTTTATGATGTATATAATAAAAAAATTATGATGTAAATAATATCACCATAAAAAATTTGACACTAGTTTTTGTTGTTGAAATTTTATTTCCACTTAAATATTAAAATGAGCTTTTGTTTCCGAAGAATGTATAAAAAATGATGGTTCAAGTCCTTTTTTTATTAAGTAAAAATTTGAGATACGGGTGACTCAAGAGGTCGACGAATCGACAGACGGACTACCGTCAACATACAACACACAATAAAACACAAATCAACAAAGATGAAAGAAAAAACTCAAAACCCCCCATACATTTTTCAAACAGCGAGGAAGTCAAGGAATGACCCAAGGCGAAGCACGAATGTCAAGAACACAGGAGAGTATGAAGACTCACATGGCATTTGACGCCAAGAAGACGGAGAGCAGTAACCCACCATCGAAAAGAACGACACCTAGGGAAGTGCAAATCACTGACGTTCCCCCACCTAAATGAGGGATTTTCGAAGACCATGAACACTGCCACGATCCACTCAATCAAACAAGACGCCCGATATTGCAATATGTCTCGAAACTAATCGCAACCACACCAAGAAAGCTACCCAATGCCAAAGGACGGGACAAAATATGGACAATATAAGAGACGATCAATCATCAAACGAAGAAATGTGTACAGATTCCCGATAACAAGTTAAATGACCAGGAAAAATTATTATAGCTAATAATATTTATTATTTTCAAGCCTTCTCTGGATTTGTACAAGCCCTTGTAGGATTTTGGTCAAGCTCTCTTAGGATTTGTACAAGCCCTTGTAGGATTTTGGTAATGATTATGTGACATAATCACTACCAAAAGGTTTGAATTCTTTATTTTATTTTTTATTTTGGTTTTTTCAAGTCCTTCCAGAGTAGAGTATGACGATAACCATTTGGTAAAATATTTAGAACATTATAAATCAAATGGTTTTAAAAAAACGAGGGTGAGATTGTCAAAAATATTATCAAGTTCATCAAATACTCAACTGGAACGAGGAAGATGAAAACATAATGCCTACTTTTAATCATCCTAACTTCTCGCCTTATTATGTAAATAAAAACAAAATACAAAGGATCAAATGGATCGGAAAAACCAAACAACTTAGGGTGTGTTCGGCGTGTGGATCTTTGGAGATGTTGGGGATTAAAGGAGATTAATCCCAGGCAACAATCTCCAGCTAGTGCGTTCGGTTGGGAGATGGAGCGAGATGGGGAGATGGAGTTTAAGGGGATTTTGGGAGATGTTTTGATAATCTGCCCCCGGGGAGATTGTGGAGATTGTGGGTGTTTCAACATCTCCCAGCCCTTATTTGCCCTTGCCCTCCAATCAACATCCCATTTCCGAACTGAGGGAGCCGCCAAGGACGGAGAAGGGAAGATCGAACTAAAGGTCGACGATAACAAGGTAAGCTACTCTGATCTCGCTCCGATAACTCATTTCGGCGACGGGGGGTGGTGGATCTGTACCCGGCGTGGTCGACGATAACGACGGTGAAGCCGATAGCTGGTTGTTCTCCTCTCTGTTCGCGAGTTGGCCGCCGCACCTAAGACAACAGTTGTACGAAGGGGGAGGGAGTCGGATTCGTCAGGCGGGCAGTGGGTTTATCGTCGGGGAAGCGTCGTCGTCGGCCGCCGCTTCTGTCGCTCGTCGCCAGTCGCAGGCCTCACCTTAATACCGTTACCTTGCTCACAGTGGAACATGTGGAGAGGGCCGAGGGAATGATGTTGATATGGAAGGGCAGTTTAATAATTTTCATGTCTTACAATCCCCCAACATCCCCTTCCTATCAAACACCTTTTCGAGATTTTACTCCTACATAATCTCCATCTCCAACATCCGAATTAATCTACGCCATTAATCTCCATCTACTATCATCTACCTACATCTCATTAATCCCCTTAATCTCCATCTAGCGCCAAACACACCCTTAGTGATAAAGTATCCCGCGGCCGTCACAATTAGAAAGGTGATAAAGTATCCCGTCATGCTCAATTATTAGAGCCGAGGCTATGACTTTGAGAGTCGAAATTTAAAAACATTAAAACTTAGTATCCAAAACAATAAAATAAAATATGACAATCTTTGCATTGTTAATGTACTTACTAAGATTTGGAAATGTCCTTGTAAGGTCAAAATGATCATTTTTTACTCCTTGACGGATCTCTATCGGTTTAAGACATTTCATTTTTTCCATGTATTTAGGGATATTAACAACATAGCAGACTTATTGGCTATCACCAGAAGCTTTAACTTCATATGACAGAGTCTGGGATATGTCATGTCAAGATTGTCAACTACTTACTTCCCCGTCATTAAATGAACAAAAAAAAAATTCCACCTTGTAAGTTAATTTATGTCCTTGTGCCACACCACCCACTCCCTTTCTCCACGACCCTAGCTCCCTAACCTACTAAACCGTCATTATTGTAAATATATCACTTTATTGTTGTTATCCACACTCGGATTAAACTTCCTCACTAACCTCTCTACTCATGTATAAAATCATATATAAATGTTATATTTTCTTTTTTTTTTAGAAGGAAAAAATTTGGTTGATCAAAGATCTAGCCAATAGAATCCTGTCGAATGGGGTTACAGGGACCAGAGTTTGTGTGGAGAATATGTCTTTCAATAGAGCGGCAAATGTGTGCAGCCTTATCCGTCACTCTATTACCTGAACGGGACAAATCACAAATGCAAGAATTCAGTTTTTCTACAAAACGCAAGGTGTGATTTAGCGTCACACCCATAATAAGTTCAATCTCCCATGGACATTTTCCTTTTTATTTTAGGTGGTTGGTTATGATTTGTGAGTCACATTCGATCTGCAGATTCCGAATATTGAGTTCTTTAATTAGCTTTGAATATTATCCCTTCTATGAGGGCCAGTGCCTTCGCGCATAATGGTGATTGCTTTTCGAGGTTCGAGTATCCTATGTATATGGGGTTTCTCTCCCAGTCGCGGATGATGTATCCCGTGGAGGATTCATCCACCCCAGAGAGGCCCCATCAAAATTAAGATTGGACCACCCATGACTCGGTTTTCTCCACTTCATTTCTTTTTTCTTTCGTTGGTCTGGACGAGAAGATTTCGGAGGGTTGCATTCTTCCTCGTCTTCCTTAAATTTTTCCGCCTTTGCCCAACTATTCATTTGAGAAGAAATAAATTAGTTGACCACCCCTTTCGATCGATGGGATATTGTTGTTGTGGAATATAAATCTGTTTCTAAAGTACCAAATTCTCCATCATTTTGTAGCTAATACTTCCTTTGCTTTCTTTGACAGGTTTTTGCCGAGTTTTGTCATAATGAGTTTCCGAGGTCCATCACTATATTGTGTAATCCGGAAATCTGTAAAGTTGATTTGTTTCCAAACTCGCACTCAATGAAGAGATGTATAACATCCTTATACTCGTTGTTTCATAATAAATATTATATTTTTCTAAATCATAATTGTTTTTAATTTTTATCTATTACTCTGTATTTATCTCTTTATTTTTAAAATTATCTAGCTTATAACTTATAATATATTTTTAAAATTATAACAAATAAATCTATGTTATCGAATTTAAATTGATAAATTTTAATCGAGCGCTGACATTTATTAGTTTTTATATATATAAATAAAATCTACTTACGGAGTACGTATAATGTAATCGGTATCTATTAATTTTAATTTTAATTTTTATTTGGGTCAATCGGTATCCATTAATTTGTGCATCTCGCTTTCTAGGGTTCTTTTTCCAAAATCCAAACCCCAAAGCCAAGAAAATGAACTCTCTCCTCCCTGAATCTCCGGCCACCGCCACCACCTCCACCACCAATGGGTCCCACCAACCGCTAGGCAGCAGCCGTTACGAGAACCAGAAGAGGAGGGACTGGAACACGTTCGGGCAGTTCCTCCGGAGCCACTACAAGCCGGCGGTGTCCCCGTCGGAGTGCGGCGGGGCCCACGTGGTGGAGTTCCTCCATTACCTCGACCAGTTTGGCAAGACCAAGGTCCACTGCCCGGGCTGCCCGTTCTTCGGCCTCCCCTGCCCGCCCTCCCCCTGCCCCTGCCCCCTCCGCCAGGCCTGGGGCAGCCTCGACTCCCTCGTCGGCCGCCTCCGCGCTGCCTTCGACGAGCACATCAACTCCGACGACGACGACACCAACACCAACCCCTTCGCCGCCCCCGCCGTCCGCCTCTACCTCCGCGAGGTCAGGGACGAGCAGTCTAAGGCGCGCGGCGTCAGCTTCTACAAGAAGAAACGGAAGCACCGCCCCTCCGACAAGTCACCCGACGCCAGCAAGCCCGCCGTTGAGCCGCCGCCGCCGCTGCCTCAGCCGTCGTCGCGTGCCGATCAGTACTGGTAGAATGGATCCATCGGTATAATTAAGTCCATAATTTATTCTTTTTTTTCCCTCAAAAAATTATATATTTTTGGAATTTATATATTCTGTTATTGATATTTGATTATTTCCATTTGCCCTCTTCTTGCTTTGATTTTGAAATCTAGGGTTTATGTTGGGCTTTGTTGTGATTACCGGTGTTGAGGGGAAAAAGCCTATATTTTGATCGTTGGTATTTGTGGTTTTTTGTTTTCTCGTAAATTGTTTTAGTTCATTTCGCATCGTGTTAGGTAGATTAGAGTGTGTTTGGGGATGAATTATTTTTTTTTATAGGGTGGACGGAAAATGGTTGGACGAAAATTAAATTTTTTTATGGATTAGAGTGAAAAAACATATGCCCTACTTTTGTTTTATTTTTACTCAATCTCGAAAGCAAATTACAAATCAAACAACAATTCTTATAATGGGGAAAGTTAATCAAATGTATCTACGGATGTAATACGAGTCAAGTAGCTTGAGTTCAACTTGAAAAAAAAGGTTTGATTTAAATTTGTTTATTTACAAAACGAGTTGAGTATAAACACTATTTATAAACGATGAAAAATCAATTTTCGGTTTGTTTGATTTCAATAATATGTATGAGTTATAATCTGTTGGGTTAATTTTTGTACATTAGTTAAATAATAGGGTGATTTCTATAATTACTCTATATATTGTAACAAACCCTAATCTACCCTTTCTATATAAAGGGGTTCTTTGTAATCGATCAAATCAATGGCGGATCTCAACAGAATAGCCCTAAATTCATCATTTGAACTTCAAATGTACAAGAGTTAATGAACCCAACCCTATAAGAAAGGATGTCCAGTTCTCGAGTTTTGATTGGATTGAAAAAGCTGTTTATACTCTATTCGTGTTCATAGTCGACTTATTTTGATTGGATTGGAGATCAATTTATAAATCACTTATTGATAATAGTTTTGGTCAATAAAAATTTGAAATCGAGATCCACCTATATATTAAAGGTAATGGCCGATTGAGTTAGATTTCCGTTTCCCGTTACTCAATCGGCCAATTGTATGCGTTGAATAAAAACACATTTATTTTGTGATTACAATTCAATAACGTCAAAAAGATATGTACGAGAGTAGAACTTGGACAAACTTGTCTAATTAAATTACTTTTTATTTTAAAAGAATCCCGTGAATATATACACTTGTTAGCTTTAATATATATAAAAGAAATTATAAATACATTTACAAAGATGACACAAATAAATATTGTTAATCAAGGTGCATACATGTATATACAGATATAATAATAATAATAATAATAATAATTATTATTATTATTATATTAATTGATATATGGAGCATGTAACTTTTGTTCGTAGCTGCGAGTTCACGTGTAACATTTTCGTCATTATATTTTATCATCAATCACAATGCAACGACCATATAAAAAATGGTTTCGTTAAAATCTTTGAGGCGGTGCAATAAAAAAAATTCATAGATTTTTGTCAAATTTATTTGTTTTTTTGAAAAAAATAAAATATTCATTAAATTAATTTTCATCCTCCACTAGTTTATAAAAATGGATAATACTTTTTTCCTAGGTCTATTAGATATAAAATTAATTATTTTTCAATAAAAAAACACAGTATTGTTTATAGAAAAAAATTAATTCCCAATATTTCTTTACCCCAGATCGTTATCAATCAGATGTTAGTGTAGTGGTTATGCGACTACATCAGCGAGTGGGAGGATCCACCTTTTAAATGAGCCACACCGTATCAGATATAGTACGAATAAGTCGATCGAATTGGACTGAGATAAAAAAAATTCCCAGATAGTTAGAGATGAATGCTTGCATGAAATTGCAAAAAAATCACTCTGGTAAACGAACGAGTAAACCTTCAAATCAATTTTTTTTTTCAATTTTCTTAACCTCATCATTCTTATCCATTTTTTATTTTGAAATCTGAAGTTGCACAAATTTAAGAAAAACCTATATATATACTTAGCGCGTGTTTGGCAATTTGGGTTTTTTAGGGGTTGGATATTTTTTAGGAGGTGGAGTTTATTTCGTGTATTATGGAGGTGTGAGATGTTGAGATTTTTTTTAAATAACCTTGTAAAAAAGATGATTGATATTTGGTGGGTATAAGGTTTGTAAGTGGGTATTGTGGATGAAAAGTAAAAAATACCCTTTAGATACGAAAAGGGGGAAAAATGAGTAGGGGTAAAAGTGTACAAATTTCCATAACCTGATTAAATAACCTCCCAAAGCTACCACTCTCAGCTTCCAAAATCAGAAAAAATAAGCTCCACTTCCAACTCCATAACCTGAAGCCAAAGCTGCTTCCAAACATGGAGCTTCAGAGATTTTTTTTTTTTAAAACTCCATAACCCCAAACCTCCACCTTAACCTACTATCAAACACGCACTTATATCCTAATCCACTACATCAAGGCTTGCTAAGGGCCTATGGCCCAATTACTCCCTGAGACTCCATGAAATGTAGGGTTAAACCATTACCATTTACCTTATTAGTGAATTTTGAAATCTTCGAAGATTTTAATAGATTTATATTCTCAACTAGTGTAGCTAAATACAACATTATAAGTAATTTAGATAGATTCCAATATATTAAAAAAATAATTTAGAAGATATTCTTTTTATGAAATACTACATATTTATCTATTAATATTTTTGGTAAGTATGACTATGAAATATTTTTTATTTATATTTTTGTCAATCAACTAAAATATATAGATAGATAGATTGTGGTTTATATAACTTTTTATAAATTATGACATCATATTATTTTATTAATTTTTATTCTAAAATCAACCATAACGCACCACATATGAATTTTTATCCTAGAATTAACTACAACGCGCCATATATGACGTCATGCATCAGTTTTAGTATATGTATATAAAAGATAGATAGATAGATTATTGAATTTATTTATTTATTTTGATATAGAGGATAGCCCAAATTTGGTGGTAAACCTCAAACACATGACTCAACCGACAAAAGCTACACACCAAGACAAACCGATTTGTGCCTATCAGGTAGACAAACCGATTTGCCATTTTATAAAAAAAAATGGCAATAAGTAAGGTGAAATTTGGTGTTTTCACCCAAAAAAAGAGACGGATGTAAAATCGAACCCGAGACCTCTGATTAACCTCCTTATTCATTATCACTTGACCACCTCAACATGGGCTATTAAATTTATTTTGACTCATATTCAGAACTTCGAAGGGTTAACGACACAATTTGTTATCCGTTTACAGTAAATATATTATTAAGTTTTTGTAAGGTTTTAATTATGAAAATAAAATCGGGTTAGATTTGAAAAAAGAAATTAAACAGTTTTTTGACCATCATTATATTAGACAATCACCAATTTCATACGTTTGGTAGATAATAATTTACTTTCTTTTCACCCAATACTTTTTTTTTATTGCCTTTCATTTACTTTTTTTTTGCCTTTCATTTACTAATGGAGATTTATTTGCTTATTAATTTCTTTTCCATAATTATGAAAAACAACAAAACGGAAAAAAAAGGAAAAGAGGGGAAGTATAAACGCACCGTTTTATTTCCAGTAATTTTAAAAATTACAAAAAGGAAAACGTAAAAAAGTAACCACTTCCCTTTTGTTTTTACCTTCTTGACTACGACAGCGAGAATCAATTACCCCCAAAACCGCCGGCGTCCTCACCGGCCACCGGAGAACAACTCGCCAGAACCACCTGTAAATGGACGATGATTCAGATTACACGTCGGCAGATTCGTTGGATAGCGTCGACGCCGGGATAGAAGAAGATGACAAAGAGTTCTCCGACTACGAATCTATCTGGGACGAAGAAATCCACGCCGCGGAAGAACCGGCGACAGAGCTTCCAGTCACAGACGCCGCCTCTGCCGCCGCTTCGCACCACAACAAGAAGAAGAAAAACCGAAAGCTATCGATCAAAAACGCCTTTCGCCGGGGGAGGAATGCGAACAAGGCACTCGAAGATCTACGGCGGTTATTGGAGGAAGCAATCCATTCGGACTTGCTACTCGGACGACCTAGTTCCGGAGAAATCATCGGTGATCGTGAAAAGGAAAAGGAGATCAGCATGTGGGGGATTCCGTTGCTTCCGAGCAAAGGCCACGACGGTACGGACGTGATTTTGCTGAAATTCCTTAAGGCTCGCGACTGGAAGGTTGGAGAAGCGTACGATATGCTCCATCGAACTCTCGTTTGGCGGTGGAGGGAGCGGATCGACGGGATCCTAAGCGAGGATTTGCCAATCGGGGCCGCCGCGGAGAAGATGGTCTACTCGGATGGTACGGACAGGGAGGGGCGGCCGGTGTGCTTCAATCTTTTCGGAACGCTTAGCGACGCGGATTTATACCAGGAGGTGTTCGGGACGGAGAGGAGCAGGGAGGAGTTCCTCCGCTGGCGGATCCAGATCCTGGAGCGGATTATCAGGTCCAAATTCAAGTTCAAACCTCCGGAAAACGGCGAATCAGATGGCGGTGGCGTTACGGTGTCTCTTGTCCAGATATCGGATTTGAAGAACGCGCCGGTCAAGGGCGTGACCGATCTCCTTTCGATGGGGAAGAAGCTGCTGAACCTCTTCCAGGAGTATTACCCTGACATCGTCTACAGAAACGCAAGTTCTTCTTCTCCTTGAAATTACTCTAATTTAACAATCCAATTGATCAATTAGACAAGATGTTCAGAAATTGAATTGGTCCTCGTGTTGTGTCCATGGTTGTAGATCATCATAAACGTTCCCTCATGGTTCAACACGATGCATGCGTTTCTAGGTCAACATTGCAGTGCAGGAACAAGAAAGAAGTTTGTGGTTGCAAGGCCAAGTAGGGTCACATCCAAACTTCTCAAGTAAGGAACACCTCTCTGTGAAGCTTTTGTCAGATTCATATGTCAATTTGTTGACAATTGTGAAATCCAATTACAGGTATATTGAACCTGAGAACATCCCACTCCAATTTGGTGGCCTCAAACGGAGAGATGATGAAGAGTTTCCACCGGATGAAAGCCATGTACTTGTAACTGTCATCAAGGGCGGACAACATGGGAAGATCGAGATCCCTGCCATTGAGGTATAGCTTTATGTTTGAATGAATGCAGAACCCTCTCAACAAGGATAATATGAATGCTGTTATTGAATGCTTGTTGTGCAATTGAAAATCTGCTGATCTTGGATACTTGATGTGTTCATCCAAATTTTGTTATTAGCCCCACGTTACGATCATGTGGGATGTAATGGTGGTCGGATGGGATGTGATTTACAAGGAAGAGTTCGTGCCAGACGATGAAGGCTCGTACAAGGTTCAGCTTCAAAGGGAAGGGAGGATTGCGGCGACAGTCAGGAATTCGTTTTACATAAGCGAGCCTGGTAAGATTGTAATCACCATCAGGAACTCTCATTTTCGCAAGAAGAGAGTTTTCTGGAGATACAAATGTAAATTTACTCTTCCTGCTTATGTACATAATGAAATCCAAAACCCTTGATTTTTTTTTAATAAGAAAACACTTTTTCTTCCCTTTCAGTTCATCTTATTTTCCTCATATTCTATAGTGTAACTCTTTTAGTTCTGTCATATCTAATGTTTATCACACTCTTGGTAAGAATCTCTTTTGCCTATTATTTACACATTCAAATACACTGACAGTAGAAGCTCCATACCTTCTTTACCTGAGTTGTGCTATCTTGAATGTCCAAAATTAAGTAGGCCAGTAATGTGATACTTTTCTGTAATGTCATACTCTTTACTGTCTTACAGATACATCACCCGGTCTATTGAATCTTCTATTTCACAGTAGTTTACTAATACCTATCTGATATTCAGTTAAGACCCCTTATCAGATTGTCATGGATGGTTTTCCACAGAGCTGCCATGAATTAAAAAAAAAACCCACTCAGATTTTATTTTATCCTTTCTGATCCCTTGTAAATGCCAGCTCTAGTTTACAGTAGTTTACCAACACCCATCTGATATTCACTCAAGACCCACCCAGGAATTGATCATTACAACGTTTCTGCTGTATTATATTGGATGACATTTGGTAGATGTACTGCAGAAGAGCACACCTCACCTATTGTACAGAGGTTGCATGCACACAAGTCACAGCACTTCAGCCACTTGCCCTAAACTGTTGGTATTATGTGGAAGCAAAGCAGACCCAGAACTCCATGCATGATGAATAATGGCTGCCCACCGCCTTAAGAGTGTCACCCTATAAATACCACACATTGTCCATTCTCCACTTACCAACCAACTCACAGAGTCCTCTGAAAATGGCTAAGTCCTCACCATCACTTCTGTTCTTGTGCTTCTTAGCCTTTAGTTGTTCATTTCTGCTAGCACTAGGAATCCGGGACAGGGGAGATGAATGCCAGATCAACCAAATCAATGCCCTTGAGCCCTCTAGCAGGGTCA
This sequence comes from Persicaria maculosa, assembly GCA_963922045.1. NCBI lineage: Eukaryota > Viridiplantae > Streptophyta > Magnoliopsida > Caryophyllales > Polygonaceae > Persicaria > Persicaria maculosa. Next base: position 2,316,425 of record OY998264.1, read on the forward strand.
AGTCTGAGGCGGGTGTGACCGAATACTGGGACCCAAATGAAGATCAGTTCAGGTGCTCTGGCGTCGCCTTCATGAGGCGCTCCATTGAGCCCAATGGTCTCCTTTTGCCTTACTTCAGGAGCGCCCCTGAGCTCTTCTATGTCATCAAAGGTAACTTTTTTATTACTGTCTTTTTTTTGGCTTATGTGAGTTGTGCATTAATAAAGTTGACATTACATTATGATATACACCTGATGTAACAAATGTATCTGTGACAGGTAAGGGAATCCGAGGCCTATCGACCCCTGGTTGCCCGGAGACCTACCAATCCGTCTCTAGAGGGCAATCGGAGAGCCGTGGGGTCCGAGACCAGCACCAGAAAGTGTGGAGGATCCGTCAGGGGGACGTCTTCGTTGGCCCAGCCGGAATTGTTGAATGGGTGTTCAATGACGGAGAGGAGGAGTTGGTCCTTGTTAATCTCCTCGACATCGCCAACGAAAACAACCAACTCGATCAGAGCTTCCCTAGAGTAAGAATGTATATCCATGAAGTTACCTCATGGAAGAAAGTTTTAACATGTACTTTTTAATGTCTGTAGGGATTCTTCTTGGCGGGGAACCCACAACAAGAGTTCCAGGAGGAACGAGGCGAACGAGGACAGGAAGGTGTTAAGAACATCTTAGCTGGCTTCGACCCGGAGTTCCTAGAGGAGGTCTTTCAGCTGCCTAGGGAGATCGTCGACAAGATCCGAAGCAACGACGACAACAGGAAGGGCCAGATTGTGAGAGCGGAGCAGCTGCGCGTGATCAGGCCCCCTACGGGGAGGGAAGACGAGCAATGGGAGGAGCGCCAGGGAGGAAGATCGAGCCGTGGGGAACAGGAGTGGGACAGGCGTGGAGAGAGAGGGAGCCGCAGAGGAGACGAAGAGTGGGACGAGAGACGCCGCCATGAAGGAGGCAGAGGCAGCGGAGGGAGGAGAGGAAGCCGCAGCACCAGGGATAACAGCCTGTTGGCCGCGTTTAATGGTGTGGAAGAGACAGCCTGCTACGCCAAGATGAAGGAGAACATCGACGATCCATCAGAGGCCGATGTCTTTGTCCCCCAAGCAGGCCGCCTTACCGCCCTCAACAGCTTCAAGCTCCCATTCCTCCGAAACGTCCACTTGAGCGCCGAGAAGGGTGTCCTTTACAGGGTAAGTCGAAAACACGAAAGCTTACGTTGTGGGAACTCAGCATCCGAATCTAACTCTATGTTTTCGCTTGCTAGAACGCGTTGATGGCACCGCACTGGAACCTGAACGCGCACAGCCTGATCTACGCGATAAGGGGAAGCGCTCGGGTCCAGATTGTGAACGAGAGAGGGCAGGACGTCTTCCAAGGAGAGCTAAAGGAGAACCAGCTGGTGGTGGCACCGCAGAACTTCGTCCTAGTGAAGCAAGCCGGAGATGAAGGCTTCGAGTGGGTCTCGTTCAAGACCAACGACAATGCCATCGCCCAGACCGTGGCAGGGCGCACATCCTTCCTTAGGGCATTGCCCCTCGATGTGATCATGAACGCGTACCAGGTCTCCCGAGGGGAAGCAGAGAAGCTGAAGAACGAGAGGAAGGAGACCGTGCTCTTCGCTGCAGGCTCGAGGTCTCGTGGTCGCGGTGACGAGTCCGAGAGGAGGGCTATGGCCTAAGGAATTTCATGTGCATAGGGTGTGTGGTTTGTGGAAATAATGTAAGGCGGAGGGTGAGAGGTTTTGAAACCAACTCTTGCAATGCCAAGAGGTTGTGGTTTGCTTTTGGAAATAATGTAAGAGTTTGTGTTTTGTGATGGCTCTTTTTTTTAACATGAATAATATCGAAATGACTAATGAGTTACCACTCACAATCTTTCAATTGATGTGTTGGAGTTTATTCATCTTTACAAGGAACTTATATATTGATAACAAGTTTGCTAAATAAATTCAAAAAGAAAGAGAGTTTGATGTAAACGGAATGCTTGTAGATGAATTGGTTTACTTAGGTTTAATATTTCTTTGCACTTTTTTGCATCATTTGATTGTTGCACTCCGCCTTGTCAAAAAGAGGAGATTTGGCACGAAAACAGTTAGGGTTCGGGTTTACCAACCTTAGCCCTTGACCTGGTGGGTCGGATCTGTCGGGTACACACATCCGGATGCATTTATAGGTTTTTTCATTTGAGTAATTACACTAATGTATGTATGATTAGTTGCATTTGAAATAACACATGATAACTCACTCAATTACTCGTAAGTTAGAGGGAAAAAAAAGATTGTTAAATACACCGATAATTTATACTGGATACACCGCTAATGGGTCCGCAACAACATCGGTCCCACTCCATGTTCAAAAAAAATAAAAAAGTTCACAACTTGTTCCGGATCTATTAGCTATGTATCCCGTAAAAATTACGGTATATTTAGCTTTCCCAAAAAAATAGGTTCTCTTTTAAGAATTGTTTGAATTTGTCCCCTTTTTTTTGGGCATGTTATGAAAATTTGTCAGTGTATTCATTGTTAATTTTAGTTATAAATTTATGATAGTAAAAATATTGAACATGCAACAATGAGAATGAACTTTGCGAAATTGGGTTATACCCGAGACCAGATTTACCAAGAATTTGTTTCATCCGAATCACCCGATTGACAAACTGCACTCAATTTGTTTATTATTTATAATTTATTTAATGATAAAATATCTTTATATATAAATCGAAAATATGTTGGCCAATTAAGAAGAAAATCATGTAAATTTTGTGTATAAGAAGATCTCAATTAGTTTACAACGGGATAGAAAAGCTTTGTCTTTAAGCAACAATTTATAGTATAAAATATTGGTTTATGATGCTCGAGTTTACAAGTTGAAAGATTCTAAAAGCCCCTTGGGAATATGTTCTTGTAGTGTACCTAGATTGGATTATCTACAATTGAAAGTATGAACAAGCATCTTTTTTTTTTAATTAATCAACAAGTAGTGAAAACTGTTGTTTAGGAAACAATTTCTCATATGCTAATCAACCTCTATTTGAAGCCGAATCTTTCTCAAAATGAACTTTTTTAAGTACATGTTATATTGTATCATACCTTTGTGATTATCCTAAATTCTGAAATTAGGTAAAGCCTAACTATGGAATATGGATGTTCAAATTAAATAATGACAAAGGTATTTTGCCATAAAAGAAAAAAAATGAGCATTGAAAATGAATGTAGTAACTAGTAAGTAGGGGAAGCTCAAGATATGTCAATAGAAATGAGTTTTTATCAAATCCTAAAAAACCAAAACCAAAAATCCATACCAAAATATTCGTTTGGCCTATCCAATGAAACTAGTGGAACTATTGATGGTGCTTGTAACTCATGATGTTGTAGTTATTTATGTTTGATTGATCATAATGATCGATCGTGGTTGTGTTCGTAGTTTCTAAAGACCATTTATTTAAAGAAGGGGATGTCATGTGAACTGCATTTCTCTAAGTGTGGTCCTGCAAATGTGGTTTTCTATTATTTTACCTCCCGACAATGAGATATCGTGTTAGCTTTTACTATCTCATATCCTTCCATTTTTAGCCCAATCTCAAGGTTTCCTTGCATTCATCGCCGGTTCGCTTGTATCTTCTTTCATTAAATGGTTCATGATCTCTTATTTATGTTTGTTGTTTATTTTATAGCATGAAGGTTAGTTTACTGTCGATTTATACGCATCTCAATGTTCTTTGTATGTCTAGTCCATTGAATCTATTTCCTTTTACAAAACACTGGTGGAGGTTTATTTTTACTCATTTTGACAATTAAGTAAGAAGCTACTAAATTTAAAATTTTTACACCTAATTACACATTATTACAGGTTAAGAGTAAAACAAGTTACATATTGACTCAATGTTTATTTTTATTGTTTTGCTATCCGATTTTTCCTAGTTCTGAAATCTAGACAAATTTTGGACATTTTCCAAAGGGGTAGTCCACGAAAAAAATCTCAAAATCATAAAAAATGAAAATCTAAAATCCTTTGCACTAGGCAAGGTGTGATGCTATTCAGGCTATACGTGCACAAAACGACCACCCAAGATGTCCAACTCGCCCCGGAATTACAGTAATGTGCCTTACAACATGAGTTACGGACACACACTCGGTATTTTTGGCATAAAGAGAGTTGCGTTGGTCCGATCGGGGCATTTGAGAACTCTTTAGAAAGCTAACTTCAAGAGCTACGACTTTACTGAGGATGTTTTCAGAGAAATCCTCCTCGAAAATGGCCCAAAAAATAATTTTTCCTAGGTCTGAAATCTGGACAAATTTTGGACTTTTTCCAAAGGGGGTAGTCCACGAAAAAATCTCAAAATGATAAAAAATGAAAATCCAAAATCCTTTGCACTAGGCAAGGTGTGATGGCATTCAGGCTATACGTGCACAAAACGCCCACCCAGAATGTCCAAATCGCCCAGGAATTACAGTAATGTGCCTTACAACAAAAGTTACGGACACACGCTCCGTATTTTTGGCATAAAGAGAGTTGCGCTGGTCGGATCGGGGCATTTTAGAACTCTTTAGAAAGCTAACTTCAAGAGATACGACTTTACTGAGGTTGTTTTATGAGAAATCCTACTAAAAAATGGCCAAAAAAAATCATTTTTCCTAGGTCTGAAATCTGGACTAATTTTGGACTTTTTCCAAAGGGGGTAGTCCACGAAAAAATCTCAAAATCATAAAAAATAAAAATCCAAAATCCTTTGCACTATGCAAGGCGTGATGCTATTCAGGCTATATGTACACAAAACGCCCATCCGGGATGTCCAAATCGCCCAAGAAATTACAGTAATGTGCCTTACAACAGGAGTTAAGGACACACGCTCGATATTTTTGGCATAAAGAAAGTTGCGTTGGTCTGATCGGGGCATTGGAGAACTCTTTAGAAATCTAACATCAAGAACTACGACTTTACTACAGATGTTTTATGAGAAATCCTCTTCGAAAATGACCAAAAAAATCATTTTTCCTAGGTCTGAAATCTGGAAAAATTTTAGACTTTTTCCAAAGGGGTAGTCCACGAAAAAATCTCATAATCATAAAAAATGAAAATCCAAAATCCTTTGCACTAGGCAAGGTGTGATGCTATTCAGGCTATACGTGCACAAAACGACCACCCGAGATGTCCAAATCGCCCCGGAATTACAGTAATGTGCCTTACAGAAGGAGTTACGGACACACACTCGATATTTTTGGCATAAAGAGAGTTGCGGTTGTCCGATCGGGGCATTTGATCACTCTTTAGAAAACTAACTTCAAGAGATACGACTTTACTAATGATGTTTTCTGAGAAATCTTCCTCGAAAATAGCCAAAAAATCATTTTTCCTATATCTAAAATCTTGAAAAATTTTGGACTTTTTCCAAAGGGGTAGTCCACAAGAAATCTCAAAATCATAAAAAAAGAAAAATCCAAAATCCTTTGCATTAGACAATGTGTGATGCTATTCAGGCTATATTTGCACAAAACGCCCACCCGAGATGTCCAAATCGCCCGGGAATTACAGTACTGTGCCTTACAGTAGGAGTTACGAACACATGCTCGATATTTTTGACATAAAGAGAGTTGCGTTGGTCCGATTTGGGCATTTGAGCACTCTTTAGAAAGCTAACTTGAAGAGCTACGACTTTACTGAAGATGCTTTCTGAGAAATCCTCTTCGAAAATGGCCATAAAATCATTTTCCTAGGTCTGAAATCTGGACAAATTTTGGTCTTTTTCCAAAGGGGGTAGTCCACGAAAAAATCTCAAAATCATAAAAAATTAAAATCCAATATCCTTTGCATTAGGCAAGGTGTGATGCTATTCAGGCTATACGTGCACAAAACGCCAACCCGGGATGTCCAAATAGCCCAGGAATTACAGTAATGTGCCTTACAACAGGAGTTACGGACACATGATTGTTATTTTTGGCATAACGAGAGTTGCGTTGTTCCGATCGGGGCATTTGAACACTCATTAGAAAACTAACTTCAAGAGCTATGACTTTATTGAGGATGTTTTCAAAGAAATCCTCCTTCAAAATGGCCAAAAAAAATCATTTTTCCTAGGTCTGAAATTTGGACAAATTTTGGACTTTTTCGAAAGGGGGTAGTCCATGAAAAAATCTCAAAATCATAAAAACTGAAATCCAAAATCCTTTACACTGGGCAAGGTGTGATTCTATTCAGGATATTCGTGCACAAAATGCCCACCCGGGATGTCCAAATCGCCCAGGAATTACAGTAATGTGCCTTACAACAGGAGTTACGGACACAAGCTCAGTATTTTTGGCATAATGAGAGTTGCGTTGGTCCGATCAGGGCATTTGATCACTCTTTAGATAGCTAACTTCAAGAGCTACGACTTTACTGCCGATGTTTTCTGAGAAATCCTCCTCGAATATGACATAGAAATCATTTTTTCAAGGTCCAAAATCTTGACAAATTTTGGACTTTTTCCAAAGGGGGTAGTCCACGAAAAAATCTCAAAATCATAAAAAATGAAATTCCAAAATCCTTTGCACTAGGCAAGGTGTGATGCTATTCAGACTATACGTGCACAAAACGCCAACCTGGGATGTCCAAATAGCCCCAGAATTACAGTAATGTGCCTTACAAAAGGAGTTACAAACATATGCTCGTTATTTTTGGCATAAAGAGAGTTGCGTTGGTCCGATCGGGACATTTGAACAATCATTAGAAAGCTAACTTCAAGAGCTATGACTTTACTGAGGATGTTTTCTGAGAAATCATCTTCAAAAATGGCCAAAAAATCATTTTTCCTAGGTCTGAAATCTGGACAAATTTTGGACTTTTTCCAAAGGGGTAGTCCCCGAAAAACTCTCAAAATCATAAAAAATGAAAATCCAAAATCCTTTGCCTTGGGCAAGGTGTGACGCTATTCAGGCTATACGTGCAAAAAACGCTCACCCGGGATGTCCAAATCGCCCTGGAATTACAGTAATGTGCCTTACAACAGGAGTTACGGACACATGCTCGGTATTTTTGGTATAAAGAGAGTTGCGTTGGTCTGATCGGGGTATTTGAGAACTCTTTAGAAAGCTAACTTCAAGATCTACAAATTACCGAGGATGTTTTCAGAGAAATCCTCCTCAAAAATGGCCAAAAACATAATTTTTCCTAGGTTTGAAATCTGGACAAATTTTGGACTTTTTCCAAAGGGGGTAGTCCACGAAAAAATCTCAAAATCATAAAAAATAAAAATCCAAAATCCTTTGCACTAGGCAAGGTGTGATGTTATTCAGGCTATACGTGCAAAAAACGACCACCCGGGATGTCCAAATTGCCCCGGATATACAATAATGTGCCTTACAACAGGAGTTACAGACACATGCTCGGTATTTTTGGAATAACGAGAGTCTCGTTGGTCCAATCTGGGAATTCGAGCACTCTTTAGAAAGATAAATTCATGATCTAAGACTTTACTAAGGATGTTTTTAGAGAAATCCTCCTGGAAAATGGCCAAAAAAATCATTTTTCCTAGGTCTTAAATCTGGGCAAATTTTTGACATTTTCCAAAGGGGTAGTCCACGAAAAAATCTCAAAATCATAAAAAATGAAAATCCAAAATCCTTTGCACTGGGAAAGGTGTGATGCTATTCAGGCTATACGTGCACAAAACACCCACCCGGGATGTCCAAATCGCCCAGGAATTACAGTAATGTGCCTTACAATAAGAGTTACCGACACACGCTCGGTATTTTTGGCAATAAGAGAGTTGCGTTGGTTTGATTTGGGCATTTGAGAACTCTATAGAAAGCAAACTTCAAGAGCTACTACTTTACTGCGGATGTTTTCAGAGAAATCCTCCTCGAAAATGGCCAAAAAAATCATTTTTCCTAGGTATGAAATCTAGACGAATTTTGGACTTTTTACCAAAGGGGTAGTCCACGAAAAAATCTCAAAATAATAAAATATGAAAATCCAAAATCCTTTGCACTAGGCAAGGTGTGATGTTATTCAGGCTATAGGTGTACAAAAGGCCCAACCGGGATGTCCAAATCACCCAGGAATTACAATAATGTGCCTTACAACAGGAGTTTCGGACACACGCTCGGTATTTTTAGCATAAAGAGAGTTGCGGTTGTCTGATCGGGGCATTTGAGAACTCTATAAAAAGAGAACTTCAAGAGCTACTACTTTACTGCGGATGTTTTCAGAGAAATCCTACTCGAAAAAGGCCAAAAAAACTATTTTTACTAGGTCTGAAATCTGGAGAAATTTTGGACTTTTTCCAAAAGGGGTAGTACACGAAAAAATCACAAAATCATAAAAAATGAAAATCCATAATCCTTTGCACCGGGCAAGGTGTGAAGCTATTCAGGCTATACTTGCATAAAACGTCCATCAGGGATGTCCAAATTGCCACGGATTTACAGAATTTGCCTTACAACAGGAGTTACGGACACACGCTCGGTACTTTTGGCATAACGAGAGTTGCGTTGGTCTGATCGGGAATTTCGAGAACTCTTTAGAAAGCTAACTTCAAGAGCCATGATTTTACTGAGGATTTTTTCATAGAAAGACTCCTCGAAAATGGTCAAAAAATCTTTTTTCCTAGGTCTAAAATCTGGACAAATTTTGGACTTTTTCCAAAGGGAGTAGTCTACGAAAAAATCTCAAAATCATAAAAAATAAAAATCCAAAATCGTTTTCACTGGGCAAAATGTGATGCTATTCAGGCTATACAAGCACAAAACACCCACCCGGGATGTCCAAATCGACCAGGAATTACAGTATTGTGCCTTACAACAGGAGTTACGGACACATGCTCGGTATTTTTGGTATAAAGAGAGTTGCGTTGGTCTGATCGGGGCATCTGACAACTCTTTAGAAAGCTAACTTCAAAAGCTACAACTTTAGTTAGGATGTTTTTAGAGAAATCCTCCTCAAAAAAGGCAAAAAAAATTATTTTTACTAGGTCTGAAATCTGGACAAATTTTGGACTTTTTCCAAAGGGGGTAGTCCACGAAAAAATCTCAAAATCATAAAAAATGAAAATCCAAAATCCTTTGCATTGGGCAAGGTGTTATGCTATTCAGGCTATACGTGCACAAAACGCCCACCCGGGATGTCCAAATCGCCCCGGATTTACAGTAATGCGCCTTACAACAGGAGTTAGGTACAAACGCTCGAGATTTTTAGAATAACGAGAGTTGCGTTGGTCCGATCGGGAAATTTGAGAACTCTTTAGAAACCTAACTTCAAGAGCTATGACTTTACTGAGAATGTTTTAAGAGAAATCCTACTCCAAAATGGCCAAAAAAATCATTTTTCCTAGGTCTGAAATCTGGACAAATTTTGGACTTTTTCCAAAGGGGGTAGTCCACGAAAAAATCTCAAAATCTTACAAAATTAAAATCCAAAATCCTTTGCACTAGGAAAGGTGTGATACTATTCAGGCTATACGTTGATAAAACGATCGCCTGGGATGTCCAAATTGCCCCGGATTTACAGTAATGCGCCTTACAACATGAGTTATGTACACACGAGGAGGATTTTTAGAATAACGAGAGTTGCGTTGGTCCGATCGGGGCATTCGAGCACTCTTTAGAAAGCTAACTTCAAGAGCTACGACTTTACTATGGACGTTTTCAGAGAAATCCTCCTCAAAAATGGACAAAAAATCATTTTTCCTAGGTTTGAAATCTGGACAAATTTTCGACTTTTTCCAAAGGGGGTAGTCCACGAAAAAATCTCAAACTCATAAAAAATGAAAATCCAAAATCCTTTGCATTTGTCAAGGTGTGATGCTATTCAGGCTATACGTGCACAAAACGCCCACCCGGGATGTCCAAATCGCCCAGGAATTACAGTAATGTGCCTTACAACAGGAGTTACGAATACATGCTCGGTATTTTTGGTATAAAGAGAGTTGCGTTGGTCTGATCGGGGCATTGGAGAACTCTTTAGAAAGCTAACTTCAAGATCTAAGACTTTACTAAGGATGTTTTCAGAGAAATTTTCCTCGAAAATGGCCAAAAAAATCATTTTTCCTAGGTCGGCAATCTGGACAAATTTTGGACTTTTTCCAAAGGGGGTAGTCCACGAAAAAATCTCAAAATCAAAAAAAATGAAAATCCAAAATCCTTTGCACTAGGCAAGGTGTGATGCTATTCAGGCTAGACGTGCACAAAACGACCACCCGGGATGTCCAAATTGCCCAGGAATTACAGTAATGTGCCTTACAGCTGGAGTTACGGACACACGCTCGGTATTTTTGGCATAAAGAGAGTTGCGTTGGTCCGATCGGGGCATTTGAACACTCTTTATAAAAATAATTTCAAGAGCTACGACTTTACTGTGGATGTTTTCAAAGAAATACTCCTCGAAAATGGCCAAAAAAATCATTTTTCCTAGGTCTGAAATCTCGATAAATTTTGGACTTTTTCCAAAGGTGGTAGTCCATTAAAAAATCTCAAAATCATAAAAAATGAAAATCTAAATCCTTTAAACTAGGCAAGGTGTGAGACTATTCAGGCTATACGTACACAAAACGCCAACCCGGGATGTCTAAATAGCGCCGGAATGACAGTAATGTGCCTTACAAAAGGAGTTACGGACATATGCTCGTTATATTTGGTATAACGAGAGTTGCGTTGTTCCGATCGGGGCATTTGAAAACTCTTTAGAAAGATAACTTAAAGAGCTACGACTTTACTGAGGATGTTTTCAGAGAAATCCTCCTCTAAAAAGGCTAAAAAAATCATTTTTCCTAGGTCTGAAATCTGGACCATATTTGGACTTTTTCCAAAGGGGTAGTCCACGAAAAAATCTCAAAATCATAAAAAATGAAAATCCAAAATCCTTTACATTGGGCAAGGTGTGATGCTATTCAGGCTATACGTGCACAAAATGCCCACCCGGGATGTCCAAATCGCCCAGGAATTATAGTAATGTGCATTACAACAAAAGTTACGGACACATGCTCGGTATTTTTGGCATAACGAGAGTGAAGTTGGTCCGATCGGGGAATTTGAATACTCTTTAGAAAGCTAACTTAAAGAGCTACGACTTTACTGAGGATGTTTTCAGAGAAATCCTCCTTAAAAAGGGCCAAAAAAATCATTTTTCCTAGGTCTGATATATGGAGAAATTTTTGACTTTTTCCAAAGAGGGTAGTCCATGAAAAATCTCAAAATCATAAAAAATGAAAATCCAAAATCCTTTGCACTAGGCAAGGTGTGATGCTATTCAGGCTATACGTGCAAAAAAAGGCAACCCAGGATGTCCAAATTGCCCCGGAATGACAGTAATGTGCCTTACAAAATAAGTTACGGACACATGCTCGATATTTTTGACATAACGAGAGTTACGTTGGTCCGATCGGGGCATTTGAACACTGTTTAGAAAGCTAACTTATAGAGCTACGACTTTACTGTGGGTGTTTTCAGAGAAATCCTCCTCGAAAAAGGCCAAAAAAATCATTTTTCCTAGGTCTGAAATCTAGACAAATTTTGGACTATCTCCAAAATGGGGTAGTCCACGAAAAAATCTCAAAATCATAAAAAATGAAAATAAAAAATCCTCTGCACTAGGAAAGGTGTGATGCTATTCAGATGTCCAAATTGCCCCGGAATTACAGTAATGTGCCTTACAAGGGGAGTTACGGACACATGCTCGGTATTTTTGGCATAACGAGAGTTGCGTTGGTCCGATCGGGGCATTTGAACACTCTTTAGAAAGTTAACTTAAGAGCTACGACTTTACTGAGGATGTTTTCAGAGAAATCCTCCTCGAAAATGGCCAAAAAAATCATTTTTCCTAGGTCTGAAATCTGGACAAATTTTGGACTTTTTCCAAAGAGGGTAGTCCACGAAAAAATCTCAAAATCATAAAAAAATGAAAATCCAAAATCCTTTGCACTAGGCAAGGTGTGATGCTATTCAGGCTATAGGTGCAAAAAACACCAACCCGGGATGTTCAAATAGCCCCGGAATGACAGTAATGTGCCTTACAAAGGGAGTTACGGACACATGCTCGGTATTTTTGGCATAACGAGAGTTGCATTGGTCCGATCGGGGCATTTGAACACTCTTTAGAAAGCTAACTTCAAGAGCTACGATTTTACTGAGGTATTTTTAGACAAATCCTCCTAAAAAATGGCCAAAAAATTCATTTTTCCTAAGTCTGAAATCTGGATAAATTTTGGACTTTTTCCAAAGGGGGTAGTCCGCGAAAAAATCTCAAAATCATAAAAAATGAAAATCCAAAATTCATTGCCCTGGGCAAGGTGTGATGCTATTCAGGCTATACGTGCACAAAACGCCCACCTGGGATGTATAAATCGACTAGGAATTACTGTAATGTGCCTTACAACAGGAGTTACGGACGCACGCTCTGTATTTTTGGCATAACGAGAGTTGCGTTGGTCTGATTGGGGCATTTGAGCACTCTTTATAAATCTAACGTCAAGGGCTATGACTTAACTGAGGATGTTTTCTGAGAAATCCTCCTGGAAAATGGCAAAAAAAATCATTTTTCGTAGGTCTGAAATCTGGACAAATTTTGGACTTTTTCCTAAGGGGGTAGTCCACGAAAAAATCTCAAAATCATAAAAAATGAAAATCCAAAATCCTTTGCCCTGGGCAAGGTGTGATACTATTATGGCTATACATGCACAAAACGCCCACCCGTGATATCAAAATCGCCCAGGAATTAAAGTAATGTGCCTTACAACAAGAGTTACGGACACACGGTTGGTATTTTTGGCATAAAGAGAATTGCGTTGGTCCGATCGGGGCATTTGAGCACTCTTTAGAAACCTAACTTCAACAGCTACGACTTTACTGAGGATGTTTTCTGAGAAATCCTCCTCGAAAATGGCCAAAAAATCATTGTTCCTAGGTCTGAAATCTGGACAAGTTTTGGACTTTTTCCAAAAGGGGTAGTCCACGAAAAATATCATAATCATAAAAAAATGAAAATCCATAATCTTTTGCACTAGGCAAGGTGTGATGCTATTCAGACTATACGTGCAAAAAATGCCCAACCGGGATGTCCAAATATCCTCGGAATTACAATATTGTTCCTTACAAAAGGAGTGACGGACACACGCTCGATATTTTTGGCATAACGAGAGTTGCGTTGGTTAACTCCCCTTGTAGGGCACATTAGTGTAATTTCGGGGCAATTTGGACATCCCGGGTGGGTGTTTTGTGCACATAAGCCTGAATATCATAACACCTTGCCTAGTGCAAAAGATTTTGGATTTTCATTTTTTTTGATTTTGAGATTTTTTGGTAGACTACCCCCTTTGGAAAAAGTCCAAATTTTGTCCAGATTTCAGATCAAGGATAAATGATTTTTTGGCCATTTTTTAGGAGGATTTCTCTAAAAACATCCTCAGTAAAGTTGTAGCTCGTGAAGTTAGCTTTCTAATGAGTACTCAAATGCACCGATCGGACCAACGCAACTCTCGTTATGCAAAATATACCAAGCGTGTGTCCGTAACTTCTGTTGTAAGGCACATTATTGTAATGCCGGGGCGATTTGGAAATCCCGGGTGGGCGTTTTGTGCACGTATAGCCTGAATAGTATCAGACATTGCCTAGTGCAAAGGATTTTGGAATTTCAATTTTTATGATTTTGAGATTTTTTCGTGGACTATCCCCTTTGGAAAAAGTCCAAAATTTGTCCAGATTGCAGCCCTAAGAAAAATGATTTTTTATCCATTTTAGATGAGGATTTCTCTAAAAACATCCATAGTAAAGTTGTAGCTCTTGATGTTAGCTTTCTAAAGAGTTATCAAATGCCCCGATCAGACCTACGCAACTCTCTTTATACCAAAAATACCGAGCATGTGTCCATAACTCCTGTTATAAGGCACATTACTGTAATTCCTGGGCGATTTGGACATCACGGGTGGGCGTTTTGTACTAGTATAGCCTGAATAGCATCACACCTTGCCCGGTGCAAAGGATTTTGGATTTTCATTTTTTATGATTTTGAGATATTTTCGTGGACTACCCCCTTTGGAAAAAGTCCAAAATTTGTCCAGATTTCGGACCTAAGAAAAATAATTTTTTTGGCCATTTTTGAAGTTGATTTGTCAGAAAACATCCCCAGTAAAGTCATAGCTCTTTAATTTAGCTTTATAAAGAGTGCTCAAATGCCCATATCGGAACAACGCAACTCTCGTTATGCCAAAAATACCGAGCGTGTGTCCGTAACTCCTTTTGTAAGGCACAATATTGTAATTCCGGGACTATTTGGACATGGGTGGGCGTTTTGTGCACTTATATTCAGCATATCACCTTGCCTAGTGCCCCCTTTGGAAAAAGTCCAAAATTTGTCCACATTTCAGTCCTAGAAAAAATGATTTTTTTGGTCATTTTGGAGGAAGATTTCTCAGAAAACATCTGTAGTAAAGTTGTAGCTGTTGAAGTTATCTTTCTAAAGAGTGCTCAAATGCTACGATCGGACAAACACAACTCTCGTTATGCCAAAAAAACCTAGCTTGTGTCCGTAACTCCTGTTGTAAGGAATATTACTGTAATTTCGGGGCGATTTCGACATCCCGGGTGGTCGTTTTGTGCACTTATATTCAGCATATCACCTTGCCTAGTGCAAAGGATTTTGGATTTTCATTTTTTTTATGATTTTGAGATTTTTTCGTGGACTACCCCCTTTGGAAAAAGTCCAAAATTTGTCCAGATTTGAGAACTAAGAAAAATGATTTTTTACATCCATTTTTGAGGAGGATTTCTAAAAAAATATCCATTTTTGAGAACTCAGTAAAGTCGTAGCTCTTGATTTTAGCTTTCTAAAGAGTGCTAAAATACCCTGGGATGTAAAAAAAGCCCCGAAAAGATGGCTATATTCCTTACAATAGGAGTTACGGACACATGCTCGGTATTTGCAATGAAACAGGAGACGCGTTGGTCCGATCGGCGAGTTCGAGCACTCGTTGAAAAGCTAACTTCAAGATCTACGACTTTAATGGGGATGAGTTTCGCAAAATCGTCCTCGATAATGCCCGAAAAAATCATTTTCCAAGAGTTTGTAATCTGGGCAAATTCGTGACTTTTTCCAAAGGGGGTAGTCCACGGAAAATCTCAAAATCTTGAAAAAATGAAAATCCAAAATCCTTTGCTATAGGCAAGGTGTGATGATATTAAGTCTAGGAAACCAAAAACCACCCACCCGGGATGTCAAAAAAGCCCCGAAAAGATGGCTATATTCCTTACAATAGGAGTTACGGACACATGCTCGGTATTTGCAATGAAACAGGAGACGCGTTGGTCCGATCGGCGAGTTCGAGCACTCGTTGGAAAGCTAACTTCAAGATCTACCAATTTAATGGGGATGAGTTTCTCAAAATCGTCCTCGACAATGCCCGAAAAAATCATTTTCCAACAGTTTGTAATCTGGACAAATTCGTGACTTTTTCCAAAGGGGGTAGTCCACGGAAATCTCAAAATCTTGAAAAAATGAAAATCCAAAATCCTTTGCTATAGGAAAGGTGTGATGATATTAAGTCTAGGAAACCAAAAACCACCCATCCGGGATGTCAAAAAAGCCCCGAAAAGATGTCTATATTCCTTACAATAGGAGTTACGGACACATGCTCGGTATTTGCAATGAAACATGAGACGCGTTGGTCCGATCGGCGAGTTCGAGCACTCGTTAGAAAGCTAACTTCAAGATCTACCGCTTTAATGGGGATGAGTTTCAAAAAATTGTCCTCGACGATTCCCGAAAAAATCATTTTCCAACAGTTTGTAATCTGGATAAATTCGTGACTTTTTCCAAAGGGGGTAGTCCACGGAAAATCTCAAAATCTTGAAAAAATGAAAATCCAAAATCCTTTGCTATAGGCAAGGTGTGATGCTATTAAGTCAAGGCAACCAAAAACCACCTACCCGGGATGTCAAAAAAGCCCCGAAAAGATGGCTATATTCCTTACAATAGGAGTTACGGACACATGCTCGGTATTTTCAATTAAACAGGAGACGCGTTGGTCCGATCGGCGAGTTCGAGCACTCGTTGGAAAGCTAACTTCAAGATCTACCAATTTAATGGGGATGAGTTTCGCAAAATCGTCCTCGACAATTCCCGAAAAAATCATTTTGCAACAGTTTGTAATCTGGACAAATTCGTCACTCTTTCCAAAGGGGGTAGTCCACGGAAAATCTCAAAATCTTGAAAAAATAAAAATCCAAAATCCTATGCTGTAGGCAAGGTATGATGATATTAAGTCTAGGCAACCAAAAACCACCCACCCGTGATGTCAAAACTGCCCTGAAAAGATGGCTATATTCCTTACAATAGGAGTAACAGACACATGCTCGGTAATTTTAATGAAACAGCAGACGCGTTAGTCCGATCGGCGAGTTCGAGGACTCGTTGGAAAGCTAACTTCAAGATCAACGACTTTAATGGGGATTAGTTTCGCAAAATTGTCCTCGAAAATGCTTGAAAAAATCATTTTCCAAGAGTTTGTAATCTGGGCGAATTCCTTAATTTTTCCAAAGGGGGTAGTCCACGGAAAATCTCAAAATTTTGAAAAAATAAAAATCCAAAATCCTTTGCTGTAGGCAAGGTGTGATGCTATTAAGTCTAGGCAACCAAAAACCACCCACCCGGGATGTCAAAAAAGCCCCGAAAAGATGGCTATATTCCTTACAATAGGAGTTACGGACACATGCTCGGTATTTGAAATGAAACATGAGACGCGTTGGTCCGATCGGCGAGTTTGAGCACTCGTTGGAAAGCTAACTTCAAGATCTACCTCTTTAATGGGGATGAGTTTCGAAAAATCGTCCTCAACAATGCCCGAAAAAATCATTTTTCAACAGTTTGTAATCTGGACAAATTCGTGACTTTTTCCAAAAGGGGTAGTCCACGGAAAATCTCAAAATCTTGAAAAAATGAAAATCCAAAATCCTTCGCTGTAGACAAGGTGTGATGATATTAAGTCTAGAAAACCAAAAACCACCCACCCGGGATGTCAAAAAAGCCCCGAAAAGATGGCTATATTCCTTACAATAGGAGTTACGGATACATGCTCGGTATTTGCAATGAAACATGAGACGCGTTGGTCCGATCGTCGAGTTCGAGCACTCGTTGGAAAGCTAACATCAAGATCTACCTCTTTAATGGGGATGAGTTTCAAAAAATCGTCCTCAACAATGCCCGAAAAAATCATTTTCCAACAGTTTGTAATTTGTACAAATTCGTGACTTTTTCCAAAAGGGGTAGTCCACGGAAAATCTCAAAATCTTGAAAAAATGAAAATCCAAAATCCTTTGCTGTAGGCAAGGTGTGATGCTATTAAGTCTAGGCAACCAAAAACCACCCACCCGGGATGTCAAAAAAGCCCCGAAAAGATGGCTATATTCCTTACAATAGGAGTTACAGACACATGCTCGGTATTTGAAATGAAACAGGAGACGCGTTGGTCCGATCGGCGAGTTCGAGCACTCGTTGGAAAGATAACTTCAAGATCTACGACTTTAATGGGGATGAGTTTCGTAAAATCGTCCTCGACGATTCCCGAAAAAATCATTTTCCAACAGTTTGTAATCTGGGCAAATTCGTGACTTTTTCCAAAGGGGGGTAGTCCACGGAAAATCTCAAAATCATAAAAATATGAAAATCCAAAATCCTTTGCTATCGGCAAGGTGTGATACTATTAAGTCTATGCAACCAAAAACCACCCACCCGGGATGTCAAAATCCCCCGAAAAGATGGCTATATTCCTTACAATAGGAGTTACGGACACATGCTCGGTATTTGAAATGAAACAGGAGACGCGTTGGTCCGATCGTCGAGTTCGAGAACGCGTTGGAAAGCTAACTTCAAGATCTACCAATTTAATGGGGATGAGTTTCGCAAAATCGTCCTCGACGATGCCCGAAAAAATCATTTTCCAACAGTTTGTAATTTTGACAAATTCGTGACTTTTTCCAAAGGGGGTAGTCCACGGAAATCTCAAAATCTTGAAAAAATGAAAATCCAAAATCCTTTGCTGTAGGCAAGGTGTGATGCTAATAAGTCTAGGCAACCAAAAACCACCCACCCGGGATGTCAAAAAAGCCCCGAAAAGATGGCTATATTCCTTACAAAAGGAGTTACGGACACATGCTCGGTATTTTCAATGAAACAGGAGACGCGTTGGTCCGATCGGCGAGTTTGAGCACTCGTTGGAAAGCTAACTTCAAGATCTACGACTTTAATGGGGATGAGTTTCGTAAAATCGTCCTCGACGATTCCCGAAAAAATCATTTTCCAACATTTTGTAATCTGGACAAATTCGTGACTTTTTCCAAAGTGGGTAGTCCACGGATAATCTCAAAATCTTGAAAAAATGAAAATCCAAAATCCTTTGCTGTAGGCAAGATGTGATGCTATTAAGTCAAGGCAACCAAATACCACCCACCCGGGATGTCAAAAAAGCCCCGAAAAGATGGTTATATTCCTTTCAATAGGTGTTACGGACACATGCTGGGTATTTTCAATGAAACAGGAGACGCGTTGGTCCGATCGGCGAGTTCGAGCACTCGTTGGAAAGCGAACTTCAAGATCAACGACTTTAATAGGGATGAGTTTTGCAAAATCGTCCTCGATAATTCCCGAAAAAATCATTTTCCAACAGTTTGTAATATGGGCAAATTCGTGACTTTTTCCAAAGGGGGTAGTCCACGGAAAATCTCAAAATCTTGAAAAAATGAAAATCCAAAATCCTTTGCTGTAGGCAAGGTGTGATGCTATTAAGTCTAGGCAACCAAAAACCACCCACCCGGGATGTAAAAAAAGCCCCGAAAAGATGGCTATATTCCTTACAATAGGAGTTACGGACACATGCTCGGTATTTTCAATGAAACAGGAGACGCGTTGGACCGATCGGCGAGTTCGAGCACTCGTTGGAAAGATAACTTCAAGATCGACGACTTTAATGGGGATGAGTTTCGCAAAATCGTCCTCGATAATGCCCGAAAAAATCATTTTCCAAGAGTTTGTAATCTGGGCAAATTCGTGACTTTTTCCAAAGGTGTTAGTCCACGGAAAATCTCAAAATCTTGAAAAAATGAAAATCCAAAATCCTTTGCTATAGGCAAGGTGTGATGATATTAAGTCTAGGAAACCAAAAACCAGCCACCCGGGATGTCAAAAAAGCCCCGAAAAGATGGCTATATTCCTTACAATAGGAGTTACGGACACATGCTCGGTATTTGCAATGAAACAGGAGACGCGTTGGTCCGCTCGACGAGTTTGAGCACTCGTTGGAAAGCTAACTTCAAGATCTACGACTTTAATGGGGATGAGTTTCGTAAAATCGTCCTCGACGATTCCCGAAAAAATCATTTTCCAAGAGTTTGTAATCAGGGCAAATTCGTGACTTTTTCCAAAGGGGGTAGTCCACGGAAATCTCAAAATCTTGAAAAAATGAAAATCCAAAATCCATTGCTGTAGGCAAGGTGTGATGCTAATAAGTCTAGGCAACCAAAAACCACCCACCCGGGATGTCAAAAAAGCCCCGAAAAGATGGCTATATTCCTTACAGCAGGAGTTACGGACACATGCTCGGTATTTTCAATGAAACAGGAGACGCGTTGGTCCGATCGGCGAGTTCGAGCACTCGTTGGAAAGATAACTTCAAGATCTACGTCTTTAATGGGTATGAGTTACGTAAAATCGTCCTCGACGATTCCCGAAAAAATCATTTTCCAACATTTTGTAATCGGGACAAATTCGTGACTTTTTCCAAAGGGGGTAGTCCACGGAAAATCTCAAAATCTTGAAAAAATGAAAATCCAAAATCCTTTGCTGTAGGCAAGATGTGATGCTATTAAGTCAAGGCAACCAAAAACCACCCACCCGGGATGTCAAAAAAGCCCCGAAAAGATGGCTATATTCCTTACAATAGGAGTTACGGACACATGCTGGGTATTTTCAATGAAACAGGAGACGCGTTGGTCCGATCGGCGAGTTCGAGCACTCGTTGGAAAGCGAACTTCAAGATCAACGACTTTAATAGGGATGAGTTTTCCAAAATCGTCCTCGATAATGCTCGAAAAAATCATTTTCCAACAGTTTGTAATATGGGCAAATTCGTGACTTTTTCCAAAGGGGTAGTCCACGGAAAGTCTCAAAATCTTGAAAAAATGTAAATCCAAAATCCTTTGCTGTAGGCAAGGTGTGATGCTATTAAGTCTAGGCAACCAAAAACCACCCACCCGGGATGTAAAAAAAGCCCCGAAAAGATGGCTATATTCCTTACAATAGGAGTTACGGACACATGCTCGGTATTTTCAATGAAACAGGAGACGCGTTGGACCGATCGGCGAGTTCGAGCACTCGTTGGAAAGATAACTTAAAGATCGACGACTTTAATGGGGAAGAGTTTCGCAAAATCGTCCTCGATAATGCCCGAAAAAATAATTTTCCAAGAGTTTGTAATCTGGGCAAATTCGTGACTTTTTCCAAAGGTGGTAGTCCATGGAAAATCTCAAAATCTTGAAAAAATGAAAATCCAAAATCCTTTGCTATAGGCAAGGTGTGATGATATTAAGTCTAGGAAACAAAAAACCACCCACCCTGGATGTCAAAATAGCCCCGAAAAGATGGCTATATTCCTTACAATAGGAGTTACGGATACATGCTCGGTATTTGCAATGAAACATGAGACGCGTTGGTCCGATCGTCGAGTTCGAGCACTCGTTGGAAAGCTAACTTCAATATCTACCTCTTTAATGGGGATGAGTTTCGAAAAATTGTCCTCAACAATGCCCGAAAAAATCATTTTCCAACAGTTTGTAATTTGTACAAATTCGTGACTTTTTCCAAAAGGGGTAGTCCACGGAAAATCTCAAAATCTTAAAAAATGAAAATCCAAAATCCTTTGCTATAGGCAAGGTGTGATGATATTAAGTCTAGGAAACCAAAAACCACCCACCCGGGATGTCAAAAAAGCCCCGAAAAGATGGCTATATTCCTTACAATAGGAGTTACGGAGACATGCTCGGTATTTGCAATGAAACAGGAGACGCGTTGGTCCGATCGGCGAGTTCGAGCACTCGTTGGAAAGCTAACTTCAAGATCTACCAATTTCATGGAGATGAGTTTCTCAAAATCGTCCTCGACAATGCCCGAAAAAATCATTTTCCAACAGTTTGTAATCTGGACAAATTCGTGACTTTTTCCAAAGGGGGTAGTCCACGGAAATCTCAAAATCTTGAAAAAATGAAAATCCAAAATCCTTTGCTATAGGCAAGGTGTGATGATATTAAGTCTAGGAAACCAAAAACCACCCACCCGGGATGTCAAAAAAGCCCCGAAAAGATGGCTATATTCCTTACAATAGGAGTTACGGACACATGCTCGGTATTTGCAATGAAACAGGAGACGCGTTGGTCCGATCGGCGAGTTCGAGCACTCGTTGGAAAGCTAACTTCAAGCTCGACGACTTTAATGGGGATGAGTACGCAAAATTGTCCTCAATAATGCCCAAAAAAATCATTTTCCAAGAGTTTGTAATCAGGGCAAATTCGTGACTTTTTCCAAAGGGGATAGTCCACGGAAAATCTCAAAATCTTGAAAAAATGAAAATCCAAAATCCTTTGCTATAGGCAAGGTGTGATGATATTAAGTCTAGGAAACCAAAAACCACCCATCCGGGATGTCAAAAAAGCCCCGAAAAGATGGCTATATTCCTTACAATAGGAGTTACGGACACATGCTCGGTATTTGCAATGAAACATGAGACGCGTTGGTCCGATCGGCGAGTTCGAGCCCTCGTTAGAAAGCTAACTTCAAGATCTACCGCTTTAATGGGGATGAGTTTCGAAAAATCGTCCTCGACGATTCCCGAAAAAATCATTTTCCAACCATTTGTAATCTGGACAAATTCGTGACTTTTTCCAAAGGGGGTAGTCCACGGAAAATCTCAAAATCTTGAAAAAATGAAAATCCAAAATCCTTTGCTATAGGCAAGGTGTGATGATAATTAGTCTAGGAAACCAAAAATCCTCCACCCGGGATGTCAAAAAAGCCCCGAAAAGATGGCTATATTCCTTACAATAGGAGTTACGGACACATGTTCGGTATTTGCAATGAAACAGGAGACGTGTTGGTCCGATCGGCGAGTTCGAGCACTCGTTGGAAAGCTAACTTCAAGATCTACCGCTTTAATGGGGATGAGTTTCGAAAAATCGTCCTCGACGATTCCCGAAAAAATCATTTTCCAACAATTTGTAATCTGGACAAATTCGTGACTTTTTCCAAAGGGGGTAGTCCACGGAAAATCTCAAAATCTTGAAAAAATGAAAATCCAAAATCCTTTGCTGTAGGCAAGATGTGATGCTATTAAGTCTAGACAACCAAAAACCACCTACCCGGGATGTAAAAAAAGCCCCGAAAAGATGGCTATATTCCTTACAATAGGAGTTACGGACACATGCTCGTTATTTGCAATGAAACATGAGACGCGTTGGTCCGATCGGCGAGTTCGAGCACTCGTTGGAAAGCTAACTTCAAGATCTACCTCTTTAATGGGGATGAGTTTCGAAAAATTTTCCTCGACAATGCCCGAAAAAATCATTTTCCAACAGTTTGTAATCTGGACAAATTCGTGACTTTTTCCAAAAGGGGTAGTCCACGGAAAATCTCAAAATCTTGAAAAAATGAAAATCCAAAATACTTTGCTGTAGGCAAGGTGTGATGCTATTAAGTCTAGGAAACCAAAAACCACCCACCCGGGATGTCAAAAAAGCTCCGAAAAGATGGCTATATTCCTTACAATAGGAGTTACTGACACATGCTCGGTATATTCAATTAAACAGGAGACGCGTTGGTCCGATCGGCGAGTTCGAGCACTCGTTGGAAAGCTAACTTCAAGATCGACGACTTTAATGGGGATGAGTACGCAAAATTGTCCTCGATAATGCCCGAAAAAATCATTTTCCAAGAGTTTGCAATCTGGGCAAATTCGTGACTTTTTCCAAAGGGGATAGTCCACGGAAAATCTCAAAATCTTGAAAAAATGAAAATCCAAAATCCTTTGCTATAGGCAAGGTGTGATGATATTAAGTCTAGGAAACCAAAAACCACCCACCCGGGATGTCAAAAAAGCCCCGAAAAGATAGCTATATTCCTTAGAATAGGAGTTACGGACACATGCTCGGTATTTGCAATGAAACAGGAGACGCGTTGGTCCGATCGGCGAGTTCGAGCACTCGTTGGAAAGCTAACTTCAAGATCTACCAATTTAATGCGGATGAGTTTCTCAAAATCATCCTCGACAATGCCCGAAAAAATCATTTTCCTACAGTTTGTAATCTGGACAAATTCGTGACTTTTTCCAAAGGGGGTAGTCCACGGAAATCTCAAAATCTTGAAAAAATGAAAATCCAAAATCCTTTGCTGTAGGCAAGATATGATGCTATTAAGTCTAGGCAACCAATAACCACCTACCCGGGATGTCAAAAAAGCCCCGAAAAGATGGCTATATTCCTTACAATAGGAGTTACGGACACATGCTCGGTATTTGCAATGAAACATGAGACGCGTTGGTCCGATCGGCGAGTTCGAGCACTCGTTGGAAAGCTAACTTCAAGATCTACCTCTTTAATTGGGATGAGTTTCGAAAAATTTTCCTCGACAATGCCCGAAAAAATCATTTTTCAACAGTTTGTAATCTGGACAAATTCGTGACTTTTTCCAAAGGGGGTAGTCCACGGAAATCTCAAAATCTTGAAAAAATGAAAATCCAAAATACTTTGCTTTAGGCAAGGTGTGATGCTAATAAGTCTAGGAAACCAAAAACCACCCACTCGTGATATAAATAAAGCCCCGAAAAGATGGCTATATTCCTTACAATAGAAGTCACGGACACATTCTCGGTATTTTCAATGAAACAGGAGACGCGTTGGTCCGATCGGTGAGTTCGAGCACTCGTTGGAAAGCGAACTTCAAGATCAACGACTTTAATAGGGATGAGTTTTGCAAAATCGTCCTCGATAATGCCCGAAAAAATCATTTTCCAACAGTTTCTAATATGGGCAAATTCGTGACTTTTTCCAAAGGGGATAGTCCACGGAAAATCTCAAAATCTTGAAAAAATGAAAATCCAAAATCCTTTGCTATAGGCAAGGTGTGATGCTATTAAGTCTAGACAACCAAAAACCACCCACCCGGGATGTCAAAAAAGCCCCGAAAAGATGGCTATATTCCTTACAATAGGAGTTACAGACACATGCTCGGTATTTTCAATGAAATAGGAGACGCGTTGGTCCGATCGGCGAGTTCGAGCACTCGTTTGAAAGATAACTTCAAGATCGACGACTTTAATGGGGATGAGTTCCGAAAAATCGTCCTCGATAATGCCCGAAAAAATCATTTTCCAAGAGTTTGTAATCTGGGCAAATTCGTGACTTTTTCCAAAGGTGGTAGTCCACGGAAAATCTCAAAATCTTGAAAAAATGAAAATCCAAAATCCTTTGCTATAGGCAAGGTGTGATGATATTAAGTCTAGGAAACCAAAAACCACCCACCCGCGATGTCAAAAAAGCCCCGAAAAGATGGCTATATTCCTTACAATAGGAGTTACGGACACATGCTCGGTATTTGCAATGAAACAGGAGACGCGTTGGTCCGATCGGCGAGTTCGAGCACTCGTTGGAAAGCTAACTTCAAGATATACCAATTTAATGCTGATGAGTTTCTCAAAATCGTCCTCGACAATGCCCGAAAAAATCATTTTCCAACAGTTTGTAATCTGGACAAATTCGTGACTTTTTCCAAAGGGGGTAGTCCACGGAAATTTCAAAATCTTGAAAAAATGAAAATCCAAAATCCTTTGTTGTAGGCAAGGTGTGATTCTAATAAGTCTAGGCAACCAAAAACCACCCACCCGGGATGTAAAAAAAGCCCCGAAAAGATGGCTATATTCCTTACAATAGGAGTTACGGACACATGCTCGGTATTTGCAATGAAACATGAGACGCGTTGGTCCGATCGGCGAGTTAGAGCACTCGTTGGAAAGCTAACTTCAAGATCTACCTCTTTAATGGGGATGAGTTTTGAAAAATTTTCCTCGACAATGCCCGAAAAAATCATTTTCCAACAGTTTGTAATCTGGACAAATTCGTGACTTTTTCCAAAAGGGGTAGTCCACGGAAATCTCAAAATCTTGAAAAAATTAAAATCCAAAATGCTTTGCTGTAGGCAAGGTGTGATGCTATTAAGTCTAGGAAACCAAAAACCACCCACCCGGGATGTCAAAAAAGCTCCGAAAAGATGGCTATATTCCTTACAATAGGAGTTACTGACACATGCTCGGTATTTTCATTTAAACAGGAGACGCGTTGGTCCGATCGGCAAGTTCGGGCACTCGTTGGAAAGCTAACTTCAAGATCGACGACTTTAATGGGGATAAGTACGCAAAATTGTCCTCGATAATGCCCGAAAAAATCATTTTCCAAGAGTTTGTAATCTGGGCAAATTCGTGACTTTTTCCAAAGGGGATAGTCCACGGAAAATCTCAAAATCTTGAAAAAATGAAAATCCAAAATCCTTTGCTATAGGCAAGGTGTGATGCTATTAAGTCATGGCAACCAAAAAACCACCCACCCGGGATGTCAAAAAAGCCCCGAAAAGATGGCTATATTCCTTACAATAGGAGTTACGGACACATGCTCGGTATTTGAAATGAAACAGGAGACGCGTTGGTCCGATCGTCGAGTTCGAGAACTCGTTGGAAAGATAACTTCAAGATCTACCAATTTAATGGGGATGAGTTTCGCAAAATCGTCCTCGACGATGCCCGAAAAAATCATTTTCCAACAGTTTATAATTTGGACAAATTCGTGACTTTTTCCAAAGGGGGTAGTCCACGGAAATCCTAAAATCTTGAAAAAATGAAAATCCAAAATCCTTTGCTATAGGCAAGGTGTGATGATAATTAGTCTAGGAAACCAAAAATCCTCTACCCGGGATGTCAAAAAAGCCCCGAAAAGATGGCTATATTCCTTATAATAGGAGTTACGGACACATGTTCGGTATTTGCAATGAAACAGGAGACGTGTTGGTCCGATCGGCGAGTTCGAGCACTCGTTGGAAAGCTAACTTCAAGATCTACCGCTTTAATGGGGATGAGTTTCGAAAAATCGTCCTCGACGATTCACGAAAAAATCATTTTCCAACAGTTTGTAATCTGGACAAATTCGTGACTTTTTCCAAAGGGGGTAGTCCACGGAAAATCTCAAAATCTTGAAAAAATGAAAATCCAAAATCCTTTGCTGTAGGCAAGATGTGATGCTATTAAGTCTAGACAACCAAAAACCACCTACCCGGGATGTCAAAAAAGCCCCGAAAAGATGGCTATATTCCTTACAATAGGAGTTACGGACACATGCTCGTTATTTGCAATGAAACATGAGACGCGTTGGTCCGATCGGCGAGTTCGAGCACTCGTTGGAAAGCTAACTTCAAGATCTACCTCTTTAATGGGGATGAGTTTCAAAAAATTTTCCTCGACAATGCCCGAAAAAATCATTTTCCAACAGTTTGTAATCTGGACAAATTCGTGACTTTTTCCAAAAGGGGTAGTCCACGGAAAATCTCAAAATCTTGAAAAAATGAAAATCCAAAATACTTTGCTGTAGGCAAGGTGTGATGATATTAAGTCTAGGAAACCAAAAACCACCCACCCGGGATGTCAAAAAAGCTCCGAAAAGATGGCTATATTGCTTACAATAGGAGTTACTGACACATGCTCGGTATTTTCAATTAAACAGGAGACGCGTTGGTCCGATCGGCGAGTTCGAGCACTCGTTGGAAAGCTAACTTCAAGATCGACGACTTTAATGGGGATGAGTACGCAAAATTGTCCTCGATAATGCCCGAAAAAATCATTTTCCAAGAGTTTGTAATCTGGGCAAATTCGTTACTTTTTCCAAAGGGGATAGTCCACGGAAAATCTCAAAATCTTGAAAAAATGAAAATCCAAAATCCTTTGCTATAGGCAAGGTGTGATGATATTAAGTCTAGGAAACCAAAAACCACCCACCCGGGATGTCAAAAAAGCCCCGAAAAGATGGCTATATTCCTTAGAATAGGAGTTACGGACACATGCTCGGTATTTGCAATGAAACAGGAGACGCGTTGGTCCGATCGGCGAGTTCGAGCACTCGTTGGAAAGCTAACTTCAAGATCTACCAATTTCATGGAGATGAGTTTCTCAAAATCGTCCTCGACAATGCCCGAAAAAATCATTTTCCAACAGTTTGTAATCTGGACAAATTCGTGACTTTTTCCAAAGGGGGTAGTCCACGGAAATCTCAAAATCTTGAAAAAATGAAAATCCAAAATCCTTTGCTATAGGCAAGGTGTGATGATATTAAGTCTAGGAAACCAAAAACCACCCACCCGGGATGTCAAAAAAGCCCCGAAAAGATGGCTATATTCCTTACAATAGGAGTTACGGACACATGCTCGGTATTTGCAATGAAACAGGAGACGCGTTGGTCCGATCGGCGAGTTCGAGCACTCGTTGGAAAGCTAACTTCAAGATATACCAATTTAATGCTGATGAGTTTCTCAAAATCGTCCTCGACAATGCCCGAAAAAATCATTTTCCAACAGTTTGTAATCTGGACAAATTCGTGACTTTTTCCAAAGGGGGTAGTCCACGGAAATTTCAAAATCTTGAAAAAATGAAAATCCAAAATCCTTTGTTGTAGGCAAGGTGTGATTCTAATAAGTCTAGGCAACCAAAAACCACCCACCCGGGATGTAAAAAAAGCCCCGAAAAGATGGCTATATTCCTTACAATAGGAGTTACGGACACATGCTCGGTATTTGCAATGAAACATGAGACGCGTTGGTCCGATCGGCGAGTTAGAGCACTCGTTGGAAAGCTAACTTCAAGATCTACCTCTTTAATGGGGATGAGTTTTGAAAAATTTTCCTCGACAATGCCCGAAAAAATCATTTTCCAACAGTTTGTAATCTGGACAAATTCGTGACTTTTTCCAAAAGGGGTAGTCCACGGAAATCTCAAAATCTTGAAAAAATTAAAATCCAAAATGCTTTGCTGTAGGCAAGGTGTGATGCTATTAAGTCTAGGAAACCAAAAACCACCCACCCGGGATGTCAAAAAAGCTCCGAAAAGATGGCTATATTCCTTACAATAGGAGTTACTGACACATGCTCGGTATTTTCATTTAAACAGGAGACGCGTTGGTCCGATCGGCAAGTTCGGGCACTCGTTGGAAAGCTAACTTCAAGATCGACGACTTTAATGGGGATAAGTACGCAAAATTGTCCTCGATAATGCCCGAAAAAATCATTTTCCAAGAGTTTGTAATCTGGGCAAATTCGTGACTTTTTCCAAAGGGGATAGTCCACGGAAAATCTCAAAATCTTGAAAAAATGAAAATCCAAAATCCTTTGCTATAGGCAAGGTGTGATGCTATTAAGTCATGGCAACCAAAAAACCACCCACCCGGGATGTCAAAAAAGCCCCGAAAAGATGGCTATATTCCTTACAATAGGAGTTACGGACACATGCTCGGTATTTGAAATGAAACAGGAGACGCGTTGGTCCGATCGTCGAGTTCGAGAACTCGTTGGAAAGATAACTTCAAGATCTACCAATTTAATGGGGATGAGTTTCGCAAAATCGTCCTCGACGATGCCCGAAAAAATCATTTTCCAACAGTTTATAATTTGGACAAATTCGTGACTTTTTCCAAAGGGGGTAGTCCACGGAAATCCTAAAATCTTGAAAAAATGAAAATCCAAAATCCTTTGCTATAGGCAAGGTGTGATGATAATTAGTCTAGGAAACCAAAAATCCTCTACCCGGGATGTCAAAAAAGCCCCGAAAAGATGGCTATATTCCTTATAATAGGAGTTACGGACACATGTTCGGTATTTGCAATGAAACAGGAGACGTGTTGGTCCGATCGGCGAGTTCGAGCACTCGTTGGAAAGCTAACTTCAAGATCTACCGCTTTAATGGGGATGAGTTTCGAAAAATCGTCCTCGACGATTCACGAAAAAATCATTTTCCAACAGTTTGTAATCTGGACAAATTCGTGACTTTTTCCAAAGGGGGTAGTCCACGGAAAATCTCAAAATCTTGAAAAAATGAAAATCCAAAATCCTTTGCTGTAGGCAAGATGTGATGCTATTAAGTCTAGACAACCAAAAACCACCTACCCGGGATGTCAAAAAAGCCCCGAAAAGATGGCTATATTCCTTACAATAGGAGTTACGGACACATGCTCGTTATTTGCAATGAAACATGAGACGCGTTGGTCCGATCGGCGAGTTCGAGCACTCGTTGGAAAGCTAACTTCAAGATCTACCTCTTTAATGGGGATGAGTTTCAAAAAATTTTCCTCGACAATGCCCGAAAAAATCATTTTCCAACAGTTTGTAATCTGGACAAATTCGTGACTTTTTCCAAAAGGGGTAGTCCACGGAAAATCTCAAAATCTTGAAAAAATGAAAATCCAAAATACTTTGCTGTAGGCAAGGTGTGATGCTATTAAGTCTAGGAAACCAAAAACCACCCACCCGGGATGTCAAAAAAGCTCCGAAAAGATGGCTATATTGCTTACAATAGGAGTTACTAACACATGCTCGGTATTTTCAATTAAACAGGAGACGCGTTGGTCCGATCGGCGAGTTCGAGCACTCGTTGGAAAGCTAACTTCAAGATCGACGACTTTAATGGGGATGAGTACGCAAAATTGTCCTCGATAATGCCCGAAAAAATCATTTTCCAAGAGTTTGTAATCTGGGCAAATTCGTTACTTTTTCCAAAGGGGATAGTCCACGGAAAATCTCAAAATCTTGAAAAAATGAAAATCCAAAATCCTTTGCTATAGGCAAGGTGTGATGATATTAAGTCTAGGAAACCAAAAACCACCCACCCGGGATGTCAAAAAAGCCCCGAAAAGATGGCTATATTCCTTAGAATAGGAGTTACGGACACATGCTCGGTATTTGCAATGAAACAGGAGACGCGTTGGTCCGATCGGCGAGTTCGAGCACTCGTTGGAAAGCTAACTTCAAGATCTACCAATTTAATGCGGATGAGTTTCTCAAAATCGTCCTCGACAATGCCCGAAAAAGATGGCTATATTGCTTACAATAGGAGTTACTGACACATGCTCGGTATTTTCAATTAAACAGGAGACGCGTTGGTCCGATCGGCGAGTTCGAGCACTCGTTGGAAAGCTAACTTCAAGATCGACGACTTTAATGGGGATGAGTACGCAAAATTGTCCTCGATAATGCCCGAAAAAATCATTTTCCAAGAGTTTGTAATCTGGACAAATTCGTGACTTTTTCTAAAGGGGGTAGTCCACGGAAATCTCAAAATCTTGAAAAAATGAAAATCCAAAATCCTTTGCTGTAGGCAAGATATGATGCTATTAAGTCTAGGCAACCAAAAACCACCTACCCGGGATGTCAAAAAAGCCCCGAAAAGATGGCTATATTCCTTACAATAGGAGTTACGGACACATGCTCGGTATTTGCAATGAAACATGAGACGCGTTGGTCCGATCGGCGAGTTCGAGCACTCGTTGGAAAGCTAACTTCAAGATCTACCTCTTTAATTGGGATGAGTTTCGAAAAATTTTCCTCGACAATGCCCGAAAAAATCATTTTCCAACAGTTTGTAATCTGGACAAATTCGTGACTTTTTCCAAAGGGGGTAGTCCACGGAAATCTCAAAATCTTGAAAAAATGAAAATCCAAAATCCTTTGCTTTAGGCAAGGTGTGATGCTAATAAGTCTAGGAAACCAAAAACCACCCACTCGTGATATAAATAAAGCCCCGAAAAGATGGCTATATTCCTTACAATAGAAGTCACGGACACATTCTCAGTATTTTCAATGAAACAGGAGACGCGTTGGTCCGATCGGTGAGTTCGAGCACTCGTTGGAAAGCGAACTTCAAGATCAACGACTTTAATAGGGATGAGTTTTGCAAAATCGTCCTCGATAATGCCCGAAAAAATCATTTTCCAACAGTTTCTAATATGGGCAAATTCGTGACTTTTTCCAAAGGGGATAGTCCACGGAAAATCTCAAAATCTTGAAAAAATGAAAATCCAAAATCCTTTGCTATAGGCAAGGTGTGATGCTATTAAGTCTAGACAACCAAAAACCACCCACCCGGGATGTCAAAAAAGCCCCGAAAAGATGGCTATATTCCTTACAATAGGAGTTACAGACACATGCTCGGTATTTGCAATGAAACAGGAGACGCGTTGGTCCGATCGGCGAGTTCGAGCACTCGTTGGAAAGCTAACTTCAAGATCTACCAATTTAATGCTGATGAGTTTCTCAAAATCGTCCTCGACAATGCCCGAAAAAATCATTTTCCAACAGTTTGTAATCTGGACAAATTCGTGACTTTTTCCAAAGGGGGTAGTCCACGGAAATTTCAAAATCTTGAAAAAATGAAAATCCAAAATCCTTTGTTGTAGGCAAGGTGTGATTCTAATACGTCTAGGCAACCAAAAACCACCCACCCGGGATGTAAAAAAAGCCCCGAAAAGATGGCTATATTCCTTACAATAGGAGTTACGGACACATGCTCGGTATTTGCAATGAAACATGAGACGCGTTGGTCCGATCGGCGAGTTAAAGCACTCGTTGGAAAGCTAACTTCAAGATCTACCTCTTTAATGGGGATGAGTTTTGAAAAATTTTCCTCGACAATGCCCGAAAAAATCATTTTCCAACAGTTTGTAATCTGGACAAATTCGTGACTTTTTCCAAAAGGGGTAGTCCACAGAAAATCTCAAAATCTTGAAAAAATGAAAATCCAAAATGCTTTGCTGTAGGCAAGGTGTGATGCTATTAAGTCTAGGAAACCAAAAACCACCCACCCGGGATGTCAAAAAAGCTCCGAAAAGATGGCTATATTCCTTACAATAGGAGTTACTGACACATGCTCGGTATTTTCAATTAAACAGGAGACGCGTTGGTCCGATCGGCAAGTTCGGGCACTCGTTGGAAAGCTAACTTCAAGATCGACGACTTTAATGGGGATAAGTACGCAAAATTGTCCTCGATAATGCCCGAAAAAATCATTTTCCAAGAGTTTGTAATCTGGGAAAATTCGTGACTTTTTCCAAAGGGGATAGTCCACGGAAAATCTCAAAATCTTGAAAAAATGAAAATCCAAAATCCTTTGCTATAGGAAAGGTGTGATGCTATTAAGTCAAGGCAACCAAAAAACCACCCACCCGGGATGTCAAAAAAGCCCCGAAAAGATGGCTATATTCCTTACAATAGGAGTTACGGACACATGCTCGGTATTTGAAATGAAACAGGAGACGCGTTGGTCCGATCGTCGAGTTCGAGAACTCGTTGGAAAGCTAACTTCAAGATCTACCAATTTAATGGGGATGAGTTTCGCAAAATCGTCCTCGACGATGCCCGAAAAAATCATTTTCCAACAGTTTGTAATTTGGACAAATTCGTGACTTTTTCCAAAGGGGGTAGTCCACGGAAATCTCAAAATCTTGAAAAAATGAAAATCCAAAATCCTTTGCTGTAGGCAAGGTGTGATGCTAATAAGTCTAGGAAACCAAAAACCACCCACTCGGGATGTAAATAAAGCCCCGAAAAGATGGCTATATTCCTTACAATAGAAGTCACGGACACATTCTCGGTATTTTCAATGAAACAGGAGACGCGTTGGTCCGATCGGTGAGTTCGAGCACTCGTTGGAAAACGAACTTCAAGATCAACGACTTTAATAGGGATGAGTTTTGCAAAATCGTCCTCGATAATGCCCGAAAAAATCATTTTCCAACAGTTTGTAATATGGGCATATTCGTGACTTTTTCCAAAGGGGGTAGTCCAACGAAAATCTCAAAATCTTGAAAAAATGAAAATCCAAAATCCTTTGCTGTAGGCAAGGTGTGATTCTATTAAGTCTAGGCAACCAAAAACCACCCACCCGGGATTTAAAAAAAGCCCCGAAAAGATGGCTATATTCCTTACAATAGGAGTTACGGACACATGCTCGGTATTTTCAATGAAACAGGAGACGCGTTGGACCGATCGGCGAGTTCGAGCACTCGTTGGAAAGATAACTTCATGATCGACGACTTTAATGCGGATGAGTTCCGAAAAATCGTCCTCGATAATGCCCGAAAAAATCATTTTCCAAGAGTTTGTAATCTGGGCAAATTCGTGACTTTTTCCAAAGGTGGTAGTCCACGGAAAATCTCAAAATCTTGAAAAAATGAAAATCCAAAATCCTTTGCTATAGGCAAGGTGTGATGATATTAAGTCTAGGAAACCAAAAACCACCCACCTGGGATGTCAAAAAAGCCCCGAAAAGATCGCTATATTCCTTACAATAGGAGTTACGGACACATGCTCGGTATTTGCAATGAAACAGGAGACGCGTTTGTCCGATCGGCGAGTTCGAGCACTCGTTGGAAAGCTAACTTCAAGATCTACCAATTTATTGCGGATGAGTTTCTCAAAATCGTCCTCGACAATGCCCGAAAAAATCATTTTCCAACAGTTTGTAATCTGGACAAATTCGTGACTTTTTCCAAAGGGGGTAGTCCACGGAAATTTCAAAATCTTGAAAAAATGAAAATCCAAAATCCTTTGCTGTAGGCAAGGTGTGATTCTAATAAGTCTAGGCAACCAAAAACCACCCACCCGGGATGTAAAAAAAGCCCCGAAAAGATGGCTATATTCCTTACAATAGGAGTTACGGACACATGCTCGGTATTTGCAATGAAACATGAGACGCGTTGGTCCGATCGGCGAGTTAGAGCACTCGTTGGAAAGCTAACTTCAAGATCTACCTCTTTAATGGGGATGAGTTTTGAAAAATTTTCCTCGACAATGCCCGAAAAAATCATTTTCCAACAGTTTGTAATCTGGACAAATTCGTGACTTTTTCCAAAAGGGGTAGTCCACGGAAAATCTCAAAATCTTGAAAAAATGAAAATCCAAAATGCTTTGCTGTAGGCACGGTGTGATGCTATTAAGTCTAGGAAATCAAAAACCACCCACCCGGGATGTCAAAAAAGCTCCGAAAAGATGGCTATATTCCTTACAATAGGAGTTACTGACACATGCTCGGTATTTTCAATTAAACAGGAGACGCGTTGGTCCGATCGGCAAGTTCGGGCACTCGTTGGAAAGCTAACTTCAAGATCGACGACTTTAATGGGGATAAGTACGCAAAATTGTCCTCGATAATGCCCGAAAAAATCATTTTCCAAGAGTTTGTAATCTGGGCAAATTCGTGACTTTTTCCAAAGGGGATAGTCCACGGAAAATCTCAAAATCTTGAAAAAATGAAAATCCAAAATCCTTTGCTATAGGCAAGGTGTGATGCTATTAAGTCAAGGCAACCAAAAACCACCTACCCGGGATGTCAAAAAAGCCCCGAAAATATGGCTATATTCCTTACAATAGGAGTTACGGACACATGCTCGGTATTTGCAATGAAACATGAGACGCGTTGGTCCGATCGGCGAGTTCGAGCACTCGTTGGAAAGCTAACTTCAAGATCTACCTCTTTAATTGGGATGAGTTTCGAAAAATTTTCCTCGACAATGCCCGAAAAAATCATTTTCCAACAGTTTGTAATCTGGACAAATTCGTGACTTTTTCCAAAGGGGGTAGTCCACGGAAATCTCAAAATCTTGAAAAAATGAAAATCCAAAATCCTTTGCTTTAGGCAAGGTGTGATGCTAATAAGTCTAGGAAACCAAAAACCACCCACTCGTGATGTAAATAAAGCCCCGAAAAGATGGCTATATTCCTTACAATAGAAGTCACGGACACATTCTCGGTATTTTCAATGAAACAGGAGACGCGTTGGTCCGATCGGTGAGTTCGAGCACTCGTTGGAAAGCGAACTTCAAGATCAACGACTTTAATAGGGATGAGTTTTGCAAAATCGTCCTCGATAATGCCCGAAAAAATCATTTTCCAACAGTTTGTAATATGGGCAAATTCGTGACTTTTTCCAAAGGGGATAGTCCACGGAAAATCTCAAAATCTTGAAAAAATGAAAATCCAAAATCCTTTGCTGTAGGCAAGGTGTGATGCTATTAAGTCTAGACAACCAAAAACCACCCACCCGGGATGTCAAAAAAGCCCCGAAAAGATGGCTATATTCCTTACAATAGGAATTACGGACACATGCTCGGTATTTTCAATGAAATAGGAGACGCGTTGGTCCGATCGGCGAGTTCGAGCACTCGTTGGAAAGCGAACTTCAAGATCAACGACTTTAATAGGGATGAGTTTTGCAAAATCGTCCTCGATAATGCCCGAAAAAATCATTTTCCAACAGTTTGTAATATGGGCAAATTCGTGACTTTTTCCAAAGGGGGTAGTCCACGGAAAATCTCAAAATCTTGAAAAAATGAAAATCCAAAATCCTTTGCTGTAGGCAAGATGTGATGCTATTAAGTCTAGGCAACCAAAAACCACCCACCCGGGATGTCAAAAAATCCCCGAAAAGATGGCTATATTCCTTACAATAGGAGTTACGGACACATGCTCGGTATTTTCAATGAAACAGGAGTCGCGTTGGTCCGATCGGCGAGTTCGAGCACTCGTTGGAAAGCTAAATTCAAGATCTACCTCTTTAATGGGGATGAGTTTCGAAAAATTTTCCTCGACAATGCCCGAAAAAATCATTTTCCAACAGTTTGTAATCTGGACAAATTCGTGACTTTATCCAAAAGGGGTAGTCCACGGAAAATCTCAAAATCTTGAAAAAATGAAAATCCAAAATACTTTGCTGTAGGCAAGGTGTGATGCTATTAAGTCTAGGAAACCAAAAACCACCCACCCGGGATGTAAAAAAAGCTTCGAAAAGATGGCTATATTCCTTACAATAGGAGTTACTGACACATGCTCGGTATTTTCACTTAAACAGGAGACGCGTTGGTCCGATCGGCGAGTTCGAGCACTCGTTGGAAAGCTAACTTCAAGATCGACGACTTTCATGGGGATGAGTATGCAAAATTGTCCTCGATAATGCCCGAAAAAATCATTTTCCAAGAGTTTGTAATCTGGGCAAATTCGTGACTTTTTCCAAAGGGGATAGTCCACGGAAAATCCCAAAATCTTGAAAAAATGAAAATCCAAAATCCTTTGCTGTAGGCAAGATGTGATGCTATTAAGTCTATGCAACCAAAAACCACCCACCCGGGATGTCAAAAAAGCCCCGAAAAGATGGCTATATTCCTTACAATAGGAGTTACGGACACATGCTCGGTATTTTCAATGAAACAGGAGACGCGTTGGTCCGATCGGCGAGTTCGAGCACTCGTTGGAAAGCTAACTTCAAGATCTACCAATTTAATGGGGATGAGTTTCTCAAAATTGTCCTCGACAATGCCCGAAAAAATCATTTTCCAACAGTTTGTAATCTGGACAAATTGTGACTTTTTCCAAAGGGGGTAGTCCACGGAAATCTCAAAATCTTGAAAAAATGAAAATCCAAAATCCTTTGCTGTAGGCAAGGTGTGATGCTAATAAGTCTAGGCAACCAAAAACCACCCACCCTGGATGTAAAAAAAGCCCCAAAAAGATGGCTATATTCCTTACAATAGGAGTTACGGACACATGCTCGGTATTTTCAATGAAACAGGAGACGCGTTGGTCCGATCGGCGAGTTCGAGCACTCGTTGGAAAGCTAACTTCAAGATCGACGACTTTAATGGGGATGAGTATGCAAAATTGTCCTCGATAATGCCCGAAAAAATCATTTTCCAAGAGTTTGTAATCTGGGCAAATTCGTGACTTTTTCCAAAGGGGATAGTCCACGGAAAATCTCAAAATCTTGAAAAAATGAAAATCCAAAATCCTTTGCTATAGGCAAGGTGTGATACTATTAAGTCTATGCAACCAAAAACCACCCACCCGGGATGTCAAAAAATCTCCGAAAAGATGGCTATATTCCTTACAATTGGAGTTACGGACACATGCTCGATATTTGAAATGAAACAGGAGACGCGTTGGTCCGATCGTCGAGTTCGAGAACTCGTTGGAAAGCTAACTTCAAGATCTACCAATTTAATGGGGATGAGTTTCGCAAAATCGTCCTCGACGATGCCCGAAAAAATCATTTTCCAACAGTTTGTAATATGGACAAATTCGTGACTTTTTCCAAAGGGGGTAGTCCACGGAAATCTCAAAATCTTGAAAAAATGAAAATCCAAAATCCTTTGTTGTAGGCAAGGTGTGATGCTAATAAGTCTAGGCAACCAAAAACCACCCACCCGGGATGTC
Source organism: Persicaria maculosa (assembly GCA_963922045.1). Taxonomy (NCBI): domain Eukaryota; kingdom Viridiplantae; phylum Streptophyta; class Magnoliopsida; order Caryophyllales; family Polygonaceae; genus Persicaria; species Persicaria maculosa. The sequence goes on from OY998264.1 coordinate 2,353,692, forward strand.
AAAAAAGCCCCGAAAAGATGGCTATATTCCTTACAACAGGAGTTACGGACACATGCTCGGTATTTTCAATGAAACAGGAGACGCGTTGGTCCGATCGGCGAGTTCGAGTACTCGTTGGAAAGCTAACTTCAAGATCTACGACTTTAATGTGGATGAGTTTCGTAAAATCGTCCTCGACGATTCCCGAAAAAATCAGTTTCCAACAGTTTGTAATCTGGACAAATTCGTGACTTTTTCCAAAGGGGGTAGTCCACGGAAAATCTAAAAATCTTGAAAAAATGAAAATCCAAAATCCTTTGCTGTAGGCAAGGTGTGATGCTAATAAGTCTAGGCAACCAAAAACCACCCACCCGGGATGTAAAAAAAGCCCCGAAAAGATGGCTATATTCCTTACAATAGGAGTTACGGACACGTGCTCGGTATTTTCAATGAAACAGGAGACGCGTTGGACCGATCGGCGAGTTCGAGCACTCGTTGGAAAGAGAACTTCAAGATTGACGACTTTAATGGGGATGAGTTTCGCAAAATCGTCCTTGATAATGCCCGAAAAAATCATTTTCCAAGAGTTTGTAATCTGGGCAAATTCGTGACTTTTTCCAAAGGTGGTAGTCCACGGAAAATCTCAAAATCTTGAAAAAATAAAAATCCAAAATCCTTTGCTATAGGGAAGGTGTGATGATATTAAGTCTAGGAAACCAAAAACCACCTATCCGGGATGTCAAAAAAGCCCCGAAAAGATGGCTATATTCCTTACAATAGGAGTTACGGACACATGCTCGGTATTTGCAATGAAACATGAGACGCGTTGGTCCGATCGGCGAGTTCGAGCACTCGTTGGAAAGCTAACTTCAAGATCTAACTCTTTAATGGGGAAGAGTTTTGAAAAATGTTCCTCGACAATGCCCGAAAAAATCATTTTCCAACAATTTGTAATCTGGACAAATTCGCGACTTTTTCCAAAAGGGATAGTCCACGGAAAATCTCAAAATCTTGAAAAAATGAAAATCCAAAATACTTTGCTGTAGGCAAGGTGTGATGCTATTAAGTCTAGGAAACAAAAAACCACCCACCCGGGATGTTTAAAAAGCTCCGAAAAGATGGCTATATTCCTTACAATAGGAGTTACTGACACATGCTCGGTATTTTCAATTAAACAGGAGACGCGTTGGTCCGATCGGCGAGTTCGAGCACTCGTTGGAAAGCTAACTTCAAGATCGACGACTTGAATGGGGATGAGTATGCAAAATTGTCCTCGATAATGCCCGAAAAAACCATTTTCCAAGAGTTTGTAATCTGGGCAAATTCGTGACTTTTTCCATAGGGGATAGTCCACGGAAAATCTCAAAATCTTGAAAAAATTAAAATCCAAAATCCTTTGCTGTAGGCAAAATGTGATGCTATTAAGTCTAGGCAACCAAAAACCACCCACCCGGGATGTCAAAAAAGCCCCGAAAAGATGGCTATATTCCTTACAATAGGAGTTACGGACACATGCTCGGTATTTTCAATGAAACAGGAGACGCGTTGGTCCGATCGGCAAGTTCGAGCACTCGTTGGAAAGCGAAATTCAAGATCAACGACTTTAATAGGGATGAGTTTTGCAAAATCGTCCTCGATAATGCCCGAAAAAATCATTTTCAAACAGTTTGTAATATGGGCAAATTCGTGACTTTTTCCAAAGGGGGTAGTCCACGGAAAATCTCAAAATCTTGAAAAAATGAAAATCCAAAATCCTTTGCTGTAGGCAAGGTGTGATGCTATTAAGTCTAGGCAACCAAAAACCAGCCACCCGGGATGTAAAAAAAGCCCCGAAAAGATGGCTATATTCCTTACAATAGGAGTTACGGACACATGCTCGGTATTTTCAATTAAACAGGAGACGCGTTGGTCCGATCGGCGAGTTCGAGCACTCGTTGGAAAGCTAACTTCAAGATCTACCAATTTAATGGGGATGAGTTTCGAAAAATCATCCTCGACGATTCCCGAAATAATCATTTTCCAACAGTTTGTAATCTGGACAAATTCGTGACTTTTTCCAAAGGGTGTAGTCCACGGAAAATCTCAAAATCTTGAAAAATTGAAAATCCAAAATCCTTTGCTGTAGGCAAGGTGTGATGCTATTAAGTCTAGGAAACCAAAAACCACCCACCCGGGATGTCAAAAAAGCTCCTAAAAGATGGCTATATTCCTTACAATAGGAGTTACTGACACATGCTCGGTATTTTCAATTAAACAGGAGACGCGTTGGTCCGATCGGCGAGTTCGAGCACTCGTTGGAAAGCTAACTTCAAGATCGACGACTTTAATGGGGATGAGTACGCATAATTGTCCTCGATAATGCCCGAAAAAATCATTTTCCAAGAGTTTGTAATCGGGGCAAATTCATGACTTTTTCCAAAGGGTGTAGTCCACGAAAATCTCAAAATCTTGAAAAATTGAAAATCCAAAATCCTTTGTTGTACACAAGATGTAATTCTATTATGTCTAGGCAACAAAAAACCACCCACCCGGGATGTCAAAAAAGCCCCAAAAAGATGGCTATATTCCTTACAATAGGAGTTACAGACACATGCTCGGTATTTTCAATGAAACAGGAGACGCGTTGGTCCGATCGGCGAGTTCGAGCACTCGTTGAAAAGCTAACTTCAAGATCTACCAATTTAATGGGGATGAGTTTCGCAAAACCGTCCTCGACAATGCCCGAAAAAATCATTTTCCAACAGTTTGTTATCTGGGCAAATTCGTGACTTTTTCCAAAGGGGGTAGTCCACGGAAAATCTCAAAATCTTGAAAAAATGAAAATCCAAAATCCTTTGCTGTAGGCAAGGTGTGATGATATTAAGTCTAGGCAACCAAAAACCACCCACCCGGGATGTCAAAAAAGCCCCGAAAAGATGGCTATATTCCTTACAATAGGAGTTACGGACACATGCTCGGTATTTGCAATGAAACATGAGACGCGTTGGTCCGATCGGCGAGTTCGAGCACTCGTTGGAAAGCTAACTTCAAGATCTACCGCTTTAATGGGGATGAGTTTCGAAAAATCGTCCTCAACAATGCCCGAAAAAATCATTTTTCAACAGTTTGTAATCTGGACAAATTCGTGACTTTTTTCAAAAAGGGGTAGTCCACGGAAAATCTCAAAATCTTGAAAAAATGAAAATCCAAAATCCTTTGCTGTAGGCAAGGTGTTATGATATTAAGTCTAGGCAACCAAAAACCACCCACCCGGGATGTCATAAAAGCCCCGAAAAGATGGCTATATTCCTTACAATAGGAGTTACGGATACATGATCGGTATTTGCAATGAAACATGAGACGCGTTGGTCCGATCGGCGAGTTCGAGCACTCGTTGGAAAGCTAACTTCAAGATCTACCTCTTTAATGGGGATGAGTTTCGAAAAATCGTCCTCAACAATGCCCGAAAAAATCATTTTCCAACAGTTTGTAATCTGTACAAATTCGTGACTTTTTCCAAAAGGGGTAGTCCACGGAAAATCTCAAAATCTTGAAAAAATGAAAATCTAAAATCCTTTGTTGTAGGCAAGGTGTGATGCTATTAAGTCTAGGCAACCAAAAACCACCCACCCGGGATGTCAAAAAAGCCCCGAAAAGATGGCTATATTCCTTACAATAGGAGTTACGGACACATGCTCGGTATTTGCAATGAAACAGGAGACGCGTTGGTCCGATCGGCGAGTTCAAGCACTCGTTGGAAAGCTAACTTCAAGATCTACGACTTTAATGGGGATGAGTTTCGCAAAATCGTCCTCGATAATGCCCGAAAAAATCATTTTCCAACAGTTTGTAATCTGGACAAATTCGTGACTTTTTCCAAAGGTGGTAGTCCACGGAAAATCTCAAAATCTTGAAAAAATGAAAATCCAAAATCCTTTGCTGTAGGCAAAATGTGATGCTATTAAGTCTAGGCAACCAAAAACCACCCACCCGGGATGTCAAAAAAGCCCCGAAAAGATGGCTATATTCCTTACAATAGGAGTTACGGACACATGCTCGGTATTTTCAATGAAACAGGAGACGTGTTGGTCCGATCGGCGAGTTCGAGCACTCATTGGAAAGCGAAATTCAAGATCAACGACTTTAATAGGGATAAGTTTTGTAAAATCGTCCTCGATAATGCCCGAAAAAATCATTTTCCAACAGTTTGTAATATGGGCAAATTCGTGACTTTTTCCAAAGGGGGTAGTCCACGGAAAATCTCAAAATCTTGAAAAAATGAAAATCCAAAATCCTTTGCTGTAGGCAAGGTGTGATGCAATTAAGTCTAGGCAACCAAAAACCACCCACCCGGGATTTCAAAAAAGCCCCGAAAAGATGGGTATATTCCTTACAATAGGAGTTACGGACAAATGCTCGGTATTTGCAATGAAACAGGAGACGCGTTGGTCCGATCGTCGAGTTCGAGAACTCGTTGGAAAGCTAACTTCAAGATCTACCAATTTAATGGGGATGAGTTTTGCAAAATCGTCCTCGACGATGCCCGAAAAAATCATTTTGCAACAGTTTGTAATTTGGAAAAATTCGTGACTTTTTCCAAAGGGGGTAGTCCACGGAAATCTCAAAATCTTGAAAAAATGAAAATCCAAAATCTTTTGCTGTAGGCAAGGTGTGATGCTAATAAGTCTAGGAAACCAAAAACCACCCACCCGGGATGTCAAAAAAGCCCCGAAAAGATGGCTATATTCCTTCCAACAGGAGTTACGGACACATGCTCGGTATTTTCAATGAAACAGGAGACGCGTTGGTCGGATCGGCGAGTTCAAGCACTCGTTAGAAAGCTAACTTCAAGATCTACGACTTTAATGGGGATGAGTTTCGTAAAATTGTCCTCGACGATTCCCGAAAAATTCATTTTCCAATAGTTTGTAATTTGGACAAATTCGTGACTTTTTCCATAAGGGGTAGTCCACGGAAAATCTCAAAATCTTGAAAAAATGAAAATCCAAAATCCTTTGTTGTAGGCAAGGTGTGATGCTATTAAGTCTAGGCAACCAAAAACCACCCACCCGGGATGTCAAAAAAGCCCCGAAAAGATGGCTATATTCCTTACAATAGGAGTTACGGACACATGCTCGGTATTTGCAATGAAACAGGAGACGCGTTGGTCCGATCGGCGAGTTCGAGCACTCGTTGGAAAGCTAACTTCAAGATCTACGACTTTAATGGGGATGAGTTTCGCAAAATCGTCCTCGATAATGCCCGAAAAAATCATTTTCCAACAGTTTGTAATCTGGACAAATTCGTGACTTTTTCCAAAGGTGGTAGTCCACGGAAAATCTCAAAATCTTGAAAAAATGAAAATCCAAAATCCTTTGCTGTAGGCAAAATGTGATGCTATTAAGTCTAGGCAACCAAAAACCACCCACCCGGGATGTCAAAAAAGCCCCGAAAAGATGGCTATATTCCTTACAATAGGAGTTACGGACACATGCTCGGTATTTTCAATGAAACAGGAGACGCGTTGGTCCGATCGGCGAGTTCGAGCACTCATTGGAAAGCGAAATTCAAGATCAACGACTTTAATAGGGATGAGTTTTGTAAAATCGTCCTCGATAATACCCGAAAAAATCATTTTCCAACAGTTTGTAATATGGGCAAATTCGTGACTTTTTCCAAAGGGGGTAGTCCACGGAAAATCTCAAAATCCTGAAAAAATGAAAATCCAAAATCCTTTGCTGTAGGCAAGGTGTGATGCAATTAAGTCTAGGCAACCAAAAACCACCCACCCGGGATTTCAAAAAAGCCCCGAAAAGATGGGTATATTCCTTACAATAGGAGTTACGGACAAATGCTCGGTATTTGCAATGAAACAGGAGACGCGTTGGTCCGATCGTCGAGTTCGAGAACTCGTTGGAAAGCTAACTTCAAGATCTACCAATTTAATGGGGATGAGTTTCTCAAAATCGTCCTCGACAATGCCCGAAAAAATCATTTTCCAACAGTTTGTAATCTGGACAAATTCGTGACTTTTTCCAAAGGGGGTAGTCCACGGAAATCTCAAAATCTTGAAAAAAAGAAAATCCAAAATCCTTTGCTGTAGGCAAGGTGTGATTCTAATAAGTCTAGGCAACCAAAAACCACGCACCCGGGATGTAAAAAAAGCCCCGAAAAGATGGCTATATTCCTTACAATAGGAGTTACGGACACATGCTCGGTATTTTCAATGAAACAGGAGACGCGTTGGTCTGATCGGCGAGTTCGAGCACTCGTTGGAAAGCTAACTTCAAGATCGACGACTTTCATGGGGATGAGTACGCAAAATTGTCCTCGATAATGCCGAAAAAATCATTTTCCAAGAGTTTGTAATCTGTGCAAATTCGTGACTTTTTCCAAAGGGGATAGTCCACGGAAAATCTCAAAATCTTGAAAAAATGAAAATCCAAAATCCTTTGCTATAGGCAAGGTCTGATACTATTAAGTCTATGCAACCAAAAACCACCCACCCGGGATGTCAAAAAATCCCCGAAAAGTTGGCTATATTCCTTACAATAGGAGTAACGGACACATGCTCGGTATTTGCAATGAAACAGGAGAGGCGTTGGTCCGATCGTCGAGTTCGAGAACTCGTTGGAAAGCTAACTTCAAGATCTACCAATTTAATGGGGATGAGTTTTGCAAAATCGTCCTCGACGATGCCCGAAAAAATCATTTTGCAACAGTTTGTAATTTGGAAAAATTCGTGACTTTTTCCAAAGGGGGTAGTCCACGGAAATCTCAAAATCTTGAAAAAATGAAAATCCAAAATCTTTTGCTGTAGGCAAGGTGTGATGCTAATAAGTCTAGGAAACCAAAAACCACCCACCCGGGATGTCAAAAAAGCCCCGAAAAGATGGCTATATTCCTTCCAACAGGAGTTACGGACACATGCTCGGTATTTTCAATGAAACAGGAGACGCGTTGGTCGGATCGGCGAGTTCAAGCACTCGTTAGAAAGCTAACTTCAAGATCTACGACTTTAATGGGGATGAGTTTCGTAAAATTGTCCTCGACGATTCCCGAAAAATTCATTTTCCAATAGTTTGTAATTTGGACAAATTCGTGACTTTTTCCATAAGGGGTAGTCCACGGAAAATCTCAAAATCTTGAAAAAATGAAAATCCAAAATCCTTTGTTGTTGGCAAGATGTGATGCTATTAAGTATAGGCAACCAAAAACCACCCACCCGGGATGTCAAAAAAGCCCCGAAAAGATGGCTATATTCCTCACAATACGAGTTACGGACACATGCTCGGTATTTGCAATGAAACAGGAGACGCGTTGGTCCGATCGGCGAGTTCGAGCACTCGTTGGAAAGCGAACTTCAAGATCAACGACTTTAATAGGGATGAGTTTTGCAAAATCGTCCTTGATAATGCCCGAAAAAATCATTTTCCAACAGTTTGTAATTTGGGCAAATTCGTGACTTTTTCCAAAGGGGTAGTCGACGGAAAATCTCAAAATCTTGAAAAAATGAAAATCCAAAATCCTTTGCTGTAGGCAAGGTGTGATGCTATTAAGTCTAGGCAACAAAAATCCACCCACCCGGGATGTAAAAAAAGCCCCGAAAAGATGGCTATATTCCTTACAATAGGAGTTACGGACACATGCACGGTATTTTCAATGAAACAGGAGACGCGTTGGACCGATCGGCGAGTTCGAGCACTCGTTGGAAAGATAACTTCAAGATCGACGACTTTAATGGGGATGAGTTTCGCAAAATCGTCCTCGATAATGCCCGAAAAAATCATTTTCCAAGAGTTTGTAATCTGAGCAAATTCGTGACATTTTCTAAAGGTGGTAGTCCACGGAAAATCTCAAAATCTTGAAAAAATGAAAATCCAAAATCCTTTGCTATAGGCAAGGTGTGATGATATTAAGTCTAGGATACCAAAAACCACCCACCCGGGATGTCAAAAAAGCCCCGAAAAGATGGCTATATTCCTTACAATAGGAGTTACGGATACATGCTCGGTATTTTCAATGAAACAGGAGACGCGTTGGTCCGATCGGCGAGTTCGAGCACTCGTTGGAAAGCTAACTTCAAGATCTACGACTTTAATACGGATGAGTTTTGCAAAATCGTCCTCGACAATTCCTGAAAAAATCATTTTCCAACAGTTTGTAATCTGGGCAAATTCGTGACTTTTTCCAAAGGGGGTAGTCCACGGAAAATTTCAAAATCTTGAAAAAATGAAAATCAAAAATCCTTTGATGTAGGCTAGATGTGATGCTATTAAGTCTAGGCAACAAAAAACCACCCACCCGGGATGTCAAAAAAGCCCCGAAAAGATGGCTATATTCCTTACAATAGGAGTTACGGACACATGCACGGTATTTGCAATGAAAAAGGAGACGTGTTGGTCCGATCGGCGAGTTCGATCACTTGTTGGAAAGCTAACTTCAAGATCTACGACTTTAATAGGGATGAGTTTTGCAAAATCGTCCTCGACGATGCCAGAAAAAATCATTTTCCAACAGTTTGTAATCTGGACAAATTCGTCACTTTTTCCAAAGGGGTAGTCCACGGAAAATCTCAAAATCTTGAAAAAATGAAAATCCAAAATCCTTTGCTGTAGGCAAGGTGTGATGATATTAAGTCTAGGCAACCAAAAACCACCCACCCGGGATGTCAAAAAAGCCCTGAAAAGATGGCTATATTCCTTACAATATGAGTTACGGACACATGCTCGGTATTTCCAATGAAACATGAGACGCGTTGGTCCGATCGGCGAGTTCGAGCACTCGTTGGAAAGCTAACTTCAAGATCTACGACTTTAATACGGATGAGTTTTGCAAAATCGTCCTCGACAATTCCTGAAAAAATCATTTTCCAACAGTTTGTAATCTGGGCAAATTCGTGACTTTTTCCAAAGGGGGTAGTCCACGGAAAATTTCAAAATCTTGAAAAAATGAAAATCAAAAATCCTTTGATGTAGGCTAGATGTGATGCTATTAAGTCTAGGCAACAAAAAACCACCCACCCGGGATGTCAAAAAAGCCCCGAAAAGATGGCTATATTCCTTACAATAGGAGTTACGGACACATGCACGGTATTTGCAATGAAAAAGGAGACGTGTTGGTCCGATCGGCGAGTTCGATCACTTGTTGGAAAGCTAACTTCAAGATCTACGACTTTAATAGGGATGAGTTTTGCAAAATCGTCCTCGACGATGCCAGAAAAAATCATTTTCCAACAGTTTGTAATCTGGGCAAATTCGTCACTTTTTCCAAAGGGGGTAGTCTACGGAAAATCTCAAAATCTTGAAAAAATTAAAATCCAAAATCCTTTGTTGTAGGCAAGGTGTGATGATATTAAGTCTAGGAAACCAAAAACCACCCACTCGGGATGTCAAAAAAGCCCCGAAAAGTTGGCTATATTCCTTACAATATGAGTTACGGACACATGCTCGGTATTTGCAATGAAACAAGAGACGCGTTGGTCCGATCGGCGAGTTCGAGCACTCGTTGGAAAGCTAACTTCAAGATCTACGACTTTAATACAGATGAGTTTTGCAAAATCGTCCTCGACGATTCCCGAAAAAATCATTTTCCAACAGTTTGTAATCTGGGCAAATTCGTGACTTTTTCCAAAGGGGGTAGTCCACGGAAATTTTCAAAATCTTGAAAAAATGAAAATGCAAAATCCTTTGCTGTAGGCAAGATGTGATGCTATTAAGTCTAGGAAACAAAAAACCACCCACCCGGGATGTCAAAAAAGCCCCGAAAAGATGGCTATATTCCTCACAATACGAGTTACGGACACATGCTCGGTATTTGCAATGAAACAGGAGACGCGTTGGTCCGATCGGCGAGTTCGAGCACTCGTTGGAAAGCGAACTTCAAGATCAACGACTTTAATAGGGATGAGTTTTGCAAAATCGTCCTCGATAATGCCCGAAAAAATCATTTTCCAACAGTTTGTAATTTGGGCAAATTCGTGACTTTTTCCAAAGGGGTAGTCCACGGAAAATCTCAAAATCTTGAAAAAATGAAAATCCAAAATCCTTTGCTGTAGGCAAGGTGTGATGCTTTTAAGTCTAGGCAACAAAAATCCACCCACCCGGGATGTAAAAAAAGCCCCGAAAAGATGGCTATATTCCTTACAATAGTAGTTACGGACACATGCACGGTATTTTCAATGAAACAGGAGACGCGTTGGACCGATCGGTGAGTTCGAGCACTCGTTGGAAAGATAACTTCAAGATCGACGACTTTAATGGGGATGAGTTTCGCAAAATCGTCCTCGATAATGCCCGAAAAAATCATTTTCCAAGAGTTTGTAATCTGAGCAAATTCGTGACATTTTCTAAAGGTGGTAGTCCACGGAAAATCTCAAAATCTTGAAAAAATGAAAATCCAAAATCCTTTGCTATAGGCAAGGTGTGATGATATTAAGTCTAGGATACCAAAAACCATCCACCCGGGATGTCAAAAAAGCCCCGAAAAGATGGCTATATTCCTTACAATAGGAGTTACGGATACATGCTCGGTATTTTCAATGAAACAGGAGACGCGTTGGTCCGATCGGCGAGTTCGAGCACTCGTTGGAACCTAACTTCAAGATCAACGACTTTAACAGGGATCATTTTGCAAAATCGTCCTCGATAATGCCCGAAAAAATCATTTTCCAACAGTTTGTAATATGGGCAAATTCGTGACTTTTTCCAAAGGGGGTAGTCCACGGAAAATCTCAAAATCTTGAAAAAATGAAAATCCAAAATCCTTTGCTGTAGGCAAGGTGTGATGCTATTAAGTCTAGGCAACCAAAAACCACCCACCCGGGATGTCAAAAAAGCCCTGAAAAGATGGCTATATTCCTTACAATAGGAGTTACGGACACATGCTCGGTATTTGCAATGAAACAGGAGACGCGTTGGTCCGATCGGCGAGTTCGAGCTCTCGTTTGAAAGCTAACTTCAAGATCTACGACTTTAATGGGGATGAGTTTCGTAAAATCGTCCTCGACGATTCCCGAAAAAATCATTTTACAACAGTTTGTAATCTGGACAAATTCGTGACTTTTTCCAAAGGGGGTAGTCCACGGAAAATCTCAAAATCTTGAAAAAATGAAAATCCAAAATCATTTGCTGTAGGCAAGATGTGATGCTATTAAGTCTAGGCAACCAAAAACCACCCACCCGGGATGTCAAAAAAGCCCCGAAAAGATGGCTATATTCCTTACAATAGGAGTTACGGATACATGCTCGGTATTTTCAATGAAACAGGAGACGCGTTGGTCCGATCGGCGAGTTCGAGCACTCGTTGGAAAGCTAACTTCAAGATCAACGACTTTAACAGGGATGAGTTTTGCAAAATCGTCCTCTATAATGCCCGAAAAATCATTTTCCAACAGTTTGTAATATGGGCAAATTCGTGACTTTTTCCAAAGGGGGTAGTCCACGGAAAATCTCAAAATCTTGAAAAAATTAAAATCCAAAATCCTTTGCTGTAGGCAAGGTGTGATGATATTAAGTCTAGGCAACCAAAAACCACCCACCCGGGATGTCAAAAAAGCCCCGAAAAGATGGCTATATTCCTTACAATAGGAGTTACGGACACATGCTCGATATTTTCAATGAAACAGGAGACGCGTTGGTCCGATCGGCGAGTTCGAGCACTCGTTGGAAAGCTAACTTCAAGATCTACCGCTTTAATGGGGATGAGTTTCGAAAAATCGTCCTCGACAATGCCCAAAAAAATCATTTTTCAACAGTTTGTAATCTGGGCAAATTCGTCACTTTTTCCAAAGGGGGTAGTCCACGGAAAATCTCAAAATCTTGAAAAAATAAAAATCCAAAATCCTTTGTTGTAGGCAAGGTGTGATGATATTAAGTCTAGGAAACCAAAAACCACCCACCCGGGATGTCAAAAAAGCCCCGAAAAGATGGCTATATTCCTTACAATATGAGTTACGGACACATGCTCGGTATTTGCAATGAAACAGGAGACGCGTTGGTCCGATCGGCGAGTTCGAGCACTCGTTGGAAAGCTAACTTCAAGATCTACGACTTTAATACGGATGAGTTTTGCAAAATCGTCCTCGACAATTCCTGAAAAAATCATTTTCCAACAGTTTGTAATCTGGGCAAATTCGTGACTTTTTCCAAAGGGGGTAGTCCACGGAAAATTTCAAAATCTTGAAGAAATGAAAATCAAAAATCCTTTGCTGTAGGCTAGATGTGATGCTATTAAGTCTAGGCAACAAAAAACCACCCACCCGGGATGTCAAAAAAGCCCCGAACAGATGGCTATATTCCATACAATAGGAGTTACGGACACATGCTCGGTATTTGCAATGAAACAGGAGACGCGTTGGTCCGATCGGCGAGTTCGATCACTCGTTGGAAAGCTAACTTCAAGATCTACGACTTTAATACGGATGAGTTTTGCAAAATCGTCCTCGACGATTCCCGAAAAAATCATTTTCCAACAGTTTGTAATCTGGGCAAATTCGTGACTTTTTCCAAAGGGGGTAGTCCACGGAAATTTTCAAAATCTTGAAAAAATGAAAATGCAAAATCCTTTGCTGTAGGCAAGATGTGATGCTATTAAGTCTAGGCAACAAAAAAACACCCACCCGGGATGTCAAAAAAGCCCCGAAAAGATGGCTATATTCCTCACAATACGAGTTACGGACACATGCTCGGTATTTGCAATGAAACAGGAGACGCGTTGGTCCGATCGGCGAGTTCGAGCACTCGTTGGAAAGCTAACTTCAAGATCTACGACATTAATAGGGATGAGTTTTGCAAAATCGTCCTCGACGATGCCAGAAAAAATCATTTTCCAACAGTTTGTAATCTGGACAAATTCGTCACTTTTTCTAAAGGGGTTAGTGCACGGAAAATATCAAAATCTTGATAAAATGAAAATCAAAAATCCTTTGCTGTAGGCAAGGTGTGATGATATTAAGTCTAGGCAACAAAAAACCACCCACCCGGGATGTCAAACAAGCCCTGAAAAGATGGCTATATTCCTTACAATATGAGTTACGGACACATGCTCGGTATTTGCAATGAAACAGGAGACGCGTTGGTCCGATCGGCGAGTTCGAGCACTCGTTGGAAAGCTAACTTCAAGATCTACAACTTTAATGGGGATGAGTTTCGTAAAATCGTCCTCGACAATTCCCGAAAAAATCATTTTCCAACAGTTTGTAATCTGGGCAAATTCGTGACTTTTTCCAAAGGTGGTAGTCCACGGAAAATCTCAAAATCATGAAAAAATGAAAATCCAAAATCCTTTGCTGTAGGCAAGGTGTGATGATATTAAGTCTAGAAAACCAAAAACCATCCACCCGGGATGTCAAAAAAGCCCCGAAAAGTTGGCTATATTCCTTACAATAGGAGTTACGGACACATGCTCGGTATTTGCAATGAAACAGGAGACGCGTTGGTCCGATCGGCGAGTTCGAGCACTCGTTGGAAAGCTAAATTCAAGATCTACCGCTTTAATGGGGATGAGTTTCGAAAAATTGTCCTCGACAATGCCCGAAAAAATCATTTTCCAACAGTTTGTAATCTTGGCAAATTCGTCACTTTTTCCAAAGGGGGTAGTCCACGGAAAATCTAGAAATCTTGAAAAAATTAAAATCCAAAATCCTTTGTTGTAGGCAAGGTGTGATGATATTAAGTCTAGGAAACCAAAAACCACCCACTCGGGATGTCAAAAAAGCCCCGAAAAGATGGCTATATTCCTTACAATATGAGTTACGGAACCATGCTCGGTATTTGCAATGAAACAGGAGACGCGTTGGTCCGATCGGCGAGTTAGAGCACTCGTTGGAAAGCTAACTTCAAGATCTACGACTTTAATACGGATGAGTTTTGCAAAATCGTCCTCGACGATTCCCGAAAAAATCATTTTCCAACAGTTTGTAATCTGGGCAAATTCGTGACTTTTTCCAAAGGTCCACGGAAATTTTCAAAATCTTGAAAAAATGAAAATCCAAAATCCTTTGCTGTAGGCAAGATGTGATACTATTAAGTCTAGGCAACAAAAAACCACCCACCCGGGATGTCAAAAAATCCCCGAAAAGATGGCTATATTCCTCACAATACGAGTTACGGACACATGCTCGGTATTTGCAATGAAACAGGAGACGCGTTGGTCCGATCGGCAAGTTCGAGCACTCGTTGGAAAGCTAACTTCAAGATCTACGACTTTAATGGGATGAGTTTCGTAAAATCGTCCTCGACGATTCCCGAAAAAATCATTTTCCAACAGTTTGTAATCTGGGCAAATTCGTGACTTTTTCCAAAGGCGGTAGTCCACGGAAAATCTCAAAATCTTGAAAAAATAAAAATCCAAAATCCTTTGCTGTAGGCAAGGTGTGATGATATTAAGTCTAGGAAACCAAAAACCACCCACCCGGGATGTCAAAAAAGCCCCGAAAAGTTGGCTATATTCCTTACAATAGGAGTTACGGACACATGCTCGGTATTTGCAATGAAACATGAGACGCGTTGGTCCGATCGGCGAGTTCGAGCACTCGTTGGAAAGCTAACTTCAAGATCTACCGCTTTAATGGGGATGAGTTTCGAAAAATCGTCCTCGACAATGCCCGAAAAAATCATTTTCCAACAGTTTGTAATCTGGGCAAATTCGTCACTTTTTCCAAAGGGGGTAGTCCACGGAAAATCTCAAAATCTTGAAAAAATTAAAATCCAAAATCCTTTGTTGTAGGCAAGGTGTGATGATATTAAGTCTAGGAAACCAAAAACCACCCACTCGGGATGTCAAAAAAGCCCCGAAAAGATGGCTATATTCCTTACAATATGAGTTACGGACACATGCTCGGTATTTGCAATGAAACAGGAGACGCGTTGGTCCGATCGGCGAGTTCGAGCACTCGTTGGAAAGCTAACTTCAAGATCTACGACTTTAATACAGATGAGTTTTGCAACATCGTCCTCGACGATTCCCGAAAAAATCATTTTCCAACAGTTTGTAATCTGGGCAAATTCGTGACTTTTTCCAAAGGGGGTAGTCCACGGAAATTTTCAAAATCTTGAAAAAATGAAAATCCAAAATCCTTTGCTGTAGGCAAGATGTGATGCTATTAAGTCTAGGCAACAAAAAACCACCCACCCGGGATGTCAAAAAAGCCCCGAAAAGATGGTTATATTTTTCACAATACGAGTTACGGACACATGCTCGGTATTTGCAATGAAACAGGAGACGCGTTGGTCCGATTGGCGAGTTCGAGCACTCGTTGGAAAGCTAACTTCAAGATCTACGACTTTAATAAGGATGAGTTTTGCAAAATCGTCCTCGACGATGCCAGAAAAAATCATTTTCCAACAGTTTGTAATCTGGACAAATTCGTCACTTTTTCCAAAGGGGGTAGTCCACGGAAAATCTCAAAATCTTGAAAAAATGAAAATCCAAAATCCTTTGCTGTAGGCAAGGTGTGATGATATTAAGTCTAAGAAACCAAAAACCACCCACCCGGGATATCAAAAAAGCCCCGAAAAGATGGCTATATTCCTTACAATATGAGTTACGGACACATGCTCGGTATTTGCAATGAAACAGGAGACGCGTTGGTCCGATCGGCGAGTTCGAGCACTCATTGGAAAGCTAACTTCAGGATCTACGACTTTAATACGGATGAGTTTTGCAAAATCGTCCTCGACGATTCCCGAAAAAATCATTTTCCAACAGTTTGTAATCTGGGCAAATTCGTGACTTTTTCCAAATGGGGTAGTCCACGGAAAATTTCAAAATCTTGAAAAAATGAAAATCCAAAATCCTTTGCTGTAGTCAAGGTGTGATGCTATTAAGTCTAGGCAACAAAAAACCACCCACCCGGGATGTCAAAAAAGCCCCGAAAAGTTGGCTATATTCCTTACAATAGGAGTTACGGACACATGCTCGGTATTTGCAATGAAACATGAGACGCGTTGGTCCGATCGGCGAGTTCGAGCACTCGTTGGAAAGCTAACTTCAAGATCTACCGCTTTAATGGGGATGAGTTTCGAAAAATCGTCCTCGACAATGCCCGAAAAAATCATTTTCCAACAGTTTGTAATCTGGGCAAATTCGTCACTTTTTCCAAAGGGGGTAGTCCACGGAAAATCTCAAAATCTTGAAAAAATTAAAATCCAAAATCCTTTGTTGTAGGCAAGGTGTGATGATATTAAGTCTAGGAAACCAAAAACCACCCAC
Source organism: Persicaria maculosa (assembly GCA_963922045.1). Taxonomy (NCBI): domain Eukaryota; kingdom Viridiplantae; phylum Streptophyta; class Magnoliopsida; order Caryophyllales; family Polygonaceae; genus Persicaria; species Persicaria maculosa. The sequence continues at coordinate 2,369,862 of OY998264.1, forward strand.
TCGGGATGTCAAAAAAGCCCCGAAAAGATGGCTATATTCCTTACAATATGAGTTACGGACACATGCTCGGTATTTGCAATGAAACAGGAGACGCGTTGGTCCGATCGGCGAGTTCGAGCACTCGTTGGAAAGCTAACTTCAAGATCTACGACTTTAATACGGATGAGTTTTGCAACATCGTCCTCGACGATTCCCGAAAAAATCATTTTCCAACAGTTTGTAATCTGGGCAAATTCGTGACTTTTTCCAAAGGGGGTAGTCCACGGAAATTTTCAAAATCTTGAAAAAATGAAAATCCAAAATCCTTTGTTGTAGGCAAGATGTGATGCTATTAAGTCTAGGCAACAAAAAACCACCCACCCGGGATGTCAAAAAAGCCCCGAAAAGATGGTTATATTCCTCACAATACGAGTTACGGACACATGCTCGGTATTTGCAATGAAACAGGAGACGCGTTGGTCCGATTGCCGAGTTCGAGCACTCGTTGGAAAGCTAACTTCAAGATCTACGACTTTAATAAGGATGAGTTTTGCAAAATCGTCCTCGACGATGCCAGAAAAAATCATTTTCCAACAGTTTGTAATCTGGACAAATTCGTCACTTTTTCCAAAGGGGGTAGTCCACGGAAAATCTCAAAATCTTGAAAAAATGAAAATCCAAAATCCTTTGCTGTAGGCAAGGTGTGATGATATTAAGTCTAAGAAACCAAAAACCACCCACCCGGGATATCAAAAAAGCCCCGAAAAGATGGCTATATTCCTTACAATATGAGTTACGGACACATGCTCGGTATTTGCAATGAAACAGGAGACGCGTTGGTCCGATCGGCGAGTTCGAGCACTCATTGGAAAGCTAACTTCAGGATCTACGACTTTAATACGGATGAGTTTTGCAAAATCGTCCTCGACGATTCCCGAAAAAATCATTTTCCAACAGTTTGTAATCTGGGCAAATTCGTGACTTTTTCCAAATGGGGTAGTCCACGGAAAATTTCAAAATCTTGAAAAAATGAAAATCCAAAATCCTTTGCTGTAGTCAAGGTGTGATGCTATTAAGTCTAGGCAACAAAAAACCACCCACCCGGGATGTCAAAAAAGCCCCGAAAAGTTGGCTATATTCCTTACAATAGGAGTTACGGACACATGCTCGGTATTTGCAATGTAACATGAGACGCGTTGGTCCGATCGGCGAGTTCGAGCACTCGTTGGAAAGCTAACTTTAATATCTACCGCTTTAACGGGGATGAGTTTCGAAAAATCGTCCTCGACAATGCCCGAAAAAATTATTTTCCAACAGTTTGTAATCTGGGCAAATTCGTCACTTTTTCCAAAGGGGGTAGTCCACGGAAAATCTCAAAATCTTGAAAAAATTAAAATCCAAAATCCTTTGTTGTAGGCAAGGTGTGATGATATTAAGTCTAGTTAACCAAAAACCACCCACCCGGGATGTCAAAAAAGCCCCGAAAAGATGGCTATATTCCTTACAATATGAGTTACGGACACATGCTCGGTATTTGCAATGAAACAGGAGACGCGTTGGTCCGATCGGCGAGTTCGAGCACTCGTTGGAAAGCTAACTTCAAGATCTACGACTTTATTACGGATGAGTTTTGCAAAATCGTCCTCGACGATTCCCGAAAAAATCATTTTCCAATAGTTTGTAATCTGGGCAAATTCGTGACTTTTTCCAAATGGGGTAGTCCACGGAAAATTTCAAAATCTTGAAAAAATGAAAATCCAAAATCCTTTGCTGTAGTCAAGGTGTGATGCTATTAAGTCTAGGCAACAAAAAACTACCCACCCGGGATGTCAAAAAAGCCCCGAAAAGTTGGCTATATTCCTTACAATAGGAGTTACGGACACATGCTCGGTATTTGCAATGAAACAGGAGACGCGTTGGTCCGATCGGCGAGTTCGAGCACTCGTTGGAAAGCTAACTTCAAGATCTACCGCTTTAATGGGGATGAGTTTCGAAAAATTGTCCTCGACAATGCCCAAAAAAATCATTTTTCAACAGTTTGTAATCTGGGCAAATTCGTCACTTTTTCCAAAGGGGGTAGTCCACGGAAAATCTCAAAATCTTGAAAAAATAAAAATCCAAAATCCTTTGTTGTAGGCAAGGTGTGATGATATTAAGTCTAGGAAACCAAAAACCACCCACCCGGGATGTCAAAAAAGCCCCGAAAAGATGGCTATATTCCTTACAATATGAGTTACGGACACATGCTCGGTATTTGCAATGAAACAGGAGACGCGTTGGTCCGATCGGCGAGTTTGAGCACTCATTGGAAAGCTAACTTAAAGATCTACGACTTTAATACGGATGAGTTTTGCAAAATGATCCTCGACAATTCCCGAAAAAATCATTTTCCAACAGTTTGTAATCTGGGCAAATTCGTGACTTTTTCCAAAGGCGGTAGTCCACGGAAAATCTCAAAATCTTGAAAAAATGAAAATCCAAAATCCTTTGCTGTAGGCAAGGTGTGATGATATTAAGTCTAGGAAACCAAAAACCACCCACCTGGGATGTCAAAAAAGCCCCGAAAAGTTGGCTATATTCCTTACAATAGGAGTTACGGACACATGCTCGGTATTTGCAATGAAACATGAGACGCGTTGGTCCGATCGGCGAGTTCGAGCTCTCGTTGGAAAGCTAACTTCAAGATCTACCGCTTTAATGGGGATGAGTTTCGAAAAATCGTCCTCGACAATGCCCGAAAAAATTATTTTCCAACAGTTTGTAATCTGGGCAAATTCGTCACTTTTTCCAAAGGGGGTAGTCCACGGAAAATCTCAAAATCTTGAAAAAATTAAAATCCAAAATCCTTTGTTGTAGGCAAGGTGTGATGATATTAAGTCTAAGAAACCAAAAACCACCCACCCGGGATATCAAAAAAGCCCCGAAAAGATGGCTATATTCCTTACAATATGAGTTACGGACACATGCTCGGTATTTGCAATGAAACAGGAGACGCGTTGGTCCGATCGGCGAGTTCGAGCACTCGTTGGAAAGCTAACTTCAAGATCTACGACTTTAATACGGATGAGTTTTGCAAAATCGTCCTCGACGATTCCCGAAAAAATCATTTTCCAACAGTTTGTAATCTGGGCAAATTCGTGACTTTTTCCAATTGGGGTAGTCCACGGAAAATTTCAAAATCTTGAAAAAATGAAAATCCAAAATCCTTTGTTGTAGTCAAGGTGTGATGCTATTAAGTCTAGGCAACAAAAAACCACCCACCCGGGATGTCAAAAAAGCCCCGAAAAGTTGGCTATATTCCTTACAATAGGAGTTACGGACACATGCTCGGTATTTGCAATGTAACATGAGACGCGTTGGTCCGATCGGCGAGTTCGAGCACTCGTTGGAAAGCTAACTTTAATATCTACCGCTTTAACGGGGATGAGTTTCGAAAAATCGTCCTCGACAATGCCCGAAAAAATCATTTTTCAACAGTTTGTAATCTGGGCAAATTCGTCACTTTTTCCAAAGGGGGTAGTCCACGGAAAATCTCAAAATCTTGAAAAAATAAAAATCCAAAATCCTTTGTTGTAGGCAAGGTGTGATGATATTAAGTCTAGGAAACCAAAAACCACCCACCCGGGATGTCAAAAAAGCCCCGAAAAGATGGCTATATTCCTTACAATATGAGTTACGGACACATGCTCGGTATTTGCAATGAAACAGGAGGCGCGTTGGTCCGATCGGCGAGTTCGAGCACTCGTTGGAAAGCTAACTTCAAGATCTACGACTTTAATAGGGATGAGTTTTGCAAAATCGTCCTCGACGATTCCTGAAAAAATCATTTTCCAACAGTTTGTAATCTGGACAAATTCGTCATTTTTTCCAAAGGGGGTAGTCCACGGAAAATCTCAAAATCTTGAAAAAATCAAAATCCAAAATCCTTTGCTGTAGTCAAGGTGTGATGATATTAAGTCTAGGCAACCAAAAACCACCCACCCGGGATGTCAAAAAAGCCCCGAAAAGTTGGCTATATTCCTTACAATAGGAGTTACGGACACATGCTCGGTATTTGCAATGAAACAGGAGACGCGTTGGTCCGATCGGCGAGTTCGAGCACTCGTTGGAAAGTTAACTTCAAGATCTACCGCTTTAATGGGGATGAGTTTCGAAAAATCGTCCTCGACAATGCCCAAAAAAATCATTTTTCAACAGTTTGTAATCTGGGAAAATTCGTCACTTTTTCCAAAGGGGGTAGTCCACGGAAAATCTCAAAATCTTGAAAAAATAAAAATCCAAAATCCTTTGTTGTAGGCAAGGTGTGATGATATTAAGTCTAGGAAACCAAAAACCACCCACCCGGGATGTCAAAAAAGCCCCGAAAAGATGGCTATATTCCTTACAATATGAGTTACGGACACATGCTCGGTATTTGCAATGAAACATGAGACGCGTTGGTCCGATCGGCGAGTTCGAGCACTCGTTGGAAAGCTAACTTCAAGATCTACGACTTTAATAGGGATGAGTTTCGAAAAATCGTCCTCGACAATGCCCGAAAAAATCATTTTCCAACAGTTTGCAATCTGGGCAAATTCGTCACTTTTTCCAAAGGGGGTAGTCCACGGAAAATCTCAAAATCTTGAAAAAATCAAAATCCAAAATCCTTTGCTGTAGGCAAGGTGTGATGATATTAAGTCTAGGCAACCAAAAACCACCCACCCGGGATGTCAAAAAAGCCCTGAAAAGATGGCTATATTCCTTACAATATGAGTTACGGACACATGCTCGGTATTTGCAATGAAACAGGAGACGCGTTGGTCCGATCGGCGAGTTCGAGCTCTCGTTTGAAAGCTAACTTCAAGATCTACGACTTTAATGAGGATGAGTTTCGTAAAATCGTTCCTCGACGATTCCCGAAAAAATCATTTTCCAACAGTTTGTAATCTGGGCAAATTCGTGACTTTTTCCAAAGGGGGTAGTCCACGGAAAATCTCAAAATCTTGAAAAAATGAAAATCCAAAATCCTTTGTTGTAGGCAAGATGTGATGCTATTAAATCTAGGAAACCAAAAACCACCCACCCGGGATGTCAAAAAAGCCCCGAAAAGTTGGCTATATTCCTTACAATAGGAGTTACGGACACATGCTCGGTATTTGCAATGAAACATGAGACGCGTTGGTCCGATCGGCGAGTTCGAGCACTCGTTGGAAAGCTAACTTCAAGATCTACCGCTTTAATGGGGATGAGTTTCGAAAAATCGTCCTCGACAATGCCCGAAAAAATCATTTTCCAACAGTTTGTAATCTGGGCAAATTCGTCACTTTTTCCAAAGGGGGTAGTCCACGGAAAATCTCAAAATCTTGAAAAAATTAAAATCCAAAATCCTTTGTTGTAGGCAAGGTGTGATGATATTAAGTCTAGGAAACCAAAAACCACCCACCCGGGATGTCAAAAAAGCCCCGAAAAGATGGCTATATTCCTTACAATATGAGTTACGGACACATGCTCGGTATTTGCAATGAAACAGGAGACGCGTTGGTCCGATCGGCGAGTTCGAGCACTCGTTGGAAAGCTAACTTCAAGATCTACGACTTTAATGCGGATGAGTTTTGCAAAATCGTCCTCGACGATTCCCGAAAAAATCATTTTCCAACAGTTTGTAATCTGGGCAAATTCGTCACTTTTTCCAAAAGGGGTAGTCCACGGAAATTTTCAAAATCTTGAAAAAATGAAAATCCAAAATCCTTTGCTGTAGGCAAGATGTGATGCTATTAAGTCTAGGCAACAAAAAACCACCCACCCGGGATGTTAAAAAAGCCCCGAAAAGATGGCTATATTCCTCACAATACGAGTTACGGACACATGCTCGGTATTTGCAATGAAACAGGAGACGCGTTGATCCGATCGGCGAGTTCGAGCACTTGTTGGAAAGCTAACTTCAAGATCTACGACTTTAATAGGGACGAGTTTTGCAAAATCTTCCTCGACGATGCCCGAAAAAATCATTTTCCAACAGTTTGTAATCTGGACAAATTCGTCATTTTTTCCAAAGGGGGTAGTCCACGGAAAATCTCAAAATCTCGAAAAAATCAAAATCCAAAATCCTTTGCTGTAGGCAAGGTGTGATGATATTAAGTCTAGGCAACCAAAAACCACCCACCCGGGATGTCAAAAAAGCCCTGAAAAGATGGCTATATTCCTTACAATATGAGTTACGGACACATGCTCGGTATTTGCAATGAAACAGGAGACGCGTTGGTCCGATCGGCGAGTTCGAGCTCTCGTTTGAAAGCTAACTTCAAGATCTACCACTTTAATGAGGATGAGTTTCGTAAAATCGTCCTCGACGATTCCCGAAAAAATCATTTTCCAACAGTTTGTAATCTGGGCAAATTCGTGACTTTTTCCTAAGGGGGTAGTCCACGGAAATTTTCAAAATCTTGAAAAAATGAAAATCCAAAATCCTTTGCTGTAGGCAAGATGTGATGCTATTAAGTCTAGGCAACAAAAAACCACCCACCCGGGATGTCAAAAAAGCCCCGAAAAGATGGCTATATTCCTCACAATACGAGTTACGGACACATGCTCGGTATTTGCAATGAAACAGGAGACGCGTTGGTCCGATCGGCGAGTTCGAGCACTTGTTGGAAAGCTAACTTCAAGATCTACGACTTTAATAGGGACGAGTTTTGCAAAATCGTCCTCGACGATGCCCGAAAAAATCATTTTCCAACAGTTTGTAATCTTGACAAATTCGTCATTTTTTCCAAAGGGGGTAGTCCACGGAAAATCTCAAAATCTCGAAAAAATCAAAATCCAAAATCCTTTGCTGTAGGCAAGGTGTGATGATATTAAGTCTAGGCAACCAAAAACCACCCACCCGGGATGTCAAAAAAGCCCTGAAAAGATGGCTATATTCCTTACAATATGAGTTACGGACACATGCTCGGTATTTGCAATGAAACAGGAGACGCGTTGGTCCGATCGGCGAGTTCGAGCTCTCGTTTGAAAGCTAACTTCAAGATCTACGACTTTAATGAGGATGAGTTTCGTAAAATCGTCCTCGACGATTCCCGAAAAAATCATTTTCCAATAGTTTGTAATCTGGGCAAATTCGTCACTTTTTCCAAAGGGGGTAGTCCACGGAAAATCTCAAAATCTTGAAAAAATTAAAATCCAAAATCCTTTGTTGTAGGCAAGGTGTGATGATATTAAGTCTAGGAAACCAAAAACCACCCACCCGGGATGTCAAAAAAGCCCCGAAAAGATGGCTATATTCCTTACAATATGAGTTACGGACACATGCTCGGTATTTGCAATGAAACAGGAGACGCGTTGGTCCGATCGGCGAGTTCGAGCTCTCGTTTGAAAGCTAACTTCAAGATCTACGACTTTAATGAGGATGAGTTTCGTAAAATCGTTCCTCGACGATTCCCGAAAAAATCATTTTCCAACAGTTTGTAATCTGGGCAAATTCGTGACTTTTTCCAAAGGGGGTAGTCCACGGAAAATCTCAAAATCTTGAAAAAATGAAAATCCAAAATCCTTTGTTGTAGGCAAGATGTGATGCTATTAAATCTAGGAAACCAAAAACCACCCACCCGGGATGTCAAAAAAGCCCCGAAAAGTTGGCTATATTCCTTACAATAGGAGTTACGGACACATGCTCGGTATTTGCAATGAAACATGAGACGCGTTGGTCCGATCGGCGAGTTCGAGCACTCGTTGGAAAGCTAACTTCAAGATCTACCGCTTTAATGGGGATGAGTTTCGAAAAATCGTCCTCGACAATGCCCGAAAAAATCATTTTCCAACAGTTTGTAATCTGGGCAAATTCGTCACTTTTTCCAAAGGGGGTAGTCCACGGAAAATCTCAAAATCTTGAAAAAATTAAAATCCAAAATCCTTTGTTGTAGGCAAGGTGTGATGATATTAAGTCTAGGAAACCAAAAACCACCCACCCGGGATGTCAAAAAAGCCCCGAAAAGATGGCTATATTCCTTACAATATGAGTTACGGACACATGCTCGGTATTTGCAATGAAACAGGAGACGCGTTGGTCCGATCGGCGAGTTCGAGCACTCGTTGGAAAGCTAACTTCAAGATCTACGACTTTAATGCGGATGAGTTTTGCAAAATCGTCCTCGACGATTCCCGAAAAAATCATTTTCCAACAGTTTGTAATCTGGGCAAATTCGTCACTTTTTCCAAAAGGGGTAGTCCACGGAAATTTTCAAAATCTTGAAAAAATGAAAATCCAAAATCCTTTGCTGTAGGCAAGATGTGATGCTATTAAGTCTAGGCAACAAAAAACCACCCACCCGGGATGTTAAAAAAGCCCCGAAAAGATGGCTATATTCCTCACAATACGAGTTACGGACACATGCTCGGTATTTGCAATGAAACAGGAGACGCGTTGATCCGATCGGCGAGTTCGAGCACTTGTTGGAAAGCTAACTTCAAGATCTACGACTTTAATAGGGACGAGTTTTGCAAAATCGTCCTCGACGATGCCCGAAAAAATCATTTTCCAACAGTTTGTAATCTGGACAAATTCGTCATTTTTTCCAAAGGGGGTAGTCCACGGAAAATCTCAAAATCTCGAAAAAATCAAAATCCAAAATCCTTTGCTGTAGGCAAGGTGTGATGATATTAAGTCTAGGCAACCAAAAACCACCCACCCGGGATGTCAAAAAAGCCCTGAAAAGATGGCTATATTCCTTACAATATGAGTTACGGACACATGCTCGGTATTTGCAATGAAACAGGAGACGCGTTGGTCCGATCGGCGAGTTCGAGCTCTCGTTTGAAAGCTAACTTCAAGATCTACCACTTTAATGAGGATGAGTTTCGTAAAATCGTCCTCGACGATTCCCGAAAAAATCATTTTCCAACAGTTTGTAATCTGGGCAAATTCGTGACTTTTTCCTAAGGGGGTAGTCCACGGAAATTTTCAAAATCTTGAAAAAATGAAAATCCAAAATCCTTTGCTGTAGGCAAGATGTGATGCTATTAAGTCTAGGCAACAAAAAACCACCCACCCGGGATGTCAAAAAAGCCCCGAAAAGATGGCTATATTCCTCACAATACGAGTTACGGACACATGCTCGGTATTTGCAATGAAACAGGAGACGCGTTGGTCCGATCGGCGAGTTCGAGCACTTGTTGGAAAGCTAACTTCAAGATCTACGACTTTAATAGGGACGAGTTTTGCAAAATCGTCCTCGACGATGCCCGAAAAAATCATTTTCCAACAGTTTGTAATCTTGACAAATTCGTCATTTTTTCCAAAGGGGGTAGTCCACGGAAAATCTCAAAATCTCGAAAAAATCAAAATCCAAAATCCTTTGCTGTAGGCAAGGTGTGATGATATTAAGTCTAGGCAACCAAAAACCACCCACCCGGGATGTCAAAAAAGCCCTGAAAAGATGGCTATATTCCTTACAATATGAGTTACGGACACATGCTCGGTATTTGCAATGAAACAGGAGACGCGTTGGTCCGATCGGCGAGTTCGAGCTCTCGTTTGAAAGCTAACTTCAAGATCTACGACTTTAATGAGGATGAGTTTCGTAAAATCGTCCTCGACGATTCCCGAAAAAATCATTTTCCAATAGTTTGTAATCTGGGCAAATTCGTCACTTTTTCCAAAGGGGGTAGTCCACGGAAAATCTCAAAATCTTGAAAAAATTAAAATCCAAAATCCTTTGTTGTAGGCAAGGTGTGATGATATTAAGTCTAGGAAACCAAAAACCACCCACCCGGGATGTCAAAAAAGCCCCGAAAAGATGGCTATATTCCTTACAATATGAGTTACGGACACATGCTCGGTATTTGCAATGAAACAGGAGACAAGTTGGTCCGATCGGCGAGTTCGAGCACTCGTTGGAAAGCTAACTTCAAGATCTACGACTTTAATACGGATGAGTTTTGCAAAATCGTCCTCGATGATTCCCGAAAAAATCATTTTCCAACAGTTTGTAATCTGGGCAAATTCGTGACTTTTTCCGAAGGGGTAGTCCACGGAAATTTACAAAATCTTGAAAAAATGAAAATCCAAAATCCTTTGCTGTAGGCAAGATGTGATGCTATTAAGTCTAGGCAACAAAAAATCACCCACCCGGGATGTCAAAAAAGCCCCGAAAAGATGGCTATATTCCTCACAATACGATTTACGGACACATGCTCGTTATTTGCAATGAAACAGGAGACGCGTTGGTCCGATCGGCGAGTTCGAGCACTCGTTGGAAAGCTAACTTCAAGATCTACGACTTTAATAGGGATGAGTTTTGCAAAATCGTCCTCGACGATGCCAGAAAAAATCATTTTCCAACAGTTTGTAATCTGGACAAATTCGTCACTTTTTCCAAAGGGGGTAGTCCACGGAAAATCTCAAAATCTTGAAAAAATGAAAATCCAAAATCCTTTGCTGTAGGCAAGGTGTGATGACATTAAGTCTAGGCAACCAAAAACCACCCACCCGGGATGTCAAAAAAGCCCTGAAAAGATGGCTATATTCCTTACAATATGAGTTACGGACACATGCTCGGTATTTGCAATGAAACAGGAGACGCGTTGGTCCGATCGGCGAGTTCGAGCACGGGTTGGAAAGCTATCTTCAAGATCTACGACTTTAATACGGATGAGTTTTGCAAAATCGTCCTCGACGATTCCCGAAAAAATCATTTTCCAACAGTTTGTAATCTGGGCAAATTCGTGACTTTTTCAAAAGGGGGTAGTCCACGGAAATTTTCAAAATCTTGAAAAAATGAAAATCCAAAATCCTTTGCTGTAGGCACGGTGTGATGATATTAATTCTAGGAAACTAAAAACCACCCACCCGCGATGTCAAAAAAGCCCCGAAAAGTTGGCTATATTCCATACAATAGGAGTTACGGACACATGCTCGGTATTTGCAATGAAACATGAGACGCGTTGGTCCGATCGGTGAGTTCGAGCACTCGTTGGAAAGCTAACTTCAAGATCTATCGCTTTAATGGGGATGAGTTTCGAAAAATCGTCCTCGACAATGCCCGAAAAAATCATTTTCCAACAGTTTGTAATCTGGGCAAATTCGTCACTTTTTCCAAAGGGGGTAGTCCACGGAAAATCTCAAAATCTTGAAAAAATGAAAATCCAAAATCCTTTGCTGTAGGCAAGGTGTGATGACATTAAGTCTAGGCAACCAAAAACCACCCACCCGGGATGTCAAACAAGCCCTGAAAAGATGGCTATATTCCTTACAATATGAGTTACGGACACATGCTCGGTATTTGCAATGAAACAGGAGACGCGTTGGTCCGATCGGCGATTTCGAGCACGGGTTGGAAAGCTAACTTCAAGATCTACGACTTTAATACGGATGAGTTTTGCAAAATCGTCCTCGACGATTCCCGAAAAAATCATTTTCCAACAGTTTGTAATCTGGGTAAATTCGTGACTTTTTCCAAAGGGGGTAGTCCACGGAAATTTTCAAAATCTTGAAAAAATGAAAATCCAAAATCCTTTGCTGTAGGCACGGTGTGATGATATTAATTCTAGGAAACCAAAAACCACCCACCCGCGATGTCAAAAAAGCCCCGAAAAGTTGGCTATATTCCATACAATAGGAGTTACGGACACATGCTCGGTATTTGCAATGAAACATGAGACGCGTTGGTCCGATCGGCGAGTTCGAGCACTCGTCGGAAAGCTAACTTCAAGATCTATCGCTTTAATGGGGATGAGTTTCGAAAAATCGTCCTCGACAATGCCCGAAAAAATCATTTTCCAACAGTTTGTAATCTGGGCAAATTCGTGACTTTTTCCAAAGGGGGTAGTCCACGGAAAATCTCAAAATCTAAGAAAAAATAAAATCCAAAATCCTTTGTTGTAGGCAAGGTGTGATGATATTAAGTCTAGGAAACAAAAAACCACCCACCCGGGATGTCCAAAAAGCCCCGAAAAGTTGGCTATATTCCTTACAATAGGAGTTACGGACACATGCTCGGTATTTGCAATGAAACATGAGACGCGTTGGTCCGATCGGCGAGTTCGAGCACTCGTTGGAAAGCTAACTTCAAGATCTACCGCTTTAATGGGGATGAGTTTCGAAAAATCGTTCTCGACAATGCCCGAAAAAATCATTTTCCAACAGTTTGTAATCTGGGCAAATTCGTCACTTTTTCCAAAGGGGGTAGTCCACGGAAAATCTCAAAATCTTGAAAAAATTAAAATCCAAAATCCTTTGTTGTAGGCAAGGTGTGATGATATTAAGTCTAGGAAACCAAAAACCACCCACCCGGGATGTCAAAAAAGCCCCGAAAAGATGGCTATATTCCTTACAATATGAGTTACGGACACATGCTCGGTATTTGCAATGAAACAGGAGACAAGTTGGTCCGATCGGCGAGTTCGAGCACTCGTTGGAAAGCTAACTTCAAGATCTACGACTTTAATACGGATGAGTTTTGCAAAATCTTCCTCGACGATTCCCGAAAAAATCATTTTCCAACAGTTTGTAATCTGGGCAAATTCGTGACTTTTTCCGAAGGGGTAGTCCACGGAAATTTTCAAAATCTTGAAAAAATGAAAATCCAAAATCCTTCGCTGTAGGCAAGATGTGATGCTATTAAGTCTAGGCAACAAAAAACCACCCACCCGCGATGTCAAAAAAGCCCCGAAAAGTTGGCTATATTCCATACAATAGGAGTTACGGACACATGCTCGTTATTTGCAATGAAACAGGAGACGCGTTGGTCCGATCGGCGAGTTCGAGCACTCGTTGGAAAGCTAACTTCAAGATCTACGACTTTAATAGGGATGAGTTTTGCAAAATCGTCCTCGACGATGCCAGAATAAATCATTTTCCAACAGTTTGTAATCTGGACAAATTCGTCACTTTTTCCAAAGGGGGTAGTCCACGGAAAATCTCAAAATCTTGAAAAAATGAAAATCCAAAATCCTTTGCTGTAGGCAAGGTGTGATGACATTAAGTCTAGGCAACCAAAAACCACCCACCCGGGATGTCAAAAAAGCCCTGAAAAGATGGCTATATTCCTTACAATATGAGTTACGGACACATGCTCGGTATTTGCAATGAAACAGGAGACGCGTTGGTCCGATCGGCGAGTTCGAGCACGGGTTGGAAAGCTAACTTCAAGATCTACGACTTTAATACGGATGAGTTTTGCAAAATCGTCCTCGACGATTCCCGAAAAAATCATTTTCCAACAGTTTGTAATCTGGGTAAATTCGTGACTTTTTCCAAAGGGGGTAGTCCACGGAAATTTTCAAAATCTTGAAAAAATGAAAATCCAAAATCCTTTGCTGTAGGCACGGTGTGATGATATTAATTCTAGGAAACCAAAAACCACCCACCCGCGATGTCAAAAAAGCCCCGAAAAGTTGGCTATATTCCATACAATAGGAGTTACGGACACATGCTCGGTATTTGCAATGAAACATGAGACGCGTTGGTCCGATCGGCGAGTTCGAGCACTCGTTGGAAAGCTAACATCAAGATCTATCGCTTTAATGGGGATGAGTTTCGAAAAATCGTCCTCGACAATGCCCGAAAAAATCATTTTCCAACAGTTTGTTATCTGGGCAAATTCGTCACTTTTTCCAAAGGGGGTAGTCCACGGAAAATCTCAAAATCTTGAAAAAATTAAAATCCAAAATCCTTTGTTGTAGGCAAAGTGTGATGATATTAAGTCTAGGCAACCAAAAACCACCCACCCGGGATATCAAAAAAGCCCTGAAAAGATGGCTATATTCCTTACAATATGAGTTACGGACACATGCTCGGTATTTGCAATGAAACAGGAGACGCGTTGGTCCGATCGGCGAGTTCGAGCTCTTGTTTGAAAGCTAACTTCAAGATCTACGACATTAATGAGGATGAGTTTCGTAAAATCGTCCTCGACGATTCCCGAAAAAATCATTTTCCAACAGTTTGTAATCTGGACAAATTCGTCACTTTTTCCAAAGGGGGTAGTCCACGGAAAATCTCAAAATCTTGAAAAAATGAAAATCCAAAATCCTTTGCTGTAGGCAAGGTGTGATGATATTAAGTCTAGGCAACAAAAAACCACCCACCCGGGATGTCAAAAAAGCCCTGAAAAGATGGCTATATTCCTTACAATATGAGTTACGGACACATTCTCGGTATTTGCAATGAAACATGAGACACGTTGGTCCGATCGGCGAGTTCGAGCACGGGTTGGAAAGCTAACTTCAAGATCTACGGCTTTAATGAGGATGAGTTTGGTAAAATCGTCCTCGACGATTCCCGAAAAAATCATTTTCCAACAGTTTGTAATCTGGGCAAATTCGTGACTTTTTCCAAAGGGGGTAGTCCACGGAAAATCTCAAAATCTAAGAAAAAATAAAATCCAAAATCCTTTGTTGTAGGCAAGGTGTGATGATATTAAGTCTAGGAAACAAAAAACCACCCACCCGGGATGTCCAAAAAGCCCCGAAAAGTTGGCTATATTCCTTACAATAGGAGTTACGGACACATGCTCGGTATTTGCAATGAAACATGAGACGCGTTGGTCCGATCGGCGAGTTCGAGCACTCGTTGGAAAGCTAACTTCAAGATCTACCGCTTTAATGGGGATGAGTTTCGAAAAATCGTTCTCGACAATGCCCGAAAAAATCATTTTCCAACAGTTTGTAATCTGGGCAAATTCGTCACTTTTTCCAAAGGGGGTAGTCCACGGAAAATCTCAAAATCTTGAAAAAATTAAAATCCAAAATCCTTTGTTGTAGGCAAGGTGTGATGATATTAAGTCTAGGAAACCAAAAACCACCCACCCGGGATGTCAAAAAAGCCCCGAAAAGATGGCTATATTCCTTACAATATGAGTTACGGACACATGCTCGGTATTTGCAATGAAACAGGAGACAAGTTGGTCCGATCGGCGAGTTCGAGCACTCGTTGGAAAGCTAACTTCAAGATCTACGACTTTAATACGGATGAGTTTTGCAAAATCGTCCTCGACGATTCCCGAAAAAATCATTTTCCAACAGTTTGTAATCTGGGCAAATTCGTGACTTTTTCCGAAGGGGTAGTCCACGGAAATTTTCAAAATCTTGAAAAAATGAAAATCCAAAATCCTTTGCTGTAGGCAAGATGTGATGCTATTAAGTCTAGGCAACAAAAAACCACCCACCCGCGATGTCAAAAAAGCCCCGAAAAGTTGGCTATATTCCATACAATAGGAGTTACGGACACATGCTCGTTATTTGCAATGAAACAGGAGACGCGTTGGTCCGATCGGCGAGTTCGAGCACTCGTTGGAAAGCTAACTTCAAGATCTACGACTTTAATAGGGATGAGTTTTGCAAAATCGTCCTCGACGATGCCAGAATAAATCATTTTCCAACAGTTTGTAATCTGGACAAATTCGTCACTTTTTCCAAAGGGGGTAGTCCACGGAAAATCTCAAAATCTTGAAAAAATGAAAATCCAAAATCCTTTGCTGTAGGCAAGGTGTGATGACATTAAGTCTAGGCAACCAAAAACCACCCACCCGGGATGTCAAAAAAGCCCTGAAAAGATGGCTATATTCCTTACAATATGAGTTACGGACACATGCTCGGTATTTGCAATGAAACAGGAGACGCGTTGGTCCGATCGGCGAGTTCGAGCACGGGTTGGAAAGCTAACTTCAAGATCTACGACTTTAATACGGATGAGTTTCGTAAAATCGTCCTCGACGATTCCCGAAAAAATCATTTTCCAACAGTTTGTAATCTGGGCAAATTCGTGACTTTTTCCAAAGGGGGTAGTCCACGGAAAATCTCAAAATCTTGAAAAAATGAAAATCCAAAATCCTTTGCTGTAGGCACGGTGTGATGATATTAATTCTAGGAAACCAAAAACCACCCACCCGCGATTTCAAAAAAGCCCCGAAAAGTTGGCTATATTCCATACAATAGGAGTTACGGACACATGCTCGGTATTTGCAATGAAACATGAGACGCGTTGGTCCGATCGGCGAGTTCGAGCACTCGTTGGAAAGCTAACTTCAAGATCTATCGCTTTAATGGGGATGAGTTTCGAAAAATCGTCCTCGACAATGCCCGAAAAAATCATTTTCCAACAGTTTGTAATCTGGGCAAATTCGTCACTTTTTCCAAAGGGGGTAGTCCACGGAAAATCTCAAAATCTTGAAAAAATTAAAATCCAAAATCCTTTGTTGTAGGCAAAGTGTGATGATATTAAGTCTAGGCAACCAAAAACCACCCACCCGGGATATCAAAAAAGCCCTGAAAAGATGGCTATATTCCTTACAATATCAGTTACGGACACATGCTCGGTATTTGCAATGAAACAGGAGACGCGTTGGTCCGATCGGCGAGTTCGAGCTCTTGTTTGAAAGCTAACTTCAAGATCTACGACTTTACTGAGGATGAGTTTCGTAAAATCGTCCTCGACGATTCCCGAAAAAATCATTTTCCAACAGTTTGTAATCTGGACAAATTCGTCACTTTTTCCAAAGGGGGTAGTCCACGGAAAATCTCAAAATCTTGAAAAAATGAAAATCCAAAATCCTTTGCTGTAGGCAAGGTGTGATGATATTAAGTCTAGGCAACAAAAAACCACCCACCCGGGATGTCAAAAAAGCCCTGAAAAGATGGCTATATTCCTTACAATATGAGTTACGGACACATTCTCGGTATTTGCAATGAAACATGAGACACGTTGGTCCGATCGGCGAGTTCGAGCACGGGTTGGAAAGCTAACTTCAAGATCTACGGCTTTAATGAGGATGAGTTTGGTAAAATCGTCCTCGACGATTCCCGAAAAAATCATTTTCCAACAGTTTGTAATCTGGGCAAATTCGTGACTTTTTCCAAAGGGGGTAGTCCACGGAAATTTTCAAAATCTTGAAAAAATGAAAATCCAAAATCCTTTGCTGTAGGCAAGATGTGATGCTATTAAGTCTAGACAACCAAAAACCACCTACCCGGGATGTCAAAAAAGCCCCGAAAAGATGGCTATATTCCTTACAATAGGAGTTACGGACACATGCTCGGTATTTGCAATGAAACAGGAGACGCGTTGGTCCGATCGGCGAGTTCGAGCTCTTGTTTGAAAGCTAACTTCAAGATCTACGACTTTAATGAGGATGAGTTTCGTAAAATCGTCCTCGACGATTCCCGAAAAAATCATTTTCCAACAGTTTGTAATCTGGACAAATTCGTCACTTTTTCCAAAGGGGGTAGTCCACGGAAAATCTCAAAATCTTGAAAAAATGAAAATCCAAAATCCTTTGCTGTAGGCAAGGTGTGATGATATAGAGTCTAGGCAACAAAAAACCACCCACCCGGGATGTCAAAAAAGCCCTGAAAAGATGGCTATATTCCTTACAATATGAGTTACGGACACATTCTCGGTATTTGCAATGAAACATGAGACACGTTGGTCCGATCGGCGAGTTCGAGCACGGGTTGGAAAGCTAACTTCAAGATCTACGGCTTTAATGAGGATGAGTTTGGTAAAATCGTCCTCGACAATTCCCGAAAAAATCATTTTCCAACAGTTTGTAATCTGGGCAAATTCGTGACTTTTTCCAAAGGGGGTAGTCCACGGAAAATCTCAAAATCTAAGAAAAAATAAAATCCAAAATCCTTTGTTGTAGGCAAGGTGTGATGATATTAAGTCTAGGAAACAAAAAACCACCCACCCGGGATGTCCAAAAAGCCCCGAAAAGTTGGCTATATTCCTTACAATAGGAGTTACGGACACATGCTCGGTATTTGCAATGAAACATGAGACGCGTTGGTCCGATCGGCGAGTTCGAGCACTCGTTGGAAAGCTAACTTCAAGATCTACCGCTTTAATGGGGATGAGTTTCGAAAAATAGTCCTCGACAATGCCCGAAAAAATCATTTTCCAACAGTTTGTAATCTGGGCAAATTCGTGACTTTTTCCAAAGGGGGTAGTCCACGGAAAATCTCAAAATCTTTAAAAAATTAAAATCCAAAATCCTTTGTTGTAGGCAAGGTGTGATGATATTAAGTCTAGGAAACCAAAAACCACCCACCCGGGATGTCAAAAAAGCCCCGAAAAGATGGCTATATTCCTTACAATATGAGTTACGGACACATGCTCGGTATTTGCAATGAAACAGGAGACAAGTTGGTCCGATCGGCGAGTTCGAGCACTCGTTGGAAAGCTAACTTCAAGATCTACGACTTTAATAGGGATGAGTTTTGCAAAATCGTCCTCGACGATGCCAGAAAAAATCATTTTCCAACAGTTTGTAATCTGGACAAATTCGTCACTTTTTCCAAAGGGGGTAGTCCACGGAAAATCTCAAAATCTTGAAAAAATGAAAATCCAAAATCCTTTGCTGTAGGCAAGGTGTGATGACATTAAGTCTAGGCAACCAAAAACCACCCACCCGGGATGTCAAAAAAGCCCTGAAAAGATGGCTATATTCCTTACAATATGAGTTACGGACACATGCTCGGTATTTGCAATGAAACAGGAGACGCGTTGGTCGATCGGCGAGTTCGAGCTCTTCTTTGAAAGCTAACTTCAAGATCTACGACTTTAATGAGGATGAGTTTCGTAAAATCGTCCTCGACGATTCCCGAAAAAATCATTTTCCAACAGTTTGTAATCTGGGCAAATTCGTGACTTTTTCCAAAGGGGGTAGTCCACGGAAAATCTCAAAATCTTGAAAAAATGAAAATCCAAAATCCTTTGCTGTAGGCACAGTGTGATGATATTAATTCTAGGAAACCAAAAACCACCCACCCGCGATTTCAAAATAGCCCCGAAAAGTTGGCTATATTCCATACAATAGGAGTTACGGACACATGCTCGGTATTTGCAATGAAACATGAGACGCGTTGGTCCGATCGGCGAGTTCGAGCACTCGTTGGAAAGCTAACTTCAAGTTCTATCGCTTTAATGGGGATGAGTTTCGAAAAATCGTCCTCGACAATGCCCGAAAAAATCATTTTCCAACAGTTTGTAATCTGGGCAAATTCGTCACTTTTTCCAAAGGGGGTAGTCCACGGAAAATCTCAAAATCTTGAAAAAATTAAAATCCAAAATCCTTTGTTGTAGGCAAAGTGTGATGATATTAAGTCTAGGCAACCAAAAACCACCCACCCGGGATATCAAAAAAGCCCTGAAAAGATGGCTATATTCCTTACAATATCAGTTACGGACACATGCTCGGTATTTGCAATGAAACAGGAGACGCGTTGGTCCGATCGGCGAGTTCGAGCTCTTGTTTGAAAGCTAACTTCAAGATCTACGACTTTACTGAGGATGAGTTTCGTAAAATCGTCCTCGACGATTCCCGAAAAAATCATTTTCCAACAGTTTGTAATCTGGACAAATTCGTCACTTTTTCCAAAGGGGGTAGTCCACGGAAAATCTCAAAATCTTGAAAAAATGAAAATCCAAAATCCTTTGCTGTAGGCAAGGTGTGATGATATTAAGTCTAGGCAACAAAAAACCACCCACCCGGGATGTCAAAAAAGCCCTGAAAAGATGGCTATATTCCTTACAATATGAGTTACGGACACATTCTCGGTATTTGCAATGAAACATGAGACACGTTGGTCCGATCGGCGAGTTCGAGCACGGGTTGGAAAGCTAACTTCAAGATCTACGGCTTTAATGAGGATGAGTTTGGTAAAATCGTCCTCGACGATTCCCGAAAAAATCATTTTCCAACAGTTTGTAATCTGGGCAAATTCGTGACTTTTTCCAAAGGGGGTAGTCCACGGAAAATCTCAAAATCTAAGAAAAAATAAAATCCAAAATCCTTTGTTGTAGGCAAGGTGTGATGATATTAAGTCTAGGAAACAAAAAACCACCCACCCGGGATGTCCAAAAAGCCCCGAAAAGTTGGCTATATTCCTTACAATAGGAGTTACGGACACATGCTCGGTATTTGCAATGAAACATGAGACGCGTTGGTCCGATCGGCGAGTTCGAGCACTCGTTGGAAAGCTAACTTCAAGATCTACCGCTTTAATGGGGATGAGTTTCGAAAAATCGTTCTCGACAATGCCCGAAAAAATCATTTTCCAACAGTTTGTAATCTGGGCAAATTCGTCACTTTTTCCAAAGGGGGTAGTCCACGGAAAATCTCAAAATCTTGAAAAAATTAAAATCCAAAATCCTTTGTTGTAGGCAAGGTGTGATGATATTAAGTCTAGGAAACCAAAAACCACCCACCCGGGATGTCAAAAAAGCCCCGAAAAGATGGCTATATTCCTTACAATATGAGTTACGGACACATGCTCGGTATTTGCAATGAAACAGGAGACAAGTTGGTCCGATCGGCGAGTTCGAGCACTCGTTGGAAAGCTAACTTCAAGATCTACGACTTTAATACGGATGAGTTTTGCAAAATCGTCCTCGACGATTCCCGAAAAAATCATTTTCCAACAGTTTGTAATCTGGGCAAATTCGTGACTTTTTCCGAAGGGGTAGTCCACGGAAATTTTCAAAATCTTGAAAAAATGAAAATCCAAAATCCTTTGCTGTAGGCAAGATGTGATGCTATTAAGTCTAGGCAACAAAAAACCACCCACCCGCGATGTCAAAAAAGCCCCGAAAAGTTGGCTATATTCCATACAATAGGAGTTACGGACACATGCTCGTTATTTGCAATGAAACAGGAGACGCGTTGGTCCGATCGGCGAGTTCGAGCTCTCGTTTGAAAGCTAACTTCAAGATCTACGACTTTAATGAGGATGAGTTTCGGAAAATCGTCCTCGACGATTCCCGAAAAAATCATTTTCCAACAGTTTTTAATCTGGACAAATTCGTCACTTTTTCCAAAGGGGGTAGTCCACGGAAAATCTCAAAATCTTGAAAAAATGAAAATCCAAAATCCTTTGCTGTAGGCAAGGTGTGATGATATTAAGTCTAGGCAACCAAAAACCACCCACCCGGGATGTCAAAAAAGCCCTGAAAAGATGGCTATATTCCTTACAATATGAGTTACGGACACATGCTCGGTATTTGCAATGAAACATGAGACGCGTTGGTCCGATCGGCGAGTTCGAGCACTCGTTGGAAAGCTAACTTCAAGATCTACGACTTTAATACGGATGAGTTTTGCAAAATCGTCCTCGACGATTCCCGAAAAAATCATTTTCCAACAGTTTGTAATCTGGGCAAATTCGTGACTTTTTCCAAAGGGGGTAGTCCACGGAAATTTTCAAAATCTTGAAAAAATGAAAATCCAAAATCCTTTGCTGTAGGCAAGATGTGATGCTATTAAGTCTAGGCAACAAAAAACCACCCACCCGGGATGTCAAAAAAGCCCCGAAAAGATGGCTATATTCCTCACAATAGGAGTTACGGACACATGCTCGGTATTTGCAATGAAACAGGAGACGCGTTGGTCCGATCGGCGAGTTCGAGCACTCGTTGGAAAGCTAACTTCAAGATCTACGACTTTAATAGGGATGAGTTTTGCAAAAACGTCCTCGACGATGCCAGGAAAAATCATTTTCCAACAGTTTGTAATCTGGACAAATTCGTCACTTTTTCCAAAGGGGGTAGTCCACGGAAAATCTCAAAATCTTGAAAAAATGAAAATCCAAAATCCTTTGCTGTAGGCAAGGTGTAATGATATTAAGTCTAGGCAACCAAAAACCACCCACCCGGGATGTCAAAAAAGCCCTGAAAAGATGGCTATATTCCTTACAATATGAGTTACGGACACATGCTCGGTATTTGCAATGAAACAGGAGACGCGTTGGTCCGATCGGCGAGTTCGAGCTCTCGTTTGAAAGCTAACTTCAAGATCTACGACTTTAATGAGGTTGAGTTTCGTAAAATCGTCCTCGACGATTCCCGAAAAAATCATTTTCCAACAGTTTGTAATCTGGGCAAATTCGTGACTTTTTCCAAAGGGGGTGGTAAGTCCACGGAAAATCTCAAAATCATGAAAAAATGAAAATCCAAAATCCTTTGCTGTAGGCAAGGTGTGATGATATTAAGTCTAGTAAACCAATAACCACCCACCCGGGATGTCAAAAAAGCCCCGAAAAGTTGGCTATATTCCTTACAATAGGAGTTACGGACATATGCTCGGTATTTGCAATGAAACATGAGACGCGTTGGTCCGATCGGCGAGTTCGAGCACTCGTTGGAAAGCTAACTTCAAGATCTACGACTTTAATACGGATGAGTTTTGCAAAATCGTCCTCGACGATTCCCGAAAAAATCATTTTCCAACAGTTTGTAATCTGGGCAAATTCGTGACTTTTTCCGAAGGGGTAGTCCACGGAAATTTTCAAAATCTTGAAAAAATGAAAATCCAAAATCCTTTGCTGTAGGCAAGATGTGATGCTATTAAGTCTAGGCAACAAAAAACCACCCACCCGGGATGTCAAAAAAGCCCCGAAAAGATGGCTATATTCCTCACAATACGAGTTACGGACACATGCTCGTTATTTGCAATGAAATTGGAGACGCGTTGGTCCGATCGGCGAGTTCGAGCACTCGTTGGAAAGCTAACTTCAAGATCTACGACTTTAATAGGGATGAGTTTTGCAAAATCGTCCTCGACGATGCCAGAAAAAATCATTTTCCAACAGTTTGTAATCTGGACAAATTCGTCACTTTTTCCAAAGGGGGTAGTCCACGAAAAATCTCAAAATCTTGAAAAAATGAAAATCCAAAATCCTTTGTTGTAGGCAAGGTGTGATGATATTTAGTCTAGGAAACCAAAAACCACCCACCCGGGATGTCAAAAAAGCCCTGAAAAGATGGCTATATTCCTTACAATATGAGTTACGGACACATGCTCGGTATTTGCAATGAAACAGGAGACGCGTTGGTCGATCGGCGAGTTCGAGCTCTTGTTTGAAAGCTAACTTCAAGATCTACGACTTTAATGAGGATGAGTTTCGTAAAATCGTCCTCGACGATTCCCGAAAAAATCATTTTCCAACAGTTTGTAATCTGGGCAAATTCGTGACTTTTTCCAAAGGGGGTAGTCCACGGAAAATCTCAAAATCTTGAAAAAATGAAAATCCAAAATCCTTTGATGTAGGCACGGTGTGATGATATTAATTCTAGGAAACCAAAAACCACCCACCCGCGATGTCAAAAAAGCCCCGAAAAGTTGACTATATTCCATACAATAGGAGTTACGGACACATGCTCGGTATTTGCAATGAAACATGAGACGCGTTGGTCCGATCGGCGAGTTCGAGCACTCGTTGGAAAGCTAACTTCAAGATCTATCGCTTTAATGGGGATGAGTTTCGAAAAATCGTCCTCGACAATGCCCGAAAAAATCATTTTCCAACAGTTTGTAATCTGGGCAAATTCGTCACTTTTTCCAAAGGGGGTAGTCCACGGAAAATCTCAAAATCTTGAAAAAATTAAAATCCAAAATCCTTTGTTGTAGGCAAGGTGTGATGATATTAAGTCTAGGCAACCAAAAACCACCCACCCGGGATATCAAAAAAGCCCTGAAAAGATGGCTATATTCCTTACAATATGAGTTACGGACACATGCTCGGTATTTGCAATGAAACAGGAGACGCGTTGGTCCGATCGGCGAGTTCGAGCTCTCGTTTGAAAGCTAACTTCAAGATCTACGACTTTAATGAGGATGAGTTTCGGAAAATCGTCCTCGACGATTCCCGAAAAAATCATTTTCCAACAGTTTTTAATCTGGACAAATTCGTCACTTTTTCCAAAGGGGGTAGTCCACGGAAAATCTCAAAATCTTGAAAAAATGAAAATCCAAAATCCTTTGCTGTAGGCAAGGTGTGATGATATTAAGTCTAGGCAACCAAAAACCACCCACCCGGGATGTCAAAAAAGCCCTGAAAAGATGGCTATATTCCTTACAATATGAGTTACGGACACATGCTCGGTATTTGCAATGAAACATGAGACGCGTTGGTCCGATCGGCGAGTTCGAGCACTCGTTGGAAAGCTAACTTCAAGATCTACGACTTTAATACGGATGAGTTTTGCAAAATCGTCCTCGACGATTCCCGAAAAAATCATTTTCCAACAGTTTGTAATCTGGGCAAATTCGTGACTTTTTCCAAAGGGGGTAGTCCACGGAAATTTTCAAAATCTTGAAAAAATGAAAATCCAAAATCCTTTGCTGTAGGCAAGATGTGATGCTATTAAGTCTAGGCAACAAAAAACCACCCACCCGGGATGTCAAAAAAGCCCCGAAAAGATGGCTATATTCCTCACAATAGGAGTTACGGACACATGCTCGGTATTTGCAATGAAACAGGAGACGCGTTGGTCCGATCGGCGAGTTCGAGCACTCGTTGGAAAGCTAACTTCAAGATCTACGACTTTAATAGGGATGAGTTTTGCAAAAACGTCCTCGACGATGCCAGAAAAAATCATTTTCCAACAGTTTGTAATCTGGACAAATTCGTCACTTTTTCCAAAGGGGGTAGTCCACGGAAAATCTCAAAATCTTGAAAAAATGAAAATCCAAAATCCTTTGCTGTAGGCAAGGTGTAATGATATTAAGTCTAGGCAACCAAAAACCACCCACCCGGGATGTCAAAAAAGCCCTGAAAAGATGGCTATATTCCTTACAATATGAGTTACGGACACATGCTCGGTATTTGCAATGAAACAGGAGACGCGTTGGTCCGATCGGCGAGTTCGAGCTCTCGTTTGAAAGCTAAATTCAAGATCTACGACTTTAATGAGGATGAGTTTCGTAAAATCGTCCTCGACGATTCCCGAAAAAATCATTTTCCAACAGTTTGTAATCTGGGCAAATTCGTGACTTTTTACAAAGGGGGGTAAGTCCACGGAAAATCTCAAAATCATGAAAAAATGAAAATCCAAAATCCTTTGCTGTAGGCAAGGTGTGATGATATTAAGTCTAGTAAACCAATAACCACCCACCCGGGATGTCAAAAAAGCCCCGAAAAGTTGGCTATATTCCTTACAATAGGAGTTAAGGACATATGCTCGGTATTTGCAATGAAACATGAGACGCGTTGGTCCGATCGGCGAGTTCGAGCACTCGTTGGAAAGCTAACTTCAAGATCTACCGCTTTAATGGGGATGAGTTTCGAAAAATCGTCCTCGACAATGCCCGAAAAAATCATTTTCCAACAGTTTGTAATCTGGGCAAATTCGTCACTTTTTCCAAAGGGGGTAGTCCACGGAAAATGTCAAAATCATGAAAAAATTAAAATCCAAAATCCTTTGTTGTAGGCAAGGTGTGATGATATTAAGTCTAGGAAACCAAAAACCACCCACCGGGAAGTCAAAAAAGCCCCGAAAAGATGGCTATATTCCTTACAATATGAGTTACGGACACATGCTCGGTATTTGCAATGAAACAGGAGACGCGTTGGTCCGATCGGCGAGTTCGAGCACTCGTTGGAAAGCTAACTTCAAGATCTACGACTTTAATATGGATGAGTTTTGCAAAATCGTCCTCGACGATTCCCGAAAAAATCATTTTCCAACAGTTTGTAATCTGGGCAAATTCGTGACTTTTTCCAAAGGGGGTAGTCCACGGAAAATTTCAAAATCTTGAAAAAATGAAAATCCAAAATCCTTTGCTGTAGGCAAGATGTGATGCTATTAAATCTAGGCAACAAAAAACCACCCACCCGGGATGTCAAAAAAGCCCCGAAAAGATGGCTATATTCCTTACAATAGGAGTTACGGACACATGCTCGGTATTTGCAATGAAAAAGGAGACGCGTTGGTCCGATCGGCGAGTTCGAGCACTCGTTGGAAAGCTAACTTCAAGATCTACGACTTTAATACGGATGAGTTTTGCAAAATCGTCCTCGACGATGCCCGAAAAAATCATTTTCCAACAGTTTGTAATCTGGACAAATTCGTCATTTTTTCCAAAAGGGTAGTCCACGGAAAATCTGAAAATCTTGAAAAAATCAAAATCCAAAATCCTTTGCTGTAGGCAAGGTGTGATGATATTAAGTCTAGGCAACCAAAAACCACCCACCTGGGATGTCAAAAAAGCCCTGAAAAGATGGCTATATTCCTTACAATAGGAGTTACGGACACATGCTCGGTATTTGCAATGAAACAGGAGACGCGTTGGTCCGATCGGCGAGTTCGAGCTCTCGTTTGAAAGCTAACTTCAAGATCTATGACTTTAATGAGGATGAGTTTCGTAAAATCGTCCTCGACGATTCCCGAAAAAATCATTTTCCAACAGTTTGTAATCAGGGCAAATTCGTGACTTTTTCCAAAGGGGGTAGTCCACGGAAAATCTCAAAATCTTGAAAAAATGAAAATCCAAAATCCATTGCTGTAGGCAAGGTGTGATGATATTACGTCTAGGAAACCAAAAACCACCCACCCGGGTTGTCAAAAAAGCCCCGAAAATTGGCTATATTCCTTACAATAGGAGTTACGGACACATGCTCGGTATTTGCAATGAAACATGAGACGCGTTGGTCCGATCGGCGAGTTCGAGCACTCGTTGGAAAGCTAACTTCAAGATCTACCGCTTTAATGGGGATGAGTTTCGAAAAATCGTCCTCGACAATGCCCGAAAAAATCATTTTCCAACAGTTTGTAATCTGGGCAAATTCGTCACTTTTTCCAAAGGGGGTAGTCCACGGAAAATCTCAAATTCTTGAAAAAATTAAAATCCAAAATCCTTTGTTGTAGGCAAGGTGTGATGATATTAAGTCTAGGAAACAAAAAACCACCCACCCGGTATGTCAAAAAAGCCCCGAAAAGATTGCTATATTCCTTACAATATGAGTTACGGACACATGCTCGGTATTTGCAATGAAACAGGAGACGCGTTGGTCCGATCGGCGAGTTCGAGCACTCATTGGAAAGCTAACTTCAAGATCTACAACTTTAATACGGATGAGTTTTGCAAAATCGTCCTCGACGATTCCCGAAAAAATCATTTTCCAACAGTTTGTAATCTGGGCAAATTCGTGACTTTTTCCAAAGGGGGTAGTCCACGGAAAATTTCAAAATCTTGAAAAAATGAAAATCCAAAATCCTTTGCTATAGGCAAGGTGTGATGCTATTAAGTCTAGGCAACCAAAAACCACCCACCCGGGATGTCAAAAAAGCCCCGAAAAGATGGCTAGATTCCTTACAATAGGAGTTACGGACACATGCTCTGTATTTGCAATGAAAGAGGAGACGCGTTGGTCTGATCGGCGAGTTCGAGCACTCGTTGGAAAGATAACTTCAAGATCTACCAATTTAATGGGGATGAGTTTCGCAAAATCGTCCTCGACAATGCCCGAAAAAATCATTTTCCAACAGTTTGTCATCTGGGCAATTCGTGACTTTTTCCAAAGGGGGTAGTCCACGGAAAATCTCAAAATCTTGAAAAAATTGAAAATCCAAAATCCTTTGCTGTAGGCAAGGTGTGATGCTATTAAGTCTAGGCAACCAAAAACCACCCACCCGGGATGTCAAAAAAGCCCCGAAAAGATGGCTATATTCCTTACAATAGGAGTTACGGACACATGCTCGGTATTTTCAATGAAACAGGAGACCCGTTGGTCCGATCGGCGAGTTCGAGCACTCGTTGGAAAGATAACTTCAAGCTCGACAACTTTAATGGGGATGAGTTTGCAAAATTGTCCTCGATAATGCCCGAAAAAATCATTTTCCAAGAGTTTGTAATCTGGGCAAATTCGTGACTTTTTCCAAAGGGGATAGTCCACGAAAAATCTCAAAATCTTGAAAAAATGAAAATCCAAAATCCTTTGCTATAGGCAAGGTGTGATGCTATTAAGTCTAGGCACCAAAAACCACCCACACGGGATGTCAAAAAAGCCCCGAAAAGATGGCTAGATTCCTTACAATAGGAGTTACGGACACATGCTCGGTATTTGCAATGAAACAGGAGACGCGTTGGTCCGATCGGAGAGTTCGAGCACTCGTTGTTAAGATAACTTCAAGATCTACCAATTTAATGGGGATGTGTTTCGCAAAATCGTCCTCGACAATGCCCGAAAAAATCATTTTCCAACAGTTTGTAATCTGGGCAATTCGTGACTTTTTCCAAAGGGGGTAGTCCACGGAAAATCTCAAAATCTTGAAAAAATGAAAATCAAAAATCCTTTGCTGTAGGCAAGGTGTGATGCTATTAAGTCTAGGCAACCAAAAACCACCCACCCGGGATGTCAAAAAAGCCCTGAAAAGATGGCTATATTCCTTACAATAGGAGTTACGGACACATGCTTGGTATTTGCAATGAAACAGGAGACACTTTGGTCCGATCGGCGAGTTCGAGCACTCGTTGGAAAGCTAACTTCAAGATCTACGACTTTAATAGGGATGAGTTTTGCAAAATCATCCTCGAAGATGCCAGAAAAAATCATTTTCCAACAGTTTGTAATCTGGACAAATTCGTAACTTTTTCCAAAGGGGGGGTAGTCCACGGAAAATCTCAAAATCTTGAAAAAATAAAAATCCAAAATCCTTTGTTGTAGGCAAGGTGTGATGATATTAAGTCTAGGCAACAAAAAACCACCCACCCGGGATGTCAAAAAAGCCCCGAAAAATGGCTATATTCCTTACAATAGGAGTTATGGACACATGCTCGGTATTTGCAATGAAACATGAGACGCGTTGGTCCGATCGGCGAGTTCGGGCACTCGTTGGAAAGATAACTTCAAGCTCGACGACTTTAATGGGGATGAGTTTGCAAAATTGTCCTCGATAATGCCCGAAAAAATCATTTTCCAAGAGTTTGTAATCTGGGCAAATTCGTGACTTTTTCCAAAGGGGATAGTCCACGAAAAATCTCAAAATCTTGAAAAAATGAAAATCCAAAATCCTTTGCTATAGGAAAGGTGTGATGCTATTAAGTCTAGGCAACCAAAAACCACCCACCCGGGATGTCAAAAAAGCCCCGAAAAGATGGCTATATTCCTTACAATAGGAGTTACGGACACATGCTCGGTATTTTCAATGAAACAGGAGACGCGTTGGTCCGATTGGCGAGTTCGAGCACTCGTTGGAAAGATAACTTCAAGCTCGACAACTTTAATGGTGATGAGTTTGCAAAATTGTCCTCGATAATGCCCAAAAAAATCATTTTCCAAGAGTTTGTAATCTGGGCAAATTCGTGACTTTTTCCAAAGGGGATAGTCCACGAAAAATCTCAAAATCTTGAAAAAATGAAAATCCAAAATCCTTTGCTATAGGCAAGGTGTGATGCTATTAAGTCTAGGCAACCAAAAACCACCCACACGGGATGTCAAAAAAGCCCCGAAAAGATGGCTAGATTCCTTACAATAGGAGTTACGGACACATGCTCGGTATTTGCAATGAAACAGGAGACGCGTTGGTCCGATCGGCGAGTTCGAGCACTCGTTGGAAAGATAACTTCAAGATCTACCAATTTAATGGGGATGAGTTTCGTAAAATCGTCCTCGACGATTCCCGAAAAAATCATTTTCCAACAGTTTGTAATCTGGGCAAATTCCTGACTTTTTCCAAAGGGGGTAGTCCACGGAAAATCTCAAAATCTTGAAAAAATCAAAATCCAAAATCCTTTGCTTTAGGCAAGGTGTGATGATATTAAGTCTAGGCAACAAAAAACCACCCACCCGGGATGTCAAAAAAGCCCCCAAAAGATGGCTATATTCCTTACAATATGAGTTACGGACACATGCTCGGTATTTGCTATGAAACTGGAGACGCGTTGGTCCGATCGGCGAGTTCGAGCTCTCGTTTGAAAGATAACTTCAAGATTACGACTTTAATGAGGATGAGTTTCGTAAAATCGTCCTCGACGATTCCCGAAAAAATCATTTTCCAACAGTTTGTAATCTGGGCAAATTCGTGACTTTTTCCAAAGGGGGGAGTCCACGGAAAATCTCAAAATCTTGAAAAAATGAAAATCCAAAATCCTTTGCTGTAGGCAAGGTGTGATGATATTAAGTCTAGGAAACCAAAAACCACCCACCCGGGATGTCAAAAAAGCCCCGAAAAGTTGGCTATATTCCTTACAATAGGAGTTACGGACACATGCTCGGTATTTGCAATGAAACATGAGACGCGTTGGTCCGATCGGCGAGTTCGAGCACTCGTTGGAAAGCTAACTTCAAGATCTACCGCTTTAATGGGGATGAGTTTCGAAAAATCGTCCTCGACAATGCCCGAAAAAATCATTTTCCAACAGTTTGTAATCTGGGCAAATTCGTCACTTTTTCCAAAGGGGGTAGTCCACGGAAAATCTCAAAATCTTGAAAAAATTAAAATCCAAAATCCTTTGTTGTAGGCAAGGTGTGATGTTATTAAGTCTAGGAAACCAAAAACCACCCACCCGGGATGTCAAAAAAGACCCGAAAAGATGGCTATATTCCTTACAATATGTGTTACGGACACATGCTCGGTATTTGCAATGAAACAGGAGACGCGTTGGTCCGATCGGCGAGTTCGAGCACTCGTTGGAAAGCTAACTTCAAGATCTACGACTTTAATACAGATGAGTTTTGCAAAATCGTCCTCGACGATTCCCGAAAAAATCATTTTCCAACAGTTTGTAATCTGGGCAAATTCGTGACTTTTTTCTAAAGGGGGTAGTCCACGGAAAATCTCAAAATCTTGAAAAAATGAAAATCCAAAATCCTTTGCTGTAGGCAAGGTGTGATGATATTAAGTCTAGGCAACCAAAAACCACCCACCCGGGATGTCAAAAAAGCCCCGAAAAGTTGGCTATATTCCTTACAATAGGAGTTACGGACACATGCTCGGTGTTTGCAATGAAACATGAGACGCGTTGGTCCGATCGGCGAGTTCGAGCACTCGTTGGAAAGCTAACTTCAAGATCTACCGCTTTAATGGGGATGAGTTTCAAAAAATCGTCCTCGACAATGCCCGAAAAAATCATTTTCCAACAGTTTGTAATCTGGGCAAATTCGTCACTTTTTCCAAAGGGGGTAGTCCACGGAAAATCTCAAAATCTTGAAAAAATTAAAATCCAAAATCCTTTGTTGTAGGCAAGGTGTGATGATATTAAGTCTAGGAAACCAAAAACCACCCACCGGGATGTCAAAAAAGCCCCGAAAAGATGGCTATATTCCTTACAATATGAGTTACGGACACATGCTCGGTATTTGCAATGAAACAGGAGACGCGTTGGTCCGATCGGCGAGTTCGAGCACTCGTTGGAAAGCTAACTTCAAGATCTACGACTTTAATATGGATGATTTTTGCAAAATCGTCCTCGACGATTCCCGAAAAAATCATTTTCCAACAGTTTGTAATCTGGGCAAATTCGTGACTTTTTCCAAAGGGGGTAGTCCACGGAAAATTTCAAAATCTTGAAAAAATGAAAATCCAAAATCCTTTGCTGTAGGCAAGATGTGATGCTATTAAATCTAGGCAACAAAAAACCACCCACCCGGGATGTCAAAAAAGCCCCGAAAAGATGGCTATATTCCTTACAATAGGAGTTACGGACACATGCTCGGTATTTGCAATGAAACAGGAGACGCGTTGGTCCGATCGGCGAGTTCGAGCACTCGTTGGAAAGCTAACTTCAAGATCTACGACTTTAATACGGATGAGTTTTGCAAAATTGTCCTCGACGATGCCCGAAAAAATCATTTTCCAACAGTTTGTAATCTGGACAAATTCATCATTTTTTCCAAAGGGGGGTAGTCCACGGAAAATCTCAAAATCTTGAAAAAATCAAAATCAAAAATCCTTTGCTGTAGGCAAGGTGTGATGATATTAAGTCTAGGCAACCAAAAACCACCCACCCGGGATGTCAAAAAAGCCCTGAAAAGATGGCTATATTCCTTACAATAGGAGTTACGGACACATGCTCGGTATTTGCAATGAAACAGGAGACGCGTTGGTCCGATCGGCGAGTTCGAGCTCTCGTTTGAAAGCTAACTTCAAGATCTACGACTTTAATGGGGATGAGTTTCGTAAAATCGTCCTCGACGATTCCCGAAAAAATCATTTTCCAATAGTTTGTAATCTGGGCAAATTCGTGACTTTTTCCAAAGGGGGTAGTCCACGGAAAATCTCAAAATCTTGAAAAAATGAAAATCCAAAATCCATTGCTGTAGGCAAGGTGTGATGATATTACGTCTAGGAAACCAAAAACCACCCACCCGGGATGTCAAAAAAGCCCCGAAAAGTTGGCTATATTCCTTACAATAGGAGTTACGGACACATGCTCGGTATTTGCAATGAAACATGAGACGCGTTGGTCCGATCGGCGAGTTCGAGCACTCGTTGGAAAGCTAACTTCAAGATCTACCGCTTTAATGGGGATGAGTTTCGAAAAATCGTCCTCGACAATGCCCGAAAAAATCATTTTCCAACAGTTTGTAATCTGGGCAAATTCGTCACTTTTTCCAAAGGGGGTAGTCCACGGAAAATCTCAAAATCTTGAAAAAATTAAAATCCAAAATCCTTTGCTGTAGGCAAGGTGTGATGATATTAAGTCAAGGAAACCAAAAACCACCCACCCGGGATGTCAAAAAAGCCCCGAAAAGATTGCTATATTCCTTACAATATGAGTTACGGACACATGCTCGGTATTTGCAATGAAACAGGAGACGCGTTGGTCCGATCGGCGAGTTCGAGCACTCTTTGGAAAGCTAACTTCAAGATCTACGACTTTAATACGGATGAGTTTTGCAAAATCGTCCTCGACGATTCCCGAAAAAATCATTTTCCAACAGTTTGTAATCTGGGCAAATTCGTGACTTTTTCAAAAGGGGGTAGTCCACGGAAAATTTCAAAATCTTGAAAAAATGAAAATCCAAAATCCTTTGCTATAGGCAAGGTGTGATGCTATTAAGTCTAGGCAACCAAAAACCACCCACACGGGATGTCAAAAAAGCCCCGAAAAGATGGCTAGATTCCTTACAATAGGAGTTACGGACACATGCTCGGTATTTGCAATGAAAGAGGAGACGCGTTGGTCCGATCGGCGAGTTCGAGCACTCGTTGGAAAGATAACTTCAAGATCTACCAATTTAATGGGGATGAGTTTCGCAAAATCGTCCTCGACAATGCCCGAAAAAATCATTTTCCAACAGTTTGTAATCTGGGCAATTCGTGACTTTTTCCAAAGGGGGTAGTCCACGGAAAATCTCAAAATCTTGAAAAAATTGAAAATCCAAAATCCTTTGCTGTAGGCAAGGTGTGATGCTATTAAGTCTAGGAAACCAAAAAACCACCCACCCGGGATGTCAAAAAAGCCCTGAAAAGATGGCTATATTCCTTACAATAGGAGTTACGGACACATGCTTGGTATTTGCAATGAAACAGGAGACACGTTGGTCCGATCGGCGAGTTCGAGCACTCGTTGGAAAGCTAACTTCAAGTTCTACGACTTTAATAGGGATGAGTTTTGCAAAATCATCCTCGACGATGCCAGGAAAAATCATTTTCCAACAGTTTGTAATCTGTACAAATTCGTCACTTTTTCCAAAGGGGGTAGTCCACGGAAAATCTCAAAATCTTGAAAAAATGAAAATCCAAAATCCTTTTTTGTAGGCAAGGTGTGATGATATTAAGTCTAGGCAACCAAAAACCACCCACCCGGGATGTCAAAAAAGCCCCGAAAAATGGCTATATTCCTTACAATAGGAGTTATGGACACATGCTCGGTATTTGCAATGAAACATGAGACGCGTTGGTCCGATTGGCGAGTTCGAGCACTCGTTGGAAAGCTAACTTCAAGATCTACCTCTTTAATGGGGATGAGTTTCGAAAAATCGTCCTCAACAATGCCCGAAAAAATCATTTTCCAATAGTTTGTAATCTGGACAAATTCGTGACTTTTTCCAAAAGGGGCAGTCCACGAAAAATCTCAAAATCTTGAAAAAATGAAAATCCAAAATCCTTTGTTGTAGGAAAGGTGTGATGCTATTAAGTCTAGGCAACCAAAAACCACCCACCCGGGATGTCAAAAAAGCCCCGAAAAGATGGCTATATTCCTTACAATAGGAGTTACGGACACATGCTCGGTATTTTCAATGAAACAGGAGACGCGTTGGTCCGATCGGCGAGTTCGAGCACTCGTTGGAAAGATAACTTCAAGCTCGACAACTTTAATGGGGATGAGTTTGCAAAATTGTCCTCGATAATGCCCGAAAAAATCATTTTCCAAGAGTTTGTAATCTGGGCAAATTCGTGACTTTTTCCAAAGGGGATAGTCCACGAAAAATCTCAAAATCTTGAAAAAATGAAATTCCAAAATCCTTTGCTATAGGCAAGGTGTGATGCTATTAAGTCTAGGCACCAAAAACCACCCACACGGGATGTCAAAAAAGCCCCGAAAAGATGGCTAGATTCCTTACAATAGGAGTTACGGACACATGCTCGGTATTTGCAATGAAACAGGAGACGCGTTGGTCCGATCGGCGAGTTCG
Source organism: Persicaria maculosa (assembly GCA_963922045.1). Taxonomy (NCBI): domain Eukaryota; kingdom Viridiplantae; phylum Streptophyta; class Magnoliopsida; order Caryophyllales; family Polygonaceae; genus Persicaria; species Persicaria maculosa. The sequence continues at coordinate 2,404,170 of OY998264.1, forward strand.
AGCACTCGTTGGAAAGATAACTTCAAGATCTACCAATTAAATAGGGATGTGTTTCGCAAAATCGTCCTCGACAATGCCCGAAAAAATCATTTTCCAACAGTTTTTAATTTGGGCAATTCGTGACTTTTTCCAAAGGGGGTAGTCCACGGAAAATCTCAAAATCTTGAAAAAATGAAAATCCAAAATCCTTTGCTGTAGGCAAGGTGTGATGCTATTAAGTCTAGGCAACCAAAAACCACCCACCCGGGATGTCAAAAAAGCCCTGAAAAGATGGCTATATTCCTTACAATAGGAGTTACGGACACATGCTTGGTATTTGCAATGAAACAGGAGACACTTTGGTCCGATCGGCGAGTTCGAGCACTCGTTGGAAAGCTAACTTCAAGATCTACGACTTTAGTAGGGATGAGTTTTGCAAAATCATCCTCGACGATGCCAGAAAAAATCATTTTCCAACAGTTTGTAATCTGGACAAATTCGTCACTTTTTCCAAAGGGGGTAGTCCACGGAAAATCTCAAAATCTTGAAAAAATGAAAATCCAAAATCGTTTGTTGTAGGAAAGGTGTGATGATATTAAGTCTAGGCAACAAAAAACCACCCACCCGGGATGTCAAAAAAGCCCCGAAAAATGGCTATATTCCTTATAATAGGAGTTATGGACACATGCTCGGTATTTGCAATGAAACATGAGACGCGTTGGTACGATCGGCGAGTTCGAGCACTTGTTGGAAAGATAACTTCAAGCTCGACGACTTTAATGGGGATGAGTTTGCAAAATTGTCCTCGATAATGCCCGAAAAAATCATTTTCCAAGAGTTTGTAATCTGGGCAAATTCGTGACTTTTTCCAAAGGGGATAGTCCACGAAAAATCTCAAAATCTTGAAAAAATGAAAATCCAAAATCCTTTGCTATAGGAAAGGTGTGATGCTATTAAGTCTAGGCAACCAAAAACCACCCACCCGGGATGTCAAAAAAGCCCCGAAAAGATGGCTATATTACTTACAATAGGAGTTACGGACACATGCTCGGTATTTTCAATGAAACAGGAGACGCGTTGGTCCGATCGGCGAGTTCGAGCACTCGTTGGAAAGATAACTTCAAGCTCGACAACTTTAATGGGGATGAGTTTGCAAAATTGTCCTCGATAATGCCCGAAAAAATCATTTTCCAAGAGTTTGTAATCTGGGCAAATTCATGACTTTTTCCAAAGGGGATAGTTCACGAAAAATCTCAAAATCTTGAAAAAATGAAAATCCAAAATCCTTTGCTATAGGCAAGGTGTGATGCTATTAAGTCTAGGCAACCAAAAACCACCCACACGGGATGTCAAAAAAGCCCCGAAAAGATGGCTAGATTCCTTACAATAGGAGTTACGGACACATGCTCGGTATTTGCAATGAAACAGGAGACGCGTTGGTCCGATCGGCGAGTTCGAGCACTCGTTGGAAAGATAACTTCAAGATCTACCAATTTAATGAGGATGAGTTTCGTAAAATCGTCCTCGACGATTCCCGAAAAAATCATTTTCCAACAGTTTGTAATCTAGGCAAATTCGATACTTTTTCCAAAGGGGGTAGTCCACGGAAAATCTCAAAATCTTGAAAAAATGAAAATCCAAAATCCTTTGCTGTAGGCAAGATGTGATGCTATTAAGTCTAGGCAACAAAAAACCACCCACCCGGGATGTCAAAAAAGCCCCAAAAAGATGGCTATATTCCTTACAATAGGAGTTACGGACACATGCTCGGTATTTGCAATGAACCATGAGACGCGTTGGTCCGATCGGCGAGTTCGAGCACTCGTTGGAAAGCTAACTTCATGATCTACCTCTTTAATGGGGATGAGATTCAAAAAATCGTCCTCGACAATGCCCGAAAAAATCATTTTCCAACAGTTTGTAAACTGGACAAATTCGTGACTTTTTCCAAAAGGGGTAGTCCACGGAAAATCTCAAAATCTTGAAAAAATGAAAATTCAAAATCCTTTGCTATAGGCAAGGTGTGATGCTATTAAGTCTAGGCAACCAAAAACCACACACCCGGGATGTCAAAAAAGCCCCGAAAAGATGGCTATATTCCTTACAATAAGAGTTACGCACACATGCTCGGTATTTGCAAAGAAACAGGAGACGCGTTGGTCCGATCGGCGAGTTCGAGTACTCGTTGGAAAGCTAACTTCAAAATCTACGGCTTTAATGGGGATGAGTTTCGTAAAATCGTCCTCGACGATTCCCGAAAAAATCATTTTCCAAGAGTTTGTAATCTGGGCAAATTCGTGACTTTTTCCAAAGGGGATAGTCCATGAAAAATCTCAAAATCTTGAAAAAATGAAAATCCAAAATCCTTTGCTATAGGCAAGGTGTGATGCTATTAAGTCTAGGCAACCAAAAACCACCCACCCGGGATGTCAAAAAAGCCCCGAAAAGATGGCTATATTCCGTACAATAGGAGTTACGGACACATGCTCGGTATTTGCAATGAAACATGAGACGCGTTGGTCCGATCGGCGATTTCGAGCACTCGTTGGAAAGCTAACTTCAAGATCTACGACTTTAATGAGGATGAGTTTCGTAAAATCGTCCTCGACGATACCCGAAAAAATCATTTTCCAACAGTTTGTAATCTGGACAAATTCGTGACTTTTTCCAAAGGGGATAGTCCACGGAAAATCTCAAAATCTTGAAAAAATGAAAATCCAAAATCCTTTGCTATAGGCAAGGTGTGATGCTATTAAGTCTAGGCAACCAAAAACCACCCACCCGGGATGTAAAAAAAGCCCCGAAAAGAATGTTATATTCCTTACAATAGGAGTTACGGACACATGCTCGGTATTTGCAATGAAACAGGAGACGCGTTGGTCCGATCGGCGAGTTCGAGCACTCTTTGGAAAGCTAACTTCAATATCTACGCCTTTAATGGGGATGAGTTTCGTCAAATCGTCCTCGACGATTCCCGAAAAAATCATTTTCCAACAGTTAGTAATCTGGGCAAATTCGTGACTTTTTCCAAAGGGGGTAGTCCACGGAAAATCTCAAAATCTTGAAAAAATGAAATTCCAAAATCCTTTGCTGTAGGCAAGATGTGATGCTATTAAGTCTAGGCAACAAAAAACCACCCACCCGGGATGTCAAAAAAGCCCCGAAAAGATGGCTATATTCATTACAATAGGAGTTACGGACACATACTTGGTTTTTTTGTAATGAAACAGGAGACGCGTTGGTCCGATCGGCGAGTTCGAGCACTCGTTGGAAATCTAACTTCAAGATCTACGACTTTAATAGGGATGAGTTTTGCAAAATCGTCCTCGACGATGCCCGAAAAAATCATTTTCCAACAGTTTGTAATCTGGACAAATTCGTCACTTTTTCCAAAGGGGGTAGTCCACGGAAAATCTCAAAATCTTGGAAAAATAAAAATCCAAAATCCTTTGCTGTAGACAAGGTGTGATGATATTAAGTCTAAGCAACCAAAAACCACCCACCCGGGATGTGAAAAAACCCCCGAAAAGATGGCTATATTCCTTACAATAGGAGTTACGGACACATACTCGGTATTTGCAATGAAAGATGAGGCGCGTTGGTCCGATCGGCGAGTTCGAGCACTCGTTGACAAGCTAACTTCAAGATCTACCTCTTTAATGGGGATGAGTTTCGAAAAATCGTCCTCGACAATGCCCGAAAAAATCATTTTCCAACAGTTTGTAATCTGGACAAATTCGTGACTTTTTCCAAAGGGGGTAGTCAACGGAAATCTAAAAATCTTGAAAAAATGAAAATCCAAAATCCTTTGCTGTAGGCAAGGTGTGATGCTAATAAGTCTAGGAAACCAAAAACCACCCACCCGGGATGTCAAAAAAGCCCCGAAAAGATGGCTATATTCCTTACAATAGAAGTTACGGACACATGCTCGGTATTTTCAATGAAACAGGAGACGCGTTGGTCCGATCGGCGAGTTCGAGCACTCTTTGGAAAGCTAACTTCAATATCTATGACTTTAATGGGGATGAGTTTCGTAAAATCGTCCTCGACGATTCCCGAAAAATTCATCTTCCAACAGTTTGTAATCTGGGCAAATTCGTGACTTTTTCCAAAGCGGATAGTCCACGGAAAATCTCAAAATCTTGAAAAAATGAAATTCCAAAATCCTTTGCTGTAGGCAAGATGTGATGCTATTAAGTCTAGGCAACAAAAAACCACCCACCCGGGATATCAAAAAAGCCCCGAAAAGATGGCTATATTCCTTACAATAGGAGTTACGGACACATGCTCGGTATTTGCAATGAAACATGAGACACGTTGGTCCGATCGGCGAGTTCGAGCACTCGTTGGAAAGCTAACTTCAAGATCTACCTCTTTAATGGGGATGAGTTTCGAAAAATCGTCCTCGATAATGCCCGAAAAAATCATTTTCCAACAGTTTGTAATCTGAACAAATTCGTCACTTTTTCCAAAGGGGGTAGTCCACGGAAATCTCAAAATCTTGAAAAAATGAAAATCCAAAATCCTTTGCTGTAGGCAAGGTGTGATGCTAATAAGTCTAGGAAACCCAAAACCACCCACCCGGGATGTCAAAAAAGCCCCGAAAAGATGGCTATATTCCTTACAATAGATGTTACGGACACATGATCGGTATTTTCAATGAAACAGGAGACGCGTTGGTACGATCGGCGAGTTCGAGCACTCTTTGGAAAGTTAACTTCAATATCTACGACTTTAATGGGGATGAGTTTCATAAAATCGTCCTCGACGATTCCCAAAAAAATCATTTTCCAACAGTTTGTAATCTGGGCAAATTCGTGACTTTTTCCAAAGGGGGTAGTCCACGGAAAATCTCAAAATCTTGAAAAAATGAAAATCCAAAATCCTTTGCTGTAGACAAGATGTGATGCTATTAAGTCTAGGCAAAAAAAAACGACCCACCAGGGATGTCAAAAAAGCCCCGAAAAGATGGCTATATTCCTTACAATAGGAGTTACGGACACATGCTTGGTTTTTTTGCAATGAAACAGGAGACGCGTTGGTCCGATCGGCGAGTTCGAGCACTTGTTGGAAAGCTAACTTTAATATCTACGACTTTAATGGGGATGAGTTTTGTAAAATCGTCCTCGACGATTCCCGAAAAAATCATTTTCCAACAATTTGTAATCTGGGCAAATTCGTGACTTTTTCCAAAGGGGGTATTCCACGTAAAATCTCAAAATCTTGAAAAAATGAAATTCCAAAATCCTTTGCTGTAGGCAAGATGTGATTCTGTTAAGTCTAGGCAACAAAAAACCACCCACTCGGGATGTCAAAAAAGCCCCGAAAAGATGGCTATATTCCTTACAATAGGAGTTACGGACACATGCTTGGTTTTTTTGCAATGAAACAGGAGACGCGTTGGTCCGATCGGGGAGTTCGAGCACTCGTTGGAAATCTAACTTCAACATCTACGACTTTAATAGGGATGAGTTTTGCAAAATCGTCCTCGACGATGCCCGAAAAAACCAGTTTCCAACAGTTTGTAATCTGGACAAATTCGTCACTTTTTCCAAAGGGGGTAGTCCACGGAAAATCTCAAAATCTTGAAAAAATAAAAATCCAGAATCCTTCGCTGTAGACAAGGTGTGATGATATTAAGTCTAGGCAACCAAAAACCAACCACCCGGGATGTGAAAAAAGCCCCGAAAAGATGGCTATATTCCTTACAATAGGAGTTACGGACACATGCTCGGTATTTGCAATGAAACATGAGACGCGTTGGTCCGTTCGGCGAGTTCGAGCACTCGTTGGAAAGCTAACTTCAAGATCTACCTCTTTAATGGGGATGAGTTTCGAAAAATCGTCCTCGACAATGCCCGAAAAAATCATTTTCCAACAGTTTGTAATCTGGACAAATTCGTGACTTTTTCCAAAGGGGGTAGTCCACGGAAATCTCAAAATCTTAAAAAAATGAAAATCCAAAATCCTTTGCTGTAGGCAAGGTGTGATGCTATTAAGTCTAGGCAACAAAAAACCACCTACCCGGGATGTCAAAAATGCCCCGAAAAGATGGCTATATTCCTTACAATAGGAGTTACGGACACATGCTTGGTTTTTTTGCAATGAAACAGGAGACGCGTTGGTCCGATCGGCGAGTTCGAGCACTCGTTGGAAATCTAACTTCAAGATCTACCACTTTAATAAGGATGAGTTTTGCAAAATCGTGCTCGACGATACCCGAAAAAATCATTTTCCAACAGTTTGTAATCTGGACAAATTCGTCACTTTTTCCAAAGGGGGTAGTCCACGGAAAATCTCAAAATCTTGAAAAAATAAAAATCCAAAATCCTTTCTTGTAGACAAGTTGTAATTATATTAAGTCTAGGCAACCAAAAACCACCCACCCGGGATGTGAAAAAAGCCCCGAAAAGATGGCTATATTCCTTACAATAGGAGTTACGGACACATGCTCGGTATTTGGAATGAAACATGAGACGCGTTGGTCCGATCGGCGAGTTCGAGCACTCGTTGGAAAGCAAACTTCAAGATCTACCTCTTTAATGGGGATGAGTTTCGAAAAATCGTCCTCGACAATGCCCGAAAAAATCATTTTCCAACAGTTTGTAATCTGGACAAATTCGTGACTTTTTCCAAAGGGGGTAGTCCACGGAAATCTCAAAATCTTGAAAAAATGAAAATCCAAAATCCTTTGCTGTAGGCAAGGTGTGATGCTAATAAGTCTAGGAAACCAAAAACCACCCACCCAGGATGTCAAAAAAGCCCCGAAAAGATGGCTATATTCCTTACAATAGAAGTTACGGACACATGCTCGGTATTTTCAATGAAACAGGAGACGCATTGGTCCGATCGGTGAGTTCGAGCACTCTTTGGAAAGCTAACTTCAATATCTACGACTTTAATGGGGATGAGTTTCGTAAAATCGTCCTCGACGATTCCCGAAAAAATCATTTTCCAACAGTTTGTAATCTGGGCAAATTCGTGACTTTTTCCAAAGGGGGTAGTCCACGGAAAATCTCAAAATGTTGAAAAAATGAAATTCCAAAATCCTTTGCTGTAGGCAAGATGTGATGCTATTAAGTCTAGGCAACAAAAAACCACCCACCCGGGATGTCAAAAAAGCCCCGAAAAGATGGCTTTATTCCTTACAATAGGAGTTACGGACACATGCTCGGTATTTGCAATGAAACAGGAGACGCGTTGGTCCGATCGGCGAGTTCGAGCACTCGTTGGAAAGCTAACTTCAAGATGTACCAATTTAATGTGGATGAGTTTCGTAAAATTGTTCTCGACAATGCCCAAAAAAATCATTTTCCAACAGTTTGTAATCTGGGCAAATTCGTGACTTTTTCCAAAGGGGATAGTCCACAGAAAATCTCAAAATCTTGAAAAAATGAAAATCCAAAATCCTTTGCTATAGGCAAGGTGTGATGCTATTAAGTCTAGGCAACCAAAAACCACCCACCGGGGATGTAAAAAAAGCCCCGAAAAGAAGGCTATATTCCTTACAATAGGAGTTACGGACACATGCTCGGTATTTTCAATGAAACAGGAGACGCGTTGGTCCGATCGGCGAGTTCGAGCACTCTTTGGAAAGCAAACTTCAAGATCTACCTCTTTAATGGGGATGAGTTTCGAAAAATCGTCCTCGACAATGCCCGAAAAAATCATTTTCCAAGAGTTTGTAATCTGGACAAATTTGTGACTTTTTCCAAAGGGGGTAGTCCACGAAAATCTCAAAATCTTGAAAAAATGAAAATCCAAAATCCTTTGCTGTAGGCAAGGTGTGATGCTAATAAGTCTAGGAAACCAAAAACCACCCACCCGGGATGTCAAAAAAGCCCCGAAAAGATGGCTATATTCCTTACAATAGAAGTTACGGACACATGCTCGGTATTTTCAATGAAACAGGAGACGCGTTGGTCCGATCGGCGAGTTCGAGCACTCTTTGGAAAGCTAACTTCAATATCTACGACTTTAATGTGGATGAGTTTCGTAAAATTGTTTTCGACAATGCCCGAAAAAATCATTTTCCAACAGTTTGTAATCTGGGCAAATTCGTGACTTTTTCCAAAGGGGATAGTCCACGGAAAATCTCAAAATCTTGAAAAATCGAAAATCCAAAATCCTTTGCTATAGGCAAGGTGTGATGCTATTAAGTCTAGGCAACCAAAAACCACCCACCCGGGATGTAAAAAAAGCCCCGAAAAGAATGCTATATTTCTTACAATAGGAGTTACGGACACATGCTCGGTATTTTCAATGAAACAGGAGACGCGTTGGTCCGATCGGCGAGTTCGAGCACTCTTTGGAAAGCTAACTTCAATATCTACGCCTTAAATGGGGATGAGTTTCGTAAAATCGTCCTCGACGATTCCCGAAAAAATCATTTTCCAACAGTTTGTAATCTGGGCAAATTCGTGACTTTTTCCAAAGGGGGTAGTCTACGGAAAATCTCAAAATCTTGAAAAAATGAAATTCCAAAATCCTTTGCTGTAGGCAAGATGTGATGCTATTAAGTCTAGGCAACAAAAAACCACCCACCCGGGATGTCAAAAAAGCCCTGAAAAGATGGCTATATTCCTTACAATAGGAGTTACGGACACATGCTTGGTTTTTTTGCAATGAAACAGGAGACGCGTTGGTCCGATCGGCGAGTTCGAGCACTCGTTGGAAAGCTAACTTCAAGATCTACCTCTTTAATGGGGATGAGTTTCGAAAAATCATCCTCGACAATGCCCGAAAAAATCATTTTCCAACAGTTTGTAATCTGGACAAATTCGTCACTTTTTCCAAAGGGGGTAGTCCACGGAAATCTCAAAATCTTGAAAAAATGAAAATCCAAAATCCTTTGCTGTAGGCAAATTGTGATGCTAATAAGTCTAGGCAACCAAAAACCACCCACCCGGGATGTCAAAAAAGCCCCGAAAAGATGGCTATATTCCTTACAATAGAAGTTACGGACACATGCTCGGTATTTTCAATGAAACAGGAGACGCGTTGGTCCGATCGGCGAGTTCGAGCACTCTTTGGAAAGCTAACTTCAATATCTACGACTTTAATGGGGATGAGTTTCATAAAATCGTCCTCGACGATTCCCGAAAAAATCATTTTCCAACAGTTTGTAATCTGGGCAAATTCGTGACTTTTTCCAAAGGGGGTAGTCCACGTAAAATCTCAAAATCTTGAAAAAATGAAATTCCAAAATCCTTTGCTGTAGGCAAGATGTGATGCTATTAAGTCTAGGCAACAAAAAACCACCCACTCGGGATGTCAAAAAAGCCCCGAAAAGATGGCTATATTCCTTACAATAGGAGTTACGGACACATGCTTGGTTTTTTTTCAATGAAATAGGAGACGCGTTGGTCCGATCGGCGAGTTCGAGCACTCTTTGGAAAGCTAACTTGAATATCTACGACTTTAATGGGGATGAGTTTCATAAAATCGTCCTCGACGATTCCCGAAAAAATCATTTTCCAACAGTTTGTAATCTGGGCAAATTCGTGACTTTTTCCAAAGGAGGTAGTCCACGTAAAATCTCAAAATCTTGAAAAAATGAAATTCCAAAATCCTTTGTTGTAGGCAATATGTGATGCTATTAAGTCTAGGCAACAAAAAACCACCCACCCGGGATGTCAAAAAAGCCCCGAAAAGATGGCTATATTCCTTACAATAGGAGTTACGGACACATGCTCGGTATTTGCAATGAAACAGGAGACGCGTTGGTCCGATCGGCGAGTTCGAGCACTCGTTGGAAAGCTAACTTCAAGATCTACCTCTTTAATGGGGATGAGTTTCGAAAAATCGTCCTCGACAATGCCCGAAAAAAATCATTTTCCAACAGTTTTTAATCTGGACAAATTCGTCACTTTTTCCAAAGGGGGTAGTCTACGGAAATCTCAAAATCTTGAAAAAATGAAATTCCAAAATCCTTTGCTGTAGGCAAGATGTGATGCTATTAAGCCTAGGCAACAAAAAACCACCCACCCGGGATGTCAAAAAAGCCCCGAAAAGATGGCTATATTCCTTACAATAGGAGTTACGGACACATGCTCGGTATTTGCAATGAAACAGGAGACGCGTTGGTCCGATCGGCGAGTTCGAGCACTCGTTGGAAAGCTAACTTCAAGATGTACCAATTTAATGTGGATGAGTTTCGTAAAATTGTTCTCGACAATACCCGAAAAAATCATTTTCCAACAGTTTGTAATCTGGGCAAATTCGTGACTTTTTCCAAAGGGGATAGTCCACGGAAAATCTCAAAATCTTGAAAAATCGAAAATCCAAAATCCTTTGCTATAGGCAAGGTGTGATGCTATTAAGTCTAGGCAACCAAAAACCACCCACCCGGGATGTGAAAAAAGCCCCGAAAAGATGGCTATATTCCTTACAATAGGAGTTACAGACACATGCTCGGTATTTGCAATGAAACATGAGACGCGTTTGTCCGATCGGCGAGTTCGAGCACTCGTTGGAAAGCTAACTTCAAGATCTACCTCTTTAATGGGGATGAGTTTCGAAAAATCGTCCTCGACAATGCCCGAAAAAATCATTTTCCAACAGTTTGTAATCTGGACAAATTCGTGACTTTTTCCAAAGGGGGTAGTCCACGGAAATCTCAAAATCTTGAAAAAATAAAAATCCAAAATCCTTTGCTGTAGACAAGGTGTGATGATATTAAGTCTAGGCAACCAAAAACCACCCACCCGGGATGTGAAAAAAGCCCCGAAAAGATGGCTATATTCCTTACAATAGGAGTTACGGACACATGCTCGGTATTTGCAATGAAACATGAGACGCGTTGGTCCGATCGGCGAGTTCGAGCACTCGTTGGAAAGCAAACTTCAAGATCTACCTCTTTGATGGGGATGAGTTTCGAAAAATCGTCCTCGACAATGCCCGAAAAAATCATTTTCCAACAGTTTGTAATCTGGACAAATTCGTGACTTTTTCCAAAGGGGGTAGTCCACGAAAATCTCAAAATCTTGAAAAAATGAAAATCCAAAATCCTTTGCTGTAGGCAAGGTGTGATGCTAATAAGTCTAGGAAACCAAAAACCACCCACCCGGGATGTCAAAAAAGCCCAGAAAAGATGGCTATATTCCTTACAATAGAAGTTACGGACACATGCTCGGTATTTTCAATGAAACAGGAGACGCGTTGGTCCGATCGGCAAGTTCGAGCACACTTTGGAAAGCTAACTTCAATATCTACGACTTTAATGTGGATGAGTTTCGTAAAATTGTTCTCGACAATGCCCGAAAAAATCATTTTCCAACAGTTTGTAATCTGGGCAAATTCGTGACTTTTTCCAAAGGGGATAGTCCACGGAAAATCTCAAAATCTTGAAAAATCGAAAATCCAAAATCCTTTGCTATAGGCAAGGTGTGATGCTATTAAGTCTAGGCAACCAAAAACCACCCACCCGGGATGTAAAAAAAGCCCCGAAAAGAATGCTATATTCCTTACAATAGGAGTTACGGACACATGCTCGGTATTTTCAATGAAACAGGAGACGCGTTGGTCCGATCGGCGAGTTCGAGCACTCTTTGGAAAGCTAACTTCAATATCTATGCCTTAAATGGGGATGAGTTTCATAAAATCGTCCTCGACGATTCCCGAAAAAATCATTTTCCAACAGTTTGTAATCTGGGCAAATTCTTGACTTTTTCCAAAGGGGGTAGTCCACGGAAAATCTCAAAATCTTGAAAAAATGAAATTCCAAAATCCTTTGCTGTAGGCAAGATGTGATGCTATTAAGTCTAGGCAACAAAAAACCACCCACCCGGGATGTCAAAAAAGCCCCGAAAAGATGGCTATATTCCTTACAATAGGAGTTACGGACACATGCTCGGTATTTGCAATGAAACATGAGACGCATTGGTCCGATCGGCGAGTTCGAGCACTCGTTGGAAAGCTAACTTCAAGATCTACCTCTTTAATGGGGATGAGTTTCGAAAAATCGTCCTCGACGATGCCCGAAAAAATCATTTTCCAACAGTTTGTAATCTGGACAAATTCGTCACTTTTTCCAAAGGGGGTAGTCCACGGAAATCTCAAAATCTTGAAAAAATGAAAATCCAAAATCCTTTGCTGTAGGCAAGGTGTGATGCTAATAAGTCTAGGAAACCAAAAACCACCCACCCGGGATGTCAAAAAAGCCCCGAAAAGATGGCTATATTCCTTACAATAGAAGTTATGGACACATGCTCGGTATTTTCAATAAAACAGGAGACGCGTTGCTCCGATCGGCGAGTTCGAGCACTCTTTGGAAAGCTAACTTCAATATCTACGACTTTAATGGGGATGAGTTTCATAAAATCGTCCTCGACGATTCCCGAAAAAATCATTTTCCAACAGTTTGTAATCTGGGCAAATTCGTGAATTTTTCCAAAGGGGGTAGTCCACGGAAATCTCAAAATCTTAAAAAAATGAAAATCCAAAATCCTTTGCTGTAGGCAAGGTGTGATGCTAATAAGTCTAGGAAACCAAAAACCACCCACCCGGGATGTCAAAAAAGCCCCGAAAAGATGGCTATATTCCTTACAATAGAAGTTACGGACACATGCTCGGTATTTTCAATGAAACAGGAGACGCGTTGGTCCGATCGGCGAGTTCGAGCACTCTTTGGAAAGCTAACTTCAATATCTACGACTTTAATGGGGATGAGTTTCATAAAATCGTCCTCGACGATTCCCGAAAAAATCATTTTCCAACAGTTTGTAATCTGGGCAAATTCGTGACTTTTCCAAAGGGGGTAGTCCACGTAAAATCTCAAAATCTTGAAAAAATGAAATTCCAAAATCCTTTGCTGTAGGCAAGATGTGATGCTATTAAGTCTAGGCAACAAAAAACCACCCACTCGGGATGTCAAAAAAGCCCCGAAAAGATGGCTATATTCCTTACAATAGGAGTTACGGACACATGCTTGGTTTTTTTTCAATGAAACAGGAGACGCGTTGGTCCGATCGGCGAGTTCGATCACTCTTTGGAAAGCTAACTTCAATATCTACGACTTTAATGGGGATGAGTTTCATAAAATCGTCCTCGACGATTCCCGAAAAAATCATTTTCCAACAGTTTGTAATCTGGGCAAATTCGTGACTTTTTCCAAAGGGGGTAGTCCACGTAAAATCTCAAAGTCTTGAAAAAATGAAATTCCAAAATCCTTTGCTGTAGGCAAGATGTGATGCTATTAAGTCTAGGCAACAAAAAACCACCCACTCGGGATGTCAAAAAAGCCCCGAAAAGATGGCTATATTCCTTACAATAGGAGTTACGGACACATGCTTGGTTTTTTTTCAATGAAACAGGAGACGCGTTGGTCCGATCGGCGAGTTCGAGCACTCGTTGGAAATCTAACTTCAAGATCTACGACTTTAAATGGGATGAGTTTTGCAAAATCGTCCTCGACGATGCCCGAAAAAATCATTTTCCAACAGTTTGTAATCTGGACAAATTCGTCACTTTATCCAAAGGGGGTAGTCCACGGAAAATCTCAAAATCTTGAAAAATAAAAATCCAGAATCCTTTGTTGTAGACAAGGTGTGATGATATTAAGTCTAGGCAACCAAAAACCAACCACCCGGGATGTGAAAAAAGCCCCCAAAAGATGGCTATATTCCTTACAATAGGAGTTACGGACACATGCTCGGTATTTGCAATGAAACATGAGACGCGTTGGTCCGATCGGCGAGTTCGAGCACTCGTTGGAAAGCTAACTTCAACAAATACCTCTTTAATGGGGATGAGTTTCGAAAAATCGTCCTCGACAATGCCCGAAAAAATCATTTACCAACAGTTTGTAATCTTGACAAATTCGTGACTTTTTCCAAAGGGGGTAGTCCACGGAAATCTCAAAATCTTGAAAAAATGAAAATCCAAAATCCTTTGATGTAGGCAAGGTGTGATGCTATTAAGTTTAGGCAACAAAAAACCACCTACCCGGGATGTCAAAAAAGCTCCGAAAAGATGGCTATATTCCTTACAATAAGAGTTACGGACACAGGCTTGGTTTTTTTGCAATGAAACAGGAGACGCGTTGGACCGATCGGCGAGTTCGAGCACTCGTTGGAAATCTAACTTCAAGATCTACGACTTTAATAGGGATGCGTTTTGCAAAATCGTCCTCGACGATGCCCGAAAAAATCATTTTCCAACAGTTTTTAATCTGGACAAATTCGTCACTTTTTCCAAAGGGGGTAGTCCACGGAAAATCTCAAAATCTTGAAAAAATAAAAATCCAAAATCCTTTGCTGTAAACAAGGTGTGATGATATTAAGTCTAGGCAACCTAAAACCACCCACCCGGGATGTGAAAAAAGCCCCGAAAAGATGGCTATATTCCTTACAATAGGAGTTACGGACACATGCTCGGTATTTGCAATGAAACATGAGACGCGTTGGTCCGATCGGTGAGTTCGAGCACTCGTTGGAAAGCAAACTTCAAGATCTACCTCTTTAATGGGGATGAGTTTCGAAAAATCGTCCTCGACAATGCCCGAAAAAATCATTTTCCAACAGTTTGTAATCTGGACAAATTCGTGACTTTTTCCAAAGGGGGTAGTCCACGGAAATCTCAAAATCTTGAAAAAATGAAAATCCAAAATCCTTTGCTGTAGGCAAGGTGTGATGCTAATAAGTCTAGGAAACCAAAAACCACCCACCCGGGATGTCAAAAAAGCCCCGAAAAGATGGCTATATTCCTTACAATAGAAGTTACGGACACATGCTCGGTATTTTCAATGAAACAGGAGACGCGTTGGTCGGATCGGCGAGTTCGAGCACTCTTTGGAAAGCTAACTTCAATATCTACGACTTTAATGGGGATGAGTTTCGTAAAATCGTCCTCGACGATTCCCGAAAAAATCATTTTCCAACAGTTTGTAATCTGGGCAAATTCGTGACTTTTTCCAAAGGGGGTAGTCCACGGAAAATCTCAAAATCTTGAAAAAATGAAATTCCAAAATCCTTTGCTGTAGGCATGATGTGATGCTATTAAGTCTAGGCAACAAAAAACCACCCACCCGGGATGTCAAAAAAGCCCCGAAAAGATGGCTATATTCCTTACAATAGGAGTTACGGACACATGCTTGGTTTTTTTGCAATGAAACAGGAGACGCGTTGGTCCGATCGGCGAGTTCGAGCACTCGTGGGAAATCTAACTTCAGGATCTATGACTTTAATAGGGATGAGTTTTGCAAAATCGTCCTCGACGATGCCCGAAAAAAATCATTTTCCAACAGTTTGTAATCTGGACAAATTCGTCACTTTTTCCAAAGGGGGTAGTCCACGGAAAATCTCACAATCTTGAAAAAATAAAAATCCAGAATCCTTTGCTGCAGACAAGGTGTGATGATATTAAGTCTAGGCAACCAAAAACCACCCACCCGGGATGTGAAAAAAGCCCCGAAAAGATGGCTATATTCCTTACAATAGGAGTTACGGACACATGCTCGGTATTTGCAATGAAACATGAGACGCGTTGGTCCGATCGGCGAGTTCGAGCACTCGTTGGAAAGAAAACTTCAAGATCTACCTCTTTAATGGGGATGAGTTTCGAAAAATCGTCCTCGACAATGCCCGAAAAAATCATTTTCCAACAGTTTGTAATCTGGACAAATTCGTGACTTTTTCCAAAGGGGGTAGTCCACGGAAATCTCAAAATCTTGAAAAAATGAAAATCCAAAATCCTTTGTTGTAGGCAAGGTGTGATGCTATTAAGTCCAGGCAACAAAAAACCACCTACCCGGGATGTCAAAAAAGCCCCGAAAAGATGGCTATATTCCTTACAATAGGAGTTACGGACACATGCTTGGTTTTTTTGCAATGAAACAGGAGACGCGTTGGTCCGATCGGCGAGTTCGAGCACTCGTTGGAAATCTAACTTCAAGATCTACGACTTTAATAGGGATGAGTTTTCCAAAATCGTCCTCGACGATACCCGAAAAAATCATTTTCCAACAGTTTGTAATCTGGAAAAATTCGTCACTTTTTCCAAAGGAGTCCACGGAAAATCTCAAAATCTTGAAAAAATAAAAATCCAAAATCCTTTGCTGTAGACAAGGTGTGATGATATTAAGTCTAGGCAACCAAAAACCACCCACCCGGGATGTGAAAAAAGCCCCGAAAAGATGGCTATATTCCTTACAATAGGAGTTACGGACACATGCTCGGTATTTGCAATGAAACATGAGACGCGTTGGTCCGATCGGCGAGTTCGAGCACTCGTTGGAAAGCAAACTTCAAGATCTACCTCTTTAATGGGGATGAGTTTCGAAAAATCGTCCTCGACAATGCCCGAAAAAATCATTTTCCAACAGTTTGTAATCTGGACAAATTCGTGACTTTTTCCAAAGGGGGTAGTCCACGGAAATCTCAAAATCTTGAAAAAATGAAAATCCAAAATCCTTTGTTGTAGGCAAGGTGTGATGCTAATAAGTCTAGGAAACCAAAAACCACCCACCCGGGATGTCAAAAAAGCCCCGAAAAGATGGCTATTTCCTTACAATAGAAGTTACGGACACATGCTCGGTATTTTCAATGAAACAGGAGACGCGTTGGTCCGATCGTCGTGTTCGAGCACTCTTTGGAAAGCTAACTTCAATATCTACGACTTTAATGGGGATGAGTTTCGTAAAATCGTCCTCGACGATTCCCGAAAAAATCATTTTCCAACAGTTTGTAATCTGGGCAAATTCGTGACTTTTTCCAAAGGGGTAGTCCACGGAAAATCTCAAAATCTTGAAAAAATGAAATTCCAAAATCCTTTGCTTTAGGCAAGATATGATGCTATTAAGTCTAGGGAACAAAAAACCACCCACCCGGGATGTCAAAAAAGCCCCGAAAAGATGGCTATATTCCTTACAATAGGAGTTACGGACACATGCTTGGTTTTTTTGCAATGAAACAGGAGACGCGTTGGTCCGATCGGCGAGTTCGAGCACTTGTGGGAAATCTAACTTCAAGATCTATGAGTTTAATAGGGATGAGTTTTGCAAAATCATCCTCGACGATGCCCGAAAAAAATCATTTTCCAACAGTTTGTAATCTGGACAAATTCGTCACTTTTTCCAAAGGAGGTAGTCCACGGAAAATCTCACAATCTTGAAAAAATAAAAATCCAGAATCCTTTGCTGTAGACAAGGTGTGATGATATTAAGTCTAGGCAACCAAAAACCACCCACCCGGGATGTGAAAAAAGCCCCGAAAAGATGGCTATATTCCTTACAATAGGAGTTACGGACACATGCTCGGTATTTGCAATGAAACATGAGACGCGTTGGTCCGATCGGCGAGTTCGAGCACTCGTTGGAAAGCTAACTTCAAGATCTACCTCTTTAATGGGGATGAGTTTCGAAAAATCGTCCTCGACAATGCCCGAAAAAATCATTTTCCAACAGTTTGTAATCTGGACAAATTCGTGACTTTTTCCAAAGGGGGTAGTCCACGGAAATCTCAAAATCTTGAAAAAATGAAAATCCAAAATCCTTTGTTGTAGGCAAGGTGTGATGCTAATAAGTCTAGGAAACCAAAAACCACCCACCCGGGATGTCAAAAAAGCCCCGAAAAGATGGCTATATTCCTTACAATAGAAGTTACGGACACATGCTCGGTATTTTCAATGAAACAGGAGACGCGTTGGTCCGATCGGCGAACTCGAGCACTCTTTGAAAAGCTAACTTCAATATCTACGACTTTAATGGGGATGAGTTTCATAAAATCGTCCTCGACGATTCCCGAAAAAATCATTTTCCAACAGTTTGTAATCTGGGCAAATTCGTGACTTTTTCCAAAGGGGGTAGTCCACGGAAAATCTCAAAATCTTGAAAAAATGAAAATCCAAAATCATTTGCTGTAGGCAAGATGTGATGCTATTAAGTCTAGGCAACAAAAAACCACCCACCCGGGATGTCAAAAAAGCCCCGAAAAGATGGCTATATTCCTTACAATAGGAGTTACGGACACATGCTTGGTTTTTTTGCGATGAAACAGGAGATGCGTTGGTCCGATCGGCGAGTTCGAGCACTCTTTGGAAAAATAACTTCAATATCTATGACTTTAATGGGTATGAGTTTTGCAAAATCGTCCTCGACGATGCCCGAAAAAATCATTTTCCAACAGTTTGTAATCTGGGCAAATTCGTGACTTTTTCCAAAGGGGGTAGTCCACAGAAAATCTCAAAATCTTGAAAAAATGAAAATCCAAAATCCTTTGATGTAGGCAAGGTGTGATGCTATTAAGTCTAGGCAACCAAAAACCACCCACCCGGGATGTCAAAAAATCCCCGAAAAGATGGCTATATTCCTTACAATAGGAGTTACGGACACATGCTCGGTATTTTCAATGAAACAGGAGACGCGTTTGTCCGATCGGCGAGTTCGAGCACTCGTTGAAAAAATAACATCAAGATCTACGACTTTAATAGGAATGAGTTTTGCAAAATCGTCCACGACGATGCCCGAAAAAATCATTTTCCAACTGTTTGTAATCTGGACAAATTCGTGACTTTTTCCAAAGGGGGTAGTCCACGGAAAATCTCCAAATCTTGAAGAAATGAAAATCCAAAATCCTTTGATGTAGGCAAGGTGTGATGCTATTAAGTCTATGCAACCAAAAACCACCCACCCGGGATGTCAAAAAATCCCCGAAAAGATGGCTATATTCCTTACAATAGGAGTTACGGACACATGCTCGGTATTTTCAATGAAACAGGAGACGCGTTTGTCCGATCGGCGAGTTCGAGCACTCGTTGAAAAAATAACATCAAGATCTACGACTTTAATAGGAATGAGTTTTGCAAAATCGTCCACGACGATGCCCGAAAAAATCATTTTCCAACTGTTTATAATCTGGACAAATTCGTGACTTTTTCCAAAGGGGGTAGTCCACGGAAAATCTCCAAATCTTGAAGAAATGAAAATCCAAAATCCTTTGATGTAGGCAAGGTGTGATGCTATTAAGTCTAGGCAACCAAAAACCACCCACCCGGGATGTCAAAAAATCCCCGAAAAGATGGCTATATTCCTTACAATAGGAGTTACGGACACATGCTCGGTATTTTCAATGAAACAGGAGACGCGTTGGTCCGATCGGCGAGTTCGAGCACTCGTTGAAAAGCTAACATCAAGATCTATGACTTTAATAGGAATGAGTTTCGCTAAATCGTCCTCGACGATGCCCGAAAATATCATTTTCTAACAGTTTGTAATCTGGACAAATTCGTGACTTTTCCCAAAGGGGGTAGTCCACGGAAAATCTCAAAATCTTGAAAAAATGAAAATCCAAAATCCATTGTTGTAGGCAAGGTGTGATGCTATTAAGTCTATACAACCAAAAACCACCCACCTGGGATGTCAAAAAATCCCCAAAAAGATGGCTATATTCCTTACAATAGGAGTTACGGACACATGCTCGGTATTTTAAATAAAACAGAAGATGCGTTAGTCCGATTGGCGAGTTCGAGCACTCGTTGGAAAGCGAACTTCAAGATCACGACTTTAATGAGGATGAGTTTTGCAAAATCGTCCTCGACAATGCCCGAAAAAATCATTTTCCACCAGTTTGTAATCTGGACAAATTCGTGACTTTTTCCAAAGGGGGTAGTCCAAGGAAAATCTCAAAATCTTGAAAAATTGAAAATCCAAAATCCTTTGATGTAGGCAAGGTATGATGCTATTAAGTCTAGGCAACCAAAAGCCACCCACCTGGGATGTCAAAAAATCCCCGAAAAGTAGCTATATTCCTTACAATAGGAGTAACGGACACATGCTCAGTATTTTCAATGAAACAGGAGACGCGTTAGTCCGAACGGCGAGTTCGAGAACTCGTTGGAAAGCAAACTTCAAGATTTACGACTTTAATTATGATGAGTTTTGCATCATCGTACTCGACGATGCCCGAAAAAATCATTTACCAATAGTTTGTAATCTGGACAAATTCGTGACTTTTTCCAAAGGGGGTAGTCCACGGAAAATCTCAAAATCTTGAAAAAATGAAAATCCAAAATCCTTTGCTGTAGGCAAGGTGTGATGCTATTAAGTCTATGCAACTAAAAACCACCCACCCGGGATGTCAAAAAATCCCCGAAAAGATGGCTATATTCCTTACAATAGGAGTTACGGACACATGCTCAGTATTTTCAATGAAACAGGAGACGCATTAGTCCGAACGGCGAGTTCGAGAACTCGTTAGAAAGAGAACTTCAAGATCTACGACTTTAATTAGGATGAGTTTTGCAAAATCGTACTTGACGATGCCCGAAAAAATCATTTTCCAATAGTTTGTAATCTGGACAAATTCGTGACTTTTTCCAAAGGGGGTAGTCCACGGAAAATCTCCAAATCTTGAAGAAATGAAAATCCAAAATCCTTTGATGTAGGCAAGGTGTGATGCTATTAAGTCTATGCAACCAAAAACCACCCACCCGGGATGTCAAAAAAACCCCGAAAAGATGGCTATATTCCTTACAATAGGAGTTACGGACACATGCTCGGTATTTTCAATGAAACAGGAGACGCGTTTGTCCGATCGGCGAGTTCGAGCACTCGTTGAAAAAATAACATCAAGATCTACGACTTTAATAGGAATGAGTTTTGCAAAATCGTCCACGACGATGCCCGAAAAAATCATTTTCCAACTGTTTGTAATCTGGACAAATTCGTGACTTTTTCCAAAGGGGGTAGTCCACGGAAAATCTCCAAATCTTGAAGAAATGAAAATCCAAAATCCTTTGATGTAGGCAAGGTGTGATGCTATTAAGTCTAGGCAACCAAAAACCACCCACCCGGGATGTCAAAAAATCCCCGAAAAGATGGCTATATTCCTTACAATAGGAGTTACGGACACATGCTCGGTATTTTCAATAAAACAGAAGATGCGTTAGTCCGATTGGCAAGTTCGAGCACTCGTTGGAAAGAGAACTTCAAGATCTACGACTTTAATGAGGATGACTTTTGCAAAATCGTCCTCGACGATGCCCGAAAAAATCATTTTCGAACAGTTTGTAATCTGGACAAATTCGTGACTTTTTCCAAAGGGGGTAGTCCACGGAAAATCTCAAAATCTTGAAAAAATGAAAATCCAAAATCCTTTGATGTAGGCAAGGTGTGATGCTATTAAGTCTAGGCAACCAAAAACCACCCACCCGGGATGTCAAAAAATCCCCGAAACGATAGCTATATTCCTTACAATAGGAGTTGCGGACACATGCTTGGTATTTTCAATGAAACAGGAGATGCGTTTGTCCGATCGGCGATTTCGAGCACTCGTTGGAAAGCTAACTTCAAGATCTACGACTTTAATGGGATGAGTTTCACAAAATCGTCCTCGACGATGCCCGAAAAAATCATTTTCCAACAGTTTTTAATCTGGACAAATTCGTGACTTTTTCAAAAGGGGGTAGTCCACGGAAAATCTCAAAATCTTGAAAAAATGAAAATCCAAAATCCTTTGTTGTAGGCAAGGTGTGATGCTATTAAGTCTAGGCAACCAAAAACCACCCACCCGGGATGTCAAAAAATCCCCGAAAAGATGGCTATATTCCTTACAATAGGAGTTACGGACACATGCTTGGTATTTTCAATGAAACAGGAGATGCGTTGGTCCGATCGGCGATTTCGAGCACTCGTTGGAAAGCTAACTTTAAGATCTACGACTTTAATGGGGATGAGTTTCACAAAATCGTCCTCGACGATGCCCGAAAAAATCATTTTCCAACAGTTTGTAATCTGGACAAATTCGTGACTTTTTCCAAAGGGGGTAGTCCACGGAAAATCTCAAAATCTTGAAAAAATGAAAATCCAAAATCCTTTGTTGTAGGCAAGGTGTGATGCTATTAAGTCTAGGCAACCAAAAACCACCCACCCGGGATGTCAAAAAATCCCCGAAAAGATGGCTATATTCCTTACAATAGGAGTTACGGACTGATAATGCATATTATAGATAGGCATTATAGGCATTTTTAGGCTAGTTACGTTGCATTTAGTTAATGAATTGGAGTTAAAGTGCATCTGACGATTATTTTGGAAGTGTTCGGATTTTGCGCGAATTTGTGAGTATTGTTACAGATTAGATTCGAACACTATGGGGATGCATGATATTGGAGACTTGAAGAAAGATGAGCAAGGAATTGGAGCTGCCTTAAGCTTCTGGCAGCGGGATGATGGCAGCGGGACATATGCTGCGGCCGCAGCACACATGCAGCGGCCGCCGCAAGGAGCTGGTGCGGCGCTTGAATGGAACACGCGTGCAGCGGCCGTGGCACCTATGTTGCGGCCGCCGCATTGTTCATCTGCCGCATTTCAATTAGTGAAACCCTAGTATTTGTTATTTTCATTTTTTAGGTTCGGCTTAGACTTTTAAAAGACCGAGAGTTATTTAGTTTGAGGCACTTTTTTTTCATTTTTCATTCTATGTTCATCAAACAATTTAGAGATTGAGCGATGTCTTCCATGAGGAACTAAACTCATCTATTCTGCCTACATTTTGACGCTTTAATTGGATTGATTGTGAGTTTCTAATTCTCGTTCCTTGTTTCCTATATTTGAATGCTTCAACTTCTTTGCGCTTGTTAATTATTGTTTTGTTCTATCTTTTCTGGCCAACTAGTTAGATCAATTCAATTGCTAGGGTTTTGTAGATTCCTGATTGTGAACCTTAACCTAAGTAGCAAACTTGTCCCTTTAGGGTTGATTGAACTAATTGGATAGGTAGGAAGTTGAATGTGTTGTTAAATCCCTCTTTAGGGACTGCAAATACCTTGGCTAATCTCTGAACTTAAAGCTATCAATTGGGTTAAATCCTTCTTTAGGGACTGTTCTATTGATAAGGGTTGCTAGGACTGATTGGACTAGTAACTATTAGGTCGGGACAGGGGCATTCATAGGAAACTTAATAGGACGAGAAGAAGTTACAAGGATCGCTTCAACCAAATCAAGTGGAAAATTGTAGGTAGAACTACTTTTCTCAATTGTTTGAATCACAACCATTTACTCTTGCCTTTCATAATTCGCTTTGCTTTCACAAACACCCCCACTTGGTTACTAAATCGGCATTTAAATCATACTAGAGCAACAAATCTCCCTGTGGATCGACCTCTTACTTATTGCTATACTAGTTATAGGTTTGAGTTACTTTGACGGATCAACGACAGGGTTTCCCTCCGTCAAATTTGGCGCCGTTGCCGGGGATTTTTATTGATTCTTGTGTGTTTTTGTGCTGATTTTTGGTGTGGACCGTCTTATATGGTCCATACTCGTGCTACTAATTCTTCTTTGTTGCCATTTGATTCAGAGATCGAAAGAACCACTTCTTCCTTAAGGCGAGAAACTCGTGATCGTTCTCACGGGTTACCTTTTGATCAAGGAAGCACTACAGAGATGGCTAACGAAGCGAACCGCACTCTTAGGGAGCTATCTGCTCCTGACTTGGCACAACAACCCCTGGCAATCCAATTCCCTGCGCTAGGGGAAGGAGTCAACTTTGAGCTAAAATCTGGGGTGATTCATCTTCTACCCAAGTTCCATGGGTTGAGTGGGGAGGACCCCCACAAGCATCTATCTGAGTTCCATACGGTGGTAGTTGGGATGAAACCTGAGAACGTTACTGAGGATCAAATCAAGCTGAGAGCCTTCCCCTTCTCTTTGAAGGATGAGGTGAATGAATGGTTCTTCTACCTACCTCCTGGGACTATCTCTACTTGGGCTGAGATGAAGAGAGTCTTTCTGGAGAAGTACTTCCCTGCAACAAAGCTTAATGTCGTGAAAAGGGCAATCAGCAGCATTGAACAGTACGCTACGGAGTCGATTCATGAGTACTTTGAGCGCTTCAAGAAACTCTGCGCTAGCTGTCCATGCCATGGCTTTCCGTAGAAGGATTTGGTCTTATTTCTATTCAATGGGCTTACTGATGATGAGCGCAAAACGGTGAATTCCTGTTGTGGGGGAAACATGTTGAATAAGACGCCTGCTGCAGCTTGGGAGGTGTTTAAGGACCTCTCTGAGGGTTCTAGGCAGTTCAACAAGAACACTCGTGCTAGGGGTGTACTTTCTGTTGATGCTCCTGTGGCTGCGCTTAAGAGTGATATGGCAGAGGTGAAGGAGATGATCAAAAAGTTGGTAATTGATAAAACACCTCAACAGTTGAAGGCGTGTGGACTCTGCAATGAATTCACTCATCCCATGGATATGTGCTCACTTCTGTAAGAGCCTACCGTGGATGTGAATGCCATGGGGAATTTCGCTCCACAAAGGCCTAGACAAGACAATTTTGGCAATCCTGGATACTTCAACAACTATAACAGAGGCTATCAGCAAGGCTATGGGAACTACCAAGCCTCTTTCAATCAGCAAGGGGGCAACAGGGAAGGCCCCAACAACAATTTAAACCTCGACAAGGAGGCCAACCGCAAGCGAATGAGGCTAATGAGGATCCTCTGCAGACTTTGTCACGATTAGTCTTGAAGGTTGAGAAACAACAATCGGATCGGATAACCAATCTTGAGAATCAAATGAGTCAACTTATTCAAGCCTTAAGTGCAAAGGAGGCAAACAATGCTGGGAAGCTTCCATCGCAAACGGTTGCAAATCCTAAGGAGAACGTCAGCGCTGTAATGCTTAGGAGTGGCAAGGAACTGATTGTCACACCTCAAAAGGATGATGGGGGAATAATGGACGACGAAGTAGAGGCTTTAGAAGAGGATGTTGGCGACTGCACAGTGCGGCGGCCGCCGCACACATGCAGCGGCCACGGTACACCAGAGGAGCAGCGGCCGCAGCACCCTGCTGCGCCCGCCGCCCCTGTCTCAGACGGCACCCACGAAAATGGTATGCCCTCTAGTCCCTCTTCTTCTTCTTCTCTCTCACCTTCTTCTTCTTCTCCTCCTCCTTCTACCGTACCTCTGGAGACTCCAAAGCCGGTTCCACCCTTTCCGGAAGCCTTGAAGGATACACGAAGGTATGAGAACGATAAGGAGATCTTCGAGACGTTCAGTAAGTGCGAGGTAAACATTCCTTTGCTTAATTTGATTAAAAGCATTCCTAGATATGCTAAATTTTTTAAGGAACTTTGCACTATCAAGCGGAACCAGAAGTTGAAAGGTAAGCGAAAGGTAAAGGTAAGCGAACATGTCACTGCTGTGTTTCAGAAGCGGTTGCCTGAGAAGTGTAGTGACCCTGGTATGTTTGCAATTCCATGTGTGATAGGTGATACTAAATTTGAAAAAGCCATGTTAGATCTAGGAGCATCTATTAATGTCTTGCCTTCTCATGTTTATCATGCTTTGGGATTGGGACCTCTGAATGATACTCAGGTAGTAATTCAACTTGTTGATCGATCTACTATCTACCCGAAAGGGATTGTTGAGGATGTCTTGGTTATGGTCGACAACTTGATATTTCCTGCTGACTTCTTTGTGATTGATATGGGTCCTTGTAACAATGAAGGCCCTATTATGTTGTGCCGACCTTTTCTGAAAACTGCTAGGACCAAGATAGATGTCTATTCAGGGTCTCTTACTATGGAATTTGATGGTCAACAAGTTGAGTATAATATCTATGATTCCATGAAATTTCCATAGGATGATCCTTCTTTGTGCTTTATGGATGTCATTGATACTATGGCACAAGATTGCTTTGATTTAGAGTGTGTTGATGAGATAAAGGTCGCTTTACAGGCCCCTATAGAAGAAATTTCTAGAGATTATTCTCTGTCATCCAATTTGCAGGAGGCTGTATTGGCTTTGGACCATCGATCACCCACCTATGTGCCACCAAGGGGAGAAACACGCTCGGTAATTTTGGCATAACGAGAGTTGCGTTGGTCCGATCGGGGCATTTTAGCACTCTTTAGAAAGCTAACTTCAAGAGCTACGACTTTAATGTGGATGTTTTCTGAGAAATCCTCCTCGAAATTGCCAAAAAAATCATTTTTACTAGGTTTGAAATTTGGACAAATTTGGGACTTTTTCCAAAGGGGGTAGTCCACGAAAAAATCTCAAAATCGTAAAAAATAAAAATCCAAAATCCTTTGAACTAGGCAAGGTATGATGTTATTCAGGCTATACGTGCACAAAACGCTCACCCGGGATGTCCAAATAGCCCCGGAATTACAGTAATGTGCCTTACAAGGGGAGTTACGGACACACGCACGGTATTTTTGGCATCACAAGAGTTGCGTTGGTCCGATCGGGGCATTTGAGCACTCTTTAGAAAGCTAACTTCAAGAGCTACGACTTTACTGTGGATGTTTTCTGAGAAATCATCCTCGAAAATGGCCAAAAAATCATTTTTGCTAGGTCTAAAATCTGGACAAATTTTGGACTTTTTCCAAAGGGCGTAGTCAACGAAAAAATCTCAAAATCATAAAAAATGAAAATCCAAAATCCTTTGTACTAGGAAAGGTGTGATGCTATTCAGGCTATACGTGCACAAAACGCCCACCCCGGATGTCTAAATAGCCCTGGAATTACAGTAATGTGCCTTACAAAAGGAGTTTATATACACACGCTCGGTATTTTTGGCATAACAAGAGTTGTGTTGGTCCGATCGGGGCATTTGAGCACTCTTTAGAAAGCTAACTTCAAGGGCTACGACTTTACTGGTGATATTTACTGAGAAATCCTCCTCGAAAATTGCCAAAAAAATTATTTTTCCAAGGTTTGAAATCTGGACAAATTTTAATGTTTTATTCTAAACCAGTGTTTTAACGACTTTATTCTAAAATGACATCATTGATTCATTGATCATTTATATTGCATAGATTTTTTCTATTTAAACAATTAAACCGATGTCGTTTTAGTCTAACACGATACTATACCTACATAATTATGCACCTTTTTAAAAAAATTTAAAAAAATTCTAGCTCCACCACTACTCCCCATCCTACCTATTATATGGGGTTGTTATGGGCACGGTTAACTTCTCGCCATCCGCACGGTGTCGATGCCGACACCCGGAGTCGACAAGCTTTTACTCGACGCCATCTAATGAAGACGCTCCACTCCACTGACGCCTACTTACGGAGTCGGCATATCACATACCACTTTTGCAGAGCTTTTCTACAACATGTGCAACTTGGAAATATTCAGACTCATTGTGCAGCTTGTTTACCGACATCGGAACTCGGCATCGGCATCAAGTTCGGCAAGCCAAAGTCAACAGCCAACTCACTGGCACCGGACCCCCGAGATCGGCACCATGCGGCTAGCGAGATTAGGCCGTGTCAATAACAAGACCGTATTATATTTGATGATTTGTTACTTTTGAAATTGAGATATATACGGGCAACATAAAGTTTGTGGAATGAGAAGCATCATACATGGACCCACCAACCCTTCCTTTTTGGTGTTTTTTTTTTTTGGTTCTTTGTAAATTTTTCGATAAGGAACTATGAGCCAACCATGTTAGCGTAAGTACTAAGCGGGTTATCTGCCTTTACCACCTCTATATATCAAAGGCTAACTGTTTCACATTCACACACCCTCTCTATCTCCATCACCATGGCTTGCCTTGCGTTAGGCAAAGGCCTCTTCCCATCCATAAGAACATGGAAGAGCTTCACCAAAAAGCTGTTCCGAAAGCTTCGTCCACCCAAGATGATCAAGATCACCAAAACCCGCCGCCCTAAAACAACCAGGGCACCACCACCAGCAGCCATGTATTATCCTCCTTTACCCTCTGAGAAAAAGCATAATCGTCGCAAGGCTAAGGAGCGACACCAGATCTTCGGTGTGTCCAAGGCCCTGCATCGCCCCAAACGCCAGCTCTACTTCAAGAAGCAGTCTTCGCAGGCTCCACCGCCTGTGTTCATTGATGAGCTCTTCTGGAGCCGCACGGGTGAGGGAGGAGGCTTAGCTGGCTGTTCGATGCCAGCCAAAGGCAAGGCTGAGCCTGCTACTAGCTCGGCTGTGTTGCACATCAATCAAATGCAGAGTGTTCCAGAGACGGGCATTCACAGCACTTGTTCAGGCGATGAGATGTGGGAGTCGGTAGGACTGGGGTCGCCACAGATGAGGGGGATAGATGCTAGGGCCGAAGAGTTCATCACCAGATTCCGAGCAGAACTGGAGTTTCAAGAGATTGTAGCTCATCGCTTGTAGCATAAGATTGTATGAAACTGTCCCTTAACGCAAGTGACTAGGAAGTAAGCAATGTATGTACAGTTCAATCATGGCAAGAATCTTTCAAGCACAATTCCATTACAAAGTCTTCATACACGACATGATTTGTATAAGTTGCCAGTAAAATAACAAAGCGAAAGACTTATGTTTAGATTGCAACTATGTTGAGCACAAGTATTTGTTGAGACTACAAAGATGATAGGCCGACTGATCACTTAGCTTATAAGAAGTCTTTCATTGGGTCATCATGATGGACTTTCTTCATTCTGTAGGCCTCCATATCCTCCGGTGTGACTTCATCGTTCCATTTCACATTATACTTGCGCTTCCTTTCATCTCTTTCCTCTCGCTTCCTTTCATCCTCCTGATTAAAGATACAATTACGCCATCAGATTACTCGTATAAGAAAAAAGATTGCAATTTCAATCGCAACTAGAATTCAACCAAATGGAGAGATCCACTGTTTTTAAAACCACAAACATGTGGTAGTTGTATGTAAAAACAGAACACAAACTCACCTTTTTAAGAGCTTCAGCTAGTTTTTTCTCATCTAAAACCAAGTCATCAGGCACATCAGATCCCCATGTAGCCATCCTCTTCTCCTCCACAGGTTCAGATTTGTCTGTTTTCAAATTTGAGGAGTCAGAAACTAGAGAGTGAATGACTGAAACAAGATTTTCTAGTGAAGCAAAAGTTAGCTTTATTTCTCTGCTATCAGCACATGTTTGCTGGATAACACTTGTCTGGGATATGACTACATAAAGAATGCAATGAAAAAAAGTTGGAAATAACCAGGAAGCAGTACCTTCACTCGCTTCTTTACGAGCAAGATTTGCTTTCATGAGGTTTCCAGCAGCTTCAGCAGCCTCAATTCCAGCAGCTCCAGTACAATAGCTATTTCTAATTGTTTGTTTGCAGCACTTGTATCCCCATTGGAAATCTTTCCACCATGAACCCCAGACAGTTGTATGATTGTTAATGAACACGTCTTCCTCATACTTACTTCGTGGCAAAAATGTCTCCTGTAGTAAAGATATGAATTAGAAAACCATAGCAGACAGTAAACGCACTCAAAGTCCATGTAACATCATGCAAGAATAAGATGTGTTGAAAATATTACCTCTCCCTTCACTATCCGGCCAACGCGATCATACTCCACTTGTCTTTCACTTTGGCCAAGAAGAAGCTCCCGTGGTAGCTCTTCATCAGTTGCTGCATTGCCATACTTCTCCATAATGGTATCCTTAAATTGAGTTTTGAGTTTATCTTTATTAACCTTGAAATTCTTATACAACAACTCGGCTTGGGAAGGAGCTGCTTGCAGGTGAATATCTTGTCCCTTGTCAAATGCTTCCCATGCATGGACATTGAGTTGCTTGAACTCCAAAGCTTGTCCACTAACTCTGTTTGGATTATCACCCTAGAACAGCCAAAAAAATCATCATGAGAAAGAGAAATAAATATAAATGCATCAAGGACAGAACATTGAGAAGATTGACTTCAAAATAATTGAAGTATATAGATCTTCATCACTTACAATGTAAAATTTTTCATTTGGATCAGCGTCTGGCAGAGGATCCTCACGCATGGAACGTGTTTTGGGATCATAATGGGCTGAATTGACATCAAGGTTTAGAAGATATTTGGCGGTGTCCTCCCGAATACGCAAGTTTCTGCAGCAGAATAAATTGGTGATGAGTTATTCAATCTTGCAACAACATACATTAAAAGGGTAGGGAAAATAAAGAAGAATGGTTTGCAAGGCACACACTTACCTCACAGTTCCCGTGCTTCCACCACCCGTTGTACGAACACGCTTTTCAACCTTTGCAAAGTCCATTTGCTTGCTCTCGTCGACCTTAGCTTCATCAACTTTCAAGTCATCATCGTCGTCATCCTCATCATCACTCACTCCACCAGCTTCATCTCCCTTGCTGTTCTTTTCTTCTAATTTCTTCATATGCTGCTCATTCTGATATTTTTTCCTTGCTTCGTCTCTTGCTTCATATCTCTCTATTACACGTGAAAATGTTGCAGCATCATAACCATTCCATCTATCCCTTTTACCATCATAATCAAGCTCAAAGTGCTCTATTTTTTCATCTGGAGCGATGTGTTTTCCAGTCCACTTTGCTCCTATTCTTCGAGGCCTTTCCATGCATTCTTTTGCCTTATGTGTCATGGCTCCACAGCTGCCAAATCCATGAAGTAAAGGGGTGGAACAGAAACGTCAATAAAAATGCTTGATATCAAACACAAAAAATAAATTGACAAATTATAGAAAACATATGATAGGAACCAAACCAAGAAAATAAAAGATAGTAATCTGAAACAAGTATCTTGCACTCAGCCAGCCAATGAGGAAACTCACAATCTGTACTTCAATTTCAGTTTTACAAGATACAAGATGCAACTAGTCCTCTTTGCATCATGTAAAAGAAATAACTAGTTACAAATAATAAGAAAAGATTAATCCTCAAACCAGCAACTAAGGAACCAATGGAGAAGGGGGTATTATCAACAACTAAGACATCCTAAAGATTAGTAACTGGGTGGTAAAAGTAAATCCTGTAAATTAATAAAGTGGCCTGGAATCATCAGAGCTTCAGTTAGCAAAATATGAATGGATAGGGGATACAACATACGACCAGACACATTACTTACTTCTCACAAGCACCTTTTCGAAATTTCTCAGCTTGGAAAGTTTTTGCACCTCTGTCATACCACGATTTGGTGTAGCTGGGATCTTGTTTCCATTTCCGTTGATGTTTCAAACTCTGGAAAAGAGCAATTTATATGAATTTCAATATTCTCAGCCTTTTAACCCTCAAACTACTAGAATAAGAAATGTAAAGAACAGCACAACTTACAGGTTTCTCTGCATTGAGATACCATGGGGCAGATGACATATACTGTGGAATGTGAGGGTTAATTTCTTTCCCATCCTCATCGACCTCAGCTGGTGCAAGTCCGGCTTTACGAGCTTCCTCCAATTCCAGCTTTTTACGATGATCTTCTCTAGACTTAAACGCTCCTGTGAGGAGAGCAAACATATTAAGATATATTGAGAAGAAACACATCCATTAATCTAGGGTCAATTTCTAATACTTGCGAGCAAATAAACAATCGCAGGAAACCCTAAAGTTAGCACAGCAAAAGCGAAAGAGGGGAAAACGCTAAAAGAAAGAGGGGAAAACGGGGACGAACCTGATGCGGTAGCCATGGTGGATAATTTGTCAAGCTTCCGGCGAGATTAAACAGAAACTGTGGATGAAAAAGAATCAAAATCCACAAATTCACAAATTCACAAACCCTAATCGAAATTTCCCCAAACTAATTCTCAAATCCACAAATTCTAATCTAAATTGATTCTCATCTCAATCAATTGAACTTAAAAACAATCAAATTGAAAGGAAGAAGAAGAAAACTAACTAACCGGTCTAGATCGAAGGAGTGAAGAACAATGAAGATGAACAATGAAAATTGAAGAGGCCGGCTTTGCGGGAAACAGCAGACTGTCGAGGGGCTGGGTGCGGTGGTGCGGTGGTGCGCCGGTGCCAGGGTCGGCCGGAGGTGGAGCTGGCGGCGGCGGCGGGTTACTTTTCGTTTCGCTCGATCTTGTGCGAGAAACAGAGAGGTTTGCTCGATCTCTATGTAAAATTTTATTTTTAGGAAAAATCTATATATCTATAAAAAAAAATGTTTTCTATTATATTCTACGTCTATAAATCTATAAATATACTAGTATAAAATTCTAATAGTTTTTTTTGGATAAAAAATTACTTATATCCTAATATTTACCTTTGCTTTTATTTTCAATATATCATATTACCATCAATATCTATAAGCATTAGTAATAAAAAATTTCTTCTAAATAAAATATTCTTAACTTTGATAGTTTTGTGTTTAGCTTGGTTATACCTTCGTCGTAATAATCAGTGGCAGATCTAGAGGGGGCTAGTTCGAGGTGCTTGAAGCCCCCTAACCCAAAAAAAAATTGTAGGAAAATTTTTTTATAGGATTTTTTGGAATTTTTTACTAATTTTCGAGATAAAATAGTGTAAAATGAATAATAATACATTATAAAGATAACTTAGCTTAGTCGGAAAAAAGGAGTATTTATTACTTTGAGGTCGTGAGTTCAAACTCCATTAGCCTTACTTTTTCATATATTTTTTTCTCGTAGTTTTCTTCTACTAAAAATGCTCAATTAAATAACAAATTTAAGGTTTTCTCCAACATATTTTAACAGAAACATTCTTTTCTATATGTACATACAAAAAAATTCTCATTTTATGATCATTCTTGTTTCTCTTTAATCTTTTCTATAAAAATTACTATTTACATAATAAATTTAAAGATTTTTCTAATATATTTAAACAAAAATATTTTTTTTTATACATACATGCAAAAAAAATATCGGAAAATTTTTTAGCCCCCACTAAAAAAATCATAGATCCGCCAATGGTAATAATCCTTGGTTCTACTTGGTACTTTCCTCTTTACAGACATTTTTGTTTTTTATTTGCTTTTGTGTCATTTTACCTTTATCATTTTTTTATAAGGAAATAATTCAGTATGCTTAAGTAAACCTAAGACCTCGACGTAAGGCATCCAAACGGATGAGGCGACTAAGACCTGAATGGATCATTAAATCAAGCCTTTGGGAAGTATGGTCAAGGTGTGCGACCTCATCCGCCATAACATTCTCTTTCCTAGCAATATGGTAGAAAACACAATCTGAAATACTTTGTGTAAGAAATTTGATATTTGTCATAATCATTTCTATACCCAGAGACTCGCCCAAAGACCTTGACAAATTTTAAAGATGATTAGGGAATCCTTTCAATATCCAGTTTGGAAATCTGTATTTCCTTTGTCTTTCGTATTCCATGCCAGAGAGCTAGAGCCTCTGTTTTAAGGGATGTTTGTTTTCCCCTTTGGAGCTTCCTATGCATATCGGACTACCCGTTCAATCTCGGATGATATATCCAATGGAGTTTACCTTTGCCATTTGTTCGGGCTCTTGAATTGCCAAACGATATATCAATTGGTATTTTCAAAGTGAGCTGCACCTATGAGTGAACCACACAAACTATAGCCTATAGAAGGACGAAAATCGGACTGCAAGGAGGAGCGAGAGCTGAGCTAGTGAATCGATGTGAGTTCGACAGCAACCAAAAATGTCATCGCATAGCAAAGAGGCTTTGGCATTGATCTAGTCGAAACCCAAATGATGAAGACACCAGTGGAGTGGAGGAGAAGGAGATGGCGCAGGTGCATCGGAGTGGATACATCGAATCCGCAGTTCTCGAAAATCAACGCCCGTTCGTTTATTTTTCGAACGAAATAAAAACGAAATTCTTCTCCAAAATCGAGAGGGGTGTGTGTGTGTTAAGTTGGATCGACATAGCTAGTAAAATGACCCACAAGGCAAAGAAAATCACAAACCATTTGGTCGTTTACATCAAGTCGGGATCATCTTCATAGTCGAAATCCTGATCAGCCTGTCTCATTCGCTTCCCTTCCCGACCTCCTGCCCTTCCTTTCTTCGGTTTCCCCCTGTTTTGATGGAAGGACGAATGGGGCGTATTAACAATGTGCAGTGGCTATGTTACTGATGGGTTCAATGACGAGAGAATAGAGAACTTACGGTCCAGAGCCAACAGCTCCTCCGCTCTTGTAACGACCTGGACCTGACTCCAATCTTCCATCTGACAATCAAATGTTCAGAACACTGTCAGAATATACACAAGTCGGAAAGGAAAAAGGGTATTGCCGGGGTACCTTCTCTTCCAAGAGTCTGATCTTCCGCCTGTTTTAACAAAACAAATGCAACACACAAAAACCAAATCAGACATGTACTCATATAATGTAGTAAAGAAAGTCGATAAACATCCATCTTCGGCCTGAATATTGATTTGCAAGCCCCAAATGACCCAATAAACATCTAGCTAATCTTTTTGAATGACATATCACATATAGCATATCCTCCATATGATATCAGATATTCAGAGTACACACCGCTTGTGAAGTAATCGAAGATAATGAGAACAATCTATCTTCGGGCTGGAACTTCCTTGACCGCTTTAACCTGAAGACCAAACACCACCCAAAATCTTAATTCGACAGCAAACAAAATAGAAGAATATAACAGTAATGGAGATAAAGCCTCTATCTGATAGAGATCAATTGTTGAACTCTAGTTACGTAATTGGAAGTTTTGGGGAATTTTTAACAATAAAGATGATAATCGAGCAATAACAAAAACACAAAAGCAGTGATATCAATATATCATTCGCCAAAACTCTGCAAATGAAGGGAAGCCAAGGAAGGTATCCGAGTTGTCAAACACAATAGAACTACTGCTGTAATGCAAAGGAGTAAAAGGGAACTCAGGCATACAAGGTGGTGCTCTTAGACGAGGACAAGAACCCTTCGAAACCTTTCAATACGTTTCCACATTGGTTCGGATCCTGTAAATAGGTGGTCTCCATGTCATAGACCTGTGTATAATATACAAGTGTTGTTTAGAGTGATACTCCATATAAGGCCCCATATATTATCCGATATCGATATCTATGTATACCCCTCAAAATCAGTATATCAAAAGCACCCAAAAGCCTCAAATCATTATATCAAGATATCAAGTGGTATCGATATATTGATATGCAAACGAGGGCTAAATGCACATACTTCACATTGTTAATGATTCTGATTTCTAGCATTGCAGTTGGTAAAATTATCATTATCATTAACAGAAATCATTAAGCTTTGCAGTATTAATTTACAGTTCATCCGCCCAAACTTTGAGGATCTTCATTCCACATACTGATGTAGAATTACCAAATACAGATCCAATTTGGGGGAAAAATAACAATCGCAGAAGCAAAATCCACAATAGATAATCGAACTACAAGGAACCTGCTTTTCCATGCTTCGTAGCTCATCATGAAGTTTCGCTCTCCTACTGAGCAAAGTCGCAAGCAAATTTGATGGATTCGACGAACTTCGCAGCCCTAAGACATACCAACAGAAGATTAGTAGGGTAAGAATCGAGTATTCAATTCAAATGATCAAATTCCGTCAATAACGAAACGTGAATTAACCTTCATGGTCCATTTCAGGCGAATGCCAATTCGAATTTGGGGAAGAAGAAAAATTAGGGCTAGGGCACTGGCAAGTAATCACATCAGTGCATGTATTCGAATTCTCTCTCCAAATTCGCGTTGCGAATCGAAAGCTAACGGCAAGAAATTATTCGATTTGGAGTCGATCGTAGAAGAACAAATCCAATTGGATTAGTTGATGATACGAAAGGACAAGCTACAAGTTTGGGGACGACGGCGACCTGGGAGAGCTCACTGAACTTTGCCGTATTTTCTTGTACATTTGACTTTTTGTCCATCATACGTGAAAATGGTTAATATTACATTTTTTTTATAAATTAAAAACTTTATAAAAAATTGCTAATTTTTAAAAATAATTTTATTTTTATTATTAATAAGTATAAAATTATATATAAAAAATTAATAAAAAAATTGATATTTTATCGAGTTCT
This sequence comes from Persicaria maculosa, assembly GCA_963922045.1. Classification (NCBI taxonomy): domain Eukaryota; kingdom Viridiplantae; phylum Streptophyta; class Magnoliopsida; order Caryophyllales; family Polygonaceae; genus Persicaria; species Persicaria maculosa. Next base: position 2,439,826 of record OY998264.1, read on the forward strand.
GAACTGGTTAAAAAACATATCAAAAAATAAAACGGTTTAAATTATGAGACGAATGGATTAGAATTTTTTTTCAAAATATTCAAAGAAAAATAAAATTTTACCGAAAAATTCACAACTTCAAAATATTTACAAAAATATTCAAAATTTGCAGGGACTTCAGAGAAACGCGGTCTGAGACCGCGTTTCATTCACAAGATATAAAATCTGGAAGTGAAAAAAAAATAAACGAAAAAAACGCGGTTTCAAAACACGTTTTAGATTTAAATTATAGTAAAACGCGGTTTGAAACCGCGTTTATTCTATGTGTATTTTTAAATTAATAAATATATAATTAATAAAAGAGAGAGAGAATAAAACTCGGAATGAATTCGCGTTTCATCTCTAGTCCGCTCCTTGAGTCTTCCTCCTCCGCTCCCTCATCCATGGCGGATCCCTCCTGGCTCCCTTCACAATCGAAGACGCCCGGCCAATCGAAGACGCCCCTTGACAATCCTTCCTGGCTCCTCGACAATCGAACACGCCCCTGCTCCTTGCCTCCGCCTTCTCCGCTCCCTCGTCCATGGCCGGAGGTGCTGCCGATTCGGATCGAGAAGGGAGGCTGGAGGTGCTGCCGATCGGGATCGGGAAGGGAGATTCCTGGCTCCTCGACAATCGAACACGCCCCTGCTCCTTGCCTCTGCCTTCTCCGCTCCCTCATCCATGGCCGGAGGTGCTGCCGATTTGGATCGAGAAGGGAGGCTGGAGGTGCTGCCGATCTGGATCGGGAAGGGAGGTCGGAGCTTCTGGATGAAGGGAGGTCGGAGGCCGGTGCACTGCTCATCTGGATCGGGAAGGAAGGTCGGAGCTTCTGGATCGGGAATGGAGCCCGAAGCTCGTGTACGGAGGTGAAGGGAGGCTTCTGGATCGGGAAGGGAGGCTACTGTGTGGAGGGCGGCCTGAGGGAAGGTGAAACGCGGATTGATTCCGCGTTTCATTCTCCTTTTTTTTTTTAATTATATATTTATTAATTTAAAAATACAGAATAGAATAAACGCGGTTTCAAACCGCGTTTTATCAAAAATTAATTATAAAACGCGTTTTGAAACCGCGTTTTTTTCGTTTATTTTTTTTTAACTTCCAAATTTTATATCTTGTGAATGAAACGCGGTCTGAGACCGCGTTTCTCTGAAATCCCTGCAAATTTTGAATATTTTTGTAAATATTTTGAAGTTCTGAATTTTTCGGTAAATTTTTATTTCTCTTTGAATATTCTGAAAAAAAAATTCAATGGATTAATCATTTATATTTTGAAAAATGAACCTACCAATAAAACCAAACTTTCTTATACAAAGTTTCATACTCTTGGTATGTCCATAAAGAATCAGATAGAACAAATAGGACTTATTTTTTTTTGAAATAAAGTTTCATACTCTTGGTATGTTATGGCAATGAACGAAAAAAAAATTGTGAAGTTGAGAAAACTCTTTTGACTTATCAAGATGGTAGAGGATGTGAAAACCATCACTTCTTAGAAAGAAGTTACCTTGAAATCTTTAATGGGACAATTGACTTAAAAGAAAGAGAGGTATATAACAATGACAAAACTTGGAATTGAAACACTAATTTAGTAAATAATTTGGTTGAAAAATAATCATAACTATTCATATATTGGATAACTCTTTCCATTTCCACAATATAATGTAACGGACTAATATAAACAGAGGCAAGTGAGATGGAAATAGCCTCAAACTAAGCTAACTTACAAACTTATAATACTCTCTCCGTTCGGTAAAATATGTCGTTTACTATTTACGCACGCTTCTTTAGAATGATAAAAACTATATAAAATATTCTTTTTTTATAATTTTTTTAACAAGTTTGTACTTATTAATAATAACTACGAAATTGTTAAAAAAATTATTTAAAAAATAGATATTTTATATAGTTTTTATCTCATAAAAAAACGTGCTTGAATAGTAAAGTGACATGTTTTGCCGAATGAGAGAGTATATTTTAACCAAATTTGAAAATTGACACATCTACCCTAGAGTTAAGAACTTTTGAAAAGTTGCAACTATTAATCCCTCGACTGCTCGACATGTGTTAGGCTTGCGAACAAAGATGAGAATAGCCTATTAAATTGCGCATGTGACCACCAAAATGAATTTTCATCTCATCTTTTTTTTTTAACGGTTATGATATTCACACAACTTCATCTCGTTAAAGGCACGGTACCGTTGCTGAGTTCTTGGGACGACGAACTGGATGCATATGCCTACTTCCTAAGTCGGCATTCAAAATGGAGGTGTCTACTTTCTAAGTTGGCATGCAGAGTGGAGGTTGCAGGTGAGCCAGGAATCTTGCAACTTATCAGATTTGCCGACCTGGAGACTCGGCACCGGCTCAGTCGACGGGACAGATTGCAGAGATGCAGGTTGACCAGCCAATATTAGCGACCTAGGGAGTCGCCTTCTGCATTCTCCTTATTGACCTGGAGACTCGGCTTCGGTATTCTCCTTGCCGATCAATAGAAAAGTTGCGTAAGTTTTAAATACATTGACACAATAAATAAAATACATGATGAAATCTTAGCATACTTAAGAATAAAGATGGACAAAAATAACATTACATATCTAGAAATTATGAAGTGCATTTGGTATCAAAGAAATAAGAGTTTGTTTGATCAAACAAATGTTATGCCAACTAAAAATCTAGAGATGCATATTTATCAAATACACATGTTGTTAGAACTAGTAATCCATGCAGTAAAATGAGAAGACTTTAGTGAAAAGGCTTGAACCTAATGTTTTTAAAATTAAATTTGATGGCATTGTTTAACAGGACGTACAACTCGTCTACAGGATTTGTCATTCGAGATTGCAAGGGTGATGTTGACCACATCATAGAAAATAAGGGAGGTGCAATCTCGCCACATAGTAAGTTGAATCCCTTGCCCTCAAATAAGCAGTCATGCATGACTATGAGTATATTGAAAGCAACACCTTCTGTATCATCAATGTAGTCCTTAATAATTTATAGTGTCTATTGGAGATTGAGATAATCAATTCCAACACACACCTTCTTTTGATGTTTAGAGGGTCGAGCTTCACCCTATGTCAGCCAAATTACAAATAAGATAGCCTCTCTCCCTCGTTGCTTCTTTTCATTGCATTACATGCAATTCTAAACTCACTACTCTCGTCCTAAAGGACGCCCCTAAATGATAATCAAATGAGTTGCAACATGTTATGGTCCAGTTGATCTTCCACCATGATAAATTTTGTTCATGGTTCAATGGTCAACTCTAGTCCAAAAATAATACTTTATTTGTTTGACAAAATATGTTGTTTATTATTCACGCAATTTTTTTTGGATGATAAAAAAAAATCAATTAAAAAGTTTATATTCTATAAAGTTTTTATCTTTTTGGTGTGAGTGAATAATAAATGACATATTTTGCCTAACCGAGGGAGTCCTATGTTAAGTGAGGGGTTGAAAAAATGTTTGATATATATATATATATATATATATATATCTTTCAATAAAATTTTAACCCCTACCATTTCCATTCTCATCAAACATATCTTTCAATAAAATTATTAATAACATACCTAGAAGGGTTTGCATTTTTTCTATTTTTGTGAGCTATGTATCTTCCCTATTATCTTTAGATTTTGATATAATAGGATGCCCAATTTAGATCCCCTATAACACTTTTTGTGTTACATTCGATGTTACACTTAATTATTTCGGGTATACATTCATATTAAAAAATTTTTAAAATTATATTTATACTCTATACATTTAACTTAATATGTCTATAAACTTTTATTATAAAAATATATGTTTTCATAAAATATAAAAATATTTTCTAAAATAATCAATCTTTTAATTATCCATAATTTTTAATAATAATTTTTGGTAATAAAATTTTATAAATATGTTAATATAAGTGTATAGAATATAAATATAATTTTTATAAATTTTTTTAATTTTAATTTGTACCCAAAATAATTAAGTGTAACACCGAGTGTAACACCCAATGTTACAGGGGATCCGTACCGGATGGTATGCCCCAGTGATGAACGGTTTGGTCGACAACATTTTTGCATTGAAAATTAATCAAGATCTTAAATAATAACCATTATAGGAAGGATCAATATACTTTTGATTATAAGATTGATATTCCGGATTTGGAATAATTTTACAATAACTATAAACATTTTAAATACTCTCCTCACTTGAAAAAACCCTATTAATTTGTCAATTGCCTTTTTAGCCCATCTCCTTGTTTTATTTGCTATGCTTTGATTGTCAATGAAACTAAAGAGGTTACAAAAGTGAAATAATCCTCAAGTATGGAGCTTTTAAAGCTTTAGTAAGGCTTAACTATTTGGCATCTACGATGAAATGTCAAAGAAAAAGCCCTGAAATTAAAAATAAATAAGTTATATAATTTTATTTTTTTTATTAGGTAAAAATTCGAAGGTCAAACAGATCTAACTCATCGAGAGGTCGACAAAATCGGCAGACGGCGAACCGTCAAGTGAACAACCTAAAATACATGAATACAGATAACAAGCGGAATGAAACAAGCAGAAATAAACTCTACAACAAAACGTCCCAAGAGAACCAACACCAAAAAAGTTGAGGAAGTCGCCGAAGAACGAAGCCAAGCACCACCGAACAGCATCACCGCGGGCCAACGATACAGCAGGACTCTAACTCCTGTGGGTAATGCAGACGAACTCCAAGGAAACTCTATCCCGTATACAGAGTCGCCCTGAGCGCACCACCACGACCCCAACCAAACCCGACTCCAGACTTCACGCCCCCCAACCAAGCAGAAGATCTCCTAAAAACATCGGAAGCAGAGCCGCAAATTGTTCGAACAAAACGCCAACAAGATTTCACCTTAAAGAATTTCGACAGACCCTTGCGGGATTTATTCAAACCCTTTCGGTTGGTTTTACTCAAATCCTTTCAGATGGTTTTAAGTTATATGTTTTCATGATTGTTTGTCACTTTGTTCCTACTTCCTTTTATAAGCTTTCATTTGAAGTACACCGATTTGTTTCAAAATGGTATGCATGTCTTGAGTAATTGGAAAACATGGATAAATACGTACCTATCAATACATAACCAAAACTCAAAATATTAATATGAAATTCCCTTTAATCAGAGTAACTCTCTACATTTTTTAATTATTTTAAAGTTTTTATAAATTGAATTTATTTAATAGATCAAAGAAAAAAATTTAGCAAAAAAGCATTAGAGAAATAAGGGTGATAGGTTGATAGCCCCAAAAGAACAATTTAGTAACCACGTTTTTAACTTTAACATTTTAAAGTTATCATAATATGATTTTTATTAAAAATGAAAAAATTGACCAACCCAAAATTGATTCAATTTGACCCAAAAACGGATCAAATCCGAGTTCGAGTTAACCCGAATCTACGCGAAATCCGTTTTACTCGAAACCTGAAATAACCCGACCCAAATGATCCGATTCACAGGTCTAATTGCAAGAAATATTTTTTTTTGTTTTCAAATCCTTGCTTGTATCATTATATATAGATTTAAGGGGTTGTTTTTTACCCCCACAAATTTACTATTTACACCCAAAATCCAAGTTTTTGTTTTTTTTTTTAAAATAAACCTTACGCCTCTTGAGTCATAGGTGTGTGACTCAAGAGGCGCAGCTAGTTTTTTCTATATACATACCCTGCCCCTCTTGAGTCACACGTCTATGACTCAGGAGGCGTAGGGTTTATTTAAAAAAAAAAAGAAAAACTTAGATTTTGGGTGTAAATAGTAAATTTTGTAGGTGTAAAAAATAACACCCAAGATTTATTTGATCTTAGGTACTTGTGTAGTTGTGCCTTGTGACTAATTTGGTGCTGGTCAAATTTCATTAATTATCATAGTACAACTGTACAAGTAATGTGTTACTTGTTGATTTATGGTTTGAGCTATGTGTTATAGATTATAAATGGATTTTGAATTTTATTCCACATATTTAAGGTGTCTATAGACATTTAGTACCCTTTGTTTGCAAAATATTGTTCTTACTTGAAATTATTTTACATGCAGTTATTTGGAATTCAATCGAGCTCATTTGCATCCAACGACGGCTTACCCAACACCTCCTGTCACACAAGTGATCATCTCCTCGCGTGATACAAGCGTTCATCTCGAGAAACATCGTTCATGAAATAACATTTATGTTTAACATCTCCGGATTTGATAAAAGACATAAAGCAACTGGGCCATGGAGGATATCCCACATGTTTCCAGAATTTCTCCTTTTGACTGCCATTTCTTGCCACAAGCTAGCTACACATTTTCCATCATTGTTCCTTAACGATGAGTTGTTGTACATGACTATCAACTTTTGAGAAAGCCAACTCAAATCAAGATCTGCTAATTCCTTCTAATATTCTTCCTGGTGAAGCACTGAAACTGTTGAGATGTGAATGTGACCAAAAAGTGTCCCACATCGAAAAGTTGAACATATCAAGCCAATTGGTTTTAGAATGGAAGCTCACTCGGCTTGTGTGCTAGGCTACTAGCGCATGTGCGCCTGTGCACACGACCCCCAGTCATCAGTCCGAGTCGGACTTTGATAGAAACAACTATTTAAACATCAGGCAAAGGAGTCATTAGGAAGATATATTACTTAGACATTAATCTATTTTGTGATTTTTTTTTACATTTTTACGATTTAATTTTGATTTCCCATTTGCACACGAAAAAGTTGATTACCTAAATGCGAAACAAGTGGGGATGCAACTAGTTTGATAAAATGGACCATTCTACTCTTTTTTATTTATATATAGTATGTATTAAAAATGAGTAAAACGAGTTAAGGTTCGAGTGAAGTAAATCTGAAACTCATTAAAATCGAGTAAAATGATAGATTCATATTAATAAAAAAACATATACACTTTTTATAATCATGAATAGACTATTTTAGTCAATTTTAATGAATTCACTTAGTTTGTCACTCTAAAATTGAGCATCTTCGAGCATACTATCGGAGTATTTTCAAGGTCGGAGATTTGCTCTTATATCATCTGTAAGACTCAACGTCTAGCTTCAGAGGCACACTAGCTCATATCTACCAAGCCTTTTCAAGTTCGTTGTTTTTCCTTGAAATATGAAAGGGAATAGCACTTGTGACTGTAGTAATTACAAATAAATCCAAACATTAGAGTTTTTTCATATTAAGAAAATGAAAACATAATTAATTAGAGAGTGAGAGAATGGTCCACCAAGAGTCGATAGAAACTAGACTACTATTGCGGATGTCAATACTCATCCCTTGAAAGCACCTACGATCATGGTGTACAACCAATAACCAAATAAAATCCTAACAAAGGAAATAAAAAATACACACTCCCTTTAGATACAAATTTTATTTGACGTGTAGAGTGAGTTTTTTTGGTATTTTTGGCATGTTTTATGTGTTTGATATTTCACTCGTTGTTGGGTAGAGTGAGTCTTGGCCGATCGGGATTGTGGTCGTGTCTTCACATAGCTCCATTGTCCGGGAGGAACTTTCCTGGAGTTCTGTCTTCACGCCACCAAGGGATCAGATTATTTTGTACCTGCTCTCCAACAATCCTACTTTGAATTGATAGTGCTTAGCTCGCCTTCCACTAGCGTCTTCAGATAAAGTGTTGGCATCTGGCTCTCCATTCACTGAAGACCGCTCTTCTATTATGCTTCACTCATCTACGATTCATCGACTTGTTGGTTTTTATATTGATTTTTTTATTGTCTTTGTCTATGACGATTTTCTGTCTACTAGTGTTACCGGTCTCTTGAGAGTCAGACCTGACTGATCTTGAATTTCTACTGCATCAAACAAAAGAAGATAAAAACTATAATACTAGGGTTTGTAGGGATATAAAAGTACATTACAATTTTATGTGTGGGTTAAATTGGAACGGTCGTTGGGCGAAAAAACCTCTCATATAATTCACTCACCAACTGTTTTACCCGTCACTTGCACCTCATCACCCATTTTATGTGAATTTCACGTGTAAAATGAGAGGATCGAGGGAAATTGATGCCCATGAATGATTTCCAAGTGTTGGATCTCAGGGAAATTGACTTCACTCTTTTTTTTTTTTTTTATGATGTAGAGTTTTCGAATGTATCCACTAATTTTTCACAAGCCAGACTCAACTCAGGAGAAGACAAACAAGTTAAGTCAGGAGTAACTCACCCTATTACAAATGTCACCAATGGGATTTGAACTATTGATCTAATGGTAGTGAGGCAGAAGAAAACACCTAACTCTTACCAATAGGATAAGAGATCATATATTCTTATATTTTGTTCTTAAGAGTATGTTTATTGGTGAGTTTGGAGAACACGCCACATACATTAGCAAAAATAAAATTTTGATATTTTTACTTTATATAATAAAATTGAATATAATTTAATTTTATCTATAAGTAGATACTCATTTTGCATATGTTTGTGAGGAAAAAAATCCAAATATATCAATACCCATATTTTACTTCTTACACATTAAAAATTTATTTTTTACTACAACTTTTTTCCTATCCATCATTCTTCACACCAATCTCCTTCAATTTCTCTCCCTTCTTTGAAATCTTGCTCTTCTTGTGAGTATGGATCCAACCAGTTCAGACCCTCTGGTCCCCTTTGATGGTCCCTTTGGTGTATCGCAAAATTATTTCGAGTATAAATAGATATTAAAAAAATTAAAATATTTTTTTAGATTCTATACCCTTATATTAGTATGTTTATAAAATTTTGTTATAAAAATTCATGTATATTGATAACTAAAACTATTTTTTTCAATATTTATTTATACCTGAAATAATTTTGTTATACACCGGATGGACCACCAAAGGGGACCGGACTCCAGAGGATCCGAACTGGTATCCAACCAAAATCCATATTATCCTCAAGGTTATTTCACAGTTCCATATGGAGGGCTTTACCCAAACTTGAATGATTTTCCCAACCGGAATCTTTATTTCCCAAATGTTTAACCTAAACTAAATCTGTAAGATCATAGTTTTCTTCAATCAAGTCGGGTTGAATTCTTCTCATTTACAATATTTTATTAATAATGAATATAATTACTTAATTAAATAATAATAATAATTTGAAATTTAAATTTTGTAAAAATTGAAATAGAGTAAAAAATAAGTAAGGATTCTAGATTGGGCTCACCAATAAATTATGAGTGAAAAATTAAAAAATCGAAACGGGGCTCTTAAATTAATGTACGAACAGATGAAAAATAAGTTAAAGAGCTCATTGATAAATATGCTCTAGCTTATTTTTCTCTCTAAACCGAAGTGGAATCCCAACAACCATAGCCAAAAACAATGAACTGAAGTAGCCGAGATATGCTCATATATATCTATATCTATATTCTATATAAATAAACTAAAATCGATGCATAACATATCATGTGGCGCATTGTGGTTTGATTCTAGGAAAAAAATTAATAAAATAATATGTTGTCATAGTTTATAGAAAGTTATATAAGTCACACAATCTATGAATATATTTTGTAGTTAATTGACAAAAATTTAAATATTACCAAAAATATTAATTGATAAATATGTAGTATTTGATAGGTACTATTTTATTTATATCTAGATTATTTTTTGGTGGAAAGAATTATTTATATCGAAATTAATTTTTTAACAATTGCTATTTTATTTATATCTATATTATTTTTAGGAAAAAATAAAATTTTAAAATATTATGTAGCATAATATGTATCTACAATCCATCCGTACATATATATTTTAGTAACTAACATAATAAGCATATTTTTATAATAAAATTTTATAAACATACTAATATAAGGGTATAGAATCTAAAAAATATTTTAATTTTTTTTCAATATCTATTTATACTCGAAATAATTTTGTGATACACCGAAGGGAGCATCAAATTAGGGGACCAGAGGGTCCGAACTGGTTGGATCCATACTCACAAGAAGAGCAAGATTTCAAAGAAGGGAGAGAAAATGAAAGAGATTGATGTGAAGAATGATGGATAGGGAAAAAAGTGTGGTAAAAAATAAACATATTTAACGGTAGATTAGAAAAAAAAAATTTTACCTTATAAATGTAAATTTTATTTATTTTTTGAGAGAATATAAATAAAAGATATTTAGATTATATATAATCAATCGAACGAATTTTATTTATATCTATATTATTTTTTGGTGGGAAAATTTATTTACATCTAGATTATCATTATTTATTTAGATTATCATTATTTATTTATTGAAATTTATTTGGATGATTTATAATATTGTATTAACATATTATCTGTGTAAGGGACGGAACCTACACCAGTATAAAGTAAACCCCTATAAGTTACAACTGTGTTACTTACTGTGTTTAGTTGAAAAAAAAGTTGCTTTATTAATTAGTGCTGATGTTGTTCCATGGGTTTGGGAACATATATGGCTAGAGTACGTTTTCAGTTTCCCTTATAAATTATAAGAAGAAAACAAAAGGATCCATGTTTTATGTACCAAAGATACTGTAATTTTTTTTTAATTAAGCTCCAAGCTTTGCATGTTTTTCATTTTTATTGTCCTGTGTCTTCATTAACATTTTCTACACACATGCCACCTATATAGTACTCCGTATAATATTATTCATACCCTGGAATATTCAAATCATATATGCATTTATATAAATATATAGTACCTCCATAAATTAATCTAGTTACCAATTCAATAACAAGTTAGTATATAGTAATTGTAGGTGGTGTTACACTCCATGGCAATAGATTAAGAGTTCGAATCCTCTTAAAAATATGAAGCTACTTATGAATCAGAGGATTAATACCTTAAATGAGTCCTATAATATTCGATTCAAATGTAGAACGATCGAGTACGATTGAGCTAGACTAAGAAAGAAAAAACTAATTTAGCTGGATTAAGATTTTCCCTCTTTTTTTAGACCATCTGATCTATTTCATGTAAAAAATCAAAATAAAATACTTTTTTTATTATTAATTTTATGGTTTTAATTGCGCTCTTGCTTATATATATATTACAATCTCTAGCTAATTAAGTCATTTACTAATATTTGCTATTCATATTTTCTCTCTTTAATTTCTACATTTCTACATGATTGAAAATATCAAAGACAATTAATCAATTGTAAAGTAAAATTAATTCGAGATCAGATATAATAAATCTGATTTTTGAGTGGCCGATAAAATTGACAAATGAAAACAACGTCGCAGTCAAATACAATTGTCGCACGCGAAACAACACAAAGAAGAAGTTCATTGACAATCGATTAAGTTAATGTTTCTTTTGGGGGGTCAAGAATGTTTATTTTTTTGCCTTTTTGTAATTCATGTTTCTTAATCTACCATTTGACTTAAAATTACCCAGTAACCCTTTTAGATGTGTTTCATCAGCTGTTTAATTAGATCGACTCTAATACAGCACTATATAAAGAACTGTAAATGAGACCACAATACAACATATATAAGCTCGATAATTCCATCTCGAAATTAATTAGCTATATATATAAAGAGTAGTCTATCAATTATAACTTTATGTCAAACTTTATTAATTTAACTAATAAAAATAACATAAACAATCTATATATCACGAGTTCAATCCCCCTTTTATGAAAAAAAAATCAATTATAACTTTATATATACAATTTCTTTAATTGGAATGCATATTTCAATAACGTTTATTTATCAATCTATACATATAGTAGTTAAACTAAGCCTCTATAGTATTTACTGTTTTCGAACCACAACACTGGGGCTTGGTCAACCCCTCTAATAAAAAAATTTTAAAAATCCGCCTATTTGGACCAATTTTTTTTTTTTAAAAAAAAATCCTTCCTTGCCATGTGAGGCCAAATATAAATACCTTATATTCACATTCATTTCCACAAACTTCATCATATATCACTAAAATCACTCCATATATTCCCATGCCTTAGAAGCATCTATTTTAGATTCAAAGTAGTATTGGCCTTACAATAAGCATCTACACCACACCAATTCAATTCAATTCAAATTGCCCTAAAATGGAGGGAGGGCAAGGGAGTAGTAATGGCTGCAGGACCAAGTACAGAGGGGTGAGGAGGCGCCCATGGGGGAAGTTCGCGGCGGAGATACGAGACCCGAAGAGGAAGGGGGCCCGCCTGTGGCTCGGGACGTACGACACGGCCGAGGAGGCTGCCCGGGCCTACGACCGGGCCGCATTCGCCCTAAGGGGCCACCAAGCCATCCTCAACTTCCCCAATGACCACCACTACCATGGGTCAGAGGGGGAGAGTGTGTTCAGCCTTGGGAGGCATAGCTTCTTGAGGGGGAGCCCTTCAAGCTTGGGTGGTGTAGGAGAACAAGTCATTGAGTTTGAGTGCTTGGGTGATGATTTGTTGGAGCAAATGCTTAATACCAACAAATAGGAATGAATCACTTAAGCTAGCTAGATGGGCTTTTAATTATGCTTAAGAGCCCTAATTTGGTGATATACATAAGCTAGCTAGCTAGTGATGAGGGGAGATTTGAGTGATATATTTGCCCTAATCAAAGATGAAGGGGTGGGGGAGGAATAAAGTTTAATAAAGGGTATTTGAAGGTGAATGGAAAAGATAAGTTGAAGTTGATATATCTTATGTCATATATATATGGCTCTTCTTGGGGTATTTAATTTCATTCCATATCTATAATTAATTAGGGATTCATATATGTGACTCTCTTGTTGATGAGTTCTCACTATATAGTGTGTAATTTGTTCCTCAAGAAAGGGTGTTATTTTAATGAAGGGCTTCAAGTATATATACATTATATTTAATTCGAGCATTTCAATTGATGAATTTGATTGTGTTTCAATTCATAGCAGCATTTTGTGTTATAACAAGTAGATAGTAGATGATATATAGTATTAACCAAACATGCATCTTATGTATTATATGTAATTTATAACTCAACTTACCTCTGCCCAGTATTTAAGTGTCATCATATATCTAGATGACCGTCTAGACCGCATAGGCACTAGACAACCCCTACTGACTTACCTATTCCTTTTTAGAAAACCAGTCACAATAGCTAATACTAGATAGAAAATCTAATACTAGATAGAAAATCACCCATAAAAAAACTCATTTATGCTTAATTATAACAGAAATTAGGTGTAATATACCCTTTGCAAGTTTTGTTGTTAGTCTTAATTAGACAAGGGCACGAGGCGAAATCTTTTATAAACTCAAGGTATCTCGTAAAATTGGCTAAAGTTTTGTATACCGCGCGAAAATGCTAATATATAACTCGAGGGTACCACGCGACATTTCCGTACCAATAGATTTTGTCGAAGATTTGTTTACTTATTGTTACAAAAACAATTGATTATATATATTAAACGGTGAATTAATTCTTCTCAACGTTATATATATTGACGAGGGTTACACTATTGTAATATGACTTGTAGTAGCTGTAGAATAATATTTTTGTAATATAATAATATTCATGTAATACATTATTATATGTTAAGTTATTATTGTAAATCAATTTACAGTAAAATAACATTCATGTACTATAATATCATTCATGCAACTAAATATTCCTAGTAACCAAATTCATGTAACCCAAATTAACTTTGATCATGTAACCAAAGTATCTTTAGTTTTTACAACAACTATTTTGTATTGTAATTGCTTTCTTGTAACCTAAAATTAGTTATTGAATGTAAGTAATTATTTCATAAGCGATTTTTATAATAATTAAGTTGTATTGTAACTAATTTCATGTAACCACCGCTCAATTGTTGATCTCCAAAATAAAAAAATACAACAACAAAATATAAAAGCTTGAAGGAAGGAGTGTCTACTTAGCCATATGGAAGGACAAGCAAATTAATTGACGGAAAAAGCGTCAATGGAAGAAAGTAGATTTGACGGTTATAATATACATGATTGAAGGAAGTTGAATTGCGAGTGTCAATTCAACATGGGTAAATCTATCATTAAAGAAAAAAAAAGTAATTTTAACAAAATAGAAACCGAATGGGTACATTTATCCCAAAAAAATTTAAAAAGGTACAATTAACTAATTTGGCCTAATTAATCAGTTGAGGAGAGACCATAACATTAGAGTTGTAATTAATTTTTTTTAAAAAGCCTTGATAAATAACAATGACCTAAATCTTGAAGAGTTGGAAGCCTTCTATTTGGCGAAGTCCCTATTAGAACTAAAAAAAATACTCCCTCTGTTAATTAAAACTTGTCGTTTACTATTCATGCACGCTTTTTTAGAATGATAAAAACTATATGAAATATTAACATTTTTAAAAAAAATTTTTATAAATTCATAATTAATAGTAACAAGTATGAAATTATTTTAAAAATATGTTAAAAAAGTTAATATTTTATATAGTTTTTAACACCTCAAAAAGCGTGCGTGAATAGTAAAACGTCAAGTTTTAATTAACGGAGGGAGTACTTGGTTACTATAATTGAGTGTAAAATGTTAGAGTTAGCATTCTAAATACTGATATTTAGAACAAGCCGATTGGCACCGCCTCATATCGTCAAATGTACGAGTATTCATTGAATTTCGGTTTCAGCTAAACATTCATTGGATTTCAGTGTCAACAAAGAACTAGCGGACACCGACTTCTAGAGCTGGCATAGTTTAATGTGTTGTTAACTTTAATTGTGACTATTTCGAGGGCAATTACGAGGCTAATTTAATTTCAAAGGTAATTTCGAAGGCGATTTATAGGCTAAATCGAGACTAATTTCATTGATAACTTCATGGCTATAAAATTGTTTTCTAGCGCATCTTGTAAGGGATATATCATATATCGACATATGGATATATCATATATCGACATATGATGTCGGTGTTGGTGACAGGCTTGCCAACTTCGACTTCCGACATGTCGACCTCAAAGACATGCCGACTTCAGCTTTCGATGACTGTGGATGTTATCACCGACTTTCAAAGACGGTAAATTTCTCCATATTTGGTGAAGAATTTGTTAAGTAAATAAATCATATTATTTAGGATTTAATTAGTTTAATTATTTCTAATATTTAGGGTTAGAATAAGTCAAAGTTAGTTGGAGTAAAACACTCCATCTTTCCTCCACCTCTCCACGTTAATCTCCTCAAAGATTAACCTCCTCATTGCATATATTTATATCTCTTTTCTGAATAAAGTGTGTTGAATTGCACCAATCTTTACAGAATCGACCCTTCCTATAGCAATCCCGGTAGAACAATCTATAATTTGTGATTTGTCCCATGTGAAAGACAAGACAAAGAAATTTGGGCAATTTTGGCGTTGGCTAACAAAGAGAAAAGGTTCAGACTTTGGTTTTGAAGCTAGGTGGTCAAACAGTCAACACTGATGACCATTTGACTAACTCCATTTGCTGCCTCTCTGATGCAGTCAATTTTTATGGCTTCTGAAAGTTTGAAACTTTAATCGTTAGTATCACACTATCACCAACCACCAAGCCTCAAATCAGTATTTTTTTTTGTTATCACTGGATAGAGGTCATCTGACAAGACCTCAATCGTTTGAACCTTTCACAAAATATGACTTTGGATAGAGACCACTGGAGGAGGTGCATTCGGACCATTGATGTCTAGAGTTCTGGGCTAGGGTGTTGTGTCATTTTGTCTATGCTTCATGTCTGTCTTCTTTTATGCTTCCGTTACGGCTTCTTGACCGTCTCTTTTTCCTTTTGTGTGGCCTGATACCAAATGGTTCATCTGTCTTATTATTCCGGATCTATTGGAAACACTCTCTTGACTTGATCAGAGTAAGAGTGTGTACATCATAACCCCAGACAGACAGTGCTTTACTGTGGGGTATACTGGTTTCTTTTTGTTGTTGTTATCACTGGCTTGCCAACGGTGGATGTGTATAAGTTTGACCAAATCCATAACCAAGGCATTCGTATTCAGACTCACAACAAGATTGAAATTGCCTGTTTCATATAGGAAGTGAATTTTGTTTACATATATGTTCAAAAACATGAGGTTGATTTGTATATAGTCTCAATGGAGGGGTTAACTAAAGAGTTGGCTGCAGCTTGAGTTCATCGAAAGTTCATAGATTTGATTGTCCAAGAAGTTGCAATACCGGATTTTAAAATGGAAGGTTCCACCTTTCAATTCACGACGTTGAGCGGAATTGCACAGAGAATAAAAATTAGCACTTGATAATACTCGTCTCGAGTTCAATTTGCTCTGATTTAGTTGTTGGTAAAGACAAAACCATTTTCGGACCATCTCAACGACTTCTCCATTTTAGAGTTTTTCCGGCTTTTGAAGAATTTAAGTATTTTTTTTCATTCAATAGATTTTCCGTAGAAAAAAAACAACAACAACAACAGAGTTTTCTGGTTTTGGAGTGGAGAGTTGTATTAAAAACAATTTAAAAAATGTCTTTTACTTTCTCATTTTACATAAATTTTAAAGAAGCTGTTAGAGACCATTAGTTATCAAACTAGTCTGTCTCTCGACCCTAAATATACCAGACCGAGGTCAAACCAACCCTATTATATTAGGGTCTTAAATTTGGTCCTTAAAATTTACAGTTTCGATTTTCAAGTCAGTAAAATGAACAGTCTCACATTAGGAAGGATGTTTCTCAAGTGCAGGAGGAATGATTTAACCTTTGCTTGGCCGTTTTATGTTCACTTGACTCTCTACACAGCCACACCAAGATACCTTTACCTTTGACAGAGAAATAGTCATTCAAATAAATGCTTCATCAACTATATATATATATATATATATATTTATTTATTTTTATGTATTTCATACAAAAATACCCTCCCAACTTGGTTGAGAAAAAGGTTATATATTAGACCTCAGACCCTGCTGGAAGCGGGATATATTTCCTAAGATTTCTTCTCACAGGAAGCTCAATTGAGGAAGCAAACATGAAAAAACAAAGCAACATGAAAATTTCTTCTCTTATGATTCTGATCAAGAAATTGCCAGGAAAAAAGATAGAAAGAAGCACACTATTTTGGATACAAGGTACCTTGAATTCTACATGTAAGACGATGCAAACGTTTCGGATTTTATGTTTCACAGATTCGTACTGTAATCCAGCCAGACTAGATAACGCGATAAATGTGCTTCATTTTCTCTGAACGTATGAAACCTCGGGATGAAAGCTTCTTTTAGGGTCACTTGTCTGAGGCAAAGGCAATGCTTTAGTGGAAAACTCGTCTGTGGAGTTGCCAGAGGATTTCATCTTTAATTGATCAAGTAGGCGCTGCGCTTCCCTGAGCTCATCTGCTGTGCTCGGTCCATGACCCTTCCAAGCGTCAACAGCTTGCTGTTGAAACTCCATGGCCAGGCCGTAGCTGCAAGAAGATAATGGTTTCCGAACAAATATATATTCAGTGTATGAGTGGATGAATACTAGATAAATTGTGGTAAAAAAAACAACCAAAGTTGCGACAGAGTCTCACCTCCCCATAGCTGCATATGCTTTCGAAAGGTTCTGACATGCCTCAATTGCTTCGGTGTGATGTGGACCAAGAGAGACGTCCATAATGTCTTTCGCAACAGCAAACATTTGTGCAGCCGATTGAGGTCTGTCCAACTCCAAATAAGCTGCTCCCAAATTGTTGTATATATACCCAATGCCGAAATGCTTGGGACCGAAGCTTTCTTTAAGCATTTCAGCTGCACTCTCCAGGTACGGAACTGCCTGTGAAACCTTACCCGTCAGCAAAAGTAGCCAACCAATTCTTGCAGAAACACTCCCTTCAGAGTGCTGCTCTTGTGGGATCCGCTCCAGAAGAGCAAGGGCTCTCTTCAATAATGAGATTGCCGTTTCAAACTCATTCATAGTCTCATACTGCATTGATATCTCCAGATATGCCTCGGCTACTTCAGCCGGCTTTACAGCTTCCTTGTTTTCAAGAACTCCAATGGCTATCTCTAGACATCTCTTGGCATCAGCAAACTTATCCTGGCTGACCAATGCCTTCGCCATGGATATAAAAACAAGGGCCCGGTTCTCACTATCCTTCTCTGTCTGCTGAACCACCCCCTTCAAAGTGTTGACAGCCAAATCATACCTCCCTAAAGCAATCTGCATATTAGCAGCATCGATTTCAGCCCGAAGCAAGTCAGAACTTAGACCCCAGTTCTTCAACACTTTCTGCGACAGCTGGTTCTGTGCCAACGCCTTCTCGTGCTCCTCCAATCCCGTATAAATGACCCCTAGGAGCCTCCTATCATGTGCAACCTCAACCGAGTTTTGCCCCAAATGCGCCTTGTGTGTCTCCAATGCCTTCAAGCAATAAGGTAACGCCTCCTTGAAGTTCAGAATCGCAACATAGGCCTCAGCTAAATCCCTATTGGCATTCCCCAATTCCTTGCTGTCTTTCCCCAATGCCAACTCCTTGATCTCCAAACACTTCTTCAGATTCCCCAACGCATCCTCCCTCCGCCCCATAGCGTTCTTCGTATTCGCCAACTCGAGCTGAACAGCATGAAGAACGGGCCTGATATCCTCAGCCTCACAACTACCCTCCTCCTCCAACCTACCCAGTATCCTATTAGCCTTATTAAGGTACCCTAAACTGTCATTAAACCTCTTCAAACTGTAATTAACAGAACCCAACAATTGCAAGGTCATAGCAACAGGCAAAGACACTTTATTTTCACTATCCAAAATGTTCAAAGCCCTATTAGCAAATGAAAGTACCTTCTCAAAATCCTCACCTTCTTGATCAAGCTTGAGCCCCACCTTCAAGCAGGCCAATCCCAGCTCTCCCTCCTCAAAGCTCCCCTCCATTTCATTAAAAGCCCTAATCATCTCCTCCGCGGATTCCGCCGACTCAAACGCCTCTTCAAGGTCGGCCCTTTCCTTGATCTTCCTCTGCCTGGAGGACAACTGCACGGAGTTCTCCACCTGGGAGTTGAAATTCCGAGCTGGGATGTTGCCGAATCGGTGGGCTCGAGGCGTAGAGAACAGCACTCCATTGGATGGTGAAACAGAGGTAGAAGATGGAGCTAGGGTTTTCCCGTCATCTGAAATTGGCGTTGAAGATACTGAATTGGTGAGATTTCTGAGGAATTGAGATGGGGCTTTTGGATAGTTAGAGAGAGAAACGAGCTTGGAAGATGCTCTTCTCATGGCGACTTCAAAGCGAGACAAAGCGATCGGAGATTTCTAGTTCTACCCTGTGTGCTTAAACCCTCTGAAAAACCCTCCGAAATGGAAAATTGGGGGAAAAGGAAAACGATGAACTGAGTTTATTGGCCGAACTCGGCCCATTATCAAAATTGGGCTCATTATGAAGGCCCAAAACTGCCCACAATCTAAAACCCTAGTAAATACGGCCCGCCTCCATCACCAATACGCATTTGCCCGCCAAAAAGAAGGCGCGAATGCTGACGTCAGGCCGCGCCTCAGAGACGTTAGCATTATTTAAAGCTCAGGTTTGAGGGTTCATTTCACAAGCTTTTCTTCTCTTTCTTCTTCCTCGTCTTCTTCTGTGTTCTGTAAAAAAGCTTAAAATCTCTCTCTCTCTCGTTTTTTTTTTGTTGTTGTGTTCGCCGGAGATGGAGTCTGTTGAATCGACAAAGTCAATTTTGTTCAGATCTAAGAATTCGACACCAAAGAAGCCGGCGAAGTTGCGGCCTGAGGATCGATCGGCGATGTTAGAGACGCCGGAGAAGTCTAGCCGGCCGGCGCGAGTCCGAAACCAGAACATGGCGCTGTCAATCAATGATGTGAAGCGGACAGCGCAGTTGCTCCAGAAAGGGAACCTGAACGGACCGGATCCGGGCTTGGATAGGCCTGGAAGGCGCAGATCGGGCTCGGTTTCAGAGAAGTGCCAGCGAGGTTCTGTCAAGTGTGTCGAGAGATCTGTCAATTTGCCGGAGAGGTGAGTCTGTATTACATTCTAGGGTTTTTTTCATCTGTTTGTGCTTGGAATTTATTTACTAAATTGCTTTGAGTTATTCGGGATTTCTGCTTCAATTGGAGTGCATACCACCGAAATTTTGGGCGTTTTCAGTTCAATCTGAAAACGCCTAAATTTTGGGAGTGTAACCGTTGAGAGGCTTGACAGTTTTCTTGTTCCGACTTCTGATAGGTTTCTGATGCTGTGTGAATTTTTCAACGTTATCGTGAGCGTGATTCCATTGTTGAGGATGCGGAGAAAGGCGACGACTTTCACAAACATTTGCCCCAAAATCCAATCCCTAACGGACAGGTAACGATTCATTTCTTAGATGCTAGCAGTTTCCATTATCATCTTTCTCAGATGTGTATCTGGTCATTCATTGGTGTCTTTCCTATCTAATTTGGAATTGAAATGAACATTTAGGAGGTTCACCCTTAATCACTTGGCCCAATTGAAGTATATTTTACCGGAGGCTGTTGTATTGAAGAGGATTCATGTCCGAGATGAGCGAACTGATTGTATGAAAGAGGAACTTCTTATAACATTGGACATGGAACCTGTGAAGGGTTCCAAGAATATGAAAGATATTCGAGAACTGTTTCTATCCCGTATTGAGGATTACTATGTAGCTCACCCTGAGGTATGTTTAGTTTCAACTTGGATTGATATTTCTCTTTGTAGCTTTTTATCTGAAATGTAGATTGTATAGTGGGATTTAAATGTTTTCACTGGAACTTGTGTGAATTCAGGAAAATGACATTCCGGAGGCGGAACTGCCAGTGTTTTTCTATCAATCAAACCAAAGTGAAACATCAGCCATTGACAATCATGCTGATCAGATAAAGGAAGCTTCGCGATTGGAATCCCCAAGTGTGCTTGCAACTTCAATTAAAGGAACCCCTCTCAAAGAAGTGCCAATTGGCATTCAAGGAACTCCCCTTAAAGAGGTTTCAACTCCAATTCGATTAATGACCAGCACACCTGTTCTGCAGCCTTCTAAGCGGTGTTACATGAGCCCGGATGATGATGTGTGTGATGTACCAACCAAGCTAGTTAGGCGTCCAATCCGAACCAGGTCCTTGAAGTTTGACCTTTCTGAAGATAATGCTGAAACTGAAGTGCAAGATGATGATGCTTTAGGCACAAACCTCAATAGTGATGTCATTGATTTCCTACCAAAGGATCTTTTGCAATCTGTAAGTGACTCTCTTTTGTATGTTTTCATCAGAGTTATGAAAGCTTATTGCTGATCCCTGAAATTTCGGCTTCACTGCAGGTGAGAGAAAAGGAAAGAAAGATCCTGGAAGAACAAGATCCGGCCATCTCACAGGCAAGGAGGAGGCATCAACTGATGTCTGGTTTGCCAAAGCTGTTTGACATTATCCGTCTTCTGTTTCAATCGATCAGCCGGTCAGTCATGACTAAAGAGGAACTCTTGTACAAAATCATCACAGGCCACTCTGATGTAGTTGATAGAGGTGAGTCTTAAAAAGACTTTTTTAAACATTTGACTTCACTCGGTCTTTTCAGTTTCTGAATTCAGCTGTTTCTGTTGGCAGGAGAAGTTGAAGAACAGTTTAAATTGCTTCAGGAGCTTGCACCCGAGTATATATCTGAACGCTTATGTAAAAGCGGAGACACTCTCGTCTGGTAAGCCCCGTCTTTGATCTTCAGTTCTTTTGGAAGTTTATAACTGATTTGTATGCTGATATTTTGCTTTTCCTTTCAGTGTCAACAATTCCGTAAGTGTTCAATCTGTCCGGGTGAAGTTCTTGAAGCTGTAACTGTACAAAGGCATCCTGCAGGAGTTTGCAAAGGTGAAAGTGAACTAACTTATATTGAAGTACTACCTAGATGATTAAGAGATGAACATAGAGACTCACATGCACGCCGTCTGGCTCGTGGCATGTGTGCGTGTGGGCATCTCTTGTGTATATAAATTTTTGGGCTAATATAAGTTATGGGTTAGTACAATAGTTACTCTCCTATAACTTATCTTTTCGAATTTTTCGTGTTAAATGGTTTTTGCAACAGATAACTTTTTTGAAGTTAAAAGGGAGCTTCATCTCTGCAGAATAGGGAGCTTCATCTCTGCAGAATGATCATAGCACAATGAACTCTTAGCTTCATCTCTGCGGAATGATCATCGCACAATGACCTCTTCTTCTTCTCTGTTTTTGAAGTTTGAACTTGTTCTCACATAAATTGCTCTGAGCATCTCAGTGGTTCCTAACTCTTGCGTAACATATCTATGTTTGATTTGATCTTCTATTTTTGTTGAGGGATTTTCATGGCATTTGAGAAGTTGTCTGCAACTGCCTCGGATGTCATAGGAGCGCTTTTGTTGTGTGCGGTCCTTGGGGTGGCGCTTTTATCTGACTTGCACCTTGGTCAGGGCGAAATCGCTTCTAAGGAAGTGGACTTCTTTTCGCACAACAGCTTCAGTTTTTCTCGTCAGTTTTCCTACATTTTCACAAGAGGCCCAACATTTCCTACTGGTTATTTTCAAACACCTTCCATAACAGCAATACAGTGTATTCAGCCACTCCGTAGGTTCCGATGAAATACAAGTGCGTGATTTGCATTCTTGGGAGGAATTCTTCGTCTTGATTCGTAGCAATACAGTGTATATAGCCACTCGCTAGGTTCCGATGAATAGAAGTGCGCGATTTGCATTCTTGGGAGGAATTCTTCGTCTTGATTCGTATTCAGAATTTGGAGTGAACTAGAAATGTGATGCATCTAAGTGTATAATGTGTATTATACGGAAACAAGACAATGTATTATACGGAAACAAGACAATGTATAGTCTAACGAGCAATGGTACGTGCAAATGATATTGAAAAGACAAATCAATGAAAAACAGGCAAGGAATTCATTTCTATGGAAGGTACACCATTCGACGAATTCATTCATACTGTCAAATTGGCAAGTCACTGTCTCAAATAGGCAAGGGACTTGGTATACCCGATTCCTTCAGGTTGGAAACTCATGTAGTAGTCGGAAAAGCTGATTTCCTTGTACATTGGAGGGCTACTCTCGGATACAAGCTCCTCTATGGCACCATATTTCCGCCCTTCATTTCTGTTGCTCGGATAGAAGAAGCACGCGACTGATAACCTGGGTCCTATTCTTCGAGCCAGCACTCTATGTTCACCACTCTTAAACGCGTCATTGCTTATGAGCTGCGTGACGAAGCAATCAAAGCATGTAAGCTGATGTAAAGAACTTCCTGTTTCTGTTTAAACAAATTTTTTTTTACCTGAAGCATGTCTCCAATGACGCCTATGAGAGCCCCCTCCATGTGCGGCACATCTATCCATTGATCTTGGTGAAGGACTTGGAGGCCGTCAACATTGTTTGTCAACAGAATGGTGAGGAAGAAAGGATCCGAGTGACGGGTTGTTCCGATGGTCAGCTCTGGCTCGGGGCAAGCTGGATAGTAGTGGCCAACGACTCTCGACGCTTCCATGCACCCGATGCGTTCTAGGTGGTCACTGTCGAGTCCAAGAGACTCAGAGAGTAGTGCAGATAGTGTATGCTTCAGCTTGATCATATGGCTCACATAATCTCTTAATGCTTCCCTGCAGGAAGCAAATACAAAAAGGGGGTTATGCACTCTTCCTTTGAAGTGATTTACATTTTCGGATGCAATCGATACCTGCACACGAGAGGCAAATCCGCGCTGGAAATGCCTTCAAGCACGCACGAAAGCGAGTCCTTCCATAGGAAAGACCCGATTGAACGGTGAAAGCTCGAGGAATACTGCACCTTCCTTGCAGGATCACGCGTGTAGAACTCCAATTTCGTTTCCTTCGGCTGCTCGTGGAACAGGCGAATGCCCTCCAACATCTTATTCATCACACCCAAGGGAACTCCATGATTGACCATGTAGAACATCCCCCATGACTCTGATGCTCCGCGGATCTCACTGATGATCTGCACTCGCCGTTCCCCTTCAAGCCCTTGAAGGTCTATTATCGGAACCTGAATCAGGGTGGCTGCATTGCCCTGATCAGCTTTCCTCACTCGTTGATCCGGTGGAAGTACGAGGAATTCAGGAAGCTTGGTCATGCCTGAATCTACAAGCCCTTTGACACCAACTTTCGATTTTTCGAACTCATCTAGTGATCCCATCTCAACCATAGCACCCTCTGAAAGTAATTTCACTGAATGAATGACTTTGGTGCAGATTTTAAAGGCCAGTTGAGACATTCAAGTTCATAAAAATTCATTGGAGGACAGTGATGTGTTGAATAGAAGATATCCCAAAAATTGGCCCCCCCTTGAAGATCCCAACAACACACATCAAACCATGGCCCCCTTCAGTCCTTCATTGTCCCCTCTTGGATTGCAACTTTCCCTTGAAAGCAACCGATCGATGGTGGTGTTTTTATCATAACTCCACCGAATCTCATTTCTACTGGGTAGTTGGGTATATTTAGGGTTTGATTTTTTCAGGTTCTCATTCCAATTGCCCCCTTAATGCAATTCCATCGAGGTGCAAAGCTCCGCGTTTTCACCCTTCAAATGTTCAGACAAGTCGACCTGGTTACATTCAAGGAGCCTGTTGCTAGTCTTGACTTGGACAATAATGAAGAGAGGATGGGCATCCCTAAGCTGTTCTCCCAATGAGCCAAATGCAGGCCGAAATCAGTTGTTGTCACTGATCACTTGAAGCACTGAATGAACACTGAATTGTACAAAATAACTCAACAAATTGAGTTTTGTGAAGAATATGTTTTAAGCAAGAAGATGACACTAGTTCCTCACTTTGGATATGAAGCCAAACATTCTCAATCTAAAGAGGTTCATGGAACACCGAATCTTATTTTAGTTGTAAACAAAATTTCACATTCAAAACAACTAAGAGACTGCCTACAAGTGGCTCACCGGCAGCTCGGTTACGTCCAATCTCCCACAGGTACCATCTCTTCGTCTACTAGCTACAAGTTGCTCCGAAACATCGCTCATGAGGTAGGGTTGGTGTTTTATGGTGCCATCCTTGATTGTATTGCCAATCATATTCGGGTTTTGATTGCCTTGTTTGTCTTTTATATGCAGTACTACTGGCACTGGGTCTCTCGGATACACCTTGACGTATTATATACATGGCAATTGGCAAGCCCGAGTACACACCGCCATCTCCTTCTAATACGAATTCTGCAACAATTGGTTCACATTTTTTCATATTCAACACAACCAAATCATAAATCAGAATCAGAATTTTCGGCTAACCAGTCTTCAGCCACTCATCCTGCAACTAAAAAAGATCAATGGGCAGAGGATTCAGCTGAAATCTTTTGGGGTAACTTGTGCTTTGAAATCAATTGATGCTGATACTGTTAGAATTTATGTTGCTTTGAAAAGAAAATCCGCGAGCTACTGTCACAGCTCGAGAGAACACCAAAACAACACATGATAATGTTGCACAAGTTTTGAGCTCAACAGG
This sequence comes from Persicaria maculosa, assembly GCA_963922045.1. Taxonomy (NCBI): domain Eukaryota; kingdom Viridiplantae; phylum Streptophyta; class Magnoliopsida; order Caryophyllales; family Polygonaceae; genus Persicaria; species Persicaria maculosa. Next base: position 2,465,199 of record OY998264.1, read on the forward strand.
TTTCAGTTTAAATTCCTGTAAAGCCTTCGATATGTGCATTCACAAGGGTTCAGTATAAGATGATCAAATTGAATCGAATGAGTAACATTGCAATAGCACCAACGTGTTCAAATCCTCGAAGAATGATCAGACAGTACGAATACAATAAACCACCATCATCCCGGTGAATCAAACCAATAGGGATACATTTCTTCTGCATCATTTCATTCTTCAATTCAATCAGATACCAATTCAAATCCAGTCAAAGCATTCCAATTTGAGTCGCCCCCAAAATAAATAAAAAAAAGGCTCAACGAAACAATGCGCGAAAATCCAGTCAAAATTAGATCAAAGAGTGAGCTTTTCAATCTCATAAAAAACCCTAAACGCCTAAAATCAAACAGATATCGAACGAATTGGGACAAATAGGGGAAGAACGATCAGATAGAGCTAATACGTGATTCCGCCATCATTCCGGCGAATCAAACCAATAGGGAAACATAATGTTCATCACATCGTTCTTCTCCAACAAATCAAACTTGAAAAGCGACGGAAAACTTGCTGCTTTATATGTTCTACAAGCCAAACAAGGGAGAATTGAATTGAAATTCTAATTGACCTAGAAAATGGCTACGCAGCCGAAAATTGGATTCGGGTAGGAAAAGATGCAGAGAGTGATCGAAGGTGGCTGGGGATTGGGGATGTAAAACCCTAATTCTCAAGAGCTTAAATAGGAATGGATGGAAAGGAGCAAATAGGGTTTCTCTAATTTAATCGTAATTCGAAAAAGGCCCCAAATTTTCATATTATTACCAATGAGATGACAGATTATTGTATGCATTGTTATAAAACAACATGTTTTGCACTTGGCGGCGGAGTACCGTTAATATCAAGACGGTTTGACGATCTTATTAGCGGATTTTTTACAGACAAAGCTGTTTTTATTATTTTTTATATTTATCGCATGGATTGTGATAAATAAAAACAACATGGTCAAATAAAAAAACAACATGATCATTTTAAAGGTTTTCGAATAAAAAATAAAGTCACATCAATATACATTAGATAGATTCAAAATAGGAATAAATCCAGTTTAACTTGACCCGAAACGATAATTTACTTAGAGTCCAGTGACTCAAATTCGAATCGAAATCCGGCCCGATGGATAAGTCTATAGCCACATGCCTAAGTCACTAAAGGTTAGGGTTGTTATATGAGCTGGGTAGCTCGAGCTCGGCTTGGGCTCGACTCGATAAAACTTCGGCTCGATCTCGTTTATTTTCTAAACAAGCCGAGTATGAACACATTTTCAAGCTCGGTTCAAAGATCGGCTTGCTCGATTTAAGCTCGAATAGATCAAATTTTGTGAAATTTCTAAAATTTCCTTTAATTTATAAGTTACTACTGTATTTTTTTAGCAAATAGATTGCTTAATGTTCGAAAAACGCTTAATTTGAGCTTGTTCATTTCCTAAAAAGTCGATTGTGAGCACATTTTTAAACTCTAGTCCAAATTTAGGCTTGACTCGAGCTCGGCTCATTTCTAAATAATATAAACTTAATATGAATAAGCAATACTCGACTCGTTCGACTTGAATAAATTAAAAACCCTACCAAAAGTAAATGCATATGTTGGGAGGGAAAGAACGATCAGAAAGAGCGAATAGCTAATTCCGCCATCATCTTGACGAATCATTACGGCGAGCAAATTTGTTCATCATTTCGTTCTTTGATCTCCTCAAATTATTACAAGTAGAAAAGTTTATGTTAGTCAAATATCAAAAAAAAAAAAAAAAAGTGTACATGATCTTCAATTTTTGTTCTATCTAGCTCATAAGTTATGAATTAGATAGAACAATTTAGTATGGATTTCCGATAAAGGGACACAAGAAAAATGTTATAATTAAAACACATTGAAAACTGTTATAAACTGTGGTTTAAATACGACATTTTTTTTATATAAAAGAACACTTAAAACACTTACCTTATAGATGCTCCCAAATTGAAGCTAGCTTCACCTAGGGCAAATTAATTAGCTAGAAAACATATCGATCAACCAATATTACCCATGAAAGACGAGCTGAATCAATCGAAGAGATTCGCTTCTTCGACGAGAGGTTTCGAGTTCAAACCTTCTGTACTAAGAACACTCAAATCGTACGGAATGGGAATCAAAATGCTTCTCTAGTTTCTATAGATTTTTTTAGACAATTCAAGAGTAGATTTTGCACTCAAACTTGGGATGGAATGTGTTCATATAAGAAGAGGACGAATGAAGATGGTTGTGGGCATTAATTTATAGAGCAAATTAACGAAACCTAATTCCTAATCCTACCTAACTCTAATTTATAAATAGTTTCCTAAAATAAACAAAAGTGTCACATTTGTTTGTGACCTTGATCCCCAAGGAAAGGTGACCCACCAGGAGGCCACTAGTTAGGTTTGGTCCACATTAATAACTTTTTTTTTAGGTAAGAATTCGAAATCTCATTTTATTGCATACGGAAGAGATCGAGAGTCCGTAAATCTGAGAACTGAATAAATCGATAAAATGTGAAAACTGGAACAAACAACAGCTTTCTTGTAGAATACTTGGCATGCATGGAAAGTTTGTTGAGGTTATTCGCCTTGTTTGTTTAGTTTATAATGTGCTAAGAAGCTTATAACGAATAATGTGTAGTCTTAGTTTATATTACACACGACTTTTTAAAGTTATATGAAGTATATAAGATCTCAATTATATTGAGAAAATAAAGTATCAGTATGCCTAAACTCTAAAAAAAATATTTATTCGATAATATGATTAACTTTAAAAAATATTTATTCGATAATTTAAAATTTTGATATATTTTTTATTTACCTTAAGAAAGGTTGGAATAATAAATTTATCTCCTTTATATAATTTGACAATTTGCATGAATATGAATAAGAAAGGTGACGAAACGATAGCAACTTAATCCAATAAAATTTAACTATAATAATAAGAAGAAAAAAAGTGTGATTTTGTGTGTTCCAAAGGTCCACGGATCAACAATTCAGCACCTTGCTCCCCAAGCAAAAAGTGGTCCATTTGATACCTACATTAATTCTCTTAATTAAAATCTAAATTATATGTGTATATATTGAAATTGACATAAATTGATGAAGACAATTTGTATTATCGGTTTGATATTTGCACGATTAAAATATCGTTAAAGATATGGTTATCATACTGGTTTCTTAAGACGGTAGAAATTTATGTTTGGTACTAGTCTACTGATACCGACTTGAAAATTCGATGCGAGTAAGGCTTAGGAATCCGGTGTTAAAATTGTGCACTTAATGATATTTTAACTATGAATAGTAATCCTTTGCATTAACCAATCACGAGTTGGTATAGTGGTTGTGAGACTACATCTCATTCCAATAGGTTCGAAGTTCGAATACCCTTAGAAACATAAAGTCGTTTGTGAGTGGGAGGGTGAACCTTTTAAATGGGTCACACAGTACTCAATTCAGATGTAGAACGATTGAGTTAATTTGTTCAAGTCGTCTCCCTTACATCAATGATGATAACGCCGCCACCAAGTAACAAGTGTCATTACGTGCACGAATTTCATTAGTCATGTAAAATTAAGGTTTTAAATGAAGTTATTAAACCTTTTTTTTATACACGACAATATTTGAGAAGTTTAGGCAACACATTATCTGATCATTTGAGATGTCGATAAATCGCTAGATCTTTTTTATATACTAGTAGTAAGATGGTTGGTATAGGTAACAATATAGCTTATTCAAATTAGGTGATAAGAAATAAGTGGAAAAAAAAATAGAAATTTGTGAATATAAAAAGAAAATATTTGAAAATTTTTGGATGGGAGATCGATAAATCTCATTTTTACCTTTGAGTTCTTTCAAAATTATATAACATCAAAATTACAAGTTTTAAAAAGTTATTAACTTTAGCCAATGAAACCTAATAAAAAAATCACTTATTTCTTGGTGGCTCTTGAGTTCTTGGTCTATTCTATAATTAAGCTATATGACATCCCTTAAAATATGTAGAGAATTGGGCTTGGATTTAATGGGCCAAAAGTCCAAGTCCAGTTCTTAATCAAGGGTAAGGTGTAGGATTCATTGGAGGTCGATAACTCATTATTCGAAGTGCGGTTGTTAGTCTTTAATTAACTCATTCTTAAACATGTTATAACATTTACTTATAAGAGGCCAATCTAATCTCCCTCAACTTCTTAGAATCTCTTTTACTACCTTATAAGACACTATACACACAAGTAACGTTGCTCCTATACATAACATTTTCGCTACATATTGAACGATTGATCAGTGTCGGTTTTGATGTAATAGAGGATCAGAACGAATAAAATTATGATTGGAGGTTCGATTTTTGCTTTTACTATAGAGTTTCTTATTATTTTAGACTCCGAGCGAGCATTAAGCCCTAACCTCTAGGCCGGGCCTGATTGTTATTGTATTGCAACTAGTGTTTTATGTTGAATATGGAAAGTGATTGGTAAGATTGGTTCATGATTAATCTATTTTTGATGTAAATCTTGTTTAGATCAACTAACTTGACTGAGTTATTTTTGATGATGGGTTCATTCCTTCTCTTAGTGCTCTCATTCTCCAATGTCATTTTCAGTTGGGATTTGATGGCAAATGATTTTTTAAAAAAAAACATGAATTGATATTAATATTCTTTGTGTAACTTATGATCAATATTCTTTATATTAATATTCTTTGTGTAACTTATGATCAATATTATTTATATTGTTCTTGATAAGATAGAAGATGCAATGAGAATATTGAAGCAGTTCATCAACAAACTAACGAAGAGCTAGAAGCTGCGAAGAGCGAATTTTGGCCCTTTGATGCCGATGTAGACAGGCTGATGAGTTGTCCGAGCTTGAAAGATGCGTGTTAGAGCTTGAGAAGAAATTTTCGGTAAAAATGCGCAAGTTTTTCTCAGTTCAAACAGGCCTTCGAAATAATCCTTTCCTTTGTAATATATAGATTTCTTATTTTGACTATTTTTCAAAATACTTAATGATTTTAAGTATTTTAATATTTTTTATTTTTTTACTATTTTAGGAAAAAAAAAATCTAGATCCTAAAGTCTCTTGTGTACCCATCAATATATAAATCACCCAACACTTGGAAAATGCCCTTTTGAAACAGGATTGATACCAAGAAATTGGATAATCATAGCAAATATTCTAATACTGTATAGTTTTTTTTTTTCTAACTTATATCTTAAGGCATAAATTAAAAACTTTTGATAATGTTCCCCCAAATTTAATTACTTTAATTTTTTAAATTACTTCCTTAAAATATTTTTTCATAGAGAATTATCTTTCCTAATGAAAATTCTTTTAGTCTTTAACTCCCTCTGTTCGGCAAACACATGTTGTTTTACTATTCACACACGTTTTTTAGGGAATAAAAACTATATAAAATATCTAATTTTTTTATAATTTTTTTTAACAATTTTATAGTTATTATTCAAAAAAATTTTGTATAGAATGATGAATATCATCTTAAAAAAACGTGTATAAATATTAAGCGACGACATTTAAATTTAAACGGAAGGAATACATTTTAACCATTCCAAAATAGTTTAACCGAAAAGAACTTATGGTAATACCCAAAAATCCTCAATTCAAACCCCGGATGACCGCTCTTTGTTTACCGATGAATACATTTTTTTTCCTCCGAGTTAGAGATGCCCTCCTGCCCTCCGCCCCTACATATAAATAAATATAGTACGTTGACAAAATAATTCATAATGGACATCCTCGACAAAACCTAATGCTAATTACTGCTTATAAGCTGTTTTGAAAATTTTGTTTATAAAAAATAAATAAATTAGGAGTCAACCAACAAAAGATGAACACTGGAAACAGGTGCTTTCAGCGACAAAACCTAATGCTAATTACTGCTTATAAAAGAGAACTTTAAGCAAACCATGGCTGGGGATTCTATGGAGTCACATCTACTTGAATCCTTGAATTGATACCCTCATAATTGCATTTGCATACAGGATATATGATACTATATACTCCCTCCGTTCGGTAAAACATGTCATTTTACTATTCACACACGCTTTTTTAGGGAATAATAAAATATCTAGTTTTTTTAATAATTTTTTTAACAATTTCGTAGTTATTAATAAGTACAAACTTGTTAAAAAAATTTATAAAAAATGAATATTTTATATAGTTTTTATCATTCTAAAGAAGCATGTGTGAATAGTAAACGACATGTTTTTGTCAAACGGAGAGAGTATTAACACTAATTAAGTAGTATATAAATAAATAATTAGCACTAAGTACTAAATTACACTTGTGTTTTGTTGAAGAATAATTCCACATTTCCACGTATCCTACAGCTGGAGTGGACATTTGGTTGTGGAAGCATCTAATCTTCATATCTTCCCAAAATGGGGTCTCCAAAAAAAAACCCCAATTTGTCTTGCAACTCTCTCAGGTGTAATTTTGTTGCATTCTTAATACTACTTCCATTTCTAAATAGTGTCATTTTGATTTTTTTTTACCACATTTTTCTAAAAAATTATATAAAATATTAAATTTTTTATATATAATGTACTAGTATAACATATTATAATAAGTATTAAAGAATAATTAGATATATATGTCCATATTATAAAACAATATCCACCAAAAAAATCATAATATATTAAAAGTCCACCAAAATTTATATTTAATATCAATATACTCCTTTTTTATTATAATTATTTTTCATTCTTAGTTTCCGTCTTTTTTATTATAAATTTTTTTTGCTTGATCAAAAATTTTTACTGACAAATAATTCATCATGCAATGTTTATATTTTATTTTACAGCCATTTTTTTATAATAATCACTTTCACTGCTGAATCCGCTGATACATTAAATGTCAGCAATATTGATTGAGAATCAGTTCACTTGACTCCAAAGACTACCAAGAGAATGAAAGGAGCACAATTAACCTTATACTTTCGTTTTGTTGGTAGTCTTTGGTGTCAAAAGTGAATTGGTTCTCAAACTCTATAACAAATTGATTAATCAATTAATTGTACGTCCCAAATTCCACTAATTACATTTAATATTACTTTCAACTCAGAGACCCAAAAACAATGTCATTCTCCATTGTTCATTATACTTTAGATATATAAAATAAAAACCAGTGTGTAGTACAAATGAAATCTATGTACTACGGAGTATAATTTTTAATCATTTAGAAAGAGAGGGGAAATAATCAAAATCAGTGATCCCCGGAAGATGTAAAATGATACACATTCAACATTGATAATATTAAGAATCTAAACATTGCATATATATAAGTCGATGCTACTTCTTTTAATATCAATTGGTTTTAGGATGAAACATCACCGGTCTTGTGTGCTTAGCTTGATTAACGCATGGTACGCTTGAACGTGCGACTCCCACGTCATATAACCCATCGGACTTTAACACTATCTAATATGTCGAATATACTATCTTTTTTGAAGAACATTTTACCGCCAATATATGGGGTTACTCTGGTATAAACAACTTTTATGGTGTAAAATATGAACAATATAGAGTGTATGATCAAGATCGAAGATCAATGGACAAGACTATAAGAAAATTGTTCGCACTGAGTTTATTATTCATACGCTACTATATACTAATAATTTTCGTATGAAAAAATGTTCATACATAAGAATAATTATCTTATTACGCATAAATAATCATTCATTATACAAAAATAACCATTTTGTTCACATTCTACATATATAGTTTACGTTGAATCCATCGTCTCTATATATATTTTAAAAGGATAAATTACATAAAATCACCATTTTTTTACTTAACCAACCGCTAAATTTAAAATTACACAAAGTCATCCATAAAAAAATGTTAACAAATCACCACCCAAGTAATAACATTTGTCAAAACCCCAATATATAACATGATTGATTTTCCCTCATTTTTAATCAAATTTTCTTAAAGTAGCCTTTAAAACACCTTATACTTGCAATTAGACGTAAATTCAAAGTGTTTCTTTACCTCGCCATCATAATTATTAAAGGTATATTAGTTTATCGAAATATTTAATGGGTGGACGTTCAATCCCTCAAAATAAGGGTATATTGGTCATGGGTCATTAAACTAAAAAAGAAAGAAGAGAAAGACCCAATTGCAAGAGCGGAGCTCTACCAACTGAGCTATATCCCCCCGAGCCGGGTGGTAGAGAAAATGCCTCGAGCCAATGTTCGAGTACCAGGCGCTACGGCGCTGAACATAATCTTGTTGAAATATTTTCATGGGTGGTAATTTTATATAATTTAAAATTTAACTGGTGATTCAATACAAAACTCAATATTTAGTGGGTGTTTTTTTTTTTTAAATAATAATTATGTGGCTCGAGCTACCCCATATACCGCTAGCTCCACCGGCCCTTGTATGTTGTATGCAGGTAATGAAGGCATAAGAAACACTACTTCAAGTGTGAAGTGCCCACCTCTTTATTGTGATATGATTCTTGTGTCACTACTCACTAAGCTATTAGATGCCACTTCCATCTCATTATATTAACAAACCACCTCTAAATGCACACCATGCAAAACACACTACACCTTCAAACTCAACAAATTTATAATCTTTGCTAGCCATGGTTTCTTCTTCTCTCATCCGTCTCCTTGTGGGTATTATGGGTATGCATTTCAACAAAAAAAAAACTATGATCGATTTCGTTATGAACTTTGTGGGTTGATTTAATTCGTGTTCTCTGTTTATCTCCTCATTTCAGGAAACGTACTTTGCCTCTCGGTGTTCCTATCTCCTTCGTAAGTCTAGTGTTGAAAGTTTAAGAATCAAGTGTAACATAAAGTTTAAGTCATTCTGTAATATATAAGTTGTCACGTTTGTCCATTTTTTCTTCTGTATACAGGCCAACATTTTTCCGAATATGCAAGATGGGTTCAGTGGGTCAATACTCGGCGGTGCCATACCTAGTGTCCTTCCTCAACTGTCTGGTCTGGATAGTGTATGCAATCCCTATCGTGCACCCGAATAGCACATGGCTTCTCTCTGTGAACTCAATAGGTTGTGTGATCGAGTTCGTGTACTTGCTCCTCTTTGTGATCTACTCAAGGAAGAGGCTTCGATTGATCTCTCTTGTTGTTGCCGTGATCTTGTTTGTCGGGTTGATTGCAACTTTGGTCCTTAGCTTCGTCCATACCACCAAGGGTCGGGTTCGGATTGTTGGAACCTTTGGGTTGATCACTGCTATTATGATGTATGCTTCACCATTATCCGTCATGGTAGGTTATTAAATTTATCATATCTCAATCTGCCTTTGATATATGCATCTCAACTTATTATATATACATCGTTTTAGAGATTCTCACCATTATTTATACACTGTTCTACAAATCGCGCCTATGCGCCATCTAGACGCTAGACGACCCCCTTCACGGCTTCACCTAGAGCTAGGCGGCCCCTCATTGCTTAGGATTCGTCTATCGCTTTTTAGAACACTGAATTATACATACATTTCAGCTTTTAATAATGATGCATATATCTAAGAAACTATGCATTAATGCATATCATGTATTTATGTATCTCACGGATTCTGATATGCATTTTTTTTTAAAAAAATTTATGGTTATTTAATGTATTAAAAATGCAGAAAATGGTGATAAAGACAAAGAGTGTGGAGTATATGCCGTTCTATCTTTCATTGGCTTCATTCTGTAACGCCATTGCATGGGTTTTCTATGGTTTGGAGCCATTTGATCCTTATGTTCTTGTAAGTCCACTTATTTCCCCTCTTTGCTAATGAATTATATGGATCTTAATCAAACCAAATGCAATATTAATGGTAAGTTTTATTAGATAATTATTCATTCAAGGAAAAAAGGTTTGAATGTATATGAAAATGGAATTCCAAATCATCATATATGTTAGCCCTTTGTTTGGCATATCTCATACGAAAAGAACTTTCGAGAACTATGAGGTCACATTCACTAGTTAATTTTTTTTTTAATTTATGAAAAATAACCAAAAAGAATATTAAGTATCGACATTGAACGAAAAATAATATGAACTTTAAAATTGAAAATTTTATATACAAACTATCACCCTATTAATAAAAAATAATACAGATATGTTTTCCGGTGGAATTTTCGGCCAAATTTGCCACTCCTTCATGCAACTCTGTATTATTTCCGATATGTAGTGAGTTGTAAAAAAAAAACTATGCCACATGTATATTTTGTAGTAGGTGAACATTTTGGCCAAATTTTTTATCGGAAAGCACATCTATATTATTTTTTTATTATTAGGGCGATAGTTTGTATCCGGAATCATCAATTTTAAAGTTCATATTTTTTTTTCCAAAGTCAATACTTGGTATTTTTTTTGTCATTTTTCCAATTTATTGTATTCATGGTAGAAAATGTCATTTTCCTTATTTCTTGCATATTTATTTTCTTTTTATTTTTTTGACACAATTAATATTATTTTCATTAACCTTGTGTGATTAGACTTGTGATTATAAAATGCTAATTGGACTATTTTCTATGTCATGATACTTTATCTTTTAAAGTTATTATTATTATTATTATTATTATTATTATTATTATTATTATTATTATTATTATTATTATTATTATTATTATTATTATTATTATTATCCCCCAAACCCAATTTTATGGTATTATGTAGTGTATTGTTCAGGATATTTATTTCACATATACACACTCCTAAAAGTTTAGGGTATTTAATTTTTAATTTTGTCTAATATTGAATCAAATTTTTTTTTTTGGTCTATTATTATTGGTAGTATTAACTTTGAACTTTTATATATAATACAGACACCAAGTGGGCTGGGTGTTGTGTTTGGGCTGGTCCAACTAATACTCTATGGAGTATACTATCGGTCAACCAAGGAGCAAAAGGAAGCAACTGCGAAGGCTGAGATGGGCTTTGGCCAGCCTGAACCGGGTTTCAAGGAAATTAATCAACCCTAGAATTTGTCCAATCACAATTTAGCTCAAACTATTTTTTTAATGGGTTAAAAAATGAAAGTGAAAAATAAAATAAATTTCCCTTTTAGTGAAGACAGTTGATTAAAAAAAAAAAAGTCATCATGCACAATTCACCCATGTCTCCATTGTCCTTCCTTGGTGATCAATTGGCTTCATTTTCTTTGTTTTGTTAGGTTATTTCATGACAGTTTATCTATCAATCGATATTTCTTGGTCTCTCGCTCTAATCTATTTGGTATTTTTCAATTCCTTTCCATTGAAAATGACGAGAAATGGAGAGTTGACGTAAACTATCCTATATTGATTTGCAATTAAGTAGACCAATTTTTATTAGTGGTTTACTTTAATAATAATGGTGAATATAGTGATAAACTTTTCTATATATGTATAAAGTGAGTTATCATGAGATACCTATAAGTTCGATCAATATCATAGATGTCATCTATTGCATAATATTCTTTATACACTATCATGGCCATAAATACCGGGCAAATCACATTAAAAAAAAAACTTTAGGGGATTTTGCAAATTAAAATTCACAAAATAAATAATACTTTGAGTGATATTGCAAGCAATGGCCCAATTTTTTTTTTTTGAAAAATCAAAGTCGAGATGGTGGAAAAGTTTTTTTACTACTTCCAAATTCCAGTGAAACGGTTTTGTAAAACACTGCGAAGTTTGTCACGCCAAACAAAATTTTACTCATTTATTTACTCTATTCATAGAACTTAAAAATTTAATCAGTCAATAAATCTTCATTAAGAATTTCATCTATATTATTAGAAACACTGCGACACTACGAAGTTTGTCATGCCAACAAAAAATTTACTCATTTACTCTATTTACAAAGGTTAAAATTTTAATCAATCAATAAATCTTCATCAATAATTTTATCTAGTTTATAATCTTAACCTAAATGAATCATTCACATGTCAAACATACCATTAACTTTGTATAACATGGATTATTTGTTATACGAAGCAAGCTTGAAAAGCATATTTTATATAGTTTTGAGCTCCTTAAACTACGTACACAAAAGTCAAATGCCTTATATTAAAAATCGGAGGGAGTATATGATACTAATGAATGAGCAATAAATGGCCAAAAGATTACTAATCTATCCCAGTGACTTGAGGAGATCCATATTGAATATTGATATACACACTAACACACACCATGAAATTAATTAAGAGGAAACAACTTATTAATAATTAATTAAGAACAAATAATGCAAATTATATATTGGTAGTACTGTGTCCGAATAATTCCATACCAAAGATGAACGGTGGAGCTGCAAATTAATATGGTGCTCAAAAGCATCTAATTAACCTCTCAAAATTAAATATGGTTTTATACTCAAAAGCTACATTCCAATTCAATTTGATTGTTCTCCAATCCTCAGTTGAGTTGTTATTATATATTAATAACTCTCTAATTAAGTGCAATCAGATCGATCAACACAACTTCAAACTTCAATTTAACTCTTTGCTCAAACACATCTAATAATCTAACCTCTTGCTCGATCTGGTTATTTAATTACGGTCTTAGATCGACATGGTTTCTACCTCCATCATCCGATTTTCTATGGGCATTTTAGGTATTTCCATTGCAATTATTAATTTCATTTTCTCAATCTTAATTATTGATCCTTCAATCAATTATAGCTTAATTGCCCTAATTCTTCCTTTCAGGAAACATATTTTCCCTATTTTTGTTCTTGTCTCCAATGTAAGCCCTGTTTACCTTCACTGATTTATATATTTTCAATTTATAATTTAATAGATAATCTTGTGTAATTTCAAATTTAACAGGTGATTAAGGGGGAAAAAATGAGTGATTTTACCTAATTTACCCAGTATTATATATCACTAATTTTAGGGCTACACTCCCCCCCTTTTTTTTTCTCCTATGTTTTTTTAAAGATAAACAAAAATTATCATTAAATTTTGTTGACCTAACAACATTTTTTTGAGTAGTAACATTTAAACGTTACATTTTCTTATAGCCCAACGTTTTGTCACATATACAAGAAGGGGTCAGTGGCACAGTTCTCGGCATTGCCTTACATACTGACCCTTCTCAACTGTATGATGTGGTTGTTGTACGCGCTCCCTGTCGTTCGCCCACACAGCACGTTGTTGCTCACGGTGAGTGTGTCCGGCTGCTCAATAGAGCTCGTCTACTTGGTGATATTCGTCGTCTATTCCAATGACAAGAAGAGAAGGCTCCAACTAGTTTCAATTGTTGTTGTCGAGTTCTTGCTTGTTGGCTTGGTCGCGTCTTTGGTTCTTAGCTTGGTTGACACGACTAAGTGTCGCGTTCAGATTGTAGGGATCCTTGGGGTCATTTGCGCTTCCATGATGTACGCTTCTCCTTTGTCCGTCATGGTATGTAGATTTAATTTTATATTATTTTATTCATTGATTTATACATTTTACTGCTTCGAGTCATATCATTTATCGTTGTTTATCTATTTCTTTATTTCTTTTTTTATCTGTTGTTTATTCCTCTTTATCTGTTCCATTGTTGGCCTTTTTTTTATTCGTGCTTGTTTGTTCCTTTTGGGATACTCAGAAATATCGTAGTCAAAGATATACTCCGGGCAGGATGTACTGGATTTGTTGTTGTTGTTGAATTATGCTAGAAGTGATTTCAATTCCACTTTTCTTGTATTAATATAGTTGCTTAATTTTATTCTAATTCATATGTAACAATTGATGAAAATCATAATGCAGAAAATGGTGATGAGAACAAAGAGTGTGGAGTACATGCCGTTTTATCTTTCATTGGCTTCCTTCATCAATGCGGTTGTTTGGACCATCTATGGATTTGAACCATTTGATCCTTATGTTGTTGTAAGGCCAAATTTAAATGTCATCATTAGATTTAATTTTTCAATATTTGTTCTATTTAAGGCCATTAATTTTGGGCTTTGGGCTGTTATGTTGCAGACACCAAGTGGGCTGGGTGTTTTGCTTGGGCTGGCCCAACTGATCCTCTATGGAATATACTATAAGGCATCTAAGAAACAAGTGGATGGGCCTTATTGACCTTGCTGAACAAAGCAAATAATGTGTATGTGCTAATACAAATAATCCTTCCTAAGGAGTAAGGACGATCTAGAGTGGTATCTTATTAAAAAGACATTTTAATGCTTACATACTATTAAAAAAAAGGATAAAATAATTGGTTTTTCTATCCCATAAGATAAGAAGCTTTATTGAAAAAGATTTTCCAAAATTATATTATTTTAGATTTTTTAAAAAAAAAATTTTAAGGTCGATGCTATACTGCTATGTTTGATAGAAAATCTTTTTTAATTTTTTATAATCTAAATCCCTTGGGAAATAGGATAGAAACACCATAAATATATATATATATATAGGTTGTAAACTCTTAATATGCGTCAAAATGAAAAGCAAGCTTATGTACATCATAAAATGTAAATTATAAATGTCCATTATTATTATTATTATTATTATTATTATTATTATTAAGCTTTGGGGAAAAAATCATTCAGCTCAACAATTCAGCTCACAAATTAGTTGAGACAAGTATGGGTGTTATTCGAGCCGAGCTTGGCATGTTCAAGCTTGATTCATTAATTAAATGAGCTCGAGCCGAGTCGAACACAATTTTTAAACGAGCTTTGTTTTTTGTTCTAGTTTGGCTTGTTTTAGTAAATGAATGAGCTTTTTTCGAGCCGAGCTTTTTTTGAGTTTTAAGCAGTTTTACCTATTCATAACATATCAACTTAAAGAAAATTTTAAAAAATTCCATAAAATTCGAGCTCTTCGAGCTTAAATCGAACGAGTCGAGCTTTCAACCGAGTTTAAAATCATGTTCAAACTCAACTTGTTTAGGTAAGTGAATGAGCTCGAGTCGAACTTTTTTCAAACAATCTCGAGCCGAGTTTGAAGTTGACAGATAAGTCACCCTTACTGCCACTCTACAGAACCGTACATGAGATTTTCATATTCAAAGAAATTCTGACCGCCAGTCGGACTGACCAGGAGAAAATAAGTTAAGTTGATCCGGGAAGGAATTGGATGGAATGGGTAAAAAGAAGAATAGTCGGACCTAAGAAAATTTATAGTTTGAATTGTTCAACTCATATAAGAGCCCCAAGACAAGAGTAAATTCAACATAAAGGTCTGAGAGATCAAAATGGCGAATTCGAATAACCCAATAGTGTGATAAAAGAAGTCAACCAACCACCAACACACATGCAAAACCAAGAAAGGACACAAAAGGAAGAAGAATAAATAAAAGTTAAACAAAAATAAAAATCGATTAAAAAAAAAAGAAGAAGAAGAAGAAGATATGACATCAGACAACCCTTTGTAGCAAAAGTTGATCTTCTTCGATTCGAATAGCTCACCTATTGTATTCAATCGTGGTCTTTTAATATCTTTTGTAAGGTATCAAATCATGTCTAATCACAAGTTAGATGATCATAAAACATAGATATTTTGATATTCTGTAATTTATGGTGCATGTTGTTGATTTAATTGCAAATGAAAGAGGAACAAAAAGAAGATCACGGGGAATATTGGTAAGATATATATGTTACATAAAAATGGCGAAACCCTAAAAAAGAGATGAGTAGAGGTGGCTACTTTACGCGGTTAATTAATTAGCTGCCCTATCAACGTATATTAATATTGCTCGTTTTTTACTCTTATTTGGAAGCTTTTTTTGTCCACGAGTTTCCTAAAATTGATTGGAATTTTTGGAAAGTGTCATTCACTATCAACTCTATGAGCCCCTTGATGTAAACATTCCATGTTCATTGCTCTTAATTTCATCCATGTATTCATCCCTTTTACTTAAATTTTATTTAATTACTTTTTTTAAAGGATAAGTCATCCAATGTATATAGACATGATCACAGGTAGGACCCGCCGGGTCGCGACGGGTTCGACCCGTCGGGTCAAGGGTCAAGGTTAGTTGACCCGAACCCTTACCCCCTAAAAGCCACGGGTTGACGGGTTCGGGTTAACCCGCTGACCCGGCGAGCTACCATATTTAAAAAATAAAAATTAAACAATTTGACTAATAAATAAATAAAATGATATGCAAAGACTTTTTTCTACATATCACTTTCTATATGCACTTCATTTCAATATGAAGTGGAAAAAAAACATGAGAAATTTTGTATCTCTATAAACCTTTCTTCATCCACTACAATATAAATATAGGATGTAAGATTTCTAAAATCATTTCCAATGTAGGAAATAAGGCTTAAAGTGAAGTGAGAGTTATGGGAAGATAGGGTATATATATATATATATATATATATATATATATATATATATATATATATATATATATATATATATATATATATATATATATATATATATATAGGTGCGCTCCGGTGAAAACCAAAATTGCGATAAAAACCTGTGAGGACTAGCTTTTTAGCCCGGTTCACTAGCTTTATAGCCATGTTTTGAATAGAACGGATCTATAAAGTCACATATTTTAACCTGGTTCTGAATAAAACCGAGCTATAAAGTCACTAATATAATTTTAAAACATGAGTTTTCAGCACGGTTTTTAGGTTGAACTGAGTTGTAAAGTCACTGTATAATTGAGGTTTTTAGCACAAGTTTCAAATAAACCAAGCTATAAAGTAGTCCTCACGGTTTTTACCACAATTTGAGGTTTTCATCGGAGTCAATCGGAAGCATTCCAAAGCTATAAAAAGGAAAGGGTGAGAGTGATTTTGACCCAAATTGCACATTGCAAATTAGTTTATATTTATATTATGAATTATTCTAAGAATAATATACATAATAATATTTATAAACTTAAAAAAATATTTTTTTCAAAAAAAAACTTTGGAATGGCGGGTCAACTTGTCGGATCGGACCCGTCGGGTCACGGGTTCACTTTCCCCTAACTCTCAACCTGCTCCGACCTTTGACCCGGACCCGGCGGGTCACGTGGCCACCTCTAAATGTATATATGGATGTATAGATCCCTTTTATTTTATTTTAATTTGATTTAATTTAATTACTTTTTTAAAGGATAAATTATAAATATTATAAGTATATTCTCGCTTAAGAACCTTTTTATTTCGAACATGGAGTAATGTTGTGGAAGAAAAGATTGCTCGTCTTGCTTAGGTACAATACTCCTGTCGACAAAAGTTTGGAGATTGATTCAGATTTTGGAGCTCTAGTCCAAAAGGACGCTCTAGTAAGAAATCACGCGGTGTGACATCAACGCTTTCTTCCTAATTCCTTTCATTGCTTAAAAAAAACCCTTATTTTGAAGGCTTAGGGTTTTCGGTAAGTTTAATAAAGGGATAAAAATTAAAATGTTATAAAACAGATTTGAAAGATGATTCCTTTTTATTTTGAATTGGATTTGAATTTAATATTATCTCACCGGCCTATTTGTAATATACTTTTAGGATATTAGTAGAAGTTTCAATTGACAAGTAATTTCTTGTTGAGGAAAAAAGGTGAGACAGTATATATATATATATATATATATATATATATATATATATATATATATATATATATATATATATATATATATATATGTTTAAATATATTCCTTATGCATGTTTCGTAGTGGTTTTTTTCTTGTTTTGAAGTTAAAAAGAATCTGAAGTCTGAACTCATGTAGCTAGAGATATTTAGGCCTCGTTTGGTTAAACGTGGGAAGTAGACTTCCTAGGAAGTAACTTCTCAGGATATGTAATTCCCATGAATTATACTTTATGGGAAATGTAAAAATATGTTTGGTTAGAAATAATTTCCCATAAATTCAATTCCTATATTTTGTTTGGTTAAACATGAAATTTTCATAGTAATTTATTTAAAATTACTCTTATAACCTTTTGATTTTTGTTTAAAATCAAAATCTATATGGGCAAATTAGAGATTTTATTTATAAAAAATAAATTTTATAGGAGATTTGAGAAAAGATAATGGAGGAAGTAGATCTTACCTACCCCCTTCAAGGTAAGTTAAATTCCACCATTTCATGGGAATTGATGGGTTTTTCTATTTTTAAAAAACATATCAAATACATATATTGACTCTTACTTCCTGGGGTTTTGAACTTCCCGGGAAGTAGAGAGCTAACCAAACGAACCCTTAGTCAACGTGCTAAACTAATTATAAATCTTATGTTAAAATTGGAAGCATAAAGGCCAGGGTTTATTTCGAAGAACGGAAGTGGAATTAAAATCGTTTTGCCTTCGGATTTTTTTTTGATGACGTGGAGGTTCCGAGGTTATCGACTAATCCTCCACGGGCCGAGCACTAGCCTGCAAAGCACTCGAGCCGGGCAAGCCAAGCGGCAAGCCGCAAGAAAGGCTCACCCATGCCAAGGTAAACTAAGGGATGAGTACCCACTATAGCACAAATTGCTCCTAGTGGGATTTGAACCCTTGACCTCATGGTAGTGAGGCACAAGGAAGCATCTCACTCTTACCACTAGGGCAAGAGGTCATTGGTTACTGGATAAATCTCTATAGCCTTGAATCTTGTGTTAAAGATTCAGGAGCAGGAGAGATTGTACGAAAGGAAAGAGACTCTCCACGAAAGAGAGTTATCTAGTGGGTGGAACTGCTATGATTTCATTATATCTAATGACAATATTTCATTGTTAAATAATTATCTATTGGACAATAAAGTCTTATAAAAAAATTATTTATATTAATTCTCAACCTCATATTTTAAGTCATTATAAAACATATTATTTTTATAATTGCTTCAAAATTTTTATTAAAAAATTTCAAATAAACTATTTTAATATTCACATAAAATAATAAAAATAATTTTAATATAGTTAATATTATAAACTATGATTTATTAGCAAAACACGCAAATGCGCGAGTACCAAATACTAATCTATATACATATACTAAGACCAATGCATAACATCATATGTGGCCGATTGTCGTTGATTATAGGAAAAAAATAATAAAATAATATGTTGTCATAATTTATAGAAAGTTATAAAGAAGCCACAATCTCTCTCTATATATTTTAGTTAGGTGACAAAAATATAAATAAAAAATATTTCATAGGCATACTTACCAAAAATATAGATAGATAAATATGTATTATTTGATAGTTGATAATTTATTTATATCTAGATTCTTTTTTGGTGGAAAGAATTATTTATATCAAATTTAATTATTTAATAATTGATATTTTATTTGTATCTATATTAATTTTTTGAGGCCAAAATAAATTATTAAAATATTATATAGCCATAATATATAGCCAAAATCCATCTGTGGATAGTTTAGTAAACTAACATAATGAATATATACTACATATTTAATAAAAAAGAATATTAAAATATTTTTAAAAATCAGTTATCTATTAAATTACATGAGATTTCAATGACGATAGATTATAAAAAAAACCCTTTTACCTTATAAATGTGAATTTTATTTATAATTTGATAGAATCTAAATAAAAAATATTTAGATTATATATAATCTACCGGACTGATTTTATTTATATTATTTAAAAAATATTTATATTTAGATTATTATTTATTTATTGAAATCTATTTAAATTATTTATAATATTGTATTAACGTATTATCGATGTACGAGACGAGACCTACACTAATATAAATATATTGCACAAAACTCAAAATACTCGAAAAAGTACATTTAACCCAACAATTCTCCTTTTTATGTTTTCTAAACCAAACTCAAATATATTAATTAAACGAGACTAATTACAAAAAATAATCGATAGAAAAGTCCAAAAATAATAAGTAAATCATCACATACAAGGTAAGGGCGAGACCACCATTTAAACAAGAGATGAAGTTGTCGTCGTCAAACTAAAATGCAAAATCTTACATGGACCTTGAAGAAGAGAAAGCTCTATTAAAGCCACTAACATTTACGTCTAATGCCAAGGCTTACTTATGAGAAACTTGGAAATTAAGGTCCATCAGGTCTTCAGGGAAGTGAATCTTGTCACGGACTCCCTCACATTCTATGCCTTAGACATGTCGTGTGGGTTTCATTGCTTGTCTGTGCCCCCCAATATGGATATGTAGGTTTTAGACGATTTTTTTTTATAAGGTAAAAATTCGAGTTCAGACAGACCTAAAACTCGATAGACCGACGAATCGACAGACGGACTAACTGTCAACAAACAATATAAGAGACACATAAAAAACACTTATAAAAAAAATAACCCTAAAAACCCATGTAGGTTTTAGACGATGATCGTAGGGGAAGGGCTACCCTATTTTGTTAGCCTGTTTTTAGACTTTTGAGAGGCAAGCCTCTGGTTGCTTCCTTAATGGTCATTGCTTAAAAGTTTAAACCGAAAACATTTACGTCTAATCATAAACAACATATGACATAATAAAGTACTAGTATATACAAGCACTATGGAAGAAGGAAAAAAAATGATAGAATCTTTTTATGAGAAGATAAAATCATAATTTATTAGTAACATCATATCTTTAATGCCGAAATGTCGAGGTTGCTTTTTATAAAGTCAGATCCAAAAGTACTTGCAATCTCAACCCTATTATTGTTACGGAAGCACTTGGCCTCCTTATGGGAGTTTTACTGGCCAAACAAATGGGTATTGTTACAGAGGGAGATAATTTGGTAGTTATTAACGCAATTTCAGGAGATTGTAATTAGTGTCCTTAGAATATAGAGTTGTTATAATCCGATACTGGATTAGATATTTGCTTCTTTTCTAATATTATTGTTCGTCATATTTTCAGGACAACTCAATAGTGTAAGGTCGTCGACTTATTGGGAAAAAGGAAAAAAATTCAATACTGTTGTAGATAAGATTGCTAGTCTTGAAGGATGCGTAGAAAATGACCCAGAACTTTAAATTCTCGTTCGAAAAAACGCTCTAGACAGAAGGCCCACACCTCGACATCGCTTTTCAGCCTAATTTCTTTCCTTATTACTTCCCTAAAGAAAATCAAGATGGCCGGTCTACTCTACATGGTAGTGTATAATATTTGCAATTAAGGAAATATTCAATTATGAATTGAATTTTTTTAAGAGGTAGTAATAATTTGAGTGTGTTGAGAAATGTGAATGACACTAAAAGAGTATCTTATTTAAAGTTGAGTATAACAAGTCTTAATATATAAGTCAATGACCTATTCTTTCTATTGTCAATTGATTTTAGAATGGAATCTCGCTAATATAGAGGATACTTAGTTAGTATATAGTATTGTATGTTCGGTGTTTTGTTAGATATTTTAGGCTTATGTTAGTAGGGTGCTTGGGTTAGCAGCTAATGTGCACTAGGTGGTAGAGCATAGCTTAGTATAAATATCTGTAGCTTTACATTGCTTCAGGAGAGGATTTCAATACAACAGAAAACTCCAGAAATGCTCTCTTTCCACATTCCATAACGAAGCTGAACTTGGCTTCGTGTAGATCAAGCTAAGGACGATTGCAGCTTGATCTTCGATCGTTTACATGGTATCAGAGCGCCACGGTACGATTCTGAGCTGATTCTTCTGTTCTTCGTTCGATTTCATCGTTTTTTCTGGTGTTCTAGGTTCTGCGAGTGGTTGTTTGCTTAGATCTGCTTGATTGCTCTAGATCTGTCTTTGTTGAGGCTTGCTGTTGGTTGATCTGTGATTTACGACACCTCTACTTCTAGCGATTCCTATTTCCGCTGAATTTTGCTTGAAAATGGATGATATCGATGTTACTGAGCCCCCGACTACGCTACGGAGAGAGTCTCCTGGTGATCGCGAGTCGCGTGATTCCAATTTTGATCCTCTGTTTCTAGCAAACAGTGATCACCCTGGGATGCAGCTTGTTGCAAACCAGTTTACAGGCTATAATTTCTTAAGCTGGAGCAGGAGCATCCGCATGGCATTGGGCGCCAAAGTGAAGCTTGGCTTCATTAATGGTGGATGCAAGAGACCTGATGAAGGCTCGGATGACTATCAACGATGGATTCGTTGCGATTTTATGGTCATGAGCTGGATTCTTAATTCAATGAAGAGTGATATTGCTGAAAATTTTATGCATGTCCAATCTGCTCAAGAGCTTTGGGAGGAAGTAAGGGAGCGCTTTGCTGAATCCAATGCTCCCTTGATCTATCAATTTCACAGAGAGCTCAGTACTATTCGACAGGATAACTCTTCTGTTGCTGTCTATTACAGTAAGCTAAAGAAGGTTTGGGATGAATTGCAGGCTCTTGAAGGCTATCCTATTTGCCGTTGTGGGGTTATGTCTCGTTGTAGTTGTGCAATTCTGAAAAAATTGCTTGAGAAGGAGGCTATTGCACACCTTATGCAGTTTCTGATGGGATTGTCCGATGGCTTCGATACTGTTAGGAGTAACATCCTCTCCATGGATCCTTTGCCTTCGGTCAACAAGGCCTATCATATGGTGATGCAAATCGAGCGTCAAAAGGAGATTACAGGGGGCAGTAGTTCCTTCTCACATGAGGCTTTGAATGCTGGAAAACATGCAGGAAGTAGCAGCTCTCAAAATAGAAGTGGTGGAGAGTATAAACGAGACTCTAAGAAGGCTAAGACTGATAAGTTGTGTGATTTTTGCCATGAGAAAGGCCATATCAAGGACACTTGCTTCAAGCTAATCGGGTATCCCGATTGGTTTAAAGGTCCTCGTGTCAAAGGAGAAGGTTCCAAGTTTGCTGGAAACACACAGGGGGTGCCAACTCTTGATAATCCTTTTGATTTTGAAATGGTTAATGAAAAGGATGCTACTGACCGTGCTGATGTCAAGCCAGATTCTGTTTTGGTTAACGCTATCTTCAATGAGGTTGTCCGTATGATGAAAGGGAAGATGAAGATGGATGACAGTTCCTCGGCTGGTGGTCTGGGTTCTGTCAATTTTGCAAACTTTGCAGGTAGTGTCTTGACAGGTTCTTCTCCATCCCTTTCTTCTAATCTTGTGTGGATTATTGACACCGGTGCCACGGACCACATCGCATTTGAGAAAAGTGCCTTTGTGGATCTAAGGAAGCTCCGAAATCCTATCTTGATCGGGATGCCTGATGGATACACGCAAGCTGTCACTCATGCTGGAACTGTAGTTCTTAGCACGAAGACAACGCTTACTGATGTGTTGTATCTTCCATCCTTCAAGCATAATCTTCTCTCCGTCCCTAAGTTGTTGGATGATGATTCGCTTATGTTTGCATTTTTTGCCAAATATTGTGTGCTTCAGGACACTTTAACTAATGAGGTACTGCTAGCTGGGCGCCGAGATAAGGGTCTTTACAAGTTTGATGGATTTCATTGCTTGTTGGATTCCGACGTTCCAGGCTACAGGTCTCCTGTTCGTGTTTTGAAGGATGTTTCTCCAGTTTCTTTAGCTTCGAATAAATTGCAGATGGCTAATGGTCTGCAGCTCTTACATGCTCGTCTTGGACATGTTTCGGTTTCCAAACTTAATCGTTTGTCTGATTTCAAATATGTTTCTCCAGCTGATTTGGATTGTGATACTTGTGAGCTTGCAAAATTACATAAGCTTCCTTTTTCTGTCAGTGCTTCTCGTGCATCTTTGCCCTTTGATCTTGTTCACATGGACTTGTGGGGGCCTTATCGGACCCATTCCATTTGTGGAGCCAAGTATTTCCTTACGGTTGTGGATGACTACAGCCGAGCCACTTGGACATTTTTGCTCCGGCAAAAGGATCAAGTGTTCAGGACCATTCATGGGTTCATTGCCTTTGTGCATACACAATTCAGTACCAAAGTCAAGACGATTCGGTCTGACAATGGGACTGAATTTGTTAATCAACAGGTCAAGGATCTGTTTTGTCTTCATGGGATTGTTCATCAACGTTCTGTGGCTGGGGTACCTCAACAGAACGGCCGAGTGGAGCGGAAGCATCGTCATTTGGTTGAGATGGCTCGTGCTCTTCGCTTGTATGCCAATTTGCCGATTTGGCTTTGGGGTGAGTGCATTCTCACCGCAACTTATCTGATCAATATTCTTCCTTCATCTGTTTTGGAGTGGAAAACACCGTATGAAGTTTTATACAAGCAATCCCCATCTTACTCTGAGCTGAAGGTTATGGGGTGTCAGTGCTTTGCCTTGATTCCCCGAGCTCAGTTTAGGAAGTTTGAGGCAAAGAGCGTTCGTTGCGTGTTTCTGGGATATCCGCCATTTCAAAAGGGGTATAAGGTTATGGATTTGGAGTCTAGGAAAGTTTTTGTTGCTCGACACATTTCGTTCCAAGAGCATGTTTTCCCTTTCCAGGCTCGTGTCACAGAGTGTCCCTATGCCCCTCCTGCTCTACCTCGAGTGTCTATGAGTGACGAGGATGACTGTCTTGGGGTTCCTTCTACACATGCTCCGACTTCTCCTGCTCATGGTCACCCTACTGATGAGGGGTCTGCTGCTCCTAGATTCGAGCACAGTAGTACCAATAGTCCTTTGGTGGTTGCTGACTCTGGTGAGTCGATTACCACGAGCCCTGAATCAGGCAATTCCGTTGGCCTGAATCCTATTGTGGTCGCTTCAGATCACACTCGGGCTCCTCGACCTATTCAGCGTCCTGCTCACCTTCAGGATTATGTGTGCAGCGATTTGCCTTCCCGTCGTGTTACCTCCCATGATTCCTTCTCCCATTCTTTTCACGTGGTTTCCCTTCCTGATCTAGCAGTTCATTCTCCTGATTATATATCATCTTTGTTCAATGTTTTGTCAACATTTGAGCCGTCGACGTATGCTCAGGCTTGCAAACATGACGTCTGGGTCCAGGCTATGGCCAAGGAGATTGATGCTTTGGAACGGAATTCTACCTGGGTACTTACTCCGTTACCTCCAGGCAAGCGTGCTATCGGGAGCAAGTGGGTATATAAGGTCAAATTTCGGCCTAATGGGGAGGTCGAGAGATACAAAGCGCGATTGGTCGCTAAAGGATACACTCAAGAGAAGGAAAAGGATTACAAACATACATTTTCGCCGGTTGCCAAATTCGCTACTGTTCGTACTCTATTGGCCCTTGCTGCTGCTAATGCGTGGGAATTACATCAACTCGATGTAAACAACGCATTCCTTCATGGCTTTCTCGACGAGGAAGTTTATATGGTGCCGCCTCAAGGCTATCTTACGGCTCGTGCTGATCAAGTCTGCCTTCTCAAACGTTCTTTGTACGGTTTAAAACAAGCTAGTCGCCAATGGAACATCGAGCTCACTAAGTTCTTGGTGGGGCTGGGTTTTGTTCAATCCAAACAGGATTACTCCTTGTTTGTTAAGCGCACTGGACAGCTCTTTGCTTTCGCCCTTGTGTATGTCGACGACATGCTCTTAACCGGGGATGATTGTGCTGAGTTATCGCGTCTTAAGGTTGCTCTTGATCAAAAATTCACCATCAAAGACTTGGGGTTGGCTCGGTACTTTCTTGGAATGGAGATCTCTCGGTCGACAGATGGTCTTCGTTTGAATCAACGCAAGTATGTCGTTGATCTATTGACTGATGCTGGGTTACTGCATTGCAAAGAGGCCTCGTTTCCTATGCAGCGTGGGTTGCATCTGAGCATTGATAAGGGTGAATTGATCAAGGATCCTGAACCTTATCGACGCCTAATTGGCAAACTGCTGTACCTCACTGTGTCTCGTCCTGATATTTCATTTTGTGTACAACATTTGAGCCAATTTTTATCTGCTCCTCGCTTACCTCACTGGCAAGCTGCCATATATCTACTCCGTTATCTTAAGGGGTCAGTGAACTGGTGTTTGTTTTATCCGCGTTCATCAGATATGTCTTTGAAGGGCTTCTGCGATGCAGATTGGGGCAGCTGCTCATTCTCATGTCGTTCTGTCACGGGTTATTGCGTCTTTCTTGGTCGTTCTCTTATCTCTTGGAAGACCAAGAAACAAAAAACGGTCTCTAAATCGTCCACCGAAAGTGAGTATCGGAGCATGTCGGCAACCGCGAGCGAATTAGTGTGGCTGGAGGGTCTTTTGCAGGACTTGGGTATCCATGTTCCGATCCCCATTCCACTTTGTTGTGATAACAAATCGGCCCAATATCTTGCTGCCAATCCCGTGTTTCATGAACGGACGAAACACTTGCGAGTAGACTGTCACTTTGTTCGTGATATGGTGCAGGAAGGCTTCTTATACACAGTCCATGTTCCGTCCCAATTGCAACTTGCTGATCTATTTACAAAACCCCTGGGCGCACAACAACATCGATTTCTGTCCTTCAAGCTTGGCCTTGTAATTGATTCTCCAATGCCACCTTGAGGGGGGTATATAGAGGATACTTAGTTAGTATATAGTATTGTATGTTCGGTGTTTTGTTAGATATTTTAGGCTTATGTTAGTAGGGTGCTTGGGTTAGCAGCTAATGTGCACTAGGTGGTAGAGCATAGCTTAGTATAAATATCTGTAGCTTTACATTGCTTCAGGAGAGGATTTCAATACAACAGAAAACTCCAGAAATGCTCTCTTTCCACATTCCATAACGAAGCTGAACTTGGCTTCGTGTAGATCAAGCTAAGGACGATTGCAGCTTGATCTTCGATCGTTTACAGCTTATGTGCTAGTCTTCTAGCGCACAAGCGTCCATGTACACGACTTTCCGGTCACGAATCCTAACGAACCTTAGTATGATATCAGAGCAGTAAAGCCAACGGACCGACTCTCGATTTCGGGATAGCTAAAAAGAGAATGAGATGCTAAACCCGTTGACCGAATGTCAAGAGGAAAAAAGAACCATAGTTGCACGTACTTGAAGGGACATGTTGAGAGATGTGAATGAGACCAAAAGAGTCCCACATGCATTTTGAGCATAACAAGCCTTAATGGTTTATATTACAGAACCATCGATCTCGTGACCCACTAGTACATGCACAAGACGCCTCATTCATGAGTTCCAACGGACCTCATGGTTTATATTACAGAACCATCGATCTCGTGACCCACTAGAATTTAACATTTGGTATGCATTTCTTTTTTTTTTTTATTAGTTGTTAATTGTTCGATTATGATAGTTAGTCCATCTAACTTCTCGGTTTACAAGTTTCTTTGAAGTGTCAAATTACTTAAAATAAAAATAATATTGTGTTAATTGAATTCCTGATTGTGCTCAATCGTTGACATCATTTTGTACATATGGAAAGAACAAGTAACGCGTACACGAAATGTTTGTAGGCAACGTTTGGTTACACATCATTTATATGTGGGGAAGAAGTAATAATTCAACTTTTATTTGTTAGTTCGGATATGATGGAATGTATTTAATCTGATTATTTCATAATCATTAATGATTTCTTTTAAATTAGTTATATAATTGGGCAAAATTAACTTGGTGCATGCATTATGAAGGCTTTTACTTGGCGATAAACATACTCAGTTTGTGGTCTGAGAACTTTATACTAAAAAGAAAACATCACCATAATTTTCAATTGGAGTTGGATGTGTGAAATTGAAGGTATGTATCATTTCTCCAACTAAGTTAAAAATGTATTTTTGAAAGATTTGATCAATAACGCCATAACAATACAAGTATATAACAACATACAACAAAGCGAAAACATGACAAAAACACCAAAAACAAAAGCCGGAAACAAAGATGACCAAGCAAGAAAGAAGAAGATAACAAAAACAACGATAAAATATACGATTCCATCCAACCGTATAAACTAACCCTTTTCCATCCGAATAGCGTACTGAAGTCCGTTGGGACTCGGGATCGGGGGTCGTGTGCACACGTGCGTCCTTGCGCTAATAGCCTAGTACATAAACCGAGCGGGGTTCCATCCTAAAACCAATTGGCATTAGGGTGGGGTAGCCCACTAGATTATATACTAAGACTTCTTTGTTCATATTATCAATGTGGAACTCTTTTGGTCTCTTCACATTGTTCATTATCTCAACATAGCGGGTCTCCATAATGTCCAATCCTAATTAATCTCAATCCTCAGTAAATAGTCGTGTTGATATAAATTAACAACCTCCTTTCAATTCTTTTTAGGTTGAGAGAGATGATTAAATGTAAACAAGTTTTATGGTGTATCATGATAACAATTCTGGGTTATTGAATTAAAAAGATCAACGGTTGAACTTAAAAACAACTTCTGATTTTTCGATGGTATTGGGTGATTATTCTTGAAATGAAATTATTCGATGGTGCTGGCGTGTTGCTAGTGATTGTTCATTAGAAAAAATATTTATTTTTTTTACACTTTTTACAGACGAATAATTACATTCTTATAGACAAATAAAAACAAACGAATAATTTCTATATATATGATAAGGCGTATGTATGTACACCATAAAAGTTATACCGGAGCCAAATTATATATATATATATATATATATATATATATATATATATGGAAATGTTCTAATGAAACGGATAATACGGTGTAACGGTGAAACGAATGAATATTGGGTCATATTCATATGAATATTATGTTATATGAATATATAAATATGAATATTATGTTGTGTAAATATGAATATGATTTAAATATGGGTATATGAATATGTTATTATTTATATTCAAATAATATAAAGTGAATAACACCATATTCATATCCACACACCACAATATTCACATATTCATATCCACATAATGTCATATTCATATTAATATAACGCAATATTCATTCGTTTCACCGTTTCACTGTATTCTTTGTTTAATTGGAACTCTTGCCTATATATATATTCTGCATAATTTCATTTCATGCTTCATAAAAATCATGTTGCGTTACTATCCTACGATTCAGAGTACACGCCTCGTCATTTTTAACTCTAAAGCAATCCCATTATTTTTTTCGATTTGAAGATCTCTTATCATTTAGCAGTTGACTACAACGACTCTACAACAACCTTTGATTGACTTTTTTTTTTGTTTGTTTGTTTGTTTTTCCTTGCAAAACCATCTTTATTTTCGAGAACAAAATTGAATAGACTTGACTTACTCTCACCACTATAGTCAATACATTTTTATTCGGTTTGAAAGGGCTTGACTAAATCCCGTAAAGGCTTGACTGAATTTCAGTTGACTAAATCTTTTGGCGTTTTTGCACGAGCAATGTGTGGCTCTACTTTCGGCGTCTTTGGAGGTCTTCTGTTTGGTTGGGGGCGTAAAGTTTGGAGTCGGGACTGGCTGGGGTCGTGATGGTGCGTTCAGGGTGACTTCGTATCCAAGAAGGAGCTTCCTTGGAGTTTCTTCTGCACTTTCCACAGAAGATAGATTTATGCTGTACCGCTTGCCCGCGGTGCTACTATTTGGGTGGTGCTTGGCTTCGTTCTTCGCCATCGACCGCAACTGTTGGGAGGAGTTCTTCGTAGTTCGTTCTTGTTGTAGAGTTATTTTTGCTTGTGCCTTAGCGTCGCTTTCTGTCCTTATTGTATGTTTAGGCGGTTTCCGTCCGCCGATTCTTCGGCCTCTCGAGAATCAAGATTGCCTGATCTCGAATTTTTACTTAATAAAAAAAACATTTCTCACATATTAAGGGTCACCTATATTGATCTTCTACTAATATTAGCCTTTCATATATCGAAAGCGGAAATTAGGGTGGTTATTCGAGACGAACGAGTCGGGTATTGCTTGTTTATATTCAGCTCGTTTAGAAACAAGTTGAGCTCGAGCCAAGCCTAAATTTAGACTCGAGCTTTAAAATGTGCTCATAATCGACTAGTTCAAAAAATGAACGAGCTCGAGTCGAGCTTTTTTCGAATATTAAACAATCTTATTTCCTCAAAACATGATAATTTAAAAGAAATTTTTAGAAATTTAATAAAAATTCGAACTATTCGAGTTTAAATCGAGCGAGTCGAGAGCTTTGACCAAAACTTAAAAATGTGTTCATGCTCTGCTTGTTTAGAAAATGAACGAGCTCGAACTACTCGGCTCATATAAGTATATAACACCCCTAAGGGAAATCAAACATATTAACTCTGTATACACAATTAAGTAACAAAATGTGTGTTTATTCAAATGCTAAACACTATCATGTCAAATATAATTTTAGAAGAAAACAATCTTAAACATATTGGATATATTAATCATGATCAATTGATCTAGCTAGCAATGTCAAATCTATATATGATTCGAATCCCGGTGGTGTGGCCTCTACAAGCCAAAGCACGCAACCCAAGACTTGATATCAATTAAATGTGTAACGTTGAGGTATCAATGTAGATGCACTTCAACTTGCACTACTTGCTTGGACTTATCTATACATACAAGTTAATTAAGGCAGAGTTAAAGATAGACTACTGTTTTTTTTACCTTGAGTTCAGATTTTAGGTTGGATAGATAGTGACCTGTATATCACCTTGTATTGCTACTGGAATGGGCCTTTGTTCAACCTTAGCTAGCTACACACATATCTTCAATATATGTGCTTTTATTTGTCATATCTTGTTCTAGAAACTGAGCATGGGATGGATCGAGATTCCGATGATTCTATTTAATGTACAACTTCGATCTTTATAAATAATTAATCTTTGTATAAACAACCCTCAATAAGTATTTTAATTTTAAAGTAAATCTTAATTGTGTTCATTTAATTTGTTGTGTTCTAAACACCTCTAACGATGTAATTTTTTTTATAATGAGGAAACCATTAGTTGGTGCAAATCTTGAACACGTGATCTAGCCGACATAGTCACACACTAGGTAAATCGGCTTACGCCGACCAACTCGATTCACTGGCAGGAGTGGAGGCAGGGATCCAACCCGAGCCATTCTTACACCCCTTGCTTTGATCCACACTACTGGGCCATCTCATCAGGGGCTCTTGCGGTGTAATTTGTGAATAAATCTGGAGCGCTGGATTAAGAAGATCAATGGATTAGATTTACAGGAAAATTTAAAGAGCAAAATTATTCATCTAAAATAACATGATTATTCGTATATAACTCATATGAATAAGTACGAATAATCATGTTACAACAGATGAATAATTTTCATATGAAAAAATTATTCATATAGAAATAATTATACTATACGCCAAATGAATAACTATAGTGGTACCTATGAATAATTAATATATTTGCAGTTCGTACCGTAAGAGACGCTCACACTCGATCCATCCATCCATCCTCTCTATATATAGTACTTGGGCATGTTAAACAAACCTTAATCAACACAAATAAATAGCAATCAATACATTGATCTTGATTTTATTAATAATATTGCTCCACTTAGATTAATACTAGCTATTACTACATGAAAATGGAATTGGGATTTTCATGTTTTACTTGTCCATGGAACAGGGGATGTGCGCCCTAGTCGGGGTGGCCTAGTGGTATGGTGTAGAGGGTGCTAAGGAGGTACCAGATTCAATTTCTGCATCCACCTTTTTCATTAGATGAAAATTTAAGGTTTACCTTGCTCTTTACTAGTGGGTCGAATCGGCTGGCACACACAAGTCAATTTACCTGATACATGATTCTTACCAACGGAGTCAAGTGTCCGGGATTTGCCATAAGAAAGGAGGAGGAATGGGCAGATATGTCACATGTGAAGCAAAGTACAACGAATCTTGGCATACCTTGTTAATTTGCATGCACAAAAAATTTCCTCTTACAAAAATTTAATGCCATGGAAATCAATGGTTAATAAATATGAGAAATTTGTGGCAGACCCACTTGTTTGTTATTGCTATATTATTATTTTCTCCCTCAGCTCTCTTTTTCCTTCTAACGTTTGATGGGAAATTACCCCATTGATAGAGGGGTGTTAAATTTCGATGGGTTATATGTAAGGTGGGGATCACACGTATGCTCTAGCTCAATCCGAACATGATAATAGTAAAAATAGTTTACCGATTTATATATACAAAACTTGAATTTTATATATTTTCGATATGGAATTCATTTTTATCTTTTAAGGGTGAGTATTACTCTTGATTAAAAAAAATGCGAAACAAAATCCATCCAAATTTTAGACTTAAAATCATTCATCCAAATTTTTATCCTTTAATTGATGGTTGATTACACTCATATCTTGAAATAAAGCTAGGGTTTTGGATAAAACAGTAAACTCAATTCACCTTATTTACTGCGGTAAATGTCCCTTCAAATATATATACAGCATACTATTTATCCACGGGTACCTTTAGTTTTGACCTTATTGGTGCAATTGCACAATTTCCTGAAAATTCAGAAGAGTCTGTTGAGGAGCAACAATTGCATGCCCCCACCTCACAAGTTGTACATGGTTAAACCGTAAAGCTAGTTAACACCCCTAATTCACTTTCAATTAATTACAAAACCTAACTAACCCCTAATTCACTTTTAATTATAAAACCTGACAAACCCCTAATTCACTTTCAATTATATAAAACCTAACTAATTTCATATTGCCCTACATTTGTAATGATGAAATCCAAGTCGAGTATATAGGGACATAGCATTGAGCGTCAGTCCAAGCCCAATACCTAAGCAGTGCTTAGGTATTGTGCTTAGTAAGCACAATGACTATAAGACATAATGATGTTATAAGTGCAGCTGACATCGGCGTGTTGATATGTGAAATGATAACTGTACAAGTCCATCATCGGAATTATGATGAATTAAATCAAAGCTTATATAAGTTCGATAATTTACTTCTCTTATTGCCAATGGTTTTTTTTTGAGCACATTTGCCAATGGTTTTATGATATAGAAACTCACGGTTCTCACTGAGGTTATAAGTTGGGGTTAGGTTGATACCTAATTAATCCGCTCGTACGAATGTTTAGACCCTGCGTATTATATAATATAATTGAGTTAAAACTTATGTCTTTTTTCATGTTTGTATGCAATATTAGTTTTCACTAGGAATTACCATACAAAATTTCAAACAAAATCAAATTTAATTTGCGACAAACATTGTTTAGTTGTTGTCAAACAAGTGGCATTTCACTTCCATAAGAGGTTGAAATGTCCATTTATAAATTCTAACATCGCTCTATTCTCAAAATTCAAACTCGATACCTCTGATGGAGGTAGAAGAGTCCTTCGCAAACCTTTCACCTCCTATAAACAAAATCCGAAATATAGTTATACTTCACATGTTCGGGTTCTCCGTTCAACACACGCAAATTAAGCACACATGATATGGTCTAACAACATTCTTATTTTGGTGGTTTAGTTGAGTCACTTTTACAAAACAAACTATGCCAATACTCTTACTTATAGGCTATTTCCGCCTAAATGTAACGAATGTCATAACTTCTTATTATCGTATCATACACGACAATAATATATCTCAAAGTGACAAATAGAAGTTCAAATTTGAATGCACATGTTCCTTGTGCTCTTGTACGAATTAAAACTAGATATATTTAATTAATTTGAAATTGCCAAGTTTCCATTTTTATGTGAAAACTCAAAATTCTTTGTGGATGATCAAAATAGAAATTTGAATCTTAAATCGATCAAGTACTAGCTATACCTAAAAACCATGTTATAAGATCAGTATTTGCTTGCACATGTATTGCTCTCTTTAGGTATTATATTATTTTTCTATCCTTTTTTTTAATCGAGTCGTCGAATTATTGATTAAACATCATTTTCAATTCCAACTGATTCTCTATTTTACGGGTATTTGAGTTTCCGGGGGATTTTGGATCATGATTTTATTCATCAAATTTCTAATCTAATTCTCTAAAATATGGAAGAAGGAGAAAAAGAAACATATGCTTCTCCAAAGTAGTAGTATTTTCCAAATTTTCAGATGGAATTGAAATTTGAGAAAATATAAAATTAATTTCTCAATTTGGATAAATTTGTTAGTGCAATTTATGTAGGGCCTTGAAAAAATCAGTGAGAAGAATCGTCGAAGAGTTTGAAAACTCAAGGTTGTGGCGTGGTATGAATCTGAACTCACTGTCTTAGAAGCGATTTTGCCCCAAATGTGGATACAAGTCAGCAACTGGCTTTGCCCCCAAGGTTACATATCACACCCTCGTTATTGTGCACTCGAAAACAAAGCTAGGTTGGAATCACAAAAATTGCTCATATATAACTTGAATAGAAGAAGAGAGGAAAGGTTTTTCTGTGTGTGTGTTTTTTTTTTTGATGAAGGAGGTGTCAATTTTAAAAGAAGAAGATGATGCTCCATGTTCAAATGTGCAAGAGTAAATCTTGGAGCAGTTACAACCAGAAAAGATAATGACGAAAAGATAATTCAGAACAACAAAAGGATAAGTTACGAAAAGTTTGTCTAAACCATTTCATACCTTATTTGGCTCAAATTAATCAACCAATATACAAAAACAGACTCCATCGCGAACGTGCCACAAACATATAGACCAAAAAAAAAAAGACATTTATAAACCAACCCTTATGCACTTGTGGTGGTGCACACATGTGATTCCGTCTCTCAAATAATGGATGAAAAAATGACTTTTATAAACTAACCTTTCATGTCCCTATAAATTCATGTGGGACTCTTAAAACCTTCTCCAACGAAATTGTTCAACGCTTCAACTATATCAACCTCGATCGATTTATCAAATATATAAATATAAATTTTAATTTCTCAATTTGGATAAATCATCTAACACTCCAACTATATCAATTAACCTCCATCGATTTATCACCAATGACCTCTTGCCCTAGTGGTAAGAGTGAGGTGTTTCCTTGTGCCTCACTACCACTCATGCCTTGGTTTACCTTGGCATGGGTGAGCCTGTCTTACGGCTTGCCACTTGGTCGATAACCTCGGAACCTCCACGTCATCAGAAAAAAAAAACCTCCATCGATTTATCAATCAATATATAAATATAAAATTTTAATTTTTCAATCTAGATAAATTGTCTAACGCTCAACTATATCAACCTCGATCGATTTATCATATATATCTCCTGCAAATATTAGAAGATTAGTATTGAGTTTTCTTGCAGGCTCAAAATTAAATGTATGCACTATAATAAATGTAGAAGCTAAGGGATGGATAAAAATACAGCTAGACATTTCTGAAAATGGTGTCAAGGATTGGGGGAGGGGGAGGAAGTCCACCCTGCAACTTTGGTCATGGATATGGTAATATTGGTAATGGATAAGTCAAGATTCTTACATGTTTAATTAGAGCACCAATTTCAATTCAACTTGCAAACAATCCCTATTATTTGGGGAAATATATTTTTGGTTTGTGTGTTGTCGAATTTTTAATTTAATCTCTTGACTCATCAGATTTATCTAATGCATCAATTTTATTTTATTTTTTAAAATAAATATTTATCTGAAAAAAAAACACATATTTGGGTGTATTTTATACACTCGCCCATATGTTTTTAAGGTATAAATATAATGTTAATAATATTGTTTTGGGATGATTTCTTAAATGTTTTGTTTTGCGTGTGTACGTTTCAAAATATAATTGAGTTTATTTTTTGTCGATTTAGGAAAATAGTTTTCAAATTTGTGTTTTAACTTATTTCATCAAGGTTTAGGTCAGAAAGACCAATTTTATATTTTTTCAAATCTATCAATGGGATTCAGTGCAAATTAGGTTATAAATAAGGATAAAACGTTAATCATAATTCACAATGTTATAGGTAGGAATGAAAATGAGACGAGTTATGAATGATAGTAGTCATATCGGTATTCCACCATCCGATTTGCATGATCAATTGCTCCACCTGTCTACCCATTACCCACAGACACACTCACCCTCATCCAATCCAACCCGCACCGATGATATGGTTAGATAACTCTCTATCTTAAATACCTTTGCAGAGATAATTTTTATGCGTAAAAAACGGATAGCCCAACGGATTATGGGTGAAAAACGTCAACCTCCACCGTCCTACCCACCATATATACACACTTCACTCGCCATCCTCGTTAGAGCGGATTTTCGCTCACAAAAATAGTACGGATAAAACAAGTGATAAGTTACCGATCATCCGCGACTGATTTCCATCCTTCCTTAAATGAGAGAATCTTGAAGTCAGTGCCCACTTGTTTCTACCGCCCTAGCCTCTCCTCTCTACTGAGTTACCAATTAATACCTTCTAACTCCCTCTCCATCCCCCATGTGTTTATTTCTGGGTCACACAAATTAACCACCCCTCCATTTTTACCCCAACCTCTTTACCTTTAGCCCCCCCTTT
Organism: Persicaria maculosa; assembly: GCA_963922045.1. Classification (NCBI taxonomy): domain Eukaryota; kingdom Viridiplantae; phylum Streptophyta; class Magnoliopsida; order Caryophyllales; family Polygonaceae; genus Persicaria; species Persicaria maculosa. Next base: position 2,501,249 of record OY998264.1, read on the forward strand.
TTTACAGTGTATATGTTCTTGCTCCTCATTCTATATAAACCTCCCCTCCTCAACTACCAACCATTTCATATTCATCTCCAAACACAACCAAATCAATAAATCATCCCCCAAAAAAATTCCCAATTTTATTAAACAATCCCCCTCTCTCTCTATAATTTCGCCATGGTTTCAGCTGATGATGTGCGTTTCGGAGTCGGCGTTCTTGGTTTGTTATCCCTCTCCCCCGACCTCTTTTTTTTTTTAAATAAGGAAAGTGATTCGATCCATCAGTTACTTCACAGAATTTCTGATATGGGTTTCGTATTTTCTTCGCGTGTAATTGTATGCAGGAAACATCATTGCCTTGTTCTTGTTTTTATCTCCTGTGTAAGTATCACTCTTATCTTTCTTCCTTATACTGACAACTAACAACTAAGAATCAATGGTTAAAAAAAATAGTTTGAACTATTTGAACTAATATTTAGTAATATTCGATATGGGACAGAAAAAGGGGATTCTAATTGCTGTTTTAATTTGCTTGAGTTTGTTACATATATATATATAATGATCCCCTAAATAACGCCAGTTTATACTTTAATTTATACTCTCTTTCTTATATTTTATAATGGTTTTGTTAGCTAAAATTAGTTAGAGAACCCAATAAAATAAAATAAACGAATTAAATGCTGATTTTGAATTCCAACTTTTCTGTTGGGAAACTTATTTTCAGGTAGAAACAGAAATTTAGGTATGTTTGACAACAAAAAAAGTACAAGGTTCTTTTTAAATTAGGTTAATTTGTGTTTTTTTTAATCTAATTTTTTAAGGGTACAAGTTAATTAAAAATTCTGATTTAGAATTTTTATTTTAGAGTTTTCAAAATTGGAGTAATAAAGATAGAACACAATAAGTATATTTGTGAACTTCAACTTCTTAATTTTGAATTTTTTTTTCCTTTTCCAATTGAATGATTTGATGTGACTTTTACAAACTTATGTATATGATGAACTCAAAAAATAGATCAGTTACCTTTCATAGATGATTTTTTACCCCACTTTGCAACCAATTGCAAGATGTACCTATTTCACATTCAATGCTTTAATTTGTTTTTTTACCTTACATAAATAAATTGGTTTTTTTTCAAAACCTTTTTGACGGTAAATAGTCATATAAATACAAACTGTTAAGGATTTTGAAAGTACAATGTACAAACAACACAATTACACAAGACAACCAATAAACTGCCCTCAATTTCCATATAATTCCATTTTGCAGCCCAACATTTATCCAAATTGTAAAAAAGGGGTCAGTGGAGCAATACTCGCCGGTGCCGTACCTAGCCACCTTCATAAACTGCATGCTGTGGGTGCTCTACGGCCTCCCCATCGTCAAGCCCAACAGCACCCTCGTCGTCACCATCAACGGTGCCGGAGTCTTCATCGAGATCGTCTACCTCTCCCTCTTTGTCTTCTACACCGAAGACCGGCGCAAGAAGCTCAAGGTTGTTGGGATCGCGGTGGCTGAGGTGGCCGCCGTTGGGGTCTTGTCGGCCCTCGTCCTCAGCCTCGCCCACACCACCCACCTCCGGACCCAGGTCGTCGGCATGGTGGCCATCATCTTCAACATCATGATGTATGCCGCCCCTTTGTCCGTCATGGTAATTTTTCTCCCTTACCTAATTTTTTCTAACGGTTTTTATAAGACTATGTTTATCATGGAAAAAAAAAAAATTTATCCTAATATCATTGATACTACCGCCCACTCTTTTATTTTATTATACATTTTCTAAATGAAACTAGGCCATGTTTATTCAACAAAGATCACCTACTTCAATTTCTATTCCACTCTGTAGAGGATTTTGATTGTTCATTAGAGTAAGACCGTTTTCGAGCTTCGATTGGATACTTATGAATATTTTTACCATACTCGAATGCAGAAATTAGTGATTACAACCAAGAGTGTCGAATACATGCCATTTTTCTTATCGTTCGCTTCGTTTATGAACGGAATTGCTTGGACGATTTATGCCATCCACCCATTCGATCCATACATCGCGGTAAGACCTCTTTTTCTCTCCATGGCATCCATCATCCTCTATGAACCGGGTGTTTGGATGAAGCGTTAAATGGGCCGGGCTTAGAGTAAAATCTGCTAATTGGGCTTATGATACAGGCACCTAATGGGCTTGGGACACTGTTTGGGCTGGCCCAACTGATCCTCTATGGGGCCTTCTACAAGTCCACCAAGCGGCAGATCGCGGCCCGAAAAGCCAAGGAGGCCGAGATGGGCGACCTTACTTCAATTGCCGTTGCCCAAGAGTCCAACAAGAGTGGGCCTGGATCCGGATACCCGGCCCATTAACCTTTCCTTCTGTTTGCAATGGCCATGAAGCATATCAAATGTAAACCCAAACCCTTACCGTTTCGCCTACGTGGCGCAACGAGGAATCGGCGAATAATCTCCTTAGGTTAAGTTGTATGATAAGCTCACTTCCATTTTTAAGAGCAGTTTCAGTACAAGTTTTTTTTGCCTAAATACAATCCAAGCTATGTGATACACACTATAAAGAGAAGCACCCAAAATGACCCAAAATTGACAAACTTGATCACTTCCCCAAGCAAACCTAATCTAAATATTAGGTTAAGAAAGCATACAACATATGTATATGGTATATATCTACAGCTTCTCCCTGACCCGTCATTCGTCATTCGCCTGAGCTCTCGCACGAGCTGCCAAGGTTGCCGAGAAGGTCATGAATCGACAGCCTGATCACGGTGCTCCCAGATGTTTTCGTGACGTCCAGGCACTCTTGGAGGTCGGAGTCGCAGGCTATTAAAACCCACTCATGATCGTCGTCTAGATACTTGATCTCAAAAGTGCCAACCTCCATCTTCAGGCGCTTGGATATTTCGTCCCTCAGTTCGACAATGTTAGAGCTGAGAGACAACCTGAACCTTATGATATCTTCCCGAAAGCTGGCCTTTATGGTCACGGTTCTGATTTCTTGCCTTGCGCCGAATCTTGGAATAATGTTGATAGGCGAAGTATTCGAATTTAGCCTTGGGGTGTGATGGTCAGAAGAAGAGGGAAGGTTCCCCCAGCTTCTTTCTGGAATAGGCATACCATCTTCTTCCACATTGGAAGAAGAACGATATCTCGCATCTTTCAAGCTACCAGAGTCGTCGACAAGTAGTTTACCAAACGGTTCTTGGGCGTGAGCTTCAAGAAGAACGTCAGGGAGAGAGAACACACCTGAGAAGCTCATTTCTCTACTCGGTTGAAACATGAAACCCATTGAATTACCCACTTGCTCCTGAAAAGACTGGGTGAACCTGCTGTTATGCGCAGTGCTTTCATTGGCCGGGCTACTTTGGCATGATCCATGCGACGTTGAGGTGCCACTGCTAGCCTCCCTTGACCCACTCCCTGCCCGGGATGCTTCAAATCCTCCTGAGAACACGTTTTGGTCATGGGCGTGATCCTCATGACTTGCTTCACGGCCATTAATCTCTTGATTTGCTGTTTCTGCCTGCCAATCTCCCCCTTGTATCCTTGAGGCTGGCTGGTCAATTTTCTCATCAATGAGCTCAAAGGGGCTACAGCTTGTTAATGGTTGCTGCTGACTGGCTCCATTCAAACCAGTAGCCCAAGACGTGGAACCGACTGCAACAGGGATGGAACTGGGACTTAACGAAGCCAAACCGAATGTTGCATCAGCACCTTGTACAGATTCAATAACCCGCTTGAGCTTGGAAAGGGAGCGATTGACCTTGTTGATCTTGCGGGATGGCCAGCGAGATATGCCATGTTGCCTACAGATTCGCTTCATTGTAGTTGGACAGACTGTATAGAAGAGCAATATACATAAGGTCATGTATTGCAAAAGCATACCCATTTACAAGCGAAATGATAATAACGAAAACAAGTGTTTTTTCAAGGAACCAAGTGAAAAGAACAAAGGCTTACCACCAAGGCTTCTTGCAGCATCCTTAAGACTCCCTGCAAAATATTGCTGAAGAACTTCCAAACTTATTTGCTTTTCAGCTTTTCCACGTTTTCTCTGTGAAGGCTTTTTAGTTTCTTTTACTTTAGAGGGAGAAACACCATTGCAGCTTCCACCAGCCACATCCTCTCTCTCATTCGAAACATCTTTTTCCTCGTATTTTTCACAAGTTCCTGGTGGAGCCACCTCTTGATTTAATGTTTCCAGAAATTGAAGTTGTTTAGGTGAGTCAGATGCAAGAACAGGTTTAACATCTGAATCAGGACTGTCTACCATAAACACATCAACAATTTCCATAAACTTTCTTTCCTCTTCAAGTACCCTTCCAGAGGCAACCATCAAACTCCTGCAATGCTGCTTCATTGTTGCTAATATGGAGTCCAATAATTTGTGCTGCTCCGTACTGTCTGTTAAGTTAGAGGGCAGGAAGAACTCCAGCACATAATCATCTTCCCCAGTGAATCTGCTCCTCAGACTTATAGCAAAAGAGCTGGCTAATCCAAACATTTTTGCATAATGCACCAACGGGTACTCTTTTTTGCTGAATCGAGTAATATCATCGCAGAAACACGAACCTTGGGACGAGAAAGCCCTGCCAGCGACTCCCTGCCCTTTCTGGAGATGATGCTCATGACAGGCCTCACGAAAACGCCACATGTGAGCATCCACGACATAGAATGCGACATCAGTGGTTGACATGCACACTTTCTCCATACAACTTCCGTCAAAGCTTGAGCAGCTCTTCTTCAGACCACCACCATAAGCAATAACGCTTCTATGCATGCAAGGCACCCAAGTCTGAGCCATGGGTAATTTATAAGTTTCACATACCTCAGAGAACACTTCCAAGATTTCAGCAAGTGCATTTTGGCGACCTTCGTTGCAAATCTGGATACATAGCATTGCCACATTAGCCAAACAAGTAACACAAATATACTGTAGCACCAACTCATGAGATCAGTTATCAAAAAATGGTTTACCTGGATGTTTGGGTGATCCAATATATCTGAGCTTCTCAGATTCACAGCCTGCAGAAAAACTACATTTGGTGAATTGAAACATCATACAACTTCCAGAGATTTATAAACAAAACTGAAATACACGAAAACCATGATTCATTCCACAGGTATATCAAATTAAAATCCTTACTGACATTTGCTGTGTTAACTGAATGAACTATCAAGCAGTGACCTTCTGACCTACCAAATTAACTATTTACCTAGGCTAACATCAAATGAACAAACATCGAGCAATAAATTCTTACTCCAATCCAGCAGGCAACAGATGATAAAGATAGTTCTATTTTCCACACTTGAACCATCAAAGGGGAAACTAGTCAAAGCAATATGGAGGAGAATGAAGCACATGTACAATGCAGAGCCATAATGTACTACTGTGTTAATGATACACAGTCAATCCAAGCTATTATGAAACTACTTAAGAACATAATCATTAGATTCGAACTGATTTGGTTGATCAGTTCATACTTTTGACAAAGTGCTCTATTGGGGCCCCCAATAGAGCACCATCAACCAAGAACAGTAAACAAAGAGATCAAACCATGCATCCAAAGCAGAAGAAAACCAACCTCTAGAGCTTTGCAGACTTTATCAACCTCAGGTGCATAGTTGACCTTCGTGGAAGTCATTATGAGTTCAAGCACACCAACACAGGACTGCCCAGTGGGTTCAAACACTGGAAGAGCCAGGGTCCCATGAACATTGTAGTCCTTGGCATGCTTAGCCCTTTGATACTCATCACTAGAGTAATACTGTACATCAGGTGTCCATTCTGGCAACTTGTGCCTGAAAACACGACCGATTAGCCCAAGGCTCACATCACTCTCACCATCCGGAGAAAAGCTATAGCTCTGAGAGATGGCCCGATATTGATGTAGCCCATTGCTATGAGGACTAAGAGCAAATGGTTGCCCTGAAGTCATAAGAATGTATCGATTTCCACTCTTTATAGGCGCCCAAACCTGTGCCAGAATCTGGCTGTTTTCTGTGGATTCCATGAAGTATCTAAGTGCCCGCGTCATCCTTTCTTTAATAACGAACATGTCCGGGACTTCCACACGGCTCAACTCGATGTTCGGGACTGGAAGTTGTTTCTTATCGTCTTTGTCGTCATCATCCTGGTGTTTATCATTTGCAGCCTCAGGGTTACCTAATCAGTGCAACAAAAAGATTTCAATTCAACAGTAACAGCAAGCTCATCATAAATCAGGATCAATTCTGAAATCATTAATTCAATATGATTTCAATTTCTCCAAATTCATAGTCTCATAGACCAGCCAAGGTTTCCCCAAATCCCCCAAAATTCCAGTTCCTCTTCAATTTGCTTTAGAAAACTCCCACTGCCCTTCCATAGTATTGCTATTGCTTCAATACTGTAAGCCAATTTAGCTACCTTGACTTTACATCTTGTTCGTTTTAGTCTTATCCTTTCTGGAATAATTGAAATTTCATCGACCAAAATTTACTCCTTACTAAAAGTAGAAGTTTGACCATGAGGGAGAGTATCCGAAAACAGAATTAAAACTCACTCAATATAGAAAATAGTTTACTGAGTAAATTCACCAGGTTTTCCAATTTGTGCGACTTGAAATTGCGAAGAGAGTTTGAAATTAGGGCACCGAAAGCTTTGGTTGAAGCCGAAAAGGCAAAGATCAGATTGACTTTTTCAACCACAAAAAAGCATTCGTTGCCATAAATGTAAACAAAACTAATTTGCAGTGAACAGAAATAACAGAATCGGAAGGGGAAAAAAAAAAGCACAGTGAAAAAAGGACACCGAAACAGAAAATCGAAATCCGATTTTTTTTGTAAAAATCAGCAAGACGCGATAAAAGGAACGAGGATTTACAGCAGATAACCCTCAAATTTGCAAAATAAGTAATCGCAAAACCTCCAAATTTTGAAAAAACAAAAAGAGGAAGGGGAGAGGGGGAGGAAGCTCCATACAAGTCAAAAACCGATAATCCGGAGCGAGACGGAAGGCGGCGGCAGTAGCGGCGGATTTATCGTCGGAGAAGTCGGCGAAGGCGCAGAGAGGGGAGAAAGGCTGGTCGGGGGCGGCGGAGAGGAGGATCTGATCGAACAGCCAGGAGGAGGAGTCGAAATCAGCGAAATCGAGGTCCATGAAGGAGATCGGATCGGGGAAGAGCGAGAACTGCTTGAATCTTGGAGCGGAAGCTTCGTCGTCTTCAACGGAGGATTCAATCATTCGGATCCGGATCTCCGGCAGTGCCGTGAAATCAGCCGTTCCGGTTGTGGCGTCTTCTCGCTTCTGGCGACTTCTGTTGTATGGCTGAGGAAAGAAGGAAGGAAGAAGATGAAGACTGAGAGAGGCGAGAGCGAAAGGGAGAGGGGAAATAAATAAAAATAAAAATAAAAATAAAAAAACAAATGATTTTATGACTGGAAAATCAAAATATATAATGGATTCCATTAAAGACAAAATGGATTCCGAAAGAAAGAGTCGTGCGAGTGGGAAATGGGAGAGGTGGGGATTTAACTATTTTTATATTTAGGTTCTATTGGTTTTGTATCTTGTACCAAATCTCCAACTACTTCAATTCATTTTTTTTCTTTTTAATTAATTTAACTTTTATATACTTATCTAATAAATTGTTTGGTTAACAATTAAAAAATCAAGAAGTTTAAACACTCGGAAAGTATAATAAATATAGGTATTTAGTTAGTTTTTTTAACACAAATAAATCTAGAAATTTAACTTTTTAGGAATTTCACTTACCTATGGGACTAGGTAAGTTGCAATTCCAGCTTTTTATGAAAAAAAATCAATTTCTCCCATTTAAATTTCCTACCTCTTATAAATTAACCAAATTATTTTTTTAAAATTAATGAGAATTATAATTATAATTCATGGGAAGTAAATTCTTAGTAAGCACACTTCCTATGTTCAACCAAGCAAGCCCTAATATTTCTATTTTCTAATACAAATAAGAATTTGGGTGAGATCTGTCCGACTAGACCATCATTCAAGGGCATCCTTGATGACACTGTCACTGATCACTACAAGTGGTCACCTTCCAGTTGAACCTTGAACAAACAAAGTCTAAAATTTCTATTCAAAATTTATGAATAATTTTTTCGTTAAATATTAATCGATTTATCATTTTGAACTAGTCGTGTTAATCCTATTTCGTCTCATATTTGGTTAGAGAAAAAAGAAACAACATGAATTTAAAATGAATTTTCTTTTAAATTTATTTTATTTTATTCCTTTTGAATTAACGTGATTTTTTCGAGATGACAGATGTGAGATAAAGTGATATTGGCACGAGTCGTCTAAATAACAATTATTTAATAGATATTGGATCATTAATTAATATGTCTAAAAGAAGAGGGATCTGACTTCATGCCTTTGTTTTTAATGTTATATATAGATATCAGAAGAACCAACCTAGATCCACTCGACTGGATATGGAAAATTGACTGTCCGCCAAAGATAAAAAAAAAAAACTTCCTATGGAAAAACCTGTTAAATGGAACTCCGACGAAAGTCAGATTACAAAGTAAAGGAGTACATGTACCATTGGAATGCCCTCTATGTAACCATAATGAAGAAGACGCTAGCCACATCTTTACAGAATGTCAGACTACTTTAACCTTCATTGGGAGAATGGACAGACGGATCGAGCATATAATCCGAAACACTAAAAAAGCTAACAAACCATATACAAACATAATAACAGAGATCTTTACAAATCTATCAACGAAACAGAAATCGATTTTGGCTTTTTCCCTTTGGGGAGTTTGGTCAATGATCAGAAACAAAATACTTTTCGACAACAGCAACATTAGGAAGACAGAAGATTGGATAAAAAATATAAAACAATATAGAATAAGTTGGAGGAAAGCACAAACTAAGGAATAAGAGGACGGCATGGATACCATGAGGCCTAATATCCAACAAAAAATGACGAAAAAGCATAAAGTTGTAAAATGGAAAAAACCCAACGAGGGATTTGTGAAACTCAATTTTGACGTTACAAAGGTTGGCTCAGGTCTCGCTGCTTTTGGTTTTGTCATCCGAGATTGTCAGGGAGCAGTTCTCTCATGTGGTGCTCGTAGCCACGGTAAAGGTTTCTACTGTTCAAGCGGAGTGTCTTGATCTTCAGTTTGGACTCCTGAAAGCTAAGAAGAGGGGTTTCTCTCATCTTGAGGTGGAGGGCGACTGCTTGACTGTGATCAACGTCATGAAGGGATATGGCATTGCCCGTGGGAGATCGAGATGACGGTTTCGGATGCCCTTGGTATTTGTCGTGTGTTTGAGAGTGTCATCTTCTCGCGCACCTTCAGGGAGGGGAATCAAACAGCTGATGGGATGGCGCATCTTGAACTCTCCTCGCAGTTTGTTGTCGAGCGCATCCCAGCTGAGAACGATGACGTTATCCGTCAGGACACGCTTGGGCGGTGAATCAACCGCGGTTGACCACCCCAAATACTTGCCTTTTATAAAAAAAAAATGTTGTATATAGATATATAGATATAGATGTATAAAATACATGAATTGTGATCAACTAGCTCTCAAACATTCAACTAGCTTAGGGAAAAGATTAAAAAAATCCAATCAAACTTTATCGACTACGCTTTTATGTAAACTTCACCTAAGCCAAAAACTCCTATTATCAAACGCAATCTAAATTATACTTTACTCTCAACTTGCTTGAATTAATTAACACCTTTTGCTTTTTCCTTTAATTTGATTGAAGATTCCTTGTTATATCATAATTGTTGTCTATCTAAAGTCTTTTTTACCCCATTTACCGTGAAAAAAAGGATAAAACATTTTTTTTAAATAACTGATTTTGAGTTTTGAAGATAAACGCATTTTAAAATTTTTTTATTTCGATTTTACCAATATAAATAAATAAATAATCCATCAAGTTTATCTACTCTTTTACCAAATATAGCATTTGTATTAAAAAATATAAATTCTAAGAATTAAATCTATTAGAAAACAAGTTAAAATAATTAAATTTAGGGAAATTTTTCAAAATTGGGTGTTAAAGAAAAACCACTCCCTCCGTCCCAAAATAATTGTCTTTAACTATTCATTCACATTTTCTTAAAAAGCTAAAAACTATATAAAATATCAACATTTTATTAAATATTTTTAAATAATATCATACATATTACTAATAAGTATAGAATTATTTTAAAAAATTAATTAAAAATAAATATTTTATATAGTATTTAACTCCTTAAAAAGCGTGCATAAATAGTACAAAGACAATTATTGTGGGACGGAGATAGTACAAAATTGTATTGTGCAGTATATTTTCCCTCCACCCTAACGTACAATTTTGATTGACCACACAGTACAATTTTATTCAGACAATGACAATATAAACTTTGAACGATCAAAGTATCAAACCAATGAATGTCAAGTTTGATTGGGTTAATTTACAGATACGTTTAGATTTTAATATAGATAAAGATTTGGTGTTTAGAGTTCATCCACACATTTCGTGGAAATTGTACAAATTCTTCACTTTGTTTTTTTTTTTAATAGCCCGACCTAGCTTAAGATTGATTATGAAAGATATTATTCTTATACTATCTTTTTTGTCTTTATTATTCAATTTATAAATAAATTTTCAAAGATTCAACTAATTGACCGACATAATTTACCTTGAAAATTAATCTTCACTCTTCCTCTACCTTGAAAATTCGGCTTAAATTTTTTGTCTTTTAAAATTATATGAGCAAATATATATATATATATATATATATATATATATATATATATATATATATATATATATATATATATATATATTTGTCTTTTAACAATATGTTAAATTTATGGCTGAGACTTGAGAGTTGAAATCCAGTTGATTTGGGTAACACCGGCCCACTATGTTGATAATGCAGGGTGATTAGGGTATCCATTGTTCATCATTTTACTTTGAAAACTATATATGGTCAAGATCCATTCTATTAATTAATCTATAAAGACAATGTTGTGGGTAAAAAAAAAACAATAATTATGTGCTAATGTTCAAAAGTAACGGTAGACTAGTTTTACTTGAGATGTTGCTTTGGGTCCAAATATTCTATCCTTAACCTCATTTCATTCTTTTTTTATAAGGAAAAAATTATGCAGTGGCAATTAGAACTCCATTTTGTACTCATCGAGTGTATTCTGTCGAATGAGGTCAATGAAACTTAAATGATTCAACAATTGTGATCGCGAAATATGATGACTAAGGTGTGCAGCATTATCGTCCATCATATTACATAATACTCCCTCCGTTTGACAAAACTTGTCATTTTAGGGTGTTATTTTTGTTCAAAAAAACTTGTCATTGTAGATATTTTGCCCTTCACTTTGCAAAAATGCCCTTGATATGATTGATGGTTTGTTAGTTGTAGTTTTCGATAAAGTAAAAAAGGAGGGTAATAATTGAGGGTAAATTAGTACATTTGTTAGTTGCCTTAAAACTTGTGAAAAAAGCTAAAATGATAAGTTTTGCCGAACGGATGGAGTACAAGATAGATGGAAACTTAGTGGAAAGAGGCAAGGTGGAGAAAAGAGTATGAGATGATATCATTTCGATCTCTCAAGGACATTTCCAACATCTGAGTCTCCAACAATGATTCCAATAATTACAAATCCGATTTGTTGATATGTCTTGAATATATTCATTGACGGGAAACCACCAACTACTTGATTCTAGTATATTATGTTTCTTGTTTCATAATTATATCATTATCTGTCTTGGGCATGCGGCTTATGGTCTGAACTAGGGTTTCAAGAGTCTATATAAACTCTTGAAAGGCCTTTGCTTTGTCTGATTTGAAATCCTATTTAATTCCTAATAAACCAGTTATCCTTCTATCATGGATTAATCAATGCATTGTTAGCTAACCACATCAAATCTGTGTGTTTCATAGTTCTTGTTCTCAAATCTTTCCTTGATGTTCTAACACGATTTGACATATGGATGAATATGCAAGCATACACTTCATGTTTGTTTGAGTAATACTGTAATAGCAATGAGATTCTCCACTATCATGCTAAGAATAACTAGAATTTACAAAAGAAGATGCCATGCTTGTTTGTATGATTTTTTTTCTCGTCCATTTTTATTAAGGGAATTAATGACTATAAGATTATCGCCTTCAATTTCAATTCCATTAAATCTGAGTTGTCTACACTAGTCCCTTTTAGTAGTGCTAGTTGCTAGCGCTTCGAATTTCAGTGCTATTTATTTACTTGCACATTTTTCCTACCCTATTATGATCGTTTCTCTGGATTCGTTTTCTCATATTGAATTAATGATTTCAGAGGGACAAACATGAGAGACAATAGATTTGTCTTCGTTGCTTCGATATATAATATATACTCAGTATTCGTTTTAGACAACACCTAGACAATGAGCTATTTGACCCTCCACTTCACTTTAGAACTAGCAAAATCTAACTCAATTAGTAGTACGAAATTAAGAATTAAAACTTGAGTAGGTAATTAGGTAGATTAGATTTTCATTATACAATTAATGATAGTGTTCAACGTTCTAGAGGGCGGACAAAGAAGTTGTGAAATGAGTGATCAGACAAGATCTTGTCGTTTGAGAGATCTGAAGAATTGGCAGAAGATAGGAGAGAGTGGAAGAAGAGCAATCATTTTCAAAGAGAGATAGTAATAGGTGTTGCATTGTCTATGATTTTCCATATTGTCGTGTCTGTCTTGCTTCATTTGAGTGTCTAAGTCTTGTCTTTGGTCACACGGAAACACTCTCTCAACTTTGTTGGAAAAATGGTGTGTACTACTAGATCCCCTAAACCCTGCTAGATATGTGAGAGATACTGGAATGATTGTTGTTTGTATTGTTGTAATGAGTGAACATGCGGTTTTCATTAACAGTATACTTACCTACACTTTTTAAGAATAAATTAGGAAATAGATACAAATTTTCAACTCAATTTACCACTAGTAAACTACCAATATATGGCTAATGCTAATCACCCTTAATATTATATAATTAATAAAAATTTAATTATATTTTATATAATTTTTCTCTTAAAAAAATTTATCAAAATTAAACAGGCCGGGAGGGAGTAAATAACTTTGTGGTCATTTAATTTAATAAAATTAAATGAAGGTGACTGAAAGACAAACCGTAGTATTTATTTATAAATGTGGGTGGGATGACCCGTCAAATAAAACTGGAAGCATATGTACCACTGGAGGATGATGTGATACGTTGGGGGGTTTGTTTGTTCTAATTTGTTTGTCCTTTTGAGGGGTCTCTTTCGGAGCCAGCATGTGTGGTTTTCAAAAGCTAGGCAAACCTATTTGTCTGTATTATGTATGGTGGCCGATTGTGCTATATACATTCGAGACAGGTGTTATATGTACTCTTTAAAATGGATTATAGATCCGTTCGTTGTAAATTTTTTAAAACATAAATGGACGGATTCTAAATCCATCCGTTATAAAAAAAAATTCACATATATAGGACGGATCAAAAAAAAAAAAAAAGGGTAGATCTATGATCCGCCCTTGTAGTTTTTTTTTTTAAAAAAACTATTGTGCAGCTTTCTCAATCTCTTTTTTTTTTAATTTACTTAGGACGGATCCTTGATCTGTTCTATGTAATTTTTTTATTTATTTTTATAACGGACAGATCTAAGATCCGTCCTAAGGAGTGCATATAGCACCTGCTATGGGTACATATAGCCACCCGTTCCAAAATTAACTATAACTTAAGTTACGGTTATTTGTTTAGAATTTATTATTATATTAAAATTTATCATTTATAATAATAATAATAATAATAATAATAATAATAATAATAACAATGATAATATATTATTATTATTATTATTTAGAAAATTTGAAATAAAAATGTAGAAACTTAATGTGTTGATGTCATAACATTCTAATGATAGAATATAATATTTACATAAGATATATTATAAAATTAGCTAGTTTGGCAAAAAAAAAAATTCATTAGTGTGTGTATACACACACAAGGGTTCTAATATGTACTAGAATTTGCCCAAATATTTTAGGAAAAAGGTTCTTAAAAAGTTTTTATTAGCTTAAGGGTTTATTTAACATAATTTATTGAAGTGCATTTAAAATCTATAATAATATAATAATATATTATTATATTTAAAATCTATAATAATATAATAATATATTTGTTTATAATGAATAGTGCTTGCAACAAGTGAAGCTTAATGAAAATATCTTCCATGGCCTAAATTACCATTTTATTTCTCTAATCAAATTTATTTTTTTAGATATTATATTCTTTTAAATAAAAAGTTTTATTCTAAAAAATAAAAACAAGAAGAGTGGGAGGCAAGATCTAAGATAATACTATAATGAATATGAATATGAATATGGGAATGGTGGATGCCCTAGAAGGATTCCACTGATCTTTACTTTGGTGTTTGTCTTCTTGATGCTCAAAATAATATTTACTCACCATAATTAATGAAGGAACATTTTTCCTTCTTTCAAGTGTATATAGCTACTTTTGAAAATTATATATATAGTTTAATTATGACAAAAAAGTTGCATGCTTACACAATTAACAAATATATTTTAGGTCAAAAAAACAAATTAAAGCTAGGTCGATTTTTATTTTCCTTTTGATTTGTATGGCCCGGCGGATGCCTCCAATCGATGATTACTATTTAGCCATTTGTCCTTACACTCATTCCTTCAAGCAGTGGCGGATCCAAACGGGGGCATGTGGGGGCACGTGCCCCCACCCTCATCCGACGAACCTCATATATGTATTCTCCTCGTCGATAGCTTCGTTTTGATATATAATACGCCTTAATCCGATAATCGAGTAAAAAGTTATGAATATGTTTGAAAATTGAAGGCATATTCATTGGTTAAATCTTATTTAAATAACCCATAATGCTTTTATATTTTATTTAGATTGACATTTCTATATTATACTTTATCTTGAGATCTTTGAAATGAGAGGTCATATTACTCATTTTGACAATTAGGTAAGAAATCAATATGGAAGTTTAAATGAGGAAAAATGTCAGATTTTCTACTTTGCATGATATTAGTGATATGTTTCTAAAAATATGATTGAGGTAGGAATTCACAGAGCTTTTGATTTGGTATATCGTCTCATCGAGCTAGTTTTAGTGTTATCGGTTGCAAAAACTAAAGGGGAAAAAACTAACTTTCTCTGCAATGGATATTATCAATCCATATTTGCGCAACAAAAGAAGATTTTCTCTCTGAGAGTTTTGTCTGCTAGATTGAAAAAGATGGTTTCAAGCGCATTGATAATGAGGTTATCATTCAACATTTTTATGGTATCGAAACTTGTAAAATTGTTTTACCCCCGCCTAGTTGAACTATTTCATTATAAAACTCGAATTAGCAATGAAGAATTTTTTGTACTAGTGAACTCTTTTATTTTTTATCGCTATTTTGTAGCGCTGAACATTATATTGTATGAGTTTGTGTTATTCATTGCCGCTTATCACCAATGTGCCCCCACCCTCTTCGAGTTCTGGCTCCGCCACTGCCTTCAAGAGTAATGTATATTTTTTTTTTCTAGATCAAGAAAAATATTTGGTAGTGTTATAATTAATTTAACTCGATCTACCGGTAAAATTAGAAAAATAATTAAGAACCATACATTTAAATATAATCTATATTTTAATTATCATAACTTCAATATTCATTGTACATATTTAGAGCTCGGTCATTTTTAATTATTAGGATAATAGTTTTAACTTCAATTATTTTAGAGTGTGGTGTGGCATCTTTTTTTATTCTAGACACCATAATAGTTTATCTATCAAAAGTATTGGTAAATCCTATCTTTAAAATGACTTCAATCCTGCCCCAAATGCAATTAAGTAGATATGAAAATCACATTCGGTATGACCGGTTTATACTATAAATTGCGCCTCCTAGAGCTAGTCGGGTGGCTAGGCACGTTTAGATGGCTGCCTTGACCGTTTAAGTGCTAGGTGGTCCCTCACCGCCTAAGATCCGTCTAATGTTTTTTAGAACACTGTATAGACCTAATTAAATAATAATATATCTAAAAAGACAGAAGTTATAATACATAAGATTAAGAAAATAAGTCAAAAAGAATATATGTAAAAAGAAGTGTACGTACGTATATAGATGGGTAGATGAGATATGGGAGAATTTTGGATTTGGAATAAAAAGCAGAGATCGAGTTAGTATAAGAACTTCATTCGAAACCTTTGGTTGCGTAAGATTCCACCATCCCCACTCCATTCCATTAATTCCAATATATAAGTTGAGTTGTGTGGAGATGTGTATACCACAAATTTAATAATGCATATGCCCTCATCTTCATAAAGCTTCATATCTTTCTTTTTTCTCCTCAATATTCTTTATTTTACCCATGTATATATATCTTTATAATATAATTAATTTTAGTTAAATTGTATAAGATGTTGAGCTCTTAGACTGAGAAATTAAGAGTATTGGATTTGGATGTTACATTAATTCCTCAATTTAAACGATTATTGTCTTTTCACGTTTTTTTTTTATCTTAGTCCAGTTCAATCGACTCAGTCGCTCTACATCTGAATCGGGTACTGTATGGTCCAATTTAAGGGGTTGACCCTCCCACTCACAAACGCTCTATATTATGCATAGCGGATCGGGATTGACGTTAGTTTATGCATGTCGTGTTCTCCTCAAGTTTGATGAGAGCAAATTCTTGATGATGTTGATATATTCGAATCACTTATAAATTATACATATATAATAAGGTGTTACAAATAATATAAATAGCCCACATCAAAATAATAAGATTAAAAAGGGACAAATTATTTATAAGTGAGGTTATATAAGTCATCAAAATTATGATACTCTTCTGTTAAGTAAAAAAAAAACATTTTGTGATGTGAATTGTACATTAAAAAAACGTCATGTGTATTTTTATATCCACTTTTATCTTTGTAATGATTAGTAAAATATTAATAGTATATATATGTAGTATCTAACAAAGTAATAATGTTAATAGTAGGTTTTTTAAAAAAAAAAAACTTTTTAACATTTGAGTAAATATGAAGTGGGTAATTTTGTTTGAAAAAAAAAATTAACTAGAGTTATATATATAAAAGGCGGATTCTAGTTGTCTACGCAATAGTCCAGTATAAATTAATCATATCCTAGCCATATTCTCCCAACTCCAATAACATTAAAATAACAAAGTTGAAAACAAAATACGGATTATGTAACTACTTTATTTAACAAAAAATCTATATTTTATTCTAAGGATATCCCACTTCATGCACGACCATATATATACTCGAACAATTATAATCATTTTTTCGTGATTGGGCTAATTCATCTTCCAAATTAATTAAACAAAAAAATCTTTTTTGAATTTGAATTCTAGCTTATGATCATATGCCTTTAAATTTAACAAAAATAAAATAAAATGCCTTTAAAAAGATGACATATCTGCAACTTAAACACGTTTGGATGACATATATAATAAGTATGTACTCAATTTCAAGTTCGGATCATTTAATTAACATGTTATTATAATCTATATCATTGAATATATGCTAAAAATCTTAATTTGACAAGAATTTCTTTTATTTAGTTTTTTTAATTGATTTTGTTAATTAGGACCCATGTTTTCTATAATTGGGAATTTTTCCAAATAAGAATTCTTAACCTATACCCTTATTAAAATTTATGGGAAATTAAATACCATCTTTTTATCCTTTTTTTTTCAATGTCCAAGTTAAATTATTTGTTTTACCTTTTTTTTTGTTTTAATTTTGTTTTTACTAGGAATATCTCCAACTAGGAATCATCTATTGACAAAATTAAAAGTATATTGCATATTGTCTTAAATAGATAGTATTTAAAGTGTATAATATATGTAGAAATTTGTCAAATAGATCGAGAAATTGTTGGAGTTATACCATAAAAGTTTTAAAGATATTGAGATTTATTTGTCTATTTTAAAGAGTTTTTAAAGGGGTTGTTACCATTTGCCTCACTTGGGCAGTTGGACAAAAGGAAAACGAAATTAAGAAGCAAAGTGCCATTAAGTCCAATAATTGCTATTAATAAATCAAAAGTTATACTTATACAAATTAAATATACTAGTATAAAAAAAAAGAGTAAAATTTTTCTTTTTAAGCAATTAACTAATCTCCTTAATTGGCGCTGCCATAGTACGGAAGCAAGCAAATAGAGTAGCTCATTTCCTAGCTAGTAGACATACAAATATATTTCATGTATAGAGAGAGTATACTAAAAAAACTACAGTATGTAAAAATATGTATAAATAGTAAATTTATTATTTATGGTTTTTTAGGATGGTATTAGTTGGTCTAGTGTTTTTTTAATAGCGATTTACCAACCTAAAAATGAGAGATTTAAATGACATATTTTATACTAAACGAAGGGAGTATATTTATATATTTTGGTGCTTTTTTTTCACCTCCGAGTTATACAATCGATGCGATTCATGTAAAAATCAATTGACAATAAAAAAATAGTGGTTTTTTTAATCACTACTTATGGACCGACATTAGAAACTCAAAAATAGAAAAAAAATCATATTTTAAGAAAAAATATTTTTCTAAAAGAATATCTCCTTCTTAGGTTGTCTAATTAATGTTCGATGTGAAATATACATCATGTCAATACAGTTACACGACGAAGCAATGAAGATAGGGTAACTTAAAACAATTATATTATTTTTTTTAATGCGAGGGTTTTTTTATGACGAGAAATCCACCTTTGGTGGTACGTAAACCCCGAACACATACGTAACCCAACCTGCAAAAGCCACTTACCAGGTAAACCGACTTGCACCAACCGGCTCGACCCACTACCTAGTAACTAGGGATGAATTGAGAGGTCAACAGGGGAAGCTGCAGTTAGATAGACAAACCATGATAAATAATCAAACATCAACAGAAAAAGCAAGATATCACCACAAAAGCACCATCGGACGGTCGGGGAAGAAGCATTGAATAAATCATCGGTAGCTAGTCACCAATGGGAGAAACAACACTACGACCTGCAGGAGAGACTCGTGGGGGAGTCGGGGACAACTACAAACACCTCAAATTTAAACGCTAAGAGAAGTTTTTTTTTTAAAAAAAAATCACCAAATATATATATATATATATATATATAATCATCTTATTTATGTATATTTAAAATTAAAACCCAAAAATTAAATAACGTACAACTAACTAATTTCGCAGTTGGTTTATATACGTGCATCAGTGCATGGATGAAACTCTTGTGTACAATTAATGAATATACATTTTTTTTTTGCTAATTACAATATTGTTAATTCAGCGAAAAAAAGATCTGCAATCCGAGAGACTTGGAACATATTGAGATTCATGACCAAATTAATAGTATAAAACTAATGCTTATAAATCAAAACAAAAGAAAATTTTAAGTAACGATAATTAATAAGAATAAGATTATATTTCTGTACGCATTATTCCTGAATTTATATATACTAACGTGAGGCTTAATTAAATTGCCTGACAAGTGACAATGCGTGTAAAGTTGGCATACAGAGAACTCCTACCCGTCGTGTAAGCCATATTTCATATTATCACATTCTTTATTAACCCATATATATATATATATATATATATATATATATATATATATATATATATATATATATATATATATATATATATATATTTGATTGATTGATACCTACATAGAAATGAATAAATAAATAAGATCTAATAAAAAAAGAATAAATAAATAAGATATATATCTAAATACTCCAGAGGGAGCCGAGAGAGAGGTGGTCGGAGCCTGCAGGGGCATGGGAGAGCATGTTTCATATCTTCGTTTTCATATATAATACTTTCTACGTCATAATCTGACATTTTGAGTAAAAAGTTATGAATGTTTGAAAATTGTAGGTGTATTAATCACTTTAAATTTATTTCAATAAGGTATACTACTTTTATATTTAATTTAAATTGACATTCACATATTATAATTCAGCTCGAGAGCTTCGAAGTCATATGTTATATTACTTATTGTGAGAACTTAGTAAGAAATTACGCATGTTTACATTTTTTTATATATAGTTATGCACTATGATATACATGTTAAGAATACAATAAATTAAATATCGACTCAATGTTTATTGTATCACATTTCATATCCTTATTTTGTAAGTTTTTTTCTTTGACTATTTCATTTATTTATTAATATTTCTTTATTTTTTTAGTGAAAAAAATAGTAAAGTTTTATCATAAATTGAAGTCATGTTATCCTAAAATAACATAATTTATTACCATATACATAAATATGGTTCGTTGAGTTATATGAAATGAATTTATAGGATGATGCCACGTCAATAAGGTGTTTTTAAAAAAAAACATGGAAAAGAAGCCCAAACTCGATCACCTAGATGGCTGTGTAGCGCGTGTAAACAAATTGAACAAAACCCTAGCACACTATTTGGCTTCTTCTTCATCTTCGTGGAGCCCCGAATCCTGATGGAGCCGAAGAGCCCCAGATCCCAGAGGAGCACTACGCATCGGTCGTGTAGGGGGTGGTTTCCGATCGTCAATGATGGCAAGGGTGCAATTCAGGAGGCTGGTGGTGAGGTGAGGTGGGAAGTCGAGTTGAAGGCTGAGCGTTCCTGTTAGAGAGTCGAAGGGCGAATCGAGTTGTTGGGCGGTGGCAGTGCGATGGTGGCGATATCGGCACTCGAAACATAGGTTAGAATGTTAGATGATTGTTGTCTAACGTGAAAGATGAATTGGTTCGCAGGACAAGTCGAGCGAGTTTCTCCCTTTCGTAATTGAATATCAAATTGTTGGCTTTGTGATACCAGGAATTCGGAATTAGGTGCTTCTAGTTGGTAATGGCTATTTTTTATGTTTGTATGGAAAAATTCTATTGACATTGATGATTTGCAATTTGCACTTGTGATTGTACGAGAGTGTAATTTAATTGTTGGTTTTTTTATTGGTTGTTAAATTTATTTATTATTCTATAGAATATAGCGAATGATGTCGAATTTTGGTTACTAGGGTTAATGAGTTGGTCGATTATTCGGTGAAATCTGAATCATTATTCGTCAGTATATGAAGTCTTCGGTTTGACAACAACATAAAAAACTTTCATCTCGCATGAGTATAACTACACAGCTAAACAAACATATACGAGTGGATAATCACTCATATACAACCAAATAATCATTCATATACTACCGAATGCTCATTTATTCTATCGAATAATGTTGTTTCTCTTTCCCGAAAAAATATAACTATTCTACCGAATAATGTTTCAAAACTAAATGAATAAAAAATTAACTAGGGTGGGTACAAACGTTCAAAACTGAAATTGATGGACAAGTTAAATATTGACTCAATGTTCACATATTACTCTAGAGCTTCGAAACCATAGGTTATATTATTTTGAGAATTTGGTAAGAAGTTATGCAAGTTTAAAATTTTTATATCTAGTTATACACTATTACATTTTAAGAATACAACAAGTTAAATATTGACTCAATGTTTATTTATTGTGTTTTTTATCCTTATTTTGTTAGTTTTTTTTTCTTCGACTATTTCATTTATTTATTTATATTTCTTTATTTTTTTAATGGGAAAAAATAACAGAGTTTTATTTAGTAGTATAGACCTCTAATTGGAAATGTTGAACTTTTTAGTTTGTAATATCGTTGGACACTAGTTTGCAATATCTTTGATACTAGTTATAATATCGAACATGTTGTGTGTTTTACGAATTTTTCTCAATATCGTTATGTGTGGTACTTTTGTGCCTCCCCCCTCAAAACTTTCTGGCTCCGTCCCTACCTAGATGTGTCTAGACGCCTGCCTAACTCTAGGCGGAAGGAGTTATGTTGCCTAGCACATAGACAACGCCTAGGCGCGATTTTCAGAACAGTGATCTTGACTTATTGATCGAGTTCCATGTATAAGTATTATGAATTCCAAGTCCCAAACGACTCTCCACGTCTCATGTTAGGGTTAATTAAGGGTGACCTTAGCATTCATATTTTGGCCGACTTGCATTTAACACATATAAGTATTTAACTATTAATTACCAAATGTTTAATTTATTAATGACCATATAAAGTTTATTATAATTTAGTGCTTGCCATGATAGCTGATGATATTTGGTTTATATGAATTTTGAGAATCTTGTTGCGCATTATGAAATGTGACCAATGTCGAATTTATTTTATATACACGCTTAGTTACAACTTAGCTAAACCATTGCACTTTTATATATATTGTATCGCACATTAATGAAATTCGTATATAAAAAAGATATTGAATGTACACATCATATAAGTTAATTCGTCGAATCATTTCTTTTATAATGAACTGATTTTTTTATGAAATTTCGTTTTAACTTGTAAGATGACTTATAACATATGTTTATATGATATAATTTTATTTAGATATAACTTCAAGAGGATTTTAGGTGTAGTTGAGCAGATATTTGTAGCTTTCTATATATATATATAAACTATTTCAAGTGGATTATACAAGTTGTCATACTTGATAAATGTTGGATCAGCAACTTAATAAAAATATATAATATTAATTAATGAACCAAGACTTTGTATATGGAGATTATTATATAATGTATTATCAGCTCAACTAGTATATTCATCAAGAAAAGCGCAAATTTTTATTATTTTATAAATCTATGAATTGTACTTGCACGATTAATATAGAATTTTCACGTGAAAGATACTCTTTCTTCACATTGATTGAATGGTTTTCTAATCTATAAGTTATTGACATATATATATTTCATTTTTTTTCTTTTCTTAAAAAAAATGTTTGAGAAACAAGTACGTGTGAAAATGTTTGTGTGGTTATGTTTTAGCACTGATGACAGAAGCGTTGATCCTTCACTTGGAACTAGTTGCATCTATATATAGAGATGGGGCTTACAAAGATCATGATTGAAGGGGATAGTTTGACGATTATCAATTTAATCAAGGGATCATAGACTTGCCCACGAGAAATCGAGATGGTGATGGCGGATGTTTTGATCCTAATCCGTAGTTTCTCTGAAATCTCCTACAACCATGTATTTCGAGAAGTCAACCAGATAACGGACAAAGTTGCACATCTTAGGTTCTCGATGGATAGTGCGCGCCTTTGTCGTTTCTCACCTAGAGCTATGTACTCTCGTCCGTAAGAATGTTGTTGGTTGGTATGCTAACAATCTAACGACCCCTCCCAAAACCTTTCCTTGTTCAAAAAAATATTTGTTTTGTATATATAGAAATATTTGGGTTGATCGGAAATACCCATTCAACATATAATCGGAAAAAAATACATTCATTTTGACCCTCTATTATTTGCTCTAATTTTCCATTCTATATAATTTAGGAAAATATTACATACATTTTGACCCTCTATTCTTTGAACTAATTATCCATTCTAATTTAGGAAAATAATTCCATTTTTTTTTTCGAAATAATAATTACACATTTAGTTTCACTACATATGCTCATTTAAGTATTTAACACAAGTTAAAATGACCGTACGTGTATAAAATTACACCTGCAGCCACCAACACTTACAATTACTTTTTCAATTTAAATGCTTACTACAATTATAAATTAATTTACTCATAATTATATGCATTGGTCATGCATTTTGTACTATCTAGGCACCCAAGTCATTCTATTCGCTCTACATAAAATACAACATTTCATCATCACTTTTACCCGATTATTTTAATTCTATACCATAAGCTTTTCTAGCAACTAGCATTAATATATATACTAAATGATAAAAATGAAATTAAAAAAAACTATTCATTTCGGCAGTGATTTTATTAGTTGATGCACTTTAATTGTTAGATCATTGAGTGCATTCTCTTTTTTTTAATTTAATCTATCTAGATAAAAATAAATCATTAATTTATTTTGACTATATATATTCAAGTCCGATTGGAGGGCAGACTTGTATACGTACATGCAGTGTTCTAAAAAGCGCTAGGCGGGTCCTAGGCGGTGAGGGGCCACCTAGCGCCTAGGTGGCACCTAGGCGGTCAAGACAGGAGCCTAGACGTGCCTAGGCGCCCGCCTAGCTCTAGGCGGATGGGGGCCGCCTAGCGCATAGGCGGGGATTAGGCGGCGCCTAGGCGGGATTTTTAGAACAGTGCGTACGTGTGGAAGATATGAAATGAACATTTCACATTGATAATAAGAGGAATTCAAGTCTTGTATATAAGTCAGCAGGCTACATCTCTTAATGCAAATAATTGGTTTTAGAATAAAACTCTAACAGTCTTGCATGTTCGGCTTGGTTAGCACATGATGCATTCAAATGTGTGACTCCCACGTCATATGATCCACCTAAATTTAACTTAGTATTAGAGCGGTGCGGCCTGGGTTCCTGGCCTAATAGGATGGTGTGGTGGCCCGGTCTGATCGTAGGGAAAGTGAAGGGAGATGAGATGAGTTAGAGTTCAGAAAGAGAGTTTGAGAAGAGAGAATTGAGGGAGAAAGATAGGTTGTAGATTCATTGATAACCCAAACCCATTTACAGCTTCTGCTATTTGTAATTGTTACAACCATCTCAGGTTCCTTATTTCCCATCTACCCTCACTTACAGATTAATTGCCTATATGACCCTTTCTTTCATACCCCTTACATTGCCTTTCTCTCCAAGAGCCTTGTCCCAAGGCTCACAAAGAAAATTCAGGAAATTGGTGAATAATGTGGCTGGCTAGTTCCCAAGTAGCTTCCTCCGGGCCCAAGTTCTGCCACAACACAAGCCATTCTGTGATGGGATCCCCTGTTGGTGAGTAAGTGAGACGAGTGTCTAAGATAGAGGCTGGGCACACCAGGAACTCTCCAACCTTGTCAACCTCAGGAGGATCATGAGAGGCTGTCACCCCAAGACCAATCTTTTGCTTTAGTTGGGACACATGAAACACTGGATGGATGCGAGCATGATCGGGAAGAGCCAATCGATAAGCTGCAGGACCTACCTTCGCAGAGACCTGATAAGGTCCATAAAACCGAGCACACAGCTTCAAATTCTTCCGCAGAGCGACTAAAGTTTGACGATAGGGTTGAAGTTTGAGATATACCCAATCCCCCACCTGAAATTCACGTTCCGAGCGTCGCCTATCCGCAAACAACTTCATTCGGCTCTGTGCTTGACACAAATTAATACGCAGGTTGTCGATCATGGCCGCCCTCTCTCGTATCCATTCCTCTACTGAAGCGGTGGTAACCCCTGCTGTATCTACTCCCAGTTGAGGAGGTTTGTAGCCATACAATGCCTCGAAAGGAGTCATTTTGAGAGTCGTATGAAAGTTGGTATTATACCACCATTCAGCCAACGTCAACCATCTTGTCCATTGACGGGGTCTGCTGGAAGTAACGCGTCGGAGATATACCTCGAGGCACTGATTGACACGCTCTGTCTGCCCGTCTGATTGAGGATGATATGCCGTTAACAAGTGAAGTTTGGTTCCTACTGCCTTGAAAAGCTCCTGCCAAAAATGGCTCACAAACACCCTGTCACGATCCGATACAATGCTTGTAGGCAGCCCATGTAAACGGAACACATTATCCATGAACGCCTTCGCCACTGTCATTGCTGTGTAAGGGTGCGTTAAGGCAATGAAGTGACTGTACTTTGTAAGTCGATCTACCACCACGAAAATCAAATCCTTGCCACTCGATTTTGGAAGGCCTTCAATAAAATCCATAGAAATGTGACTCCAAGCCCTCTCCGGAATCGGTAATGGCTGTAGCAAACCCGGGGATAGCACATGCTCTACTTTATTCCGCTGACATACGTCGCATCTCTTCACAAATTCCTCAATATCTTTCCTCATACCCATCCAGTAAAAGAAGCTTTTAATCCTCTGATATGTACCCTTGATTCCTGAATGACCTCCAATTGGGTCGTCGTGTAGAGCCTGTATCAATTTGGCTCGAATATCTCCTCCGGGCCCGATGTACAGACGCCCTTGAAACCTCAAAACCCCTTGTTGGACAGTCCAATTTGGGTCGGTCGAGAGAGATGTTGAGACCAACAACTCCTGAGAGTGCGGATCATCGTCATAGCTGGTGCATACCTCCTTCATCCATGCTGGCTGCACTGTTGTAACAGCAGCACAATGTCCTTCCTCCCCCTCGAACTGCCTCGACAATGCGTCAGCAACTTTATTTTCCGTACCCTTCTTATAGACGATAGAATAAGAAAGACCAAGTAATTTCCGTACTGCCTTCCTCTGCACATGAGTTGTTAGTCTCTGTTCGGCCAAATTCTTCAAGGATTGATGGTCTGTTCTTATCACAAAGTGACTATACTCCAAGTAGTGGCGCCACTTGTCTACCGCTAGAAGAATCGCCGGCAATTCCTTCTCGTATGTAGCTAGGTGCAGATGTTGACCATGAAGAGCCTTACTCAGGTAAGCGATTGGCCTTCCTGCTTGCATCAAAACAGCCCCAATTCCTGTATCACATGCATCAGTTTCCACCTCAAACGGTTGAGCAAAATCTGGTAGTGCTAAGACTGGAGCCGTTGACATAGCTATCTTCAACCTTTGAAAGGTTGTCTCCGCTTCTGCATTCCATTTGAAAGAGTCCTTCTTTAGGAGCTCAGTCAGGGGTCTACTGATTTCTCCGTACCCAAACACAAACCGACGATAATACCCCGTGAGACCCAAGAATCCTCTCAGACTCTTAACGGAAGTGGGCACAGGCCAGGATATCATGGCATCCACCTTCATGGGATCTGTAGCAACACCCTTTTTCGAAATCAAGTGGCCCAAGTATTCCACCTGCCGTTGGGCAAAAGCACATTTTGAACGCTTCGCAAACAACTTCTGCATTCTCAGTTTCTGCAAGACCTCTTTCAAATGTTGAACATGCTCCTTTAAGGACTTGCTGTCAACCAATATATCGTCAAAGAACACCAGCACGAATTTCCTCAGAAAGGGTCCGAACGTTGTATTCATTAAGGCTTGAAAGGTTGCAGGAGCATTGGTGAGCCCAAAAGGCATCATCTTGAACTCGAAATGGCCATGGTGCGTACGAAACGCCGTCTTGGGAATATCTTCTTCTGCCATTCTCACCTGATGATACCCAGCTCTCAAGTCTAACTTGGAAAAAATGACTGCACCATGTAACTCATCAAGTAAATCTTCGATATGGGGAATGGGAAATTTGTCCTTGATCATAGCCTGGTTCAATTGCCTATAATCCACGCAGAACCTCCAAGTCCCATCCTTCTTTTTAACCAGCAGAGTGGGGGATGCAAAAGGACTCTGGCTAGGCCTGATGGTGGAAGCCTTTAGCATCTCTTCCACTTGTTTCTCAATCTCTGTTTTCTGAAAAAATGGGTATCGATATGGCCTGATGCATACTGGTTGTACCCCTTCTTTGAGAACGATCTTGTGCTGATGCCCTCTATTTGGAGGCAGCCCTTGTGGTTCTGCAAACACATCTCCGAATTCTCTAATTACATCCTCGATTTCCCTCGGAACTTCATCCATCTTCCCTTCTGCAGAGCATAGCCTTGCAACCTGGGTGATGACCATGGGTTCCCCCATTCGTAGGGCCTTCTGCACTTGTACCCCACTCATCATTTTCAAGCTGGCCTCCTCCGTCAAGCCTTTCAATTCTATCCTCTTCCCGTCCTTCTTGAAAGAAATTTGTACTTTCTCGTAATCCACTAATACTTGTTTGTATGGCCGCATCCAATCGCCTCCCAACACCATTTCACACCCCTCCATCCTGAGAAGTCTGAGATCAAATGTGAATCGGTGGCCTTGGATTGTCCATTCAAACCCTTTGCAAATCTTGGTGTTGTACATTTTGTTTCCACTTACTGCATATACAACCATCAATCCTGCTTCTTGAATATTGCAACCCGCCTCTTGTGCAATCCTTAGATCAACGAAGCTGTGAGTGGCTCCGCTGTCAATCAAGGCTGTGATCCTTCTTCCTCTAACTTCGGCTTGTATCCGAATCGTGTTTCTTGAGTTTTCACTTGATAATGCGTGCACATATACCTGTTCCTCTACAGGTGCACCCTCTTCCAATTCAATTTCAGGCCAATCCCCGTCTTGTAATTGCTCTTCGTCCCTGGTCCACTCCGATTCTTCGGCAGCTAAGCAATGCAGTGTAGATGGTTGGCATTTGTGGCCCACGAAGTACTTTTCGCCACATTTGTAACACATCCCTGGAGCCCTCCTGCCTTCTACTGCTGAAGATGATGTGCTGCTGTTGCTCTTGGACGTGTATAACGGCGGTTTGGTGGTCTCGTTCCACCTATTGCCTACTCTGGATGAACCAACCCCTGTTCGATGTGCATTTGTCGTCACTGCGGTTCCCCTCCATGGCGGCTTGCTTAGCTTCACAATAGCCTGGACTGCATTGTTATGCAACCTGGACTGCTCGAACGCTGTTGCCAAAAAATCAGGTCTTCCCAATTTCACGAGCGACTTGATTTCTTCCTTCAACCCACTGATGTAACTTGACACAAAGTAAGCTTCAGGTAATGACGGATTGTCGGATAGCAGACATGCTCGCAAGTCCTCAAATCTCTCATTGTATTCTTCCAGGTCCTCTTCCTGACTCAATTTGTTGAATTCTTCCACTATTTCACTGCCCTGCTTTTCACCAAATCTCCTACAGGCTGCATCTACGAGTTCTTGCCAAGTCGCTTTGGGTCTTTGAATCAAGAAACCTTGTAACCACACATCCGCCTTCTCTGTTACGTACATAGCTGCTATTTCTACCTTTTGATCTTCTCCAATGGCAAATACCGCGAAATACTTTTCGCATTTCCTCGCCCAATTTCTAGGTCTTTTGCCATCGAAAACCGGAAATTCTAATTTCGGAAATCGAGTATGGTTAGATCGTACCTCTGAACTCCAAGAACACGATCCCTCGGTCGTCTTTCCTGTCCTTGGACCCGAGCTGTTGTGCGTACTCCCGATCTCGCGATCTTTACTGCCCGCTCCCAAGATTCCATCAGGTGATGCACTTCTCCCATGTCCCGTGTTCGCCGTTGAAGGCGATGATACGGTATTACTCCTTGGCGACGACACATCAATTCTTGCACGTAGATCGCGCATCTGTTCCACGAATTCCTCGAACCTCTCCTCGTTTCTCCGGTTCAATCGCTGCTGTTCTTCATGTTGCTTGCCGAATTCCATCATGAACTGTTGGATCTGATTGAATTGCGCCTCCGATCTTTGACTCCGCAGCTCCATCTGCTGGTTCAACTGCTTGATGGAATCTTCGATCGTCTTCATTCTCGTTCCTTCGGCCATTGCAGAAGGCCTGGCTCTGATACCAAATTGTGGTGGCCCGGTCTGATCGTAGGGAAAGTGAAGGGAGATGAGATGAGTTAGAGTTCAGAAAGAGAGTTTGAGAAGAGAGAATTGAGGGAGAAAGATAGGTTGTAGATTCATTGATAACCCAAACCCATTTACAGCTTCTGCTATTTGTAATTGTTACAACCATCTCAGGTTCCTTATTTCCCATCTACCCTCACTTACAGATTAATTGCCCATATGACCCTTTCTTTCATACCCCTTACAGATGGCCGACCTTAAGGCATTATGTCGTTAAGTGCAACTGGTAGATATGCGTAGCCAGATAGTTGCACTTTAGGGGTGTGTGTGAAAAATGTGAAATGAATATCCCACATTGATAATATGAGGTGGTACTATATATATCATAAAATTAATTTACAATTGAGAGAATAATATATATACTGACTTTATTTATTAAACTTAAACTCTTTATATAACTAATATGGAATAGACATCACAATTCACAACTTAATAGACAAAGTCTGCATATAATATCTTCAAAATTTATACAAATTGTCATCTCTTAAAGATCAAAGACATTATCATAGAAAGTAATGATATGAGATATCATCATCTACCACGAGCTCTAATATTCAATTATTCATGTAAAAAAACAAGTGTAAATTAAATTAAATTATAATGCAAGTTGTACTTCCTTGCTTAGTTATTGAATTTGCAATTCGCATCTATACAGTGAATGTTTCTCTGGAAAATGAATTTTTCTTCATTAATTTATTAAAACATAAGTCACTTAATTTTTTTTAATGGAAAGATACTCTATCACACGTATTTATATACTCCATTTAACTACTATAAATTATGGTTGACAATTATAAAAAGTCAACGAAAAAAAAACAATTTAAATGCCTAGACGATTTATCGTAACGACCACCAATTCAACGCCATTTGTTAATTTTACTGTCGACAGAGAAATTTATTAGGTGTTTTTAATTGACAAGCTAATTGACATATTTTGTTTATATATTTTCCACACATTGTATGATGAAAAGAAAAAGGAAATTCATATATATCATTTTTAGTATGTTTCATACCGTTAAATTTTTAGCAAGGATATTACCATTCATACTAAAATAAAGGTCTTACTCCCTCTTACTAGTATTAATATAAATCGTTTTAGGGTGTATAATTTTTATTTTTATTTATTTTTTATTACTTTTGTCTATATTATCATTCATTGTTTCAATATTGGTATATAATAAAATAATTTCTAAATATTGGTATCAGTTGATAGTGTTTGAAAATCCAAAATGGAAAATTTTGACAAAATAAAATGGGCCTTATTTGAGATAGGCGTATCGTTAAAAAGGCCCATGATATGGCCGAATATGGCCCAATGGGCTTGATTTGGATTGCAAAATATGTGCTATTTGTGAATTTTGGATCCAAATATGAAACTTCAAGCGATAACTTCTCTACCGCTAATATTTTATTTCTCCACCACAAAGCCAATGCTCGCATTAGAGAAAAGCCATGTAAAAATATGTAACGTTGCAGACGACGACGTTGCTTTTTGAATATAGTTGTGAATATACCTATCACGAAATGTTTTTCTACAAAATATGAACATTTTTTTTCCCACTCTTGGATCTCTAAAAAAGAATAGAACAATGAATTGAGATCATTAGAGGAGTCGCATTTGGAAGGTGAATGTTTAGTTCTGCTTTTCATTGCTAGTTGGCGTTTTAGTAAAGTTGAAAAGATCTTAACTATTAAAAAAATATTTTATTGGTAAAGATATGCTCCTTTCTTTCGAGTCCCACTCTTAATATATTTTTTTTGTTTAAAAAAAATTGTGAAGGAGAAGTAATTGTATACTGTACTTTGCTTAGTTCCTCAGGGGTTCCCTGCGTCGCCTCTACCAACTGACAGTCGAGTTGTTGCAGTTTGCTTCTGTTCTTTCTTTGATAGTACTAGCCTGTGTCTGTAACTGCACTCTTGTAATTTGGTTTTATCTGGTTTGGTGTTTCTTTGCAATTTTCTTGTATTGACGGTTTGTCCGTCGCCGATTTATTTGGCCTATCGATCTACCGGGTATGTCCGGTGCGTCGAATTTTTACCTAATCAAAAAAAAAAATTGTATACTGTACTCTTAATGTCCTTGTCTCTTCAAAAATTAATACTCCCTCCTTTCCTTTATAAATGACTTTTTACTATTTATGCACGTTTTTAAGGTGATAAAAATTATATAAAATATTTATTTTTTAAAAAATAATTTCATGATTATTAATATTTTATTTAGTTTTTATCTTTGTAAAAAAAATATGCAAACTTTAAAAAAAATCAAATATTAAGGAACGGAGGGAGGAAGCATGCAAATCCAAATCGAATGGATTAAATTGGACTAATTTGATAGGGTCATGTCCATTTAGAATATATAAGACATGAATTCATATTAGACTTCCTACCCAAACAAAGGATAAACATTCAATGATTAAAAACCACAAGAACTTCTCTTCAAGTTATGTATACAAGCATAAAAGAAAAAGACTTTTAAGATAGAAAACCCTCTTGTGTTCAACACTCACTCTCACACTTAGTAAATTAGTGACAACCACTTTCATACTCAAAACAAGATGATATTATACATTGTATTAATTACACTTACCTAATTGTGAGGTAAAAAATTATTTAGGAGCAAAATTGTCTTGTTCCTTCATTGACATAACGTTATAAGATGACCTCTTAGACTCTTTATCAAGTATACTCACATTCTTTATATTATATATATATATATATATATATATATATATATATATATATATATATATATATATATTGTAAACTCTTAACTTTCAGGATTATTCAGAAAGAATCTGACTTAAGTGTCATAAGGTTCTCTTGTAGAGACAAGTTTTGACCTGACCTCGATTATTCTTGTATTCTATGATTTCGATCATCGTCGAATCATCGATCTCCCTCATTAACTATTATGAGCTATTTTTGCATTCACTAAGAATACCCTTACTCCCATCAATGCCATTATGCCAGCATTTTAAATGTGAGTTGGCAAAAGGGGGAAAAAAAAAACTATTGTTCAACACTCACACTTAATGATCGATCAATTTATGGCCCAGGCATGTGTTGAACTATTTCCTAAATGTGAGTTGGCAAGAAAATTCCAAATGCAATCCACTGCAAACATGTTTTTGAAACACTCAATATATGATACTGTAAATGAGTAATAGTAAGATACTGTAGAAAATTAGATTTAACTATATAACAAAAATAACTGAATTTAATTAAAATGCTCTAAGACTTAAATACAGGACCATCTTATAAAGCAGTCAAAAGCCACTTTTAGACTCTACTAGGTCAATCTTTCAAATATCTTTCAAATTTCCTAGTTTTCAATTTTGGATGCGTCTACCTTAAAAATGACACAATATTGACATTTTTTTTACGACGAGGAAACTCCTCGGATACGTGACCCAACCGATAAGAGTCACGCACCAGATAAATCAGTTTGCGCCAATCGACTCGACCCACTAACAAGGAGCGAAAGAGGCGGATGCAGGAATCGAACCTGGGACCTCCTTACAATCCCCTTGTTCCACACCACTAGGCCACTTCGACTGGGGCTTGACATAATTTTATCTTCACTCTTAGTAACATCCTCGCATCATCTCATGATAACTACTATGTTCACCATGATTGATCCATCCATCTCCAATTAAATAATAAACTTAATCCAACTTAGATTTGGAAAAAAAAAAAAAACCAAAGGTAGCATCTCAGCATTAGCTATGGCCTACCTTCATTATTGGCCCTTCTAATTTTATCAGCAGGATATGTAGCATATCAGTATGAATTTGGAAGAGGTCACCTCCTCATAGGACATTTGCATTACCTGAATCCAGATTAGCCTGAACTAGATGGTCAAGACCAAACAAAAGATACCCATTGTTAAGAGTGAGATGTTCAGTTGTGCCTTGACATAGGTTAAGCATGTCTGGTGGTTTGAGCCTGTGAATGATTAGTCGATAACTTCAAAACCTCTGCATCATATAAAAAAAATTAAAAAAGAAGATACCCATTGTTGATTAAACCAAAAAACTTTTCTTCAAAGTTATGTACAATCATAGAGGCAAAAGACATTTTAAGCTAGAAATCCATCTTGTCTTGTCTTCCTACAATCTAGGTAGAAGTTCAGTACTCACACTCACACATAGTGAATTAGTAGCAGCCACTTTCACACTCAAACCAAGATTATATTATAACCTTACCTAATACCCTATACTCTCCCTAATCCCCTTAGTGATTTAATTAATCTTACTGGGTTGGGTTTATCTTTCCCCAACTACACAGCTCAAAACTACTGCTACTAGGTTCAACTGTTCAAGTCATAGAGAAGTCGAAAGCCATTCGATGTTTTTAACTCACTGTCGAGTCCACGCTCATCACCGTTGTGTCGCCCTCTGCTGACGAGGCCATCAAGAGGTTTATGCCGCGGTTTATTTTCTTCACATCTTGGCTCGAACAGATGAGGAGTCTCTTGGCCATGTTGCAGAACTCACTGGCAGGGTAAAACCCGATGTCAATATCAGTTAGAACTATATAAGGCGCGGTATTATGTATGTACAGACGAAGAACTTACAGCCATGGGTCATCCCCGGCAAGCATCATGTCTCCTTCGTTGTCTGTGTAGACGATCTCCCATTTGTCCCTGGACCGGAGTTCTCCATTGAGGTCGAACATTTTGTCCAATTCGTCTATCAGATGGTCGTACCCGTCCAATGCCATCAGGTCAACGGCCCGTCCCACTGCAAAGCCTTGCATTTGTACCTTTTATGGAGAGACACGGTCGTTAGTTCGTAAGCACGACGGATTGGAAATAGTTCTGTATATCCAAGATGAAAAATCGTGTGGATGATCCTTACCTTGATCCGACTCCTGGGAGATGAGTAGCTCTGCTTCAAGTGCCTTTGTTTCTTCTCTAAGGAACAAGACTTTGATATATCAGATTTCAGTTCTGAATCTGTCAGTGATGGGGAAAACGGTTCCATTAGGTCAATGCCAAACAACCGGTAGCTCGCAACTGCTTCGGCTTTCTTCCCATATTCGGAAACTAGAACGCTTTCCTTCGCTGATTGTATGGTTGTTGGATATCCCAAAGGACCCAAACACAAGGCTTCTGGTATCAAGAAAGGAAGTGATCAGATATGAAAACAACAAGATGAAAATTTGAGGGCGGAATCATGTGAGCAATGGAGAACTCCTCTAACCGTCAATAGGCATTTCAATAGGTGGACGGGCACGTTTGTTTGACGGTGGAACTGGTTCAGGAAGATTTGAAGGGCTAGTAGAAGCCATAAACAGCTCTATTTCCCAGGGGGAGACTCTCCCCGGTCTGACAATGGAGGCTGGCTCATCCCAATGGACCTGAAAAACGAAAGAACTCGTACAATTTCAGTTCGCGTATACAAATGACAAGCAATGATTTAAGTGAAGTCTTTCAATATTGAAGAGCTAGACCTTTAGTGACCGCCATTTGGAATCTATCCAATGAGATGAGATATCTTCGACACCAACAATTGTCCCCGTAAACCTTATCAAAATAGACCCACAAGAGAGATTAAATCACAATCGAATCACGTCTTAAATCAAATAGCCATAGAATTTTCGGCCTACCTTCTTTCTGGCACTTCGTCTCCCTCAAATCTCATCTTAAATCGCATTCCAACAGCTAAACTATTCTTAAGAGCCTCCAGATATCTATTCAAGCTTATAATGAACTGACTCGTCCTGCACGGATTGGAAAGAGAACGCCAAACCAACCGTACACCATTATAACATAATCAGAGCTTTCTTTTGGTGAGGTCAAAATCAAATGCAAGAATCGAAACCAATTCATCAAAGTACCTTGGCTTGTAGTAGACCACGAAGAGGGTATTAGTCGATATAGCATGAGAGGCAGTGGCGAGTACTCCCACGTGCATACTCTGGCTTGATATCACAGACGAAGGCATGCAGCTTTGGGTGCGGCCCATTCGTCTAA
Organism: Persicaria maculosa; assembly: GCA_963922045.1. NCBI lineage: Eukaryota > Viridiplantae > Streptophyta > Magnoliopsida > Caryophyllales > Polygonaceae > Persicaria > Persicaria maculosa. The sequence continues at coordinate 2,536,624 of OY998264.1, forward strand.
CGCCAACGCGAAGCTCTCCATTATCCCCTCTACACAGTTAATTTTAGGTTACATTCAACTAAAATGTACTGTCATGAACAGGTAGAGATGCCTGAAAAGAGAAGGATATAAATTCTACCTGAGAAAGACGAACGAATCTCCCGCAACCAACCTCTTAGAGGTAACAAAGTGGCTCCATCCAGTAGTAAGTAAGTGCCTCTTTGGCTGGCCTGTTACGAAAAAGGCGAAAAGTGACACCAAGAGTTAGCCAAACATACACTGACCATAGAGCAACCAAAAACGACATTGACGAAAAATGCAGGGAACACAAGAGGACTACTACTTCAGTACCTCTAAAGATATGCTTAAACCGCCACTCGTGCCCATGGAGATCCTTCGCAACCAGTTCTTGGCTCGGGATTTGTTGGCTCATATCCTAACATGAAACATACACATGATCATCTAAAAACGAAGATCCACCGATAAACAAGCAAAGCAGGCAGCATACTCTACTCCCATACCAGCGGAGGAAGGCACTCGTTGGCGTGTTTACGGAGAACAGAGAAACCACCATGAGTGCTCGTATCCGACGCAGTCAAGACCTTACAGAAAGAGTGCACCGTCGGCCCTGAGGCCTCACCCGGGCTCAGATCAGCCTTATCAGGCTCAGTTTGCTGCACAAATCCATCACACTACACTCATCAAAAACCCTAAACTAAAATCAAGCTACTACACAGAGGCCAAAAAGGACTAAAAAACATGGAAATTACACAAACATCAATTGAAAATCCCTTACATCTTGTTCAGGAAAGAGGGTAATTTGAGCATAGACCTCATCTGTTTCTTGTTCAGCCTACAACCCAAAAAGCAATTGGAACACAACATTAAATTATTATTAAACCACCAAAAGAAGAACTGAAACCCAGAAACGGAAAAATCGACCCAGGAGTGTAAAATTACCTGAAGTGTAACGTTAACCACTCGACAGAGGATCTTAGAAGAGAGATTGAACAGTGGAATGCTCTGATTCAACTCCTGATTTGTTGATGCCTCCAACTGAAACGAAGAAGAGCCCCAATTTTCAAAACCCCCCAAAATTGGTACCAAATTAAAATTGAAAACAACAAAAAGGTTGAAACTTTACCTGCTCCATGTGCCCTTGAGGGAAGTAGAAAACCCTCTCCCCCTCCTTGGGGATTTCAACCAGCGGCCCAGCACAAGCCCGCCATAGCTCGCCGTACAGTTCATCGCCCCCTAAACAAAGAGAAATCAATTCAGCGTGTTTCTCGCAACAACGAAAACAAATCCCCCCAAAAAATAAACAACACCACTCACCAGCGGGAGTCGATTCAGTAGCAAAATCAGGCATTGCATCACCCATCTTCAATTTCCCACCAAAAAGAAACCCCCTTTCTGAAACTCCTCGCAATTGCGAAATTGCAGCACCCTCTACCGCACTACACTCGCCGGAAACGCGAAATTAACACCGATGACGAAACGGGAAACGCTCGTCCCTCGATTTGCGGTGGAATTCGTGACTGAAGCACCCGAAATTCAGGAGGTAGTGGGGAATAGGAAGCAAAGCAAAACACGATACAGAAGGCGGAGAGGGAGGGGAGGGGATTCACTGTGGCTGTGGATTGTTTGTTGGGTTTCAGTGTGTCATGATTCATGATATACACAAACCCCCACTGCACAACCACAGCACAACACAACACAACACAAATGGCAGGCCTTTTCTTTTTTTCTTTTTTTTTTAAATTTAATTTCCCTTTTCTTTTTCGTTTTTTTTTTATTTTCCCTGTTTCGTACGGTGTGACAATTATTAAAAAAATGAAACAAGAGTGAGCCGGAAGATAGGGTGAGAGGAGACACACAATTGAGATTGTGACCAAAAATAAAAATAAATTAATTGTTCGATAAAATATTGCGGAACTAACTAAAATATGATTTTTTTTATAAAAAAATGGTCTAAGATAATGGGTTAAACACCCATATTTATAAAGATTTTCTAAGATTTCATACTCTCCGTTCGAAAATATAAATCTACATGACTCTTGGCTCTCTCCTCTCTCTAGAATTCTAGAGAGAGGGAGTCGTATCCTTCGTCGGTGGCTCCGTCCATCGCCGGACTTGTGAACCCCTTTTCGCCGGACTTGTGAACCCCTCTTCGGAGGCTTATAACCCCTCTTCGGAGGCCAACAACCCCTCTTCGGAGGCTTATAACCCCTCTTCGGAGGCTAACAACCCCTCTTCGGAGGTCGGATTCCCTTCTTGTCTAAGGCGCTCCTCCTCAGAGGCTCTCAAACTCCTCTTCGGTGGTCGGCTTCTAGCCTCGCCGAGGCCTGTCGGCCCTGCCGTTGCGCCTCTTTCCTCCCTCACTTGGGTTTGGCTAGATGTTCATCCTTGTTATCGATTTGGATGCATCCCCTTTTCTATTTTCGAATCTGTTCAAATCCTATTTCATGTTGGGTGTTTGTGGGCTGTTGTGGAATTTCGTCCCGTCAGTCTCCCTCTTCCCCGACTTTGTCTAATCTGGTTCATCTGAACCCAATCTTTTCAATTTTTTTGACCCGCTGTGCGTGTGGTCCTCGGATCTATCCGGGCTTGCTCCTCCTGACATCGTGGTCGGGTCTGTGGTGCGTGGCCTCCCTCGCCTCTCCCGCCGGCTGTGTTGGGTGGTGGTGCTCTGGATCCTTGTTGCTCCGGCTTGGGGCTTAGTGCCGCTCCCCCAACTGCATTCGTCCCGTAGATCGCGCTCGGTCCTTGGATGCCCTTGAATCGAACCCCTGTCGCCTCGTGCCTTCTGTCCCCCCGGCTTCCCCGTCGCTCCTCCTATCCCCTTGGCTTTTGCGCCTGGCCGGCTGCTCGGCTCGACGGTGGTGGCTTTGGTCGGCTGAACGGCGCTCCTTTCCCTGTGGTGTTCCTGTTTGGATGTGCTCTGCACTCCATTCTCTTTGGGCCCGTAATTTGTTCTTTGGGCCCACGGCAAAGACCCATTTTGAAAATAGTATAAATTATATTAAATTATAATAGTAAATTATAATAAATAACCTATTTTAAATAAATTCCGGTAGGGTTTGTGATAATCTCGTTAGGGTTTTTGGTGCGTTCGGTTCAGGCGGTGTGTGGCTCTACGTCTGGCGTGATTGGACTTTCTTCTCCATTTGATGAGGTTCTGGCAGTCGGAGTCGGGTTAGGCTGGGGTCGTGGTAGTGTGTATCGAGGCGTCTCCTTTTCTCCGGAAGACTGTTTCCTTGGAGGATCGTCTTCACTGCCCACAGGTGACTCCTGATATACCGCTGGCCTACGGTGCTGCTTCAGGGTAGTGCTTGGCTTCGTCCGTAGTCTACGTCCTCATCTCGTTGGTTTAGTTGTGTTTAGTTTCGCTTTTGTAGAGTTTCTTGTATGTACCTTGCGTCATCTTTGTAGTTTATGTTTGTTTAGACGGTTATCCGTCTGCCGACTTGTCGGCCTTCGAGGTTCAGGTTTGTCTGACCTCGAATTTTTACCTTATCAAAAAAAAAATCTACATGACTCTTGACATGTTTTTTAAAGAGTTAAAAACTATATAAAATAATAATTTTTATTAAATTTTTATATAACTATAATATATATAAGACTATGTAAAAATATTAATAAAAAAATTATTTTATATAGTTTTTAACTTCTTAAAAAGCGTGTCAAAAAGTCAATGGACGTATATTTCCGAACGAATGGAGTAATATTTTGTTTTAAAATTTTATTTTATAGGATTTTATTTATTTTAGTTTTGCATTTTCTTACTAAATCAATCCTACTTAATTTATGTGATTAGAGTGTTTGTTAGAAAAAAACGATTTAAGAATTGTTACTTTTGGGGTTGGTTAAAAATAGATAAAAATCCATATGTAATCTTTGAATTTTTTTTAGAAAGGCATAAAAGTGTATTTGAACTTTAGTTTTTTGCTCCATTGTAGTATCTTTAATAGCGGTGGATATGGAATTAGACATGACGGAATTAGGGTTATTATGCGCTCCATCTTGCATAATTTTAATGGAATAAGAACGAGACAAAGTTTACTTTTAAAAAAAAAATTGTTGGATCTTATCTCTCGGATAAAAAAATCTAAAAATCTCATTCTAAAATGTTTGTGGATCCTTGTAGACTCACCAAAACCCCATTCTTATTCCATAAAATTTTTTGGAATGAGATTATAACTAATCAACCCCGTTCTTAAGTTTGAAAACATATATAATCTCATTCAAACTTAATTTTATATTTTTATATATTATTAACATATATATGCATGACGTGACAAGATTTGCTGATAAGGAGTTACCATCTCACATAATTTTTTGGAGATAAGCTTTTTTTTTCCAAATCCCATCAGGATGGACATAATCAAAACGGGGTTAAGATTAGTAAATTTTTCCTCTCCCCTAATCTTTAACTTTTTAGATTGTGGATAGAAGGGACCAAACTTAACTATTTTTCTTTTTTCTTAAAAAAAAAGCATATACAAAATACACTTCAGAGAAAGTTAAAATGGATCATTAAAATTCCTAAACCAATGGGATTTATTTGGTAATTATTTTAATTCCAAAATCATATTCATGTGTTGGCGAAAAGGCTATTATTGCAAAGTTATCACTTTTAACTATAAATAATAATTGTAAAATTAAAATTCCTAAACCAATGGGATTTATTTGGTAATTATTTTAATTCCAAAATCATATTCATGTGTTGGCGAAAAGGCTATTATTGCAAAGTTATCACTTTTAACTATAAATAATAATTGTAAAATTAAAATTCCTAAACCAATGGGATTTATTTGGTAATTATTTTAATTCCAAACTCATATTCATGTGTTGGCGAAAAGGCTATTATTGCAAAGTTATCACTTTTAACTAGAAATAATAATTGTAAAATTGGTCTAAGACCTTATCATAACCCTCTCCATCACCCTAAAACACTCCATTGGGATCAAGACATGTAGAATCAGTCGAACTCTAAGGCATATCATCATCTTCAATTCTTTCTTCTTGATTTGGATTTGGATGATTTTTGTCGATGGAGTAATTTTTAGGGTTTCGGAAATGAAATGTAATATTGGCTGAAACTGGTTGATGTTGGGGTTGTGTGTTGTATTTTGTTGATGGTTGTGTATTTTGGGGTTGAAATTGATTGAATGTAGAATAGATGGATTGAATCGATAATTGTTGTAGGTGTTTCAATATATGAAACCATTGTCGAATGTTTCTAAAAGATATGTGTTGAGGCTAAGAGAGAAGTTTAGATCTATTGGCCAAGATAAAAGGGATAATGTTGGTAAAATCTTCCGAACTAAATTAATAAACTTGACAATTTCCATTGGACTAACTTATTAAGCTAAGCAAAATTATACAAGCTACACTAATAAGCATGACAATTTCTACCAATTCAAGCTAAACTAATAAGCTCGGTGATTTAGATCGGACTTGTCTTTCTTTCTCTCTCTTTTTTTTTCGCCAAGATCACTCTCTTTTGGTCGATCTCCCTATTTTCCTCTCACAGATTCCTCTCACAAATGATCATCTTTTTTTTTTTTTTTACAGTAGGCAATGTTTTGGATACTAAAAGTATCCATGATCATCTAGAAAGATGATGTTCTGGAATTCGCAGCTATAATCTAAAATAAAGTTACAACTCTTTTCCGCTTTGGCAATAAAATCAGCTGCACGGTTCGCTTCTCTGTAGCAATGTTGGAATTTGATAAATTCAAAGTCCTTGCTTAGAGCTTGTATTTCTTCTATTATTTGAGAAATTTCCCATGGTGTGTCGTTCATCCGGTTGATGGCATTGATAACAGTTATAGAGTCGCTTTCAATAATGGTCTTCTGTATCCTGAGTTCTGCTGCCAGTCTTACACAAATGATCATCTTTTTGTCTCACATGTAATGAGAGTTGGATCAATTTATAACTATTTGTTAGAGTGAAAAAAAAATGATCATTTTATCCTTTTATCATTTTGTGAAAATCGGTTTGACAATATTATTCCCACTTTTTAGCCTTAAATATCTCTCCGTAATATTAGACATTAGTATTACTCATTTAGCTGAATAATAAAGTTGAAACCCTTTTATGAGAGTAAATGTTATTTTTGCTCTTACTAAATTTATTTATAATGGGTATTCCAATCCCATTCAATGTTTTAATGGCAACAATTATCAACTTAAATTCTATTATTTTGGAGACCTAATCGTTTTTTCTCCAAAATTTCATATGTTGGACCGTTAACGTCAATGCATCTATTACAGGTATTAATCACCACATTATTTTTCAACTTTACTACTATTCACTGCCCTTTATATATGAAACGAATTTACATTTGTTTTCCTGTGATCAAAATCGATCAAAGTTTTGAATTATGCAAGTTAAATTTCCAATCATGCGTTAATCAAGCCGAATATACAAGATTGATGGGGTTTCATTCCCGACTTATATATAAAACTTGAATTATGTATGTTAGTGTATCATTTCACATCTTTCACACACCTCAATAGATTAACCAAGGTCCGGCAGGGACCGTACCGCTATAATATCATGTTAAATTTCGGTGGGTCATATGACATGGGGGCTTATATGTCAAACTTGAATTCTTTATATTAGTGTATCATTCACATCTTTCACACACCTAAATAGACCGACCAGGGTTTCGGAGGGACTGCTCTGATACCATGCTAAATTTTGATGAGTCATATGACGTAGGAGGTTACACATCCAATATGTGTTATATAAAAGATTAGAAGATAAAATACAAGTATCTTTAATGGCTTAGTAGTTGCGTTCATCCCATTTTAAATAGAATTCAATTAATTCTTATTCAAATCCCACTAGGTATATATTTTCATTTATTTTTTCTCGATCTATTTTCTATTATTTTAAAATTCTTATAACTTATTTGATCTTTTACAATTAAATAATAATAATTTATCTTAAAAATTATCAATAAAAATATTATTTCTTATAAAAATATTATTTCTTATAAAAATAATATAAAAATTATCAATAAAAAAATTATGCCCATCTTGAAAAAATTTCTAGATTTTCCATATCATGAGACACTCACCACTTGACACATACTCCCTCTATTCTAAATTAGATGAGTTTTTAGATTATGGTTTGTGTTTCAAAATAGATGATCTTTTATGTTTTGTAGGTAGATAATTGTAATGATTTATACTTGATTTATGTTTTGACTTCTTAAAAGATTTTAATTGGTTAAAATGTGTAACGGGTATTAAAAAGTAATAAAGTTTATGAAAAAGTTAGTGAAATAATTATAGTTTTTTAAAAGTGAAGTGTTTTATTAAAATATATACGAATGCCTAAAAATCCATATATTTTGGTTTTTTTTATGAACATTTGCCTATTTGTTTGGTATTATCAACGTGTGCACAAATTCCGCAAATCCCGAGCTCGTTCCGATCCTGGTAGGATTTGAAAAAAAAATGAATCTCGTCCCGTCCCGTCCCGCGCCCACCCTAGTTGGTAAGCCATAATTGACACATTTCCAAATATTTTCCGTCTTGGACCCTCCGATTTGGTATCCAAATCCATGGTCTCCTAATCCGGATCTAGGTATTATATATATATATATATATATATATATATATATATATATATATATATATATATATATATATATATATATATATATATATATATATATATATATATATATATATATATATATATATATATATATATATATATATATATATATATATATATATATATATATATATATATATATATATATATATATATATGAAAGCCCATTTAGAGGCGACACTCTCAACTAAAGCCATCTTATTCTTTTTTTTTTATCAAGTAAGAATTCGAGTTAAGACATATCTGAAACTCGAGGGTCGGACAAGCCGGCAGATAAAAAAACCGTTTAGAAGCCGAAATATACAATACAATAAAACATAACGGTGCAAACTCAGGCTGACGCACTTTACAAAAAAACGAAACCAATTAAGCGGACCAACACCAAACGGATCTAGACAAAAACGGCGGACGAAGTCAAGCCCCACTCTGAAGCAGAACCGTAGATCAGCGATACATCAGGACCCGATCATCCTGTGGGCAGTGAGAATGAAACTCCAGGAAAGCAGCCAACTTGAGTAAAAGAGACGTCGCGATACACACTGTCCAAGCTATCTTATTCAATTACTCTGTGTGACTCACACGGAGTAATTAGATATTTTATGATTAGTGGTTTATGCTTTAATTTGCAAGGTCATATTTTCACAATTTGCAATCACACTCTCAACTCAAGCCATCTTATTCAATTTGCAAGGTCATAATTTCACATTTTGACCACTAGTTAAATTGAAAAACCATCTATTTTGAGCTGGACAGTTGGACCAGATAACATCGATCATTTTGAAATTTTCAACTATCTTATGAACTGTTACAGACGAACTACACACATTCGTAATGGATTTAGAGTATCCCATTTACTAGGAAGGACAATAAAATTGTTTACTTCAAGATTGTAGTCAATGCCATAAATATTTTTAAATGATTTTTTTTATAGGTTTCTTCCCATTAGCCACCCGATGTGATACTTACATGATCCGTACGTCTGATACTATAGATTAATAGATGTCTAAATAGGGACCATTTTTCTAATTCAGTTTTTGTGTGCCTATATTATAGTGAATTCACACTCTAGACCTAAAAAAATTCCATAGATCGGTGTCGATGAACTATTTTCAAATCAACACACTTGTCAGTTCTGAAGTTGATAACAAAACCGCGTATTTGGCGAAAAATTCACCTTAGAAAGATAATACTTTTTTTTTGGAGTAGTTGTAATCCAAGTTTTGGACTAACTAAACTTGCCAACTTGGTCAATTGAATTGTTTTTAAAAAAAACTAGTATAGTTCCCGCACCATGGCGTGATTTTTTTAAAATCTAATCTTAATAATATAAGAAATTGATATTATAAAATATTAATAAAAGGTAGGATAAAAATAAGCACCATAAAAGTATCTTATAAATAATTTCATAAAATTATTTTTTCTAAAAATCTCATATAAAGTAGCATATATATATATAGTTTAAATCACTCTTATTATTTAGTAAAAATAATAATATCATTGTAATTTGATATTAAGAATATATATATAGATAGTTAGTAAATGTGTTAAAAATAAAAGAAAAAATTTGACTGATTTAAAGAGATATATAAATGAAAGAAGGAAAAAAATAATTAAAGAAAAAATATTTGATTAGTTTCAACAGCTGGTTAAAAAAAGGTAGAGATAACACGTATGTTAAAACTCTTTTGTTTTAAGAATGTCGACATATAGATAGATAGATAGATATAGATATAAAGATTTGCATATAGATTAATAGTAGACATTAGATCGAATTTAATATTTTGAATTAAACCCAATAGTTAGTAAATATTTTTTAAAAAGAAAAAGAAAAAATGATTGATTTAAATAGATAAAGAAAAAAACAAAAAATAATAATAAAAGAAAAAAAAAACAAGATTGGTGGAAATGAGATAATTAAGGAGAGGCTGACATGTAGGCATAAAGTATTATGCTTTAAGAATATATATATAGGGGTGCGCTCCGGTGAAAACCATAATTGTGGTAAAAACCTGTGAGGACCGGCTTTTTAGACCGGTTCACTAGCTTTATAGCCCGGTTCTGAATGAAACCGATCTATAAAGTCACATATTTTAGCCCGATTTTGAATAAAATCGAGCTATAAAGTCATTATGTAATTTTAAAACATGAGTTTTTAACACGGTTTTTAGGTTTAACCGAGATATAAAGTCATATGTTATTTTAATACTAGAGTTTTAAGCACGGTTTTTAGGTTGAACTGATTTGTAAAGTCACTGTGTAATTGAGGTTTTTAGCACAGGTTTCAAATAAACCAAGCTATAAAGTAGTTCTCGCGGTTTTTACCACAGTTAGAGATTTTCACCGGAGTCAATCCGTATATATATATATATACATACATACATACATACAGAGATATAGAATATAGATATAGATATATAAATAGTTAATAAATATTTTTAAAAAAAATTGATTGATTTAAAGAGATAAAGAAAAGAACAAAAAATTAATACAAGAAAAAAAAGACATAATTGGTGAAAATGAGAGAATCTTTAAGAATAATTGGTGAAAATGAGAGAATCTTTAAAAATATATATAGATAGATATAGACAACAGAAAGAATTTTTTTTCTCCTTTGTTTTCTCTTCTTTTTATTTCTTTTTAAACATAATTTAGAGCTTACTCCGTAGTACAGTATTAGATTTTCTTTCCTATATTAGGCTAGCTAGTCTTTTTAATTACTTCACGGTGTACAAGTAAATATTTTTTTAAATATAATATCGTAATTTTTTCAACCTTTTTTATAGCTTTTTTTTAATTTCTTTTTAAAAATAATTTATAGCTTATTAGATTTTCTTTCCTAGGCTACTCTTATTAATTACTTCACGGTCTAGAAGTAAAGTTGGGTTCTTATTGTATAACTTTCAAATATAATAATAATAATAGTCCAAACAGTTAGCTATCGATCTATATACATATACGAAAATCAATCTATTTATATACATATATTAAAATCGATGTATATGATCTTACGTGGCGTTGTACATGGTTGATTCTAGGAGAAAAAAAATCTCACAAAAAATTATTAAAATAATATATTGTTATAATTTATAGAAAGGTATCATAAGACACAATCTATCTATATATCTATATATTTAATATTTTAGTTAATTAATAAAAATATAAATCAAAACTATTTCATAGTTATATACTTACCAAAAATATTAATAACTATTATTTTATTTTTATCTATATTATTTTATTTAGAATTAATTATTTATATTTAGATAAATTTTTATTTTATATTTCCCGCACACTTTCATTGTTAGTAATTTAATTATCACATTGTAATTCATATATATATTGTTTGTCATATTCTTAATAGGTTTTATATATATAATAGTTATAATTTTATAATATTGTATTAACATATTTTCGTGCACGGGATGAGACATGTGCTAATATACTTACATATGATGGATCAATATGTTTGGACCTCCAAAAAAAATTGTTTGGACCATACCACAAAATTAAATATCTAAATGGTATACCGTGTTCTTGATGGAATATTATGATTTGGTCTCGATCCGGCCTATTTATGTTTAGTTTTCGGTCCTAACTGAAAATTATCGGACCCAATTTAACCATTATGGTTAGTAAGGTTTATGGTCCGTAGCTATAATCCCTCATTTGTGTTTAGGTAAGAAAAAATAATGATTAATCTCATAATTTTAATCCATATTTAAATTAAGATTTACGTAGTATTAATTAATACTGTATTAATCTAAGAGCATCTCCAGACATTCAATTCTTCTAAAAAATATCTAAATGGCTAAACACTTTTGTTAATGAAGTTGGTGGGAAACTAGTTACGTACTAGTAGAATAATACAACAAGAAAGCAAGTACAATAGATTAAAATTGATCACCTAAATAAGTGTAAACAAACCTTAATTTGATTTTTTTTTTCTATTAGGAAAGAAGGCAACTAATACCAAGGTAAATATAAAAGATATCGATGCTTAATCATGGTAATTATGAAGTTGATGAGGAAACAAGGCAACTAATACCAAGGTAAATATAACCTAGCTAACTCGATCTCATGGGAAAATATAAAACAAAACTCCAATAAAACACCTTATGTACAAAATAGTTGTAAGAAAACACGAGTACAGTCATTTGCTTCATGTTATTTCATTTCAGTCATTTGCTAGCTTCTGTTATTTGATTATGTTATTTGATTCAGGTTGTACATTATGGTTAGTCTATCTCTCGACTTGCTCGGGCTCTCAGTTTCTCTAAACTTGTGTAGATAATCGAATTTCTTTCCTTATATCAAAAAAAAAACACGAGTACACGACACAGGCCAAACACCAAAGAAGGCTTCATTGTAAGGCACATTTTTTTTCTTTCCTTTCACCCCTCCAAACCAATAAAAAGTACAAGTTATCAACAATATAATAGGTAGATAATCATAAGTAGTCTATAAGCAAAATAAGCAATAAAATAAGGGGCCTGTTATTCACACGGCGAATTTATCGCCATTGACATGGTGCCAATGCCGAGTTCCGAAGTAGGCATCCATTCTGCCTATGCCTACTTCCTAAGTCGGCAGACACCTGCAAGATTCCCAGCTAGGCCGTCCCATCCACGTAGCCTGCAAGATTTCCAGCTAGGCTCCCTATGCCGACTTGGAGAGTCGGTGTCGACATGTCCCATCAGTCGGAATCACACAGGTCACCTTCGTCTCTAGCCAAATATGACCATATTCCGACTTAGGAACTCGGCATCTGTATAGTGTCTTCCGACTTAGGAAGTAGGCATAGGTAGAATGGATGCCTACTTCGGAACTCGGCATTGGCACCGTGCCAATGACGATATATTGCCGTGTGAATAGCATGACTGTAAAATAAAGAAACAAAGCAAGCTAACATAGTTTTTTTAAAAAAAAAAACACAACAAATAATCGGTTTTTGTTGATGTTCCTTCTGTGTTCATGTTCTCGTCTCCAACTGCTTCCGAGAGGTCATGGATGTGTGACTAGCCTTGTCCTATGAACTCATAAGTTGAATCCAAATATGATGTTCCCATCAGTATTCCACAAGAGATTTAATTCATATGCACTTCTTTAAGCTACCTAGAAAGAATTGTGTTTATGCCTTTTGTCCAACAACACTGATTTCCTTTAGACTCGTGTCCTCTCTTGTTTGTTTTTCTTTCTATCTTGCTTTAACCTCTTAATTCACTACTCCCTTCGTTCGGCAAAACATGTCGTTTACTATTCATTTTTAAAATGATAAAAACTATATAAAATATTTATTTTTTTATAAATTTTTTAACAACTTTGTACTTATTAATAATAACTACGAAATTGTTAAAAAAATTATTAAAAAATTAGATATTTTATATAGTTTTTACCACTTAAAAAAGCGTGAGTGAATAATAAAGTGACATATTTTGTCGAACGGAGGGGATAGGTTTGTGTAGTGCATTGAATAACTTTCCTTAAAGAAACAACAAAAAAAAAGGTTGAATCAAAGAAGCAGCAAAGGACATATATGCGAATGAAGACACCAAGGATTTCGATAATGATCATGGTCAAACATGAGAAACACAATTTTTTTTAAAAAAAAAAACAGAAACTTCGATTAAGAATTTGAGAGGAACAATTGTAGATGATTCATATTTTTATTTAAAAAAAAGAGAATAAGAGAGTTTAGAGATGAATGGCGCATTATGGACCACGTCATCAAAGTAACTTCATCTTCCCCAATAAATTTTTAATCTTTATATATCTAAATTAAATAAGGTATGATTCATTTAGGCCCTGTTTGGTATAATTAATGGAATCGGAATGGAATGAGAAAATCATAATGTCCTATTCTTGAGGCTAATTGTTTGATATTTTGTCAAAATGAATCATTCCTGAAATAATAGTAATAATAATCATAATAATAGAAAATATACATTGTATTAAATAATGAAATAGTGATAAAAGTAATCATAATTATTAATAATAAAATAAAAATATATTTTAAATAATAAATAGTGAAAAAAATAATAACATAAATCAAAATATAATATAATATAATATAATAATAATAATAATAGTAGTAATAATTTAGAATGGATGGATTTATGAGTTTGAATGGGGGATTCTCTAGTATTTTAAGGGTGTTGTTAGATACACCGCAAATTTTTCATCAGAAATGCACGTCCTTTTCAACGTGTAACCTTTTTCCACTAATTAGCACTTTAAAAAAATTAATTAACCCACTTTAACCCTGCACGTCAATTCCGACGTGCAGGGTTTGTGGTGTATATAGCGGAATCGTATTTTAATGAGAATGAAATTAGCATCAAAAGCGAGAATAGATGATTCTCGGAAATCATTATGATTTCAAGTTTTTAACGTACCAAACACTTAAATTGAGAATCATTCATTTTGATTCTCATTTTTTATTCTAAGAAATCCATTCCAAACGGGACCTTAAGATATTAAATACTATTCCCTCCATTTCAAAATAGATGGGTTTTTATATGATAGTTTTTGTTTTAAAATAGATGGTCATTTCTGTTTGCTAGGTAGGGAATTGTAATAATTTATGTGTTATTAACTTTTTAAAAGATTTTAATTGATTAAAATGTGTAGTGAGTATTAAACAATACTCCATCCGTTTTAAATTATAAATCATTGGACTTTGTGATACGTTTTTTGAAAAGCTAATAATTATATAAAATATAACCTTTTTTATTATTATTTTTAAATAATATTATATTTAGTATTAATAAGTATAAGACTATTTTAAAAAATAAATAAAAATTTTAATATTTGAACAAAAATAACACTCTAAAATGACAAGTTTTACCGAACGGATGGAGTATAAAGTACTAAAAATTCATTCATGTATTTTGAAATTGGCATTTTCTAGTTGAGGTGGTAATTACTTGTTAGTTAGGATCGTCTGGATACAATGTGAGGTCACCATCTCATAAACACGTGTCATCATTTCCCTCCTGAAAATGGGATTCCCCGGTTGTTGTAACTGCTTTCCACAGCATTGTACATTTGTACATGTTTCTTTTCCGAAACACATTTATTCCATTTCCTCCTAATTTCAATTTCAAATAGGTTTGGATTCGGTGGACTTAAAAATCTTTTATTTATTCACCTCATAAAAAATAAAGAAAAAATGACTCAAAATAATACCAACTATTAATGATGAACCAAAAATAATACAAATTTTTAAAATTATAAATTTATATACAAACTATAACCAATTAAATCAATAATAATATAATGACCAAAATTCTCAAAAAAAAATAATTTAACCTAAAATCATAATTAATAATAAATTTGGGTTAAAATTGAAAAATAGACCAAAATCCTCCTTGCCAACTACTCCCTTGAGCACTACCGTTTTCTGCCTTTTGTTGTTAGGGCCATAATCTTGACCGGATGATGTCAACTCATATGCCATTGTAGTATTCATATAATCTCTCAACGTAGTGCACCTAAACCCAGATACGTATCGTTGTACTTCAGCTGGCAGTCTCTGAGCAAAATGGCATATCTTTTGCTCCTCGGTCACAACCATATGAGCTACATGATGCAGTTCCTCCTGAAATTGTTGAGCGAGTTCAGAGACCGGCAAATTTTGGATTTTTGGATTGAAGAAAGCTCTTATGCGTGCATCCTGTAGTGGTCGAGGGCAATACTCTTGTGTTATCCACTCAGTAAATTCTTCCCACCGTGCAATCCGACCGGTAGGCTTCCGACCCCTCCACCACTTAGCAGCTTTATCTCGAAGCAAATTCTGGGCGATTGGTACCTTACGATGTGCAGAGCAATTGATTCCCTCAAAAGCAGTCTCAATTTCAGCTATCCAATCCTCCACATCTTTGTCCTTCGTGCCACTAAACATGGGTGGCTTAGTTTTTATCATCTCTCCAAGCCATCGATCAAAGACAACCCCTTCATTCTCCGGCTCTGGTGGAGGTGGTTGATCCTCATTCACAACTCGTTGGGCTGATTGTGCCAAAACAACCTCAAACGCATGTGCTACAGCTGAATCGATCATTGCCTGTATCCCCGCAGCATCAAGGGTTGGAGATGCCTCTGCTTGTCTGCTTGAAACCCTTTGTGGTTGGGTTTCCCCCTGCATCCCGATCTCTGGTGCCACTTGACTTGCACTAGAGTCCCCAATATCCTCCTCACCCCTTGGCGGAGGTGCTCCAGCGACACCCCTACCACTTCCTCGCCTTCTTACTGCCCTATGACCTCTAGTTCCACGACCCCGACCCCGACCCCTAGCATACTCTGTAGGTGCATCGTCAGCAACCCCTCGACCCATCGTTCCTCGACCTCTTCCCCTAACAACCGTTGTAGCCCCTCTAGGCCTACCACGACCTGCAGCTCTAGTTTGCATCCTACCACCTGCCTCCATAGCTGGAGCCGTTGGATATGTTTCACCAATTATCAGAATTAATCTAAGGAAAGATATATATATATATATATATATATATATATATATATATATATATATATGAGCGTATATATATAATGCTCATAACTAAAGGAAAGTAGAAAACAAACCGTACCGATACATGGTCGCTTGCAACTGCTGATGCTAGTCCCCAACACCCAAAAGAATTATAAAAATAAAACAAGCAAGACTCATGCAATGAGGGAGTATAACCTATGACTTATCTCAACCTGGCTCTGATACCACTTCTGTAATACCCCAACTCGGATGTCATAGTGCCATAGGTTCCAAATGAACCTATCCCGGCAAGGAACGATGCATCAAAAGAAATGACGCCAAAATTAAATCACACTCCAAATAATATGGTCTAAACAACTTAACAATCACTAGATAAGTTTTAACCAAACCCCCAACTAACGAAACCAACGAGGAGGTCCACCGTCTCCAATCTAGTAGTGCACACAAATAATCAATCAAAGAGAAGAATTCATCAGAAATGCAAGGAAATAACACAATTCATTTGGTGCAAAGTTATCATAACCCCTTGTCCTACATCAGGCAGTTATCAAGCTTGAACCACGTCAACGGTACGCTCCTCAGTCTGTGCCGCTTTCTTACCTGCAGTTGGTGATGCCAAGGCAAGGACCAGCCCAAACCAAGGGTTAGCTACTACGCATTGATATAATACGGAGAGATGATATACCAAAATATATAAGTACAATAACTATTTGTTGCCACAATACGAGAGTAGAATATAGGTTACCAAGAGACTTCCACTGATAAGCACACAAGCTACACCCCTAACACAGAATTTCAATTCACAAAAGAAATGCAATTGGTTTAGGAAGAGAGTGCACAAGCCTTTATTCACACACAAGATGGTACCATCTTAGGGAAGTAAGTCCCTCGAGTAAGACTTACCACCCTGGGAACGCCAGAAATGTACTAGTTCCCCCGTTTGGGATGCTCATGTATAAGATATCCCCTCAAAAAGGCCTGCGGGAACGCCGACATATTTGTTCCCCTTAAACGGGATGCTCGAATCATAATCCCCTTTACATTTATAACACTATTAAACACCAAATTGCGAAATAACCAAAACAGAAATATAACCACAATCGTGAATCACAAGCAAGGAAAAAACATGCATCTTAGTAGGTAGCTAAACAAGTCCAAAGAGACTTGCCTCGTAGATGAAAGATCGCGTTGTCAAAAGCTCGCAATGCCCACCACACAGCGTCAATACTCCACTCCTAAATCACACAATATATAAACTTATCACCACCTGGGACAATACTCTAGTTGTGAATTAATGAACACACTTACACATATCAACTAAGATACTACTAACGCAATATGCTACTAATTCCTTGGCCTACCATCCTCCCCTTTCTTGTTCAATTTACCCACCTAAATTTCCCCCAATTTACTGTTGTTCATCACGTAATTGTCCTCCACCCAAATTTATATTTCAAAGCTATGCCTATTTCCATGAATTTCTTTAAAAGCTACTGCAACCCCACCAATTCTAGGCACATGCCTAATCCGATTTGATTAACCCTAACATACCATGACATCCCTCTAAATTTCAATCTATCGCATACACAAATTTGAAAGCACTTACCCGTCCTCTCGAACACACGCGATTGTAGACCCTATACGAACCCGGTTGCTGCGTCCAAGAACGCTTTCTCGCCAATTGAATCGGTGGTAACCGATTGAGACTAAAATGAAGCCAGTTACTCTAATGGATGAAAGGGAAGAAAGAGACGGAGGTTACCTTCCTACTGCTAGGGGCTGCTGAACTCATTCCCAAATAATTTGATTGTTGTTACCAAAATACCCCCATTAGCCCACCAACTATCTCTCATCTAAAAATATAAATAATTTAACCCATTAGCCCACCATGCCCTTTCAACTTAATAGAATATATAATTTGATCTAACACTTGATCTAACACGTACCTAGGTAGAGGGGTCTTACATACTCCCCCCCTTAAAAGAGTTTCGTCCCCGAAATTAGCTCCCAAACAACTCTGGGTGGCTATTTCTCATGCTGGTCTCTGTCTCTCATGTAGCTTCCTGAACTCCATGATGAGTCCATTGCACCTTTACTAGTGGTATGACTTTGTTCCTTAACTGCTTAGTACGATGCTCCAATATTTTCACCGGTTTCTCCTCATAGGTGACTCCCTCCCCTAGCTGAAGATCAGCATGATTCAGCACATGGCTCATATCTGCGATATATTTCCGAAGTTGCGACACATGAAACACATTGTGCATCTTTTCTAATGCCGGAGGAAGTGCTACGTGGTAGGCTAACTCGCCCACCCTATCGAGGATCTCGAACGGGCCAATATACCTTGGGTTTAACTTCCCTCTCTTCCCAAACCGAACCACTCCCCGCATTGGTGACACTTTGACCCACACATGATCACCAACCTCAAACTCCAAGTCTCGACGTCGATTATCGGCGTATGACTTTTGACGGCTCTGGACAGTCAATAATCGCTCCCGTATCAAAGCTATCTTCTCAATAGAATTCCGTACCAAGTCTAGCTCTGTTCCAACAACATCCGACCTGTCATCCCAACAAAGTGGCGAGCGACATCGTCTCCCATATAGTGCTTCAAATGGTGGCATCCCAATCGAGGCATGCCAACTATTGTTATACGAAAACTCAACTAGGCTTAGGTGTTTTGTCCAGCTTTTTCCCCAATCAAGAACACAAGCCCTTAAAATGTCCTCCAAAGTTTGTATGGTCCTCTCGGACTGGCCATCGGTTTGAGGATGATATGTTGTACTCATCTGTAGCTTAGTGCCGAGTGCTTGATGAACTAGTTTCCAGTATCTCGATATAAACCGACCATCCCTGTCAGATATAATGGTCTTAGGGGTGCCATGAAGTCTCACGATCTCCTTGATAAACAACTGAGCTAGTCGACTAGCTGGCCAAGTCTCACGAATAGCTAGAAAGTGCGCAGACTTCGTCAGCCTATCTACGATTACCCATATTGTGTCCAACTCACCCTTTGCACTAGGTAATCCAGTCACAAAATCCATCGCTATATCCTCCCACTTCCACTCCGGAATAGGAAGGGAATGCAACAACCCCGCTGGTCTCTTGTGCTCTATTTTAACTTGTTGGCAAGTAAGGCATCGAGCAACGTACTCTGCAACATCGCGCTTCAAATTTCCCCACCAATAACATTTCTTTAAATCCTTATACATCTTACTCGTGCCCGGGTGCACTGAGTAAGGGGTGGAATGGGCCTCACTAAGGATCCTTTGTCTCAGTTCTTTATCTGCAGGCACACATAAACAGTTGTGAAATCTTAACATTCCATCCTCATGAATCACGAAGCCAGGTGCTTTCCCTTCTAGCGATTCTGCCCGGATGCGTCTCAAAACAGGATCCCCCTTTTGCTTTAGTCGAATCTCATCCAACAATGTTGAATGAATCTCCAGTGCAGCTAGCTGTCCCCGATATGACGGAGCTACCACTTCAATCTCACTTCGAATCAAATCTTGTTGCAACTCCCTTCTACTTGTGAGTCGGGCTATCATCTTTTCCTGCACCGTCTTCCGACTCAAGGCATCCGCTACAACATTAGCTTTCCCTGGGTGGTACAAGATCTCTAAATCGTAGTCCTTAATCAATTCTAGCCACCTTCTCTGCCTCATGTTCAACTCCTTTTGTGTAAATATGTACTTAAGACTCTTATGATCGGTGTAGATCTGACAAGTGACCCCATAAAGATAATGACGCCAAATTTTTAAGGCGAACACCACTGCAGCTAGCTCTAAGTCATGTGTCGGATAATTAGTCTCATAAGGTTTCAGTTGCCGAGACGCGTATGCGATGACCCGACCATGCTGCATTAGGACACAACCTAAGCCTTGCTTTGACGCATCACTATAAACCACAAACCCCTCGTTACCATAAGGCGTCGCCAGCACAGGGGCTGTTGTTAGCCTCATCTTAAGCTCCTCAAAACTCTCCTGACATGCATTGTCCCACACAAATTTCTCTGATTGACGAAGCAGATTAGTCAACGGTTGAGCAATTCGGGAAAATCCCTCCACAAACCTGCGATAATATCCCGCTAACCCCAAGAAACTCCTAACCTCCTTCACACTTTTTGGAGGTTCCCATGCCGAGACAGCCTCGATCTTTTGAGGATCCACCTTAACACCCGCTGCTGACACCACATGTCCAAGGAAGGTCACTTCAGGCATCCAAAAGTTGCACTTTGACAACTTAGCATACAACTGATGTTGCCTTAGTATTCCCATCACCACTCTCAAATGCGTAGCATGCTCCTCTTTACTTCGAGAATAAATCAAAATGTCATCAATGAAGACGACGACAAATCGATCCAAGCATTTGATGAAGACTCGATTCATTAATTCCATGAATACAGCAGGAGCGTTAGTCAAACCGAAGGGCATTACAACAAACTCATAATGCCCATATCTAGTTCTAAAGGCAGTCTTTGGAATATCCTCATCCCTAATTCTGAGTTGATGATAACCTGACCTCAAATCAATCTTAGAGAACACAACGGCTCCATGCAGTTGATCTAGCAAATCATCAATTCGAGGGAGAGGATATTTGTTTTTAATTGTGACTCTATTTAGCTCTCTGTAGTCAATACAAAGGCGAAGGGCACCGTCCTTCTTCTTCACAAATAACACCGGAGCCCCCCAGGGTGAAGCACTAGGTCTAATGTACCCCTTCTCACTTAATTCTTCCAGTTGCCTCTTTAATTCTTGCATTTCTAATGGTGCCATCCTGTATGGGGCCTTAGAGATCGGTGCAGTACCTGGATCAAGTTCGATAGTGAAATCAACCTCTCGACGCGGGGGTAGTCCAACCAATTCTTCGGGAAACACATCCACAAACTCACTCACCACAGGAATCTTCCCAATCTCAGCCTCCTTGGTTTCCTCACGGAGCGCATAACACCAATACCCAACGCATCCTTGTTTTAGCATCTTTACAGCTGTCATAGCATTAATCACTCTTCCTGACTCCTCGAGCCTATGGCCTTGGAAAACATGGCGTACCCCATCCGTTCCCTTTAGAGTAACGGTCTTACATCGTGTGTCTAGGATGGCATGGTGTCTCTCCATCCAATCCATGCCAAGGATAATATCATCGTGGTACAAGGGTATCACTATAAGGTCAGCAACCCAATCACATCCTTCAAGATAAATCAGGTAGCCCTTAATCTCCTGATTACCCTCTACTTGCCTCCCATCAGGAAAACCCACAACAAAAGGAACACATTCAACACAAGTAATCTCAAGTCTACTAGCACATGCATTAGATATAAATGAGTGTGTCGCTCCGGTATCAAATAATATACTAACGGGTAGAGATCGAATCCATAGCATACCTGTGATAGCAGGAGCATTGGGCTGATCCGCTTTTCTCATCTCAAATACACGTGGTTGCACTACGCTAGAACTGGATCCCACTCCACTCCCACGCCCTCTACCGCGAGCAGCACTAGCATCTGGTTGGTAGGAGTGTGTTTGAGTCTGCCTAGGAGTATAACCCCGACCTCCTGGATTCGGAGATGAGCCCTGAGACTGTGCAGGCTTGTTACTGCGACAAAAATCAGCCACGTGGCCGCTAAACCCATATTGGTAGCATATAGAGGGCGGCCTCTGAAATTCCCTCTTAATGTGATTCGGACTCTTGCAATTGAAACAACGGCGCGTTCCAGCCACCCCTTCTGTACGTTGTGAACTTCCCTGTTGATCAGATCTTGGTGTAATAGGTGGTCTTCCAGCGTGAGTTGATGTATTGTTATTTCTCCCATATCCTCCTTGCCAACTACTCCCTTGAGACACTACCGTTTTCTGCCTTTTGTTGTTAGGGCCATAATCTTGACCGGATGATGTCAACTCATATGCCATTGCAGTATCCATATAATCTCTCAACGTAGTGCACCTAAACCCAGATACGTATCGTTGTACTTCAGCTGGCAGTCTCTGAGCAAAATGGCATATCTTTTGCTCCTCGGTCACAACCATATGAGCTACATGATGCAGTTCCTCCTGAAATTGTTGAGCGAGTTCAGAGACCGGCAAATTTTGGATTTTTGGATTGAAGAAAGCTCTTATGCGTGCATCTTGTAGTGGTCGAGGGCAATACTCTTGTGTTATCCACTCAGTAAATTCTTCCCACCGTGCAATCCGACCGGTAGGCTTCCGACCCCTCCACCACTTAGCAGCTTTATCTCGAAGCAAATTCTGGGCGATTGGTACCTTACGATGTGCAGGGCAATTGATTCCCTCAAAAGCAGTCTCAATTTCAGCTATCCAATCCTCCACATCTTTGTCTTTTATGCCACTAAACATGGGAGGCTTAGCTTTCATCATCTCTCCAAGCCATCGATCAAAGACAACCCCTTCATTCTCCGGCTCCGGTGGAGGTGGTTGATCCTCATTCAGAACTCGTTGGGCTGATTGTGCCAAAACAACCTCAAACGCATGTGCTACAGCTAAATCGATCATTGCCTGTATCCCCGCAGCATCAAGGGTTGGAGGTGCCTCTGCTTGTCTGCTTGAAACCCTTTGTGGTGGGGTTTCCCCCTGCATCCCGATCTCTGGTGCCACTTGACTCGCACTAGAGTCCCCAATATCCTCCTCACCCCTTGGCGGAGGTGCTCCAGCGACACCCCTACCACTTCCTCGCCTTCTTACTGCCCTATGACCTCTAGTTCCACAACCCCGACCCCTAGCATACTCTGGAGGTGCATCGTCAGCAACCCCTCGACCCATCATTCCTCGACCTCTGCCCCTAACAACCGTTGTAGCCCCTCTAGGCCTACCACCACCTGCAGCTCTAGTTTGCATCCTACCACCTGCCTCCATAGCTGGAGCCGTTGGATATGTTTCACCAATTATCAGAATTAATCTAAGGAAAGATATATATATATATATGAGCGTATATATATAATGCTCATAACTAAAGGAAAGTAGAAAACAAACCGTACCGAAACATGGTCGCTTGCAACTGCTGATGCTAGTCCCCAACACCCAAAAGAATTATAAAAATAAAACAAGCAAGACTCATGCAATGAGGGAGTATAACCTATGACTTATCTCAACCTGACTCTGATACCACTTCTGTAATACCCCAACTCGGATGTCATAGTGCCATAGGTTCCAAATGAACCTATCCCGGCAAGGAACGATGCATCAAAAGAAATGACGCCAAAATTAAATCACACTCCAAATAATATGGTCTAAACAACTTAACAATCACTAGATAAGTTTTAACCAAACCCCCAACTAACGAAGCCAACGAGGAGGTCCACCGTCTCCAATCTAGTAGTGCACACAAATAACCAATCAAAGAGAAGAATTCATCAGAAATGCAAGGAAATAACACAATTCATTTAGTGCAAAGTTATCATAACCCCCTGTCCTACATCAGGCAGTTATCAAGCTTGAACCACGTCAACGGTACGCTCCTCAGTCTGTGCCGCTTTCTTACCTGCAGCTAGTGATGCCAAGGCAAGGACCAGCCCAAACCAAGGGTTAGCTACTACGCATTGATATAATACGGAGAGATGATATACCAAAATATATAAGTACAATAACTATTTGTTGCCACAATACGAGAGTAGAATATAGGTTACCAAGAGACTTCCACTGATAAGCACACAAGCTACACCCCTAACACATAATTTCAATTCACAAAAGAAATGCAATTGGTTTAGGAAGAGAGTGAACAAGCCTTTATTCACACACAAGATGGTACCATCTTAGGGAAGTAAGTCCCTCGAGTAAGACTTACCACCCTGGGAACGCCAGAAATGTACTAGTTCCCCCGTTTGGGATGCTCATGTATAAGATATCCCCTCAAAAAGGCCTGCGGGAACGCCGACATATTTGTTCCCCTTAAACGGGATGCTCGAATCATAATCCCCTTTACATTTATAACACTATTAAACACCAAATTGCGAAATAACCAAAACAGAAATATAACCACAATCGTGACTCACAAGCAAGGAAAAAACATGCATCTTAGTAGGTAGCTAAACAAGTCCAAAGAGACTTGCCTCGTAGATGAAAGATCGCGTTGTCAAAAGCTCGCAATGCCCACCACACAGCGTCAATACTCCACTCCTAAATCACACAATATATAAACTTATCACCACCTGGGACAATACTCTAATTGTGAATTAATGAACACACTTACACATATCAACTAAGATACTACTAACGTAATATGCTACTAATTCCTTGGCCTACCATCCTCCCCTTTCTTGTTCAATTTACCCACCTAAATTTCCCCCAATTTACTGTTGTTCATCACGTAATTGTCCTCCACCCAAATTTATATTTCAAAGCTATGCCTATTTCCATGAATTTCTTTAAAAGCTACTGCAACCCCACCAATTCTAGGCACATGCCTAATCCGATTTGATTAACCCTAACATACCATGACATCCCTCTAAATTTCAATCTATCGCATACACAAATTTGAAAGCACTTACCCGTCCTCTCGAATACACGCGATTGTAGACCCTATACGAACCCGGTTGCTGCGTCCAAGAACGCTTTCTCGCCAATTGAATCGGTGGTAACCGATTGAGACTAAAATGAAGCCAGTTACTCTAATGGATGAAAGGGAAGAAAGAGACAGAGGTTACCTTCCTACTGCTAGGGGTTGCTGAACTCATTCCCAAATAATTTGATTGTTGTTACCAAAATACCCCATTAGCCCACCAACTAACTCCCATCTAAAAATATAAATAATTTAACCCATTAGCCCACCATGCCCTTTCAACTTAATAGAATATATAATTTGATCTAACACTTGATCTAACACGTACCTAGGTAAAGGGGTCTTACACTTCCATCGTCTTTACTTAAAATATCACATGTATTTTCTTAGAATGCATTGAGTATATACATCGGAAATTATCGTCCTTCCGAACATTGTTTAACGTTGAATTATACGTTGAATAACATCGGATTGGACATTGTTGATCATCATTCTCACATCTTTCATCTGTGTTTTCAACTTCTTCTTTCTCTTGATTGCTTTTGATTCAACAATCTTCAATATATAATAAAAAGAAGAAGATAGAGTTCAAATATCAAATTGACAAATATGTATGTACCTTATGTAATGCATTTATAGTTTTATACCAACACAATAACGTACGATGGAGCCCTTGGGAGTGTTTGGATTCCATGTATGTTTAGTCAGGTGACGATTGTTAGGTCACCTATTTTTAGTTACATATGAACACACACAAGGCATAGCCAAAACATGTGTGCCGACTGCCGAGCGTTCGACCCATCAGCCTACTAGCAATGCGGGAGAAAAGATAGCATATCGATCGCAACAAAAGCTCCAAGGAGTCGAGTGACGTGCCAACACTATTAGTCGAGATGGATTGGGCAACCGAGATCCGAGAAAGGGAGGCGGAATAGGAGGCCAAGGTCCACGTCTTACCTTTTTTTTTTTTAAGGAAAGTAATTTTCGAAAAAACTAAAATAATTTAATTCGATTTTTCTATCCTATGCCCCAAGGGCATAGGATAAGATACCCATTTTGAAAAAAATACATTCTTAATTAAATTCCATTAGCCAAATTTTAAATTAGATTCTTAGGGTCGCTTATTTTTGGTAGGGTATCTTTCCCCATTTAGGATCTTATCCTATGCCCTAAGGGCATAGGATAGAAAAACCGAATTTAATTTGGGAAACTCTTTTCCAATCAAGGTTCTTTTCCGATAGAAACCCCGTTCAAATATCACGCTCCTATGAGTTACTGTAAAATTATGCCAAAATCTTTTATAAAAAAATTTTGCTCACTGTTAGACAATTCACAAAGTTTTTTTTATTAATAAGAAAAGAATTACTAATGAGAAGCGAAAAGATATAAATCGGCCTATAGACGAAACTCCTAATTATTTCACTATTTCTCGTTGATGAGAAATATCTAAGAACATCTATATCTTAGCTAGATTATAGAAAACGAGGAATTCCTCTAGCAATTGGCTAGTTATCTCATGGAAATCAAATAAAATTTCAAAAAAGAATTTGTTTGGTAAGTAGAAATGTGAGATCGATTTTGGTAAGTAGAAATGTGAGATTGATTAAATTTTGGAAAGATATTTAAGATGTTTATAGTACAGTGTTTGTTTAACTAAATTTTTATATATTTCAAATAATATAAATTTAAAAGAAAATATTGCATAAATTGAATAAATCAAATACTCAATATTATGTTAAATTTATAATTACCTTATAAACTTAATATAATTAATTTACACAATTTATAAGGTATTTTATTTTAAATTACATTATCTTAAATATCTTATAATTTTTTTCTAACCAAATACTATACAAGTATTTATACTTAAAAGCATAATAATTGGAATCAAAATACACCCTTAGGCTTAACCAAAATCTACTTTGGAGTTGCTAAAAAGAACTTTTTTGGAGAGAAATTAAATTCAGGGAGCACAAGCATTGACTAACACGAAAATGTTGGTGAGTAAATTGAAAATAATGGTTGATGGAAAACTCAAAAGCTTGGAAACGTGTTATCAGATCGAAACCATTTTTCTTTACACTCGGAGTTCAACTGCAACATGCAGTGAATAAATGGTTAGGTAGGAATGAAATTATATTTAGGGGTGAGTTTTGTATACCCGTTAATTGGGGGAAATATGTTATAGTAAACTGTAAAACCCGCATTGCCTAGAGGTGTAAGTGCAAATCATCCAAGGAGCGGCGTTAGGTAAACTGGGTTACGAGTTAAGTATACTTTTGTGTAGGGGTATTTGAGAAGTCGTAGGAGGATAGGAGTTTGAGTTGAGAAATTTATTAGAGCAATTTTTTGGGGGTTCACACCGGGTAGGTTTGGGGGTGCGGGTTGGCACTTGCCACCCCATTTTACAACAGCCGACAAGGCGATTGACTTGTCTTTTTGTAACTACATTTATAGTTTTATAGATTTAACACTTAAAAAAAAATAGATGATATTAGGTGATGAATTAGCATAGTCTGACACTTCCAAAATCTTTTTATATATAACAAAAACGAAAGAACTAGCTTACTGATGTTTGACTATAAAACGAGTATGTACTATATGTGTTGGCTCAATCAACGTGGGATTTCCATTCCCAATATGTTTGAGAGTTTTAATCCCATATATTGGGTAAATTAATAACTTAAAAAATTTAGATATGGTTGAAGTGTGAATAGAGTATAAAAGTTTCACGTTAAGGGTTTGAACTAAATAGTCTAGTATAGAAGTTGACGATTTATTCCTTTTTATTGTCAATTGATTTTAGAATTAAACTTCAGGACATCTGATGCATATGATATGCATCTCTATTTGCGACTTCCCATCCCAAGTTTAACAAACTTTATATAGTAGGTACAGATAGGGATGACAATTTTACTCACACCCGACTCGAACCTATATTACCCAACCCGAAAAAGTGGGTGAAAACCCGAAAAAAAAAAGCGAGTGGAAAGTGAATATGGGTGAAGTGGATATGAGTGGTGGGTCGGATGGGGTGATGTTTTTTTCCACCCACACCCGATCCACATCCACCACCCGACCCGATCCACCATCCATCTACATTATAAAATATTATTTATATATTTTATATAAAAATATATAAACTTTCTAATTTCCTAAACCCTAATTTCCTAATCCGCACTTCGTTCTGCAGACCTATTGCCCTCTTCATCATCTTCCACTCTTGTCCTGCTGTTGTTGGACAACTTATTTTTCTTAAGACAATGCTATTTAAACTCCCGTTTGTATTTAAGACTTACGGTCATGTGCTTAAGACAATGTTATTTAAACTTATGGTGGCTTATTTAAGACTTAATGTGTAAGTTGATGTGATTTTAGTCACTATTCTGTCTACATGTTTGATTGGAATTCAATGATGTGTATTTAGCAAAAATCACCCATATGTCATCTATATTTCACCCATTTCACCCGCTCACCCGATGGATATAGGTGAAAGTGGATATGGGTGGTGGGTCAGGTGAGGTGATGGATCATCCATTGTGGGTCGGGTGAAATGAGAGTCCATCCACCCACCACCCGACCCATTGTCATTCCTAGGTACATACTATTAACTTGATTTATTAATTTATATGAGATCTGCTATCTCCAAACAAATCTTTTTGGCACACTAACTAGCTTTTTGGAGCTTATAAATTTCATATTATAAAGTTTTAAATAAAATAAATGTAAGATTTTATTTTAATTAACTTTTGAAATACTCCGTAAAAGTTTTTCAACAGGTACTCACCAAAGCTGTCCAGAGCTTTTAATTTTATATTCATAAGTTTTCATCAACTATCTTAACAATTAGGTTTTCCAAACAACATACTAACTTATTACGGTATTACCATATATTTAACACAAATGATTCATTAGATTTAGCTACCCTATCAACTTTAGATATTGACATCAACTACTTTTTTTATACTAAACATAGTCTAATTCAAATTCAATCAATATCTAAAAGTCGCTTCATATTATATGCATGTTCACTATTCAGGCATACAGTATTACTTCAGGATTTTATTAATCAAGTAAAAATTTGAGTTCAAACGAGCTTGAAACTTAAGAGACCGACGAATCGACAGACGGATTAACCGTCAACATACAACACAGTAAGCAACACAAATCAACCAAGATGAAAGAAAAACCCAGTAACCTATAAAAGTTGTCAGTCATCGTAGGAGTCGATAAAGATCCAAGACGATCTACGAATGCCAAAAACACGGGAGAGTGCGACGACTCATACGGTATCTCGATGCCGAAAAACAGAGAACAGTAATCCACCTCCCGAAAGGACGAAACTTGGAGAACTGCGAATCACCGACGTTGCTCCCACCTAGATATGAGGTCTTCGAAGACCACAATACAGCCACGATCCTCCCAATTATACAAAACGTCCAATACTATAATCTAACTCGGAACTAAACGTACCATACCAAAGCAACCACATGATGCCATTAAACAATTTAATTGATTAT
Organism: Persicaria maculosa; assembly: GCA_963922045.1. Lineage (NCBI taxonomy): Eukaryota > Viridiplantae > Streptophyta > Magnoliopsida > Caryophyllales > Polygonaceae > Persicaria > Persicaria maculosa. The sequence goes on from OY998264.1 coordinate 2,565,749, forward strand.
AAAGGTTGAAATATTATTTTCTAAAAAAATGAGAAACTTTGACGAAATTAATGTAAAGATGGGTAAAAAGGTAGCAGGAGCAGTAATAGAGTGTGCAGTGCAGTAACCATGGTGCAGCAATGGAAAGCAGCAATGGAACACTGGACATTCACAGGAGTTGGGCCCATTTTAGGTCCATGAAAATTGTATAAAATATTTTTTTAATAAAATTTATAAAAGTAATTCATATTTATTAATACAAAATATTTTTTTAATAAAATTTATAAAAGTAATTCATATTTATTATTAATAAGTATAATACAGTACTATTTTAAAATTTTAATATTTAAGAAAATGTGTGTAATTTAAAAAAGTCACTTATGAGTTTGAGATTTTGAATGTGCCTCGTATATGATATTATAGTCCGAATATGATATTATGCATCTCCATAAAGTTTGTCAAAAAACCTAATTTAGATATTAATCGATTGAACATTTGAACCTGATTGCATTAAATTAAAATAACAAATTTTATTATGTAAATATATGATGATTTCGATTCTTATATGTTTAGGTAGTAAAAAAATGTTGTGAAAAGTCTAACTTATATTACCTCCATTTTAATAAAAATAAGTCATTTACTATTTATATGTTTTTTCTAGATGATAAAACTATATAAAATATTACAAAATTTAAATTAGTTTTTTTTAAAAATTATTTTGTACGTATTAGTAATATACAAAATTATCAAAACATTTAATAAAAAATATATATTTCATATAGTTTTTAGCTTTTTAAAAAGTGTATATGAATAATAAATTAAAATGGGTTTTTCCAAAGCAAATAGATTATTATTAGAGAAAAATATTTCCAGGATGAATATAACTACTAAGCTACTCCCTCCGTCCGGAAATAAATGATGTTTGACTTTTTTACACGTAGTTTTAGGAGCTAAAAACTATATAAAATCTTACTCCCTCGGTTCGGCAAAACATGTCGTTTACTATTCACGCACGCTTTTTTAGAATGATAAAAACTATATAAAATATTTATTTTTTTTATAAATTTTTTTAACAAGTTTATACTTATTAATAATAACTACGAAATTGTTAAAAAAATTATTAAAAAACTAGGTATTTTATATAGTTTTTATCCCCTAAAAAATCGTGCGTGAATAGTAAAGTAACATGTTTTGCGGAACGGATGGAGTATTTATTTTAATTAATTTTTTTCATAGTTTATGCTATCCTAATGTGACAAAAAAAAGTAGGAAAAGTTGATTTGGCTCATTATATGAGAAAAACGTTTTGAGGATCAATAACTACAAAATTAATCATATTTAGTTTACCTGATGGAGATAGGAATTTTTCAAAGTGGGGACAGAATTATGTTTGGTGTTATTCGAAAATTTTTATCACAAAAATAATTATGCCATTTTATAATCAAAACATGTAAAGTTTAATGAGTCAATATGTTCCATGTGAAGGAAAATATTGATTTTTCGTTATAATACCGTGACAATATTATTTTTCTGTCTTAGAATATTACGACAATATTTTTTTTTAATTATATAATGAAAAATGAATAAATAAATGAAATAATCGAAGAAAAAACCTTGCAAAATAAGAATAATACATAAAAACAATATAATAAACATTGATATTCGAAATAGCTGTGTTATTTACAAAAAATATGGGTAATATAATCTCTCATTTCGAAACTCTTAAATTGGATTATAGTAATAGAATGTCAAGTCAAGCCTTACTAGCTTAGTTGGTAAGGATGACGTGTAGTAATTAGTAGGTCATGAGTTCGAATCCCTCCCTAGTTCTCCCCATATTGTAATGGGCCTAGTGCTTCCCTATGAACAAAAAAAAAGTAATAAAATGTCAAGGTAAGTAAAATATAAGAACATTTTAGTTTATTGATATACGATGTAATGGGCCTAGTGTACCTATGAACAAAAAAAAGTAATAAAATGTCAAGGTAAGTAAAATATAAGAACATTTTAGTTTATTGATATACGATTAAAATAATTATTGTGCGTTCGATAAATGCACGTAACATTTCCCTCAGATATCGAATCAGAACATATAATATATCAAAATGAAACTATCGACGAAAAAAACATATATAAATAAATGATTCATTGAATGAAAGAAGGGGTGAATGCTCTCACTCCTATGGCACTTATCACCCGGCATATATAATCAATGGTTTCGAAGTTGAATCATTGAAATTAATTGAGATATATTTTTAATAAGCTCATCACAATTTTTTTTTTTGAGAAAGCTCATCACAATTGATATCAATTACTTCATCCGTATCCAAATAAGTGATTTTTTACTATTTAGACATGTATTTTAAGGTGATAAAAATAATATAAAATATTATTTTTTAAAATAATTTTTTTTATAAACTCATACTTATTAATAGCAAGTATAATATTATTTAAAAAATTAATTAAAATTTTAATATTTTATATAGTTTTTACCCTCCTAAAAATACATATTTGACTTGAAAAAATCAGTTATTTAGAAACCGAGGGAGTAGGTTGTTAATTCACTTTAGCTTTTGTAATGGAAAGTGAACAGGATCAAAACGAGGTGTATCGGGTACGAGCCCCATTTAACTTTGACAATTAATGTAGCATAGTCACTCTTGAATCTTGATCTAGATTTGTAACCTATATATGTACTATGTAGCCTAATTTAACACACGCTTCAAACACAAGGAAATTCCGATCCACTCAATTGGGACTCCCAAATAATTGTAAGCACAACTTTACAAATCTTCCATAGGCCCTAGCTAACTAAAAAGAAGAAGAAAATTTTAAAAGATGGTGGATTTTTTTTCCTAAAATAAATGAGAAAACAGTAGTACTCTCTTTTTTAAAGGCAAATACTCCCTTCGATCTAAAATACATGTCGTTTGATTTTTTTACACGTATTTTAAAAAGCTAAAAACTATATAAAATATCAACTTTTTTTAAATTATTTTTTTTACAACTTAATATTTGTTGGTAATAAGTATTAAATTGTAAACAAATAATAATAATAAAGTTAATATATTATATAGTTTTTAGCTTTTTAAAATACGTGTTGAAAAGTCAAACGACATGTATTTTCCGATCATTTTGGATCGGATGGAGTATGTGATAAATTGAGAGGTCATATATAATACTAGAACCAACGTCATATATAATACTAGAACATTAATCAAAACAATAAAAAAAAGGAAAGTAAAAAAACAAGAATATCTAGTCAAAGCAGCAACAAGGCACACAATCTACCATGTTTCTAGTATATATAATTATAAACCATCTCAACCAAAAAGCTAAATGTTTTTGGAAAATTGAACTAATTATGTAAGATGTTAAATTCTTGTTATCGACTTTGAAAAAAGTTTTATTCTTTCATGTTCCCCGTTTAGGCAACAGAGTAACGGATAAGATTGCACACATTTGTCACTCTGCCTGGTGTGTCGATATTCACAACGATTTAGGTCTTCTAGACCTCATCCGAAAGGATGCCGCCGGGTAGAGCTCACTCGCCTGAATTCTTTCCTAATAAAAAAAAGGCATCCAATCTACAGTTCTGCTTCAGGGTGGGGCTTGGCTTCGTCCGTCGTCTTCGTCCACATTCAGTTTGGTCTAGGTTTGCATATTGTCATTGTTTGTAGAGTTCGTTTGCCTGAGTTTGCACTGTTGTATTGTTGTATGTTTGGTTTAGGCGGTTTTCCCGCCTGCTGACTTGACCAACCTTCGAGTTACAAATATGTCTAAAATCGAATTCTTATCTAATAATAAAAAAAGCAACAAGGCACCCAATGTGAAAACCCGAAGAAAACTCGAAAATGGACCATGAATAGCGAGAACATGGAAAAGATAGATTAGACATGACGTTTCGCTGCCAAAGTGATGGATAGCAAAAAGCACGATGAAGGGAAGAGACAATTCCTGTGGAAGTATTGATCACTCGATGTTCCCCTCATCAAGATGAGAGATCTTTAGATAACATAGAAACTATCACGACCAACAGGGACGCTTGACTACAACCTCATTTGAAACTAAACGCGTGCATCTTTAAGAAACAACTCCACAGGAAAGGATGGCTCAAGACGCAAACAAGGTAAAAACGAGTTTAGTTTTTATCACCAAATTCTTTGTAGCATGAACATGTATCACTCTGTTTATCTAATTTAAATGTTAGTTGAATTTACTTTTATATCACTTTAATTATTTATAAATAAAATAAATTGTCTATTTAATTTATCAGTCAATCACAATTAAAGGCTATATATAGGCAGTGACGGATCTAGGGGCTCGGGGTGAAAATGTAGCCCCTCTAGCCCCAAAAAAAATCAAGAAAAAAAGTTACATGTTTTTTTTTTTGTAATTTTACTAATTTTAAAAATAAACGGTTTAAAAAGAGTAAAAAATCACAAAGAGAGCTTAATTTAGTTGCTAAGAAGGGGTATTTATTGTCTTATCATGAGTTCAAACCTCTTTAACCTTAATTTTTATAATTTTGTATTCTCTTAGTTTTCTTCTACTAAAAATGTCTAATTAAATAAAAAATTAAGTTTTCTTTAATATATCTTAACAAAAATATTATTTTTTTAATATATACATATAAAAAATTCACTTTTTTTAAACAATTTTTTCCCCTTATAAATTTTCTACTAAAAATAACTATTTAAATAATAAATTTAAGGTTTTTTCTAATATATTTAAACATAAAAAATTATTTTTTATATATACTTGCAAAAAAAATCCTCAATAAAAAATCTCCAATAAAATATTTAACCCTTCCTAAAAAAAATTCTGGATCCACCGTTGTATAGTGTATTGTATACACCTTTTAGTTAGGTTTATGTTTGCTTGGTTTCGTTTGTTTGTAGAGTACATTTGCCCGAGTTTGCACCTTTTTGTATTGTTGTATGTTTGGTTTTTTAGACGATTCTCCCGTCTACCGGCCTGATCGACCTTCGAGTTTCAGATATGTCTGAACTTGAATTCTTATCTAATAATAATAATACGGATTTTTCACCTAGTAATCCTAAGGTCTTGCATATTTCGCGCGGTACCCGACTTTTTTTTTACATATTTCACCAAATAACCCTGAGGTTTCATATTTTTTCGCCAAATAACCCTGAGATTTCATATTTTTCGCCAAATAAACTTCTCTTCGAAATTAACTTTTTTTTTTTAGTAATTCCTCAATTTGTACTAAAATTCTCGGGTGGTGGTGTTTGTTTTAGTTGCAGTTCTTGTTGCACTTGTTTTAGTACAAATTCAAGAGGAATTACTTAAAAAAAAACAAAAAAAAACGTTAATTTGAGAGAGAAGGTTATTTAGAGAAAAATATGAAATCTTAGGGTTATTTGGCGAAAAAATATGAAACCTCAGAGTTATTTGGCGAAATATGTAAAAAAGTTGGATACCGCGCGAAATACGCAAGACCTTGAGGTTACTATGCGAAAAATCCGATAATAATAATAATAATAATAATAATAATAATAATAATAATAATAATAATAATAATAATAATAATAATAATAATAATAATAATAATAATAATAATAATAATAATAATAATAATAATAATAATAATAATAATAATAATAATAATAATAATAATAAAGTATACAGTACACCATATTAGTCTACAAGTGATATCGATTCCTAAAGGGAAAAGAGGGGGCCAAGTCATATAGGAGAGGCAGTACGTAGGAGGAGGAGGATGGGGTTTGAATATATGAAGGGGTGTGAAAAAGGATGCATTATTGGCGTCCTTTGCCGCGTGCATAGCCAGCAGCTGCACCCATCTATTATTATTCACACATTTTTGTACGTTCAACGTGAATGGAGTACTTTGTGTTTTGGGTGTGTTTCACTCTGTTTTACATGTATTGCGGATCCAGGATTTCCGTCAAGGGGAATAATAAGGGCGGACACGCTGCGGATTCAGAGCCGGGATTTCTGAAGGACGATATTCGACGAGGTTAATATATATATTGCTCAACTCTTTCAACGTGTTAGGTTGCTGGTTAGAGTTGAACCTCTGACCTTTGAACTGAGATGATTTGTAATTTCTTTATTTTGGTTTTTTATACAAGTAAGGATTCAGTACACCAGACCATCAAATCTGCTGTACCGAGAGATCAGAAAAATCGGTGAGCAATCAATCAACAAAGAAAACGGAAGCTATCCTCGGGAAGCTAGAGAAGAGACGTTGAGATATCAAAAGTGGTCGATCACCGACGGAAGAACCAAGACAGGAATGATTTATGGAGAACAACTACAGACGCGTCAAATTCGGATTCCCTGACGAACCTTTAGATATCGATCGCACATCCACGATTTTTTCAAGCATCGGCAGACATGAAAACACCATTGTAATTTCTTTCTTTTCAGATCATTGTAATTTCCTTACTGACTAAACGATCAGTCAATTGTCTTGTATATAATGAATATTTTGTTTTTTCAGTACTATTTTTTTTACTTTATTTTATAAAAATTACCTTATAAAATAACATCTGTTATTTAACAGGTGCAGTATAGTATATGCACACATCTACATCAATTGCTATTCCACATGTGGTACCCACACCCATAAGTATATCTATATATGGTACGAATTAAGATATATACCAGATAATACAATATGAACTTTTTTGGCTCTCAACTTCTAGCTTCATTATGTATACATAATTAGGTTGGGGTTTGGACTAATAGGGAATTGAGAAAGTAATTCTTCACCTCACTTTTTTATTATTGGATTTAGTTGGTTGTTGTAAGTCGATTTATTTGATGCGTGATTTTTACCAGTGTAATATAAATAAGTTGTTAATTTTATTTAAGTTAGTAAGATGTTTGATAACTTTATCTGCTGATATAGATTGGGTGACGAGAAGGAAAAGAAAAATCGATTTATTAATATAATAAAAAAAACTTTAAAAAGTTTGAAATAAGTAGTTATTAAAAATCATCATTTTAAAACTCATGAAAGCTTAATTTTAACATTAGTTCCTTTAATTTTAAAACAGTATAATATTAAAAATAAAAGGGAGCCATAAATTCTTTTTTTTTTGACAAACCAAATACTGACATTTGAAAACTCCGTATGTAAATTCATTTTTGTTTTGTTTTTGTATTTTCCCCTTTCAAATGGGAAACAGGATGTTTCTTATTCAAATAAAGTGCAGAATGACATCTTTCCTTTGGAAAAAAAAAATCCATTCGTTGGGTAGAATAAATTATTTGCTATTTATTTATGTTTTTAAGATAATTAAAAAATTATGTAAAATATAAAAAATTTGAAAAATAATTTTAAACTTATTAGTAACAATTATAAAATTATTTTAAAAATAATTTAAAATTGATATTTATATAAATTTTAATATCTAAAAAATACGTGTATAAATAATAAACAATACGTATTATATTTTATCAAATGGGGAAATAATAAATAACAAATTCTCCTAATCAAATGACACTAGAAGTAGTACTCCGTATATAATATTAATATTAATGATAGACTTTTACAAATTTTTTTGGTAACGTGGGGGGTTACGAGGTTGTCGATTAATCTCCCACGGGTTTGAACCCTAACCTGCAAAGGATACGAATCGGTTAGCCAGACGACATCCACCAGGTAGGCTCACCAAGCCAGTGAAGAATTGAATACCCACTAATTACACAAAGTGTATAAGGAGTAGAATTTGAACCTTGATCTCTTATAAAAACCACATCCCTCTTACACTAGAAGAACATATCATTTGTTTAGACTTTTACACTGGTTTAGACTTTTACACTTATCCTTCTCATAGTAGATATGCATAATAAAGAGATAAAAGTACTCCATTAGAATAAAACATTTAATAGTCAAATCAAACACCATGTGGGTAAATTGTAGACTTATAGTTCTAAAACTTAGATATTGAATCGTCCTATTAATACTCCATCCGTTTCGAAATTTACGTCGTTTGAGGTTTTCTAGGTAGGGTATAGTAATGATTTGTATCGATTTGTGTGTTATTGACTTTTTTTAAGATTTTAATTGATTAAAAAATATAGTGGGTGTTAAAAAATAATAAAATTTATAAAAAAGTTAGTGGAATGATAATGTTGATAATGGTGAGTGTTTAATTAAAACTTGTACAAAATTCTAAAATAGCTTAAATTTTGAGATGAAGGGAGTAGCTTTGAAGTTTGAATGGTGTTAACCCAAAAATAAATACACTTTGTAGAAATTAACTTAGTTCAAAGAACAAATCATGTATATACTTCCCACAAGGCAACAATTACATTATCAAGTAGCACTATATATTTACATATGCATTATATACATGCCTTTTACTTTATTCTATTTATATACTAATATCTCCTTGAAAGTATACATGTACTTTGGAATTGATAATAGGTACGATAAGATAGAATTTCAAGCCATACGTTATCTAAACTTTAGCATATATAAAATGTATGTGAAAGAATTGGTTTGTGGTCCAATAAATCGATCCTAACCATATATACTATAATATGAGAATCTTTTGAATTCATATTAACATTATTTATTTATACCATTCCCTCCGTGTTAATACACATTTTCGGTTATTTTATTGTTAATCGAGTTTTGCAGTTTTTGTCAGTTAAATTTGTACATTATATTGTTTTTTTTTAAATTAATACCAATTATTAATCCCAAAATACCCCCATTAAAAAAAATATAAGTCGTTTGACTTTTTTACATGTGTTTTAAAGAGCTAAAACCTATACGGAGTATAAAATATTACTTTTTAAAAAAAATTAAAATAATATCACACGGAGTACTGATTAATTTTAAAAATAATATTATTTTAAAAAACTAATATTTGTTTTTTGATATTTTATGTAATTTTTAACTTTTTAAAAAATGTGTTAAAAAGTCAAATGACCTACTACCTCTGTTTCATAATAAATGTCGTTTGTCTTGTAGTGCACACTTTTTAAGGAAGTAAAAACTCTATAAAATATTATTTTTTAATAAATTCATACTCCATCCATCCCACAATAATTGTCTTTGGACTATTTATGCACGTTTTTTAAGGAGCTAAAAACTATATAAAATATTCATTTTTAATTAATTTTTTAAAATAATTATATACTTATTAGTAATATGTATGATATTATTTAAAAATATTTAATAAAATGTTGATATTTTATATAGTTTTTAGCTTCTTAAAAAACGTGCATGAATAGTTAAAGACAATCATTGTGGGTGGAGGGAGTACTTAACTACTTATTAGTAATAAGTATCAATTTATTAAAAAAAATTTAATTAGAAAAATAATATTTTATAGAGTTTTTACATTTTTAAAAATGTGATTAAAATGACCGTTTTTTTTTAATTAAAAATTGTGTCGGATGAGCTTTATTGGAAGTGCGATGACAAGTCCAAAGGAAACCAATCAATTTAGGGTAATGTGTGAGTACGTCTGTACAAATAGCAGCTACATTTAATCCTTAATGCACAGATTTGTTAAATCATTAATCAGTTACTTTATGTGTTGACACCTGTTAGTGCTTTTTCATTATTCGCACTATTATTTGTTATTTTACTAATTAATTCCTCTCAAATCAGGATTAGTTGCTTAATTGAGCTTGTCTTTAGATCTGTTATCTCTTCTTAATTAACCGACTCTTGCCTCTTTTGAAGGGCTACCATAAACCTAACATTCCCCTTCTTACCTTTTTAGGGAATATATTAATTAATTAATGTTAAAAAATTCTACATCGAAAATATGATGAATCTCGAGCATAGTATTTAAGGCCGATAACGTATTTTTTTTCACTGCCAATTGGTTTTAGAATTGAACTATGCAATAATTTTTTTTCTAGAATATAAAATATTTTTTTTATAATTATTAAACATTGATTTAAATCAAATAAATTGTAAACAAAAATGTCATTGAAAATGACTTTTGAACTATCATTCACAGATCACAGCCCATCACATATTTAATGCTACTCTATTCGTTCGAAAAAATATGTCGTTTATTATTTACGTACATTTTTATAATATGATAAGAACTATACTTGTTGAGAATATGAAATGAGATAGTATCCCACATTGATAAATGATGAATCCAAGCCTTGCATATAAGTTGATAAGCTACCCCACCTAACACCAATTGGTTTTAGAATAGAACCTCACTTGGCTTGTGTACTCGGCTTGGTAAATTGCGCATGTGCGCTTGGACGTGTGACCTCCCACGTCGTATAACCTACCGTTATTTAACAATACTCCATAAAACATCCATTTTTATATTTTTAATACGGAGTAATTTTGTACTTATTAATAGTAATTATAATTTTTTTTAATAATTTTTATTATTTAAAAAAAACATGCATGAAAATTGTGGTTAGTTAGTGTAATTTGTCCTTTATTTGATTCAATTACTTTATGTTTATAAACATGTTGGGTGGTTGGTTGCCTCCGACATGGAAATGGGGTTTGTAGATGTATGAGGATGCAGGAGACCAGTTGATTGGAGACTTTCATCCATCTGTCTCTTTCTTTTTGCTTTTTACTACTGCCATTAATTAATTACTCGTTTTTGCTGTTAATTAATGTGTTGTAGTATTACGTCATTACTCCTACTCAGTTGCTTAATACCCCTTGAAAATTAATTACTCTTAATGCTTAATGACGTCATTAGCCATTGATCAGAGTCCCCTCACAGTCACAGCGGGTGGAGGCATATGTCGGCTCGGTATGTGGCGCCCCGAATGTATTTAACAATCCATTTTTCTAATACGTGTCCATTGACGCAGGGGCGGAGAGAGAGGGGGTCATGAGGTGGTTCGAGCCCCCTCTAATTCTGAGGAAATTTTTTTAAAAATATATAATTTTTGATAATTTAAGGGTAAAAATAGTTAGAGAGGGTAATAAATGAAAAAGTTTATTTAGCTTAGTTGTTGTGGAATGAGAATTTAAAGCTCTGTTTGACAAAAGCAAGTAACTTTTGGAGCTTATGGTTTTGATTTAAAAAAATGTATTTTTTCCTCTTAGTTTTTTAACTAAATATATCGATTTAAATCACACATTTAATATGTTTTCTACTATATTTTTTTTGCAAAAAATTGTATATCACACATATATATATATCCCAAAATAAAGTCGAGCCCCCCCTCGATTTTTTTTCTGGCTCTGCCCATGCATTGACGTATACTGTATTTGTTACGGTCTTACGGAGTATTTGATTTTTTTTGACACATTTTTTTTTAAAAAAATTAACACTTTATAAAATACAATTTTTAAAAATATATTTATATTTATTATTGAGATGTAAAAGGATAAAGTATCTCACATTGAAAATACGAGTATAACTAGTCTTATATATATAAGCCGATGGATTACTTTTCTTATTCCCAAGGCTTGTGTGCTAGTCTAATAGCGCATGTGCTCCCCTGCACACATCGATCCAAGTTGGACTTTGATACTTATTAGTATTAAGTATGAAATTATTTTAAAAAATTAATTAAAAAGTTGATATTTTATGTGATTTTTAGGAGTTATTTAAAAATCTTTTTATTTTGGTCTACTAACAATTTACTTAAATAATGAAAATTTTCGCGCGGTAAAAATGATGTTTGATTTTACCTATCTTATTTTTCAAGCATAAATTGAAGTGTGGATCAATACTATTTCATCTGATCACACAGTATATGAATATAATTCATATATGTGACTTTGACCAATATGTGAAGAAAAAAAGATGAACTTGTACATAACTAAAATCATGGGGCCAACTTCTAAGTTGACATATATAATTGACATTAACATTTAACATACTTTTAATTCAAATTATTACCCAGTCATCATAAATGTGCACATTTACCCCTCATTTGTTTTTAGCTAAAGAAAGGTAATGATTACCCTTCTGAATCTAGTCATTTTTAATTTAAGATTCATTGATCATTATTCTAATTATTACCCTTCTTCCCTCATTTTACATACAAAATCTATTTCATTTCCTCCCATTTGATTATACTTTGAGCATAGGGTAACCATATCCGATCTCTTAGAATGCTCTAATTATTTCCCCGTCCCCTTCTCTATACTCACAAAAAAGTGTTGATCATACAATTTTCATATAAAATTTAATTCATTTCCCTTCTATTCCTTTCTACTCAAACAAACAAGGCATTAGTGTAGAGTGAAGTAATAAGATGTCTCAAGTGTGATTTAATCAATTATATGGGCCAGACAGTGTTTCTAAGTAATTGGACTGTTTTACCCAATTTGTTCAAATGGGCAAAGCCCAACGGACATAGTGGGCCGGACCACTTCATTTACAGTCTACATATCTGGATAATCATTTATAATTGTGCTAATTTATCAGTGCAAGTATGATTTAAAAAAAACAAATCATTTGGGGTGGTTAGTCGAAGTACGACAGTTACAGTAATAAAGTGGCGTTTGCAACAATTAGGTGGTTAGTAGGTAGACCTGTCAATCGGGTCATTCGGGTCGGGTTCGGGTCATTCGGATCCCGGATAAATCGGGTTTCGGGTAATTCGGGTTACCGGTCATTCCGGGTCGAGCCAAACCGGGTTTGTCCCGTGTTCGGGTCGACCCACCAGGTCAAAAAAACTCGAACTTTTTGAAGAATTTTTAAAAATATTAAAATAATATCAAAATTAAATTGTAATATAAATATGTCAAATTAAACTAAATAATAATATTATAATTAAATTTATAATTATTATAATAATATTTTAAGCATAAAAAATCATATTTATATAAATAAGTGTTCTAAACATACTATAATTGTAAAAATATATAAATTATTTAATTTATGAGTGACCTTAACGAATACAATTGCATACAAATCTATGTGGGTTCAATTTAGTGTCTGTGTGGCGTCTACATGGTGGTGACTCACCGGGTCGATTTCGACCCAACGGGTCACCGGGTCTTGACCCTAAAAGTCCCGGGTAATTCGGGTTCGGGTCGATTTCGGGTCCCGGGTCAAAAATACCGGGTCAAAACCCGTAAAATTATCAGGCGTACGGGTCGGGTTTTTCAGGTCGGGTCATGCTTTGACAGGTCTATTAGTAGGATAGCGGAGATTGTAGAGAAAGGGAGTGAGTGATGTGGTAGTATGACATGAATTAACTTACAGTGGAGATGTTTTTTTTTATTGATTCATTGAATGACGAGGAAGTTGAGTAGTTGATGTGACATGTCCCAAACTCTACCATGTGTAGAGCTGGCAAAATCTGACCCGACCCGAAAACCCGACCGACTCACCCGAACCCGAACTCGAACCCGACCGAAACCTGAAAATCTGGAGTCATCCGTAACCCGAACCCGAGACCGAACCCGACCCGAACCCGACCCGACTCAAAACAAACCCGAACACAGATAAACCCGACCCGACTTTGAACCCGACCCGACTCTGAACCCGGCCCGACTCTCAACCCAACCCGACTTTGAATCCATATTCCATAATTTGTATGAATTATGATACATGATTATTTTTTTAGTGGAAAGAATTATTTATATTCAAATCAATAATTTTGTAGTTGTTATTTTATTCTATATTATTATATTTTGATAGAATTAATTATTTATATCTAGATTTGTTAAAAACTAATAATAATAATGAAAAAAAACTAATGGGCCAAAAGCTAAAAATGAAATGGCCATTGAAAATGATATGAGTCAATAATATAGTCAAACCACAAATAAGCTCATTTGCAACTTGCTAGTTAAAATAAGGTTAAATCCTAAATGTACAGTTAATTTGATTACCGATCAATTGGTTAAAATGTTTAAAAAAAGACGATGTTGCCGAATACCGAATTTTCGATTATGACTTTTTTGAAAATCGGTCCACAACCTATGAGTCAATGACAATGAGTGTATTCAACCGAGTCAAAATTACATATTCAAGTATTCAACCGAGTCAAAATCATTTATTTTAGATAAATTACATATTTAAGTATTCAACCGAGTCAAAATCATTTATTTTAAGTAAATTACATATTTAAGTATTCAACCGAGTCAAAATCAACCTAATTATCCAAACGGGTCGAATATGATTTGACCGAAAACTCAAACCAATTATACGGCTATACCCACTTTGATTCGAAACTCAAATGAGACCGACCGGCCTCTTGACCCGAAACCCGAACGAGCCCGACCCGCTTTGACCCGAACCCGAATGGGCATGACCCGATTTAACCCGAAACCCGACCAATCTAAAATTCATTATGACCGAACCCGACCCGAACCCGACCCGACCAGTACCCGACCGTAAATTTTACCCGAACTAACCCGACCCGTCTGTGACCCGACCCGAGCAAGCCTGACCCGAACCCGACCCGAACCCGACCCGAACGACCGAATTGCCAGCTCTAACCATGTGGAACAAGCCTTGATGTTAAATAGGATATGATGCTTCATGCTTAATAGTATTAATAGATCAATTTTAAGACCTATTAATATTTTGAAGAATCTAAGTTTGTTAACACAAAGCAAATGAAATAGTTGAAGTTGATATTGATATGTTATGTTTGTAAAATAGATTTTAGATTAAATTATTAAAATTTTTGTAAGTTCATAAGATGTTTGATAACCCTAACTAATATAGCAACTACTACAATTTGGCCTGTGTTGTAATTCTAATAATTCAATTATAATAAGTAGCTATTCAGCGATAGAGTGGGTGGTTATCCGATTATAACGGTTATTCAATTATAGTGGATAATTATTCAGTTGGATTGAGTAGTTATTCGTTGAAATAAGTTATTCAGTTAAAATGTGGGTAGTTATTAAGTGTGCCACTTAATAACAAGAGTTATTTAATTATAATAAATTAGTTAGTTGGGTGAGTGTGTAAGTGCATGAACTATGAATATTTGTTGTGACAAATATGAATATAATATAAAAGTAACACAAATACATATCACGTTTACAAGAATAACATTTCTAACCTATTATCTTTATCTTTTATCTTTATCATATATCTTTGTAGTGTTATTAAAAAAAAAATATGCACCGATTTTAATATTATTAATACACGATAGAAGATAACGAAAATAAACAACTGACGTTATAGACAAATTAACGAAAATTAAGTGTGGAATTTATGATGGCATCACTCATTCACACTCTGAAGTGGCCGACACCATCACATGGGAGCCACTATAAACGTTACCCTTTTCAACTAGTCAAAATAGATACACAAATAAGACATAACATAAATCATATCAATCTCTTTTGTGTTTCTGATTCCGATTGAAGTCGATCGAAATTAGAAAAATGGCGTCTTGGAGCTTCGAATTGTCATCTATGGTGTATGAAGAGCTATGGAGGAGATGTGCAGGCCCACTCCATCATCTCCCAAGGGTTGGGGAAAGGGCCTTTTACTTTCCCCAAGGCCACCTTCATCAAGTTGTAATCAACCTCCATTTCTTCAATTCAATATTGATCCTCTTCTTTTTTTTTTTTTTGGTTTGGTAATTTCAATTTTTTATTTGAAGTTGTAAACTTGTGGAGGTAGATTGCAAAATTGTATGTTCTAAGGCTTTTGGGAACTACAATTTAGGGTTTTATGTGTTCAATTTACAAAAAGAGCTTATCATAGGTTTAGTAAGTGAATTTTGCAACAAAATCAGGCTTTCTGCAAACCCATTTAATTGTGAGGTGTGAAATGGGTTTATTTTGTGTTTGATTCTAAGGTCAGAGTCTTTTTAACACAAAAATTAAGCTATTGAGGTTTTCATGGAATTGTTGAGGAATCAAGTCCAGAAAGTATTTATTGAGTAGAGTCTTCTCACCCGAATTCTTACCTAATCAAAAAAAAAAAAAAAAGTCCAGATAGTAATGCATTAGAATTTTAGGCTATCTTCTTAAGTGTTCAAGCCAACCATTACCATAGTTATATGATATCTGCAAGTGCAGGAAGCAACATCAAGCAATCAGAGGCTTATCGCGACGCTGCCAGAAACATTCAATCTTCCATCTAGGATCTTATGCCGTGTCGTTAACATAGAGCTACGAGTAATTTCTGCTCTGCACTCATGCCATGGCTGCCTACTTGGCTTCATCATACATCTTTGTTTACCACTGAACGTTTGTTTTCAACTTAATTGCGAATTTTGATCTAGGCCGATGAGACGGATGAGGTAGCGGCTCAAATCACATTGTTGCCTGAACTTTGTGTAAGAGATAAGAATCTATAATATTACAATGATCATATCTTTATGTTTTTCTTGCAAGAGTTTGTCATTTTCATTGTAAATTGTAATGATGCAGCAAGACGAAGTAACGAAACCGGACCCAGCATTCGTTGATCCGCCAAAGCCGGCTGTGAAGTCCTTTTGTAAGGTGTTAACCTCTACGGATGTTAGCTCCAAGCTCCATGTTCGACAACAGGATGCTCGCGAGTGCTTTCCTCCGCTGGTATAGTTGTTTGCTAGCTAGTGCCTTCGGATAGTTGTCGAATTTTTGTGTATTTTGATTGTTTTTCCTATAGGACATGACCCTGGAAACGCCGAGTCAAAAACTAGTCGCCAAAGATCTCCATGGCGATTCATGGCACTTCAAACATGTACACGCTGGTAAGTACATGTCGTATATAGGAACTTATGAGTGAGTTTTATCTTTCTGACAATGAGAGGAGTAACCCATCATTTGATCTTATATGTTATTCGATTCATTTTTTTAGTTTCGAGTCAGTAGTTATGAACTTATGTATATATATGGCTTATATGATGAATTTGGATAGGCAATCCTAGGAGGCATTTACTGTCGAGTGGTTGGAAACACTTTGTGAAAGCTAAGAGATTGGTTTCGGGCGACTCCGTCATATTCCTCGGGTATGCACTCTTCGATCTTGTACTCAAGGAATTTGGATAGGCAATTGAGATTTTGGATTGGATCGAAAAAGGTGACAGATTGGATCGTAGAATCGAACGACTCCGCCACATCGATGAATTAAAAAAAAAAACAAATCAATATCGATTTGGGTGTGTATGGATGACATTTTAACATGTTAAAAATTGTTAAAATGAGATAGTTTTTTTTAACCTTGTATGAGAGCAATATAAACTTGCTTTTTGGTTAAAATTTGTGTTAAAAAAAAAAGCTACTTGTGATAGCTTATTTTGGTGTTTATTTGTTTATTTGGTTTGAAAGTACCATAATACCCCTAATAATAACCAAATAAACACCACTTTTTTTACAAATAAACACTTTTTAGTCTCATACGGAGTTTATATTTTTTCATAAATTTTTAACTACTTTTACCAACAGTTTATAAATTTTACCCTGTTTATAATTTTAGTCAGTTTATTAACCTCGTCCCATACGACCCCTATTTTTGTCAACTACTATGTTAAAAAAAACTTTATACGACCCCTATATTTGTCAACTACTATGTTAAAAAACACTCATAAAGTAGTAACATCTGTTCCACATTGGATATAATAAGGATATTGAGAGTAATTTATGAGTGATTCAAGTCTTATTCATATCACAAAATTATAAACCCTTTCTCAGACTCTTTAAGTGTTGGAGTTGTGGGTAGATTCCAAACCAAAATATAAAGAGAGCTTGATGAAGCTGCTACACAATGGCTTGAGTTTTTGTGTTAAAAAAGGTGGATCGTGACCTTATAACCAAAAACAAAAGAAACTTGACACGACTCTCGTTTTCATACGACCTAGATCCTACTCTTTTTTTTTTATCTCTAGATTAATTTTGCATCGTAAATCGTGATCGTTATGTCATTTGAAGTTCATAAAATCGTTGGAATCATAGAAACGGATCAGCATTTTAACAACAATAGATTGATTGAGCTTTATGTTTTGTTCACAGGAGTGATAATGGGGAGCTACGTGTTGGGATTAGACGGGCTTATAGCCAAGGGAGGTATCTGCCACAGGTACTCGCTGCAGCTAGTAATGCCTTCTTCACCTCCACCCTCTTCACTGTATTCTACAGGCCATGGTATGATACTGCAAAATCTATCCTTAATGGATCGATCATGACGGCTGACGAAACTCTATTTATCGCTGACATGATGTGTCTTATTGTGTTTGAAGTTCCGGGTTCAGTCCATTCATCGTCGGGCTGAACAAATCCATCGAGTGTGCTAAGACTTTGTCCACAATAGGGATGAGATTCAGTATGAGATTCGAGCGGGATGATCATTTGCTCGGAAGATGTACGGGCACAATCGTCGAAGTTGGCGATGTCTCGCCCTATTGGAAGGATTCTCCATGGCAATGCCTAAAGGTTAAGTGGGATGAGTCCGCGACAATGATCAAGCGAGAGAGGGTCTCTCCATGGGAGATTGATCTCAACACGGAACAAAGATATGTGAAGCGAAACCGAGTCAAGAAATCAGGACAAGTGATATGTCAGCAAAACCGGATTGAAAATGTCGGACAACCTAACCGGACTTCACTGCAAGAGGTGAGCCGAATATATCAGCAGGGATGGGCTGCGAATGCTGCGCAATCGAGCCACCAAGATCAGCCACGACACGACAACTGGCTCCATTGTATGTTACATCATGATGGTGCGGGAAGTTGCTTGAACTCGATGAGTTGGGGCCAGTTTCGTACGGTTAGCCCAACCATACACTTCTCGCAGCTTGACGGTGGCCCAGGCGTGACACCGATCCCAAGGGTGTCGATAAACTCCGAGGAATCAGTACAAGGAGAAGCGACGAAAAGAAAGAAAACTCGTGTTGGAGATGAGGAAAGACGGGTGAAATCGAAGATTGAAGCAAGTCAATGTGGGGCGGGATCCGACTCTTTTAGTAACGAAACACATTACTCGTCGGCTTTAGAAGGGGAGCCCAATGCCGGAAAATGCAATCAGGAATCAACCTCAGTTGAAGGCGCCGCAGGGGCGAGTGATCGACCCATCATTCGTCGTTTAAAGGATCGAGTTTTCGGGTTTCTGCATCAGTTGAAGGACTATGTTGTATGATGACCCATCATTTTTATGTATCATTTCTTACTTAGACCATTGCCAAATTGACATATAAATTCATGACTTACTTCGTATCATTCTCAACTTTGCTGATTGAATTGGAAGTATGACCATCTATTATAATTGTTATTGTTGTTTTGAAAAAAAGGCACATGTAATACCTCTCGTATTACCCTTTGAAGAAGATGAATCCTAAATTTATCATCAAATGCTCGAAAAAGTTGGGACCTAACCTTAAGAGTCAATATCGTCATAATCCTAAATTTTATCTCTTTTTTTAAAGATTTTTTTTATTGTTAATGGTTTGGTAGGAGTTTTTTAACCGTTACTTATCTAAACTTTTTTTGGAATTTTTGATTTTTTATTTACAAATTTCCTTCAGTTGGGTTTGCGAAATACCATATTAGCTTATTAATATATATTTAACACAGATAATCTATCAGTTTTAACTACTCAATCAACTTTAGTTACCTCGTCAACTCCAATTTTACTAAACATAGTGGTAGTGATGCTTCAACTTCTTACAACTACGTGATGTTTGTTGAGGAAACACATGAGAGCACTAGTATAATAATAATAAATAATTCTAAGAATAGAAACGTTTCTTAATCGATTGCAATGGAAATTTAAACAACCAGGGGTCCATAGCTCAGTGGTAGAGCATTTGACTGCAGATCAAGAGGTCACCGGTTCGATCCCGGTTGGGCCCTTCATTTTTTTTATTTGAATTTTTTGCTTTTTAAAAAAAAATTATTATTTTGGTTGAGTAAAGCCCAAAATGATTCGATTCCCACATGGGCCACATGGGCTCCCATAGTTGAGGTGATTTGAATTCCAATACGTAAGCCCAGACCCAGTTCTAAATTAATGAGCCCATAATAGAAAATCCTACAAGAGCCCAACCCGCCCACAAAATGTTTATTTTGTGACAGTAACTCACCCAATAGTAAAGTATTATTTCCTAGTACCACACTACCACAGTCAGATTTTTTGTAGTGGAAATCATTACATTACTATTGACCGTAGCTTAAATTTGAACTCGATCTTAAAATTGTGCTCGTACTCGGCTTGTTTAGTAGATAAATGAGCTTGAGCCGAGTTTTTTTCAAGTATTAAGTTGTTCTTGATATAGTAACTTAAAAGAAATTTTTATATATTCTAAATTTTTTTAGTTATTCAAGGTTATGTAGTAAATAAACGAGCTCGAGCGGTATCGACCCAAACTCGAGCTACTCAGCTTATATCACAACCTTACATATAACAACTAACAATTCTCAACATTCACTTACTTGGATTAATTGTTTGATACCGTGATACAATAAAAAATTCACGGAATGTATAAACACTATGCTAATTTTATTTCATTAACATTGACATGTTCAGCAATAATTTTCTATAATAGGTTCAGTTCAAGAGTAATGTTTATTGTCTTCACTTTGTAGATGTCTAGTCCACTCGACATAGTTTTCGAGCAAATTTTATCCCAGTTGACTAAGGGAGTAAACTTGGCCTCCTTGTTCTAAAAGAAATGGCGATAGAACTTGTCCAACTCATTCATAATAGAAAAGGGAAGCATGAAAGATTGCAAAAAAAAATTGATCGGTTGTAAAGTCCTCACGAGGACCTCACGAGTCACGACCCTCTACCGATAAACTAATTGCTTTCCACTCGGTAAGTTGTTTAGCTTTGAAAACAACATCTATAAAAATGTCTTTTTTTACCCTACCATTAATGATATGGCGTCCTAGATATTTTTCGAAGGACATGAAGTGTCATGATGTCATCTGCAAAAGCTAAGATCGGAATTCCATCCTTGCAAAGCGAATCCCAGCATCTTTGTTATTATTTGCCTCAATTTGAAGCAATCGTGCCAGGACATCAACCATAGACACACATTTCGTAATTCAACATACAAATTTCTCATGAAACCCAAATTTATGTAAGATTTATTAATAAATAGTATTAATCAATTTGATTATATGTTTTTTTCATAGCTAACTTCAGAGCTAACCGCACAATTTTCTCTTGCTTTAATTGGTTGCTTTGCTTTGCATGTGCGTGTTGATCTATGATTTTTTCTTTATGTGTTTCTATTTACCCAGTGGCGGAACTATTTGGGAGCGGGTGGTAATCATGGTCTCCCGGGCGAAAAAAAAATCAATGTTATATGTAAAGATTTTATTATTATATTTAGCAGTAAAAGAACATTTTTATCAA
Source organism: Persicaria maculosa (assembly GCA_963922045.1). Taxonomy (NCBI): domain Eukaryota; kingdom Viridiplantae; phylum Streptophyta; class Magnoliopsida; order Caryophyllales; family Polygonaceae; genus Persicaria; species Persicaria maculosa. The sequence goes on from OY998264.1 coordinate 2,586,942, forward strand.
CTAATTTCTTTAGGCGAAAGTAATTAAAATAACCTAACCTTTAAGGGGATGTTAAAAATATATCTCAATCTTTCAAATGTAAGATAAATATCCCGACCTTTATAAGTGATGGTACTATAATATCCCAATGATTTCTCTCCAATAAAATTCTTATTTTTTGTATTGTATTACTCGTGTATTTTCAATTCAAATAAAACATACTATATAAAATTAAATTAGATGAGTTTAAAAGTTTATTTAATAAACTTTCGTAGTTTTAGATTTAATTTGTACCTAAATTTTATATCTTTTTTTAAATCAATAATTATAACCAGTCAAATAAAAAAAATGTAAAGCAAAATAACATAATTTCAATTAGTAAATGATTAGCTAGTGATTTAACTTATCAAAACTGAAGAATATTTTGTCAATTATAAACTTTATGTTACTACAAAATTGAAATAAAAATTTAATTATTTAGATTATTCAATGGTGTTCATTTATATATAAGAAGTAAATTATTATTATTAAAAAATATATAAAAGAATGTAATTTTTTTTATTTTTTCTTAAATCCAAAATAAAAAAAATTAAGATAAACTTAAAAACCAATCTAATATAATCTAATAAACTTGAATGCTATTTTACACAATCAAAATATTGAAAATTATATTTTAAATATTTACTTGTTTTATTATATTTGTTTTGATTAAATTTAATTATAATCTATAAAAACGTATTAAATTGAATGATTTTTTTTTTCGGTTACAAAAGAGACTTTTATTTTTCAAAAATTTATCATGACAATCTAGACTATACTTTGTATAATTCGAGCATTAAGATCCAAGAGCACACTTGTGAATATGATCATTATTTTTTGCCACATATGTGCCATGTAAGCATTTTTGTGGGGGAGAAAATTTTGGGATATTATATTACCATCCCTTAAAAAGGTCGGGATATTTATCTTATATTTGAAAGATAGGGATATATTTTTAACATCCCCTTAAAGGTTGAGTTATTTTAATTAGTTTCGCCATTTCTTTATAACTTTTTTTGGTAAACCCTGGGCACGTGACCCAGCCGGTAAAAGTCACGCGTCAGGTAAACCGGCTTGCGCCGACCGACTGAACCCAATGGTAAATGAGAAGTATTTCAATATATCTACAAATTAAGGTTCAAATCACCATATCAACTTTTTAGAATAATATGTTTAAAAATTGTTATGAATGCGAAACAAAAATATTAAAAAAAAATCCCAAATATTTTTTTGACCTCTCCGAATGTATAATTCTCTCCGAATGTATAATTCATGTTTTGCCACTATAGTTACCTTTTATGTACAGTATCTCGGTAAACTTTGATATTGACTAGTCTTGAGGTAAGGATTAGTATAACTCAACCTCTCCTACCCTAATTCATTGCAAGAGAAACCGCATGGTAGTTGTTGTTGTTAATGGATTAAAAAATGTTAAAATATCATCTTGTAATATTTTGGTTTATTTATTTTATAATAAGATTGTCTTTAATAAATAAAGGGATAATATAATATTTTTAACGGAATTTCGCCGGGTACCCTTGAGGTATTGGCTTTTTCGCGGGGTGTACAAGAGTTTTACAAATTTCGCTCGGTACCCCTGAGTTTTATGTAAATTTCGTGTCATGCCCTTTGAAAGGACAATTGAAAGAAAGGCTACACAAAAAGCCTCGACTGAAGATGCAGGCGACTGTGCGAACTTACTCCGACGGATAGAAGTGGCGACACAGGAAAGGAGAAGACAATGCAGGGAGGCCATCGACACAAAGAAATGAATCACCTAGTAGGTGAGCCTATTGGAGTCTAGAGGTGGAGCAAGGAAGGTATGTCCCTGAAGTTTTTCAAAAATTAGGGTTTTGGGGTTTCGATTTTAAGTTTGTGTAATCGATCTCGAATTATGTACATACATTCTAGAGTTTATAGCAGCAACAAAATCTTTTACAATTGAACTGAGAACCGAATTTGGGTGTGATGTTATATGAACCGAATTTATGACAGGGAATTTGTGTGTTGTTTATAGGAACTGGATTTAGGGGTTTCGAATTTGAGTTTATGAACAATTTGAGTTTATGACTAATGTGTAATCCTGAATTGATTCTGTGTTTATATATGTTACTGAATTAGTAATAAATTAATCTTTGATCTCCAGGTGCTTGGGGTTGATAAAATTGCCTGTCAATGGGGAATTTAGAAAGCATTCCACATGTAAATTAGATATGCAAGGAAGGTTTTGGATAAATGAAGAATTTTCTTGAATTGCTTCTTGTCTGTTAGCAATAATTTTTCTATCTTATTAAAAGAAGATGAAGAGGATAATGCAATTCATATATATATACCTTACTCAACAATATTTTGATCTTTAAATCCATTGAGTCCTTTCTCCATCTATGTTTTTTTTTTATCTGTGTCGATCTTCTTAATCTTGCTCAACTTTTGCCGCACATATGTTGAATTTGGTTGAATTTAGGCGACGAGAAACTTTGCTAAACGGGTAGCTGCCATGTTAAATTGAGAACCGAAATTGGGCAACCTTTGCTGAATTGAGGTGTAATTGCTTCTTTTTGCTGAACCATTGACATGAGAAAATGAGAGTTTTGGTTAAATTGATTCACCCTGGTTAAGAAACCATTAACATGAGGAATGGATGATTTCCTTTCATCTTGCAGTCTGTTGAATTTGAATTCATGTTGAAAACGAGATCGTTGTTACAGCTTATGTTACTCTACACTTTCTCTTGTATGTTCATCTTCTACTTAACCATTATTCTAATGATAAATTTGTTTAGTGTTTATGAAGCCTATTAGGTCAATTGGTAGAGCGATGTGTTTATGCACCAAGATATGGGTTCGATTCCCATATAGGCTACAAGAAAATCATGAGCTCAGTTGGTAGAGAGATTTGTTTACTATTTATAAGCATCTCGTTCTAGGTATTTATTAGTTCCTTAGTACTAACTGCAGTGTCATATTTGAATTGCCAATGGCTACTGTCATAAATATAAGCAATTGATTAAATGTTGGCTAAAACAGAGTGCTACTGTCATGGACAAGCTACTGCTTAGTTTTTATAAAATTATGAAAACTTTAAGCAAAGGGTTTGCTATGATAACAAACTAGAAAGAGGTGATCTTTCGAGAAGATAGAGAGGTATTTTTAATCATATCTATTGTACAAGAACTAGCACCAAGGTGAAAGGCTACCAAAAATATGCAAATACCCAAATAAGGGGCTGCTGTCATACATGGAAAATGAATGAAATTCATTCCATTGGAGGGCTGCTGTCATACATAGATCTTTGCTCATTTTAATTGTCCATATAAAGTTGAAATTGAAGAAGTCAAGATCGTCATATCTGTTACAAACATCTCAATGATCGCCAGTTCTAATCTTGGTCATTTTAAATTCTTCTAGACTAAAATTCTTGCCAAAATTCAATATTTTTAGGTCTTGAGTTAGATTTTTTCATGAGAACAAAAGCACTCGATGATAAAAAGTAAAATGATGATCTAGTAGGTTATGTTCATGAACGACAAATCGAGTTGAAAATTCTACTTTGAATAAAAGTGAAGGTCTGATCAAGAAAAATCAAATTAGCCTATGCAGGTTCAAATCCCGCATAGGCTAATCTCAACTTAATTGAATTTTCAACTTCTCTTCCCTTCTTTAGTTTGCAATCCTAGCTTGAAAATCGTAAGTTAAATGCATTATCTTGAAAATATTTAGCATGTATAAAACAAAGCAATTTTTGTAGCCTATGTGGGATTCGAACCCACATTGATATAGAAAACATTGCTCTACCATTGAGCTAATAGGCTAATATAAAACAAAGTGTAAGTGTCACCAAGTGAAAATTACTCAAACATATTTAACTGTCAGTTATAAAATCATTGTTTTTCTATCATTCTCAACAGAAAGGTTAGCAACATAGAGTACAAATTAGATCAACAAAGGGGACATATGATGTTTCTTAACTTTTGTTGCAGGAAAGACACGATATTTTAGGCTCGAATCTATTTAGATACCTCCCAAGCCCTCCCTTTCGTCCCCTCCAAGAACACAATTCGATCCGTTAGACAGAGTTTTGAACTTTGCAGCTTCATTATAGTTTGTTTTGAACTTTGAAGAGTTTGTATAATTATCATCACACTAAATCAAAGAAGCATTCATATCAAAACGTGTTCCTTGAATAGAGAAATCAAGCAAAATCCATCTTTTTTATCAGAATAGCACCAACTCCAACTATCTAAGGTTTATCAAAAGTAACAGCAACTAACCTGATTGTCAATTGAATCAAATAGCTTGAACCAATATTAGATGATTGAGGATTAACACACACCTTATCAGTTATCACCGGCAATGACTTTCGGCAACTGCATCAGATTGGCAAATCGGTATTACAGTTCAGCTCCTCCCAGTTCCTCTCTGTCTCGAGTCTCATCGTCGGCTAATCGGGACATCGGCAAATCGGTATTACAGTTCAGCTCCTCCCACTTACCAATCTTTCTTGCTTCTATCCCTCCACGACGCGCTCTAGCAGCTTCAAGATCTGCAGGCAACAGACTTCATCTTCCTCGCCCCATTATCTCCCATAATCGCCTCTACCAGGTAACATTCCCTTCTTTCCTTTTTTTTTTTTTCGAAACAGCGTTAACGTTTTTTTATTAAAAAGCTAACGGAGGGGCACGGGGCGAAAAAAGTTAAAAGCTCAGGGGTATCGGACGAAATATGTCAAACTTTTGTATACCACGCGAAAAAGCCTTTACCTCATGGGTACCACGCGAAATTTCCGTTTTTAAAGAATGAATAGGCGTGTACAGTACTGCACTCTTGTAGGGAGTTATTTAGGTAGAAAAGCTAACTTACTGATGAGTTTATATAATTTCCAAATTTGAGGGTAACTATATGAAACTTTTCTAATTTAAGGGTGGCTTTTAGAATTAACATGCCACTTTAGCCAGCTGGCATTTGGCAGCGCCGTCATAGAGCGTGGCTTACGTCATCAACGACGTCATGGACGATAATCGAAGTGACGTTTCTGGCTGACGTCCTCATTTTCGTCACAATAGAATGATCCATGTAGTAACAATAACAACTTCATTAAGAATAACAAAAAACTACGGATTATTTAAAATATATAAAAAAATTAATTATTTTTTAATACTTTTATACTTACTATAGTTTTTAACTTTTATAAAACTTGTGTCAATAATAAAGTACAAATAAAAATAAAGGGACGGATCGAGTATATAAAATAGGGCAAATTGTGAAAAATAGTATGAACTTTAGAGGTAGTTGCGTTTAATGCATGAACTTTGAAAATTTTAAAAATAATCACCAACTTTGGTTCTGGTTGCAATAAGTGGCACATCGATTTTTTTTTTTTGAAATATAACCTCTTATTAACATTCTTTGTAGAAAAAAAATCATCCAATTTTCAATTTTGAAAAAAATGCCCATATTTTATTTTTAAAAATAATCCATTTTCATTTTTAATTTTAAAAAATATAATTTATTTTATAAAACACTACTTTTCCCCTTTTTTTCTTAAAAGAATACGCTCATTATTTTCACCCGGTTAAAAAAAGAACTAATTTTATTTTCTCCAAAAACTCAGTTTTTTTCAAAAATTAAATAATAAGTATTAAGTAATGTCTTTAAAATGAAAAATGAGTGCCTTAAAAAGATACCTATCACAATTATATTTTAAAAAAATGATGTTTTTTGAAAAATTGAAATTGAGTTTATAAACATGAAAATTGTTTTTTTTTAAGAAGAAAATTGTGAGTGAGTTTAAAAAAACAATGAAAAATGTGATTTTTTTGTAAACAAAATGTTGATAAGGGTGCCCCTTTTTTCTTAAAAGAATACACTTATTATTTACACCCGGTTAAAAAAAGAACTAGTTTTATTTTCTCCATAAAATCAGTTTTTTTTCAAAAATTAAATAATAAGTAATGTGTTTAAAATGAAAAATGAGTGCATTAAAAAGATACCAATTAATATCATAATTATATATTTTTAAAAATGATGTTTTTTGAAAAATTAAAATTGAGTTTATAAACATGAAAATTATTTTTTTTAAGAAGAAAATTGTGAGTGGGTTTAAAAAAACAATGGAAAATGTGATTTTTTTGTAAACAAAATGTTAATAAGAGTGGTCGTGCTACTAACAACAACCACCTTCTAAGTTGGTGATTATTATAGAATTTTTGAAAGTTGGTGCCACCGAACGCAACCACCCCTAAAGTTCGTGTTATTTTTTTGCAATTTGCCCTATAAAATATAAATTTTTTAAAAATAATTTCATAATTATAATTTATAGATGTGAAATTACAAAAAATAATTATTTGATATTATTTTATCATTTTGAAAAATATACATCAATAACAAACAGCGAATAAAATGAATCGGAGTAAAATTTTGAGGTGAGAAAATAATAAACAGCAAATAAAATGAACCTGAGTAAAATTTGTAGGTCCTGAATCTGAAATAGATTCTCACGTGGGTTGACTTTTATAATAAACGAACAACCCCTGGTGGGCCCAACTAATCTTATGTTTACACCGTTAATTAGTTATCCATTTAATTAAACGATACTGCTTTGCTCATTTTGTAGTACGGTGCATGTATCTTTTTTTTTTTTCTTTTTTGGAAAGCGCTCTTTTTATACTCCACTATGTTAGTACTATAATTTCACCATATGCTCCAAAGCATAAAAGTAATAACTTGATTATTTTTTTGAGGTTTTTTTTTACAAATACACTAGAAATGATTTTAAAAAATATATATTAGAAAAAAACTATACTTTTTCTGTTAAAAAATATATCGGAATTTTCGCCAAATGTCCCTGAGGTTAAGGCTAATTCGCGTGGTGTACAAAAGTTTGACATATTTCGCCAGTTGCCCCTGAGGTTTTTATTTTTTTCACCAAATACCCCTGAGGTTTTCATTTTTTTCGCCAAATGCCCTTTTGTCGAATTTGTTAACATTTTGGTGGAAAACTAGTACAATCCTCGCACCATAGTGCGTAGTTTTCTTTTTAGACAATAAAAATAAAAATTTATAAGTATAAAAAATTACTATGATAAATTTAAATAAAATATTATCAAACATTAACATAAAATAGAAAAAATAGATAATTAAGTAAAAAATAATTAAAATATTTATGAAAAATGTGTAAAAATTACATGAGTTTAAGATTTAAGTAGAATAGATTGATTGGGTTAAAATTCTAAAATAAATGTGGTTATAACACCTAATGAAAATATATGCTTATGATGTAATAGTTTGATATAGCTAGATTGATTAAAAAAATGTACAAATTTCATTAGTTTGCTATTTTTTTTCTAGATTTAGTTGATTGGGAAGAAATTGTAAAATTAAAATGATTATGTCATCTAAGCAAAAATATTTCTCATTTAATAGTTACAATAGGTAAATCTCATTGGTTAAAAAATATTTAAAAATTTTATTATTTGAAAATTTATGTAGATTAGGTTGATTGTGTGAAAATCCAAAAATTAAGATTTTTATGTATAAAAAAATATTTTTCATTATATATACACACACATAGCTAGAGAGAGAGATTGGTTGCTTCGGAAAAAAAAAAGAATTCGTATATTTGGAACCATGTATTTTTTTTTTAAAAAAAGTGTTGAATTAATCTCATGGTTTTAAAAAAATAGCATGAAATGATATCATGTAATAATGCATAATGAAATAATATTGTATAGTTAATATTAACTTTATTACATAAAAGTTTTGAATTAATCCCATTGGTTAAAAAATGTAGTATAAAATGTTATTGTGTAAATAAAATTAGATAATTTAGTTACTATAATTAAATGATATTGTGCAAATAATACCTTACAAAATAATAATAAAATAATATTTTCTTTTCTTTTTTTTTTCATCCAAAATGTTAACGATTCGACATAGGGGTATCTGGCGAAAAAAATGAAAACCTTAGGGGCATTTGGCAAAAATAACAAAAACCTCAGGGGCACCTGGCGAAATATGTCAAACTTTTGTAGACCACATGAATTAGCCTTAACCTCAGGGGTATTTGGCGAAACTTCCGAAAAATATAAGTTGTTTGACTTTTTAATATATTTTTAAAGGATTAAAAACTATATAAAATATCAACTTTATTAATATCATTTTTTATGATTTCATAATTAATAAACAAAATTAATATTTTATATAGTTTTTAGCAAAATATTTTATATATTTTATAGTTCTTAAAAAATGTGTTATAAAATAAAACAACTTATACAAAGAGAGTGAAACAAATTTTTTTAAATGGTGTTAAATGGTCTAAATCTTGTATAGATTTCAATCATTTATGATGGTACTTAGATAGTTAAATATGTGCACGTGGGTCCCACGGCTACAACCAATGAAGCTATGATCAACCCACTCTCTTTATAAATGAATGTGCGGTTCATATCCTAACAATACATTATACATGATCAATTACCAAAAATAGAAGAGAAAAACTAGACAAGTTCTCAAGCTATCCACTCGAAAAAAATGGCAAACAATGTTGGCTCTAAGCTCTTCTCCAAGGTGCTCTCGGAAACTGATGCGTACGAGAGGCTACATTGGCCCTCTAGACACTTGCACTTGTTGCCATTCGGTGGAAATCATCAACTCGAATTCAACATCAAGGATCTAGACGGTCGACTGTGGAGGTTCAAGTGCTCCAAAAGAGTAACGGGTTATGAGAAACCAGTTATCTCTTCTGGATGGAAGCAATTTATCGATAGCAAAGGTGAATTGAATGCTGGTGATGAAGTCATCTTCTATCGAAACGAAAACCCTATTGAGGCTCTGTTTGTGGTCTCTGTGCGTAGAAATGTACCCTTGTTCGGCAACAACATTAATGACGTCGAAGAGTGATCGATTGGTATAAAAACTTGTTCTCTAGATATCCATACTTTCCATATATAGTATACATATATGCCTGTGCAATATCTAGTCTTCATAAACATAAAATTTGTTTACAAATTGTCATTTTTATAAAATTTTATTTTTTTTTATTTTTTTTTTATAAATTGGCCCTGCAGGACAACAAAGTATGGATGCTTTATGGATATGGATCTATGAATATGTATATGCTTCGTCAAAAGAAAATGTCGACTCTTGTTTAATTTAGCAGTGTTTAAAAAATATGTCTACTTTGTTCTTTTGGGGGTTTATTGCTTTTGTAATATACTGTATCAATTGTGATTGTATGTGTAGTTGTAATTTGCAAGTATTTAATTATTCTCTTGTAATTTAGTGCACTTTTAAATTGGTCACTCTAGTCAAAAGAATCCATCTTTTTTCATTAATAACTTTTTTTATATTATTATATACATATATTAAATTACAGCAATATTCGAAATGATTTTCTATTTTCTTTAACTTGATATTGTGCCCCTTATTATAGTTTAATCTAATTATGAAGATCATATATTATTGATTTCAACAATTATAACATTATTACTTTTGATTAGGGTTGCTCGTAGGTTCAAAACCGAGCTGAACCGGGCTGAACCGAATCGAACCTAAAATCGAATTTTTAAAAATTACAAACCGAAAACCAAACCTAACACCTTAGGTTCGGTTCGATTTATTTAGATTCGGTTCAGGTTTCAAACCTAAATGAACCTAATTTATAATTGATTATAAAAAATATTTAATTTAAAAAAATATATGTATAAAAAATTTCCTAAAAATACATAAAGTATCTTATAATGGGTTATAACTTTTTTTTATGAGAATTGATTCAACCTTAACTAGTATCATATAATGTTTTTATTTAATTTAATAAAAGTTAGGTTTGAACTGAACCGAACCTAAACCAAACTAAACCCAACCTTAAACTGAATTTTTAGATATTGCAATCCGAATTGAAAACCGAACCTAATCTCTTAGGTTTGGTTTAGATCCAGTTGGTTGGCTCGGTTCAGTCCAAAATTTTGGTTTGAATCGAATTTTAAACACCTTATGTACTTTTGATGATAGTTTTTTTGTGGGAAAACTATTGAGAATGGATTCGTATATGTTATTGAATATATGTTTATAAATTTAATTGCTAATGGTACAAAGAAAAAGAGTATGATAATAATAAATAAATTAAAATAAGTAATTTTTTTTATAACTAATCTTATATTTTATTCGAAGATAAATGAGCTTAATTTATGTTTTAAGGTGCATGCTTGCTTTGAGTATGATAGTAACATCTACGGTTGTACAATTTAGCTAGAGATAAAGTGGCATTGTTTTTCAAGAGCGAAATATTAAATTAAGGTTGCTTTGACCCACATGACAAAGATGGTTCATAATATTTATAATGGGGTATTCTTATGTTAAAATAATGTGCAGATAAATTAATTAAAGTTGCATATATATATAGATAAAAAAAACATGTCTAACCACAAAAAATTAGTGCCATCCAACAACTTATTTCTACGTGGATCGAGCAACTCAAATGAGCAATCATTTCAGTTTTTTTTTTAATTTATTTTTACACTCAAGTGATAGATATAAATCGTCACTTGAATGGTAAACAATTGCTTAGCTTAACTACTAGGGGATCAACGAATAAATCGAAATTGAAAATTCATTTAAAAAAGAAGAAGCGGATGTATAGTATTTTAATTGGTCAATTATATACTCGATCGGTATTAACTAGATTAATGATCGATTGATGAAATCTTATATATGGATCATACATATTTCATATAATTTAGTTTAAAAATGAATGACATGATTAAGATATGATATGATTATCATTTATGTTTGATAGGAGTATTAATTTTGTTTGATGATTTGAGGATTTTTAAAAATTTAACTAAAATAGATTAGCCAATCATGGTAGGTGATATTTTTTAGAATAGATATTACTCCTTCCCTTGAAAACAAATATGATATATAAAATAGAAATTTTTGATATTAAAATTTTATACTTGTTATCAATAATTATGAATTTTTTTTTAAATATGAATTAAAAAAAATTGATATTTTATATAGTTTTGATAATATGCAAAAAAAAATATAAATAAATAGTAAATAACATGTTTTTGTTGAACTAAGAAAATAATACTCCATATTACTTAAACATATTAGAACATAAGCTATAAAATATTTTTTTAAAATATAAGTTATAAACTACTACTCACGCACACTTTTTTAAAATATAAGTTATAAACTACTACGTATAAAGTTTAAATACCATATACTCCCTCCGTTTTAAAATACATGTCTTTTTATCCCATAAAATTTTGTCAAAAATATATGTCTTTTTAGATTTAATCATTTCACTTAACCTACTTTTACATCTAATCAATACTCTAATTTTTACATCACCCCTACTCTCCTTCTCACAAATTTAAAAAAAAAACAAATACAAGTCTAATTATTACACTTAACCTACTTTTTACATCTAATCATTACATTTAACATACTTTTTAATTCTCGTGTTCCGTTCTAAAAAAATATGTATTTTAAGACGGAGGGAGTATAATAATTAGTTGGTCCTGCCAAAATTAGAGGGTCGGTGTTGAGCTTATCATTATCAAACGACCTTATCTTTTTAGTTTTTGGTTGTACAAATTATTATTTTATCATTAACTAAGACATTACTTAATAATTAGTTGGTCCTACCAAAATTAGAGGGTCGGTGTTGAGCTGTTGATCGATCCAAAAGTCTAAAGAAAAGTTTCGTCAATTGGTGGTCAGCCAGCTTAATTTAATTTAATTTATATATACTACTAAAAAGTAATTAATGGTTATTAGATAGCTGCATGTTATATTGATTGCCTCAGGTTTTCTTCTAGAATTCAAATTATTCAATTGCATTTTCTCTGTTCAACATTGTTTGGGATAAAAAAAAACAAACAACTGACAAAGATTTTGCTGACAAGAAATAAAGAAACAAAGACTTTGAATTTTATGCTCTTTGTTGATCCCAAAAAAAAAGATTGTTAATTTTATGACATTTTAGAAATCGCTATATTTAGGAGTTTTAATTTGTGTACTTAAAACTTGTACTGTATTTTATCTATACTTAATAAACTCATTTTGGCTGTTTTTAATTAATGTATTATTAAATTCACCATAGTTTTTTGGTTTCTTGGGCTTATTACTCATTACTATCCTTGCCACCATATGTTACCATGAATCGATATTGATAAGGAATGGCGGGGTGCTTTCGTATATAAGAAAGATGCTTCTTTTCGAGCTATCTTTCTCATAAGGTTTTTATTGGTCTTTTCTTTACTATTCGTGCACGTTTTTTTATAATGATAAAAACCATATAAAATATTTATTTTTTTTATAAATATTTTAACAAGTTTGTACTTATTAATAATAACTACGAAATTGTTAAAAAAAATTATTAAAAAACTAGATACTATTTTATATAGTTTTTATCCCCTAAAAAAACATGCGTGAATAGTAAAGTGACATATTTTGCCGAACGGAAGGAGTATATTTGTTTGGTACGGCTACGGGCATATGATATCATTTGATCGAGAAATATATATATATAAGATACTTTTTTTATTAGTGGGTTTTTTTAGCCTATGTGTTAAGTGTATAGATTTCTATTTTGAAAAAAATATTTATTTGCTTAAATTATTTTAGCTATATTTTAATCAGTATAGTCCACTATTTTTTTAGTAGGAATTTTTATTTTATTTAGATTCTTATTCCATACTATTAGAGTCCATTGAGATTCGTGATTGAAGTTGTGTGTACGGACACACAATGCTAGTGGACTATAAGGAGGCATTTTATGTTCAATTTTCAATGTGAGGCTTTTTTGGTATTATTCACATGTCGCAACACGCCTTTACAAGTGCAACATACTAGGATCTTTATCTATAGTTCACACTTGAAAAACGGGTTTAGCATCTCATTCAATTCTTTTTGGCTAGCCTAAGAATGAGAGTCAGACCATTTGATTTTACCGCTCTAATACCATATTAAAGTTTGTTGGTACTCGTGATCGAGGGAGTCGTGTGCACGTACAAGTGTACAAAGTCTAGCAAACAAGCCGAATAAGATCCTATCATAAAATCAATTCACTATATGAGGAGTAATTCAATGACTTGTATACTAATTAAGCCATATATATTATATTTAACTTTTGATATGACTAATTTTGATCTCATTTACATCTCTCAATACATACCCTGAGAACGTACATGACATAAAAATCATCATTTTATTAGTTATTAAAATGATACTGTTGATATGAAATAGAGAACGGATATACGAGTCATATAACTAATACTCCCTCCGTTCAAATATGTAAGATCATTTACTTTTCGGCACGTAGTTTAAGGAGCTAAATACTATATAAAATATTGATTTTTTTTAAAATTATTTTTTTACATTTTAATACTTATTAATAAAAAGTGTTATATTGTAAAAAATTAATTTTAAAAAAATTAATATTTTATATAGTATTTAGCTCATTAACCTACGTGTCAAAAAGTAAAAGATCTTATATTTCCGAACGGAGGGAGTAGTACGGAGTATCAATACTAGATCCTAATTATTAATATAATTGGTTCTTTTGTTTGTGACGATTTTTTTATGAAAAAGTACGTATCTAATTCAAAACGTACAAGGCAAGCAAGTTATTTACTGGATTTAATAGCTTTCTAACTACACTAATACAGTGGAGTAATTAGCACCACGTGTGAGTTGACTGTAATTAAACTGTTGAAAGTCCATCAAAGCTGCTATATTATGAACAATTATTGGGGTACGCTTGTTATTTGCACCATATATAATTATATACTCCCTACTTTTTATTATATACTCCGTATACCCTAAAATGAGACTGTCTAACGAGCAAGACGTTCTTTATCTATTGACAAGATGGATGACAATATATTACACTCTAGTCCTTTTCAATTTTTTAAATAATATGGGCTAATTTGATATTTCTGAGAATTATGGGATGATTTCGTAATTACTCCAAATTTTTATCATCTTCTTCGATTGGTTTGCATAAGGCGACGGTGGCGACATCTTCTTCAATTCGTTTATAGAAGGCGACGACCGTGATGCAAGCAACCTCATGCACGGTGGAAGAGTTGCAACGGCGAGTGGTTTGACTCGTTTTAGAGTCGAGCGGCGGATGCGAGGGATGGGTGTGAGCGGCGGTTAGAGTCGAGCGGCGGTTACGAGCACCGTTTGCAAGCGGCCATTCTCCACCTGGTTGCGAGCGGGGTTGCTTGTAAACGGCCACCGTTGTCTTCATTTCCATTGATTTGATGACTTTTTACCTCGAATTAGGGATTGGTATTTTGGTTCAACAGCTTCCCCATTACATTCTCTATTGGAGAAAAAATGGAGATATTTTCCTAAATTTGGAGAAAACTCTATATATTTTGGGATAAACTCCATAATGGACAATCCGTTGGATTTCAGTTTAAAAAAATACAGAATATGTGATTCATAATTTTCTATTTTGGAAAATTGTTTAGAGAAGCTGTTGTTCAGTTCAAACCTCGAATTAGGGATTGAGTTTTTTCTCCGAGACCGAAATTTAGATCTAGAAAATTGAGGTTTTGTGTATGAATTGAACATGGAAATTAACTTGGATTGACAATAAATTTAAATCAACAGAATAGTGGCTTGCGATCTAGCGGCTTTGTGCTCCACAATGGAGATATTCGTGTCGAACTCGGTTGCCACACCGCTCTTCGATGGAGCACTTGGAAGCAGTAGCGTCGCTGCTTGAATTGGGTTAGTCGATGATGACGGAGGTGCTTGGGCCCCACCTCCTGCTCTTCACCGATATGAAAATCCCCCTAGACTCGTGCTCAAACTTCATGGGTGTTGGTAGAAAAAATTAAGGATTTAGAGTTGCAATTGTTAAAAATTCATCTTCACAATAGATTTTAGGTAGGTTGTCAGTGCCTTAAGATTAAAGTGCGTTTTTGTTATTCTTTTTTAAATAAATGAAAAATGAAATAAAAAAAATCTGATTGGAGGAAAGTGAGAGGGAGAAGGAGAGAATGACACTAAGTACTAAGTATACTAAATTAAGAGTATATATAGATATAGAATATAAATAGATATAGATATTTTGAATTAAACCCAATAGTTTGAAAAATGAAAAAATGAAGATCTAATTGGATGAAAGTGAGAGAGAATGACATATAAGCACTAATTGCCCTCTCTTTTGGCATCGGGTCGTTGCCTTGGTGTGGTTGTGTTTGGTTCTAAGTTAGGTTGCAATATCGGGCGTCTTGTATGATCGAGAGGATTATGGTTGTATTTGTAGTATTCGAAGATCCCTCATTTAGATGGGCGTAACGTCGGTGATCCGCACCTCCCTAGGATTCACCCTTTCTAGTGGTAGGTTACTGTTCTCCGCTTTCTCGGCGTCGAGATATCAAGTGAGTCATCGCAGTCTCCCGTGTTCTCGACATTCGTGGCTCATCTTCATCTTCATCGACTTACTCTTCCACTAGCTTACAACTTTTATGAGTTGTTAGAGTTGTTCTTTTATCTTTTGTTGATTTGTATTACTTGTGTAATGTATGTTTGCGGCTTGTCCGTCACCCGATTCGTTGGTCTCTCGAGATTCGGACTTGTTTAAGCTCAAATTTTTACTTAATAAAAAAAAAGAGATGTTGATATATCATTAAAAAGACTTTTGAATTAAGATATTATATATATAGATATATATTGGTTAGTAAATGAGTAAAAAAATAAAATGAAAAAATGTGAATGTATTAAAGAGATAAGAGATAAAGAGAAAAAGAAAAAGAAATAATAAGAGAAAAAATTTGATTAGTTGAAAAACTTGAATTAAGGAGGCGTTGACACATTATCAAAAAGTCTTTTGAATTGAGATATTACTAGTACAATTCCTGCACTATGGCACGATTTTTTAAACTAAAATCTTAATAATATAAAAAATTAATACTATAAAATATTAATAAAAGTTAAGATAAAATTCATAAAAAAACTTTACAGTAAATGTATCTTACAAATATTTCAAAAAAATATTTTTTAAAAAATCTCATCTAAATGTATTATATATAAATATAGATATTTAAATCACTTGGTAAAATATAATAATAATAATATCATTGTAACTTTGTTTAAATGTGATGTGGTATAACCAATATCTAAAATAAGATTGGCTATGCCACATCATCATAAAGGCTTATATATTAAGTAGTATATATATATAGAGATTAGATATTTATAATATATAAAGATTTGTGTCAAATTCTGAGAGATCCCCGGTCTGGTCGTAAGAAAACGGGAGTCGTGTCGGGTTTAATTTTGTTTTTTTTGTTTATAAGGTCGGAATCCACCCTTCTAACGCAAAAGTTTAAGCCATTATGTAGAGGCTTCCCCCTTTCTTATATTAATCAATGTGGGATGACAAGATTTTTTCATCCCAACACGCCCCCCTCAAGTGCAACCCGCCTGGATCGGGTTGACACTTGAACATTTTTTTTTCTTTTCTCGGGTTGAGACTCTCAATCTCTTTATATCTCGCCCGATTTTTGGTTTTTGGTTTTTCGGGGTTTTTAGCCTTACCCGAAGCCAGAAAAACCGACCCGACTGGGACCTGCTCTGATACCATGTCAAATTTCGAGAAATCCCCGGTCGGGTCATAAGAAAATGGGAGTCAGGCCCACCCTTCTAACACAAAAGCTTAAACCATTATGTAGAGGCTTCACCTTCTAACACAATCTATGTGGGATGTCAATATTTTTTTCATCCCAATAATTTAAATGTAGATTAATAGTAAGGATTAAATTATATTAAATTCAATGTTTTGAATTAATCCTAATAATTAGTAAATTTATTAAAAATATAAGGAAAAATACAATAAAAGTTTATATTTTATATAGTTTTTATCGCCTTAAGTTACATGTCAAAAAGTCAAACAATGAGTTTTTTTTCCTGGATGAAGTATTCTATTCCATTTGATATAAAATATAAGATGTTTTACATTATAGCAATTTTAAAAATTTTAAAAACTATATTTAAATATTAATTTTTTTAAAAAAAATTAATGCTTATCAGTAATAAATATTAAATTGGTTTTAAAAAATTTATGAAAAAAATTAAAATTTAATATAATTTTTAACTCTTTAAAATACGCACTAAAAACAATAAAGAGTAAAAAAAATCTTATATTTTAAATTAGACAGAGTATTTGGTGTTTTTTCGTTAATTTAACTTACAGAGTTTTATGTAAATTTTCATGAAATCAACCATACCCACTACCGACTATGCCCATCTTAAGAAAATTAGAAAAACTTCTTTTTGTTAATCAAATCAGAGATCATTTTCAAAGACAACCTTTTCTCGCCGGAGTTTTCTTCTTTTTTTTTTTCGTCTTTTTTCGTCTTTTTAGTCTCATTTTGTTTAGTCTTTTTGGTGTTATAGTTCACAACAAAAAAACCCAAAATCCTAATTATTATAGGCTATAAATACCCCACACCCTTAAATCCAAAAAACCCACAAACATTCCAAACTTGTTAATTTCTTATATTCAAACATCGATTGATCATTACAAAGTGTCCGCCATGGCAGCACCAGCTGGGCAGCAGCTATTCTCCAAGGAGCTGACGACGACGGACGTGGATCACAGGCTCCACTGGCCGTCGGAGCACCTCTCCGAGCTGCCAAGCTTCAACGGCGACCACCAGGTGGATTTCACGGCCAAGGACATCGACGGGAGGGTCTGGAAGTTCCGGTGCTCGAAGCGGATGACTGGGCCCTACGGCAAGCCGGTGGTCTCAGCCGGGTGGCTCCCCTTCCTCCGGAGCAAGGGCGACATCAAGGCCGGCGATGAGGTCATCTTCTACCGGAGCACAGAACCCGACGCCAATTTCGCAATTCGGTTCAAGAGGAGGATCCTCCTTTTCGGTGTCAACATCAACGACTCGACTCTGAACTGATCGATTCAGAGTCGATCGTTGGCATTTTCAGGAGTTTGCTTTAAGCTATATATATGAAATTCTACTCGCTTTGTAGACGCAAGTTGATCACTCTTAGAGTCGATCTTTGTATAATTATATATGTTGTATACTTTACTACATGAATATATATATATATATATATATATATATTGTTATTAATTAATGGGTGTATTTTTTTTTAATCAAAAGATAGAATGTTTATGGGTATATAAAAGTTTTTTTTAGAATTTTAAGATTTTTTTCCAATAGATCCCTGACTTATATTCTCTAAAATGGGGAAGTAGAAAAAAAATAAAGAGGATTTCTCAAATTTGTAGTATTCTCTAAAACTAAATAATTCTCGAAAATTTTTAAATAGGAAATTATTGGAGTTGAAAAAAAATAATTTGAAAAATATTTATTTTATATGATTTTATACCTAAGTAGTGAGATTAGTAGGGGGTGATTAGTCGGGGTGTGGTGTGGCGGTTACAACAATAGTTGGGGTGTGGTGTGGGTTTATGAAGTAAAGTAGTGAGTGATGTGATGACATGAACTAATTTATAGCTTGAATGCTTTTATTGGTTAATTTAGTGACAGGAAAGTATACGGTTGATGTGATATATTTTAGATTTCGTCTTGTAGAATAAAAACTTTTAATACGTAGTAATGTCTGAATTTACTAATTTAGTAGTAGATATATATAGATTAAAAAAACAAGAAAAAAGAAAAATTCAACCCCGGATCTTCTTTTTGTCAAAGAATTAATTAATTAATCAACATCAACTTTATATATATATATATTGCTCTTACAACATCAACTTACATGAGAACTAAGAAGTACAACGTAGCAAGGTACAAGTGTGCGCTCTCTGATAGGGCCACCAAAGATGTTAGTTGGCATGATATTCGTATGTTAAATATATGTTTTTTTTATATATAAGACGAAGATTTGGAGATGGACGAAGTCGTCGATTTCAGCTGGATAACGCTCCTCAAACATAGTCGAAGGAAGTCTGAGATGCGTTAACGTATCAGCTATCCGCGATTCCGTTCCCTAAAGATGTGTGAGAAACTCTGTCGAAAGCTGCCTTTTTTTATCCTAAAAGCAAAAGAAAAAAGAGAAATATTAAAATCATATCCATTTGTTTGGTTTGATTTGACCTTTTCGTTTGTTTTTTGTATTTAAATAAACAAATTTAATGAAATGAAGATCACTACTTAGAGTGCAAGTATCTTTCAAGTACTAGCTTATCTGGATTTAACTATATGATGTGATAATCCATTCATGTGGTTGATTAATTCATTCTCGCTATTTCTAATTGTTGAGCGATGTGAATAAAATTAAAAAAAATTAAAAGTTGAGTATAATAAATTCTTAGGGTATAAGTCGACGGGATACTCTTCTTATATCAAATTAATTTTAAAATAGAATCTTATTCGACTTATATGTTAGCATACGTTGTTACATATATATGTGTCTGTGAACACGATCTTCGGTCCTTGAACCAAGTCCAACTGTATTGTATACTTTCAAAATCTCCAACCTATATTGTATGCACATTTCTTTATTTGTTTATAAAGGTTGAATATTCGCACCTTCTCTTTCCAACTCCAACGACTGGACGAATCATTTCCTTCACATAACCACATCTACCTATGTGGCTACTTCTTAATTGCGTGAGAGCATGTTTTTCAGTGAGCCTCGTTTCGGACTCTTAAATTACTTTTCAACTGCCACGTCAGTTAAAGAGCCCAACCCAATTTTTTACCTTTTCAGCAAATTATCAGTGAGCCCACTCCCGGACTTTTAACTTCACTTTTTTTTTAAAAAAAAAAACATATGCAATATGGGTGTCTATGGGTAGATAAAAAGAAATTACATTCAAAAATAAATTTTTTTAAAAGTTTTTATATTAACAAAAATAGAGAAAAATCGATTTAAAAGAAAAATTAATCAAGTGCTGCCATGTGGCAGCGCTGCAGTGGCCCTCCCTGCAATGAGCCCGGGCTCATCTTTAAGGTTGTTTTTCCCCGGGCTCATAGCCACCTCACTTATTTTTTCATTTTTCTTTTATTTTTTTGCCTACGTGGATTATTGGTGAGCCCTTAGGCTCACCAATAAACATGCTCTGATGGTTTAGCTAGCTAATTACAAAGTTAATTTCATGCAATCAAAGTAAATCCGGTGAGGTCAAGATGCTAGAAAGATTACATCATTGATTGATCCGGTCGAAATGCTTATGACTGGGAGGATCAACTTCTTAAATGGATCACACAGTACTCAATTCAGATGTAAAGTGAATCAGTCGATCGAACTGGACTAAGATAAAAAAATAGAATTCTATTTCAAAATTAATTGACAAGAAAAAAGTCATTAAATTTATATGTTACTCCATCCGTCTAAAAATTTAAGTCATTTTAGGATTTTGCAGAAGTTTTAATAAAACACTCATCTCTCAATCAACATCATCATTACACAAACTTTTTCATAAATTTTATTATTTTTTAATATCCACTACATTTTTAACCAATCAAAATCTTTTAAAAAGTCAACAATACATAAATCGATACAGATTATCATTACTATTCTCTACCTAGAAAATCTAAAATGGCATCTATTTTGATATAAAAATAAAATCCTAAAATGACCTAAATTTTGAGACGGAGAGAGTATTGTATTTAATACTCCCTCCGTCCCACAATAATTGTCTTTTACTATTCATGCATGTTTTCTTAAGAAGCTAAAAACTATATAAAATATCAACATTTTATTAAATATTTTTAAATAATATCATACATATTACTAATAAGTATAGAATTATTAAAAAAAATTATTAAAAAAAATGAATATTTTATATAGTTTTTAGCTTTTTAAAAAGCGTAGATAAATAGTCCAAAAACAATTAATATGAGACGGAGGGATTATCTCTTTCAGCGCATATTTTTGGTGTGGGATATTGTTTTTAAAAATAATTTTTTATTATATATTTTTTGTATTTTTATTAGTCTATTTTGATTGATTGATTGATCAAAATCGGATTCGAATCGGTATTTTATCAACTACATTTTATCAACTACTCCTTATATTTATGGAATTGATATGTCCTTATATTTACAAGTGATTCCAGAAGTATTTGAACTTTTTGACAAACCCACGACCACTAACCCATCTATAATTTTGATACCAAATTTAATAAATCGCTTTTTATTTCTTTCACAAATATTAATATATCCATTCATTGACGGTGCACAGTAGAAAGCGGTTGTTTATATGTCATTGTCATGTGCATGTGGTACATTATATAAACCGGTGTGCTTCACCAAATATATATATCCATTGAATTGAAATATGGTGAACTTATTTAACGAAATTAAGTAAAGTGTACTGTATAACTAAACTCCACTCAATTCATTAACCAGCTACTATACGGTACCTGCTTTGTAAGATCCTTGTCATTAATTAGTGCTGAAAATAGTGAAAAAGCTAATCTCCGGAGTAATTAATTTCAGTTCAGCTATAGTTAAGTTCTCTAAAGTGTAATTAATTTTTAAAAGTGTAATTAATTTTGAAATTATTCAAATATTGGTCCGGTATATATAGACTCACACATGTCATTGTCAAGTGGCATGTGACACTTTGCAAAAGAGTTTGGAGAATTAACATTATAAATTAGCTTGACAAACACTAGTTGGATTCGTAATCTGAATATAAAAGAGAGAGAGAGGGTAGTTGAACTTATTTATATTAAATACAGTATATGTTATTTGGCATTATGATATTTGATTAACCTAATTATTAGGGTAACTAATAAAAATTTGTAAATAGAGAAAAATAATGGGTTTTTTTGGTAATTGTTCATAATTTGGACAAAAATTGACCCATAAGACAAAAGAGGAGTGAAATTAAGGAAGTATCCATAATTGACACTTTTACCCCTGCTCAATTATACCTAGCGTTCCTTCATTTTTTTCTTCCAAATCCCTCAACGTCAACGAAGAACAAGACGGAAAAGGGCGTGATTTCAATTTCGATTTCGATTTCGATCTAAAGCACGATTGTCGAATTCAGCACCATTCATCTTCGATTTCGATCTCTTCCATGGTTTCCTTCGAGCTTCCATGGCTACCGGCGACCGGCGAGAAGCTAGGGAGAGGATGATGTTCTGTCGTTTTCCTCCCTCTGCCATTGAAGCAATTGTCGCCTCCGTCGTTGTTCCGTCGTCCTCCTCCGCCGGCGCTGAACTTGCTCTCCCTCCGGTTCTCATGGAGAGTCGAACTGTTGGGACCGGTAAAGTCGACGCCCTGTGTCCAAGTCTCTTTGTTCTGTACTTCTATTTTGTTGTTTCCTGGAGTATGAGTTATTGATTTTATTCGCAGTACAATACTAAGTCATCATTTGATTCATGAGATAGCTTTGTCAAATTTAAAAACAGGGTCATAGACATTGTCACCACTATAAAAACAAGGTCATAGACACTGTAACCAAAGGAAAATCTTATGATAAGGGAAGCACAAACCCTAGAGGGGCTAATGAGAAGTCAAAATAAATGTGGTGACAATTTTCTTCTAATATATGAATGGGTAAGAGGGTTATAGACGATATAAGCAAAATAAAAATAGGGTCATAGACACTGTCACCACTATAAAAATTGAGTCATAGACACTATAATCAAAGGAAAACCCTAGGACAAAGGGAAGCACAAACCCTATAGGGCTAATGAGAAGTCAAAATACATGTGGTGACAGCTCTCCTATAATATATGAATGGATAAGCGGGTCATAGAAGTTGTAATCAAAATATAAACATTTTCATAGACATTGTAACCAAAATAAAAACAAGGTTATAGACACTGTAACCAAAGGAAAAAAAACCCTAGGACAATGAAAGCACAAACCCTATAGGGGCTAATGAGAAGCCAAAATACATGTGGTGACAGTTCTCCTTTAATGTACGAATGGATAAGAGGGTCATAGAAGTTGTAATCAAAATATAAACATTTTAATAGACACTGTAACCAAAATAAAAACAAGGTTATAGACACTATAACCAAAGGAAAAAAAAACCCTAGGACAATGAAAGCACAAACCCTATAGGGGCTAATGAGAAGCCAAAATACATGTGGTGACAGTTCTCCTTTAATATACGAATAGGTAAGAGGGTCATAGATGCTGTAACCAAAATAAAAATAGGGTCATAGATGTTGTAACCAAAGTAAAAACAGGGTCATAGACGCTGTAACCAAAATAAAAATAGAGTTATAGACACTGTAACCAAAATAAAAATAGGGTCATAGACACTGTAACCAAAATAAAAACAAGGTCATAGACACTGTAACCAAAATAAAAATAGGTGTATAGACACTTTCACTACTATAAAACAGGGTCATAGACACTATATAATCAAAGTAAATTTTTTTATTTTATTTTTTGGTTTAAATGGGGGTAAAGCCCCTGATCTATTATTTAGTTAAGTAGGATAATTGGTGAAGTCGGTGGGCATAGCCCTTGAATACTTAAAACTTGGAACCTATATTCTATTTCTAATCCTTTGTTGGCAATTGCATCTGCTTATTGTTCGCTTGCCTCCTTATATATTTATATAGCCATAAGATACTAAAAACAAGCCAGAAGATACGTGCCTTCAACTTCTTCCTTCCAAATGCATTAGATGAGGAGCTTCCAACGTACTCCACCGCCCCGGCTACGAATTCAGCTGCTCCCCCCGGCCAACAACGGCCGCCGCCGCTTCACCGCGACGAGGCCGCAACCATGGCCGCTGTCCACCCCCTACGAATTCAACTGCTCCACCACCAAAACAACGGCCGCCGCCGCTTCCACCGCGACGAGGCCGCAACCATGGTCGCCGTCCAGCCGGTGCTCGAGCTGATCGGTCGACGTTGAGGATGAGTCATCGACACCGGCGGCGAGGAGTTGCGGCAGGGAGCTGTGGGTGGCGAAGGAGAACGAGGAGAGGGCGGAGGCCACTGGAAATAGTTCTTCGGTTGTGGAAAGGGAGGAGCGATAATGCAGGGAGCGACCATGAATCTATATCTAAGCTCATATCTGAATGAAAGGAGAGATGAAGCCACTGAACGGGGTGGGGAAAATTAGAATGAGGGTAGTTTAGGTATTATGAAAGATTTTTGGACAAATGCTTATACTCATAAAAGTGGAGGACAATTACTAAATGGCCCAAAGGCCGAAAATTTCTTCAAAAATAATTAATAAAAATAAGATTTTATATATTTCCTCTATTTCCTTTTAAGTGACATTTTCAAGTCAAGTATATAGTTTTAGAACGGTTAAAATTATATATTAAATGTTAATATTTTAATAATATTATACCTATCACCAATAAGTTTGAGATTATTGAAAAAATTATTTAAAAAATTATTATTTTATATATTTTTTCAAACCTTAAAAAACGTGTATTAATAGTAAAAAGTCACTTAAAAGAAAACAGAATAAGTAATTTTTAGCTTCTAAAATTACGTGTACAACCGTTTGGAGGGAGTATATAATTGGTGAGATCAAGAATTTAATTAGAAGGACTTCATCGATCCACGTACAAGAAGACAAGGATAATAAAATTGAATTTCAAATGAATTGGCAATTCATCAAGTTGTATATATATTGTTGTACTTTATGTTCGTTTGACTTTATCACACGTTTTTTAAAGAGTTAAAAACTATATAAAATATTAATTTTTTAAAAATTAAAAATTTAATATTTTATATAGTTTTTAACTCCTTAAAAACGTATTATAAAGTCAAACGATTTATATTTTAAAAACGTATTACAAAGTCAAACGATTTATATTTTAGAACATACAGAGTATTTGAAATTTTGAACATCTTCTCTTGTCCATATTTTATGTAGGATATTGTTTTTTTGTCGAAATTTTTATGCCTCTTCCCTTGAAACAATTATTTACACAATTTCCGGGTTTTTTCTATGAATCAGATTTAATTGATCGAACAGAGTCACTTTATGAGGGAATTGCACTAACTAGCACATGATCCGAAATGCTTTGCAAATATAGCATCCGGCCCACTTAATTGCAAAGTGTAGCAGTCCAATTAAAAGAATTGGCTCTTTCACCCGGTGAAAAGGAAGGGAAAATCGGTTATTAAAACCGATTTGACAGTTATGGGGAGGTTGAAAAAACAACCGTCCCATCAAAATGTGACACTTTGGGGGCGCCTTTATAAAGGGAAGGAGGAGGGACGGATCAACAGTAACGAGAAACAAACTGCAAAGGAAAGAGAAAGAAAGGGCAAAAGAGAGGTCAGCGAAAACGACTTCGGAGAGAACGAAGGCAGTGGGAGAGACAGACAGAGAAGGAAGAAGAAGAAGAAGAAGGAACAGTTCAGAACACGCCCCCAAGTAAGTAACTGCTACCTTTCATGCTCTATGGAGTCGTGAGATGGACAAGGGGGAAATGGATTTGTGGTGGCCATTAGGAGAAATTGGGGGATGTTCAGTTGGGCAATGTACACCAAGGGAGAGGGGAGGGGTTGGTAATGGCTAATTTCAAATGAATAGGTGGAAATCGGGGATGGTAACAGACTGAGAATGAAATAGGGTTGGGCGAAAATGGTGAAATGAAAGGGTTGAATGAAAGACCAGCAGGTAGCAAGTGCAATTTCCCTTCTGTCATGTAGGAATAGAGAAGCGTCAAGAAAAAATTAGGTATGTGGAAGGGCTAGAAATTGGGTTTGGGGAAATATAAGAAAGGGTGAGTTATAATATGCCTAGGGTAAAACCCAAAAGGGGGAACTGAATATTGATATCAATAGGTAGAAATTACATATCAATATGTTGAGAATCGATTCAAATGTGAAATGTATAGGGTGGAAAGTTCATGTGCACATTGTTACATTTGTTGATGTCAATTACGAATGGGAACTGGTGAGATACATATGTGGTTATTCAGCGCAGTAAATGTTGATAGAAATAGGCTAAAATTGGATGTGTCTAGGTTGAACATTTTTTTCAATTTTGACATGAAAACAGAAGAAAATGTGGTTGCTGTCATGTACTAGTTAATAGGTGACATGTTTACAGGTGTTTCTGTCATGTAGAAATAATGACATTTGTTGGTGTCAAGTAGGAATGCCAAACTAGTGAGTTGCATGTGGTTATTCCGTGCATTACAAATTATGAAATGAATACGTTAACAGTAGAGGTGTATTGGTTAAACTTGGTATTCAATGTAGATATGACAACACAAGAATTTGTGGTAGCTGTCATGTAGCAGTTTAAAGGTGACATGTTGAAATGTGTTCATGTCATGTAGAAATGGGTTGATTTGTTGCTGTGATGTAGTAGTGTAGAGGTGATATGGTGAAATGTGTTACTGTCATGTAGAATTGACTAGATTTGTTGCTGTCAATGAAGTTGAAGCATTGGGTGCATTTTGTTCTGATATTGAAAGGTTCACGTTTGATGTCATGTATGAATGTCAAGATAACAAGTAAATTACAGTACCTGTCATGTAGCATGAAAAGAGTGACATGTCATTTGGAATGTTGCTATTGTTGTTCTTCTGCACCTTTGTGATGTATGGTCTCCCACACTGCAGGATATATACTCAAGCAAAATGGTTCGTATCAGTGTAGCGAGGGAGCGTCTTACATAAACTTCTGGAGCGGTACGATGTGATGATGTGAAAGCAATGTAAGTTGATATTGTTGTTCAACGTCGCTCACAGGTTGATGTTGTGCAGGCTGTTTATGCGGTAGAAGAAGATAGACATTTCAAAGGGAGATGCAACCAGTTCTCGAAGCCACAAGTTCTACGGAATGTGGACGAGTGCTTGACCGCTGACGACTACAACCGCCTTATGGATAGCCCGTTGGGCGGAGTAGTGAGGATGGGCTCACGACTCCACTTCTCGGCGCAGCTCGTACACTACGTCCTTCAACGGCAGCTGAAGACGAAAAAGAAACACGAGACCTGGTACAACATCGAGGGTAATGTTGTGAGGTTCTCCATTGCGGAGTTTGCGCTTATGTCCGGCCTCAATTGCGACTACGCTGGGTGGCCTGAAGAAGACGAGGACGACGAATCCGGAATGAAGGCTTTCTTTGGCGTGGCCAAGCTAAAAATGTCGGAGTTTGAGGTTAGGTTCGAGGTGGCGATGAAAACGGAGCGCTCGTCGGCGAGAAGGTTGAAGTTTGTCCTCATTATGTTGGTGGAGGGTGTGCTATTCGGGAAGGAAGCCCGAAACTATATTCATCCGTGGGTTGTCAATCTTGCGTCGGACGTCGGACGGTTCATGGCTTTCCCGTGGGGTCGGTTGTGCTATGAGCGAACCCACCAGTTTCTTCACGGTGCAATAGAGAGGAAGCTGGCAAAGGGGATAAACCCAAATGCACCGCGGCCTGGATACGTTTTGTTCGGGTTCCCCCTCATTTTCCAGATTCTTAAACTTACTGGCCATCCATGAATATATTACTGCCCATCCTTCAATTTTGCACTGGCTATCCTTTGAAATCTGTAATGGCATCCGTTCATGTAGGCGTGGGTGTACGAAGCATTAGCTCCAGTGGCTGACCAATGCGCTAGCGTGATCGAGCCGGGTGCGTATCCGAGGTGCCTGAGGTACGGGCTGAAAGATGACAACCTCGACTACAAAGCCATACAATACTGCCTGAAGGAAGCGAATGAGGTCCTCCACAGCTTCGACGCCGTTGACGCCGTGTGCCCCATCCTACTCCCCGATGCGCATGAGGAGGCCAAACGTGTTGCACGCCATGCTACCTACAGGCATGATGAGCTGGACAAGTTCTTTGACGACATCGTCCGAGCCTACCAAGCGGCTGAAACTGAATGACGAAAGGAAAGAGGGGGATTGCCGACAGAGCCAGAAGCTTCAGTGGAGGGTACACAGCATGAGGCCCGCATTTCTGCGATGGAGTCAAGGATTATGACTAAGTTGGAAGAAATGGGAAGAAACCTAATCGTAGAGGTTGGAACGAAGAGGTGTCATGTAACATAGAAGAGGTGTCATGTCATATATAAGAGGCGTCATGTCACATAGAAGATGCGTCATGTATACGCTTCTTTATGACAAGTACGAGTGTTTTAGCTGGCAGGTAGCAGATGGCATGTAGAATATAGCGGTATTAGGGGACAAGAACGACTAACCTTACGTAGGTGGGGGATGGCCCTCCTCCACACACCTATACTAACAAAGGCGTACTTGAAGTGCCCATTCGAGTCACACTCAACCCTCGTGTATGTCCCTGGGTTAGCTTGCTCGAGCATGTGCATGTATGAGTAAATGGAGTGGTAGCTTTCCTCGTCAGTCCCGTACATAGTGTCCCTCGCTGTCATCCGTGCTCTGCGAGCCTTCCAGTAGCTACAGGTCACCCCCAGTTGTGACTTCATCATTGTTCTTACTTGTTCCGGAAGGAGTTGCTTCTTTGATCCAACGAAACTTCACATTTTCAGTAACAAAAGCGTTACCAGACAATAACAGGGGTAAAGTAACAACTACAACAACAACAGGAAACCACTACAACGTGACAAGTAGACAACTGTAGGATGTCTAGTACAGAGCTTATGCTTGAGCGGTTATACCCTATTGGGTGGACAGTTGATATTGACAGGAGGTGTTTTGTGTACATTGCATATGCAATTGCCTCAGGCGTGCCGGAATGAACCGGTTATGGGACACAACGTACCTTTGGACTAACGTCTGTCCCAGCTGCATGTATGTTGCCCGACGCTTGTGTGTGAGCCTGACATTGAGATCACAACTATGTTCATCGACAAGCTTTCGGATCATCCACAAACGCGACTTCTTGTAAGTGGATGCCCGACATGCCCACTTGCAGTTGGGCCCCACACACTCCACGACATACACTGTCTTCGTCGACCTCTTCACCTTTGTATCGAAGCACCTAGAAAGTGCCGCCATCCTTATCGTATGTTGCACCTCCTCCTTGCTTCGAAACACTTGTCCCTCCCGGAGCTCTACACCCTGCTCGTGCAGGGCCCCTGGGACAACCTTCTCCGTCGTTGGTTGCGACTCCCCTTCCACAAGCTTCTCCGTCGCTCCCAACAGCGCTTTTCGACGTTCATATGCTTCTTCGACTTCCCTCACTGCTTGCTCTGCCTCATAATCCCATGAGTACGATTTCGTTGTCATAGATCCCCCATACTCGACTTTTACCGCAGCTGGAATGACTTCGTCATTGTCCGACGAGCTACCAAGGTCAATTGTGACTCGTCCTTCACCACAGGGGACGCTCACTACGTCTTCCAGGTTGCTGCTAAGTTGGATGACCTGCTTTCCACGTTTTATGGCAGCAACTTTCTTTGCCCTGTCGTCTACCTCCAACTCCAACTCCTGTTCTGTCCCTAACTTGTCATTACTGTTTTTCCCTTGTCACCTGATTTAATCGACTGGACATGTGTTTGTTTTTCCTCGCCATGTAAGGGTTTATCCAGTTCGTGTTCTTTATCAACTCTGCAGGGGGGATCCGTCCCAGGGTGATCTTCTGGGGTGAAGATGGGCCCACTTAACGGCAGGACGACATCATCACCCCCCGAACGCGACATACCCATCCCAATCGACGCTCCTGTGGTTGATCCTTCGCTCATGGGTGCGCCCTCACTAACCTTGTTTTGCAGGGAGACATGCATGAAGCTCAATAGGCCAGTTTCGTTCTCCGTCTATAGAGTTGACAAACTTGAAGGCATGTAGGTCATCATCGTCCCCAATAGCGAAGGGATTGCACCCCTCCTTCTTCGGGTTAATATATGTGAGCTGTACATCGTACCTTGTCCCGTCCACACCAAACTTGTCCATTAGCAATTTCTTCATTGACAAATAGTCGATCTTTTCGTCGACAACCACAGCTTTCTGGCTCTTCGTACCCTTGAAGACCCAACCTCTCCCTTGACAGGCCCACCAACCACCAAACAAGACGGTCATACACACGGAAGATATGTCCCCTGTTGCAATACAAACAAGGGAAACTCATTATTCCTAAGGGAAGAAGTACATAAAGTGGGGGTCTCTCCAATTTATAAATCTAAGTCGAAGGTCCACTTACCTATCTGCTGAATCTTTTTTTCTGACGACCCAGGTGCCATGTAAATGCCAACAGTCGGTTAGTATTTTTGCTTAATGTGGCTAGTAGAACCCCAAATTTGTCATGTAAAATACACGTGACAAAAACGTTCCTCTTGAATCTTCTCCTACTTCTATGGTGATTCTCTGAACTTGAACATTTAATGACCCCCTCCCTATTAAATGCCGCTTGAATGATTAGGATGAGACCCATAGAGCTCCTTATATACCCCATCTCTCCTTTCCCTTGATTGGCCGAGAACAGGCCTTCTTGTAGTTCAGGCGGCTCTTCTACTTCCTCCCTTTGTTCCCCTCCTGCAAACCATTAATGGTGGATAATCATTGGTTGAGCAAGCATTTCAATGCTGAAATACCCTCCTCTCACAACCGGCCCACTGTGACACTTTTGGGCGCCAAATTTCTGGCGCCAAAATGCCCAAGCCAAGGTTTCCCCTCTTCTCTCTCTGACTGTATCTCTCTCTCTCCGTCTGTCACTCTCTCTCTGTCTGTCTCTCTCTCATCTGTACTTTCATGTGCAGGTACACATCTCCCCCCTTCTCTCTCCCTGAGTTTCCTTTCTTTTTTTTTTTTAAACCTCACATGACCCCCAATTGGTTTAACCTACAACCGACCCTCTCGGTTCCAGTACTACCCGATTCCCCTAATTTTTTAACCCCGTGTGATAGCCATGCAAGCTTTTTACCTTATGTGTGTTACTTTAACAAATCCCCCGTCACTTTATATCCGAATAGAGTATTGTTTAAATCCTTAAATGATTAGACCCTTTCATTTAAACGATTCCATACTCTTAACGGAATATTTTGACAAACCCACAACCACTGAAACCCGTCTATAAATCTATAATTGGTATTTTTAAGTTAATTAATTTCTTTGTCAGCCATTTTTTACCATATTTTGTCGCTTTTTTCTTTCTTTTACAAATATATATATATAGAATGCGGATCAAATGTTAACAGCTCTTACGGCGTTAAATGTTAACAAATCAATATTCGACAAAATTTATCAAATATTCATCACAGTCACTCAATTATTCATCAAAACTTTTGTTAAAATTAATCAAATATTCATCACAGTCACTCCAATATTCATCACAGTCACTCAATTATTCACAATTTCCCAAATATTCATCAATATTCGGCAACATTTAAGAAATATTCATCACAGTAACACAATTACAGGATTGGAGGTGGATATTGTGAATAATTGAGTGACTGTGATGAATATTTGGGAAATTGTGAATAATTGAGTGACTGTGATGAATATTTGAGTGACTGTGATGAATATTTGATTAATTTTAACAAAAGCTTTGATGAATAATTGAGTAATTGTGATGAATATTTGATAAATTTTGCTGAATATTGATTTGTTAACATTTAACACCGTAAGAGTTGTTAACACATGACCCAACCTCTATATATATATATTCATTCAATTTTTATTTATTTTTGGCGAAACTAATTAAAATAAACCAACCTTTAAGGAAGTGTTAAAAATATATCCTTACCTTTCAAATGTAAGATAAATATCCCGACCTTTTTAAGGGATGGTAATATAATATCCCAAAATTTTCTCCCCCACAAAAATGCTTACATGGCACATATGTGGCAAAAAATAATGATCATATTCACAAGCGTGCCCTTGGATCTTAATGCTTGAATTATACAAAGTATAGTATAGATTGTCATGATAATTTAAAAAAAATTAAAAGTCTCTTTTGTAACCGAAAAAAAATCATTCAATTTAATACGTTTTTATAGATTATAATTAAATTTAATCAAAACAAATATAATAAAAACAAGTAAATATTTAAAATATAATTTTCAATATCTTGATTGTGGAAAATATCATTCAAGTTTATTAGATTAAATTAGATTGGTTTTTCAGTTTATCTTAATTTTTTATTTTGGATTTAAGAAAAAATAAAAAAATTACATTCTTTTATATATTTTTTAATAATAATAATTTACTTCTTATATATAAATGAACATCATTGAATAATCTAAATAATTAAATTTTCATTTCGATTTCGTAGTAACATAAAGTTTATAATTGGTAAAATATTCTTCAGTTTTGATAAGTTAAATCACTAGCTAATCATTTACTAATTGAAAATATGTTATTTTGCTTTACATTTTTTTATTTGGCTTGTTATAGATATTGATTTAAAAAAAGATATAAAAAGTTAGGTACAAATTAAATCTAAAACTACGAAAGTTTATTAAATAAACTTTTAAACTCGTCTAATTTAATTTTATACAGTATGTTTTATTTGAATTGAAAATACATGAGTAATACAATACAAAAAATAAGAATTTTATTGGAGAGAAATCATTGGGATATTATATTACCATCACTTATAAAGGTCGAAATATTTATCTTACATTTGAAAGATTGAGATATATTTTTAACACCCCCTAAAAGTTGGGTTATTTTAATTAGTTTCGCCTTTATTTTTTGGATAAAAATATATACTCCGTATATATACATTCACTGATGGAGTAGAAAGTGACTTGTTCTCTATGTCATTGTCATGTGCACGTGGTACATAAACCGGTGTGCTTGACCAAATATATGTCCATTGAAATATACGGAGTAGTGGACTTATTCCCACAATAATTGTCTTTAACTATTCATGTACATTTTTTTAAGAAACAAAAAACTATATAAAATATCAACATTTATTAAATATTTTTAAATAATATCATACATATTACTAATAAGTATATAATTATTTTAAAAAATTAATTAAAAATGAATATTTTATATAGTTTTTAGCTCCTTAAAAAACGTGCATAAATAGTCTAAAGACAATTATTGTGGGACGGAGGTAATATTTAATAAAATTATGTACAAGTGTATAACTAAACTCATTTTAATTGATTAATTAACCTACCTGCTTTGTAAGATCCGGGTCATATATAAATTAGTGTTGAAAAAGCTAATCTCCTAGAAATAAATAATTTCAGTTCAGCTATAGTTCTATAGAGATCCAATTTTTAAATGTGTAGTTAATTAAAACAAATTATATATTGGTCCGGTATATATAGACTTATATATGTACACATGTCATTGTCAAGTGAAGTGGCATATATGTGACACTTTGCAAAAGAGTTTGGAGAATTGCCATGTCAGGCATGAGGCATGCCAACATCTCTACTTTAACATTTAATAAACAATGATAATTATAAATTATAAATGATATAATCCCTCCGTTCGACAAAACATATCGTTTATTATTTACACACGTTTTTTTATAATGATAAAAACTATATAAAATATTTATTTTTTTATAATTTTTTTAACAAATTTGTACTTATTAATTATACAGTAATTAGCTTGACAAACACCAGGCCGGATCCCCTGCTATCTCCGATGCTTCCTTCGGTGCATCACAAAATTATTAGAGTATAAATAAACATTGAAAAAAAATTTAAAAAATATTTTTAGATTCTATACCCTTATATTGATATGTTTATAATATTTTATTATGAAAAATTCATACTCCCTCTGTTAATTAAAACTTGTCGTTTACTATTCATGCACGCTTTTTTAGAATGATAAAAACTATATGAAATATTAACTTTTTTAAAAATTTATTTTTATAAATTCGTACTTAATAGTAACTAGTATGAAATTATTTAAAAAATATATTTAAAAAGTTAATATTTCATATAGTTTTTAACACCTCAAAAAGCGTGCGTAAATAGTCAAATGTCAAGTTTTAATTAACGGAGGGAGTATTTTAAAAAATAATAAAATTTATTTTCTAAAAGAATCGATATTTTAATTATCTATATTTTTAAAACATGAATTTTCATAATAAAATTTTATAAACATATCAATATAAGAATATAGAATCTAAAAATATTTTTTAATTTTTTTTCAATGTATATTTATACTCGATATAATTTTGTGATGCGTCGTAGGAAGCATCGAGAGGAGTAGAGGATCCAGACTGGACAAACACTAGCTGCATTCTTGTTCCAAAAGGTGAAATCGCTCACCCCTCACCCCCAGTCCGAAGGGAATTGTGAGAGGAGGTAAACCATGGTGACTCAACCAACCACAGAGGTCAAGACTCATTCTCACTGCGCACAAGGAGCCCCCTCATTTGGGAGGTTGCTTCCACACTGCCGCTGGTGAGATTCGATCCTTGGTCTCTTGATCCAAATGTCACCCCTGTGACCAGTTGAGCTAAACCCATGCGGGCAACACTAGCTGCATTCTTAGTTTGTCATAGTCACATATGCCTTACTATTATTATTATTTATTATTTGGTGTACTAAATAGAAGGTATCAGGCTCGCATATACCTTATCACAATCATTACTTGCAATCTTAATTTCCCAATTCAAATTACATATCATAAAGGATGTGATTTGCTCGACAAACATTACTGGGAATATTAATTATTCATATTAAATATTATTTCACTTTTTTATATGATTATTAATAAGTTAAAAAAGCATTACTTATAATAAAATATAAGTATGATTTTTTTTAAATGATATTTCATATAGTTTATTAATTTATTAAAAAAAATGTGTTTAATATGGGATAGAGCCATAGAGGGATCGAGTAGGGTCACATTTTGTTACCATGCCCATTTTTTAATCTGTTTAATTTAAAATGCTGTATTATTTTAAATCCATACTCATGGGGTCAATTATGCCGGCCCCTTTTTTTTTAGCTTGTAAAGTTTAATTGGAGGTAAAAAAAAAATGATATATGTATATATATCCCAAATTTTTATTCAAGTAAAAAAATTTCAGGTTAAGTAAGATGCTTCAAACAATATTAGGATTATTAGGTTAGTTGCATTAAGAGGCAATATTTTAAGCACATTACAACTTCGATGTACTCATGTCTCATCTGGAACTCATTTCCCTTGTTCGAAAAGATATCATTGGGTGGTGAGTCAGTAGGGTCTGACACTTCTCAAATCTTTACCTTGTTTCGGAAAAAAAATCATGGTGCAAAACAAGCTATTCAAATCGCACGTTTTAATGTACGCCTAAGTTAAAGGCCAAGTTCCATAAAACCATCTAAAATTTTCAAATTATGGGGTAGTTTTGTACAAATAATGTATTTAAAATGTGATTTTCTGCACTTCGGCCT
Organism: Persicaria maculosa; assembly: GCA_963922045.1. Lineage (NCBI taxonomy): Eukaryota > Viridiplantae > Streptophyta > Magnoliopsida > Caryophyllales > Polygonaceae > Persicaria > Persicaria maculosa. The sequence continues at coordinate 2,622,121 of OY998264.1, forward strand.
AAGTTTCTTACTCCGTTCTAGCAACCAAGCAAGGAGAGTTTGGGCTTTAGTGTCCCAATTTAAGAAGGCCCAATTAAGAAGGCTCAATTAAGAAGGCCCATAATTCCTACTAAGAACGTAATTTTTACGAGGCCCATAGTTCACTCTCTAAAGATATGTGTTGTTCAACCACACACTTGGTATTGGAAGGGTCATGCTTCCAAATGGAGTCTTAACATAAGTTAGGTTGAATCTACAGCGTCAATGATTGGTGGGCAAATCTAAAACCAATTTATTTGAAATTAAAATGGCAAAAGAAATCGGGTTATGCTTAGACAGTCTCCATTTACTCTAATGTCTATTCAAAATGGACAACCAAAAAAAATATATTCTCCAAATTGTTTTTGTAACAACTAACAACTACATTAGCTTTCCCAATTTAAAGATTTGAAAAAATATTTTTATTTTGGAGAATGTTGCGGATTTAAGGTAGCTTTTTAAAATTTTGTGTTTTTTCTTAGTTTTGGAGAATGAAATAAATAATTTATTGGATAAAAAAATAGCTTTAAATTCTCTAAAACTCTAAAAATTTGTCAAATTGGGAAGATGTTGGAGATGCTCTTGAAGACCATCTGCAACAACTTCTAAAAAATTTATCTAGAAATGGAAAACAAAGACATATGTTTTTATATTATTTTTCCTTAAAACTCTAACAACATCTCTAATTTTTTTTAATAACGAGGGTAACCCGCCTTTGGGGGTAAAGCCCAGACACATGACCCAGTCGACTAGAGTCACACACTAGGTAAACCGGCTTGTGCCGATCGACTAGACCCAATGGTTAGAACTTAGAAGTAAGGTGAACTTTTATTTTTTTTTTCACCCAAGGGAAAGGGCGAAGGCGGTCTTCGAACCTGAGGCCTCTCATTAACCCCCTCGCTCCTTATTATTGAGCCAGCTCATCAGGGCCCAATTTTACATATTTGGAGATGCATTTAGTTTTGAAAAATGCTAGCTACAAGCTTACAAACACTTGTGAGGCAATGCTGCATTTGCCTCTCAAACACTTGTGCTTACAAACAAGCAAATTAGGCCTTTTCTTGTTCTGATTTCATACTAATTAATCTAATGGGCTGGGCTGGCTCATTACATTCCTACCCCATAAGAAACACATGCCATGTAAGAAACATCCCCACATTTGCAACTTTTCAATGCTTACAATTAAATCAAAATTCATACATATTCGATTACCTTAATAAATTTAAAGTTAATTTAAATTTAATAATTTCAACTCATTTTCCCACTTCGGCCAAACATGTAATTCTACCTTTTTTTTACAACTTCTTAAAAAAATTAATGAATACATTATTTTACCATCATTTATTATATTTATTTTACTAAATTTAAAATACCTATAATTATATTTTTTTAACAAAATACCAAAAAAATGACATGTTTTATCGAACGGGTGGAATATAATGCTATCGTAGAGTAAGGTGGTCGAAATTGGATTAATAATGTAAGAATTATACTTTTATCTGATCCGAATGTGTATGATTCATAACTTTTTTAGGCTTTCCTAAAGTAATTTATGCAGTTCCAGTCGGGGTGCTCTAGTGGTATGGATCAAGGGGTAGTAAGAAGATCTCGGGTTCGATCCCTACCTATACCCCTTTTCCTTGGATGAAAATCCAATATTTGCCTTTCTCCCTACTATTGAGTCGAGCCGATCGACGCAAACCGGTTTACCTAGTCAAATGTTCTTGGTTTACCGTGGGTTCCTCGATCGTCATTTAAAAAAAAAAAGAAAAAAAAAGGTAATTTATGTGGGCATTTATGTAATTTAAGTTACAGGTAGCACTGTACTAGATTTACCTCTTCACTCTCCAGATGAGATTAGATACGTCGAGAGACATCACACCAACACGCACCTGCACCTGCAACTTTGCGCTGCCCCACTGTAAGTTACAGTACGCTCGCAGTTACTTTTTACTTTTGTTTCATTTTTTATGTTATGTTTTTTTACCTCATTCAATCTCCTCCGTCTATATCATCCAACGGTGTAGATTGGCCGCCACCGACTCCTCCACCCTAACCACACGCGCGTGACCATCACCTGCTATAATGTACACTAGTACGTTTTCCGTATGTACAAATAGTTCGGTCAAATATCCGAAACTTGTCATATTTGCATGTTTAGACCAAATATTTATCCGGTCCGGATCTGTTGTTCCGAAATCCCGTCTTCTTACTGTTCGCTCTCACAATATCTCCCACTCCTGACCATTTCTTTTTAATTTTTTCAAATTCTAATTATTTTTATTTTCGCATGGTGAGAAGGGACATTCAGAGTACAGGAGCTTTTGGATCAGGTGATCTCAATCGCCATTTATCTCATATGGATCTCAACTTTATACTACAAAACACAAAATAAACCCAATACAATTCTTTTTTTTTTTAAGATAAAGAACTGAATCAACAATTAGAGGAAAAAACCCCTGATTAATTTAATCCTCCTCTTGCTAATTAATTACTCCACAAACTACACCTTTTTTTAAAAGAATAAAATAATGGATTGGAATCTGTAATAAAATTGAACGGCGCGCGGTAGCTAGAGAAAGCTTGATAGAGAGACAAACAAATCGTTCTTCATGGGAATCATAAACCAAACCCTAGTTTAAATTTAAATTAATTTAATTTAATTAAGTAAACTGCACTGCACCCCTCCCCCTCGATTAATTAATTGAATTCCCCCAAATAAATAAATAAATAAAAGGATTAAATTAAGTAGTAAACAGTAAACACCTTTAATTGGGAACGGGAAAGGGAAAAGCTACGAGGGAGTGAGTTTACGTCCCCATCCACAACAAGCAACGGAAAGCGAGAGCCTTTTAAAGTGACACACATATGCCACTCTCACACGTACGCTTTGCGACGTATCCAGACAAAAACTTAACACTTGAGATTTTATTTATCCATTTCTTTTTCTTTTCCTTTTTTTAAGAAATTCAAAGCCCGTTGCTATATACACCGAGCACAGTTGCTATATGCATTCAACACGAACGAATCCTATATTTATTTGAACATCAATTTGATACGTGTCTAACATTAAATACTTTTGACATTAAAAAAGAACGGTTGTGATTTGTACACAACAAATTTTTACTATATACACCACTTCCTCCTCTTAAATCATACGTCTATAACTCACGAGAGGCAGGAGTGTGACTCAAGAGGCGCATATGTGGTGCATATAGTAAATTTTATGAGTGAAAATATTATCACTCTACGAACGGATCAAATATTCATTGAACAGATCTATCTTTGACCGGTTCGTGTTAATTTTTTTTTAAAAAAAATTGAAACTTCAATTTAAAGAAAAACACAAACAAAACGAATGGATCCGAATTCTAAATAAATGGTTTAATACGTTTCGCAAAATATGTTATTTTATAATATATATTTTTTTTATAAAAGTATACTCCCTCCGTTCGGCAAAACATGTTATTTTAGGGTGTTATTTTTGTTAAAAAAACTTGTCATTGTAGGTATTTTGCACTTCACTTTACAAAAATGCACTTGACATGATTGATGGTTTGTTAGTTGTAGTTTTCGATAAAGTAAAAAAAGATGGTAATAATTGAGGGTAAATTAGTACATTTGTTAATTGCCTTAAAACTTGTGAAAGAAGCTAAAATGACATTTTTTGCCGAACGTATGGAGTATTATATTATTTTAGTACCTAACAAATTTAGGTAATTGAATTTAGACGATCAACATAGGTTAAAAATAACTTGTGATTATTGAATAATATTAAATAATTATTTACGAAAATTAAATTATTCGATAATATTTGACGATTATTTATTAAAAATGAAATTTATAGTACTATTTTCTTTTATAGATAAATAGTTACATCTAAAACTTGATCCGACGACCGGAATCTCGTCAAGTCATATAATCAAACCAACCAAAAGGAGAGAGAAAGATGTGGGGCCCACATGGCATGTGAGCACCAGCTGTGTACTTCACTTCTCCTCCTATATTTATCTCTCCATCTTCATCATATACGGAGTATAAATAACACTTTTTTTTCCTTTTTTCTTCCAAAATTTGACCCTTCATTGCTTTCTCCTCCATCTTTACTCCTCAAAACCGAGCAAACCCCCCCTCTGCAATGGCGGGGAGCCCCTAACACAAACACCCCCGTCTCTCTCCACTGTAAACCAAACTCCATTTTCAGTTTCAACGAAGATGAATGAGATGGCAGCCAGAAATCACCTCATTGCGTCTGTGCTCGTTGTCTATTTCGTCGCCGGAGTCGTTGTCGGCGGCGAAACAGGGGCGACCTCCATGGACGATGTAGACCTCCTCCTGCGCTTCAAATCTTCCCTCCCCAACCCGGAGATCCTCCGGAACTGGCAACCGGGGCAAAACCCGTGCCTCTTCACCCGGGTCACCTGCAATTCGGAGCTCCGAATCACCTCCCTGGATCTCAGCTTCCTCACTCTCTCTTCTGTTTTCAACTCCGTCTCAGCCCACCTCCTCCCGCTCCGAAACCTCACCTCCCTCAACCTCAAATCCACCAATCTCACCGGCGCAATCAGCCCCTTCCCGGCCTGTTCCCCCTCCCTCGCCCTCCTCGACCTCTCCCTCAATTCCATCTCCGGCTCCCCCTCCGATTTCTCCGCCTTCTCGCCTTGCTCTGCACTCTCCACGCTCAACCTCTCCTCCAATTCCATCGAGGGCAGTTTCGGTAATTCACCCTTCTCCCTCCCCCTCCAAACCCTAGATTTGTCCTCCAACCGCCTCGCCGGTGGCTCCTTCCTCCCATGGCTGATCTCCGGCGGCTGCTCCCATTTCACCGCCTTAACCCTAAGGGGTAACAAATTGGAGGGCTCCTTCTCCTTAACCGGTTGTGATTCGCTGCAGCACTTTGATGTATCCAGCAACAATTTCTCAACTGCAATCCCTAATTTGGGGGGATGTGCTCAATTGAAGCATCTTGATTTGTCCTCCAACAAGTTCACCGGCTCAATTGAGGATAACGAGTTCAGTGGTTGTGATCAGCTCACCTACTTGAACATCTCAAACAATCAGTTCTCAGGTTCAATTCCTTCCCTCCCCAATTCAAATCTCCAGTTTCTCTATCTATCAGGAAACCAATTTGAAGGTGGGATTAGTCAGAGTTTAATTGCTGCTTGCCCTAATTTAATGGAGATTGACCTTTCATACAACCATTTGTCTGGTAATCTCCCAACTGGTCTTGATTCCTGCACTTCCCTTACTCTCTTTGATGTGTCTTACAACAACTTCTCTGGGGATTTGCCTATTGATTTGTTCTTGAAAATGGGTGGGTTGAAGAAGCTGTCATTGGCTTCTAATCTCTTTGTGGGTGTTCTTCCTGAATCTCTCCCTCTGTTAAACAGCTTGGAGAGCTTGGATTTGAGCTCTAACAACATCTCTGGTGAAATTCCATCTGGGCTATGTCAAAATCAGAAGACATTTTTGAAGGAGTTGTATCTTCAAGATAATCTGTTGACTGGTAATATACCATCTGATTTGGGCAACTGCACCTCTCTTGTGTCTGTTGATATCAGCTTCAATTACCTCACTGGATTGATCCCTTCCAGTTTAGGGTTTCTCTCCAACCTTAAGGATTTGATCATGTGGATGAACCATCTTGAAGGGCAGATTCCTCAAGAACTCGGGTATCTCCAATCACTGGAGAATTTGATCTTGGATTACAACAATTTGACTGGAAGCATCCCATCAGGGCTGAGGAATTGCACCAACTTGAACTGGATTTCACTGTCTAGCAATCAGTTGAGCGGCGTGATTCCGCCCTGGATCGGTGGCCTGGCGAACCTCGCGATCCTCAAGCTGTCGAACAACTCGTTTTACGGGAGCATACCGCCCGAGCTGGGGGACTGTAAGAGCTTGCTGTGGTTGGATCTGAACAGCAATCTGCTGAATGGTTCGATCCCTTCGACGCTTTCGAAGCAGTCAGGTAGTATGGTTGTGGGGCTTGTTGTTGGTAAGAAGTATGTCTACTTGAGGAATGATGGTAGCAAGGAGTGTCATGGGGCGGGTAACTTGCTCGAGTTCGCTGGGACCCGACAGGATTCGTTGAACCGGATACCGACGCGGGCCACATGTAACTTCACTAGGATCTACAGAGGCAACACTCAGCCTACCTTTCAGCACAATGGGTCCATGATCTTCCTTGATCTCTCTTTCAACAGGTTGGAGGGCAGCATCCCGAAGGAGCTAGGCTCGATGTACTACCTTTCGATATTGGATTTGGCTTACAACAATCTCTCTGGTCCGATTCCGAGCGAGCTAGGAGGTCTCAAGTATGTGGGCGTCATGGACCTCTCCTACAACCATCTCTCGGGACAGATCCCGCCATCACTTGCTGGTCTTACATTGCTCACCGACATTGACTTGTCGAATAACAACCTGACCGGGATGATCCCTAATTCGGGTCAGTTTGAGACGTTCCCGGCTTCCAGATTCTACAACAACTCAGGCCTATGTGGGTATCCGCTCCCTCCCTGCGGGAGTGGGTCGGCATCAGCTGCAGCTCAGCATCAGAGGCAGCGGAGGCAGGGCACTCTAGCCGGTAGTGTCGCGATGGGATTGCTGTTCTCGTTGTTCTGCATATTCGGCGTGATCATATTGTATGTGGAGCTGAGTAAGAGGAGGAGGAAGAAGGAAGATTCGAGCTCAGGTGATTACGCTGAGGGCAATTCGAATTCGGGAGCTCAGCACACCAATTGGAAGTTTACGAGCGCTCGGGAAGCCCTCAGCATCAACCTTGCAGCCTTCGAGAAGCCGCTGCAGAAGCTCACATTCGCCGATCTCCTGAAAGCCACCAATGGCTTCCATGACGACAGCATGATTGGCTCCGGTGGCTTTGGCGACGTGTACAAGGCGAAGCTCAAAGACGGGAGCTTCGTCGCCATCAAGAAGCTCATACAGGTGAGCGGGCAGGGCGATAGGGAGTTCATGGCGGAGATGGAGACCATCGGCAAGATCAAGCACCGAAACCTGGTTCCGCTCTTGGGCTATTGCAAAGTCGGAGATGAACGGCTTTTGGTCTACGAATACATGCTGCACGGGAGCCTCGAAGACGTCCTACACGACCGGAAGAAGGCGGGGATCAAGCTCGATTGGGCCGCGAGGCGGAAGATCGCTATCGGGGCGGCGAGGGGGCTCGCTTTCCTCCACCACAACTGCATTCCTCACATCATCCACCGCGACATGAAGTCGAGCAACGTGTTGCTCGACGAGAACCTAGAAGCCAGGGTCTCTGATTTCGGAATGGCAAGGCTAATGAGCGCAATGGACACACATCTGAGCGTCAGCACCCTGGCCGGAACCCCTGGCTACGTTCCTCCAGAGTACTACCAAAGCTTCCGATGCTCGACGAAAGGCGATGTCTACAGCTACGGTGTCGTGCTCCTCGAGCTCTTAACCGGGAAACAGCCTACCGATTCAGCTGACTTCGGGGACAACAACCTCGTCGGGTGGGTGAAGCAACACACGAAGTTGAGAATAAGCGACGTGTTCGATCCAGAGCTGATCAAGGAGGATCCGGGCTTGGAGATGGAGCTCCAACAACACTTGAAGGTGGCTTGTGCCTGCTTGGATGATCGGCAATGGAAACGACCAACGATGATCCAAGTTATGGCGATGTTCAAGGAGATTCAAGCCGGGTCTGGGTTCGATTCGACGTCCAGCATTGGCGCGGATGATCGGCTGTTCGCGGTTGGAGGGAGTCTCGGGCCTCTCGGCCCGATCGAAGGTGTAGAGATGACCATCAAGGAAGATCCTGAGATGGGCAAGTTGTAGATGAGCACCAAGTTTTCATTTGGTTAGTAAGAAAGGGGAAAAAAGAAACTCTATACCATCTTTTAGGCTAAAATTTTATTTTTTTCTTCCATTTTTCCCACTTTAAATCTGTGAGAAATTAGTGTATGTAAAAAGTGTTGGGGATTTTCATATACGTGTGTTTTTTTTGGGCAAGTTTAGAGGTGTAATTTTCAGAATTTCAGGTGTGTAAATATGTAACATGATAAGTTTATTTGTGCAAATTAATGTGTGTTTTGTTTAAGCCATTTTATGTACTACAGTAATTAAAACAGTAGATCTCTGACTTCATTGATGGTGACCATCAGCCCATGACACCATGTGTAGATATGATATGACCTCTTGTAGGGTTCTTTGGGAAGGTTCTTGGAGGCTTGTTAGTTGTTAATGCAGATAATTATAATATTTTTTTGAAAAAAATGAATTTATTTTATTTTATCCATTTAATGTGATATCTTACTCTAAGTACGTCCCATTTATGCTTTGTGGTACCCTCAAATGTCTTAATTTGGTTTGATCTTTTCAAACTATTTAGGAGTATTACTTTACTATTCATTATTAATAAATTTAATTGAAATTTTAATATTTTATAAGTATTTTTAAAATGAAAAACTACTTGATCTTATATATAAGGTGTTTGTAACATATTAATGATCTACTTGTCATGACATGAGTTTAAGCTTGTCCCAATTACTCATTGTCAATCAATTTGGTTTTGGTTGATTCAAATTTTTAAAAAGAAATAAAGCCAAACTTAAGAAAGCTGAAAAAGAGTTTTTTAAAAGAGGCAGCGTCGATGATATTTTCTTATAGGTTTATTTGTGATTCATAATAGATGGAAACAATATATGTTCCAATAATAGATTGGGAAAGGAAAAACAATGTTGTGTTGATATACAATTATGATTTTGGTTGTGGATGTGATTATCGCGAGTCCAAGTTTGAGGTTTCGAGTTTACTATAATCCCTCACATTGCCTCTCTCATCATTCAGTGGAGAAGCTTACATTTGCTTCAAAATAATCATTCCTTATGCTAGTGTTATTTTTATCATCTTTTGTGTTTTTGTCTTATCATTTTTCTTTTCTTGACATGTTTGTTGCTCTTTTACATATTGATTATCTCGTTTCTCATCTTGTTACATTCGATAAGCCCAAATGTGATTATCGCGATTTACATGGTAAAATGTTGAAACTATTTCCTCAAACATGCTTTAATTTAGATGCAAACTTCAAACTTCATATAGAAACCATGCTAAGGAAAAAAAGCCATAGATCGATTTTATAAGATCTATGTGACTATGTGAGATAAGTCCAAACATGATCCATGGAGGACGGTTGTTGCGTCATACAAGATAGAATTAAATGTGAAATACGAAGATAGATAATACCGCCCTCCGAAAGCCAACTTCTCTGATTGGGAATAGCTCCCCTCACATACTGTATGGTAAAGTAAAGTTGAAAAAATCTTAACCATCAAAAGATAATTAGAATGGGTCCTACAATACTGTATTGAATCTAAACCAATGATTGAAGAGAGTTGTTATCCGCTGTCCGCGCCCCCATCATACTCTCCCATGGGCCCTACTCTTCTCCGTAACCCTCTGCCTCTAACAAGGATAATGCATGGATTGAAGTTGCATCTAATGCAACACATATAAATCAAGAGTACTTATTGACCAAGTGTATATAAACTAAAATTAAAACAAGCTAGCTAACATACCTACCCAACTCAATAAATCAAAACCCCATCCTATATTCAAACTTGTAATTAGTTGTTAATCATTAATCTTAATTGTATAGATTAATGATACACACCCCAATATCTAAATATCTCTTAATCATCCATATTAAAAACCTAATTTGTAACATCAAAACTTTTATGATTAGATCGATTTGATTATAAATTACATGTTTTTTTTATGTTTGATAAAAATTTTAGATATGAAATACTTCATCAGATATAAAATATAAGATATTTAACTTTTGAACATCTATTTGATTATAAAACTATATTTTAGGGTGAGTTTTGAACTCAAGATTTTAATTTAGGAGCGCCATTAGCTTCTAACGAACATATGAACAATCATGAATTAACCTTCTGATCGAGGGAGACAATCTGTTGGTTATAAAAGCTTTGCTAGGGGATTGAAAATGCACCTGGAATATCGAGCTGCTACAATCGGATATTTTGTTAGATATTTCGTCTTTTTCTTATGTAGTTATTCGTCATATTTTCAGGTGATCTAAGGTTGTGACTGACTACCTTGCTCATAGTGTCCCTGTATCCCCTGCCGACGTCTAATGCAATGAATATGATGATTCAGAACTGTGTGTTCTCGTTCACAAGGATGCACTAGCTAGGAAGGGTCTCTGCTGCGGCCGACTCGACCTAATCTTTATTCTGCGTCAAAAAAATGAAAAATCATGAACAATTTATTGATTAATTTTTGAAATTATAATTAAAAATATATTATTGTAAAACAAAACAATAATTATAAGATGAGCATTATTATCCCTGCATTAAATTAAATTGTAGATTTACAGGCATGGTCAAACGGTTGACTGTATATAATATTACATGCCAGCTTTCTCTTGATCACGCTGGCTCACACGCACATACATACATACATATTTAGTTTTATAATTATTATTAATAGTTTAATACTATTATTATTTTTTTATTAATTAATTTTCCATGGTTTATGACAAAAGCAAAAGGGTACGTGGTATACCGGGCATGTATATATTGTAATAATTTTATTCCTAGTAAAATGTACTTGAAACATATATTATGCACGAATTTTAATTTAAAAATGGTTTATTTTAGTGAACCCATGAATTAAAGGAAATAAAAATAAATATATATATTGCAGATGAAAACAAATCTGACTGATATCACACGAATATGTTTCCTCATTAATGGACATGGACAGTGATGCAAAATAAGTAAGTTAGATGCACAATTATATAATAATATTTTAGAAAAAAGTTATATTAATAATTTAATCATATAATATAATAATAAATAGATTTTTGGGGTTACACCAAAAGCAATGCATCGAGCCTTAAACCCAGGAAGTGGTTAAGAGAAAAGGCAAGCAATACACTCTTATTTATTTTTGGGATATTGGAACATGTTTGCATGTCTTGACATGAGATAAAGTGGAAATATTAATTATCATAGCTAGCTAGATTTATCAAAAATCTTTTTTTTTCTCATAATAGTAAAAAAATAGCATCATAATTTTTGGTGTTAGAGAGAATTTTATATAGCTCTTTTTTAGTACAAAAATCATATTTATCAAATTATTTTTACTTTAAATATAACAATTTGAAGAGTTGAGAAAACATATATATAAAAAAAACTCTTTTAGAAAAATATAAAAAATGTTATAGATTTACAAAAGATTTTTTTCACGGTTGATACATTAGATAATGGGATAGGAAATCTATTACCTAAATCCTCATCTATATATGCATATATATAAAATAGAAAAAAACGATTGAAGATGCTCTTAAAATTAAAGCGAACTAAGATGATTATTCCTAAATCTTAATGTTTTATTTTGTTAAGAGAAAAAGCCCATTTAATTTAAGACTGATTAATATATTTGTCAAGAAAAAAGCATAAAGATAATTGGTTGAGTTTCTTGAAAGTTGTTTTTGGAATTGAAATTTGTGAAAAATGAAAGATCATGTTAATTGGTTGTAGAATACAGTAATCTTTTATGCAAATCTAAAAGAATGGAAAAATAACAATTTAAACCATAAAAACAAAATATTACTTTTCAAGGTATAAATATTTCTAATAGTTTGGGAAGTAAAAACAAAAAAAAAAAAGTACCTGACTTTTAATTTCGATAATTAACTAAACAAATGCATGTAAATAAATTATGTTATTGGGAAGTTATGGTGAACCATTAGCTAAAGAAAGTATTATTTCCATCCTGGACCTATAAATCCAGGCACGTAACTTGGGTGGGCTTAGGTTCGCTCCAATCCACCCCATTTTTTTTAAAATAAAAAATAGGTCAAAAAATAAGAGTGTTGCTATTTACACTTGTATTTTTACTATATGCACCACACACTGCCCTTCTTGAGTCATACGTCTGTGACACAAGAGGCGTATGGGTCTATTTAAAAAAATAAAAAATAAAATATTTGGTGTATATAGTAAAAAATGTGGGTGTAAATATCACTTCCGAAATATAAAGAAAAGTTAATTAAAAAATATGTATTTTTTATTACACTAAGACCATCCACAATGGTTGTGTGCAAATGTGCAAATGTGTACTTTTTAGATATTTTTTAACTCCATTGGTTGTTTTGGGTGTGTGCAAATGTACACATTTGAGCATGAAATGTGCAAATTTGAGCACACCGCCTCCCCTATGTGCAAAAACTTTTACAAAAAACAAGACAATTTCATTGGTTGATTTTTTAATGATTTTATTTTCTTTTTTATTTTAAATGAATTGTATTTGAATGATGTGTAAAAAATGCACATTTTACCAATGGAGCAAATTGTTAAAAAGTGATGTGTATTTTTACACATCATGTGCAAATGTATACATTTTACCCAAAACCATTGTGGATGGTCTAAGGGCTCGTGTGGTTAAACGTGGGAAATAGACTTCCCGGGAAGTAACTTCCCAGGATATGTAATTCCCATGAATTCTATTTCATGGGAAATGTAAAAAAGTGTTTGCTTGGAAATAATTTCCCATGAATTCAATTCCTGTGTTTTGTTTGGTTAAACATGAAATTTTCATAGTAATTGGAGATTTTTTTAATAAAAAATAAAATATAAGTGAATGGAGGAAGTAGATCTTACCTACCCCTTCATGGTAAGCTAACTTCCCCCATTTCATAGGAATTGAAATTCCCATGAATTGAAATTCCTATGTTTTTTCCGGGAAGTAGGAAGGTAACCAAACGAGCCCTAAGAGTTTTGTTAATGAAAATTATGAATATATAAAAATTTTAGTTATTTAGTCTATCTGAATTTTATTTTCTGGTTTCGTGGTCTATATAAATCATCTATTGTCAATCATTACTACTTCTTTCATATATATCAAAATATTTAATGTTTTGATATGTTATATTTGTATCAAAATACTTAATATATACTTTAGATTTTATCTATTTTTTCTATGATTGCACCTACTCATTATTTAATAATTTAATCTCAATTTATGAGGAAAAAGAAAGAAAGAAATTATAGGTTTCATAAAAATCGTTATATTTTTAAAACATCGATCAATTATATTAGTACGGCGATAAAGTAGTATAATAAGATTTAGAAAATCTTATTACAGGTCGATTATATAAGATTTAATTAGGAAAAATGCACTGATATGCTCCTCCTGTCATTTAAGTAGACGACTATGTGAGTTATTGGAATTTCGTTGGCATACCTAGCTACCAATTATTTGCCACGTAGTTTTAGAATATATACAACTTAAATTTAGATTCGTTTTTTATGCTAAAAAACACTCTAATTTATATCCTAATTACATATATTAAATATTTCAATTTGAGAAAGAATTTTCTAATTTCACTTTAATCTTTAATTATTAAAATAAAATTTTAGAGTTTAGATATTATTGTTTTAAAAAAACAGTTATTAAATCAGGGTTTTTAATTTATGCCAAAATCTGAATTTAACTTTTACTAAAAAAATATTTAATGAAGCTGGTGAAATTTTATTTTCTTTTTGATAGCTAAAATAATTTAATGAGGTTGACATAAATGACAAACTTTTGAGGTTACATTTGGACGTACAATTTTGTACGCGTTGTCACGTAGTTACTGAACAACTTGCGCATGTTGTTTTGTGCTCTTAATTGGTTGGTTGATGAGTTTGTTTGGTAACAGTAGTTGAAACTGATAGTTTAAGTGTGTTAAATAATGTTAAATTAGAGTGTTTGTAAGTATTCGATAAAAAAAAAAAGAGTGTTTGTAAGTTGGTGGTAGGGTTTTTAGTAACTCAATTGATAGAATATATAAGCTGACAAAGCATGACAAATAGCTGACAAATAATAGAATATAAGCTGACAAAGTATTACAGATAGCTGACAGAGAATAAAAGATAAGCTGATAAATAATGACAGATAGCTGACAAAGAATAGAACATAACTACATAAGCTGACAAAGCATGACAGATATCAGACAAATGATGAAAATATCACCACAACAAAACATGACAGATAACTGACAAACGATAGAACACAAGCATATATAGAATATAGCTGACATGCGAACAAGTAGAACACCTAATTAATTTTTAAGAAACTTGAAGCTTACATGTATACAAGTAGAACACCTAATTAATTTTTAAAAAAATTGAAGTAAACAATGGAATGAATCAAATCAAACACAAAACAAAACAAAAAATAAACCACTCAGAATCAAAATCAAATTGAAGCCTCAACATCAGAATCAAAACTGAAAATTAGTCTAAGAAATTCCAAGATCTTGTCCTTGTTGAAAATGAACAAAGTATGCCAAAACTTGATTTGCATCCTTAAGGTCTTTAATTTCTAGCCACGACTCTAGCATTTCGTTATAGAAAAAAAAACAAATTTGTTGGATTTCTTAGTATCAACCTCTTAGTTAATAAAAGTGACTAAGCTCTATGCTGCTGCAATCCATGTACATCTAGAACCTAACTATACACCTAAATGAGTTTCTCAAACACAATTTCAAGCAGGAAGCAAGAGTTGCCACTCAAGTGATACTCTAAACATCAAGGCAGCAAGGGCTTGGTGAGAGGGGAGGAAGCGCTTGAGGCAGAGACGAAGACTTTCGAAATCGCATCCAAGGCAAGAGTGGTGCACTTGATGGGGGAGAGCGAGGTGATGGTCAAAGGAGAGGAGAGCGTCATCTTCCACTGAATCTGGATCTCCGCCATCAATGGCTTCCGAATCTCGAGGGAGAGCGTCATCGATTGAGCGCCATGAAAATCGATTGAGCAGGGGCGGCGACAGAAATCGATTAAGCACCTTTGTCCTCTCCTTCACCACGGAGAGAGGGCAACCACAATATCTATTCCACAAGACTCGGATCATCATCATCTTCATCTCCAACGCTGATGTCCATGGAAGCGAGGGCGGAGGTGTAACACTCTCGTCCCACATCGGATATCATAAGGATGTTGGGAGTGATTTATAAATGATTCAAGCCCTACCCATGTCACAAGAGCTCTTCTTTTTCAGGCTCCAAGTGAGAAAAACGAAACTGAGAGGGCTAGGTTGCATGGGATGGCGCCTCTTAAGACCCCGAGTCTTACAGGTGGTATCAGAGCCGGGTATGATCGGGTACGCTCTTCCCGAAGGGCAGTCTCTTGGGCCTGACGGGCCTGACACAAAGAGGCGGACAACTTCCATCTCTCTCGCCCTCGATTCACCCTCTATCACATATCTTGATCCATTGAAGACCGGTTCCTTTCATATGTCAAAGAAAGAGATACATGGAAGAGAGAGGGGTACGACGGTTAGGGCTAACAAAGGAGGAGGAAGGGCAATGGTGGGGCAGTCGGACAGATACAAGTGAGGGTAATTGTGTCATAAATAGCATTTTCCCTAATTTGGATGGGGTGTGGATACTTGGTTAATTTGAATCATCTAAATGGACATTGGAGCAAATTTTCTCAATTTTTAAGGTAAAAATTTGAACAATCATGAAAATTGCGAGAAAGGTTTTTGACGAGACTAAAAATCATTGTTTTTATGCCATGAAAAAAAACATTAAATAATAAATAAATTAAGTTTAACGAGTTTGTATAAAAATGATTCATTTTTTTTGTATCGTAGGTTAATTTATTATTTATATATATATAAACTTTTTTATTGGTAGAATACTAGAATGGTACTGTAGTAAGAGCGTCTCTAATAAATTTTCCATCTTGGAGAATTTTAATGCATTTTTTTATCCAACAAATTCTCCCTCTCTTTCTCAAAATGAGAAATCAACAGAAAAAAATTGAGATATTTTCCTAAATCTGCAACATTCTCCAAAATTATATCATTTTTCAAATGTTAAAAATGATGAAGCTATTAGAGTTGAAATAATTTTTTTTTGAAACATGAATTTTGTTTCCCATTTTAATTTTTTTTTAGAGAAGCATTGGAGAGGGTAAAAGCCACCATTGTTTGGATTAAAGGTATTTTTGTAACTTGTTAGAGCACCCACAATGCATATATTATGGGTGTCTTAGATAATTTTTTTTTAAAAAAGAAATGTCAGAAAAAAAAAATGAAAAAGTGGTAGAGAGTGTCTTACTTTTGGCCCAAAGTTTCTATTGCACGAAACAAAAATCTGACATAAGACACTCAGAATTGATTTTCTTTTTTAAAAAAATATTAAGACACTCAATGTAAGTGTTGAGGTTGTGGATGCTCTTACTCCCTCCGATTATAAATGTAGAACTGTTTACTTTTATGCACGTAGTTTAAGAAACTAAAAATTATATACTCCATCCGTTGCAAAATATAAGAGCATTTACTATTTGACACGTTTTTCAACGAGTTAAAAACTCCATGAAATATTAATTTTTTTTATTAATAAAATTTAATAAAAAATTAATAATCCATGGAGTCTTGTGGAGTATAATACTATGTAAAAAAATTTAATAAAAAATTAATATTTTATAGAGTTTTTAGCTCGTTGAAAAACGTGTCAAATAATAAATGCCCTTATATTTTGCAACGGAGGGAGTAAAATATTAAAATTTTTAATTAAATTTTTTTTACAATATATCTTATGATCGGAGGGAGTAAAACACACATTTATCGTAAAATCTGAGGTGATTTATGGGAGTAATTAATATAAGAAAAATAAAAACAAATCCTTGAAAGGAGGGTTTGAACGTGCGGGTCATGGTGGGACCACGGACGAACCTCAACGGTGGTCCCCACAAGCCCCATGGACTGCTCTACGAGGAGGACCTCCCCACCACAATCTTGCTTTCCATGTAATTTCCAAAGTTTTCCTTAATTATTCGTTTTTATTAATTATATTATTTTCTTATTACTTTCTTGGAATTATGTGAAGTGGACATAATAAAATATTTATAGGTCTCACGTGCTACCCTAATAACAGGTTTATATATCATTTTTTTTAATTCAATTCTTGATTTGACTATAATAATTTTAACTACCTAAAATCACCTTTAAAATAGAATATTTTTTTCACAAAATCAGCCATAAATTTAGAAATTATATATAGAAAATCAACCATAAATTCATGATTTATATTCACATTATCTGATATTAAATAATATAAACTGTTTTTGACCGAGAAAAAAAAAATAAAATGTTATCTTGCAATACATTATACTTCATCTATTCTGAAAACATATCATTTGCTATTTATACATTCAAGATGATAAACTTTTTATAATATATCAATTTTTTTAATTATTTTTTAAAAATAGTTCCATACCTATTATAAACAACTAACAAGTATGAAATCATAATTTTTTTTGACATATTTAACTCCTTGATTGGTAATCCATTCCACACCAAATAGACTCAAGTCCAGAGATAAAATTGAATCCTTTTGAAAACGTATTATATAGATCACACAATATTCAATTTAGATGTAGAACGACCGAGTAAATCAAACTGAACTAAGATAAAAAAAAAAGTAAAATGTTTCATCATAAGTTTTAAAGGACTCTATTTCCCTGGCTTGAACTCTTATTGGTCAGAACTCGAATTCAAGACCATTAATTGAGATTGTGAGTCTATTATCAACTCACCTCGACTTCGTTGAGGTATGAATGTATGATGATATATCCTGATGGAGTGATGGACGATCAACGAAAGGGTTTTGCACATGATGTTCACAACAGAAACTATTATAAACTTCGAAATATCACGCTTCAACAGCTTAATAAAGGCCCATGGCCCACTAATAACAGGCCTTCTATATGGCCCTTGAGATACAAATTGGGCTGCTTCGCGGCCCAATAACTTTACCAGGTAACAAATATTTGGAACCAATTTCTCACTATGATTTAAGTTTAGTACCCAAACAAATAACATAAACAAGGCTTAGTGGTATACTACACTTTGCACTAAATAGGTCTAATAAAATTGTAAGGTGTTCTCTCATTGGTAAAGATTCCCCGTTTCTAAAATTTAAACTCGAATATTTGGTGAAGAGATTCGAGGAAATCCCCAACCTATACGAATGACAATTTCATCTACACCCGATTCACCCAACTGACAATGGTGGATAAACACCTGTAAAAGGTAGATAAGCGGGTGTTGGATTGATTTGGATGTGAGTCATGTTTTTGTTTCAACTCGCACCCGATTCCCATGAGATGGAGATGTGGATTCATCCATGGCGGATCAGGGTGAAATAAGGTATCATCTCCTTCGTGATATTCATCTAAAATTTGATTCTCACCACCAATTGTGCACCCAACTAACATGAAGATCTTTAATAAAAGACATGTCCTCTACTAAATAGTTAGTTTTGCATAAATACATTAATCTAGATTTCTAAATCGCTTTTAAAGACTATATTTTGCATTTTGGGATTTTTTTAAAGAACCCAAATGATCAATAATATCAATGGAAGTACTCTTACAAAATACTCTCTCCATTAATCAAAATACGTCGATTACTATTTACGCATATTGTTCAATAATGATAAATATATATGATATCAAATTTGTATAAATACTTTGTTATTATAATTTAATACTTTTTATATCAAAGCAATAAATCTAGTAAAAGTACGAAAAACGTGCAGCAAATATAAGACTGATAAGGTTCTTTCTCAAACTGATCAACCGATTGATAATAAAAGAAGTAGTCGACTGGCTTTCTATTTTTCCTCATTAAGTTTCTTTCTTTGTTTCCGGTGAGGGATTTAGATCAGCCCACACCTCAACAATTATGCATATATATGACAAATAACAAAACCACCAAACTGATTTCTACCAAAAAATTTAAAAAAGAAAAAAGAAAAAGAAAATCCAGATTTCACATAACTCATATATGCCATTGTATATTCTTCAATCATGATCAAGAACAAGATTCTAAAATCAGTTGAATCGTTGCTTCAAAAAGTAACATCAGCTAAAAACACACAAATCAATACAAATAATCCGTTCTTCTATGGTTACATCTTATGATCATATATATATGTCTCTCTAGCCTTTCTCCCCCAATAAAAATCAGAAAAAAGGCATGTAAAAGGATTGCACCGACGGATCGATCGAGCTGGCCGGTTACCGGAAGAAGTTGTTGAGGAAGGGCTGAGTCCGGCTTGCGTCCTCGTCGGGGTTGTCGTGGGACGGAGAGTGGACGTGTCGGCCTTCGTAGGTAGTGATGACCATCCTCGGATCCTCGGCTAATCTCTCAACCCTCTTCTTCACCCTGCAGTTGTCCTGTGTGCACCTGTAGTAGCTCCTGCAGGAATCCATATATGTGTATAGGAGGTTATTAGCTAATCAATTACTTGTTATAATTTTTTATGTGCAAAACATTCCCTAAGGGCTAGCTTGTCCCAACTTGCAATCCACCTCATATCGAATAGACTCAATAAAACATTCCCTAAGGACTTGTTATAAGTTTTCGGAGACTTGCTTACTTGGGCGCGCACTTGACATGTTCGTGTTCCAACACAAGCATGTAAGTGTAGTATTGCAAAATGTCGAACAATATAGATGTTCGACATTTTGCAATACGCAGTGTATCAGAATGTGAGCGTTGTTATGCACTTGAACGAGTACACGAGAAACCTCGTGTACCTATCGATCTCAACTGAACAAACCTCTAACACCTTATAGAATGTACACTCTAGAGAGAAATAAAAAAAAAACATTGTCAATGTATGCAATGCAACTAACTAAAATGCAATGGTTAGCTGCATCAGATGTGAAGCTAATTAGACATTTAGGTCCACACTTAATTGATTACATTTGAGACCCACACTATATACAAATGTATGGTGCAAATGATTTCATTTTTACTATGGATACTGACACTGAATTTGATCAGTTCATTATGTTGTCTCTTGTCTCTTTGATCAATTGGTATTTACTAATCAATACTTTATCATACCTTTGATCTATAATATATATATCTCCTTTTAATCCATGTATAATTGAAAACCCTTTTCTAATTATCATCATGCAGTAAATGATATATACATATTTCAGCATAATTGATTTTTTTTTACAGTATCAATCTCCTAAACTTTTTAATCTTGATTAATCCCAAAAGGCCAACAAGGACAATTATGAAAAGAAAAAAGAATTTTTACTTTAATCAGATCCTAATGACATATCAGAACTGTTTCATGAAATGATGAGAGATTAAGTAACATCAGTATGTAGGAATTTCCATATATTTGAAATTCAAATTCAAAGGTTTTCTAGGTTTAAATTAATATTAATGTAGATTACTTAATAGATATATAATAGATGTTTATTGAGATTAATTACCTTGGATGTTGGGTGTTCTTGACAACCTTCTGGCCATACTTCCTCCATTTGTAGCCATCGTCGAGCACATCGACATCGCTAAGGGTCTTAAAGCAAAACCTTGGCTCCCTTACCTTCCTTCTCCCAGCCTTCATCTTCTTCATTCGCAAAGCCGAAACCCCTAACCCATTCTTCTTGTTATAGCTCACATTATTGCTATCAATGGTGTGATCATGATCTTCAACACTTTCGTTGTCTCCGTCGAACAATCTCTTGCTCCCCATGGCTTCCCTTCCACTTGATCCCCACTCCCTAACCAAGGGTATAAGGTTATACATATATGAGCATGAACGTATATATATGCGCTAGAAGTCTAGCACATAAACTAACGAGGTTTCATCTTAAAACCAATTGGAGAGCAGGTTAATTAATTAAAGCTAAACAATTTGAAGCTATGATACATACAATAAAGTAATGAATAGGAGAGATCTAGAGATGATATATATATACATACCATGGATTTGAAGGATTTGAGCTTTGTAGAGAAAGGAGATATGGATCTTGATGAAGATCTCTAGGTTTAGGGTTATGAGCAGATGATGATGACATAAAAAGGGCTTGTTGACATAGATCACTATTGCTGTTGTTAGAGCTTGCACCACCATGATAGTGATGATGATCATGAGTATCGTCGTTGTCGTCATCTTCGACATCAGCATCATCCCCACCGGGAATCGAATAAGGCATCATGGAGGCAGCAAATGAATTATATTTGAGAGATTGTTGTTGTTGCTGTTGATGATGATGATGATGATGATGGGGGTGGACATGGGGAGAAGAAATTAGCTGATGATGATCAAGATCATGGTGGGGAAGAAAAGGGGGCAAATTGGAATTAGGGTTTGGGAAGAAGCCCATGTTCATCATCCCTAGTACTGCTTGATCTTCAACTATCAACCCCTGGAGCTGCTGATTCTGCAGCATAGATGGATTCTTTTGAGGTATATAACACAAATGAGTTTCCGCCTCGCGATCGATCGATATCGATCCCTTCTTTAAGATCAAAGATCTTGATGAGATGTGTGTGTAGAGGAGAAGAAAATGGAGTTAGCTAGGTTTTGGGTTTTTGTTTAGAGGGAGGAAGAAGATGAGAGGGTGCAGTTTTTCATAGCCTCTTGTTTTGCTTTTCCTATCTCTTGAAATAAAGGAGCAATTTAGTGTCTCTTCTGACTTGTAAATTGAAAAGGGTTTACGGATTGGGATAAAGAAAAAGGGAGGAAAAAACAATAGTAAGTTATTTAATAATTAAAATATTTGATTTTTGATTTTTTTAGCATGTATTTTAAAAGGTTAAAAACTTTATAAAATATTTTTTTAAATAATTTTATATTTATTACAATATTTTATAAAAAAATTATCTTTAAAGGTTAAAAACTTTATAAAATATTTTTTTTAAAATAATTTTATATTTATTGCAATATTTTATAAAAAAAATTTATCTTTTTAAAAAACATGACGAATAGTATAGTAAAAATTAAATATTTTAAATTAGAGTTAGTACAATTTATTTATCTAGGGTCTGTTTGGCATATTAGTCAGGGCTCACATATACGCAATAAGTTTTTTTTATTCAATAAGTTAATATACATGCATGGTTAATGATGATATATATGATAGAGTTTAAAAAATGGGTATGAGATGAATAACCCATAAATCTTTATATGTTATTGACTATTTTTATAAATCGATTTTACATTTGTACCAATTTCTCTTTATATTAGTTTTTTCTTACCATTTTTATATTAGTTTTTTTAAATGAAAATTGATGTATTCAAATCAAAATTTATGATATATATATATATTCAAAATATTCTTCGTGTTATACATATAATTCTAATAATTTTTTTCTATCAACTTTTTAGTTATATTTAAATTTTTTTAACTATTTTTGTTTTTTTCTATTAAAAAAATTCTTTATGATGTATATGTAAAAAAAATTCTCAAAATATTGATTTTCGCCCCATTAAGAAAATCTTGTTGCCGCCACTGGATGTCTGATAAGCAGTCTGTCACCACTTAAAAAGTGTTACAAATTGCATTTTGTATGTGTACCCTATACATTTAGAGCTAATAATTAAATTATAGCCAATGTTATTTACACCACAAAATTTACTATTTACACCACATATCTCACTTTTTATATTTTTTTTAAAATACACTCTGCTCCTCTTGAGTCACACACCTGCCCCTCAAGAGGCGCAGGGTATTTTACATTAAAAATATCTTGCGCCTCTTGAGAGGCAGGTGTGTGACTCAAGAGGAGCAGGGGTGTGATTCAAGAGGCGTAAGTGTGGTGCATATAGTAAAATTTATGGGTGTAAATATTATCACCCAATTTTTCTGCCTTAATTAAAGGGTTTAAAAACTAAACCATCTTTATTAAAAAACACACACACGTTCATAAAAAAACTATTATTAAAATTATATGGTATGAGAAAAATATATGGAGGTAAAAAGATGAAGTCATTTGTGATTGAAAGAGTAATCCATATAGTATCTCAATCAAATATAGAATAAATTAATTTAGATATAAAATGATAGAGTCCGATCAAATTAATTAAATTAAGAGAGGAAAAAATAGTAATTAAAGCTAGCTAGGGCCTGTGTATGAATATATATTAGCTCTCATCTGTCAGTCAAATGACAAAAGGAAAAAAAAAGGTTGGCCATTTTTATTGACAATTTATAGAACAAATACTAGTTTAATTATATTTTGGTATAGTTGTAAGCATCATGAAATCATGATACTGAACAATAAAATGGAACTTTTATAAGTTGTCCAATATAATTAACGTAAGTTTTAAAATTGAAAAACATATCGTGTGCCTCAACAGCTAGTCAATTTTCTCACCATCTCAAAAAAGATATCATGGCAATCATCAAACATTTATACTTTCAAACTTTCAAGTAATCGAAAAGGTAAATATTGCTTAAACTTTTTAGTTGTGTCTTTATTTTAGTATTCTTTTCACCCATATGAATCATCAAGTGTTTGTTCACCTTTTTTTTATACCCTTTTCCTAGTATATTCCCAAGGAAAATTATACATAAGATATCCCTAATTAATGGGTGTGTTATTCGCATGGCTCCATTTCGCGAAAAGTACGGTATCACTGCCGAATTTATGGGTCGACAAGCTAGATGCAAATGCCTACTTTCTAAGTCGGCATTCAGGGTGAAGGTGTCTACTTCCTAAGTTGGCATGCAAGATGGAGGTGCCGACTTCCTAGGTCGGTACCATGATGCTTGGCTAGACGAAGGAATTAATCTTGCAGCTTTTCGGATTTGCCTACCTGGAGACTCGGCACCGACTTAGTCGAGAGGACAAGTTGCAGAGGTGCAGGTTGACCAACCAATATTGGCAACGTAGGGGCATCCTCCATGTCGACCCAAAGACTCGTTCAGCATTCTCCTTACTGACTAAAAGGCCGGCTCCACCACCGTGCCGATGACAAGAAAATTGTCGTCGATACAACAACCCCTAATTAATTAAGAACAAGAACATGGATTTGAAACTTGCGAATAATATAAATAATAATAATAGTTAACCTTGAACTTGTTGGGGAAATAAAAAAGAAAAAAATCATAAAATAGAAAAAAATGACTTTAAATAATATAAATGATTAATTTTGAACTAAATATAATACAAACATTAGAAATGATATTAATTAAAATCTTATTAGTGCCATGATAGAAAATACTAATTTCATACTATATATTCCAAAATATAGTATGAATTGGGTTTGGATATTTATATTTTAGCTTATTAATATTATAACGGTTAATTCGTTTGTCGATTGTTTCGATTTCTCGATTTTTTTGACATTGGTTTGTCAGATATTTTGAATCGTTACTATGTTAAAAATATATATATATATATATCCCTATATATATATATATATTCCAAAATAGTTAAAACTATATATTCCAAAATAGTTAAAGTTCCCGTGATAGTAGCTAGTGTATCGATCGCTTTGATCTACATATACGTTTAACTTGGGGATTAAAAAGTCAAAAGGGAGTGTAAAGTGTAAGAATTTTTATGCACTTTACACCCTACGAATTTAGAATGAATTAAAATTTGGATAATTAAGTACGTTTGTAATATACTAAATTCACTTAGGCAATGTGATTACTTTGAAAGACATACATTATAATACTTATTAATAATAAGTATTATAATGTAAAAAAATTCAATTAAAAAAATTAATATTTTATATAGTTTTTAACTTTTTAAAATACGTGTACAAAAGTCAAATGTCTTATATTAAAAATTGGAGGGTGTAGTATATAGTTGGATTTTTTTATGTGACCGTTTAGCCGGCCTTCTAGAGCAATCTATGAGCTAATTAACTATGGTACATTATCTAATCTATGAAAATGATGATATGAATCCCATCATATATATCTCCAACTTTTTATTTAATTTTTTTTAAAAAAAACACAATTTTTGTTGTATTATAAGTGAAAAATAAAATAAAAGTGCGGTGATTACAAATCAAGGATCCAAATCGATGCTCTAAATCAGCGGTGAGGATATCATCATCATGATCGCAGTTTGATGGAATTACCAATAGGCTCTATTTGACTTTTTTTGGACAAAAAAAAAAGCTCTTGCCCTTTCTACTTTTGTCTACTTTTTATTTTTATTTTTTTTCTTCATAATCATTTATGTTTAATTTAACTTTATGTAATGTGCCCCTTTTTATTTTTATTAAAAAAAAATTACATTTGATCCAACTCCTTGTCTATGATATATCCATCTACCCACCATTTTGATTTCAATTTATTAATTAAATTGAAAACCCACTTCATAGTGTACTACTAATCAATTAAATTACAACAAAAAATAATCTCAATTTATATCATTTAAAGCAGGGTGTATATATTTTCGGTGAACTCACCGGTGGAAGAACCCATAATGAAATTCTTATTATAAATTGTATACGAGTAAGTAGAGATAAGATAGGGAAATAATAACTCTATCTTAATATAATAATAAGATTATACTACTACATAAAATATATCTTAATATAAAGATAAGATTATACTAATGCATAAAATATATCAATATCATATAATTCTATCCTAACCTATATAATATGGAGTAATATCTATTCTCTAATATCGAGTGACCAAATATATTGTCCTAAAATTAGATAAAACAACCCTAAACACCCAAGACACACAAACAAGTTATATGTTATTGTCATTGATTGTTGATATTTGAGTAAAATGGATCAAAAATAAATCCAGACAATTAAGCATTAATTAGTTTGGACTAAACATTAAAAATATGTTCATACTCGACTTGTTTAATAAAAAGAACGAGTATGAGCATGGTTTTTTTGAGTCAAGTTTAGGCTAAGCTCGAGCTACTCGATTCTTAAAACTATTTGAATTGCTCATAGTGTAGGAGAAATTCCACAAAATTCAGCTATTTAAGATAAAGTCAAGTCTAGTCTCAATTTAAATCGAGTTTAAATATATATATTGTAACATTACTTATTTATAAAGTGAACGAGGTCGAACAACTTGAATAATTCTACTCATATAATAATCCTATTTACTATGAGTTACTTTCATAAGATATACTACATTCGTTTCAAAATATAGATCGTTCGTCTTTTTGACATATTTTTTAAAGAGCTAAAAACTGTATATTATTTTTATATACTTTTTAGAAGATATACATCCGTCTCAAAATATAGTTTTTTAAATATAAAAAAACAATTTTTTAAAGATAAAAAAAACAATTTTTTAATATAATATTTAGCTCCTTCAAAAATATGTACAAAAATCAAACGTGAGCTCCACTTTTAGAATTGCCGATTCAACATGTTGATATCTCTTTATTTTTTGGTTTGTGTTGTATTATAATGGTTAGTTAAGTTCGTCAATTGATTTGTTTACCTCTAGAAGTCTAGAGTGATCAAATAATGTGTTACCTGATATTTTGAATATTTTTCTATTTAAAAAAAAAGATATACTTATTGAATTTACTATAGTTAAAAAAAGGTTAAAAAAAAGTTGGTGTAGGAGAAAAAATGGAGGGAGAAGAGGGGAATGGTTGAATTGGAAGAGCAAAAGGACACATACATACATACATGTGATGATGGCCACAGTGAGTGACCCAACCCTAATGATGTAGTTTCCCACCTCCACTCACACCTACCTTTTTCTCTCTCTTTTTTTTCTTTTCTAATTTCTCCCTCAAAAAATCAATCTATAATAAAATATATTACAAATACAAACAAATCCAAATTCTTAAAAATAACTAAATACTCCATTTATTATTATTATTATTATATAGAGAGAGTACTGAAACATCCATGGCAAAGATTTTATTCCCCTGCTACGTACCGTTCTGACATCATCTTCGCGTCGCTTCTACGCTAGCTCTCTCTCTCTCTCAATGTGATAATTTATTTTTCATTTTTTTAAAATGGTTTATCAAACAAAATGTTGACTGAATTTAATGAGTATTGTATATTTGACCACGTTTAATTTGCATTACGTTTAATTCATCTAGAATTTGGAGTACTTATATAATTACTTTGTAAAAAAAATTAATTAAATCATTAAGATGTCATCCAAATCATTGAGATGTTGTTAGATAGTAATCAAATCATTGAGATGTCATCCAAAATTTTACCGTAGCATATATAGCAAGTTTCGGGCTGATATCTAATGAGGAAGTAGTATTTTTTAACCTTTTTAGTAGGTTTGAAGTTACTATATTTTCATGATAGATATTAAAACATCTATCTTGGGTAAAGTTAGATAATTAAAGTACTATATTGTTGGTGTGTCACAAAATATATATAAGGTGTATTTGGTTGGTGTGTCAAAAGCCATAACGGTTGTAGTTGTATCGTACCATTGTAATATCAATATTGTTATATTAATCTTTTTCAATAATTTCATACTTAATATTATTATTTATAAATAGTTTCACGGTTTCTGAAACCATGATCGCTCAATTTCATGATTTTGACGATTTGTTGGGAGAAAGTCTTGTTGGGCCGACAAGAAAGCCCAACGTATAAATCAGACTGAGGCACCATTTTAAAACCAATTAGTATTAGGAGAGTAGCTCATCATCTACTTATATGTTAGGTACATAATCATCTCACTTCCGATTTGGGATTTACAATTGTCTCAACAAACTTGCTCTATGTAAACATTTTCAAAGTTTCTGAAATAGTAACTGTTCAATTTTTTATGATATTAATGACGATAAATTGACCATGTTACAGTAACTTAATTACTTAATTGAAGCACTGGACAGTAGCCATCTTATCAAAACACAAGTAT
This sequence comes from Persicaria maculosa, assembly GCA_963922045.1. Classification (NCBI taxonomy): domain Eukaryota; kingdom Viridiplantae; phylum Streptophyta; class Magnoliopsida; order Caryophyllales; family Polygonaceae; genus Persicaria; species Persicaria maculosa. The sequence goes on from OY998264.1 coordinate 2,649,798, forward strand.
AAATTCAAACACAATCTCAAACGTTCACGTACGTGTAAGTGACCCATTCATTTTGTAAGTTGGTCTCTATAAGTATAATAGCTGTCTATAGCTCTACATATATAGCTGGCTATCTAGCTACCTAACAAACTATAACAATCATGTTTATTCTCTGGGAAATTGGATGGTTTCATCATTTTCCCATACCCACATCTGATATTCCGGAATTAATTAATTAAAATCCCCAAATTCAGATTCATTTTGTTTTCTTCTTCCATATATACATTCTAAATTTCCAATTTCTTATATACTCCGTAATTATTAAGTCGGTCGATTGGAGATCTATCTATCTCTTAAGCTAAAGTGTTTGTATTTTTGGGTCTGATTTTTCCATCATACGACGTCGGAGTGGATACCAAATGTGTACGGAGTATTAACAGAGGCAAATTGAAGTATATATATATTTATATATAATCAGCTGTCGCTGTTAAGTGGGTCTGTGTGTGTAATGTGTTTCAGAGATGCATATATATAAGTATAAAGAAAAGAAACAGGTGAGTGAAGGTAGGAGACGAGTATGAGAGACGTGCACTGCTTTGCAGTGTACTCATATCTGACTATATATATATATATATTGAGGGGTAGCTTAGCTTAAGACCTGTCCCTTTCAATGTTTTCCTGTACTTGCCATTATAATTAGGGCTTCTTCTTCTTCTTTTCTTTTTACCAAAATTTAAAAAGAAGTTTATTTGATTTTGATGAATATATATATGTTTGTGTGAAATTATTTTTTAAAATTCTCATTTCCAGGGAGTATATATATAGATGTGCCATTGATATAAGTAAACCAATTATGCTCTCGCGCGCGAGTGACAGAAATTACCTTCAATCATGTTCTACAGTCGGGTACGTAATAGAATGACGGATAAGGTTGCACATTTATGACGTTTTACTTGACCTGGTGATGACATAAACATGAACGATCTAATTAAGTCTCCATGACCTTATCTGTTAGGATACTATTGAATATATAGTGTCCGCTATCAGAATTATTTATTCATAAAAAAAATGTAAGTCAACTAGTATCTGATTTCGCTATTGTCTTCACTGAATACTATCAGGTGTCATCTCCTTCGATCTTAAGATCCAAATACTATAAGATCCTTGTAAATCTTCTTATGCCTCCCTCTACCCATGAAGAACCATTTTTTTTTTATCTTTTTATCTTAGTCCAGTTTGATCGACCCAGTCGCTCTACATCTGGATTGGGTATTGTGTGACCCATTTAAGGGTTGACCCTCCTACTCACAAGCAACTCCATGTTTCCAGGAGGACCTTCCTACTCACAAGCGACTCCATGTTTCCAGGAGGATTCGAACTTCTAACCTATTGACATGAGATGTAGCCCCACAATAACTACACCAACTTGTGATTGTTTCTTTTTTTCCTCTCTAATCAGTTAGTTTGTATCAATTATCCTAATAACTATGGCTACCAAACATTATACTAACAAAAAACAACAAAAACAACAACCCAGTATATCCTGTGATAAAGCAGGGTCTGGGGGGTCAGGATGTACGCACTCTTACCCCGAAAGACTTGAAAGAGTGTTTCCGAAAGACCCAGAACGAAAGGGGACAAAGAAACATAACACACAGTAGGACAAGAAGCCCGAAAAGATACAAAAGCACTGGTCAAAGCAAAAGCTAAGACAAACAGACACAACAATACACCCCAAAACTTTGCACTTCTGCTGCCCGAATGCATCTCCGCCAGTAGTCTCTATCCAAAGCCATATCCTCTGAAAAATTCAACAGAGTGAGATCCTGACTAATAACCTATAAATATTTTAATTTAACATATATTTAACACCCGCCCATTAATCCATCATCTTCACTTATCCCATCAGCTATATATACTACCAAATTAAATTGACCCTGGGTTTATCTTCAATTAGTTAATTTTTACAAAGTGGCCAAAACGCCGGCGTTTTGACTGAAGAGTGACTGGAGAGTAATCCCCAGCTCAGCTGTGATACGTGTAGATTTTATTTTTTTTTTTGGATAGAAGGAACAGTAGAAATGAGTGAATCGATCAGGAGGGGAGAGAGAGAGAGAGAGAGATGGAGGTGGGAAGTGGACGCATACGCATAACTGCATAAGCATACGCATGTGGAGGGATTCAGGCTGCGCTGCTGCTGCTGCACACCCACTGCAGGTTGGGGTGAGCGCACATCCACCGAATAATTCCTCCATCACTAACACCACTGCTGTGGTATATATGTGTTCAGTTTGGTGTTAAGGCCTAAGGGGGTGTGGGTGTGTGTGAAGTGCATCATATCATATGTTATCATACAAATTTGTAGGCTTCTCCCTGGACCGACCCGCCCTCTCCATATACCTACTTTGACCTACACATATCTATTAATATAACCAAAAATACTTTAGTTAAATTCTACAAAACGACTTATATTTTTGAACGGAGTTAAATTCTACAAAAGGACTTATATTTTTGAACGAAGGTAATACTATTTTGTATAAAATCATCCCTTAAATTAAAATTTTTAGGAAACTACCCTTTAAAAATTAGATGTTTATAAAAAGATCACACATTCCACCTTTGTAAAAACTAAAATATACACCACAAATCAGGCACATCGATATGATTATATGAACGTGGTGTCCTAAACCCTGATTTGCCTTTAATTTCCAGTGTCTACATCCACGTTGATTCGAACGTGACACCACGCCAATTCGAACGTGCACTATTGTAATTCGGATTTGTGGTGTATCTAACAACACTCTTCCACCTTTTACATTAAGTTTGATGTTAAAAGTGCAAAAATTAATATTTTACTCTTTCATCAATCATCACAAATATATCTTAGTTCGATCATCTCTTAACAATTCTCAAGTACTTCATTCTTAACTTAATTAGTTGGTTCAAGGTTCAACTTTCTCCCAAGTTTTCATCCTTCAGCTCCCAGTTCACTCCTCAAATGGAAAATGAAATGTGTTGAAGGGCGATCAGCTTTTACCCATCTAATGTATTAAAAGTAAAAGGGTAAAATGTTAATTTCACACATTTAACAACAATCTTAATGAAAAAGGTGAGATGAGTGACCTTTTGCAAGCATCTAGCTTTTTAAGAGTGGTTTCATTAAATTTTCAATTTAAGAGGTGATATTGTGTAAAATGATTTAGTTAAAGGATGATTTCCTGAAATTTGGATAAATTTTTTTTTTATTATTTTTTTAATTGATACAAGACGAAAATTTCGAGGTGATCAACCTCGGTCGAACCACTGCCCTGTAAGACCCGGTGTCTTAAGAGGCGCCAACCCATGCCACCTAGCCCTCTCAGGCCCGTTGTCCTCACTTGGAGCCTGAAAAGGAAGAGCTCTTGTGACATAGGTAGGGCTTGAATCACTTATAAATCACTCCCAACATCCTTATTATATCCGATGTGGGACGGGGGAGATTCGGACGGGGTGTTACAATCTCCCCCACTTAAAGCACTGACGACCCCGTCAGGCCCAAGGGACTGCCCTCCGGGAGAAGCGTACTAAGAGCATCATCTCAATAATCCACGGACACGTACCTGTTCCACGAAGGGAATTAATGATAGCCAGGTACTGAAGTCCGTTGGGACTCGGGATTGGGAGTCGTGTGCACATGTGCGCCCTTGCGCTAATAGCCTAGTAGATAAGCCAAGCGGGGTTCCATCCTAAAATCAATTGGCATTAGGTGGGGTAACCCACTAGGTTATATACTAAGGCTTGTTTGTTCATATTATCAATATGGGACTCTTTTTAGTCTCTTCACATTGTTCATTCTCTCAACACGCCCCCGCAAGTGCAACTAGGGTCGTTTTTCGCCTCTAGTTGACACTTGGACAACGGGTCTAGCATCACATTCTCTTTTTAGCTAGCCCAAGATCGAGAGTCGGGCCGTTTGGTTTTTTCTGCTCTGATACCATACTGAAGTCCGTTGGGACTTGGGATTGGGGGTCGTGTGCACACGTGCGCCCTTGCGCTAATAGCCTAGTAGATAAGCCGAGCGGGGTTCCATCCTAAAACCAATTGGCATTAGGTGGGGTAACCCACTAGGTTATATACTAAGGCTTGTTTGTTCATATTATCAATGTGGGACTTTTTTTAGTCTCTTCACATTGTTCATTCTCTCAACACTAGGCACAGTCTCCTTCCCCCTCGAGGCGAGAAAAGACCTTCTTCGCAGCTTCCAGAAGGCCCACAAGAAGTTCGAAACACACGTACTCAGCTTGAAGCAGAGAAACATTCATGGGGGCATGCACACCACATGATACCACTTTACCAAGGCAATCTTGGATGACAAAGCCAGAGGTAGCTTGTCCAGAAGCTACCTTTCCTCCATCAAAATTAAGTTTCATAAATCCTTCGGTAGGTTTGTTTTATTTAACTTTACAAGTATTTGGCCAAATACTTGTAAAGACTAAGGTGCGTAAGTATATTATTTGGGATTAAGAGTTATTCTTTCGATTCAAAAAATATATTTTATTTATTATTTATGTACATTTTTTATGATAAAAACTATATAAAATAATATTTTTTTAGAAAAAATCATACATATTAATTATATTTTTTATTATCCTAAAAAATGTGTAAATAGTAAATCATTTATTTGGTATATTAATTAAGTTGATTCATCTAATTGTTTAGGCTAGTTGGAATTAATCGAGATAATCCAATCTACTCCGTATAAGATATCTAATTTGTAATTAAATAATTGTTGTGAAGTGATGATTCTTTTATTATCTCATTCATCATCATTTAAGTGATTTACTATTCTATACGTTTTTTAAGGAGGATAAAATTTTTTTTAAATATATAAAATATTATTTTTTATTAATTATATATATAATTTCATATTTGTCACTGAAAAGAATAACTTATTTTTATATATTTTATAAAAAAAAACTTTTAAAGTGTGTCGAAAAGTAACCCATAAATTATGAAAGGGAGGGGATAGTTGTTAAAAAATTCTATATAATGTATATAAATTTATGACACGCAGAAAGTGTAATCGATCTCTCCTTATGGGGAAAAAGAAAAAAAAATGGGACAAAATTGCAAACTTTAAGCCAAGCTAGCATTAGGGTAACCCTATGCGATGAATAAATTAACTTGCAACTTTTTCAATAGATTGATTAATATTTTAGCTTATTAGCGGAATAAATTTAATTTATATGTATATATTAATTATCGATCAATCTTATTGCCTATGTATTATAAAGATTTAATAGTTTCGTTAATGTGAAAAATGATAGCTCAACAATTGGGCAACTAACTAGGGACCCGCCAAATTTATCTAGAATTCGAGTTGGGAGAAATAAAATTTTGAAAAAGGGACACATTTATCAATTTTATTTTTGTCATGTGAAAAAGTTAGATCGATCATATCTTATACACTCCAATCAATTAAAAACTCCTTATTACCTTTTGGTTTTTAGCATCATTAATACATTGATAATTAAAAGATATATTGGGTACCTGCAATCTAAATAGTCATTGTCCATTATTACAATGTTTTGCCATTATTTCTTTTATACCAAATTTGTTTTGCCCAACCTCACATTCTCCAATTAGGGAGTAAATTCAACTAGTTATAAAAAAGAAGGGGGCTATGCAATAATAAACTTAATACTACCTCCGATCCACAATAGATGTCGTTTGACTTTTCAACACGTATTTTAAGAAGTTAAAAACTATATAATATATTAAATTTTTTTATTATTTTTTATAACTATTACCAACAAATATTAAGTTGTACAAAAAAAAGTTTTAAAAAATTGATATTTTATATAGTTTTTAGTTTCTTAAAATACGTGATGAAAAGCCAAACGACATATATTTTGGATCGGAGGAAGAGAATATATAAGTTTGATTCATGAAATTTTTTTGGATGTTAATTTCATATTTAACTCTTCTACTTATAATTGTATATATGTTTATGTCGTACATATAGTCATTTTCTACCAATTCAAACTATATTAATCTGTCACAGCTAGTCACATTATACATAAATACATACATACACACTATCTATGCGATGGATGAGACGACAGGCCCGGCCCTGGGGAGGGCAAGGTGGGCGACTGTCCCGGGCCTCCGATTTTACAGGGCCTCATTTTTTACTAATTTTAGTATATATAATAAAACATTTTTAAAATTAACACAATTGTTTGTTGGCGTGGTGGTTGTTGAATTGATATGGGGCATGCATTTAGCACACCTCTCAACATTTTAACCTTTTTTTTGTCTATTGGTTAGGCCGCCCCCACCTATTTCTCTTCATTTATGTAACTAATAATTTCGAGACCTCAATAAATTTCATCAATCCAAATTTAAATACAGCTAATCTTTTAGTTTCATTTTATAATTATGTTATTCATGAACAATTTTAGTTTTATTAACATGGACATTCAAGAAAAAAAGATTCACATGGTCATAGTTATATTTATATTAATTGAACTGAATGAAATAACATGTTTCAAGGAGTTTTAGAATATTATAATATATATATAGAGAGAGAAAAAAATTAGGGTTTTGAGTTTAAAAACAAATGACACAAATTTAAACGTGTCGTATATAAATTATTTTAATATTGTATAATATAAATTTTATAGAGCAAAAGATTGATAAATATAGCTTGCGTACGTAATCTGTACACAAACTAAATTTTAAAGAGTTTTCTATAATTTTCCTTAAATATAAAAAAAAATCTAAATTTTTTTAACATACTCATCCCTAAGATATAAAAAAATTTGAAAAATTACATATAAAATTTATAATTTATAAAATTATGACCCGGGCCTCCAAAATTGATTGGACGGCCCTGGAGACGAGTCATCAACGATGGAACCTATTGGCCACAAGTTTGAGCCTACATTTGTATGTTTATCATTGATTTCAACCTAAGAAAAGAAAAATGCACAATTGCACACTACTAACACTAGACATTGGTGATATGCATAGTGTATATATAGGGAGATTATAATACAATGATGATATGTAGTAAGGTGAGACACTAAATTGGATCCTATAAAATCTTCAACACATTTTTTTTTCTCTTTTCCGATCACCTTTAGCAAAATGTCAATGAAAAAGGGCTTTCACTTTCTTGCTGGATCCAAAAAGAGCTTGCTAGGCTTACTTTTTACCATTATGAACTCTAATGTTTTTCTTTTATTTAAAAAAAAGGACTTAATTTCATCACTTGTTTTTACTTTTTTACCATGCATTCATATATGGTCATGTACTCTTGTTAATGGATGACAGTAAGTACCCCACATTACTGATCTTGGCATCATAAGTATTCAATCAACTAAATGCTTATGAATTAACAAGCAATGTACTTAAGTTTGTACCACTTACTTAAGAGAGGCCTAAATTTTACTTTGAGTTCAATGATATTAAAAATAATTACTCATCACTAGTTCAATTACCCTTTATTCATAAGATTGTTCTTAGATTCTTATGAATGTTCATTAAATTTGGACATTGTCTGGAGTCTGGACCCAAGCCTTATAAGCTCTACTATAGTACTATATCATGTGCCAACTTCTTCACTTTTTAGAGAGAGATAGAGAGCTACCAACCAACTAATTGGCAAGGGTGCACCTACTCGAGCCAACAACAAATCACTTTTTACGAGAAGTGTTACAGAGCAGTGTTGGTGGGTGATTCGTAAGTATCTTTATAAGTGGTTTGCTAGATCCTCCCGAGTCCTGACCTTGATGGTGTAACTGAAGTTCAACTCACCTAAACTTTTGAAGATTAAAAAAAAAAAGTTAAGCTTTGTTGGACCGTATTAGCATAATTAAACAAACAATTTGATTAAAAAGAAGAAGAAGATAAACTTAGCATGTATTTATACAATTGGGCCTTAAGATTGAATCTTAAGAATATATAATATCAAAACCAAAAAATTCGAAAAAAGCTACTTGATATAAGCTTAGCTTGTATTTATACAATTGGGCCTTAAGCATGGGCCATTGTATTGGGCCTAATACACAAACAAGTTCCGAAGGCCCAACTACAGAAGCACCACTCGCCAGTTAGGGTACGTGAATCACACGCTCCCTCCTCTTCGCACTCCATTTCCTGCATCCCTCTCTGTCCAAATCCTAAATCAGGGGCGAATCTCGCAGCTGTGGCTGTAGCTTCCCGCGCCTTATCCAAATCGAAGCAGGTAAATCTCCATTTTCATCGATTGATTTCCACTCTTTGCCTCACCTGCTTCAATCGGATTTCCGAATGTTCTATATCTCGATTTAGGGGGCCTCACCTGGTTCTCGATCTCCCACTCTTGTCCTATTGATGAGCGATGAAATCTGAATTCTGTCAGTTATCGGAGAGGATAGAGACAGAGAGACATGGGGAGAGCATTTCTGTACGTAATTCTGGGAGGAGGAGTAGCGGCTGGATACGCGGCTCTTGAATTCACCAAACGAGGTGTCGCCCCCGGCGAGCTCTGCATCATCTCCCATGAATCGGTACTCCCTCTCCCTTTGTTTTCTCTTCTCGGTTCGGTATTTGAGAATTCAATAGGTGTTACAGAAGTGAGTGATTTTCGAGGACTCGCAATTTTAGATAACAAAATCGATTGAATTCGCCAATTGGAGCCGACCAATTTTGTATTTGAATTGGCAACTTCGGCCAGGAAAGCTCAGAAGTAGGAGTTTCATGTGAAGCTTGGCTCGTATCTTATCTGAACCTACATTTGATCACATCTCCAGTGATTGTGTTGTGGTCTTCACTTGTAACATGAGACTTTGGATGCATTTCAAAGATTGTTTCCAAACATTTGTGATGTTCTTTTAAAAAAAATGAGGCGATAGTTTAATGTATTTTGGAACTTCCATTGGAATGATTTCTTGCAGGTAGCACCTTATGAAAGGCCTGCACTTAGCAAAGGGTATTTACTTCCGGAAGGTACATTTTTATTGTGTTTGTATTGGGGAGATCTTTTCCTAGGGCATCTCTGTGACAAGTCTGTGTTTTGGACAAGGATTTAATTGAAGCGTCTCTACTTGGCCTTCATACTTGCATTGTCTTGATTTTCAAGTGATGCAAACAACTAATGCGCAGATCCTTCCCGCCTTCCATCGTTTCATACTTGTGTTGGCGAAAAAGAGGAAAGGCTGACACCAAGATGGTACAAAGATAATGGTAACTTTTCTTTATGACATTCTCCTTTAGTACCAAATGTTGTTGGATGCTCTAGAAATCGTCAAGATTTGTTCATCTTTGATAAAAATGGCACGTAGGTGGTATCTAGAATTATGTCTCTACATTAGCTCGGCAGCATATCTATCTAGCATTTATGGTCATGTAATCATGTGTATCAATTTATATATACATATGTATTGAAATAAGCAGTGTCGAAAAGTGTAAGCTGATTTCCACCTCAACCTGATTCCCGTGTTATTCTAGGAATTGAGCTGGTTCTTGGAACTCGTGTCAAATCGGCTGATGTCAAGCGTAAGACACTATTAACAGCAGCCGGGGAGACCATAAGTTACAAAACCCTCATCATCGCCACCGGGGCTCGGGTATTGGAAATCATCTTGTCTCATTCTAGTACCTTCTCTTTTTTGAAGTTGCATGCTACATTGTTACACCACTCTGGTAGATACTTCATACTTCCCAAATTATGCTTGTAAAATTTCACATGCAAGACCGATCATGTTTGGATTTCACACTTCATTCTGAATTTTGATTCCGGCGGGGAATGTTGAATTTACCCCTCACCCACCTTTCATGCTCTTGATCTTATTTGTCTGAGGACAATAATTATGCTGTAGAAGCCACAGACATGTAATCTGATCTTTTGATCAAGGAGAATGATGGACTTATGAGCTGTTGTTGATGAACATATCATCATTTAGGCACTGAAGCTTGAAGAATTTGGAGTGAATGGATCCGATGCTGAAAATGTTTGTTACTTGCGTGATCTTGATGATGCAAACAAGCTTGTCAGTGTTATGAAATCTTCTGTTGGTGGGAATGCTGTCGTCATAGGAGGCGGTTATATAGGGATGGAATGTACTGCATCTCTGGTGATAAACAAGATCAATGTGACCATGGTCTTTCCGGAGGGACACTGCAGTAAGTTTCTTTCTAGATTATTTTACCTTGCTTAGTAAATGGAAAACACAAGAGATTGACATCTTCCTGAGAAATTCTCTTCTTTCTTGTTTCTGATTGCTGTTAATCTTAATTAGTTAATATGCTCAAATAGTTTCTGGAACTGAGATCCTGACTTTGTTACCTCCAACTGCAATTGGTCTCTTTCTCAGTAATGACAAGTACAATTAACTTTTTAGTAATTACTTAGTACGAAGATGTGTGAATGACACTATTTTTGGTCAAGGTATATTTTTTTTAATAATATTACTGAAAGAAAAGTATTTAAAATGCAATCAAGAAAGCCTTGTACTCAGTTCTTTCAAAAACATTCTCTTTTAGCCTGCTGATGACAACAAGAGTTTTTGTTTAATCTTTTTCTTTTCTTTTTTACTTTCGACAGTGCCACGCCTCTTTACATCCAAGATTGGAGATTATTATGAGGAGTATTACAAGGGGAAAGGGATTAACTTCATTAAAGGAACAGTCTTAACGTCCTTTGATTTCGACTCTGCTGGGAAGGTATTGTTAATAATGCTTACTATCCAGATACTTGCCTTGTCGACCTTTAAAGTTTTAACAGGAGATCTTTTGCTGTCAATGAATAACAAATGTGGACTTGCAATGCAGGTCATTGCAGTCAATCTGAGGGATGGGGTTCGGGTCCCGGCTGACATGGTGGTTGTTGGAATTGGAATACGCCCAAACACAGGATTATTTGAAGGGCAACTGTCCTTGGAGAAGGGTGGGATCAAGGTAAACAGTAGGATGCAGACGAGCCACAGTTCTGTATACGCTGTTGGCGATGTGGCTGCATTTCCAGTGAAACCATTCGGGGAGATCCGGCGGCTGGAGCACGTGGACTCAGCACGAAAGTCGGCCAAGCATGCTGTGGCTGCCATAATGGAGCCAGAGAAGACCGGAGACTTTGACTACCTCCCGTTCTTCTACTCTCGAGTTTTCACCCTATCTTGGCAGTTCTATGGGGAGACTGCAGGGGAAGTTGTTCACTTTGGCGATTTTTCTGGCAAGAGCTTTGGTGCATACTGGGTGAACGACGGCCACCTTGTTGGCTCCTTCCTTGAAGGTGGAACGAAAGACGAGTACGAGGCATTGGCAAAGGCGACTGCCCTCCAGCCTTTGGTTGAAGATTTGGCCGATTTGGAGAAGTCCGGGCTGGTATTTGCCCTGGAAGTCAGCAGGAAACCACCACCTCCCCTGCCAATGCCTCCAGCGGATACTGGCAATTCAGGCCTCATTGTCGAGAAGCCGTTATACACGTGGCATGCGGCTGCAGGTGTCGTGTTGGCTGCTTCTGTGGCTGCGTTCGCTTATTGGCATGGGAGGAGACGCAGAAGGTGGTGATCCGGCGAGATATTTTGAAGATTCCGGTACTAGCTTTTACTCGGAAGGATGATCATCTCAGTGTATGGAACTTGGAGCATATGTGAAACATACTTATGGTCTTGTAGATCATGTTATTTCATTGAACTCGGCATACACCTCACAGGAAAGCCACTTACACTTGTACGTTGTTCATATAGAAACTTTTTTTTTCCTTAAATCTTTTTGAGCCACTTGCATGTTCATATAGAAATTTTTTATCCTTTTTTTAGCCAAAGTGAAAAAGGGGTATTTTATGATTAACTTGATGAAGGTTTGTTTCAACGTGGAATTGGATCCCATGAATTTGACGGTCAAATTCATAGGTGAAATTGAATAAATTTCAACCGTTAAAAAAATACCCGACGGTTAAATTTGGCCCCCTCTTTTTTTTTTGGAAATTGTTATATATACGGTGAAATTTTCGTTATCCACACGATGTCGACATCGACTCCCTAGGTCGGCAACATTGTACTGAGTGGGAGACGCACATGCACTGAGTTGGCAGCTTACACCGACTCCCTAGGTCAGCAACATTGTACTGAGTGGGAGATGCACCTGCACTGAGTTGGCAGCTTATGTATAGGTTGGCAGCCTCACCGAGAGTGACTTCTCAAATCGACACCGTGCAGATGGCGATATCTCACCATGCTGATAGCAGGACCCTTTTTTATTTTAATTCATGAGATCCAAACCCTCTGAACATGTAAGAGCATATCCAACAGATTTTCTATCTCATTCTCCAAAACAGGGAAGCGAGCATAAAAATACAGAGTTTCCCTAAATCTGCAGTATTCTCCAAATGTTTGAACTGAGAGGAATTGAAGCAAAAATACCATTTTGGATAAAATTTGACTTGCTGGTTGCTAACACTGGGTTTAAGGTCCTTTCATTTAAAATTTGCAAAATCAACTTCTCCAACTAGGGGAGTATACTAAACTTTAAAAAAATCAAGGGTTGTCCAATAATAAACTCTAATATATAGAAGTTCTACAAGATTTTATCTCAAATCAATTAACAATTAAAGGAGTAACTCATCAATCTTATAATCCAAACTATATTCGTATCAAGGGTATACTACATATACATTCAAATATACCTGCACAATCCATACAAGAGATGGGATGAGTTATGAACAACTACACACTACTACACAAAAACATTGGTGATATGCTTAGTGTATGTAGATTGGATCCTAAAAAATCTTCAACACAGTTTTTTTTTCTTTTCCTCTTTTCCGATCACCTTTAGCAAAATGTCAAAGAAAAAGTAAATTGTTAAAGGATGCACTCTACAAGGTTGATTACATACAAGAGCAAGACATCCATTTAGCCAAAAGACAATGATTTCAAAGGCAGAGGGAAACTACAAGCAAACATTATTCTAAGTAAAAGCTTGTACATAAAAGCAAACACAAGTCTGCATTTTGAAGTACCGGAATGAATCGTGAAAGGCTAAACCTGCTTTCTCTCTGCAGATTGGTCATGTGCGGAATGCCTCTGGGCGAGCATGCGCTTCGTTCGTTCAAGAACACCGAAGAATATAGAACCACCGATACCTATCCATAGGACTCTTGGCCCAATCCCCTACATACAGGAAGACAAATTGAACAAGAACTTTGTCAATTTGCTGTAAGAAAGCAGTCAAGGATTGTCAATTTTTTTAGAAGTGCAGAAGATACAATCGGATTCAACAAGATCGCCAAAACACTTTAACGTTCCAAATTTTGGAGGATAAGGCATTCAATGGATATATGTTGCATGATTAACAACAGGACCTCAACGAAGAGGCAGTAAAGACGAAGATGATTTAGAGCAGTAAGCAAGCAAATCATTATCATACCTTTAAGAGAGCCCGAGGTCCTTCTTCCCTGACTATTGCCGTGGCACAGTCGAAAATCCCTTTGTATTGGTTAGCTGAACCCTGCAAAGAACAATGAAAGCTAAACTTAAGGACTAGTACGTGTAAAATAAAGAAATGTGTCATTTCTATCACCGATTAGATCGGAGAACTTGAGGGGCATAGAATACCAAGCAACTGAATGGCTCACCTGGACCATTAATCTGGTCTTAATCACGTCAAGTGGGGTAGTTACAGCACCCGTCATTGCACCTAAAGAATTCGGTCATTAAAAGATCATGTATATACAATGGTATTAAAAAGACAGGTATATGCGTTATTCAAATTTGAAACAAGTTACCTGCAAAGGCCCCAATGACAGCATTCTCAGGATCGGTTAGGTCTCTTTTTGCCTGGAGAAGGAGATTTATTTCATTTGATTATTTATGATTCTGATCTATTCCCTATCTAGGAAATAAGTCAAAGAACTTGTATAACCATAAACTAAATGGATCACCAAATATGCTAAGCGTTTTTTTTTTGGTTTAAAGAGCTTAAATTAGATTAAATATAGGCAGAAGTATTATATATATATATATATATAATATGCTTACAGCCATCCTGTAGCCAATGCGGATTTGCTCGTATATACAAAATTGTATAGCATCAAAGGGTAAATCTCTAAGTAAGAATGATCCGTATCCCTGCAATATTGCCACATAATTTCTCAAAAATATGTAGAAAATGCAAATAAAAACAACAAGGTAACGAGGGAAAAGATTTCATAATTGATCCAAGAAGAGAAGGGGAAAAAAATTATATACCGCATAAAGACCTTTAAATCCCTCCTTTGAAACAATAAGACGGACAGCATTTGGTGCCGAAGTGAATTGCCCTGTTTGCATCCTTTGTTTAACAACCTGGCAGCATTGAAACCCCAATGAACCACAGAAATCTCAGAGAACATGCAAGTTATATAACTCCACAATCCAGGAAGTCACCTCTGTAGGAACCCGAATTAAAGAAGCAGCCATCCCTCCAAGGGCACCGGCAGTCTGCAGGAGACAATGCAAGCCAATATCCATGAATATCAACGAAAGGTCAATTCATCAATGCCAGACCATAAATCAGTTTATTTTTCTTTTTGTGCTCATTAACCTCCTCATGATACAAGTATAAGCAAAGCAAATAAAATGAAACTTGTATAGAAATTCATGTCCCTTGCTAAAAATGTCATCTTCATAAAGGAAGTTGCATTCAAAGATTGCTGGGAGCAGTCAGAGATATGGAGAAAAAAACTGAGGATTTCTGAGTACACGGTACTATTGGAACTGTACTGCAACTCTGCAAGTACCAAATTCTTACATAAGAAATGCACTTATTTTGATGTAGAAAGGTGGGATTTCTGGAAAATTTCGAAGGATATGTTTTAGGATAGCCTGCTCATTTACATCATCTGAAGAAAAGAAAAGTGGTCTCTCACCAAATGAGCAACAGCACTGAGATTTTCAGGGAAGATTTTTAACAATCTCTGCTTTGCAGGTTCATAAACACCAACAAATGTAGCAGACGCCCTGCAGATGAAGAAGAGTTACGTTTTATATCATCCATAACTATTTTTCAAAACAAACATCAAATATGTTGAAATTCAACAACATGCGTTCATAAATCCAATATGAGAATCCATGAGAACTAACAAGTTGTGAGAGAATCATACGGTAAAACGCCGGCAAGATTTCCAGCCAATCCAGAATATAGACCCTTCCAGACTATCTGACCACCACCACGAACAACCTGAAGCAATGAGCAGCGAACTTGGCTGAATTACTGATCCCCTCCCAAGCACTCGAAAAAAAGGAAAAAGGCCCGTTCATCCGATTCATTATATATTTATATTGCACACAACTCTTGAAAATGCTGTAAGTTTACATCATGGGGTGTTTACTTCCCTTTTCCAAAGTCAAGGAAATAAATGAGGCCAGTTAGAACCTCAAATTTCAATACACTCATATTCTGAGACATTTCACAGGTGCTATTTCATTTTTAGGAAGAGAAAAACCAGTATGAAATAACATACCTGCAACCGTGTTTTTATAGTGTCAATTGGGTATAAAGCTGTCTCAACAACTACACCAGAAGTACCTCCAGCAACAATACCATCTACAGACATCAGAAAATGAAGTGATATTCACAATGGAATTCAGCTTAATCAATATATATATATAAGGAAAAGAATGAAACTGAAGCTAAAAGGTAGACAAAAAAAAGGTTGCAACAGGGGAGAAAAACAATCTCATCATAAGGCAGGATCAAGTATATCAGCTGTAGGGGATTATGTTGTACGATTATAGGATAGGAGATCTTCAAAATATATTATATCAACAGTATAAATATTAGAGAAGGGAGTATAAAAGCCATAAGATAAAGTGCAATTATTTAGTGAGAAATCGAGAACAGTGGTGAACGTAAGATACAAGACACTTTATGGTTTTGTTTCACTAAGCATATAATGTCGACACTTTCACTAGCATTGCCAACTCAACAAAAATTCAAATAAAAAGAACATCTATTCAAGTACTCAGGCTTATATTTTAGGACAGCTCAGTGATAAGATGAAAGGATACCTAACAATGCTTGGAAGAAATCAAATGGCTTTGATTCAACGCTAGCTGATGCAAAGGGCTTTTTTCTCCCCACCTGCGGATAATGGACTTTCATTGCCATTGAATCTGAAATATCCTTCAGTCATTTACATATACCACATTTAATGATACTGAAAGGGAAAATGCATGCATGAAAGGATATCCGATTTGAGCTAGGACATCCATAAAATTATCACAGAGATCAGTTTCCATCATTCTGCATCTTCAATATATTTAAACCATGCACTTGGAAATAACCGAACCGCATGATTCATGAAGACTTTCTAGCCTCTTTGTACCCTAAGGCATGCATAATATCATTAACACCCAAATTTATCCAATAAACAGAAATGAATCACTTAAAAACTACATTATCCTGCATCCTAAATGCACAGAGATTTCATTCTCTCGCTTTAAAAGAATCAAAGGTGGGAATTCACCCGCTTGTCTTGAACTGATCACCACAGTTAACGATAAAACAAAAACTGCTAATTACACATTAAATCCTACAGCAAACAAATACCAGCAGTGTGCATAAAGGCATACAAATCCGATTGAGAAAAATTACACATTCCTTTAATCAAAATTTGCAACAAATTAAAACAACAACATCAACAGATAGGACGATTACCAGATGACACTGATGAAGAGCTCTTGCCATCAAACGACACCGTAAGAGGCGACATAGTAGCTTCCGATTTCAGAGCTCCTCCACCTGCAAAATCCACATTTCAGAAATTCAATTTACCTCCACAAAGGAAAACACAACAAAATTTCAAAAACAATTTCCAGTTTGCCGATTTCTTCATTGCAGAGATAGATAAAGAGAGAGAATACCACCGACCAAGGTCGCAACCGCTCGACGCAACAGCTCACCACCTACTGCAAGAACTAAGACGTCAGATAAGCTTTGCTGTGTTTTATACAAATGGGCCTCGAGATTGGGCCTCGAGATTGGGCCTGTATTATCGGGCCTAAGTTTCGAAGGCCCAAATAGAAAAATTCCACTCGCCAGGTAGGATACGTGTGATCCACGCTCTCTCCTCTTCGTATTCTATTTCCTGCATCTCTCTTTGGTGAGAGACCATTCAGAAACGGAGAGACCGAAACCCTAAATCAGAGAGGAATCTAGCAGCCATGGCTTTCGCGTCCCGCGTCTTATCCAAATCCAAGCAGGTAATTCTCCATTTCATCAATTGATTTCCGCTTTTTGCCTCACCTGCTTGAATTTGATGTCGAAATGTTCTATATCTGGATTTGTTTGGTGTGTTTGACTGCTGCTGGGGAGGGCCTTGTTCTATCGTTGGATCAGAGAACCAAATCGAAAGATAGGGTTTCTGAATAGTCGCATTATCCATCTATGTTCGCATTTGCTTTAGTATTCTTTTTCAGTAGATCGATCTACTTATCTTCAGGATCATTTGATCAGCGAAATGATATTTGGGATGGTTAAGGATCGAGTATGGTCTTGGCATACTGTAATTTGGGAAGGGGTATACATACAGAGGAAAAAATTCGATTACATACATTGGAAGGGGGGATTTGGTTCATTTGGAATCAATTTTAGGTTATAATTTTTGGTTTTGATGTATGAATTTTTTTTAATTGCTCTGATAGTTGCATTAAAATCGCCAATGCAAACTAGACTCCATGAAGAATTGTTAAAAACTCTAAATTGAAAACTCATGACTGCAACACATTGTAGATTGTGATGTAAAACTTGACTTTTGAATTTCAAGAGTCCATAATTTTTCATGTCAGCTTGTTAGAGCAGAGATCATATCCATAACCTTTTCTTTGGATCATTTTTCTTGTGATTCTACTATAGTCTATAGTTAATTACTTCTTGTTGTAGGTGTATGCTGGCCAGAGCCTTTTGCGGCCAGAGCATATGACTGCGGTTCGTTGCTTTGCCAAGAATCCTCCGCCCCAAGCCAGCAAGGGAGATGGTGTGACTTCTACTGACTTTTTTTTCCGCATTGTTCTTATAATAACATTGCTATAATGTCCCTGCCCTGCCACCTCCATTAACTATGAAGGAAATGTTTTATCACTTTGAATTTTAGTTCTTTCACAATTTTTTTCTTTTGGTTTTTTATGATGATTATTCACTGAAATGATTTTGGTCATGACTTTCATTATGGCTGAGAAGATATGCTGAAGGGCATATTTTTGGAGGTCAAGAAGAAGTTTGAGACAGCCATGGGTATACTTCGTACAGAGAAGATCACCATTGACCCAGAAGACCCAGCTGCTGTTCAACAATATGCAAAGGTCATGAAAACTGTCCGAGAAAAGTAAAGTCTTTCTCCCTCTACCCTTATTTTTGCTGAAGTTTGGTTTGCTGTTATATTCATTATTTCATTCTTTTGCTTCTTGTCCTAACATAGGTAATGACCTATTATTTTTCAGCCTCTATTTTGGACGAAATTACCATATGGATATCTTAATATTACCCCAAATCCTTTTTTTTTTGTTAAAAAGAATCCAGTGACATTATGGTCTTTGCAAATGTATTGAGTATTGATGGCAATGTGGCCTAAAATATTGCAAGAAAACGGAATTGGTCATGTCTGAGGTATCAGCGGGTTTTAATTTCTTCTTCAGTTCTTCTTCCTTGTTTCCTCTCCATCGTTTCTCTTGCTTCTGAAACTTTAACCACTATCCAGCTCCACACTCATTCCATCTTTCCTTCCTTTCTTAAACATTATGCCATTGTGCTTCTTCCTTTTGCCTGTGGACCAACTGAATCCTTGACCCATAAAATGGAGGGAAGAAGCAGTAAAACAATCTTCTGTAACAATACATGGATCTGATTAAAAGTAGGTCATCATATGGAATGATATGATTCTCTCAGTTGGTGCATCACACGTTCCTCTGTTATTTCATTGCAGTTCTACTTCTGGATCTTAAATTGTGATTTCTTTTTTATATTGCAGGGCAAATCTATTCTCTGAGTCACAGAGGATCCAGTACACTATTCAGACAAGAACTGAGGGTATTCTAGATGCTCGTACTTATCTTCTGACCTTGAAGGAGATCAGGCTGAAGTATGTCCTGGCATGTTCCAGAGAGTTTTTATTTTCCTTGTTGCAATATTAAATCTTCCGTCTTATTGTGGAAAAACTTTCGTGCTCGTCTTTTAGAACTTTCACACTTGAACTTTGTTTTTATTTATTTGGATGGATTATCTATCTTGTGCAGGAGGGGCCTAACTGATGATCTTGGGGCTGAGGCATTGATGTTTGAAGCCTTGGATAAAGTTGAAAACCAATTGAAAAAGCCTCTTATGAGAAAAGACAAGGAAGGAATGGGTCTTTTAATGGCAGAGTTCGATAAGATCAACAAGAAGTAAGTGTTTCTGTTGTGATATCTATTTCCTTATGATGTGTGGTCGTAGTTTCTTTAAGGATAACATCACGATACTGAAAACATGATTTACTATTTGTATATACAGCAAAATTGTTTTCTGTTTGTATAAGAACAAGCAGAAGCTGTTTGTTATCTTGGTTTTCGGATTGGTACAGTATGATGTAGAGAAGATGCAGTTTTAGTTACCGTCTGTTAAGATTTAATTTATCTTTCAGTCATCTACTGATTGGTCCATCTCATCTACTATTGTATTTACCCTTCTGAAAAATAGGCTTGGAATCCGCAAAGAAGACTTGCCTAAATATGAAGAGCAGTTGGAACTTAAGATTGCCAAAGCTCAGCTCGAAGAGTTGAAGAAAGAGACTTTTGAGGCTATGGATACACAAAAGAAGCGGTATGTTGTTTATATCCTTCTCAATCTCAATTTATTCAGTGTATATAATGTATGGCCTTTTGCGTTACATTTTTCGTTGTTCGCTTTTCATTTTGAAAATGACACTCAATAAAAAAAAAGATCGAACTCTGAAATACCTGAGCAGTCAGATTCTGCATAGTGCTATTACCTCTCCAGCCAACCTTGCTTTCAGTTCCTCCACCCATCTCTCATTTGACAATAACACCTCCATTCAGTATATTGCATAGGACGAAAACGAAACTAATTACATATGATAAAGCACAATCTTGTCAAACAACACAAATGGAGGTGGGAGAATGTTTAAGATAACTGCCTAAAGCATTACTGTTCTGTTCAGGGAGGAGTTTAAGGATGAGGAAATGGTTGCCGTGAAGTCCTTGGACATTCGGAACTTCATCTAAAAGATGGAACTCCATTTTTCGGATTATGGCCTGGAAATCAACGGTTTCAAGGGGCTTTTGACAGCCATTTTCACAGGGAAGGCAGATTGGCTTGACTCTTTGCTTTGCTTGTTTAAAAATAAATGTCTTTTTGATTCATTATGAAAACGAGACACCTGATCAAGCTTATTTCTCAAGCTTCTGTTTCATAAGATAACGACGAATGAATTGCACGATCGGTTTGTATGCAACCATTTGAGTTTATGCAGGATTGCATTCAAAATGTTCATTTTTATGCTGTATTGGTTGGGCTCTATGAATTAGTGAATTACTCTTATGCTTGTTTAGATGTAGCAGGGGTACCTGTGAGTAAAAAAAATTATAGTAATTCACTTTTTTGTAATATGTAATGTAGGTAGTGCAAATATTAAATTCTATGTTTTCAAGGTTTATAAAGAAATAATAAAAAAAAAATTGTTTTAATTGGAAAATAAAGCCTAACAAAGGTAAAATATAATAATAAAAAATGAATAAAATCGTTTAGATATTAAATATTGTGCATTATAAATTATAATAATGGATCATCTAAACATACAATAAATGAAATAAAAATTTTAATGGTTTAGATTTTTCCAAACTCACTCCAGCAGATCTCATTCCACCAATATCAACCAAAAAAAATGTTTCCAATTCTTGATCAGGAATTGAATATGTGATCAGGTATTTGATATGGCACTTGAGTTCTTGAGCTTGCAACTAATCTTAGTGAATTCACTCTGAACTTGTAAGTCCTTCAACTTGAGCTACCACAGCCTCCTTTGCAATGGTCCAACCATTGGGGTCAGCATCGGCGGAGCAATTCTGAAACCACACAACCGAATAACAGTCGGTACAAGAACCATAACAACCAAGACGAAGCTACTCCGGTTTCAACTCGTAGCACGTGGGATGTTTCTAAGACGAAAAATGCACATAGGACGTTTATAAGACCAAAAAGGATCGACGCACCTTAGAGCAGGTATATACAAAAAGCGTCATCCAGTTCCAGCTATCCAGCAATTCCTTTTCGCGACCACTGACCACTTCGTGTAGAAAGTACAGTAACGGAGACATAAGCTGCATCTCGAAATGCCTGGATCCGCCACAAACACCACACGTCCCTGGGTCGCCTAGCTCTCTAGTCGCTAGCAGCGGCTTTCCACCAAAGGCGTACCTGAATAGTATTATTGTTTTTTTCGCATTTCATATGTGAAAATAAAACGAATGCATCATATGAAATGTCGTAAGTTCCCGTTACCTGAAACACTGCAGTGGATAAGCATCCATTCTTTTCTTGAATTTAAGATAAGTTCTGTCTGCATTTAGAGCTCGATCATACTCGTAGCTTTCTTCTTCCCATGCTTCTTCTTGAGCATCATCGTCTTTTTCCTCCGGCTTCCCCTTGACAGAAAGCGAAGATTTGCTTGTGGAAATAGACAACGCATCTTTTGAAGATTTCTCCACCTCGTCGTAAGTGTAAAAGCAAGGAAGAACTGCAAGAATGACATCCAAAATAATCCTGATAACGGATGAGGAAATGTAAGTCAGGGAGCAATAATTAACATAAAACTATACCGAGTGACTGAGAATCGACTCCGACTTTTTGATTCCTTCCTAGACACTTTTCACTAGCCTTTGATTTCTTTGCTGTAGTTTGTTTTGTGGAACTTAACGAAGTAATTGCAGCTTGAGAAAAAGCCATTCGTAATTTCTCCAGATCCAAACCTTCATCATCCGCAGTATCCTCTTGATCGTCCAAATCAAGTAGTTTTTTATCATTCAGTTGCAAGGAACCAGAAACTGCAGAAGAAGACACACTTGAAGGAGCTACTTCGTCTGCAGCATCTGATTTCTGAACCCGAATAGCGCTGTAACTAAAGCAGTCCAGAAGAAAACTGTTAAAATATGAACTATAAAGTAATAGTGCAGATAAAAATGGATGAAAGAGGGGAATACCTCCCACATTTCAAACTTATACAAGAAAAAATGTAGATCGTACGCTCTTCTATCTTTGTTGTTGGATTAGAGATTGGAGCATAAACCTAAGAATAAACACCACCACGGTTAAGACAGTTTATCAGCGCTTAATAAGTTCAGAATGATGCATTTCTTAGCACAAAACCTGCGCAACTTGACAGGTATTGCTCCCACAGGCACTACACAAAAGCAGATCAGGTGCCAAAGATGTTTTCGGAAAAGGCCAATCCTGGCAAAATACAGTTGAACAAGGAGAAAGCAATGTGAATACAGAGAACAAGAGGCAGGCTCTTCATCGTCGTGAAAACAAGCCAGAACATCTAGGAAGGATACTCACAGGTAAACCACCAATCTTTGTTGTGTAATGATCGGACGCTTCACATTTATTATCTGCCCATGGTCCGGGAATGCCAAGAATAACTCCACTCATAGCTTACTTGGATGTGATATAAGCAACTACAAGAAAGATTTCATCAAAGAAAGACTGTTAGAGCCAATGTTCTAATTCATCAGATGAAACAACAGCCCTGCAAAACGTCGAAAATTGAAATCACCATCTAGTAAAATAAATGGGAGGAAACGTATGGGTCTTCTACGACATTAACTCTGGGAACTAGGAACCAGGAAGGAGGAAGACTGAGTCTATTCAGAATTAGGAATGACTTGATCAGATTCTTAATAATTGATCTCCAGTATGTGCCTAGAATGAGTCACTCGTAAAACCTACTCTTTGTTAGAATAGGGAACGAGGAATCAAATACAAGCGCAGGTGTCTGATTTTTCTTAGAAAGGTTGGTAATGCATTCCTAGGTACATTCTGTGCCCCGATTTCTACGGTTCTACCCCTCCGTAACCGGCACCATTACGTAGAGTAGCTACAAGACCTGAACCAATTTCAAAACTCTCCAAGCCTCAAAAGGAAAACTTGGACACTTCAAAGGATACAACAAGAAGAAATGCTAATGTGTTCTCCATATCAATGATCCATAACAGGATTTTGTTCCTTTCTACAAACACTTATTTGCCTGGATAGAGACGATCCCCAAATAGCAACCCAACAAGAACAGACAAGGACAGATCTGGACAAAGACTGAGCTGAGGGCAATGGAGAACAAAGGAGCATGGAGATAGCAGACGTGGGGAGGTATGTATGAGCTCCTTCGGTTTCCGAAGCAATGACCCATTCTTGGGTATCTATCAGGTTGATTCCAATCCCGGGATGTACCAAATGTACAATATCGGGTAATCTAGTTCCCATTTCAATTCCTAATGCCAATCCCCAAATTCCAATCGGTCTCAGAATTTCCCATTTTCCCATCCTTGCAACTTTCTAAAAGCATAATCGAAGAACAGGCAGATCCGGCAATCAGAAATTGGCAAATCTGGCACCAACAATCATAATTCCAATCGAGATTTTACAACAAGTTTCCTGTTGAAGACAAAGCTGATTTCATTACAGCAGCGGCGGGAGCTGCAACAGTAGGTACCAAAGTAAACACTGATGACCATTGAACTCAAAACCCCCCATTATCAATTGTATACGGACCACACTAGCAAACTCTCAATTTCCCGTCCAATATGAATCCCTATCTCACAAAACTAATTCAACATCATTCGACAGGGGTAAACAGAGAAAGAACACCGGTCGTTTTGAGCATCATCATACCAAAGTTCAGTAAAATACCTCAAAGAAGATTCAAATTTCTGGCGGTTGAGCCTTGATCCTACTGCAATTGTGAGATTTTATAAATCCTGCCAGCCTTCGATCACTGAAGAAGGAGAATTGGCGGAAAATTGAAGATGATAATAAACCCTAGGGTTTTTGGACTTTGGTAGTTAATTTGGTGTTACTGAAAGTACGATTTTGCCCCTAGTATTATAGTGCGATTTTGCCCAGGGGTTGTTAGTTACACCCGAAAATTTTACTATTTACACCCAAAATCCAAGTTTTTGTTTTTTTTAAATAAACCCTACGCATCTTGAGTCATAGATAGGGTGGCTCAAAATGGACCCGACCCGGCCCGGAAAACACGGGATCGGGGTTGACCCGAGACCCCTAGGGGTCGGGTCTCGGGTCGAATTTTAAGAAATCTCGGGTCAACGGGCGGGTCGGGGTTTGACCCGACCCGGATTTAAAAAAAAAAATTTATTGTTGTGTGTGCTCTATTAGACACCCCACCCTTAAAATATATATATATATATATATATATAGATGAAAAGTAAAAAACAAATCCTATTTATTTAATTTTGATTACAAATTTACAATTACATATACGAATAATACGATTCACGAATCACGATCGCATTTTTATTTAATTTTGATTGCAAATTTAATTTTGTAACAACTAACATGCGGATGAAAAATCCTTTTTATTTACAATTACAAATTTACAATTACATATACCCTTAAAAAATCTTTTTTATTTAATTTTGATTCACGAATAACTAATATGCGGATGAAAAGTAAAATAAAATCCTTTGTAATTTTGTAACAACTAACAAAATTTTAAAACTCGGGTTTTCGGGTGAACCCATGACCCGACCCGGAAAACCCGGAATTACAAATCTCGGGTTCGGGTCGGGTGACGGGTCGCATTTTTAAAAATCCCGGGCCTTCGGGTTGACCCCCACCCGGAATGTTCGGGTCGGGTCGGGTCGGGTCAACCCGGATGAGCCACCCTAGTCATAGACTCATAGGTGTGTGACTCAATAGATGCAGCTATTTTTTTCTATATACATACCCTACCCCTCTTGAGTCACACGTCTATAACTCAGGAGGCGTAGGTATTATAGACTTATAGTGTTATCCTTTATTCTTCTGCACTATTATAGTGTTATCCAAGTCAATTCATATATTATTGTTATTACTCCCTCTGTTTCAAAATAAATGTCACTTTACTATTCCGCACGTATTTTAATGAGGTAAAAACTCTATAAAATATTATTTTTTTAATTAATTTTTTTTCATAATTTAATACTTGTTACGGGATTGACTCCGGTGAAAACCTCAAATTGCGGTAAAACCGTGAGGACTACTTTATAGCTTGGTTTATTTGAAACCCGTGCTAAAAACCTCAATTACATAGTGACTTTACAACTCAGTTCAACCTAAAAACTGTGCTAAAAACTCCAGTTTTAAAATAACACATGACTTTATATATCGGTTAAACCTAAAACCGTGCTGAAAACTCATGTTTTAAAATTACATTAGTGACTTTATAGCTCGGTTTTATTCAGAACCGGGCTAAAATATGTGACTTTATAGATCGGTTCTATTTATAACCGGGCTATAAAGCTAGTGAACGGGGCTAAAAAGCCGGTCCTCACAGGTTTTTACCGCAATTTTGGTTTTCACCGGAGCGCAACCCACTTGTTACTAACAAGTATGAAATTATGAAAATAAATTGATTAAAAAAATAATATTTTATAGAGTTTTTACCTCATTAAAAAGCGTGCACTAAAGTCAAACGACTTTTATTTTGAAACGGAAGGAGTAAGAATAAAGGATAAGTCGTTTCTAATATGTGTCGATTTCTTTTTATTTAATTCCACTTAATCAATATAGAAATGTATGTTTAAAATAAGATTTTACCCAATTTCATTAGATATTAATATAATTTTAGAAGATTAATATAGCAGTATATGCTTAAGATAATATTTTACCAAATTTTGTTAGATATCGATATATTTTTACAAGATTTTACCCATGTTTGTTAATTATGAGTATATTATGTTATATCTCTTTTATTTGTAGTCAGATAACATATTGATATAAATCAATTAGTTAAACGATATTGATATAAATTAATTAGTTAAACGAGTGTTAATACAAAATGTATTTAATTTTAAAAAAAAATAATATATGGTATATAGTGGTAGTTAGAGTAAATGATTGATTATAAGTTATTTTATATGTTGTTTAATAATTCAAGCTAGTAAAACCACCAAATCTTTCAAACTTGAAGGAGACGATCATCTGCCAAATAAAATAGTGTGACAATAAAATAAAGGATAAAACAAAAAAACACACTATTACTTTCTTTCAATAGCAAATTGATACAATCAAACTGAATTTTGATGGCGTTAGGGATGGCTCTGGGTTAGCTGCCGCTGGTTTCATGATACGAGATTGCCAAGGGTATGTTATTTCATGAAGTGCCCGGGAGTTTGTCAGGGTCTCCACTATTCAGGTGGAGTGTCTTGGACTCTTGCATGGTCTACAGGTGGACTGGTTTCGAAGGGGGCTTCGGAGAGGAACCGTGCTCGGATTGGGTGGAGGGAGATTGTCTGATGTTGATCAATGTCTTGAAGGGTATCTAGCGGTGCCCTTGGGAGATGGAGATGGTGGTCTCGAACATCCTTGACCCTTGTCGTGCTTTCAAGCTTGTTAGCTTCACGCACACTTTTAGAGAAGGGCACCAGGTCGCGGATAGCCTGGCGCACATCAGCTTCTCTTCCTCGTTTTTCGCTGAGCGAGCTCCTGTAGAGATTGACAACGTCATCCATTTGGATGATCTTGGACGAGGGTTCAACCGCAGTTGACTATCCCCAAATCTTTACCTTATATAAA
This sequence comes from Persicaria maculosa, assembly GCA_963922045.1. NCBI lineage: Eukaryota > Viridiplantae > Streptophyta > Magnoliopsida > Caryophyllales > Polygonaceae > Persicaria > Persicaria maculosa. Next base: position 2,676,561 of record OY998264.1, read on the forward strand.
AAAAAAAACAGTAATTGATACAAAAGATACGATTCTTTTTTATCATTTGCTCCTTAAACATTACTTTCAGATTGCTTTTTGTCTTTTTTTTTTGGGTCATTTGCAATGGTTTAGCATTGTGAGTGTCTTACATGTAATATTTGGGTTAATTAGAAACACCTCTTGAAAGAGGGTGTGCATCATGATTTCCCATGTCCTACTCTAAACAGGATACACATGGCTTGTTTTTGTTATTGGTGTTTTTTATCCGTCCAAGTTTTAGAAAACCACCATTTAAATACTCCGTTTATAGAAAACCTTAAATTAAAATTTCAAGGAAACCACCATTAAAAAGGTAGATGCTTACCTTTAAGAATTGTCAAGATCGAGAGGACCGAGAGATGAAGGATGAACATCTAGGATATCTTCAAACCAATTAAATTAAGGATGACTAACTTTGAACCAACTAAACCAAAGATGAAACAATTAAGAATTGTCAAGATCGAGATGAACTAGGATATTGATGATGAAGGGAAAAAATAGTAATTTTGCATTTTAAACATCAAACTTAACATAAAAAGTAGGATGGATAGTCTTTGCAAATATCTAGCTTTTAAAGGTTGATTTTCTAGAATTTTGTATTTAAGGAATGATTTTGTGCAAAATGATGTCCGTAATGGGTGATTTTATGGAATTTGTCCCTTTTTATTATTGGGCCGAGTGGGCTGCAAGCCCATACCGGAATCCACCGCTGCATTTATACAATACTGGCTAACTGGGCTTGAGACAAGCTCAAACCCTAAATCTGCTGCTGTCGTCTATATATAACAATTAGGTGTTCTAGGGTTGAAGATCTAGTATGTACGGTGAGGATGATTTTTGCAGTGTGAGCGTTAAAGAGAAGCTTGTAGTTAACAAAGCGATTCCAAAGTTGTGTTGTTTCTCGTTCCTGAGATGGTAGATCCGTTGTTGGTTTTGCCCGATTTGCAATCAATTTGCAGGAATCTCTTGTGCACTTGATAGATGCCTGCAAAATTTGTGGAATCTGCGCACTTGACAGATGCCTGCAAATTGATTGCTAATCAGCCAAAATCCGACATTAAGGACGTCCATTGATTCTTTCATTACACGTTTTTTTGGTGCTTCAGCAAAGCGTAAGCAGATCTGTGTTTCTGTCTCTCTCTCTATATAAAGAAACCGACCGCCTCTACTGTTTTCGGTTTTGGGATCTGATTTTTCCCCCTTTGGTGTTTTGATGAACTGATATGATTGTTTTTGCAGGTTCCTCCCCTAAATTATGTTGCAAAACTGGAATTCCGTGTTAAAAATCTCGTTTTAGGCGGAATTAAATTGGATCTCACCTATGTTGAATCAGATCCATCTTTCTGTTATACATCAGTATCTTAAAGTTTATATCTTCAAACTGATTCATTCAGTTTTATGCCTAAAAGAAGACCTATTACATGATTGTGGCAGATCCGCATATAAATTGTAAGATACTCATAACAGTTTATGTCATGATCCTCCCGAACTTGCAACACATTTGCTCCAAAGAAAACAACTTGGCTAATGTTCAATTTTCGGAATTTTGCATATGAACTGCGAGGTTGGTATAAGAACGACGAAGCGTATCCGTCCATGGGTTATCGGTTTCTCAACTCACACTTCCATTTGTAATCAATAAAACTCACAATCCAACCAGCAATGCTTGTATCAGTTTGATTGTGGAATGGTAGGTGAAGGCAACATAAGCTGCATTCGTGTTCCCTTTACAGATTAGTCAAGATGAGAAAGAGAGGACTGAAAATACTTCGATCTGCATATTCCAAAATAAAAATAAAAGTAAAAAATTGCTGTTCTCAATCTGTTATCTTTCTAGCATATACTCCCAACCTTTCTACAACCACAATTAGGGTTTGTCATGCATGAGCAACCAATTCCACCTTAATATTATATTAAAAATTAAAAAAATGAGGATGGGTTATCCATTTTTACAATAGGAAGAATAATATGTACATTTATTAAAAATACAGACTATTTTGTAAAGAAATGAAACCAGATTAATTTACCTAGCTCATCATCAGATCATGAATGAATAAATGTTGTGCAATAAGCAAATAACAATCCAACTCGACCGCAGTTGCTCCATTTTTTATGAGTTTCACAATTTCAGCAAAATCAAATTAACTCTAAGCACTTCATACAGGGACAGCCTTGAGTCCAGCCAATCTAAAGCCTTCTCGATGCCTGTCCGACTGGTTTTGTTACCAATCATCGATGGTTGCCTTTGTAACATTAACTAGTTCATAGGTGTGTAGAGGTTTGCAACTCTTGCCCCCATTTTTTCACCGGTTCGATACAAATTTAAAAGTTAAAACTAACTTTACTTAACTTTAATTATTTAGTGATCCCCCACCAACTATTAACTTCAATTATTTAGTGGGACGAGTCGATCGGTGCAAGTGGTTTTTGCTGACTCACTCGTCATTAAAAAAAATTCAATTACTTTTTTATTTTGCTATTGATATGGATTATATATTATATATATTTGATGCAGGCGAGAATTGGGGGTGTCAACCGCGGTTGTACCACCACCCAGGGATGAGAGTTTGAGACTCTAAGTGAGTCGATCAGCAGCTCCGTTCGCCTCCCTGAAAATTTAGGACACGGAGGCCATCTCAAACAAGTGAAGCAAACGGAGTGCGTCCGAAATAAGAATCTCGATCTCCCAAGGAGTCGACCAAACGCCATTGATTGCATTCACGATCGTGAGACAGTCTCCTTACACAGCAACTCTTCGGATCCCTATTCTCCGAGCTTCCAGCAATCCGAGCTGCAAACCAACTGCTTCGGCCTGGACCGCAAACATCCTCCCACACATGCAGGCATCGCAAGCGATCATCCTATCATTGTCATCTCTCATTACAAACCCTACAGAAGCAAAGTCAGACAGAGATTTAGTGCCATCAAAATTTAGTTTGAATACACCAGTCTCATGTTTGTGCCATTTTGTGATATTCCTTTTACGAGCGTTGTTTTTTTATTTGATTCTCATTGATATGGATTAGATATTTATATATAATAACTCAAAAGTTTTAGTGTAATTTTTTTTTTATTTTTTTTAAAAATTTTTTTTTAATTATGGGCTGAGTGGGCTTGAGCCCAACGAAGCCCATCCCTAATCGGCCGACACCGACACTTAATTCTAGGGTTTAGATGAGCTCACCCCTGAATCAGCCGCCGCTTCCGTCTATATAAGACAAAGGTATCTTAGGGTTGAGATCAAGTCTGTGTGGTAAGAACGATTCTTGCAGAGTGAGCTGTAAAGAGAGGTTCCTGGTTGGTACAGTAGTTTGATTGATGGATTGTGCTGTTCTTGAAGTGGCAGATCACCTGTTGATTTTTCCCGATTTGCAATCAATTTGCAGGAATCTGTTGTGCTCTTGATAGACGCCTGTTAAATAGGTGGAATCTGTGCACTTTTGACAGATGCTGCAAATTGATTGCTAATCAGTAAAAAATCGACAATTAATGACGTTCGTTCATGCTTTTTGTGCTCCAGTAAAGCGTAAGCATATCTGTGTTTCTCTCTCTCTTTCTATAAAAAAGGACTTTGATTCCCTCTGCTGTTTTCGGCTCGGATCTGATTTTTCCCCTTTGGTTCACGCCCTAACCCTAAAATCAAGCTTTAGTTAGATTGATGTTCAAATCACTGAATTTTCGTTAACATAAGGACGCTGAATTAATCTTCATGCTATCAATGTGAAATCCTGATCGCTCATTCGTTCTTTTATGATCGTGGGAAGCTGCAAATCCTGCAATGTGAGGAGCTTTACAGTAGTGTCGTTGGAGTCAAAAGAAAGGTGCAACCTTGGGGCTCATTTCCTTGGCATCAAATGACTGGAGTTTCGAAGCCGCCGATCATCTCTGGTTCGATCTAGTACAAGTGCTTGTTGCAGCTTGATCGGTCCAAAGGATATGTGTTAGAATTATTAATTTATTGTTGATATAATTTTACACATAAAGAAAATTGTATTATTAGCCGATTATTACTGTATTATACATGTATTACTCCCTTCGATTTACAAATTCTTTTTCTTCACAAAAAAAAAACTAAAAATCTGAGGGAGTATAAATATAATACAAATTTAAAATAATGTGTTTGATTACCACTGATTAAAATGTTTAAAAATTAAAATGTAATGATGTGTCGTTATAAACATAATACAATAGAATCCTTAAAATGTAATTTATGTGTTATAAACATGATACAATGGAATCCACACACGCTTAGTATTAGGGGAATTGTTAATTTGATGAACGGTCATTAAATATATTATAATAAAAAGTAATAAATGATGTATATAAGATGAGGGGATTTGGTGAATAAATGGTCCTACAAAATATTAATGAGTTAAAAATTATATAAAATATTAATTTTTAAAATTATTTTTGTAATAATCAAACTTACTAGTAATAAGTTTAAATAATACCAAAAAAAATAATAAGTTTAAAATTAGGGTAAATTGTAGGAAACCACCCATTAAATAGGGTACTTTGCACAAAACCACCAGCTAAAAGGGACATTGCAGAAAACCACCCTTTATATACCTTTGTTAACAAAAGACCACCCACTCTAGATTTCCGTTTTAACTCTGTTAACTTTGTCCCCACCTTCTCCATAATTGACCCCATCTTGACACCTTCTCCATTTATGAAATATTTATATTTTTTTGGTAAAAATATTCTACATTTAATATACTTTGTATTTTTTTATTTAATTATTACAAAAAAAAAAATCCTAAATCACATTTGTCTCTTCGTTAACAACCAGTGAAAGGGATTTTTTTTTATCCCAGATTTTTTTTTTTGCACCAGACATTTTCTTGAAGGTGGTCAAAGATGTTTTTCCAATTAAGGCATATTAGCTTGAAATTAGTAAGAACTTAGAAAATGAAGAGGAAGTGAAAGCAAAAAGAAGAAGATAAAAATACCCAGATCTGGTTTTGGGGTATATGAACATAGATGCAAGAACATTATTAATATGAACTTGAAATTAGTAAGATTGTAAGTACTTCAAAAATCAAGAATAGGTGCAAATAAAAAGAAGAAAAAAATACCCGGATCTGGTTTTGGGGATTTGAAGATAGATGCAACATCGTTATTATTTGAGATGATTTTTTTTTGGTTTTGAGTTGTTTGAACTTCAAATCATGAAATAGATGGACTATATTGGCATTTGGCAATGAATTTATTTTTGGATGGTGATGAACAGATCTGGTGGTGGGACTTGGCCATCTACTATAGGCTCATAGGGGGTACAGAAGTTTGCGTTTGAATGGAGAGGATTAGAGGAAAGATTTAGAATATGGCAGTCAAAAAGAAAATTTGATCCAATAAGAAGGGTATTTTGGTAATTTTATTCCTTATTTTTCTTAATCTAACGGAAGTAATGAGTGGGTGGTCTTTTGTTAACAGATGGTATATGAAGGGTGGTTTGCTGCAATTTCCCTTTTAATGGGTGGTTTTGTGCAATGTGCCATATTTAACGGGTGGTTTCCTGCAATTTATCCTTAAAATTATTTACCCCCAACGTACACCAATTAACTCGCCACTCTAAAAAAAGAGACAATGATAGCAAAATGGTGGAAGCTAGATCAGAGATGGTTTAAATTAAATTTTGAGGTCAAGTCCGGATATGGAAAATACCGGTGAAAATCGTCTAGTCCAACGCCGTAGTCCATTTTTTTGGTCCCTTTAATTTCATTGGCCGATAAGCATTAAAATAAATTATAAGGTACAAAAACTTATTTAAGAAAATAATTAGAAATTTCAATTTGGCCAATGAGATAATTTGGACTACGGTATGGACTACAATTGCGGACTAGACGATCCTCGTTGGGAAAATACTACTTGACGAAACTCCCCTAAAAAGTCCCATTTTTTTATGGATCCCGGATTGATTAGAGTCTATCCGTTGTGATTTATCAGCCTTACCTGAGGTACGTGGCGAGATGAGCAGTCACATGTCACAACTTGAGCTGATATCACGAAGTGAATAGAGCTCCTGACTCCTCTCTCCTCCTTGGGGATTCTGTCCATTTCCAGAAGTACAAGGGTAACTTACTTGCGGAATGGAAGTCAGGTGGCTTGCGGATAAGTTACCTAGTTCAACAACTGCGAGAAGCTTCCTTCAGTGACAAGGTGCAAACAAGAAGCATGGAGGTTCCGCCGAAATTTTCCTGACAAGCACTCTATTCATACACATCCTGGTCTCTGTAATCTCGTCTGGTTGGATGCCATCGACAAAATCTTGCATATATCAGCCGGATTTTTTCCTTTAAAAAAAGTTTGAAATTATTTTTAAAAAATAATAAAACGGTATCTTATATTATTTTAAACTCCTTAATAAATGTATAAAAAAGTCAAACGATATGTATTTTAGGACGGAATTACTGAGATATATAGTAATTAAAAAAGGAGAGAATCATGCATACATGCAATACATACAAGTGTAAAAAGGAGAGATGCATTGTCTTCTTCGCTTTTATTAGTATTGAGAAGGATTTGTCGGAGCATGTAGATATTGATACCGTTATCCATGATTTTGCATGAAAAAAGATCGAAGAAAGCGCTTTCCTTGATTGGTTTTATATTTGATTATTTGTTTTAATTTGTAGGATGCATGTTTATGAGAAAAGGCAGTGAGGATCCTTGTAACACAAAATGTTACATGCCGGGGATTTCAACTGGAGAAAAGGTGGATGTTTCTACTGTTTCAAGTTAATGGATGTTACAATTTTATATTGTAAACTTTTGCTTAATGTTACTAAAACGAGTTTAGTTTTGTGGATGTTTTTTTTTGGTGGGGTTAATCTTGTGGATGTTATAACCCGAGGAAGGAAGAAACCCATTTCAGTTCTATCTCTTTGAATTCATCAAGTATGTGGATCACAATGAGGTGGAGACTCCTTGATTTTCACTCGGAGAAATCCTCGTCGCGGGATTGGGGATGGGAAAATTAAATGAGGACAAGGGTCAAACTAATTTCCCGCCCCGCCCCCGTCCCCGTCCCCCTCGGGGATCCTCGATAGGGAGTACAAAATCCCATTTTTTAAAAATCTTACCTGAATTTATATAAATTTTCTGTAACTTTTTAATTTTTACTTTATAATTTACATTTATGAAATATTATATGTAATATTTATATCATATTTTTAACATAACTTTAATAATATCTTATAATTTTCTATTAAATGGGGGAAAACCATGAGTTTTAAACGGGAAATCCGACGGAAAAAAATCCACGGGGAATGCAAATGGGAAAACTTATGCAGGGACGGGAACGGGGGGAAATTATTATCCCTCACCGAGCGGGGACGGGGACGGGGGCGGGATAGTTTTCACAAATGGGGACGGGGAGGATACCCCGCCCCGAACCCACCACGTTGCCATCCCTAATCAAGCCCTTCCCGCCAAAAAAAAAAATTCAAGCCCTTTGCCTTTGCCTAATTCGCTGTCGAAATCCAAGTGTTCTCTGCTTCTTTCGGGCTTCCATCTCAAATGCACGTTCAAAACCCATCATTCAAGCAATGAAGTTAAGAACTTGATGCGATAGAGATTTTATCACCCACCTTTGACATCTTGGATTTGCCTTTTACTTACGTAAACCTTCGTTCATCACGTTCTTTCTTTAAATAGTATTGTGAATTTTCAATGGTTTCGTATGAGAGCACCTACCGGTTTCAAATATTGACGATTCGTTGTATGATTGAAGTATTATGATATTGCTTCCTCAACACCTCAAGCATCTCGATCCTTTGAGGGTATATTCAAATAATCAAATGATTAGTTTTGGTCGTCCAAAACCATCAGTGTCAATATATGGCTTCTCCATAAATTTGCAAAATGTCAGTCGTGCCTAAATGATCACAAACGATTTGGAGAAGTATATATCGTGATAGAAAAATGCAAAACTCGAAGAGCAATCGCCTTATAGAATTTACCTTCTCGTCTCCACTCAAAACTTACGGATACCACCTTGAAATTACAGCGAGACCCTTTGTTATGACCCGAAATGGGATCTTGTGAGGTTGAAGGGAAAGATAGAGAATAGAGGGGAGATTAGAGGAAGAAGATGAAGATCAGGAGAGATAGAGATTAACAGAAAGGGTAAAAGATTGGATTATTACCCCCACAATTACAATCCATAGGGTATTTATACCCTTAATTCCTATCTACTAGGGACATAACACCCTTCATGTTGTCAACTCGAAATTTTAAATAGTAAAGGGTGCGCTTTATGTTTATATCTCGTCTCAAACATTTTAAATTTAATGTTCGACCTTGATAACTATGATCACAAGTTCCTCAAAAATATATCGAGCACTAGTCTCCAATGCACCTAAGACCTAAGTTGAGGAAACTAAACAACACACCGTCAAACAGACTCGAACTCATGACCAATAGAAAAAAAAACACATCTCTTTTATCATTAAATTAAGAGTTTATTTGTTCATCTATCCTATTATTGGGTTTTATAAAATGACATACTTCCAAACCATCGTCTTTATTCATTATATTTTGTCCTACATCCTCTAACCAACACATTTGATACGATTTGTATCAGCAATTTTCCAAATACAAGATTTCATCAAATGTGAAGGTATGTATACATACTATGCATTTCCTTTATCAAATAATGTTGTTGAAAATTTATGAACATTGATCAGGACACTTGCATTTCTTGATTAAGGGTGATATTTGAACACGAATAACTCGAATTCGGGTCGTACTCTTTCAATAAGAACTCGGCTCGAGCTCGTTCATTTTCTAAATGAGCCGAGTAGGGGTGGACCGAGCCAGGACAGGATGGGGGTCGTTCATATCCCAAATGAACTGAATATTAATAAACAATACTCGGCTCGTTCGACTCGAATAACATCCATATTCTTAATGATCAATTATTCAGAATACAAGCTCTAAAAAAACTTGAAGGTGGGCAAAAGCTAAATTGAGCAAAAGGACACTTCCAAGTTCCATTTATCAAACCGTAACCAAACGTGGCACAAACAGAAAGCTGAAATTACTCAAACTTGCGGGGCGAAAGCTGAAAATTTTCAACTTTGGCGGGATCGAAATTCGAAACCGGAAAAGATGAAGTGGCAGTTCCTGTAAATAAGGGAAAGAGAGAAGGGCATATATGGAAAATAAAACTCTATAAAATGTACGACAAACAATCAAACGAAACCCCCCTCAACTGTCGTACACAGAGAGCGACAGACTCGGCTTTCTGAAAAGAGCTTCAAAACAGAAAATTTCCAGCGACTTCACCGTAAACGACGATTACTCTCACAAGTCACATCTCCACACACTCTCTCTTTCTCGCAAGCTCGCTTCCATGGAGAAACCAAAGCAACAGGTACTTCTTTATCTTCTTCTTCTTTAATACTGCATCTCGGTATCTGCTTGCTTGAAAATGCGCTTTTGTTTTCATCGATTTCGCTTTTTTTTTTTCTGCTTCTGGAAGGAATCGTAGCTTTTTGAACCGGATCTTGAGTGAATTCTGAATGTTTCGGAGTAAAATGTGGTCGATGATTGTTTATTCAAGTGTTCGGATCTGTTCGGTGGATTTTCATTGAATGTGTTCGCTCAATTGCTTTCTTGGATGAAGGAATTTTGGATTTGAGGTCTTAGAGCTTTTGCGCTGGATTTTCGTTTTTGGCTCTTCAGAAGTTATCTTTTAGGTTAGAAATTTTTTTGAATGACGCCGTTGCCATGGCCAACTGTCTCAATAGTTGATCAAAGCGCGTGATGAGTTCCGGTTGGAATGACAACGAGGAGAAAAATATTTTCTATTAAACAGATTGAAATTGTTGAAGACGCGTGAAGGGAACAACAATTTCACTGACTGGCTTGTTTAGTTTGGCTTCCACTGCAGTCTACAGTGCTTCATGTGGATTTACAGTTGTTACAGAAAGAGCGTTTTGAGGATCAATAGGAATTAAATCAGCTTCTTTTAAAGTGCTTGAATGGGGTTTGTGATTTTACAAGAAGTAAGATTTTGGGGAAACAATTTGAGACTTGAGAGCATATATAACCAAGGCATTATGCATTATTTCTAAAACAAAAGAAACCAAAAGATGAAGCAAACAAATGCCTGCAAACTCTTTTTTCAGCTTGGTTTGGTTCAGTTCTTGGTATGTCTCCAGGGTGTGACTTGTGGCTGTTGCTCTTGAGCATTTTCCTAAGCTTCACTTTGGCAACTCCGTCTAGATTTTTGGTAGTTTTTCAGCTTGGTTTGGAAACTTCTGTGTGTGTGTGGGACAAAATATTAATTTTGTACAATTTGTAATATGTTAGTATTACATTAATTGACAGTACCTACCTACCATGATGATAAATGCTAATAACCCTGGGAGATGACATGAATTGTTAAGGGGGTCCAAGATGTAAACAGCCCCAGGAATGTGGTGTTTGACCCCTTTATTGAGCCTAAGCCTATTAGATTGAGTTCAAGCAAAATTAAACAATGTGAATAATAAATGTGCTTGTAGACCACCAAGATGAATTGGGTTTGGTGGCTCCATTAATGAGGCTCGCTTTTGTTGCTTTCAAGGCTTCTTGAGAGTTGCAGCGTCTTGGATTTGTTTTAGATTTGTTGTGGTGGCTCCATTAATGAATTTTCTTGGTGGCTCCATTAATAAGAAACATGCCTTTTTTATTTTTTGTGTATGGAGATTTGAACAAATGCTTGACACTTTTGATGTTAACAATTGAAATTACTTCAATTTCTGATGCAGAGAAATGGACCCAGGTTGTCCGTGCCACAGTTTGGTGACTGGGACCAGAAAGGAGCATTTCCGAACTACTCGGTCGATTTCTCAAAGATCAGAGAGATGAGGAAGCAAAACAAGAGAGAGCCATCTAGGGCCAGCATAGGCAATGAACAGGAACTCATCAATCCAACTGCACCAGCTAACGCAGCACCGATCAATGATCTCCGTCTCACTCAAGACCATTCTCCAACTGTAAGATTCCTTATGACTCATCACCTCTTTGTCACTTCCGATTCAATCATGTGCTCATCTTCAAGTAGGGGTCGGATTTGTTTGCCTGTACATTGTTAAGCATTGCCAGCATTATCTGAGCTCTTATAGCTGTTTTAGTGTCATGAATTGTAGTTGTTTAATGTGGCCAGAGCGTGTTGTGGTTGTCTGTTACTGGAGCAGTGTTTATTAAATAATGTCAATTAGCAGGTCTAAGTACCCAAATAATGCAAGTTCATAATGCAATCAAATTATAATTATGTGGTGGTTGCAATCATTAGGAGCTTCATCCATCATCTTGCATCGGTAGACTTGTCATCTAACTTATCCGGTAAGGACGACATATAGTGACACGAGTTCAATTCCCCTATCTTAATAGGCCTAATTGCCGATCTACAAAACAGACACAAAAAAACAGACACAAAAAAAAAAAAAGTGGAGTTGCCATCGTGTTATTTTCAAGCTTGATATATTCAAGCTTGGTTGATCCTACTTGACGATTCCCTTGTTCTCGTGACAGACTCGGAGAAGCTTCCTCGGATACTTCAACTGTTTGAAATCCTGAGCTTCAGAACATGCCAACTCAGTCAACATGCTCATAATTTGATCTTACATTCTTGTAGGTTCGTTGTTCTTCTTCTGCGTTGTCGCCAACTTCTGTAATCTTCTTTCCCTCAATATTCTGAAACTCCCCCTGGTGGAAGTAGCTTCAAGGGATGTTGTTCACATGTAACATCAGACGCCTTCATCTTGTCTTTATATTTGTAGCACTTGAAATATGAAAACATGAAGTGAAAAATCGAATCTTCCCCTTGATCTTGTGGGGACTGATACCGACATTTGGTCAGGTTGTGTAACGCGACTATGCGTGCTGCAAACCAACTAAAATTCCAGAAAAAAAGCCTAAATTGTTCGAAATGTGCTTATGTGGCCGTGCTTAAAGAGTTTCACTCGTGTATCCTTATCCTACAACTGTACTGAAAACCAAGTATCGTCCACTGCTCGGCAACTACTAGTCTACAACAGTGTGGATATGTATCTTCATTGCCAAGCTTATTGTCATTCTCTTGTAGGCATCCACCACGAAATAAACAAGATAAATTCCCAATCCTGCTAACTAATTGGAGTGAAGCTCAATCACTCAACCATAAGATCATTCCAGCTGGATTGGTTTGGATTTGGTTACTCCGAAACAGGAAAAGAAAGATCTAGGGAAAATCCAACCCGATCCATCCGAAAATTTTAGGGATAGCTACCCCTGTACCTGAATGGACCCATAACCATATATATATATATGACCCGACTGCATTTACAGGTCCTTGATGAGATTTGTTCGTGATTCACATGCACACCCATAAATGAGATTTTGGAAATTTTCAAGGAGTGGGGGGGAAGGAAGATTAGAAAATTCTTCACCAAACTCAAATTTGTTTTCTATCTTAGGAAAACACTTAACCTAACATGGAATGATGGAATGCTTTACCTACTCGGTTTTCGACTAGGACTTCTTACACTTTGCCAATTTATGATAGAAGAAAAAGTTACAAAGTGATGAGTGACGAAATTGAACCATTGACAATGTGAAGTGAAAGATGTCATTTAGTTGGCAATTTAACCATTAGAAAAGCTCAACAGTACCAAAAGAGTAAAACCACATTTGTGTCATCAATACCTAATAAAGAACACGACTCATTGCGGATAATAACGTTTTATAAGCCATTGTTAGCTGAAACACCCGTAAAATTTTACGTAACAGTAAGCTATTGTCCTAACTCCTAAGCATATGAAGTTTATACCGCAGACCATCATCCACGGAATTAAAGCAGATTCTTTACAGAGCTAGAGCTGATACATAAGAAGGGAGGGACTAACCCGTTCCTTAAGTAGCAGTTCCATGCCCATTGCCCGGTTTATATGCAGCCTCTAGGCATTCCTTTGCTCTATGGACCTTTGACTGGAGATAGAAGCTTCCTTGCTGTGCATTTTTCTCGAACAAAACATTGTATTTCTGCAAATATGTACGGAAATCGTGTTGGAAGCAAGATACAAATGATCAGCAAGAAGCTTGGACGTAAAGGAAAAAAAAGGAAAAAAGGTTGGACCTTCAAAATCTCTTCCCAACTGGAATTCTCAGTGATGCCAAGGATTTGCCTAGCCTCTTGCTCGGTCATGACTTTGCTTGCTCTACGAATCGTGTTCTGCACGGCCTCTTGAGCAACACCATTTTTTGAGGCATCTGCAGCAAGCCATATTTGGTAGTCAATTTTTCCAAAGATTGATAATGGTAGCCTAAAAAAATAAGGAACACAAACAAGAAATCGAACAATACTACCCTAAGTCTATAAGAGTATCAATAGTATTGAAAGCAAAGTGCCAACTCTTTGAGATAAAAATCCACCAGGGAATAGATAACCTTTCTCCTTCAGAAAAAAAAAACAAATAAAAAGTAGTTCTATTTTCCACATAGCTTGCATTTCTTATCACTGTCACAATTCACAACTAAGATTGTTTCTATCCAATACACATTGCTTTCCATTTCAACCCAATGCTTGCTTCATGATCTCATTCACTGATCTCACTTAAACTAATAGAGTAACTTGCACAAGACTAGTAACAAGGTGCAAAAATGGAATAGGGGCAAAAAGAAAGATACTCGGCCTTGAAAGAGTTTGCTTTTCCATAAAATTTAGCAACCCTAGTCCACAAACAAACAGGTATCAGATCAAAATGATCTTGTAATCTAGCAGGTTGCATACACGATCCAACAAAAAAGTTTGCTTTTAAATGCAATGAATTGTAATGATCAAGATAACTTTACAACAGCAGCTTATATCAATTCATAACCCCTCCCATCTCTTTGCTTATCTTCATTCCCAATCCACTTGTTCGATTATAGTTCATAGATCCACGATTCACACCATCATCAATTCCACCACATCTGCATTTTAGACCTCTCTATACCTATATTCCATCTATATATAAATCAGTACTATAAAGAATCAACAATCTGGAGAATCCACTCTAACCAGCCCCGAATGAAACAAACATTAATCAGCTTTCTATGACGATAAATCGAGACCAAAGAACAAACAGATACGTCGACAACACAGAACACGCAATGAATAAACAAAATCGAAGAAGGATTGAAGAAAATTACTGGCAATCGCTTTTTGGTAAGCTTGAACAAAAGCCCTAACCATAATCCCAGATCCCATAACGATCAAATTGGCAAGAATTCTTGCAGCCTGCGAACAATTCCAGATCAATAATCATCAATAAGAAGAATCAAAATTAAAAATTGCAACAACTATTCAATTTCAAATTGCAAAGATTGTAACAGGTGAAAAAACCACAAACGCACCATGATTTCAAACCCTTCAAAAACCAAACTTTGTTCGCTATCTGCTCCCAAATCAGCCTTGTAGAAGCGAAGACGATGAAATCGGAGGCTCGTAAGTGAAAAAGGAGGAAGACGAAGGAAGAAGAAATGGAGGGCGTTGGAGGTTGGTAGAACGGCGAGGGCAAAAATGAAATGGGGGATGCTTTCGAGCTTTCGAGGGGGTTCCAGAAACTGAACTCGTATTCGTTGAACCGTACGTCCATCCGGTTCATGTCAACCCGGGTCTACTATTTAATTTAATTTAATTTAATTGATTTTTATTTTAAAAAAAGAAAAACAAACAAAAAAATACAAGTACAAATGAGTAAACCATTTGACTCAATATGAACTCAGTTTTATAAATGAATCTGCTATGAAAAATACTTGCGGAGCCAGAAAATTTATGGGTCTGAACCATCTCATATAAGTACTTAAAATGAACACATTTTAAGATATGAAAGGAAAGGAAAAGCGTCATGACAATGAACAAAACTAATAGAGATAAAAGAAGAATTATATAAAGGTCTTATATGGCAGTTAGGAAATGGAAAAACGATCAACTTTTAGACTGATAGATGGTTGGATGATGATATGCTTTAAAATAGATGCCTAGTGCCAGATAGAATCAACAAAAGCGATCGACAAAGTAGAAAAATACATAAAACGAAAACAGAAGATGGAACACATGCTACCAACACCGATCATCGAGGAGATCGAAACAACATTCATCCCAGAAAACCAAATAGAGGACACACTACACTGGAGAAAAGATCATTCTTACTGGTTCAGCAAAGCTAGTGCACTCGGATACATCACAAGAAACAACAGAATTACACCACCCAAAACAACATGGTTCTGGATCCCAACAAAGACTAGACTAATTGCTAAAGGAGTGACCCTTCCCTCCGCATGTGAACTATGTGATGTGTGCGATGAATCTTCAACTCATTTATTCACTCAGTGCTACATTGGTAGAAACCCCATATGAAAAATCGACCCTATAATAGAAAAATGACTAGAAGAATTAGACAGAAATGAACAAGATATAAAAAAGAATTATGTCAACAATATTGAAACAATAACCCATAACAAAAGAAAAAACTAGCAATTGTTTGGTGGTGTATTTGGACATCCAGAAATTAAAAAAAAATCTTTGACAATGTAAACACCGTCACAATCCGTAACATGGAAAATATGACAAGACAAGCAAACACGAATTGGGAGAAAACAAAACATTTGGGTGAACTAAACATTATTGCTATCACAAGAAGAACACAAACCAGAAAGAAACGACACATGCGGTGGAATAAACCTCCTGAAGGAACAGTCAAAATACATTTCGACAGTAGTTACAACTACTCTAGCTCTTCTGGTGTAGATTTCTTCATCCACAAGGACAACAACCATACAAGTTCGTTGATTGCATGTGGTGGCAGGCAGTTTACTCTCAAGTCGTCGCTTATGACTGAGCTATGGGACTTCTTTTGGGCATCCAGAAGGCAAAGGAGTTGGGTCTGTCCAATATTCACATTGAAAGTGACAACCTAATTGTGATCAACACAATCAAGAGGTATTGGTCCTGCCCATGGAAAATTGAGATGCTCACGACAAACATGTTCCTGCCTCTCCGGTCCTTCAACCATGTTAACCTCTCGCATTGCTTCTGGGAGATTAAAAAATGCACTGACCACATCTCTCGCCTCTTCCAGTCTGCTGCCTACCCAGATGTTAAGATAGATAGATAGACATCTTTGTATTCTCATCCGTAAAGATGCTCTTCGGCGATGGTCTAGTAGGGACAAGCCCCATCCAAATCCTTGTATTAAAAAAAATTGACTAATATTATAAAATTAATTTGCGTGTTGTTAAATACAATGCAAATCCCCTCTCGTACAGTCACGCTCAATCCAACATACACCACATTAAATTAAACATGGTAAATTTTTTAATTAATTATATGTTTAATCATCTTTAGAAGAAATAATTGGTACACGTTAGTTTAAACTAACACGGTCCACATAGCCAAACAATGTGGTGATTTGCATTGTATATTTTGATAGATCTAAATTAATTTCAAGAGAGGTTATTACAGAATACACCCTTAGTAATAACCACAACTAGACCTGTCAATCGGGTCATTTGGGTCGGGTTCGGGTCGGGTCATTTCGGATTTCGGGTAAAACGGGTTCCGGGTAAAACGGGTCTCGGGTTGATTTGAACTCGGGTTTGACCCGGTTTCGGGTCAAATCGGGTCGATTTCGGGTTTATCAATTTTTTCCTTTTTAAATTAAAATAATCATGATTTGGTAATTTTGCGATAATTTTAAAATGATAAAATTAACGATGTGGTTCATAAGTTCTAGTGCTTGTAATTATATACTATATCTGATAAAAAAATATTTATTTTTATTATTTCTCGTAATTTTTTAATAAAATTTAAAAATATATAAAATATCAAATTTTTAAATAATTTTTTTTAAAATAATTTCATACAATTAGTAATAAGTATAGAATTATTTTATTATTTTAATATTTTTTAGAGTTTTTATCTTCTTAAAAAATGTGATGAAAAATAAAAAAAATCAAATACTATGGATTGGAGAGAGTATTACACAATACAAATAAATATAAAAATTGATTTGAAAATGAAAGATCAAGTGATTGTAATTATAAAATTAATAAATTGGAATCTCCATAAAAAAATTTAATCATATATAATTATAAATCAATTGGGTCAATCGGATCACCGGGTCACCGGGTTAATCGGGTCAAAATTGCCGGGTCAATCGGGTCACCGGGTCTAAACCCAGATGACCCGGAAAATTATCGGGTTTTCGGGTTCGGGTCAGAAAAAATTTTCGGGTCAAAATTTCCGGGTCTTGACCCAAATTTTACCGGGCGTTCGGATCGGGTTTTCGGGTCGGGTTACATTTTGACAGGTCTAACCACAACGGAAGTGCTATTGAAGTTGGAGGTCTCGAGTGCGGACAAGTCTCTCCTCTTGCTGCGTAGGGGCATGCAATCCGAGTCCATGTTGACCGGTGTCTTGGTGAGTTTTCGCCCACGTTGTGTACGACTTCGATTAATGTGTCTTGATGATCTATTGTTGTGTTGGGGTTTTGACATTTGAAGTTGGGACTGACTGAGATCCTGGTAGTGTGTACAAGGCGACTCTGTGTACGAATAGATTGCTTGGAGGTTCGTCTTCACTGCCCACAGGAATGCCTGATATATCATTGGCCACTTTGCCAACAATACTATTTCACGATGGTGCTTGACTTCGTTCATAGTCTATGTCCCCAACTTGTTAGTTTTAGATTTGTTTAGATTCATCTTTCGTTGTGTGTGTTGCCTGGTATTTTGCACCGTTTTATGTATCTATGTTGTATATTTGATGGGCTATCGTCTATCGATTTGTTGGCCTGTCTAGTTTCAAGCTTGTCTGAGCTCGAATTTTTACTTAATATAAAAAATTCATCTATATATTGAAAAATTAAAATATTAAAAACTATAAACCAGATTAGATGCATCCAATTCACTTTTTTATTCGTTTATATCGGTCTGGTTCAGGTTGGTTTTCTGGTCCAAACCGAAATTTGCGTAACCCTATAACCATGTACCCAATTTATGGATACCTCTCATCACATTCAATTACAATCAAACAATATAAGGATAATCGAACTGCCCTAAAACACTCTCTTTTGAGAGTTCTTTTAGCCGTCGCTCGCCTACACACAGCAATCTCCTTGTCGCCTCGGTTTGCCGCCGCCTTTGCAGCCTTCCACCGCCACCGGTGCTACCACCGTCGCGGCCGCTAGTTACGGCCTCCATCAAGAGTCACCAACATATCTGAGCCCAACAACCCATTCTCGACCTCTGTTCGCCTGGTCCGACACATCCCTATCCTAAATGGTCACCCAGACACAAACCGGTGCCACCTCCTGCAACGCGCGTCGCTCTCAGTTACCGTCGCCGCCATCAATGACCTTGGTACCACCAGTCGCCCTCGGCTCACCACCACCACACGTACACCGAACTCCGTCGCCACCCACAAGTCTTTGAGGCTCCGACGCCTCTTACCCACCCACCGTCGATCTCCTCTTCAAGTGTTTGTGCTTTGGTGGTCAACCCAACCTTCGGGTCATATCACCCTCCCCCACCTCGACACCACCCTCCCCCGACCTAGTTCGCCGGTTGAAACCTTATTTGGTTACGCCACCGCCTTCTTTGCCCTCGGTATGCCTAGCGTTTAATCAACGCTAATTCCTTTTTTTTTTTAAAAAAAAAGAGTAAAATTGTACTATCTTGTTTATCCAACTTGTTTGTTTCTTTTGGTACCACTTGGTTCGAAGGTTTTGTCTTTGTTGACCTAGTCGGTTCTTGTTGTCAAATTGTTCCTTGTCTCTGCTTCAATTCTCTTTTGTTTGATCTCTTTCCGGGTTTATTTCATCCGCCTCGTTTCTGGTGTGCCCTTGTGGTGACCTTTAGCAGTCTTTGTTATTGCGCCTGAGGGTTTGAGGTTGGTTTTGAATTGTTGATCTGTCGATTGGGTACTTGGGGTGGGATTGAGCATGTTGTGATGATGTGTTTTTTTACCGTAATATTGCGAGGAAGCAATAGTGTTCTTTTTTAGTTTATATTTTGTTGGTACACTTCTTTATCTGGCAGATGATCTCTCCTGTGAAGATTGGTACATTTGGTTGTTTACCAACTTAAGCCTTGGTTGTGATCGACATCTGTAGACTCTTAGGGAGTCTATAATCTAAGGTGTTCACAACTTCTTTCCCCAACTCCTCTTGTGTTGCTTGACAGTGTGTCAACTTGTTTCTCTTTTCTTTTTGGTCTGGTTGTTTGTCCTGCATGATTTTTATATTATTTTCTTTGTCATTTGCTTTTGTATTTGCTTTTGTTGTACATGATGGTTAATTAGTCTATCTACCGGTTTGTCAAGTCTCTTATTCTCTCTGGGCGTATTTAGAGAAGCGAATTTCTTTCCTGATATAAAAAATGAAAATCATGCCATAATTTCAATGTTATCATTTGTTTTTGTATTTGCTTCTGTTGAAACAATCTCTGTATAATTAATTATATTATATTATATTTTTAAAATAAGAATATTTCAACTAAAAAGAAAAATCATGCCATAAAATGTAAATGTCTCTTAATTTGAAAGTAACTAATATTTTTATGTTAAATTTTTATCAATATATTTCTTATATTTTACATATTAATGTGTTTTATCAATACTCCCTCCGTTTGAAAATAAATGTCGTTTGACTTTTGTGCACGTTGTTTAAGGAAGTAAAAACTCTATAAAATATTATTTTTAATCAATTTTTTTATATATAAATTGATACTTGTTACTAATAAATACTCCATCAATTTATAAAAATAATTTGATTAAAAAAATAATATTTTATAGAGTTTTTACCTCATTAAAAAACGTGTATAAAAATCAAACGACATTTATTTTCAAACGGAGTGAGTATTATTTTATTAATTTTAAAATAAGCGCACAATCACGCACGAACTAAACTAGTATCCTACCCAAAAGATAATCCCCACATAGTTCCCGTCAAGAACACTTGTATGTTCATCCCATCCTACACTTGTATGTTCATCCCATCCTCGCACAATGAATTATTATCATTAGTCATGATCGATCTCATGCGAACTAATCAACTATGTGCAATTTGCAAATATATCATTTTGTTAACACATGTCCCATGCTTTTATCAAGTTATTTGGTTGCATTGAGTAATAATTCAATAGCGTTGAGTTATTAAAAAACACATTAACACACTTTAGTGCAACAAATAACTATCTAATACACAATCAATTCAAATCACTTAATTCGACTAAACAATTACTCACTAGAATCAAATAACTCCTTATTATAATTAAATAACTCGAGACAAGTATTACATATATTATTTGTCCCCATTTTACACACTAAAACATACATGCCCACCAGGGCCATCCCGATGTTTACAATGGCCCGGTGCGGTAACTAGAATTAGGCCCTATTATATTTATTTTGTTTTATGTTTTGTAAGGTCATAATTAATTATATTTATGTATTATAATGTGCATGAATGATATCTTTTTTTAATGAACAATTTATCTTACATTTACATGAAAATCATGTATTAAATGTTAAAATTATTCATAAATTAGGAAATTGAAAAATGACACATAATTATATTTTTTTTAAAGACACTCATACATCCTCCTATACTTAAAAATACTAAATTTATATTTTATTTATAAAAGAACATATCTTTTTACAATAAATTAAACTAGTCATATAAATAAGGAGACAATCCACATTATTATAAATATTTTTAATATTATTATAAAAATAAAGAAGACATAATTCCACATTATTATAAATATTTTTAATATTATTATAAAACTAAAGAATACATATTTACATAAATAAATATAATTAAATGTTAAGATGGGTCGATTGAGAATAAAAACTAAAGGAAAAGAGAAAGGCAACAAAGGCTTAGAAAAATTAGATGAAAGGTAAAAATTGTTGAATGTGGGATTTGAACTAGGCCCAACATGGAAATATGATGACAATTCAACCATTAGGCTACTTTCTATTTCTTGCATTTTAAGAAGGTTTACATCTATATAATGTTAAAACATATATTGGGCCCCCAAAAAAATCGGGCCATGTGCGATTGAACCACCCTTAAACCGGGCCTGATGCCCACATATGGACTTTTTGCATATTTTGCATTATTATATTACTATTAGTTATGCACTTATGCAAATAAGAGTGTTTATTTTCCAATCAAACAATATACAAGCTAGTACGTTTACAAGCAACAAAAACGATCATACGACTAAATAAAGAAATATGATACTGGACCTTGATTGTCATCGATCAATCATCATTGATAAGAAATGGTGTAAGATTATACAGTTTCCCATCAATTATCAATTATAGTTGATATATACGTCCCAACAACCATGACCATCGACCTACACACCAAGTTCATTTACTACTCTAATCTACAACTCTACGGTATATGTACTTTCAACTAGATCAAGTTTCACTTTAGCATCTTGTTCTTCATTTGGGAAACCCTAAACGCTCTCTTTTGAGAGAGTTTGGCCGCCGCCCTCCTGAGTCACATCGCCTTTGCCCACCGGCCTCCCACAACGTCGCCACCGCCTTTCATCACCCATCATCTCCCGCCTGGGTCGCCAACCTTTATCCTTGATCTCAGTCGCCAACCGCGGCCTCCTCCCCTTGCTGTTGCATCTCCGGCGGTCCAGTTCGGCTCCGCTCTTGTTTCCAACCATCTCCGGTCCGCTCTCTGGTACCCGTCGCTTCCTGCTATGGGCGCTTGACTCTCCGTCCGCCATCGCCACAAAGCGACCTCCGTCGGCCCCTCCGCCATCTTTTGTCTCCACCGCCTCTGGTTCCACCGCCGTGGTTGATGGAGGTTTGGTCTGACCTTCCTCGGCCTCGTCTGTTTCCATCGACTAGGCTTTCACTGGTTCGTCTCCATCGCACCGACGTCTTCTTCGGCTTCCACCGCTGGTGTTTTGCCAGTCTCCATCATGCGCTTTGCTAGCGCCTTTTGGTTGATGAAATATATTTTATATATATTTCAATTTGGGGTTCTTGTTTTTAGTCCGCTTATTCAATTGTTTTCTGGTTCATTATTGCTCTTCTTGGCTTCCTTGTCTCGTTTTTTATCGCCTCTTTTGGGCTTTCCTTGTGTTAGTCTGCATACGATTTAGTTATTGTCCTTGAGGGTTGAGATGAGTGCTTGGGGTGTTTTTTTGAGCTTTAATGTGGTTTGGAGTTGAGTTTGCGGGTTAGTGTATTGTGCTATTCTTGTTGTGTTGCAGGCTTCTTATGAGCGTTGATTGATTTGTCATGTTCGATGATGTCGTGGTTGTGCGTTGACATCTGAAGGCTCGCTTGAGTCCATAATCTGAGGTGTCCGCTCGTCCCCAGAGCTCTCTCTGTGCGTTGTCCCTTTGGCCGATTGTTTCGTTCGTCTTTCGGCTTGTGTTTCGCGGTGTAGGATGGCTTGTACCTTGTTTTTTATTTCTGTCATTTGCTTCTGTTATTTACTTTCTGTAATTTCCTTTCTTGTCATTTGCTTCCAGTTGTACATGATGGTCAGTCCATCTACCGGCTTGTCCGGTCTCTCGGTTTCTCTAGGCTTGTCTAGAGAACTGAATCTTTATCATGCTTCAAAAAAAAAAAACTAGATCAAGTTTCAACACTTATATTTTAGGTTTAATTTAATCTTCTTTTTTTTTACAGTAGGCAATAAGTAGATCGACTGCGCGATGTTGAAACTAATCCAGCGGATAGTTTGATAAACCCTACGCAGAGGGTCATTGGTAAAAAAAACAAAAATTTTAAGGCTAAGATTAAAAAAAACGTTATAGAATTGATCCTAAATGGATCCGACTAAGCTTGATTGGTCGTTGATGACCTGTAAACATAATTTCGTCTAACTCTGATTTGTGTCGTTGATTGCATCCTAGCTGATTTCGTTGTGTGTTGAATTGAAAAGTATCGATCCATAAGAACAAGAGGCTCGAGAGACCAAATACCAAAATAAGGGGTTGTTGTGTCGAAACTTTTGTCTAAATTGAGAGCCAAAGTTTCAAATTGAACCATCAAAGTGCTGCAAAACTCATAAATGTTTTTTTGCATGTGATGTCTTGTATTCGGAGATTAGAGATATGAAGGTTGCACAACCTTAAATTAAGAGATTTATGAGAGATGTTTTGTTTGAGATTTTGGGTTTAGAGTTAGGCAAATTGGAAGATTCATGGTAGGTGGGTAAGGATCTTGAAGTTGGCCAAAAGACGCAACCAAGGAAGGTTGTTTTAGGGGGAAGGGTTGGCTACAAGAGATGGCAACGCCGCTCCATGGCAGAGCAAGAAGGAAGAGGCCAGAAGGGGGTGTGAGGAATTAGGATTCGAGGTTCAATATTGTTTCTGCATGTTGCAGATTTGGAGGCAACCAACGACAATGAGAAGACCAAGTGACGTAGCCCCCGGAGACACAACCGAGTCAGAGAAATCAAGGGGAGGGGGATCATCAGGAAGGCTGCAGCGGATGCATCGTCGAGTAGCAAATATCCCCAAGAGGAGCTCACTCCCAGAGAGATGGTGACAGTGGGGTGGAAAGAAGGGCGTCATCGCCGAACAGCATGAGGTGGCGGCTGGTTGAGAAAGGGCGAAGCAGCGGAGGAGGAAGGTCGAGGCGGTGGGAGCAGCCGCATCGGACCGTCAGAGTAAAGAAACAACGGTGGGCGACGGGAGCATGAACAACTTTAGGCTAGGTAATAGATGAATGAGGAGGGTCGGGGCTATGTAGTGGAGAAGGAGGGTCGGGGCTGCGCAGAGGAGGATGAGGGTCGGGGCGGTGGGAGAACATAATTAAACAGGAGCGGCGACGGAGGGAGTTTGGAAGGATTACTAGGGTTGGGTTTTTTTTTTCCTTTTCCTTTTCTTTCTGGAGAGAGCTTTTTGCCGGAGTAATTTGTTAGTTTTAATTTAATCTTAAAAACGTTATAAAGTTACATTTGCCTTTCAAATATTTATTTTTATAAAAATTATGTCTTAAAAATTATTATTTAATATTTTTTAAAGGTTAAATTACTATATATAGAGAGAGTATAGATCTTTTGTGAACACTCTTATGAGGCAATTTGTGAACAAATATGAGCCTTTAAAATGCGTGAAATGGATGTTGGAGATTTAATCCTCATTTTCTTTTTTTTTAATAAAAAAATGTGGGCTTCATATAAAACCAAACCACTCTCTTGTACACGCGTGATACATGTTTTTTTTCCCAGAAAAATATGATTATGGGAGATTAAATGTTGTTTTTTTTTCCAGAAAAATCCGAATGATGTGATTGTGAGAGATTAATGCGGATAATATTGTTCCAAAATAAAAACAAAAAACCATATATAATTTGCTTTTATACAAACAATCATCCATATTTGAACTTACATATATATATACACACATATATATATCAATGAAATTTATTAAAAAATAAATAAATTAACTTATATATACGAATAATCTTTCACACATCACTAAATAATTTTTATTTGGATAAATAGTTTTTTCACAACCATAAAACTACTCAATAATGCACATATTGGTTGAAAAAGGCGAAAAAACCCCACTTTCCTTTCATCAAACCCAAATATTGTCCTTATCAATTACTACGGTAAGATTGAAGATGAAGAATCATCGTTCAACTGAATTTGGTATTTTGCGATATTGTGAAATCACCAATGCCTACGAATAATTTGGTATTTGTCGCTTGAGAATCCACGTAGTTAGTTATATGTACGAATAATCATTCTCAATCAGTGACGAAGCCAGAAACTTATCGGGAGGAGGGCGTAGTTTTATATAATTGTTCAGTGCCTCTTTGATATATTTTTTTATTTAGTTTAGCATATCAACACTATGATATTTTAGTTTAAACGATGATGTTTTAGTTCAAAACGATGACATTTTTGCTCTAAACGTCAATATTTTAGTTCAAAACGAGAGCATTTTAGTTCGATATTGTGTCATTATTTGTTGTATATTTTTTCTATTTAAACGAATAAAACGATGTCATTTTATTCTATATTAATTACATTATTTTTCGTTAAAAAGACACTGTTTGAAACCTAATAATTCACTATATATAATTTGTTGTTCTCTTAGTATACAATAACATATAACAATAAATAAAAATTTTAAACTTACATAATTGCTTATTTAATGGTTGAATTTAGTAATATAACCTCTTATTTCAAAACTCTGAACTAAATTATATTATTGAAATATCAAGTTAAGTAAAATATAATAAAAACTTCTCAAGTTGATATATATATATATATATATATATATATATATATATATATATATATATATATATAAAAGATTAAAATTAATCAAAGTCTTATTGCTCAATTGTCACATGATATCGAGATTAAATAGTTTAACCACTATCATATCTATTATTTATTGAAAAAAGACTTGGTTGTAAAGGTTGACTATACAAGCTTAACTTAAACATTTCCATCCAAAAATATAAGTAGGCTAAGATGTATACAAGTCACATATCATGAAAAAGTATTATAATTTAAGATATTGTAGAAATGGTTAGTAAATGGGTAAAAAAAATTAAAAGAAAAAATTGTAAATGTATAAAAGAGATAAGAGAAAAAAAGAAATAATAAGAGAAAATTGTGATTAGTTGAAAATTTTTAAATTAAGAAGGGTTCCTTATCATAAAAAAAAATACTCCCTCCTATAAAAAATGTTTGATTTTTTAGTTTTCTGCACGTATTTTAATGTGTTAAAAAATTGTATAAAATATTATTTTTTTATAGTTTAATATTTATTAGTAAGAAGTATTATATTGTAAATTTTTTTTAAAAAAATTAATATTTTATATAGTTTTTAGCTCATTGAAATACGTCCTAAAAAGTAAAAAAATCTTACATATGGGAAGGAGTACAGATTATAGATAGATTCACCAAAACTACAAAGATGACGTGGCATGTTGCAATAGGAGGTTGTTGAGCTTTGTGGAAGTCGGATGAGATCAACGATACGGTCTAAATTATTATTGCTGGTGGGGACATTTGGGTTGGTGGGTGGGTGGGTGGGTGTGCCTCTGACCCATTATCCGAATGACCGGACCGACCGGGTTTTTTCCTTTCCCGGACCGGGTCAGCGCCCATGAAAAGGGTATAAAACTAGTAGAACCCCAAAGCGCCATCGCTCGCCGTATACCGAAACGAACAACCACCAACAAAATCCCCGCATCATCCATGGCAACCTACCACCTCAAATGCTAGCGCAGGTGACCGATCAGCGCGAATTCGGAGGCAATTGGACCTGTTCATCAATCCTCTGCGAGTCCTAATCACTTTCCGATTTGTGATTTCTGAGGTTTTTGTGTGCTTGTGTTCATCAATCTCCTGACCTTCTCTCTCAAGCGGAAGCCTTCCGTTCTTCGGTTGTTTTCTGTAAGTCGTTCTTCTCCCTCTCCTTAGATCTCCGTTCTTCACTTCGTCGCCATCATCGATCTGGTGCTTTTGACAGAAGGGATTATTGATTATTTAAATTTCAATTATTAGTTCTACGAAATCTGCGCATGAGTTTCCGACTTCCGAGCACTACCGTTGACATCTGTAGCTTTGTGCTGTATAGGAAGACTCTAGATCCAATAATTGAAATTATGCACTATAATAATAAGTCTCTGATAATTGTTGTCGTTGTATGCAGCAATTGAGGGGGGACCAAATTAATGTGTTCTTGTTGAGTAAGATTGTAAGAAGATTCAATCAATACTCGAAAGGATATCTGTGAGGATTGGGAAGAGTTGCTTTTGAGATATCATGGCATTGGAGGCTAAACTTCCGCAAAGTGTTGGCCCTTCGACATGGCTCAATACAGAAAAGCTTGTGACGAGGTCCAACGGTTTCCTGCGAGTGTCGGAGATTAACAAGGACAAGAGAAAGCTTCAAATGGCTGTTGCAAGACAATTGCCCAAGAGAAATATAGCATCCCCGGTTTTGGATGTTTCATGTTCATATAATAAATATCCAGGTAAGCTATATAACCTTGCCGCACTAGTCTATTGGATTTATTCTTTTTATTGGAAATGTGCAAATTTTCTGTACAGCTGGTAGTCAATTCCAATCTATATTTTTTCCAAAATCAACAAAAAATTTAGGATCATGGTGTTAGACTTGTGGTTGTTCAATCAGCTTTCAATCTTCTTAGCCTCATTTTCCTATGTTCTCCTCTATATGTCAGAAAACCAAGTAAAATGACTCCTTTCAACATTTCGCCCACTCGATACTGATATTTTTTCCCACATGTACATTGTGGAAGATGAACTTTGAAAGTGACTGCGTGATGTGAGATCATATTGTAATTGATTGATTTTGCAGCTTCAGCTCTGAAGTCTGTAGGCTTTCCGGCGACACTTGATGAGAATGTATTATTGAAGGTAACTAAAAAATTGCTTCAATGCTTGTTGACCTCTTTAATAATGCCTTTCTCTTCAAGCATTTGAGGTACTGTCCCTTAGTTGTTTGTTTTCGATCCAAATCTTGTAAGAAAAACTATTTTACCTTCCATTTTGTAAAATGTTTTTAGTGAAGCAAAGATGGGTTTTGTTTGGTCCTTTTCTCAATATTTATTTGTCATCTTCTTCACCTCTCTCGACTTATTTTGAATTGCAGAATAAATCTGAAGAAATTGGCCCATACCTTAACGGACGTTGTATATATCTTGTTGGTCAGTCTCTGATCTATCATTTATACGGTGAACTTCATCCGTTTTATTTTGTTAAAATTCATTTAACGTTCAATGAGCAGGTATGATGGGATCTGGAAAAACAACTGTTGGCAGGATATTGGCAGATGTGCTTGGTTATTCATTTTTTGACAGGTTAGTTCTTGGTATAGCCTGTAATTGGTGGTTTTAGCTATCGGTGATTTAAGCTTTTTGGATACAACTAACACGTTTCCCTTATCGCCTTTGTACTTGGTGTGGAGCCCAGTCTTTCTGATTGGGTCATTAACTTTGGCTATCTTGGCATAAAGTCAGTTGCTCATTTATGGTTTGCAGCTAACCATCTTTCCTTTGATATTCCAGTGATGGGTTAGTGGAGCATGCTGTTGGTGGACTGTCTGTGGCTGAAATCTTTAAGTTGCACGGTGAAGGATTTTTTAGAGATAGCGAGGTCAGTATTTTTTTTGTTGTGGCTGAAATCTACCACACTGTACAGAAGGACATCTATATAAATGCTTTGTTTCTGGGCAAGTTATAGTTGTAGTTATAAATTGAAACTCGTAATAGTGGATGACAATGGGGGATGTAGGGGTAAATCCATATTACAGTCAAGTATGCCAATCTACTCACACAACTTTGCCTAATTATACTCTAGTATTGTTGTAGCATAATCGTTCTGTGTTCTGGGAAGATAAATGCTTCAATCTCTTTCTTCTTAGTTTAATTTCACTAAACAAGATTTTGGACACCTTACACAACTTCTCTGTTTTCACTGCTGACATGATAGATTTTTTGCTTTAATAATACAATGAATGCATCTTACAAGAAAAAGGTATGGTCATTAAAGTATCACCAAATGCAATTGCTAACTCACTTGAAGTGGGTAATACGAGCACTGCTATTTTTGTTATGATCATATACAAGTGATATTATTATTTTTAGATGTTCTTTACTGCCACTTAAAGTAGGTAATTCTTCACTTCCAAAGGGTAGTGCATGCAAAAGTCTTGAATCCTTTATACTTTATTCTTTTAAAGGATTCATATTCATCAAAACAGTGTTATGATGTCATATATATCTGTGCTCTTTTCTCGTCTCTTACTTTGTACTTGAATGTTTGATATTACCACTTAAGCTAGTGTTATTTTTTCAACCTCTTTATTCTTTTTGCTACGCTTCCTTTTATACCCTTTCTACAACCCTTTTGAATCCCGGGAGACGAAGATGACTGTAAATTTGTTGGAAATATGTCTACGCTTCGTCTAACCCAAGGATAGCTATATTGTCCTGGGCAATTCGAACTAAGGACTCGTGTGGTTCCGGAGGCAGTCCCTTATGTAAATGATTCAGCCTGCTAACTAATATTTTAACAATAAAATTGAAAGTTCTCTTTCTCTCTCTAAAACTAAAATTATGTGTACATAAAAGATGAAGGCAGACTAAGTGAACCTAGCTATAATTTACATACCCAATGATCCTCCCAAAGCTTCCTTTAGTGAAAGCTGCATGCTTTTTGGACAAAGTATGCTACTTACACTAAAGGATGCTTTTCTGTCACCTCTTGAGATTTCTCTCTGCTATTTAACGCTTGCCATTGACAATATTTGATAACAATATGGACCTAAATTATGTATCATGGACAGATATCTCTCCTTAATGAAAGCTGTATACATTTGGCTGTAAAATGCAATTTATCATGACAATGATTTCATAATGTAAATATATGATGGTATGTTCCTCTAATCATCAAAGAGGACAGTGAAAGTAAATGATTATAATGTTTATTGACCTTGCTTCGTCATACCTTTCAGACTGAGGTATTACAGAAGCTGTCTGCAATGCGACAATTAGTAGTCTCTACTGGTGGAGGTGCTGTTATACGACCCATTAACTGGTATGGATTCTGAATATCTGTAATCTGATTCTGTTTTTCGCAACCTTTATTTCCACTTCACTGATAATTTCTATAAAAATACATTGTAGATGATATGGTTTTCTTGTATCAGGAAATACATGCGAAGTGGTGTTAGTATTTGGTTGGATGTGCCCTTGGATGCATTGGCACAACGAATTACTGCTGTGGGAACCAACACTCGCCCACTTTTACATGAGGGATCAGGGGATGCATACTCAAGGGTTTGCATCTTAACTTTTTTATAATCTAGACAGTATTCCTTGTTGTCATAAGCTTTATCTCTCACCTGGCTGAGTTTGTTGATATTCCTGAACTGATTTGAGACTTCTCGTTTTTAGACTTTCATGCGACTGTCCACCCTCATGGAAGAGAGAGGTGACGCATATGCAAATGCCAATGCTCGTGTTTCTCTGGAGTGTAAGTACTGCTTAGTATAGATTTATTTTTTCCTTTTCATTGGTAGGTATATCCTATCTCTTTGCTGTTATGCAGCCTTTGTTGAGATTTCTTGCCTGCTAATATTTATCTAATTCTTTTGTCATAGTAGTATTGTCTTGTAAATTTGTATTCTCGTTGTGCAGCTATTGCAGCGAAGCTTGGATACCAAGATGTATGTAATTTATCACCAGCTGTTATTGCCATTGAGGTTGGTCTCCTTTCCCCTACTCCAAAAGGATAACAAGACAGAATAAGAAAAAAAACGAATCATAAAAACTTCTGTCCATCAAAAAAGTTAGAATTCAGATCACATTGAATCGTTCTAGAATATAGTAGAACACTTTGGCGATATAATTATTTCTTGTTTTGACAGGCACTTGAACAGATTGAAAACTTTCTAAGGGAAGATGGAGCTGCCATTTGACAGGGAGATTCCTAATTACCCGGTTTCTGTTAGGTTGATCTCCAAAGTCGATTGCCCTGGTTTAACGTCAATTGTGTTTGTAATATCATTGTTCTATATTCGGCGTCATGTTGAATACATTGCACGCACGAGCTGTTTCTGTTTTTAGTAGGGAAACGTAGGACGTGCTACTTGTGAGTGTTATAGCAAACTCTTTTCTAAAGTATCAGTTATAATTATGTGGTATGATGACCTCTTCAGAATTGTAAATAAAGGGTTCCATTGAATCTTTGTTCCATTTCTGGGAAGGCCCTTTCCCGAGGAGGGGCGATTGACGAAGGATGCTTCTGTGGAGTGTCTGTACCGTATCATTGATCGTCGGACGTATGATTGTTGATGCTACTTGTGAGGGCAGTCATGGATTTCATTCATGTTGTTGCATATATCGCGATTTACCTCTTTTATCGAATCTAGGACGGGGTGTGAAAGCCCAGGGAAGCCAGTTGAACTCTGTTCATCCAAATCCTTGAGTGGTATTTGATAAACTAATCCAATATGAAAATTTTACCAATGGGAAGTATTTGCATTTCTCGGTTCAAATTTTACCAACAGAGATACCATGCCACACTGTGAGTGGCCAGGCACTGTGACCGAACCAGTGGAGTCTCGGATGACAAAGCCTGAGGTCGCAAGTCCAGACGGGAGCTTGGGTCCATCAAAATTAATCTTCAAGTGGTCTGATGTATATTTTTTCCATCGAAGATTCTGACGTCTGGGTGGGGTTATGGTCGTGTATCCAATGTGGTAGTGTCTTCTCAGAATATGCTTTTAGAGTCATGTAGTTGTTGTGGGATTTGTCTTAGCCTCTTAGGTATCTTTCTTGTTTCGTAGTTTCGGTAAAATCATTATCATTAAATACAATTTTGTTCCTTCTAGTCCAAATACCCCACCAAATTGTAGCCAGGATGGATTTCTGGATTTTGTCAAGTCAGGAGAAGATGTCATCTGTAATTCGTTTGATTGTACGATTTGTTTTGGTCATCATGTGGATAGTGTTTTGTTATCGAGCCGGCAATCATTCGTACTAAATGAGTGCAGCTTGTGAAAAAGTGTATGGTGTCTTCCTCTGAATGGTTACAAAATATACAATGCAGAGATACTGCAACTCCTTTATCTGCTAGTCTCATTTTCGTTAGGGTTCCATTCATTACAAGTTTTCATATAAAGTTTTTTATTTTTAAAAAACAGTTTATCTTCTAAATCCAAACAATACTCCCTGTAATCTCGTCCAATTCTGTCGACACAGCGACACAGCAGTAGTGAACCAACTGTGTCGGCTGATTCGCCAATAGACTCTATCCTCCATCTCTTCAATTGGAAGTTTGATTTCTTGGATTCTTTGTACACACAATAACAGGTAGTACTTGGCTTACTTTGTGTGATTTCCAATGTCCAATATACTACTATTTCTATAGGTTAGAAAAATCTCATTTTTACTCCGTAAACAAAATGTATTTCACTTTTCGAAATAAATAAAGGTGGGGCTCACCTCATTTGGGGCGAGCTATGTGATACGATACGAGCGACTGAAGAGAGACGATTGGCGCCAAAGCAAAGCAAACCTTATCGCCAAGGAAGAGAGAGAATGTCAGTCTCTGCGACCTCCATTGCTTCTCTCTCCAAGCTCCACCGTCTCGTCGTTGTCGGCATCAATCAAAACTCCTGTTTCCTCCGTAGCTCCAAGAAATCTCTTCTCATATGCTCCTCATCCTCCTCCGCTGCCGCTCCCGGCGTCGATTTGAATCTTCTCCAATCCGCTCTCGACAAGGTACTTCTCTCTCTTTTATCGGACTAGTAAATTGATGCTCACCTCTGGATTTCACTCAACTGATTCCGAATCTACATTATCTTTTATTATCGTAATTTTGATTGTCAGATTCGATCGTTGAGTATAGATCTTCTCCGGATAGTTCAGCGATGATGGCGGATTCACCGATTCCACTTATTCTTAGCTCGTTTGAAGTTGAAATAAGCTTTTTCGTTACTTCCATTACGAGAATTTGAAATTTCTTTTCGGTTTTGTACGGTGTCTGATCGTCTTATGTGATTCCTTTCTAGTTTGAACTATGGAGAAATGCAGCAACCTTCTTTGAATTTCAGACTGTTAAAATTAGGAACTATCTTAATTTGCCAACCTTTGTTTAGAATTTTGTTTTTCTCTTCATTTGTTACTGATTTTTGGAAACATGCGTATGTGTGATGTGTCATGCTTGCAGAAAGATAGTGATGCTGTTAAAGAAGCACTTGACCAACTTAGTGAGTCTGGATGGGCCGGCAAATGGAGCTCTCAACCTTACGTCTCTCGGCGTTCAGTGAGTCTTGGAATGATTAACATGCTGCAAATTGAGCTTTAAGTTTAGGGCTTATATATATATATTTCTTTCATGCTTGAATGAGGTTTGTCTGTTTTCTTAATATTCTCCAGACGTCACTTAGAGAGTTGACTACCCTTGGTATAAAGAATGCTGAAAACCTTGCAATACCAAGTGTCAGAAATGATGTAAGTTATTGTATAGATGTCATTCCTTTTGGGTCTATTACCATTCGAAAGCATTTAGAATACTAGAGGGCTGGGTATGTTTTGTGTACCACCTGGATCAGATTTCACCTTCTTACAACTAGTTTTTCCAGGAATGATGGCTACCAAAGGAGTTCATTCTCTCTTTTTTAAATTATTTGAACTATTTTGCTTAAAGATGATATTGATCACTATTCACCAATATGATGATTTTCAGTAATGCAGGCAGCTTTTCTGTTTACTGTCGTGGGAACAACAGGATTTTTGGGAGTTCTTGCCGGCCAGCTTCCTGGGGTAAATTAGTTTCATTGCTTCTGCACTTTTCATATACTAGACTTCGATTTTTGTGAAGCTCTCTACAAGACTAAATCCTAATGCCAAGGTTCTGTTTGGTAAACATACTTATAATGTAAACGGAAGTGATAAAAAGGGGTAGTAGGGTACCTGATGGACTGATAATGTGCTAAAATGGACGCCTGATAGGGAAAATGGATGTTTTCCAAATCCACCCTAAACAATTGCTTGTCTTGTTAGGGCAAATCTTGTGTTTTATTTCAAGAATGATTTACTTGTCAAAACAACAGACTTTTCTTGAATTAACTCGAGAGCTCATTGTAGCTGGAAACTAATGCTTAGAGTAATGTTCTACACTTCTACTTGTGCAAGACCGAGAAGAAAGTTGACGTTTAGCTTATCTATCCATCTTTTAGAGTTCTCTTAACTAACATGAATAGATAGTCAACAATAGATCTTATCATAATTATGGAGTAGAATATTAGTAACTTTTGGCAAGAACTCGCTTACATAGATGCTGCTAAATGCCTCAAAGATCTCCTGCCATATGTGAAGCTAGAAGGCTGAAATATTTTATCCAATAGAGTTAGCATATTTACAAAACATGGAAGAGTGGATTTTTCTCAGAAATGGCGGCTGCTTTTGTAGGACTGGGGCTTTTTCGTGCCATATCTGATCGGGAGCATCTCTCTAATTGTTCTGGCTGTGGGGAGCATTTCTCCTGGGTAAGTGTTAATTTGGTTTTCACATGCAGCCACATTTTAGACTTTATTTGATGCAAAGCATATCAGTGTGCCCCCTTCCCTATTTTCTTTCATTCTTGATCCTATTCTACGGTTCTACCTATTCGTCCTCTTATTTTCTTCTTTCTTGATCAAATTGTGTGGACAAACATTTATAGGCTTCTCCAGGCTGCTATTGGTGGATTTTCGACTATTTTTCCTGACTATCAGGATAGGATTGCTAGGCACGAAGCAGCTCACTTTTTGGGTAAGCAACATTATGTTCAACTTGCTTGGAGCTTCATGTGGTTAAAAAAATGTTAGATTAATGCAATGGTTGCTTAAGGATGTAAATGATTGCTTACGACAACAACTGATTTATCGTATCATGTAAGCACTAACAAATATGTTTAATTTACCACAGTTGCATATTTGCTTGGCCTTCCTATTGTGGAGTACTCACTGGACATTGGAAAAGAGCATGTTAATCTCATCAATGATAAGCTGGAACAGCTTATTTATAGTGGCCAGCTGGACACAAAAGAACTTGACAGGTACTAACTGAACCTTATTTTGCTGGGAAGTAAGAAAGATGCTCATTTAGATATTTCAATTCTTGGAGGAGAGAATAAACTTATCATTTAGATACCCAGTAACTTTTCTGTGATGCTGTCAATTTAATCACAAGCAGGAGTTCAGTTATATCAGTAAACAGCATATTAAAAGCACATATCATCTTTTTATCAGGTTGGCCGTTGTAGCAATGGCAGGGCTTGCAGCGGAAGGTCTGATGTATGACAAAGTCGTTGGCCAATCAGCCGATCTTTTCTCTCTTCAGGTCTTTGCTTTGCTGTGATAAAAATAATAGATCATCGGAAGTTCTGAACATGGAGAGTATATACTCATAACTTTATGATATTTGAT
Source organism: Persicaria maculosa (assembly GCA_963922045.1). Classification (NCBI taxonomy): domain Eukaryota; kingdom Viridiplantae; phylum Streptophyta; class Magnoliopsida; order Caryophyllales; family Polygonaceae; genus Persicaria; species Persicaria maculosa. The sequence continues at coordinate 2,711,555 of OY998264.1, forward strand.
TTTCCTCAACAGAGGTTCATCAACAGGAGCAAGCCAACGCTGAGCAAAGATCAGCAGCAAAATCTAACCAGATGGGCTGTAAGCAACTACTCCTCCCCTTGAATTCAATGTTTACATTCTCCATATACATATCAATTTGTAAGCTGGAAATTCAAGCAACAGTGAGCAATGAAACTTTCAATCCATTTACGTAAGATCTATTTTGTTCAGGTTTTGTTTGCAGCATCTCTTCTTAAGAACAACAAGTCAGTCCATGAAGCCCTTATAGCCGCAATGTCAAGCAAGGCATCAGTGCTAGACTGTATTAAAACAATCGAGACGACAGGATAAAGCATTGCATTTTGGAGGTAACAAGATTCAGATTCGCTGTCCTCATAGACCCATTTTATTTAAATGTACTCACTCTATTGTAGTCTATATACATCATCTTACTTCGCATTAAATATCAACTCTGTCTATATATACATACATTGTAAATGATGTTATTATTTCCAATATACTCGGCGTTGAGATCTGAAGAGATCAAAATGTCTCACATTGAAAGTATGAACTAAACAAGCGTTCCTTGTATATAATCCGGAGGGTTACTAGCATACGAACTATAGCAACAGTAACATCCTTCCTCTTCTGTAGGTTTCAGTGGAAATGTTTGCTAGACTAACAGATTTAAACAACAGTAATAGTTATAACACAGAAAAATAAAGCAGTAAAAATTTGCACAAAAACAACCCTGCTGCAATGAATTGAGATTGGACCAATCTTCAAGGGAGAGAGTTGGTGTATATGTAATCCTCATGCTCAGAGACACTAGTCTCTTCTATTGGCTCTCCATTTCCGTCCCGTCCTTTGCCTTCGGATCTCGTCTTGCTGCATTCTACTTCCTCCTACACAATCATATGATTCATATCAAACACATAAAATCGCGTAAAAAAACGAGTTGAACCGTCAAATCATACAAGCTAGAACCCACCAAGAAGCAGCCATTGTCATCTGATGTTCTCACAAGATGAGCAATCAATACAAGAGAGAGGAGCAGGAGAAATAAGCTTATGGGGGTCTTCATGGGTCTCTCCACCATTTGCCTAGGGTGTGTTGTTTTACTAGCTACTGTTTTTTTTTTATTATGAAGAGGGTTGGGGAGTTTGAGCTTCCTCTGACCATGTCCCCTGATTCTGAACACTTGGTTCAACCCTCAAGAATCAAGATATCAATTTTTTTTTTTTTTTGAAAAAATTCAACTACCCTTTTTTTTTGTTTATATTTTTATTTATTACTATAGTTTATAATTTATTCACATTCATCATATCTTTATTAAAGCATTTGTTGTGAAAAATATATACTAGTATGAAATGTTTAGGGCCAGTTTGGAGTACAAATTAAATACAAGTATGTTTGGTTGAACATAAATTATAATGCATGCTAATATGCTATCCTAATAGACCCTGTTTTTTTGTTTTTATGGAAAATATTGTTCAATAATGCCTTTTTCTATTTAAGGCACAAATATGTACTGCCTCCGTTCGGCAAAACTTGTTTAAAAAAACTTGTCATTGTAGGTATTTTGTCCTTCACTTTACAAAAATGCCATTGATAAGATTGATGGTTTGTTAGTTGTAGTTTTCGATAAAGTAAAAAAGGAGGGTAATAATTGTGGGTAAATTAGTACATTTGTTCATTGTCTTAAAACTTGTGAAATAAACTAAAATGACAAGTTTTGCCGAACGGAGGGAGTATAATGCAGTTTTAACCTTTTAATGGACCCTCAACTCCTAGAAATTGAACTTTTTTACATTCAACAACTCATTTTTTTGACGTTGATACATGTTGTGAATGGCAAAAGTTATTAAACAACCTTAAATATGAGACTCCCTTTAATAAAAAGCGCAATGATAACAAAGAAAAAAGATACAAAACCCGCGACAAAAGATTCTACAATTATTTAAGTAATGAAGGGTGATGAGTACACACATTGACAAAGCACAACACTGATGAAATCAGATTTATATGATACACTCCTAAACTTTCTTTCCGGCAACGGGGAATAAGTGGGGATCGGGGATTCATTGAGGAGTCCAGATCCTACACTTTTAGGCTTCGAAACTGAATTTGGGTGGTATCAGAACTTCCCGAATTCGAGACCTTAGATCTGAATTTGGTCGATGTGAATCAAATTGCTTCTTTTTTTCTTAGGTGAAAATGTGAAGCAAATTACTTGATCACACTTTTTTTTTTTGATTGAGTAAATATTTGAGATCAGGCAAGTCTGATTCTCGAAAGGCCGACGAGTCGATAGACGAAAACCAAGGCCGAAAAGATTGAAAAAATCAGTCATTAAAATAAAGAAAATAAACTGCTTGATCACACATGTTAGTGAGGGGAGCCGAATCAAGGTTGCATTAAAATATTTCAATAAATAAAGAAAGAAAAATAAGAAGATAAGTTTTTTTGGATCGAAAATTAAGAAGATAAGTTTGAAAAACATTAGTCAGATAATTCTTGCTATGGATTTACATATTTGGACGGTTGTTCATGTTTTGGGCCCAAAACACATTTGCGGCACGTTGTTCTCTTTTATTTTAGGTCAAATTGCATATAACTACCCTTTAAATATACATATTTATCATAAATCACCTCTTAAGTTAGTATTTTCAAAAACTCAACCTTTAAATAACTTTCATCACCAATTAACCACCTTTGAAATTATTCCATCTAAATATCGGTTAAACTTGTTAAATGACAATTGTACCCCTCTTTTTTTAATTATATGCTAATGAAAATTTAACAAATAAATAAGTAAAAATGAAACTGATATTATACAATTAACGTCATTTTTGCTTCTAAATTGAATGTGTAAAAGCTAATAGGGAATTAGAAATTCATTTGGAAGGGGAAAGAGAGTCGATTTAATTAGAGGGAGAGAAATTTTGTAAAAATCAATACCATTTAATCGATTATTTAAAAAGAGAAAATAATACCAATTGTTTCCACCCAATTTCATACTTACGTAGTTGCTTTTTTTTTCTTTTTTAAATTGTTAAAATTCTATGATAATATAATATAAAAGAGAGAGGTAAAATTGTAATTTATCCAATTTAATTTAGATTTGAACAGAATAATTTCATGGTGATTTATTAGTGATAAAAATTATTTAAATAGTGGTTTCCTAGAAATATCAATTTAATGAGTATTTATAATAAATGAATATATTTAAAAGATGATTTTATACCATTTATCCTTTATTTTAAATTTTCAACAATAACTCCAACCGGGCTTCTGTCTTCATTTTACAGCATTGTTTCTTTCGTTATTAAAGAATGAGAAATAAAAAATGATTAAAATATTAAAGAATGAGAAACAAACAAGTCTCGAAGCATCCTGAAGGCAAACAAGCAAATTGGCATGAAAGACAAAGAAAGTCTCAAAAATATACTATGTATGGCAGAAACATGAGATAATAGTTATGTTGTTCGTTTCGAACAAGTGGACTATTTGATTCGTTTAGAAATGAGTCGAGCTCGAATCAAACCTAAAATTAAACTCGAACTTAAAATTGTACTTAGCCTTGACTTGTTTATTAATGAGCGAGTTCAAATCGGGTTTTTTAAGTATTAAACAACATATTTTGCTTTTGACTTAGTAATTGGATTTAATTTTTTTTTTAAATTTCACATCATTCGAACTTGAATCGGATCAAAGCTACTTACACGATTCATTTTATAATGAAAAAGCTTGATCTAGTCTAGCTTTTATCGAGCCAAACTCAAACCTAACTCCTAACTCAAACTACTCGGTGTCTCAGTAGCCTAACTAATAGTCCGGTTTGAGGTGTTTCAATTCTTTACTAGAGAATGTACTACTTTGTCTATTATTTAAATCCTCTCCATTTCGTTCAAGGGCTCAACTTTCTCTACTAGAGAACCCTAATTTTTTGTCACACTCCTTAATTTAGAATATGATTTTAGACTAACTATTGAAATAAAGGTAATTTATAAAGGGGTCTGTCATACACACTGTCATTTTATCGCCATCGGAATGGTGTTGAAACCGAGCTTTTGAATCGGTATGCAAAATGACGATCCGAGTCTCAGATCGGCAACTGGATTGGGTGATCAACCTGCAATCTCAACAATCCGTCCCATCCTCTCAGCCGATGCCGAGTCTCCAGATCAGTAGAGACAAAAAGCTGCAAGATTTCTAGCTAGCTCGTCCCGTCGACTGAACACTGCAGCCTAGCCCTGGTTTGCCGACTTCGGAATTAGGTATAGGCATATTGTTTGCCTATTTCGGAACTAGACATAGACATATTATTTACCGACTTCATCACTCGGCTTTGGCACTGTGCACTTAACAATACGTGGCCGTGCGAATAGCATACCCGTTTATAAATCCACCACCTACTTTATCCCAAATGATAATGTAATCGAACAAGTTTCATCTCTCATCCCTTTGACAAAGAATAACATTTTAGAAGTTCTTTATAGTTACATAATTCCAATAATATCGGCGTGATCCAAGCAATGAATTTGCTGTCCCAAGTTGGACTTGGTGTGAGGGAGAGGATAAACTACAAAAAAAGAAGAAGAATATGTATATAGATTTTTCATTTTTTCTAATTCCATCCAACCACTCCTATACGATTTTGGCTAAGTCTTTCTTTTTTTTTCAACCTTAAAATCATATTTTTATATTTTATTATTATTATTTGATTCGGATTTTTAGATTAGATTAAACATACCAATTTGATAAAGATTCTACTTAGATTATTTAATTTAGTCAATTTTTAAATATTTTATAAGAGTCACTCATTTTCATTTAGGATTTTATTTCTTCATGAGATATGATTAACTTATACCTGGTTAGATTTATCCTATTCCGTTAGTAAAATTTCGATAAGAATCTCGTGAAGTTGATAGGATTACCTTAAAAAAATCTATCAACTCTAAAAAATACTTCCTCCGTTCGGCAAAACTTGTCATTTTAGAATGTTATTTTTGTTCAAAAAAACTTGTCATTGTAGGTATTTTGCCCTTCACTTTACAAAAATGCTCTTGATATGATTGATGGTTTGTTAGTTGTAGTTTTCGATAAAGTAAAAAAGGAGGGTAATAATTGAGGGTAAATTAGTACATTTGTTAATTGTCTTAAAACTTGTGAAATAAGCTAAAATGACAAGTTTTGTCGAACGGAGGGAGTAAATAAAAAAGTGGCTAAATTAATTTAAATCTAAACTCCTTATTTAGAATTGAATGGTTAAAATTCAACTAACTTTACATGAAGTTATTTTACCAACTTTATAGGATCTTAATTGGTAAACCTCATATTGAAACGGTGAAACCTATACTTGCTTGATAGAAAACTAAAGTGCTATTTGCAACTATATTTTTTACTATATACAACATATATTTTTTTAATAGACTCTATGCCTTTTGCAACTATTTTTTATTCCTATGTACAACATATATTTTTTTGATAGACCCTATACCTCTTGAGTTACACGTTCATATATGATTTTTTTTCCTAAATATTTGATTGTTTAAGAGATTAAATTGAAAAATATTTTAAATTATTAAGGAATAATCAATTTATTAATAATGATTTTTTAAAACTGATTCATTTGAAAGATTTTATTTGATATCTATTTTTTTTGAATTGTAACATTTTTTTTAGGATTATACCTTTTTTATATAGTTTTCATTAATAGCGTTTATACATTGAAACTTTTGAATTTTTGTCCCCGATTTGATTACTTGTGTTATGTTGAGCTTAGATTAGAGAAAAATGTTGGAGTTAATGACCCCCCAAAAAAAATATTTCTTTTTAAAAAAAATAGAAGTTTCATATTTTCACTAATTAAATTTTTTTTTTGTGGAAAACATAATTCATGGTAAATTTATTTTCCTTCTTAAATCTTGTAATGTTTCTAAAATATCACCATTTCTTACCTATTTTTGAATATTAAATTTTAGTTTAAAATTCTCCTGAAAAAGAAAGAAAATCCCCCAAAAATGTTTTTGTCCTTTTTCCCGTTTGTCTCTCTCTACTGCTACTCTGTTAGCAGGTAACAGTAAAGTAAAGCACATCCATGGCTTCCATTTTCGTTCCCTCTCTCTCCTCCCTTTTACAGCTCCAAAGCACCGCTAGCCAAGCAGTTTCAGTGTCAGCAGCACAATTCTAGATTCTTGCTTCATCAGAGCTTTTTTCCCAACCCATTAATGGCGGTCTAGGGTTTCCCCTCGTTATTTTTCTTTGCCTGATTCGTTTTTTTTGGGGATTATACGGCGATGGCGATGATGACAATGTCAATTAATAGCAATTCCGCCATTGTTAGCGCTCTGAAATTGCTCTATCTCGCATGCTTTCTGGTCCTCGCTTCGTCCGCCGACGACGATGTTCGAGCTCTGCTGGAATTCAAGAAGGGGATCAAGGCCGATCCACTCAACAAGGTGCTGGGAACGTGGAGCCATCTCTCCGTCCCCTCAGCATCAGATCTCGGTGCTTGCCCGAGCTCCTTCTATGGCGTCTCCTGCGATCCTTCTTCCAATTCAGTCGTCACTATAGTTCTCGACGGTTTAGGTTTAAGCGGAGAGCTGAAATTGTTCACGCTAACTGGTCTCAAGGGTTTGAGGAAGCTCAGCCTCTCCGGGAATAGCTTCACCGGCCGTCTAGTGCCGGCATTGGGGTCGATGAGCACTTTGGAGCACCTAGATCTGTCGGATAACAAGTTCTACGGTCCGATCCCTTCCCGAGTGCACGATCTCTATGGCCTGAATCACTTGAATTTGTCTATGAATCAATTCGAGGGATGGTATCCAAGTGGAATTCGGAACTTGAACCAGCTCAGAGTCTTTGATCTTCATTCGAATAGGTTGTCTGGGAATGTGAAGAATTTCTTCTCGGAGCTGCAAAATGTGGAGTACATTGATCTGAGCCGTAATTTGTTCTCTGGAGGACTCCCAATGAGTGCAGAAAATGTATCTGGCTTAGGGAACACCTTGCAGTATCTGAATTTGAGCTACAATAAGTTGGATGGTGGATTTCCATCGGCTGATACCTTGGCTTTGTTTAGGAACTTGCATTTTTTGGATTTGGGGGGTAATTTTATCACTGGAGGGCTCCCCTCATTTGTCTCGCTGTCTAATCTGAAGGTTTTGCGCCTTAGCGGCAATCAGTTGTCTGGGGCGGTACCTGAGGAGCTACTAACGAGTTTGATTCCCTTGCAGCAGCTTGATTTAAGTGTAAATGGGTTTTCAGGTAAGTAATAGTTGCTTGTTTGATCTCAATTTTTATGTATTTGATAGCTAGGTGAGAGAAGCATGATTTAGACATCTGGTTCATTCAAGTAAAGTGCCTTTGATATGATCTTATGTTGATAGCTAAATTTGGCATTGAAGTGCTGAAACCTTGCAGATGTCACTTATTACTAATGCAAATTACATTTTTATCGAGGGAATAGTGCACTATTTGATAGCATTTGATTTAGAAGCAAGCATTGGGATGCTTTATTCAAGGGCATTCTTGTTGAAATTCGCTTTCATTGCTGGTTAAGCTTGACGAATACTTTGGCTCAAGTTTGGACTTTGTGGAACAAATGGTGTTTTACAAGTTCGTAAACTTCATTCTTGCTCGCTTTTACCTTAGTAGGTAAATTTAGGTTTCTTCGGTTGCTAAGTTGGAATTGTTATCTACTTAGTGTATCCATCGATGCATGTTGTAAAGAAGAGCTAAAATAATTGCCTTGGTCAAAATAGAAAGTATGTAAATTATACATGTCGGGCATTGTTATTGTATATAAAACCTTATATAAAAGCTAAAAAATGTTTCTTCTTGAATATAAATTCATTTATATGATGTAATTCGTACATATATAAAAAGTTGCTGATTGAGCATTTTGCTTACAAGTTTGCTTAGGCATGATGTTTTGAGATTTGATGTACTGCAACTATCAGTAGTTGACCTTATCAAGGTTTTTATATCTGAAGCAGTGAGGTTGTCACTGTGCAGGCTCTCTTGCTGGATTCAACTCGTCGACTTTGCAACTTGTAAATATCTCATCTAATGCACTACAAGGATCACTGCCTTCTTCTATGGGAGGATGTTTAGTTGTGGACTTTAGCAGCAACATGATCTCTGGCGATATATCCATATTGAAGAACTGGGGGTCTGCTCTAAAGGTGCTGGATTTGAGTTCAAACATTTTGAATGGAAGCCTTCCAGAGCTGGGTTCGATATTTCAAGGGTTAACCTTTCTTAGAATTAGTAATAATTCTCTAGCAGGCAACTTACCTCTTGAATGGAACTCCTTTTCTACACTTAGGACTGTTGACCTGAGTGCGAATGAATTTGTCGGTCCTGTTCCTCCTAGTTTATTTAGTTCAGCAAACCTCGTAACCCTAAATCTTTCTGGAAACCACTTGTCTGGGGTGATTCCTTTAGCCGGGTCAAACAGCCATGAGTTACTAGCTTTATCTTCTTCTTCTCCAATGGAGTTCCTGGACCTGTCAGGTAATATGTTGGAAGGGAGGCTCCCTCTGGGAATAGGCGGCATCAGTGAGCTGAAATTGTTGAATCTCGCAAATAATAACCTGTCAGGGCAGATACCAAATGATCTGGGCAAGCTTGGACAAATGGTTTCTCTTGATTTGTCAGGAAATGCTTTTGAGGGCCAGTTACCTGACAATCTTCCTCCAACCCTCTTGAATTTCAATGTATCTTACAACAACCTTTCAGGTCTCGTGCCAGCTAACTTGAGAAAATTCCCGCCTAGTTCTTTCCGTCCAGGGAATGTTCTGCTTCAAATTCCAGATGCTGGTCGATTGCCTCTCCTAATCCCACCAAGTGGTAGGAGCCACAGTTCGAAAGCTAGTATCATAGTTGCGGTTGTTCTGGGTTCACTTGGTGCTGTTTTCATCATTGCATTGGTTTTGCTGGCTTATTATCGTGCTCGGCACCATGCATTTAACGACGGTGAACCTTCAGATAGAGCTGTTAGAGTAGGAAGATTTAATCAGCCTTCAGTCTTCAAATCTCGTGGAAGAACTGAACCAGCTACAAACACTTTAAGCTTTTCCCAAGATCACCTGCTGACATCAAACTCAAGGTCATTGTCAGAGCAGGCTGAGTTGGCTACAGAAATTGTTGAGCATACATCTGCTAAGGGCGTATCTTCTGGTTCAGCCATGGCTACATCATCCTGTCATGAGGGATCTGAACAACCTGTAACAGTAGATATGTGCTCACCGGATCGACTGGCTGGAGAGCTGATTATCCTGGACAGTTCTCTTTCTTTTACAGTGGAAGAGTTATCTCGTGCTCCAGCTGAAGTTCTTGGTAGAAGTAGTTATGGCACTTCATATAAAGCCACTCTTGAGAATGACTGTATGTTGACTGTGAAGTGGCTGAGGGTGGGACTAGTAAAAAACAAGAAGGAATTTGCTAAAGAAGTCAAGAAGCTTAGTCCCTTGAGCCACCCAAACATGGTTCCAATCCGAGCTTATTTCTGTGGACCAAGAGAACATGAAAGGCTTATCTTAGCAGATTACATCCACGGTGACAATTTAGCTGTTCATCTCCATGGTAAGCAATATGAACTCAGATGCTGGTCGTTGATATAGAATTTTGGTACATGTTCTTTAAATGTCGCTCAAATAGGGGAAAGTATATATTGTTAAAATGTTGTTAGTGCTTGGCAACAATATCTGTGTTTGGTGAAGGTGATTTTCAAAGTTATTACAATTTTATGGAGGTAACCTGATTTTCAGTTAAGTAGTTGAATGATTAAACTTTTAGAAAAAAATGCAATCTTGTTTCTCATATTTAGGTGAAAGTCAAATACTCAATGCTGAATTGGTGTTTAGTTTGAATTCGCAGTTGATTGGCAATCAGCTTTTGTTTAAACTATACATCTACTCTGTGCAGAGTCCTCTCCAAGGAGATACTCTCTCTTGACATTCAGCCAACGATTGAGGGTTGCCGTGGATGTTGCCAGGTGCCTGCAGTTTCTCCACGACAGTGGGATGCCGCACGGAAACCTTAAGCCTACTAACATCCTCCTCGCCACGTCTGACCTCAGTGCCCATGTAACTGACTATGGGCTCCACCGCCTAATGACCTCAGCTGGGATCGCTGAGCAGATCCTAAACCTGAAGGCTTTCGGGTACTGCTCCCCTGAACTCGCAACTGCTGCCAAACCCACCCCATCTTTGATGGCTGATGTGTATGCATTCGGGGTGATCCTCATGGAACTGCTTACAAGGAGGAGTGCCGGTGACATCATTTCGGGTCTATCTGGGCAAGTTGACCTCACTGACTGGGTTCGAATATGTGATCAAGAAAGGAGGCGGCGGGACTGTATAGACCGGGATCTCTCCGGAGGGGAGGAGCCTTCTAAGGCGATGGACGACTTGCTCGCTCTATCGCTCAAATGCACTCATCCTGTAAATGAAAGGCCTAACATTCGACAAGTGTTGGAGGAACTCTCCTCCATACCTGCTTGAAACCCTTGTTTTTTTTTGGTCTCTCTGTAAAGGTGTTTTTTGGTCTGTTTTCTAGGCTCTTCGTCGTTTCGTTTCGTCTTCTCGTGTCATGTCGCACAGGTGGCTTGCAAGGATCCCTTTGCAATCTGGGGCCATTGATCTCATTCTTTCTTCCTTTCTTGAAATTTTGTGTAAAGGGATGATTGTTTACTTCCATTGTTTTATTGACAAACTTTTCGGGGTTTCTCTTTCATGATTCCTTGATGTAAGTGTAGACTCTGTAGCTGACACATTATTTCATTTACTGGTTTACTAACGTCTGTTTATTGCCGACAAAATCAGGTTTCTTGATCAATGTGATGGTTTCTTCATCACTCTATGCATACGAATATACGATTATTGCTGATGCAGATCGCGTTTCTTCGTCAATTTTTTTTTATTTTTTTGATTAGGTAAGATTTCGGGTAGGGCAAGCCTACCCGATAACATCCTTACGGATGAGGTCCTGAAGACTGGGATCATTGAAAACCTCTTGCCCCTTGGCAAAGCGGTTAAGGTGTGCAACCTTATCAGCCACTTTATTGCCATCGCGGGGCACATGAGAGAAAGAAACGTTGCCAACCCCTTGGAGGAGTAGTTTAATATCAGACATAATAAGTTCTATCTCCCACGGGCAGCGAGAATTATCCCGCAGGTGTTTGATTATTATTAGAGAGTCCCCTTCAATCTGGAGATTGGAAATGTGTAGCTCGTTGACTTTCTGCACCCCTTGCCTTAAAGCAAGAGCTTCTGCCTTAATAGGATTTTGTTTTCCCACATTCTGACTATGAGAGGAGTATTTCATTATTATCCTTATTATGTTGTTGATTATGTAAGATAACACATCTTAACCACGGGAAAAGAAAGTATCTACGTTGTTGACTGTGTGAGATAAAACAGTTTTGGGTGACAAATAGCATTTGCAACCATGAGGTCACGAGTTCAGTTCCCCTGGTCCTGGAGTCGTGTGCACACATGCGCCCAAGCTCTAATAGCCCAGCACATAAGCCGAGTGAGATTCCATCCTAAAACCATACCAACTAACTTACTAGCTTATATACTAAGGTTTTTTTTTTTCATGTTATCAATGTGAGACTCTTTGGGCGTCTTCATATTCTTTAAATTTATCTTTTTTGTAATAAACTTTTACCAAACTGCATGCATTTTTACACGTAATTATTTCGCACCATTTTTTTCACATCACTAAATTATACACTAACTAACGTGTCATGTTCTTACCTATTTCAGATGATTTCATTTCTTTCACCTCTTTATATCCTAGTATATCATCTTCCAATTTCAAACGTGTATTCAAAACTTCAGAGTCCATCATCCTTTCCTTTCAACAAGGTAATCGCCCCTTTAAATTCCTAATTGCTTTAATTTTATTTCTAGGGTTTCTTGATTTAATTTTTAGGTTTATTTTATGATATGAACTAATTGAAATTATGGCCTTTTGTTTTTTACTTCTTTGGTTCTTTAAAAAGTCTATGGTTAACTCTTTGGTTAGGTAAGGTTAAGGATATCTTTTTTAATGAGCCATTTCATGATTTATTTCAACTCATGTGACAAGATAAAATTCAATTGAAAATGATAATTTTCTAAAGTGTTTGATTATTAGATTTCCACTATTTTAGAAAGTGGCTTGTATGTTTAAATTAAAGCTAAAATGCTACCTTTTAATAAGCAAATGATTCTTAAAATATATTGATTTTTAATTTGTTAAGTCATCACTAAATTGATGTTGTTAATTTGTTTCATCTCATATAATCCGATTGTTCTTGATGATAGGCTAGTAATAAACTTTAACTTGGGTTATTTTCCTATCATAATATGTAAACTCTTAATGGCTCTACCTCATCAACAAAAAGGAAGAAACTGTAATCTGAGTGATTTGATTCTAGAAGAATATGATACTTTTAAACAATTTGGAGCTACATTCTAATTATTCCAACAATCTCAATTCCTATAATATAGTATTTGCCAAACTTGATTTAACCATACATGATACCTTTAAAGTTTGATCTTGTAATTAACATTTACTTTATTTTTATTTAGTTTAAGAATACTAATTTGTTTATTTATTTATTTAAATCATTTCTCTTTTAAATGTAAAGCTATTATAATAGTACCTAAATTTGTTTATTTTAAATTATTTGGTTCAATTTTGTATAGGTTAATAAATGAAGTCGGTAAAAAAATATTTGAATGAGTTTACAAGCACTACCAAATGGCCGTATACAGTGAGAGTCAAAGTTAAGGGCAAAGGAAGAGTACAAAAATAAGCAACAAATATTTTTTGGTACTTAATTACACATTTTTTCCTTCTTAGCATGCAAACAGCAGTGGTATCAGCTTGAAATGATATGGCACATACAACAAGTGACTTACTTAAGAGTGCAACAGATTCATTCTCAGTCATTGGATTTACGGTATTAAAAGTGAGACAATATAAAGGTAATTTTCTTAGGCTGTTTTTTTTACTGTTTCATAAAATTGTACTATTTTATAAACAATAGAATATATATACATGAAGGGTTTTCATTATCAACAACAATGTCAACAACTCTCACAACACAACCACAAGGAGAATGGCCAGACAGTTTAAAAAAAATGGTGAGTTGTTGAGTTATTTCAAATATGCAAATTTATCGTAAATTTTTTTTATTAAAAGATAAATATTATACTAATAAAAAAATTTATGTTATTTAAATTGTTCTAATATTAGGGTCCCTTTAAACTTGGAAGTATTGTCTTATTATCAAGCACAAGTTATCAAAGCAAGAGAACCACCAAAAGAGCGAACTGTAACATTCATAAAAGAAATCCTTGAAAAAAGGGTATGAAAAATATTAACCTTTTATAATTTAATTATTAAAGCTAAAAAATTTATATTACTTAGATATATTTACTAACAAATTGTCAAAACCTTTCAGTGTGATGACACAACTCAGGAAGAACAACATTGGTTACATGTCTACATTCCAAGCTTTGACCCAAAAGAGATAATCATGTGCCTAGAATGCAGCAAATGCTTTAAAAATACTGGATATGCGGAAAATATGATAGAAGAATGTCCCTCCTGTGGTGAGCGTGACTGTATGTCGATTTCAAGGTAATAGCTAATGTTTTAATTTAATATATGCCTAATTTTTTTAAAAATATAAGATTAGTTTTATTTTAATATATATACTTTTTAATATTCTTCTTTTTTTCTGATTTAACTTAAAACATTGTCTAGGATTCTCTTCAATTTTAAAGCCACCGATGGAAGTGACACGATTTCACTAACTGCACGTGGTGAGAATGCAGAAAAAAATTCTCCGAACAACAGCTACCAAGTTATATAAAATGAATAAAGATGTAAGTAAAATGCAAAAAATAGCCATTATATAATTTATATGTTAGTATAAAATTTCTTTTGCAATTGTTTTTAATATGTTTATTTTATTACACAGGATAAACGCAATTACTTCAAAAAACTGGAGAAGACCTTACGCACACCTCAAACGTACGTTTTAGTTGCGCCATCAACGTTATTATCAACAAACATGATACTAAAATGGATTCTAAAGTCCGTGGAAATAGAATAAAGCATTCCTATCAGACTCTTTTGGAATAATTTTGGGGTTATAGCTGTTGGTGGTATTTTGGGACTAGGTACTGAATATAGAAATCTCCAAAGAAGGGTTACTTTGGTGTCATTTTGTGGGTTTGTATTATGTAATAAAAGTTTTCGTATATATTTTGTTCTTATGGTTTGTATATATACTGTCTTTCTAAATCTATGTAATAATCGCCACTTATGGTTTGTATTATGGTTTGTGATTATTCTACTTGTGTAAAATCATAAGAGGTATTATCTAAATTAGCACCTGCATAGCCGCGTGGAATATAAATATTTGAAAGTTGAATGATGTTTGTTTAACACATTTTATAATGTATTTAAAATAACCTAATTTTTAAATAAAATATTTTATAAATTATATCAATCAAATACTCATTATTATATAAACAGATAAACTTAATGTAATGTAATTGGCTAACATAATTTATAATTATTTAAAAATCATAGCAAAAAATATTAATCAAACACTATTTAAGTACAGTATTAATTAAAATGTAATTCAAAGCAACATGAATCTTTGTAATGTAATTGTCAATTTACATTAAATAACATCTGCGGATCCGTGGCGCAATGGTAGCGCGTCTGACTCCAGATCAGAAGGTTGCGTGTTCGATTCACGTCGGGTTCAAACCCCCGAAAATAACCGCAGGTTTATTTTTTACTTTTTTTCTTTTTCCAATAAATTACAAACCCTCACTCGACCACTTTCTCTCTCCTCCATCCCATCTGGCCATCTCCTTCCACCTCCACTGCTCCACATCGCACTCCACTCCCTTCCGCATCAATGGATTCCTCCTCCTGATCATCTATTCATCTCCGCTTCATCGTCTCTCTTTCACATCCTCAATTCGTTCCCTGAAATGTACAAATTTTAGACCTTTTTTAACAAACCACAAAAATGGCGACCTCCATGTGTACTGGCATTCATCAACTCGCTCCAGTCCCCAAATTTCTAGATTCCGAAGTCGCAACTCGACCATGTCTTCTGCGAGGGTTTCCGAGGAGGTCTGTGTGGAAAATCAGCTGCGTTTCGACCCGGCCCCGGAGGAAATCGGGCCCGAGAGGGGCCGATAATGCGGAGGCGGTGGAGCTTGTTGATGATGTCATGAGGGGTTTCACTGATAAGAAGCCGTTGGTGTCGACTTTGAACAAGTACGTTAGGGTTCTCAGGATGGAGCACTGCTTCCTCATGTTTGAGGAGCTCGGTAAAACTGATAAGTGGCTTCAGTGTCTTGAGGTTTGATTTCTCCTCTCTGTTTCCTTCTCCTGCTTTGCTTTTGCGATCCTTTGGAATGTGTATTTGCTTTGTTGTGGTTGCTAGGAGATGGAATTTACAGGTGGTTAGTTGAGAGGAGGAGAAAATGTTGCCTACCAGGTGTTTGATAAATTGCTAGCAACACATATTGCCTATTGGTGGGGTAGAAGACTAGGAATGGAAAGGGAAAATGAAGTGAGATATATTATTTAGATGTAGAAGAAGTGAATTGGAGAGAGATTTTCTTATTTCGTGAATTTAGAGGGAGAATGAAGAGATTTTGTTAGGCCATGCCTGAAATGGGAATTGAAATGGAGGGAAATATGGCAAATCTTGTATAGAAAACGAGAAAAGAAGGGATTTGCTTACAATCCTGATCCGTGTTAATGACATTGATAATCAAATTGTACTGAAATATTCGTAGGAGCTGAAGTATCAGTCTGCATTTTGAAACTTTTGGTTTGAATCATGTTAGTAGAAGTGGTGATTTGAGAGCTTGCTAGTTGCTAGTCTTCAGCCATAGGTAGTTGGGTTTAGGGTATGGAACCCATCCTTCCTGTTTAATCGTCTGTGATCCAAGTCATTTTTACTTTGAACTTGCTACAGATTGATGCTATTGGAGATCATATGAATTTGTACTACACTACTACTTTCGGTTTAAGGAAAAAATATACCGAAATATTCCAAAATATAAACAAACATTTTTCAAGATACTTGCTTTTGCGTGATGAACTTTGTGAAAAATCTAAACCTTGGTGAGGATTGATCCTATTGGTAATAAGATGAGTTTGTACTATATTCTGTTTAAAATAATTGTTCCGAAATGATCCAAAATCTGAACAAACATTTTTATAGGCACATGGCTCGCTTCATTGTGTTAACTGTTAAGATACTTGCTGTTGCATTGTGAACTCTGTGGGAAAGGTCTAGATGTTGGTAGAGGTGAATGATCATCGACCTTTTCTTTGGTTTTGTCTTCAGATTGAGTCACCTTTTCTTTGCCCTATTTTGTTGTTGGGACTTGGGAGAATGGTTCCGAGTTTTGCTAAATAGTCTGTTTAGCTGATTAGATGCATTTGCGACATTGCTTCAATGTATAGGTCTTTAGATGGATGCAGAAACAAAGATGGTATGTTGCTGACAATGGTGTGTATTCAAAGCTTATTTCAGTCATGGGAAGAAAGGGTCAAACACGGATGGCAATGTGGCTCTTCTCTGAGATGCGTAACAGTGGGTGTCGGCCTGACACTTCTGTTTACAACGCTCTCATATCGGCCCACCTTCATTCCCGAGATAAACTCAAGGCGTTGGACAAAGCTCTTGGGTATTTTAACAAGATGAAGGGATTGGAGAGGTGCAAGCCAAGTATAGTGACTTACAACATCCTCTTAAGAGCTTTTGCTCAAGCGCGCAATGTGGATCAAGTTAACTCTTTGTTCAAGGACCTCGAAGAGAGCATTATCACCCCAGATGTCTTTACATTCAACGGAGTAATGGATGCATATGGGAAGAATGGTATGATCAGAGAGATGGAATCTGTGCTGGCCCAAATGAAAACCAATCAGTGTAAGCCCGATTTAATCACGTTCAATCTGCTCATCGATGCCTATGGAAAGAAGCAAGAGTTCGAAAAGATGGAGCAAGTGTTCAAGAGTTTGCTACGCACCAAGGAAAAACCAACACCAGCCACATTCAATTCGATGATCACAAACTATGGGAAGGCACGGCTCAGAGAGAAAGCAGAGCATGCTTTCGAGAAGTTAAAAGAAACGGGACACAGCCCCAACTACATTACATACGAGAGTGTGATCATGATGTATGGGGTCTGCGATTGTGTGTCGAGGGCTAGGGATGTATTTGATGGGATGGTTGCCTCTGGGAAGGAGGTGAGGGTCTCTACTCTCAACGCTATGTTGGAGGCTTATTGCATGAATGGACTAGCAACCGAAGCCGATAACCTGCTTGACAGTGCAACTAGTATCGGAATCAGACCAGGCTCTTCTACTTACAAGCTCCTATACAAGGCTTACACCAAAGCAAATCTCAAGGAGCTTGTGCAGAAGCTTCTTGATCGTATGGAGCAAGACGGCATTGTCCCAAACAAAGGCTTCTTCCTAGAAGCTCTAGGATCATTTGGGTCCTCGAAAGCTAATACAGAATCAAAGAAAGACGGCACATCGAAACCACCAGTTACCGCTGCTAAGCCATAGTAAAGAAACACCTGGTTTATGTGTATATTCTGCTGTCCATCCGGCACTGTAAGATGATGTTGTAAAATGGATGGGGCGTCTAATTCTTTACATTCATTGCGAAATCGGGTTTGTGTGTATTACCCTGCAGAGTATGTAACCGATGCTGGTTCTCTATGGTTAGTTGATTCAGTTGTTTGTTGCATATTGAAGTTGCTTGCTTGTTTCCTTGGTATGCCTTCAATGAAGTTGAAAACTTGAAGGATTTGATTGAACAGGGAAACAGAGATGAAAATCAACCTACACATACCACATTAAACAAACACTGTCAGATATCAAACCTCCAGTGCAAAAGTTGAACCAGTCTCGGATGAAACGAGAGATGTATTGGGTTTCAGATTCAATTTTTAACCCAAAAGCTTAGGCATTGGTTGTTTTTCATCCACATTTTCTCATCAGTCATCAGCAAATTGGGCCAAGCTAGGCCTCCAATGGAGTCCTCAGGCGCACTT
This sequence comes from Persicaria maculosa, assembly GCA_963922045.1. Taxonomy (NCBI): domain Eukaryota; kingdom Viridiplantae; phylum Streptophyta; class Magnoliopsida; order Caryophyllales; family Polygonaceae; genus Persicaria; species Persicaria maculosa. The sequence goes on from OY998264.1 coordinate 2,729,650, forward strand.
CATACCTCATCCCTCCCTAATTTCTACGCCTCGCTCCTGCAAAGGAGCTTGAAGACGAACAATTTACCGGCCGGAAGAACAGTTCATGCTCAAATTACCAAAGCGGGCCTCCATGTGAGCCTCTATCTCCTCAACAATCTCCTCAGCTTCTATGTGAAATGTGGGTCTGTGTTTGATGCCCACCAACTGTTCGACGAAATGCCAATGAAGAACACTTGTTCTTGGAATACGGTTTTATCCGGGTACTCGAGAGAAGGGATGATGGACTCGGCGAACCGTGTTTTTGGGATGATTCCGGATCCGGATTCTGTGTCTTGGACTGCAATGATTGTGGGTTATAATAAGATGGGATGTCATACAACTGCTGTAAGAACTTTCTTGGAGATGGTTTACTGTGGGTGTGCACCTAGCCAGTACACATTTACCAACGTTCTAGCGTCGTGTGCTGCGGTAGAAGATGTGGGTATCGGCAGGAAGGTTCATGGTTTCGTAGTGAAACTCGGGTTTAGTAGCTTTCTTCCTGTGGAAAATTCATTGATCAATATGTATACGAAATCGGGTGATCCAGTGAGAGGAAGGATTGTGTTTGATAGGATGAGAGTGAGATGCTTGTCGAGCTGGAATGCTTTGATCTCGTTGCATATGCGGTCAGGTTGCATTGATCTCGCTCTTGGTGTTTTCGAGCAAATGTCCGAACGCAATATAGTTTCGTGGAACTCTATGATCACGGGATACAATCAACATGGGTTTGATACCGAGGCCTTGAATATGTTCTCCGAAATGATGAAAGATTTGTCGCTGAAGCCCGATAGATTTACACTGGCTAGTGCATTATCTGCTTGTGCTAACACACAGAACTTGAAAGCCGGAAAGCAAATCCATGGACACATGATCATGACTCAGTTTGACGCTTTCGGGGCGGTGGAAAACGCCCTGATATCGATGTACTGCAAGTGTGGAGGGGTCGGGAGTGCTGAAAAGATCATTGAGACTAGCAGGACCTCGAAACATAACACAATAGCATTCACAGCATTGCTGGATGGATATGTCAAGCTCGGAGAGATGAGTCCCGCTAGGCGGATTTTTAACTCGTTGAAGAACCGAGATGTTGTCACCTGGACGGCAATGATTGTGGGCTACGTGCAGAACGGGTTGAACAACGATGCATTGTCGTTATTCGGACTAATGGTTAGGGAAGGACCGAAGCCGAACAGCTACACATTAGCAGCCATGTTGAGTGTCAGCTCCAGTTTGGCCTCTCTTGGTCATGGAAGACAGATTCATGCTGTTGCCCTAAGATCTTGGGAGGCAAAATCGATTTCAGTGGGCAATGCACTGATCAACATGTATGCCAAGGCTGGAACAATCCGCGATGCAAGGCGCGTGTTTAGTCTCGTGCAGTCCAAAAGAGACCCCGTCTCTTGGACTTCGATGATCATAGCTTTAGCTCAACATGGCCTCGGAGAAGAGGCCATAGAGCTGTTCGAAAAAATGTTGCATCATGGGATCAAGCCAGACCACATAACCTACGTGGGTGTGCTGTCAGCGTGCACCCACGTAGGCCTAGTCGAAAAAGGAAAGAGCTATTATGACATGATGAAGACGCTGCACGAAATCGAGCCCACGCAGAGCCACTGTGCCTGCATGATCGACCTCCTAGGACGAGCAGGCAAGCTCGAAGAAGCGCGGGATTTCATAGCCAAGATGCCCGTTGAGCCGGATGTCATAGCATGGGGGTCCCTCCTGGCATCCTGCAAGGTCCACAAGAACGCGGACGTGGCAAGGCTAGCTGGAACGAAGCTGCTCGAGCTCGACCCTGACAACAGCGGGGCCTACATGGCGCTTGCCAACGTGTACTCGGCGTGTGGGAGGTGGGAGGAGGCCGCCGAGATAAGGAAAGAAATGAAGGCAAAAGGAGTGAAGAAGGACCAAGGATTCAGCTGGCTGCAGATCAAGGACAAGGTCCATGTCTTCGGGGTGGAAGACGGGCATCACCCTCAGAGAGACGCGATCTATGCTGCCATGGCGGAGCTCTGGGACGCGATCAAGAAGATGGGGTTCGTCCCGGACACAGCATCGGTGCTCCATGACCTCGACGAGGAGGTCAAGGAGTGGATCCTGATGCACCACAGCGAGAAGCTGGCGATCGCTTTCGGGGTGATGAGCACGCCGGAGAAGACCACATTGAGGATCATGAAGAACTTGAGAGTGTGCAATGACTGTCATAAGGCTATCAAGTTCATTTCAAAGCTTGTGGGGAGAGAGATTGTCTTGAGAGATGCCACTCGCTTTCACCATTTCAAGGACGGTGATTGTTCTTGTAGAGATTACTGGTAATAGCTCTTACATTGGATAGAATTTTTTAGGGCTACTATACTCATGATCAATTTCTCGCCAAACACAGGCTAATTCACCGGTTTTCGGTGTTAGCAAATGTCTTTGACCATGAAAAATCGGTGTCAGTAAGCTGTTTTCAACCAAAAACACGTGCTAACACCTAAAGTCGATGAATTGATCATACGTTTGGCAAAAAATTAACGGTACGTTTGACAAAAAATTAACTATGCATATAATACACCAGTTTGTTATTGGTAGTGATTGGCTTGCCTCTTGCTTCCATCTTAGACCGAAGTGTTGTCATCTGGCTCCCCAGGGTTTCATTGAGACGATTTTCTTTTCGCTTGTAGTTTTCTTGGTTGTTTTTGTTTGAGATGGTTTTCTTGTCTGCCGATTTTACCGGCCTATCGAGAATCAGGTATGTCTCATTTCGAAGGAAAGACAGAGTTCTCTGCGCTTCTAATATGCTCTATTACAAGAAAATTAAAACATTATCAGGAAGGTCAAACAATACATTCAAGTCAATATTATAAGAGAAAGCTAGACAAACTAAAGTTATCTTCAACACAAAATAAAGAAAATATATCTGCATTTACTTATCTCTTAATAAGTGTTCAAAATAACCAATCATAAACTAATTTAATAGGATGAAACAACATAACTATGTGCATTTAAAGTAATTTTCATTAACAAATTTCAGGTAATATGTGAATTTCAAAACCGGTCCGGTAGAGTCGGTGGGATTTAATGATTTATTGTGGGATGTGTGCGAACCAACCGGTTTATATTTCTTTCCGGTTCGGCCTGGGAGGGTTTATTCCGGTTTAATTGGTTTAAATGTTGGGTTCAGTTTCCAGTGAAGAAGAGGAGGAAGAAGAACGTAGAAAAAGCTGTGAGAGTCGAATTGAATTTGGTTGGTGGCGGCTGGAAGGTGGGAAAACGTCAAAAACGGCGTCGTTTGGAATGGGGAGGACGATGGAGTGGGCGGCGCGCGCAGATCACGGCGGAGGGATTCCCCGTAGAGTGATAATCACCGCCGTCGGCGCCTTTGCGAAGGCGGTGGCGACGCTTCTCAACTCCACCACCGTCCACAACGCCGACGGCCTTCTTCAGCTCGTTCGATCCCGCCCTCCCGGCGTCCCTCTCCTCACCGTCAGCAACCACATGTCCACGTATCTCTCTCTCTCTCAATTTTGAGATTCGCCTTTCAATTTGATTGTAAAATCAGTTATTTTCTATGTTTTGGATTATAGATCTGTTTGACTGGTTACTTTAGGACGCAACAAGTTTTTGAACAATCCAGATTGTTTGGAGTTAAATGTAGGTTTTCTGGCATCTTAATTGATCCAATTCATCCCTTGGTACAGTACCAAACGGGAAAGCATCAATCTTGTTGCCCTAGATTCCAATTATTTACACTTAATACCTTAATCATGGTAACTTGTTAAGCTCAATTTTAAAGATGAGAACTTTTTTTTTATTGTCTGATCATGTGCATTCTCATCAATGGAGTGGATGCTTGAATCTTTCTCATACTTCCTACCAATGCTATAATAATGGAGCTGATCCACCTAAGGAAGAAACTAAAAAATGTCGTATCTAAGTTGTCATTTTTACACTTTTTATAGTGACCTGTGTCTGCAACTTTTCCGTGGATAGCTTTCGGTTTGATGTGATGTAAAATCTCCAACAGGTTAGATGATCCTGTGATGTGGGGATTCAAAGGTTTTCCCACAACAGATGCAAAACTAGCTCGTTGGGTGCTTGCTGCTGAAGATATTTGCTTCAAAAACACGGTGTTGTCTTACCTTTTTCGATTAGGTATCACTGCTTGCATTTGCCTTTTACATGTGGGTTACCATTTATGTTGCGCATTTCTTGTATTGAGCAATGAGAAGTTGGGGATCATGTTAGCTGATCAATGTATCCCTTGCTATTCCATTGACTTTGAGAATCTATGGGTTGGGCAATTGAGTTGATTTTTTGGCTTACTTGTGAATGGAATAAGATGTTACTTCTCTATGGACTTATGGTCACCGACATATATAAATAAAACCCAAATTTTCAAATTAGTTGCCCTGCTTTTTCCCTGATGGTATGGTGCCATGCCAATGATTTTTTCCCAAACTTGAAGGTTTTTTTGCTATGATAGAGTGACTTGGTTACTGTGACAAAAAATGGACGTGCTGCGGTTAATTTTGGATTTTGTAAATGTTACATCAGTCTTTAGGAGGTGGCAGCGGAAGGTGTATTTATCTCTTGGATTTAGCTGTCCTTTATGCATCCTAAGTTTCTCTTATTATCATTTATAAACTGATCCACTTTGGTTGTCTTATTAAATTGTGCTAGGCAATTCCTCATTTTGGCCTTTACGAATATGATTTCGGTATGCTTGTAATTGTTTAACAGATTTTTCATTCCAGAAGTGTGGACTATTCTGAACGAGTAACTTCACAGGGAAATGCATACCTATAACTAGGGGAGGTGGGATTTATCAAGAGCACATGAATGAGGCTTTGGAGCGCTTGAGTGATGGAGAATGGGTATAACTCCCTTATTTCATTTACCTGATATACAATTTTGAGGGTTCTGCTCTTATCTCGTTTGTGTTTTAGACTTGGAAATGTTCATCCTCGATTCCTCATGCTCTCTATAGCAGTTCCACAAGAAAATTTGTCGGGACATTTTGATTTTGACTCTTTTTTTTAAAAAAAAAAAACTTTCGAGAGCCTGATTTATTGGAAAAATAAGAGAATGTTGAAAGATTCAATATTGGGTTCTCTTCTAGCGCTGTGATGCGGAAACTGGATAGTTGAGGGACATCATCTTCATTTTCTTTTTCATTTTCTTTCCTCACTTGACATTCTTAATACTTGTTGATATGCAGCTTCATACCTTTCCAGAGGGAAAGGTGTGTCAAGAAGATGTTCCAGTAAGAAGATTAAAATGGGGAACTGCAAGTCTTATAGTACGAGCACCTGTAACCCCAATTATTCTTCCAATTGTCCATCACGGTATGCAGGAGGTAATTTCACATGTAGACCTCATGAAATCAAAGAAAAAAAAATATATTGACAGTCTTTGACATTTGGGAATAGTACACCATGAAATAGACATTTCTACTGCTATAGTATATATGGAGCGAATAGATCAGACATGACTCGTGAGTCTTCACTATGGTTGTGATTCCAGGTCATGCCCGAGAATTACTTGTTTGGCAAAAAGCCTCCAGTTCCATTATGGAACAAGCACATCAACATCGTAATTGGCAAGCCAATAGAATTGGACCTGCCTAAAATGAGGCAGATAGCAATATCCACGTCACGCAATCTCTCATTTCGGGAAACCGGGTGGCCCCAGATAGACGGTCTGGACGAGGCAGCACAGAGATGCCTCTACTCCACCATATCTGATAAGCTCCATGGTGCCTTGGAGAGCTTGAGAAAGTTTGGCAAAACACTCACCAAAGCCTAGGGCGTGGCTTCAGAACGACAATAACGTCCCTTGGACTATTATTATTTCACAGGGCCAACAGGAATTTATAGCAGCAGATGCAATTCCTTTCCCTCATTTTTACAGCAGCTAGTGAGTTCGGTTTCCTGGTGAGCCTGTTAACTGAGGTTTGTGTAGGCCGCTTTACTCAGTCATTAGGGCTGAGATAGTGAGATGTTCCTTTCTCTGGTATCTATATTTCATCTGAATCAGTATAAATAATTCCTTTTTGGTCGAAACCAGTTATTTAGTCCATCTCGTACTGGGTAGGCTGGTGAAGAGTTTCAACCAACTTATCGTCGTATTATAACAATTGATGTAGCTCACCTGATCACAGGGGTGATATTTGAAATAAGAGACTAAGAATCGAGTCTCACCAGCAGTAGTGTAGGAGCAACCTCTCAAATGAGAGGCTCTTTGTGCACAGTGAGCACTAGTCTATGTTTCTGTGATTGGTTGAGTCACCATGATTTCCCTTATCTTACGATTCATTTCCGACCGGGGTGAGGGGCGCCAGGGATTGATTTCACCTTTTGGAATAACAATTGCTGTAGCAAATTGTTGTAATTTGGGCCTAATGGGCTGGGCTGGGCTGGTATTGGGTTTTTAATTTAAAAGGGTAATAAATAAATGTTTGTGAAACGTGTGGGCACCTTATGTAGTTATGTTGTAATTTGTAAAGAACATATATCATATATATGTATGCCTTTGATGTTAGGTAAGATTGTTCCAAATCTATGGAGTCAAAATGTCTTCATCATTTATATGGGTGATTGCTTTAAATGTACCTAATCCCTTTTAATGACCCTACCAAAAGACCTAAAGAAGAAGAAATCTATCTGGAAATGTGTAAATACTAAATAACAATAGTTAAATTTAATTTATGTGTATATAGTTCGTCTTATTTAAAATAATTGATATTTACTATTTAACACTTTTTTTAATAATCTCATTCTTTTCAGTAATAAATATGATATTATTAAAAAATATTTAAATTTTAAATATTTTATATAGTTTTTATCACTTAAAAAACGTGCATAGATAATAAAGTACAATTATAAATGAACGGAAAGAGTATACAAAATCAATATCGGGTTTCCCAAAATATATGCCATCGCGAATATAGGGATTACAAAAAATGAGGTCCTAAAACTTAAGGGACATGTACATTTATATTCTTGTTTTGTGTTTATATTACATTTTTTTTATAAATGATAAAAACTCTCTCTAATTCAACTATTTAACCTTTTTTAATAATATTTTTTTAACCCATTTCAACCTAAAAAATCATTTCAAATTCGATTTTTATAGCTTATATCATTTGAACATCTTTGCAGTGATAATATTGGGCTGATATGATAAATACAGTAAGAAATAGGAGATGTGATGGTGAGAAAAAAAAGGGTAAAGAAAGGAAGAAAGTGTTGTATTGGGAAGGTGGAAATGAAAAATTACTGACTAATTTGTCTGATTCCTTTTGTCATTTATGTTTGCTAATGATTCAAATTAAGAAGGTTGAGCTTCCCTTTTTGCCTCTCTTTTAAAGGAATGAGTTACACTTAAAAACCCTAATTACAAGACTAACAATCAAACTTTGTTGTTAATGATTTTATACACATTGGAGTATTTTATTTGTTGGGCCCACTTTTCCCCCTTATCATTTTGGCTTGAATAACATTCTACATATTGTCCTTTTTTTTTTCAAATAAAAACAAGTGAAATGAAACATACCATATTCCATCGTAGCTTAACTACTCAATGAAGAAGCACTAGACACTAGTGGCCCTATGTATTAACGTGAGGTGTGTCCAAATTCAAGTATACTTCATCATATTGGAACCATGTGGTGGACCTGTAACCATCATTTGAGTGATTTTCGTTTGGTAACTGTAAGTAGTTTTTTAAAGTTTATGGTTTTGATATTATATAATTTTAAATAAATTAAATATAAAATTTTAGTTTAATTAGCTTTTGAAATATCTATCCAAATTTTTCGGAGCTTTGATTTTTATTCACAAGTTTTCATCAACTACCCTAACAACTAGGTTTACCAAATACCATATTAACTTATTAACCTAAAATTAACACAAATAATCGACCAGCTTCAACTACCTCATTAGCTACATTTTGACAAACATAACCTGAGTGTGATTATAGTAGTATTTAGAGTATCATTTTAGACTTTTAGTTTGTGAAGTGATATTTGTGCAATAATTTAGCACCATTGTATAATTTAACGGTTTAAAACGCTATAGTACTATACCAACCATTATAATTAGAGTTTGACATGACAAACACAACTTATTGGAACCATAATTCAATATTTATATCCCTAACTTGTAAAGGAACAAAAATTTGGATAAATTGCACTAAGTAACCTCAACTTCCGGCAATAATTGAGAAAAATAGCATTATCTTTCAAGGTTATGAAAAATTGCACCAATTATTTGACAATTAACTAATTAAGTTGTAAATAGTAGTGGAATGGTCCGTTTCAAATAGTTTTTTCCCATGTTAAAACTCGAATAGCATCATTATTAACATTTTTCTTACCCATAATTGATCATTTCAAAATGCTACTCCCTCCGTTCGGCAAAACTTGCCGTTTACTATTCACGCACGCTTTTTTAGAATGATAAAAACTATATAAAATATTTATTTTTTTTAAAATTTTTTTAACAATTTTGTACTTATTAATAATAACTACAAAATTGTTAAAAAAATATTAAAAAAACTAGATATTTTATATAGTTTTTAGCTCCTAAAAAAGCGTGCGTGAATAGTAAAACGTCAAATTTTGCCGAACGGAGGGAGTAGTTAATAAAACGCTACATGTGTTTTATTGGGGAAAAAACCTCATTGAAAGTGCTTCTTGAGATATTATTTGCAACTTATCATAAGAGTGTATTTCTCTTCGGCGTGTCATTTATCTAGAAATCAGAGGCCGAGGGCCGTTCCTTTGACTCGTACTCTATAACCTTGAAATCTTATGCTAGTTTTCGCAATTACTCCAAGAGTTGAAATTATGTAGATCAACACCCCCCTCCTCTTTGAAAATGAACCCTATCACGTTAGAAGTAGAGGTGAAGCGACTTGGTTGAGTCAAAATATTCGTAATTAATTTCCCTAAAAATATGTCAAAAGTGGACATTTCGAAAATTAAGTATATATGTTAAACTTAGAATTAGAGATAATCATCTCAATTTTTCAAGAGCAAATCAATTCACCCCGAAGCGTTTTAATAACCAACACATTATCTCTTTCCATCTTGATATGATGAATGTTCTCACCAATTGTTTGTACTCCCTCCGTCCCACAATAATTGTCTTTAACTATTCATAAACGTTTTCTTAAAAAGCTAAAAACTATATAAAATATCAACATTTTATTAAATATTTTTAAATAATATCATACATATTACTAATAAGTATAGAATTATTTAAAAAAATTAATTAAAAAATGGATATTTTATATAGTTTTTAGCTCCTTAAAAAACGTGCATAAATAGTATAAAGACAATTATTGTGGGACGGAGGGAGTATTATACTATTTCTTAAAGCAAATGCACCGGTTCCAACTTCCAACCACTAATTTGAATGAGCATTTTCCTACACCTATGCATATAACATTTGAGTGATGGTCTCTAATAGCGAACCCGTAACCGTTGCAATTAAGGATCCATCAAAGTTCATAATTTCTATTATACATGCTTGTAGTTTACGATTTCCCTTACTAAGACTTAGGATACTCAAAACAATGGAGAAATATCAAGACAACGACGATGACCCTTGCCCCTCTTGCCGTTTTTTGTTTGTAAGCACCCGACTAGGACCCTAGCCGATCCCTAGTGATTGATAATCTAATTTGTACCAAAACTTTTAAACCATCGAATGATTTATAGATTGAAAAAACATTGTTTGATGAGAAAAAAAATTTTGTAAATCACCAATGTTTATTGGTTTGGAAATGCTATTTGATTTAGAATGAGTCTTAATCTTGAGATAGATAATTAATATGATAAATTGTTAAATATTTTGGATTAAATGTTTAAATGATTCAAAAACCTCCCACCCACTCTCTCATGTCCAAACGCTAGTGCTCTTTGCTTGCCGGCACGCCCCCTACGGCCGGCCTTTTTTTTTCTCCTCCTTTTGTATTTGTTAATTTTTTTTTTAAAAATGCAGTATTAACCTATCAATAAATACAACAGTGAAATCAATTTACCTATCTTGACTTAGAAAAAAAGTTACTGTAGTAATTTGTTCTACTGGGATTCCGAAACAGAGAGCCATAAATCCGACCAGTAAATGCTACCATAGTACTGTATAATGAACAAACAAATATTTCAGGTTTTGCTCAACGTAGAGAAATACTTGTCTGTAAGTTGGATTAAAAAGAAGTCACTGATCATATAAAAATATTAATTTTTTCTTTTATTATCAAGGATATACAATATTGTTTTTAAAAAAGTAACGTTCTTACCTTAAGAATGTACATTTTATTTGAGATTTTCCGAAAATATGTATGATACCACATAAGAGCATCGCCAATAACATTGCCATTTTAGAGTTTTTGGAAAAAAGAAAAACCTTTTTGTTGGTTCAACATGTTCTCCATCTCATGTTTTCTTTTTTTTTTAGTTAACTTCTCCATCTCATTATTAAAATAAGAAAGTCGCAAAAAAATAGAGAGGTTTTTCCAAATACACATCATTTTCTAGATTTTTTAAATATTTGAAATAAAGAATGCGTTAGAGTTGGAGTAAAATTAGTTTTAAAATATATCTTTTATTTTTCTATTTTGGAAATTTTTTGAAAAAGTTGTTAGAGGTGGTCTAATTAGAGAATCAATAATAAGGAATTCGGAATCCTAAATTTAATATTTATAAAAAACTAATGAATTTCATGTTACACTTTGACCTATATATATTCAACTTATATTTCAAAATAATAGACACCTTTATACATAAATAATCTTTAAGCTTCATATCATAATTATTTTCTATTGTTTCCTTTTATTAATATATTTTTATAAAAAGATTAATATTACTTAACTAATATTTTTTTAAACCAATTTATTTTCTTTAAATCCACATCCCCAAATTTGAAGTTATCAAGTACACTTTAAAATCATTTTTATCACAATACAAATTTTGCTAAAAAAGACCCAATTTAAATTTGTAATACCAAAATTATTCATTTTTCGCAAGTGGAGAGAAAAAAAATACTCCCTTGATTGATAAATAAGTAATTTTTGGTAAGGATGACATGTAGTGACCAATAGGTCATGAGTTCGAATCCCCCTCCCCCTATTGTAATGGCCTAAGTGCCTACCTATGAACCAAAAAAAAAAATTTTTTTTTTAAGTGATGCATACTTTTTTAAATGATAAAAATTATATAAAAAATATTTTTTAAAATAATAAATGATAAAAATTATATAAAAAATATTTTTTAATTATTATTTTAAATAATATTATATTTATTATTAATAAATATAATATTATTTTAAACAATTAATATTTTATATAATTTTTATTATCTTAAAAAAAAAACTTACTTGAAAAAATAACTTATTTACAAGTATTATTGTTGTGTGAGTTGATGATGGTAACGGGCAGTAATGAGTTATGACTTACGAGTTGTGAGTTACAGACACTCTTTTTTGTATTGTTTCCTTCTCACGTCCCTCGTGATTCTCTCTCCTTTCCCTCCCAACCCCCACCCCCCCCCCTCCCTTTCTCTCTCCTCCCTCTCTCTCACCTCTCCTCCATCTTCTTCGCCCTCCTCCCCTCCCATTTCTCCACCCTCCCTATCCCCCGCTCAAGTCAAATCCACGACTTCGACGAGTTCCACGGTGATCTTGCTCCGCAATCTTCCATTCCTACTGATTATCATCTTCCGGTACATTTCTGTTCCGCTATTTGTGTCCATCTCCGTCCAAGTTTCTGCCGATTTTTCGCTTTTCTAGGAGCTCTATGGTTGTGCATTTCGAGGATCTATGGCCGTGCTTCTTGCTCGGTTGTTTTCCACTTGTTTTTAGTTTCTGTTTCCCGATTTCTGGCGTTTTTTGCTGTCGGTAAGGTGTTGATGTTTATGTTCGTTTGGCTAAATGTCTGCTTCTGCCGACTCTTTTTTTTTTTCGTTTCGCATTTGCCGCTTCAGCTGAGCTTTGTGCTTGGAATGTTTGAATTTCCTTTTGTTTTCCGCTTCTTTGGGGCTGTGGATTTGCTTTCGAGTGGTGTTTTCTAGGAATTTTTATTGTTTAGATCTGTCGCTGTGGGGGCTTGGTCTTTGGTGGGGCTGCGAAATGCGAAAGCTATGGTGGATGAATTTAATTGGGGCTGATGATGTCTGATTGGTGGGGTCAATGTTCTTTCTTTAAAGCCTTCTTCGATTCATTGCAAGCTTGATGTTATTAGTTTGTGTTTTTGAACCTGCATTTCATGTTTTTGATACAGTTCGACTATATGTGTTGACTCTACACATCCCCTCAGTTTGTCTAATTATTTTAGTCTTTGGCAGCTCTGCAATGCCATGTTGCTGTGCTTATTCATTCTAATTCAATTGTTAGGGAAACTCTGCTTCGTCTCATGAGTCTATAAAGCGGATAATGCCGTTGCTCTTCTGGGATTAGTTTGGGAAATGCGATTGGATTTGCCCCCAGATATGGCATCCCAGAACTCAAAGTATTCTTCTGTTAGCGCCAATGGAAATGAGACTCCTTCCCACTCCAGTGCAGTCTCCAACGGAGACGACTATGACAGTGACGGTGGATCTAATTTTGCACCAGCGTGAGTCCTAATTCCCTTTTGAGATCATTCTTCATATTTTAGATGTTGGAATCTCATGATAATGTAAAGTCCATTCCTTAATCTGTTAGATATTACTCGTGGGGTGCAATTCCTAGAGCTTACCATAGGATTTGACAGACATTGTATATTAATCATCAGCATCTATTGATAATTTCATTTAGGAATATTTAGCATTAGTATTATTGATGTAGTAGAACTCATCAATCACCCTCTTTGGGATTTACTTGTCACTGGACATTTTAGATATTTGAGGGGTGATTTTGTGGGCTGGTTTTTAGTGATTGATATAGATATTAATCTTGGTTGGCCCTTTGTCATTGCTTTTGTTTATGCTGTCATATTATACTTTATACAACAAAGAGAACACTTGAATATGGGTGGAGTTTTATATTCATCCAATCCTTGCTTTATTTACCATCTTTGCCAATTGGAATGCACTTATTGTGCAGCTAGGAGGTTGGTTATACACTTTTACATAACAGATTAGGAACGAGAGTGCACTTTTGATTTATGTATTTAAAATTTTAAGTAGATGATGATTCAGAATAAAGTTAGTGTAATTTAGGACACTTACTTGGAGTGATTCAGTGAAGGATCAAATTGATCTCCAAATAACACTGATATATGCAAAATAAAAGAGGATTTTCTGATCATTTGTGTTTACTATGCAGTACACCGATGACCCTGTCAATGTCTATTCCAGCAGAGCTTGCTGGTGCCATACCATTGATTAGTAAGTTTCAGGTGAGCAGTATTACTTTTTTTCAATCTACTCTGATCACTACAAAGAAGACAATCATTTCCTTATAGCAAACAACTTGTCAGAATTACCTATTGGACTTGTTTTTAGCTTTGACACTGTACGAGTATGTAAGATTTTTTTTTAAAAAAAAAAATTATATCTTATTTTCAGGTGGAAGGCTTTTTAAGAGCAATGCAGAAACAAATGCAGTCTTCTGGAAAACGTGGCCTTTTCTCTAAAAGACCAGTTGGACCTCAAAATAGGGAGAAGTTCACATTTGAGGATATGCTTTGCTTTCAAAAGGTACATTGCCTCATGATAGTTTTGTCTCTTTCTACAGGATTACTTTTGAGTCACCTGACTTATATTATGAAATCTTGGCAGGATCCTATTCCAACATCCTTGCTTAGAATTAATAGTGACTTGGTAAGTCGAGCAACCAAGCTGTTCCAGACAATTTTGAAGTATATGGGAGTTGATTCCTCTGATAAAGTAACTCCAACCACCTTAGATGAAAGGATTGAGCTTGTTGGGAAACTGTTTAAGCATACATTGAAGCGTTCGGAGCTCCGAGATGAACTTTTTGTACAGATCTCAAAGCAAACTAGGAACAACCCTGACAAGTAAGTGCACTGACTCCCTTAGATGACATAGATGGCATGTGCACTAGTAACCATCTATATTGTTTATGATTTCAGGCTATATTTGATTAAAGCTTGGGAGCTTATGTATTTATGTGCATCCTCTATGCCCCCTAGCAAGGAAATTGGTGGATATTTGTCTGAGTATGTCCACAATGTTGCTTATGGTGCAAGTATAGACTCTGACATCCAATTGCTTGCACAAAATACGTTGACTGCCTTGAAGCGTTCTATTAAGGCTGGACCAAGGCAAAACATTCCTGCTCGGGAAGAAATTGAAGCTCTTTTGACAGGGAAAAAGCTTACAACTATAGTCTTTTTCTTGGATGAAACTTTTGAAGAAATTACATATGACATGTCGACCACTGTTGCTGATGCTGTTGAGGTACATAAGAGAACTCATTGTTACCCCTCATCTTATTTTTTACTAAATGAGAGAACATGCATTTAGCATTAGCTATTGATCATTTCTCACCTGGAGTTCATCGTCCAAAATTTGCTTCTAGTGGCCAATCTGCCGTTTATAGTCACTATGTTATTTTAATATTATTGGCACTTGTTTTTCTTCTACCTCAGGAACTTGCTGGAATTATCAAACTGTCTGCCTTTTCTAGCTTCAGTTTGTTTGAATGCCGCAAAGTTGTCACCGGTTCCAAACAAACAGATCCTGGAACTGGTATGTAGGTTCTTTGAATTGCTTTTTCAACCCAATTTTTACTTATCAGCCAGCTAATTTGATTTTTTTTTGACAGAGGAGTATATTGGACTAGATGATAATAAGTATATTGGTGATCTGCTTGCTGATTTCAAGGCAGCCAAGGACCGTAGCAAGGGAGAAATATTGCACTGTAAACTTGTCTTCAAGAAAAAGTTGTTTAGGGAGTCAGATGAAGCTGTTACAGACCCTATGTTTGTTCAGTTATCATATGTTCAAGTAAGTAACCCTTCTAAGTTCTAAGGTCTACTAGATGATTAAAGTGTTGCTAGTCTCACCAAAAAAGTTCATATTGCAGTTGCAACATGATTATATCCTGGGTAACTACCCTGTTGGAAGAGATGATGCTGCACAGTTGTCTGCATTGCAGATCTTGGTTGAGATCGGATTTGTTGGTAACCTTGAATTATGCACGTAAGTAATTAAACATGCAAATATGCTTGTGCTTCTTTGCTGAAAAAGGGACTCTGGCTAGCAATCAGGGGACCTAATAGTTATTTTATCTTGTAATATTTGTTTGCTAGAACTCTTTGTCAATTCTGGACTCATTGACTTTAATTATTAGTGATTGGACTTCACCCTTGGAGAGGTTCTTACCAAGACAAATTGCAATGACACGTGCAAAGCAGGACTGGGTTTTGGACATCCTCTCTCGGTATCGACTGATGGTATCATTTCTCTTGCTTGCATTGTTTACAACTTAAACCTGAGAATCTCCTGTTATTTCATCATCACTGTTGGCAGAAAGGTCATTATAAAAATTACAGTGGCTTCCATTGAACCCCAATTCTTGACTCATTGAATTGTGGTTAAAATGTAGAAAAGCCATTTTATGTATTCAGCATTTGGTTATAAATCTCTTTTTCTGTTGCTTATCTTATTCCATCATTGCCTTGATCATGGAATTAATTATAACAATTCTTATCTGTAGCAGATTGTCTTCAATGTTGAAAGTTAATGAGAAGTTTGGCATGTTAATGCTTCCTCAGCTAATAGGAAATTTACATGAACCATTGGAGATGCTTGATTTGAACTACTATATCAAAGTTCTGCCACAATTCTTTTCGTATCTGAAAAATTCTACTTTAAGCAAATCCTTGACATTGCCTTGTAGGAGAACCTAGCAAAGGAGGATGCTAGGCAACAGTTTCTGAGAATTTTGAGGATGCTTCCTTATGGGAATTCAGTTTTCTTCAGTGTCCGCAAAATTGATGATCCAATAGGGCTCCTGCCAGGGAGGGTCACCTTAGGGATCAACAAACGCGGGGTCTGTTGTGAACTTTAAACTCTTTGTGATGGTAATATGATATTCTTTGTTGAATGATATTAAGTTTTATTCATTTTTACTTCTGTAGGTTCACTTTTTCAGGCCGGTTCCTAAAGAATATTTACATTCAGCTGAACTAAGAGACATAATGCAGTTTGGCAGTAGCAACACTGCTGTATTTTTCAAAATGAGAGTTGCAGGTGTCCTCCACATCTTCCAGTTTGAAACCAAGCAGGTTAATTCATTTCTCATAATTCTAGCTATCATTTTAAATGTGATACTTGAAGTTCAAATTTATCTATCATGTATTTAGCTGAGATGGATTTTAAAATATGATATAGGGAGAAGAAATCTGTGTTGCCCTTCAGACCCATATAAATGATGTCATGTTGCGTCGCTACTCTAAAGCAAAAGCTATGTCTACCAATAGTATGAATGGAGATGTGGCAGCTACTTACAAGCCTGCTGCTAACAGTGCCGAAGTATATGAAAAGCGCCTTCAAGATTTGTACAAAACATCTGAAGAATCGCAGAAAAATGTTGATCGAGTAAGCGCATATCAGCTTTTATAACTGCATCTTCTCTTTCAGAACATGAAAATAGGACCATGGTGTTATTGTTGTGTCCCAAGCATGTTTAAAACCAGAATATCAATGCTTAATTCAGTATTGCTTTGGCTATCATGAGAATATTATGATAAGCAACTGAAAGCATATTTGTGGTTGCCATAAAGCCTGCAAAACTTGTAAAACTCCATCCTTTCTGGAAGCATACACTATAATTGTTAGTTCTTGATACCAGTTTGTGGCTTTTTGGTCAACTTTCATCCTGATAACAATGAAACATTATACAAAGACACTTTTCCTTCTATTAATTTGTCTTAGTTTGTTGCAAAGTTAACTCGTTTTCTACTCTAGCTATTGGAGGAACTGCAAGAAAAGCAGAAACAACAAGTAAAATCACGAGAAGAATTGGAAGACTTGAAAGAGTCCTTGGCAATTGAAAGGCAAAAGTTGGTGAAGATGACTACTGAATGTGATAAATTCCGGTCCTTGTATGATGATAAGGACTCAGCCCTCCAGGTACACATCTCTAGGTTCTTAAAAACAACTTTCAAATTGTGTTGCTTCATTTTTCTTATGTCATTTGTTGTGTTGATCAGGCATCATTATTGGAGAAAAAGAACTTGGAGTTGAAATTAGTAAAATTGAATGACCTTTTATTGGAGAACAATGTCAAAAAGGAGTCAGCGGGAAATGATAACCAGGTAAGATTGTAGAATATAATTCCAGGTGTATAGTAGATTTGATTTAGCAAGTTCCTTTGTCTATGGTCTCCTGTCTTCAACCTAAATTTGTTATTTCTGGTGTTTACACACCTCCGACTAACGGTATCATTTTACAGGCTTTACAGAAGATTCAGGATGAGCTGAAATCGCGAACTGAGGAGTTGCAGTCAGCAGAAAAAACAGTCAAGAGACTAATAGATGAAAAAATATCGTTAGAACAAAAGATTATAAGGCTGGAAAGAAAACATGGGGATACGGTATCTTTCTACTTATTTTTATCTTCTGTCTTTTTTTCAAGAAAATGTATTCTTATGGTATTAACCTGTTGAGTGCCATCTTATAGGTTGAAACTGTTGAGAAAAGGTATGAGCAAGAACAACAAACCTTGCTGCAAAGAATTGGTGAACTGGAGAAGAAGCTGGAAGAGATCAAAAGAGATTTAGCTGTTGCAGAGTCTACCATTGCATCCAGGGATGAACAATTATCAACGATACATAGTAGTCTAAAGGAACTAGAAGATCTGAGGGAAATGAAAGAGGTAAAAAGTCAATAACTTATTTTAATTTCTTTATTGTAATCGGACCGTTTCTTTTGAAAGCCTTTCTTGTTAAAATTTCCATACTTGACCTTTTCTGGTATCAATATGCAAATATTCATAAATTATCTTCTCTCTTGTTCCAGGATATGGATAGAAAGAATGAGCAAACAGCTGCCATCTTGAAGATGCAAGCATCACAATTAGCTGAATTAGAAGCTCTTTACAAGGAAGAGCAATCATTGAGGAAGCGGTACTTCAATATGATTGAAGGTCTCTTTACTGATGTTTGGTGAACTGTTTTCTCATTCTGTCCTTTTGTTAAGTTTCCTCCATCGGTAACTTAATCACATCATTTTCTTCTTGCAGATATGAAAGGAAAAATTCGAGTCTACTGTCGACTGAGACCACTCTGTGATAAAGAGAAAGTCGATAATGAAAGAAATATTGTGTCATGTGTGGATGAATTCACAGTTGAGCATCCTTGGAAAGATGATAAGGCAAAGCAGCATATATATGATCATGTTTTTGATCCAAGTGCAACCCAAGAAGATATTTTTGAGGATACCAAGGCATGCTCAGCTAATCTATATTTTATACCATGTTCAGTTCTTGTGTTGATTATAATGTCCAGTATTTTTTTGGATTCTTATATTGCATATGAATTGTGCAGTATTTGGTTCAATCCGCCGTAGATGGATACAATGTATGCATATTTGCTTATGGCCAAACTGGGTCTGGAAAGACTTACACGATATATGGTAATGAAAGAGATCCTGGACTTACACCGCGTGCTACCTCTGAGCTCTTCAATGTTTTAAAGCGTGACAGCAAGAAATTCTCATTTTCATTGAAGGTAACTTATCGTCTTTAACTTATCATTTAGACATAGCTTATTCGATGAATCTAAATAGCCTGTATACATGTACATAATTTTCTTTATTTTATTCTCTTTTTTTTGTGTGCAGGTGTACATGCTGGAGTTGTATCAAGACAATTTGATGGATCTCCTATTACCAAAAAGTGCAAAGCGCTTAAAATTGGACATAAAAAAAGATACTAAGGTGGCTATATTACTGATCTTGACTCGAGCCTTACCCTTCCAACATGTTTTATTGTTTATTTTTACTTTGATTTGAGATGCAATATTGTGTGCTTTATATTGACATTGAAATTTTGCTTCATAGGGAATGGTCTCGGTTGAAAATGCGACACTTGCACATATCTCCACATATGAAGAGCTGAGAAGCATTATTCAGAAGGGCTCAGAACGAAGACATGTATCTGGAACCCAAATGAATGAAGAGAGTTCAAGATCTCATTTGATACTTTCAATTATTATTGAAAGCACAAATCTTCAAACTCAATCTGTTGCAAGGGGAAAGGTACTTATATGTAATCAAGTTGCAGTTTTCATAATTGTATCCGAATTGTCATTTTAGTATTTTGCTATTGCATGCACTTTGTTGGTGCTTGTATAACATACTTCCCTGTATATTTGCAGCTAAGCTTCGTAGATTTGGCTGGCTCAGAAAGAGTAAAGAAGTCTGGTTCTGCTGGCAATCAACTAAAGGAAGCACAAAGTATTAACAAGTCTCTTTCTGCACTTGGGGATGTCATTAGTGCATTATCCTCTGGTGGACAACACATACCCTACCGGAACCACAAATTAACAATGCTGATGAGCGACTCTCTTGGAGGCAATGCAAAGACGCTCATGTTTGTAAACGTGTCTCCTGCTGGATCAAACTTGGATGAGACATACAACTCCTTGTCGTATGTTCCTGCACTCTTGTGCTTATTCTCTTTTCTTCATATCCTTGAGGCTATTAAATTGTTAGATAATTAATTGAGAGTTAACCATGTGCTAGACATGGTTGAAAATACTTGCCTTGCCTGAAAGAGCATTAGCACAAAAATAGCCTCTAATTTTGAATACATTTGTCCGATCTTCAGGTACGCGTCAAGGGTGAGAACCATCATAAACGACCCAAACAAAAACGTAAACTCAAAGGAAGTCGCTCGGCTGAAAAAGTTAGTGGCATATTGGAAGGAACAAGCAGGAAGAAGAGGCGACGAAGAGGATCTCGAGGAGATCCAAGACGAGAGATCAGCATCAAAGGAAAGGCCCGACAGTCGCCATTCAACCGACAGCCGCTATTCTATGTGAGGTGAGGTATTTCATATTTCTACCCTTAGGGAAGAACGTTCGAAAGACTCCCTTCTCGGAAGTCCATATATGCCACACTTTTGAAGTGCATTGGGATACTATATGCATTGCCAGTGGGCAAATACCATCTGCTTGGTTGAATGTCACTGCACCCAGACGGGTTTTCGTCCGAAATGTTCTAATCAATGTGCCCAGGAGAGGCCTATAGGAATTGTATAGTCCGAAGAATATGTATATCGTCTTATTTATTTTTTGTCGCGTTTCCGGGAAGATCAATGGGGTATGGCATTGTAGGAAACTATTCTTAGTAAGCTCAAAGGACTCTTTCATGTTGCAATGGTAGGAAATTGCAATGCATGCTATGTATTGGAAGTTAATTTCAGTTATGTATGAGGAGTCTTTTGGTGCGTTTCAAGTGGAGTATTGATGTGCTCTATTGATCTTTAGAGCCTGTTTGGCATGGGCATTGAAGTAGCATTCTCTCGCCCTTCGGCAAGAAAGGATAAGGATGCGTACGTCTCGATTCTCAGACCCTAATTTGCAAGCGATTACAATGGACTGCTGTTTTAGCTTGTAAACTTTGTTTGACACAAGTTTCAATCAGAGGTTGAAGTACTGTTTTGTCATCGTAATCAATCACAACGGTTGCAAACATATCCTTTAATGTTAGGGTAAATTATCTATTTAATCCATAACTTTTTCCACTTGTTTTATTTTGATCCCTAACCTTTAAATCGTTTAAAAGTAGTCCTCAACCTTTTCATCTCATTTCATTTTAGTCCTTAACTTTTAAAACATTTCAAAACAGTCTCCAAGCTAACATTTTTTTTTGTTTTAGTCCCTGATTTTAAAAACATTAGTATCCATAATTACCAAAAATCACTCAAAATTTATCATAATGTGTAAAATCATTTATACAAAGAAAAAGTGCTTACAATCATCCAACTCTATTATTTTAATTTTAAAAAAACACTCAGACTCCTTTTTGTGTTTAAATTCACAAGATTCGGTGTAGTTAAGATAAAACTATTCACACTTATTAGTTATTACTAATGAGTATAAAATTAAATATAAAAAAATTAATAAAAGTTGACATTTTATAAAGTTTTTAGCTTTTTAAAATATACTAAAAAGTCAAACGACATCTATTTTTGGGTGTTTTTTGGTAATTATGGCAAACAATATTTTTAAAATCAGGGGCTAAAATGAATAAAAATATAAGCTTGGGGATTGTTTTGCAATGTTTAAAAGCTTAAGGGTAGTGCTTACGGTGCTGCTCCAGGGTAGTGCTTGGTTTCGTCCTTCGTCTACGTCCTCGTCTTGTTCGGATTAGTTGTGTTTCGTTTCGCTTTGTAGAGCGCGTTTTGCTAGTATGTTGCACCATCTTTGTATTTTTTGTTTGTTTTGACGGTTTGCCGTCTGCCGACTCGTCGGCCATCGAGGTCCAGGTATGTCTGGTCTCGAATTTTTTCCTAATAAAAAAAAAGTTTAAGGATTAAAATGAAACGAGATAGAAAGATTGAGGACTATTTTGTAATGTTTTAAAAGTTGGGGGACCAAAATGAAACAAATGGTAAAGATTAAGGACTAAAAAAGTAATTTACCCTTAATGTTACCACAACTACCAACCACTACTTGCTTTAGATGCCAAACTCCCACTAAGTTGTTTTGTGAACATGAACCACATGTGCTAATACAAATCATTAAAAAAAAGGTCAATTTTGGCCTCCAAAGAAGCTTAATTTGGAGTACTTGAGAGTTGAGACCCACCAGAAAGAACTAGTCAGAAAAATACCTTATTTATTTGGGGTCAAGCTAGCGGAACGGTTTGCTGCACTTGATTTATTTTAGGCCTGTGGAGAAGGAGACGGTGAGGTTGAGAGTTTTTGGGTCGTGGGAATCATAGGATTTGACGTGTATCTATATTGTTGAATTAGTTTTAGATAAAAAGATATTTTGGGTTGTGGGAACCATAGGATTTGACGTGTATCTATATTGTTGATAAAAAAATAAAAAGAATTACTGTTTAGAGTATGATAAAAACGCTTTTTAGAGCAGGACAAAATTACCCTTAAAATTATCCCAATTTACAACCCTACCCCACCCCAATCTCTCCCCTCTCGCACCCCCCACAAACCCCCGTTTGGGCGATTTGCACCCTCCACAAACCCAAATCTCACAACCTCAGATTTCTTTGAGTTTTGTTCAATTAAACCCTTTCCAATCGAAGATCTATCATACTTCATGTACGTTTTTCACATTTTCCTTGTGATTTTGAGCTATTGAACTAGTTTTTAGGGATATTTAACCCTAATTCTTTTTAACCTTAAAAAAGTTTGCAATGCTATATTCTCAATGCAAAATTTTATTAACCCTAAAAAATATTGCAATTTTATATTATGCATGTAAATATCATCAATATTAATCATGAAAAATAAAGTTTTCTACATTCTAACATTCGACACATAAACAAAAGGATGAAATACATACCCGTTGGAGTCCGAATTCCAGTGATATGTCTTCGAGATCTTTACTCAACTCATCATTCTCTTTCGACACGTTTACAACTTAATTATTCTATTATCAACCGATAACACCGCACGACCTAGGTTTTCGAATATTCACGTTTGTTATATAGGTCGATTTAGGTTTTTTTTAACACGTACTAACTGGTCGCAACGACCTTACCCAGATCGGTCGCAACGACCAAATCATGGCATGGTCGCAATGACCAACTGATGTGTGGTGGCAACAACCAACTTGGGTTTGGTCGCAATGATCAACTTGGGTTTGGTCGCAACGACCAACTTGCGGTGTGATCGCAACGACAACTAGGGGGTGGTTGCAACGACCAGGTTGTGGTTTTCTTTTTTAAAAAAAAGGTCACAACGATCATTTTACATATGGTCGTTGCGACTATGTGGCCATGCGCTAAACGGTAAAAAAGCCCTGCGCTAAACAAAAATCGTGTTATTTTATTATTGATTTTTTTTAGACTGAATAAAGCCATAGCCAAACTATCATTAAATGCAACAAAAATGAACAAAATAAACCAAAAACTGAAAAATAAAGAAAATCATAGCGGGGGACATTGTTTTTATGTTGAATTTGAAATCTTATATGCTATACATGTGACATCTTTAAAAAATCATGTAACTATGCTTTTATATATATTCTCATGTTATTAGTCTTATATTTCAATCTTTCATAATTTCATATATTGATTTTATTATTTATTAGTTAACTTAAATAATCTAATTTATGCTACATCAAAAAAAAAACTTGTAATTCTATTATATAAGAAACTGTTAGAATTTTTGTAACAAATAAGTATTACAGATTTTTTTTATCTAATAGATTTAAGACATTAAACTAATATAATTTAAAAAAAATACAAAAATAGTGTAGCTAAGGAGAGTTAAACCATTGACTTTATGTATAAAAATTATTCCTTAACCATTAGCTAGAACAAATCTTTTGATTTTTTGTGTTAATATTTAATACTATATATTAGGTTATTTGTTACTCCCTGCGTTCGGAAATACAAGTCTATTGACTTTTTGATACGCTTTTTAAGGAGTTAAAAACTATATAAAATAATTTTTCTATTATTAATTTTTTCACATAACTATATACTTATTAGTAATATATATAAGATTATGTAAAAAAATTAATAAAAAAATATTATTTTATATAGTTTTTAACTCCTTAAAAAGTGTGTCAAAAAGTGAATGGACTTATATTTCCGAACGGAGGGAGTATCATTTTTTTTAACGTGGGGTTCCGAGGTCGTCGACTAATCCCTATGGTCCGAGCCCTAACTTGCAAAGGACGCAAACTGGTAAGCCAGATGACAAGCCACTAGACGGGTTCACCAAAG
Source organism: Persicaria maculosa (assembly GCA_963922045.1). NCBI lineage: Eukaryota > Viridiplantae > Streptophyta > Magnoliopsida > Caryophyllales > Polygonaceae > Persicaria > Persicaria maculosa. Next base: position 2,753,530 of record OY998264.1, read on the forward strand.
CCAATGAAGACTTGAACACCCATTAATTACTCAAATTGTGTAAGGAGTGAGATTTGAACCCTTAACCTCCATCACCCCTCTCTTACCACTAGGACAAGGGGCCATTATTATAATTTAATATATGCAATTAATGAGGGCAAAATCCAACTTTTTATATACGAAGTATATATAGAAGATAGATAGACGTTTAACTCGTTTTCTTGGTATATTGAGACCCGATGGTCCCCGGTTCGATTCCCAGTTATGGCTGCTCCATATTTACCATATCAAGGTATATTGAGACATATGTTACTCGATTGCTACGTTCCTCTCCCCCCAGCAAAAGGGACATATGGTTGATGCAACGAGTTTCTGAATGGTTAAACCCTCAAGAACTCTATTGTAGCCTTGAAGGTGCCAATGTCGCGTAGGTCCGACTACTAGAAGCTAAACAAAAACATGTCGAAAACGCGTAATGTCACCTTCTTTGCCTGGTTGAGAATTCTAGTTCCTGTGACTTCAACTGGTTGTTTTGGGCAAAGAATGTAGTAATCATCAGGATGAAACCAGTAATATGAAACTTCAATAGTTACCAAAAAAGTCTCCTTGATGGTGAAGTCTATATTAAAAAATAAAAAAACCCTTCCTATAGTGAAAGAAAATGACGTTTAACCTAAACCCATCATGTGGTTTTATTAAGATGTTGCATGCCAGTTTCTGCTTGCAAAATTTTTTATTTGCAAATGGTGTAGTATGATGCAAATAGCTGACTTCATATGCTGAATATGTCATTAATCATTAATGGCTATAACAATTTTTAACTGTAAAGGAATTGAGTGTCTTTGAATGAGTCGATTGCTATCAATTAATTGGGCAAATTCTATGTACATAACTCTTTTACAACGTTACTGTAGAGAGATGATGTAGAGAGATGCAATTGATGTAAAGTCCTCCTTAAAGTTTCATTCATTAATATAATCATATATATATGTTACAGGAGATTGGACATTGGGCTTGATAGGCCCACTATACAATATCTAATCTATCAGTTACTATTCATAACCTCAATATAGGGCATGACTACTGACTAGAAGTCTAGGAACCGTGGGGATTGGAGTGGTCACGGTTTCAAAACTCACACGGTTTATGAAATCGTGGCCAATTAAGATTTTACCAAAAATCTTGCAAAGAATCAGGCACCTTTAGAATTCAAATTTAGGAAAACATTTTCAATGTCACGGCTTCTGAAATTGTGGGAGCCTTTTTTACCCCAGTTTCAGAAACCGTGATAAAGTATCACGGTTTAAATATTAGTCTACTTCTTTTACTTTACTCCTGTATAAGGGTTTAAATATCCTTTATTGGGGTTGTATCGATTAAGAAGGAAAATGATATACCGAGAATATAAAAAAGATATATCAGAATATATCAGATTTATCGAATTAGCTAATTTTGAGTCAAAATTATTATATTTATACACTTATACCCAAAATTACTTAAATAGTGAAAATTAATCCTTCAAAATTTCAAATAAATTTGAGAAAATAATGTTTTCACATTGCAAAATGTACTAAATATTACCGATATATCGCTAAATATTACCGTTGACCATTTTTATGCGTTGAGTATAATAAGTTTTAACCGATATATTCTTTACTCTTATCATACCGGGTTTTAAATATCACCAATATATATCACCGATATATTCGATATTTAGAACAATGCTCTTATGTATAAAAGCAAAATGTTTGTAAGCATGGTACCAACCTGATTTTGCCGTTGTGAAGATGATATAGTCCATAAAAGGTAGTTCATTTTATAGTCCATACTACCCCATAATGATATTTCATTTTATAGTCCATTTATTGTAATTAGTTTTTTTTTGGTCAATTTTTTTTTAATTAGTGAAAGTTAATTTAAACATAACATTAATGATAAATAATTATTGCGAATGAATTAAAAAAAAAAAACTTCACTCAATCAAAGGATGATCTTAAATTGGACTACCATTATGAATCATAGAATCTCCGCCGGTTTAACGGACTATTCAATCAACCATTTCCATTCAGTCCGATCGGACACACAATAAAACTAGCACTTTGTTGGTGTTGTGTAGGCCACACTATAGAGCAAGTACATGGAGTTTAGATCAGAATGTACAAATCATCAAAAAGCACAACCCCCCAAAAAAGATGGAAACAGGAAACAAATCAGTGTACAAAAATCAAGCAGGAAATAGAACCCTGCACGATAAACTGAAGAACATTGCACAATCAGAAAAAATAAATTAAAATAGCACAAGGAAGTAAGAGAAGGGCCAGAGAATTAGACCTCCCAAAGAATGGCTGTTTTTTTTTTTTTTTTTTTTGTGTATGGCAAGTCATAGGGCTAAATCGTCTCTTGGTTGAAAGAGCGTGGCGTGTTATCGAAGCTCTCGAGATTGTAAGAGCGAGGAGTCCACTCGGTTTCGAACTGCGAGGAGGCTACGGGGGTTGAATCCGTCCTGCTCATATCCAAGCTCGTGTCGAACCCAACCGGGCCCATGGAGGGCCACACAAAAGAGGGCTTGAAGGGCGGGACAGTCGGTGCAGCCACTGACCCGGATAGAATCTGCATAATGGCGTGTGTTTTAGGCCGCTCTGCAGCTGTAGGATGGGAGCAAGCTAGCGCCAGGAGTAAGACTCGCTCAGCCTCCTCCGCGACAAAGTCCTTCCCGAGCCTCGAGTCAACCGCCCGAAGGATCTGCCTATCCCTATGCAGGGACCAGACCCAGTCAACCAGACAGTGGTACCCGCCGAGCTTGGCCCAAGGCCGGTGGCCTGTGGCCACCTCCAATAACACTGCTCCAAACGCATATACGTCAGACTCCCTTGTAGCTCTTCCGGTGTGGAAGCACTCTGGGGCGATGTATCCCATTGTACCATGGACGCCCGCCCCCATCTCAGCATAGGACGTCTTCTCTAGGTCTATGGCGCGGGCCAAGCCAAAGTCGCCTAGACGCGCGTTGAAGTTTGCATCAAGCATGACGTTGTTGGCCTTGAGGTCTCGGTGAATGACTGTCTCGTCGTACTCGTAGTGCAGGTACTGCAGGGCGGATGCCACCCCTCTCAGGATCTTGTAGCGGTAGCTCCAGCCTATCGGCGTCTCGTCCTCAGCACAAAATATGTGCCTGTCGAGGCTTCCGTTGGGCATGTACTCGTACACCAAAAGAAGCATCCCATTCTTGTGGCACCAACCTGTGGTTGCACACAAACATTCAGGATAGCCATTGCAATCACAAACTAACATTTCAATCATAGAGCAAAAGGACCAACCTTTCCACAAAATTGTACGAGTACACAACTTTGTCAACAAAAAGTACTGTATTTGTTTGACATCATTTAATGCAACTCATAAATTTCTCATCAAGTGTTTATATTTGTGACAGCATTTAATACAGTACAATATGGTACAACTATTTCAACAGAGACATGAATAAGAAATATAGACTCAAGAAATAATCTTATTGAATGGTAAGTGGTAACAAATCAAAGGTAGCTTCATTCTCCTTGCAAAACACTTCTAGGCAAGGGAAAGTCAATCCATTGCTTCCTCAGAATTTCACCATGAAAAGTCAGACTGCAAGTTTTCAAACTAATCCATACCTATCCAAGGAGCAAATCTACATGTACAACTTGTTGAGAATGACATGATCTAACCTCATCTACTCATTCAAAGTCAATAGGTGATTATCTAAAAAAAGGAATCATACAATGTTTCATTTGAATTAAAACAAGATAATCAAAATTTCAAATCACAAGTTAAAGAATGTTATTTGAGTTTTCAACTGAATAAGCTACTGGAATTTGGTGCTTCTATTGTTCCATGACAATCACATACTGTATAATCATACTATGCCAAACACAATCAAATTGAAGCACAATCAAATTTAAGGCCAAAATGTTAAGAAACTTACCAAGTAATTTGACAAGGTTTCGATGGCGGAGACGATTGATGATGGTGAGCTCACAGAGGAAATCATCTTTGCTTTTGATATCATCTTCTCTGGTGAACCTCTTGACGGCCACTTCCTGGACGATCTCATTGGGGAAAAAACCCTTGAAAACGACGCCGTATCCACCCTCCCCCAACCTGTTCTTCTCGTTGAAATTCTCCGTCGCTTTCTTCAGATCCTTGAAATCGTACTCCCTCGGCGTCCCCGGAAGGCTCTTCAGCGCCGCCCCCAATACGTTCGAATCCTTCGCCGTCTTCGATTTCCTCCACCACATCCACCATACCGCCGCCGCCGCCGCAGCAAGTATCACTATGACCGCCGCCACCACTCCCGCAATTATCCCCACTCCTAGTCCTCCCGGCGGGCGGATCAGCTCCACCGTCATGTTCCAGCTGAGCACGCAGTGGAGCTCCTGCGTCGTCGCCCCTGTCGCCGCCGCGAAGCCGAAGTAGGATTCGTCCGCCACGATTGAGCTCAGATCTAGATTGTCCATCTTGAGTACGGGCGATTTCGGCATCGGAATCGTCGCCAACTGCTCGTATTGCTCCGCCATGTAGACGGCTAGGGTTTGGTTCTGTCCATCATACTGGATCCAGATCTTGTGGAAGACGGTGCCGTTTGGACACAGCGTGATATTGAAATGGGAGAGCGGAACGGTATAGTTCGATTTGACGCTGTTGATGTCCACTCCGATATGGTTGTCATCCGGATCGAAGTCCTGCTTATAGGTGTCGAACTCAACAGCGAAGAGGCGGTTTTCCGCAGAGCCGTCGGAACTCGAATTCGTCAAACCGAGGTACTGGCCGTCACTTCCCGGCGGCATGGAGAGATCGGGAGCTATGACGAACGCCATACCTTCGCCGGTGACATTCTCCTTGGTGCGGTAGATGTTGACAAGGAAGGTCGTGTTGAAAGAGGCGATTTTAGCACCGGAGGAGGATCCGTTTCTCTCCCAGAGTATATACGGAGTTTTATAGAGGACTCGGCCGGAGCGGTTAAACAAGGTGAAGTTCCCGCTGGAATCAGGTGTAATCTGTAGAGCTTGATTGGATATCATCGCCGGCGCTTCAACGCTGAAAGAAGTGTAGTCGGTGTTATTGAACGGAAAGCCATGAGTAAATGTAGCTGTTTTAAGAGCTCCGGCAGCTACGGCGGTTTGGACGGCGGACGGATCGAGGAGAAGGAGGAGGATGAAGGAGAGAAGAAGCGCCGACGCCGGCGGGGGGGTCATTTCATGTCAGAGGAACACTCAATCAAGCTCTCTGTCTCTGCTAATGGTGGTGGGGAGGGAGAGGTGAAGGAAGAGTTGCACGAGGGAGGACTGGAGGAGGGGAGGGAGAAAAGAATAGTATTATTGATCTCTTCTTCTCTGCTGTATCGTCGTTGATTGATTATAGTATTATTTTTAATTCTTCAGCCGAAAAAAATAGTATTTTTTTTTAAATGGTGGAGATAACGAAAAAAGGGATTTTTTTGATGCAATGTGTATTTTTTAGACATTTTTAAGTTTTATTGGTTGTTTTGGGTGTGTGTAAATTGAGAATGTGATGTGCAAATTTAAGCACATCACCTCTCCTATTTGCATAAACTTTTACAAAAAGCAAGACAATTTCATTGGTTTATATTTTTATGGTTTTATTTTCCTTTTTGTTTTAAATGAATTGTATTTGAATGATGTGTAAAAAATGCAAATTTTACCAATGGAGCAAATTACTAAAAAGTGATGTGTATTTTTACACATCTTGTGCAAATGTGTATATTTTAAGCAAAACAATTGTGGATGGTCTTAACTCCCTCAATTTGTCGACGTTCGAAAAAAAATTATTCTGTATTATTTACGTACATATTTTAAAATTGTTAAAATTTATATAAAATATTGATTTTTTAAAAAAATAATTGATATTTTTATATAATTTTTATCATTTTAAAAAAATATGTATAAAAAGTATTACCTCTATTTTTTTTGTCTATTACAATATGGGAGAAAGGGGATTCGAACTCATGACCTACTGTTCACTATGTGTCATCCTTACTAACTAAGTTAGTAAGACTTGAAACGTATCAAAAAGTTAAAAGACATGTATTTTAGGATATAGATAGTAAATGACATATTTTATTGAATAGATAGAGTACTAATTTTAAAATGCCAATTGTTGGGAACTATTTGTAAATGAAAAGCTAAATATGACTTAATATTTTGGAAGATCAAATGTGAATAGCTATTTATTATTATTTATTGTAATTATTTAATATTTATATAAATCTGTAAACAATGCAAATATTTATATATAAATTACAAAATTGTGATTTTAAATTAAAAATATAAGTTATAGCATAGTAAAGATATTAACGAGTTATTCGATATGACTATGATATTCAACATGTTTGTATTATCATTGCATAAATAATATTTTTAGAGAAATGACATTTATCTTTTTTTTTTATTATAGATTAATCAAAATTATACATCGGAAATAAATATTGAGTTGTGTAAACTACCAACAAAGAAAAAACAAGTATAAAATGAAACTATCAACTATTGAACCATAATTGCATCTAATATTATGGCAGATTCACATCACTCTTCTCATAACCATTCCCTATGTTTGAAGACACCACTTTGATCGCCCTCATGCACATATTTTTCACTGCTCATTCCAAAGTTACCATAACCAAAATTTTCATAAGGACATGCAACTTTTGATTCACTTTAGAATTGGTTCAAGTTACCACAAGTAAGTGATTGAGTGACTGAAATGAGATGTGAAATCAGTGAAAATTTACATTAATATTTATAGGTACTCCGTAGTTTTTAGCATACCAAAATTGGCCTATGGAGAACTACAAAATCTCACAATAAACTAAAAAAATACTCTTTTGATAGGTTATTTCCCTTAGGCATCATAGTCCACAGGGTATCCCCTTAAAGCATATATTTGTAGGCATTTTTAAATAGATTTCTTATGATTTATACTTTTAATATTGAATTATTTTTTTTCCAAAGTGATTTCATAGGTTTAAAACCGTTTTAATATTAGCGAAATTTGTACGTGTTAGTTCAATTTATTTATTTATGTACTAATAGTATTAAAAAGGGTTTTCAAATTGGTGAAAGTGTTGTGAGTGGGAGGGTCAACATATTAAATGAACCACACAATACTCGATTTAAATGTAGAGCGACTGATTTTATCGAACTATACTAAGATAAAAAAAAAATTGGTAAGTGTAAATTTTACCTTATAAAAATTCAAATATTCAATCCATCTTTGAATTCTTTGAAACGCTGGGCTGCTGGGCTGGCTTCTTTTGATGCTTTCCAGGCTTCAACTTGAATTTCGCTTTCGTGGAAATATCGACGATTTTTCTTTTTCTTTTTTTTTTAATAAAAAAAATGTATAGAAAACGAATGAGTTGGTAAGGTGGAAAAAGCCTAGTTGGCTTTAAAGGCCAATGGGAATAAAAACACGTTTGTTTGTACATAAATGATAATGATAAGTACTCTGTATTAAATATATGGATAAACATTACAATTCACCACAAAAATGAGGTACTTAACATTTATGAAACATATCACTTTACTATTTACGCATATTTTTAGAGTATATGTTAATATTTTATTTGGTAGAAAATCTTTTCTAATTAATGTTTTTAACTTATGCTTTTAGAGTATATGTTAGAAATATCGATAAAAAAAAAGAAGCTAAAACATTAAATGTTACTCCCTCCGTTCGGCAAAACATGTCACTTTACTATTTACGCATGCTTTTTTAGGGGATAAAAACTATATAAAATATCTAGTTTTTTAATAAATTTTTTAAAATAATAACTACGAAATTGTTAAAAAAAATTATAAAAAAATAAATATTTAATATAGTAAGCTACTCCACGTCAAACATTGTAAGCTACTCCATTTTTTTTTTTTTGAAAAATATACTCAATCTAAGCATATTATTAATAATTATTATTAACTATTAACAAAAAGAGTGATACGTAGTATATAACAACATTAAATAGTTGGTGACTTGGTGAATAAAATAGCCGTACACTTGTATTAACATAAAATGTGTGTATATATAATGATATTTTGTGTGAGATACATATAGAAATTAAAATTATTAAATTGTGGAATTTGTTTCCTTTTCAGAAGTTCTCGTTTTTGTAAGATGTAAGGTAACAATGACTTATAATGAGTATTTTGATCGTAGATGTATAATTTTTCATCAATTCTGCAACAAGTTGCGGAAAGAAAGACATTGCGCAGTTCTCATATTTAATTTTTTTTCCTTCCGCATTAGGTTACGAAATCCACTTCGCAACAAGCCGCGGAGTCTCTTCAAATTCCCCGGGTGTGTTTAGAATGGTTACTAATATATTTCGCAATAAATTGCGGAACTCACTCCATAACAGGTTGAGAATATTAGCGGTGTATAAGTAAAAAATAGCAGTGTATTTATCAGTACCCTAAATATATCTTCTTACTTGATTTTTTTTAAACATTATTAACAATCCAAACTTGTTTTTTTTTAAAAAAAAATTAAATAAAAATTAAATGGAAACGAATTCGATTAGATGTGAACAAAGATGCATAGAAAAGCCAACAATGACACAAGTAGGAAAATTTCTTTCCTTTTCATGGTCTCCAAGTTAATATTTAAATTTGAAGCACAACTACGAGTGATGTTATTAATCATTGATTGATAAACCTGTAAAGTTATTGCTTACTAGGTCGCATGGTGCATTCGAATATCTATTATCATTCATAAATTCCACTTTAATAATTTTCAATCGCAACATATAATATATAAATATAGAATCTTAATTATATATTCTTTTATTTTATGACTAAATGAAAACCAATGAATTTGGTACTCGGTGGTATCAACATTGAGAGCCGGCCAACAATCGGACACATTAGAAGACTCACACGCACACACCACCACCACGGTTGTCGATGCGCTTGTTTTTGGAACTGATGTCGAGGAGGAGCATTCTTCTTCTTCTTTAAAAACAAACACTCTTTAGTTTTACAGAACACACACTAAAACCTTTCTCTCTTCTTTTCCATACGTTATGAGCATTCTTTCTGATTCCAATACCCTTATTTTGAGTGCACAGCTCGAGGGTGTACCGTGTACCCTTGGGGGCGACGCTGACTACCGAATTGCACCTATGTTGGGAGCGTCGCTTCTAAGACAGTGAGTTTAGATATATACTATGCCACAACCTTCGTGTTTTCAAGCTCTTTGTTTTATTTCAGATTTAAATGTTGGTTGTGTATACAATATTCTTTTATTTCAAATTCATGATCGGATGGTCGTGTGTATGGGTGAATATGTGCTTGATGTCAAGTATATAATCCGGTGAAATTTCAATCTAAAATCAATTGATAATAAGAGGAGTAACTTACCAACTTATATATACTAGCCTTGAATTTTACCACATTTCGGTAGAACACTTATCCTTTCACATCCCAATTGTTTTAATTAGGCTATCTCGAGTTCAGATCGGGTAAGTTAGCTAAGTGAAACTATTAATTTTTCTTAAAAAAATTATAATTTTTTTATCATCTTAATAAAATGTACATAAAATAGTAAATAATATATTTTTATCAAATGGAGGGAGTTTAGTTTATTGGACCAACGACTTGTAAGTCATCGTGAAAAAAATTGATTTCGGATTATTAATTAGAAATAATGTCATTACTAATCAATCTAATCGCTGACCATATATTTTACAATCTAATATAATCGGTGTTTTTCATATCTTTTTTTTTTGGTACTAGGTGTTTTTCATATCTAATTAAATATAATAAATTGTACGTGGTTCTTGTTAAAGATGGAAATTTATATGAAGACGTATACTTTGACAACAAATATTCCAATGATCGAATCCACGATTTCATATGCATTGAAAATGTATTTTTTTTAATTCAGAACATTAATTAAGAAATTAATTTAATTAGCGTTCATACTCAATTGAGATTTCATGATAAATAATAAGAAAAAACTTTCTAGAAAATGGTAGCCATGTAAACGAGTCAGCATATCTTGGACGTATTGGGTATCCACTATCCACCATTCCACCCTCATCCTTTAATTCTTGTTATCTTTTTTTTGGGGTCGAATTTCTTGTTATCTTTTTTTTTTCTATTTAATTAGTCATCAGTTGAACTTAGAAAATACATTTTCAGCTGATTTAATTCATGGAAAATATGACTGTTAAAAAAATGGAATTACCCGACCATACCCAACCATCAGTTGATGCAATTATAAATTGGGCTTGTCATGTCTTTTGGAAGGAACCTTAGGTTTTTTTTTTTGGGTTAAAAGGAGAGTCGATGATCTCCGCGTATCTAGTCGAATAAGTAAAATAGGCTAAGTATTCAGCAAGTGGGAGATAACCCGACCCTTTACATCATCATGCAAGAAACTAAGAATATCATCTGGAGGATAAAAAAAAACAATTAAATTAATATCATAAAGGAAAGCTAGACTCGCTAGATAATCTGCTACACAATTAGCTTCGCGGAACACATGACGAAACTGGACATCCCAGTCTCTACTCATATAGCCACGGCATTAGTTTAAAATAAAATTTGACTCTTTAAAAAAAAATGGAATTACCTTTATGGCTATTGTTATTAGCAGTGTTCTAAAAAACACTTCAAAGCCCACCTAAACCCTTGACTTCAATCTGCCGCCTAGACTATTGACCCTACCGTCAAACATTTTTTAGAACATTGGTTATTAGAAATAGCTTGGGAGATTTATCCACACTCAGTGTTTCAGATTGAAGCTGTTGACAACACTAGAGTGCAACCACGTACCAAATTACACTGCCGCTAAGTATTGTAGTACTGATATTCGTTTGGATTGCCCAAAGCAGAACCTCCTCAAACGAAATCCTCAAACTACTTGGCACATACAGTAGCAATGATCTTGAAAGCCGAAGTAATAGTTGAAGCTGAAGTGCTGGGAGCTCTGTGTGTGTGAATCGTAGCAGATAACGACATATCGTGCCAATGAGTTAACCATATTTGCAGGTATTTAACGGGAGGGGGGCCAACAAAAGTGGTGAATTCATGATACAATCTAGGTTGCAAGTATAATGAGGAAAAATTGCTGATACATAGTGCCTTCAAAGCTTCAATTGAAGGGGCACTGTCCTTTTGAGATTTAAGGCTCGTTGCAGTAAAATCAATCAAAAGTCTTTTCATACACACAACATAAAAAATGGATGTGAGCCTTTTTACCGTTAAGATGTCACCATAGATACCAAGTCCAATTCCTCATCGGAGTCTAGCACTTCTTCAAAGTCGTAAAAGGGATTTGCCTGTCATGTAAACTGGGTCTATTACTGTCTTTCAAGAAGGGCTCAGGAAACTAAAGCATTAAGAATAGGGTGGCGGTGATGTCAAATGGAAAACTTCAAGGCCAAGTTATATTAGATAAACCAGAACGTTGTGTTGGATAACTCTTGTATAGGACAACTAGTCTACAACTGTGCCATGTGATGCTATAAATTTCCAATTATGAAGACAACTTTCTTACCTTTGGTCTGGGAGAGACTGCTTCAAAGCTACGGAACACTGGAGTGTCGAAGTTGGGAGGTTCTAGTACAATATACGCTCCCTTGTTATTGAACCTCTCTTCGCTGGCCTAAAAATCAGGAGAACACATGTCATTTTTCAGTCACGGGAAAGAAAAAAATAGAGGCTTTCAGCTATTCTATTTGCACAAGCACAACTCATGCAGGGGGCAATTTAGGAGAGAGCTTAAAAGGACTGTTGAAGAACAAGGGTAAATGAGGACGCAATGTAAAGATGTCGTAGATGTACAAATGTAGCCAATGTATGTGCATGAGAATTATATAAAAAAAATTGAACTCTTAAAAAAGATATTTCTTGGCTCTATGGTTGGCAAGTAGTTCAAAAACCAGTTGCAGGCTATTCTCTTGTGAGTACTTTATGTCTCGAGAATGTAAAATAGAGTCCAAATTAAATTCAAACTAGTTGAAAAACTCGGTCACAAGCATAGGCTAAAATGGCTAGGAAAGTGGCTACATATATACCCTCTTGCTATACTTTCAACAAAAACGGTAGCATGATACAATATAAAGATTCTTTATCAAATAAATGAACTCTCTTTAAATGGCTGATTCAGTTAGCCATAAGATGCAAAGAAGTGAAAATTCATGAGTAAATTTTCACTTCACAACAAAAGAAAAGAATTTAGGACCAACAAAAACAAAGAAAGAGTAAAGTCCAAATAGTGGCAGAAAAAAAACAGCACATAACTATTCAAATATGATAGAAAAAAAAATACATAAACACTCAGAAAAGTACCTGGAACTGGGGGTAATCTGGAGCACTAAACAAAGTAATTAGCTTGCCAGACTCAACAACATGATCTATTGTATAACCGACATCCATCCCTCCAAGTCCAGGGCGTTTTTCTCTTGCATCAGGACCTTCATGTGATCTGATAATTAACTGTCAGAAAGCAGTACACCAATTTCTAATATTAGCATAAAACATTACACACCTAAGCATTACACACCTAAGCATTTCTTTTAAATATATGAATGGCAGGAGAGAAATAGGTGGGATCTTTCTTTTATATCAAAATGAGATTTTCTTGGCACACTGTTAAAGAATAACTTTACATCTAGATTGTCATAAAAAGAAATTCTGAATCACCTTAAACTGGAACTTTTTCAAAAATTTCTCTGTGCAATCTGGACCCCATAACAATCCAATGCCCCTCTCTTTATTCGGTGAAAGTCCAGGAGTCATTGAAGGATCGGACCATAAAACATCTCCTGGTATCAGGTTTGAACCTTCCCAGGGAGGATCAAGAACCGATCTCCTAGCCTTCGCTAACTCATCAAAAGAACCAAGACACAAAGTACTTTCTTCAGCGTCAACAACAATCTTATGATTCTGCTTTTTCCCCTTGCGCCTTTTCGCCTTCGGTTGGTTAACAGATACACTCCTGAAAAGACCGCCATGGGCTGTATAAACTTGCCCTGCTATTACGGATGCCAAGGGGAGCCCTTCAAAACAGCCCAGGCATTTTCTATATACATGCTTCCCTTGATCACCGTACTTTGTCAGCACTTCTCTTTCAAAACCATAAACTGATGTGCAATATTTGGATTCATGGTTTCCACGAAGCATGTATACTCTATGTGGCATGAGAATCTGAAAAGAAAATCAACTCTTCTTACTATACAAATTCAAGCACAACACGCGTCATCAGCAGGGATAGTAAACTAGTCCACCAAGTCTTATAACTTGGACTGCTTCATTACAAACATTAAACAAGAAATCAAAACTGACTAAAACAAACACAGAACTAACTAAAGCATCCAGCAAAATAAAACAAACATTGAATAATGGCAACGTTTTCCATGACAAATCTATCGTATGTATCAGCTCAGTCAGATTTATGAAACTCATGGTTGAAAGGAGAAGAGTCTGCGATGTTGTAATCAGGATGCGATGGAAATGCTACTCGGAATCACCCGATACATGATTGGTTGGGCTAATACTCTTTACATGACATAGAACTAAGAAGCCCTTGATAACATGTATCTACAAAGGCAATGTCACATAACAGATGGGAAAGAAGCTGCTATCACATAACTCTAACATATCAAACATACCAGTTACTTTTATGGGACGCGTCCTTATTTGATGATCTCCTTCTCGCTGTAATCTCCCAATGAACACTGAGTTTAAATACACGGCACCTAGTCTGGGGATAAAGAATTGACAAACATGAGGCTTCTACACATAGCCACATGACCATATAACCTAATCATAAATCTGCTTAAAAAACAGAAGAGGTCTGCCTGAACTCCAAGAGGAACAAGCCCCCTTAAACCATTAATGTTCCAACTCTCACTCTCTGTTTCCATCTAATCTAATCAAATTAATGAACAATATACATCATATCTCCACCCTAATGTTTACTCTTAACCAGTTAATCTACCGAACTAGTCCGAACCAACTTAAAATGACCAATTTAGCTGAATTTCAAGAAACAATCTCTTTGCAGTGTTGGGATACACCCAAAGGATAGGAATTGAAGAAATTGAATCTATGATAATTCAGATTATCACAATCAGCAATGCAAAGGTTCTTTTTTAACAACGAAAACAAAATGATCTCCCATCAACCAGGAGAGGCAAAACCAATAAATTTATGAATTTTCCAATACCTTCCAGGCCAACAGTAGAACGAAAGTTTCAAGGCCCCAAGCTCCTCGATCGACATAATCTCCATTGAACACAAAGAACCGATTCTCCGACGGAAGGCCCGCATCGCGCAACAAGAAGAGCACGTCGTGGAGCTGGCCATGGACATCGCCAACGACTACAACGCTCGAATCGGGGCCGGAGCCATCAATCCGTACACAATTCGGCTCCTTGTGGAGGATCTTGGAGGCGCAGAGCACGAGCTTGTCGAAGGTGGGGACAGGCAATACAGAGGGGAATTCGGAGGGCGAGAGGTTGCGAGAGGACCAGTCGAAGGCGGCCATGAGATTGGAGATCCAATCGAGGGAGATCACGCCGTCAGGAGGCCATGAAATCGGGATTCTAGGGTTCCCGTCGGGAGAGGAGGAGGGATCATCGGGCGGCGAAGAGGAGGCGGAGGGAAGGGGAGGGGGCTCCGAACAGGCAGATTCGGATGGAGGCACGATGGCATCGTCGACTCCGGCGATGGAGGCGGTGGCTGTGGCGGGGGACGACGGAAGAGGGGGATCCGCCGCCGCCGACGACATTGGAGGCTTCAAGGTAGCGAATGTTGAGAGGGGCGGAGAAGTCTCAATTCGTGTATAGAAGCGGAAAATCGCGTTGTGGGATCTTTACATTGATATATTTACAGAACAGGACCAAACATAAAAGGTATTTGCAAAAAAGGTCGGCTTGAATTGTAAATTTCAAAATTTGTTGGTTTATGCCTTTTTGGTTGCAAAGGTAGGCCAAGGCTTTTAGAGTAACTCTAACAGGTTCTCCATAATGGATTTTTAGAGAATATCAAGGTTGATTTTGGTCCAACAGCTTCTCCATTACATTCTCCAAAATAGAGAATGAGGAGAAAAAATGGAGATATTTCCCTAAATTTGGAGAAAACTCTATATATTTTGAGGTAAACTCCATAATGGAGAATCTGTTGGATTTCAGTCCAAAAAAATTCAGAATATGTGATTCATAATTTTCCATTTTGGAGAATTGTTTAGAGAAGCTGTTGGGCATGCTCTTAAGTTTTAAGTAGGGGTGGATACAAATCACGCAAATTATGTTCCGTCCCGTATTGTCTGGATTGGAACAGACCCGGAATATGTGGGATTTATGGGCACCCTAGTGAATTCATTACTCCAATAATTTTTTAGAAAGTTTAATTCTTCCATTTAACCAAACAAGACCGGATTAAAGAGCAAATTAAAAAGGAGGATAATGCAACAAAATCTGGGCCGATTGACATATCATAAGTACTAAGAATGTTAACTCGAATTTTGTTACACATTAAATTTTTTTGGCATATTAATTTGTGCTAAGCATTTAATACCTGACAAGATGAGCTCTAATAATTAACACAGCTTAAGCAAACGGTCAATGCATTGCCATGCATATTAATTCATTAATTAATGATGTAGTATATAAAAGTATTAATTAAATAAAAAAATGATTAGAGTTGTAAATTTACTACGGATGTTTCCTGAGAAGTCCTCCTCAAGTATAGCAAAAAAATCATTTTTCCATCACTTTGAAAAAACTCTAAAATTTGTTTTGATTCCAAAGTGATAGAAGATGATTTTTTTGGACATCTTCGAGGAAGATTTCTCAGAAGACATCCTCAATAAAGTCGTAGCCCTGGGGCTGTTATGTGAGCTAAACAGCTCAAGCTCGGCTTGGGATCGGCTCGAAAAAGCTCGACCCGGATCGTTCAAAACCCTTAAACAAGCTGAGCTTGAACAAGATTTTGAGCTCGAGTCAAGCTCGAGCCGAGCAGAGCCCAAAAGCTTGTGATTTTTACAAAATTGCACTGGGTAAATAAAGCCCAGTTTATTTGAAAGCCCGTTACTCTCTTATACCTAATAAAACCTAGCCCAATTTACCCAAAAGCCCATCTCTCTCTCCGAGTCTCCCCCATCTGTGTGCTCTCTCTCCGTCGACGTTCTCGTCTGTTTGTGAGCTCTTCCTAATAGACGATGTTCGCCTTTGTCTTCGTTTTCGTCTTGTAC
Source organism: Persicaria maculosa (assembly GCA_963922045.1). NCBI lineage: Eukaryota > Viridiplantae > Streptophyta > Magnoliopsida > Caryophyllales > Polygonaceae > Persicaria > Persicaria maculosa. Next base: position 2,769,754 of record OY998264.1, read on the forward strand.
TAACAGATTTCGACCTCTTCGTCTTCGTTCCATCGAGTTCGAGGGTTGCCTCTCTCTCCTTCTGAACTACTGAAGCAAGTGTGTACCCGGAAGCATTCTCGATTATTACCAGCGACAGCAGGCTCGATTCCTTCTTCCTTCAAAGGTACTGTTGGCGGCGGCGATTAGGTGTTTCTCCTTTTTTCCCCTTATTTTCATTTAAATAAAGACGAATGGGTGTGGTTGATTGTAATGAAATCGTTCGTGCCTAATTTGTAAAAGTTTAGTTGTGATTCTTATTGTGTTAAGCATCTTATTGTGTTAAAATTAAAACGAATTGGTTTCTGTTGGTCAGCTATAATTTCACTATGAATCAAGCTTGAACGAGCCCAAATGACGAGCTTGAACGAGCTTAGGCTTGTTCGTTTGGCTTGATCAAGCCTATCAAGTCGAACTCAAGTTCAAGGTTGGGCTATCAAGCCGAGATCGGGCCTATCAAGCTGATTCCAAGGTGATAGAAGATGATTTTTTTGGGCATCTTTGAGGAGGATTTCTCAGAAGACATCCTCAGTAAAGTCGTAGCTGGTAGCCCTTATAGTTAGCTTTACAACGAGTGCTCATATGCCCCGATCGGGTCATCGTAGCTCCAGCTTCGCCATAAATACCGAGCATGGGTCTGTTAGTCTCAATGCAAGCCACATGACCTTCACTCCGGGGCTATTTTGACGTCCCGGGTGGCTAGGTTATGGATATCTTGCCTGAATAACATCACACCATGCCTAGAGAAAAGGATTTTGGACTTTTATTTTTTGAGATTTTTTCATGGACTACCCCCTTTGAGAAATGTCTAAAATTTGTCTAGTTTCCAAACTAATGGAAAATAATTTTTTTGGGCATCTTTGACGAGGACTTCTCAGAAGTCATCAGTAATAAAGTCGTATCTCTTGAAGTTAGCTTTTCAACAAGTGCTCATATGCCCCGATTGGACCACCGTAGCTCTTGTTTCACCAAATTAAAAATACCGAGCATATGTCTGTCAGTCTCAATGCAAGGCACATGACCTTCATTCCGAGGCTATTTTGACGTCCCGGGTGGCTAGTTTATGGACATCTTCCCTGAATAGCATCACATCGTGTCGATTTTAGACTTTCATTTTTTTTAAGATTTGGAGATTTTTTCGTGGACTACCCCCTTTGAGAAATGTATAAAAAATTTATAGTTTCCAAATTAGTGGAAAATAATTTTTTTTGGGCATCATCGAGGAGGAATTCTCAGAAGAAATTCTCAATAAAGTCGTAGCCCTTGAAGTTAGCTTTCCAATTAGTACTCATATGTCGTGATCGGACTATCACAACTCTTGTTTCGTCAAAAATATCGAGCATGTGTTTGTCAGCCTCAATGTAGGCCTGTTGAGTGTCAATGGGAAACTGCTGGTGGCTTCATTGCTTATATGATGTGTTTACATTTTAACTTTTTTCAGTATATTTCGTTAAACTCTTCCATTGATGATTTTAAATTTCGGTGTATTCATATTTCTGTTATACTTGTTTATATTATTATAGGTCTTTGCTAGACCATTTCATTTGACTTTGTTATTGGTAATTTAAAGCCTCTTAGTTCAAATTGGTAGAGCGTTGTGCTCAAGCATAAAGATGCAAGTTCAAATCCCACATAGGCTGTCATAGTATTAAAAAAAAGGGTAAACTGCAAAAAACCACCCCTTAACCTCTTAAAACTGAAATTATATAAGAAATTATGCAAGTTTAAAGTTTGTATATTTTGTTACACATTATTGCATGCTAAGAGAACAACAAATTGCATATTGATTTTATAGGTTTCAAACAATATATTTTTAGATGAAAAAGAATGTTGTTATCGATTAAAACGACATCATTTTTTTAGTTTAAAGAGAAAAAATGTATAACAATTAATGACACAATTTAAATTAAAACACCACCGTTTTGAACAAAAAACATTGTGTTTTGAACTAAAAAAACATTGTCTTAAACTAAAATATCATCGTTTAATTTAAAATATTATAGTTTTGGTTCGCTAAACGTACATGATATGATTAATTCATGATTTTAGCCTAAATTACAATTTCATTAATATTTTTTAAAAAAACAACGAGATTAATTCAAAACATAAAATTAATAATAAGAAAACATAAAATTAATATCAGTAATCTATATCTACATATATCTATATATACTACTTTAATTGTTTTTCAACCAATGAGTTTAATTCAAAACATTTAATTATTTGAACTTTGACTATTAATTTAACATATTGTTAAGATTTTATTTATAAAAAACTGCTCGCCATGACGGGGGGATCATACTAGTTTAAATTAAAACACCACCGTTTTAAACAAAAAAACATTGTGCTTTGAACTAAAAAAACATTGTCTTAAACTAAAATATCATAGTTTTGGTTTGCTAAACGTACTATAAAAAAATCTATCGAAGAGTGAATCAACCATTTGTATAGAACTTCGCCTCCCTCTTTGATGAATTTCTGGCCCCGTCACTGCCCCACTCACAAGTGACTTCATGTTTCTAAGAGAATTCGAATTTCGAACCTCTTTGTATGAGACGTAACTCCACAATCACTATACCAACTTGTGATTGATTATGTATATTAATTAATTAATTAATTAATGATGTAGTATATATCTGCAAGCAGTTTGATCCCATCAAATGTACGTGCACTACTATGTCGTATGTGTAAGATTCATCCTATTAATAAGTAAATAAAATAAATTATACATGGATTAGTCTAATAAGGCATTTAATGTTATCCAAATCTTTAATTAATGATAAATATACTATATAATATGATGTAAATTAGTATACAGCCACCGCCCTTTTGTACATTCTTATTATGCCCTGTCCATTTAAACAACAAATATTATCTCATTCACAAATTATATTAACACTAAAGGTCGAAATCACTTAGGATATGATTAGTACTCTACTATATTTTTTTTAATTTTGTTTCCTCCTCACTAGAAATTGACATCCATATATATTTCCAATATATATCCTAGTGTATAGTTTAATAATTCAAATTGGTAATTTTTTCTTAAATTCAAATGGCCTGTTAAATCATAAATCTCATAAATAAAATTTAGAGAATATTTCAACATGGTATATTTCAGATTGGGAAATTACTTATATGGAACTCGGCATCATCAAGCTTGTGGACTTAACCATGGTATATTAAAGCCAAGATTTAATATGAGTTTATGTTTTATTGGACTAGCAGACCATATGAACAGTGAAATTCCCTATAACTGAACTTGTTAACCTGAAGATTTTGCACTTAGTTGAGGTAATATTCCATCTAATTATAATAAGATTTAATTTATATTGAGATAAATAAGAAACCTCATAAACTGATACTCATTGATCCAAGACACTTATCTCGACCCTAACCATGTCATTGTATGTTTTTTTTTAAATAAAAAAATAGGATAACTAAAAAGTTGCTTCACCGCTACAGAGCAGAAGATCGAGTAGGAAATCAAGATATCTATAGAAGACTTCACCATTCTAAAATGTCGAATTCCTCTTCCTCTTCATCTTGAAACTCAAATTTAGCAGAATAATATTCGTCGAGCTCAAAAGTGGTTCTCGACAAGATCCTCACTCTTTTCGTGCCAAATATATCTCTAGTTAGAGCCCTAGCTAGGTTGCTCAATAATGCTAGTGCGCGAAAAGCTCGAAAGAGCGGGATACGGTAGAGATGTTTGAACATATCTAACATGTTGCTCAATTCTAAAATGAACATTGAATGCATGCGAGATTATCTTGAACTAAACACTACTGTTTTTTGTATAAATAAAAATAAAAAATTGCCCAAAAGGTCGACCCTTCAAGTCACAGGCTTGAATCAATATGACCCTAATTCCCAACCCTTGACCCTTGGCGTTACTGAACCACCAAGTCATCAACTTATCGGGCTTCCACAAGGTCTAAACCCGCCGAGTCTGGGTCGACCCTTGCTCGATCATGTCTACTCTGATCTAAAATAGTAGAATTTTTAGCAACAACCCAAATTTTAATACCGAGTAAAATTTATTCACCTAAAAAATCTACATTTTAAAACAAAACGAGTATGAGATTAGTTATATTCTAGTATATCATAACTTAATAAAAAAAAATGAAAAAACTAAAAGGGGGAGAGATCATATATGGGACATCCCATGTCAAGATGTTCGAAATTCGAATCCTCTTGGAAATTTGAAGTCACTTGTGAGTGGAAGGGTCAACCCCTTAAATGGGTCACACAGTACCTGATCTAGATGTAGAGTGACTGAGTCAATCGAACTGGACTAAGATTAAGAAAAAAAAAGAATTTAACTTTTTTTTGTTTTTTTTTAAATTACCTATGATACTTACTAGTTAAAGATATAGTCTTAATACTAGTTAAAAACATAGTCTTTTAAGTAGACAATACTCCCTCCGTCTCAAAATACATGTCTTTTTAGCCCATAAAATTTTGTCAAAAATACATGTCTTTTTAGATTTAATCATTACATTTAACCTACTTTTACATCTAATCATTACTCTAATTTTTACATCACCCCTACTCTCCTCCTCACAAATTTTAAAAAAATAAACAAATACAAGTCTAATCATTACAGTTAACCTACTTTTTACATCTAATTATTATATTTAATATACTTCTTAATTCACGTGCTCCGTCCTAAAAAGATATGTATTTTAAGACGGAGGGAGTAAGATGTAAGCCAAAAGTAGTATGAACCAATAACTAAGAATGAAAAGCCTCAAAGGCACACCCCAAGTCCAAGGGGTTTGCTCCCCACCCTCTCCCACCTGCTTTCTCCCCCAATTTTCAAGGCTTTTTTTCCATTGCTCACCATTAATCAATCAATCATTCAATTTTTCCAACAAAAAAAAAATCAATCAATCAATTAATTACTTACTTAATTAATTAAAATTAGGCATATCACAAACATGTACAGATTGGATTTCCTACTGTTAAGTGCTAATGATCACTTTAATAATATTATTCCTGATTGTAAATTTTGTAAGTAAACAAAACACACACAGAGCCCACCCATATCATACCGTCCAAAAGAAATCAAGTCAGCACACCAACATCAAAACAACAGACATTTTATTTAATAATCCTCCCACATATATTTTCCCAAGATGCTTCCTTTAATTATTTACTTCCTCTCATTATAGTTTATGTATAATCGAGGTGTATTTGGTAGATAGGTTAGATGATGAATAAACCATACGTGTTGATAATCTAAGCATTAGCATGATAATCATTTTTTAAATCTAGGGAAAAGTTAAATAAATAGCTAAGAGATTTTAATCTCAAGATCTTTTCACTTTAACATAAATTTATTAGATCTGATTTATATATTGTTGAGATTTCAGATTTGTATACATGAATATTGTTGAAGAGAAAAGAGAGAAACGGAACATAAATTATTTTTGTATTCTTGCAAGAAACACGAAAATAATACCAACCTCTATTAGATAATTAATTATCTTTGACAAGTTCTTCAACACAATTCACAACTGAAGTCACTCACAAGGTGATATTAGGGCATTCTCGAAGTCTCGGATAGATCAAGAGGCAAAATTACAGATAAGCTATTGAAGATACTCAGGTCGTGTTTGACATGGGATTTAGAGAATTATCAGCGAGGATTAAGGGGATTTTCAAATAATTTTATATATATTTTTTTATATTGAGGGAATTGTGATAGAGGATTATTGTCTTTTTTCTTTACCTACCCAACAAAAATCCTTTTTCTTAAACACCAATGAAATAATCTCTACCTCCTCAACGATCATAATCCATAAAAATAAATTTCATCCCAATAATACTGATAAAGTGGGTAAATCATTATCTAACCATTAATGACAACTAAATATTTACAAAACCACTTAAAATCTAATTTTGAATTGTTCAACACTCAATTCACAAAATACATTAATGATGTTAGATGACTAATTAATTTTGCTCAAAATTAAATAGCATCACAAGAATGGAAATAAACCTTTTCATTTCTATAACCATTACTCCTATTTTTTTAATTGTTTAATCATCAATTCATTAATTGATTAAATAATATATATATATATATATATATATACACACACAATATATACCGATTTATCGATATATTTGCACTATATATGATTTATATTGCAAGTGACCAATACATTTTCAAATTAAATATAAAAACTCTTCATCTATTAATAAAATTCTAAAATAATAGTATAAAATTAGTACTATAAAAAAATCAAAACTACCACACAAAAAACACTACCTATTCCCCAAATAGAATTTGGAGTGTTGATTAACCCGACATTTAAGCAAGAACAGGAAAAGAGAGCTGTTGATTCCAAACTCCTTTTTAACCCTTTTAAATATTTTAAAGAAAAAACATAAAAAGCAAGTAAACCCTTTTCATATTATCAATTTATAATTTTATAAATTGATCATACTATAAAAAAAAGGGTATCTTAGCTATCTCACAGGAAACTCAGTCACCAACCTCTAGCTTCCAAAAACTCTTCAATAATTCAAACCCACTCTATAAAACCCTCCTAGGAAACACTTGCCATATATTTTCCCCTCTCGAAATCGAAATCGAAATCAAGATGAGTGTCAACGGTGTTAGATACAAGAGAGTTGTTGCAGGCAGGCCATGTATCGGATTCCGCCTTAATCTAAGGAGGCTCTCAATCCGGAGATTGAGAGCCCGATTCATCCGATTCTTTAGCTTCTTAAAGAAGCGATTATTCTCCTCCTCCTTTTCCTCTTCGTCTTCGTCTTCCTCTTCGTGTTTTCCACGAAGGGAGGCGAGCAAGAGGGTTTCGTCGATAGAGTACAGCCGGATGAAGTCGTTGGGGCGGACCAACTCGTTCTACGCCGAAGCCATAGCAGACTGCTTGGAGTTCATCAAGCGCTCCTCCGGAGCCTCCTCTCTTGACCTCTCTGTGGATCATCATGGACCAGTTTGTGCCTTGAATTCTACCAATTAATTAGTCCTCCAATTTGGAGTAATTTTTAATTAGTTTGTAGATATTGTTTTTAAGTTTGCTAGCTAGCTATAGAGTCATTGTACACCTATGTTTTGATTTTTATTTTTTTTTTCCTTTTCAAACTTTGAAATTTTGATGGTAGAGCTCTTGGTGTACGTTTGTCTTTAATTTCCTTCTTGCTTTGTTTTTTTTTTTGAAAAAAAAAAGAAACAATGTATAAATTGTTGATCATATTTAGCATTAAGAATTAAGTTTTATATTTGAGATACAATTTGTAGGAAAATGATGTTGTTATGTTATCAAAGGTATGTTCTGGATTAGTGTGTGAACCATTTGAATACTTGATCTTTATTTGATTTTTGCTATATTGATATGTAAATCAAATCTACTCTTTATTTGATCTTTATTTGATTTTTGCTATATTGATATGTAAATCAAATCTACTCTCTTCTAGATTATTTTTTTTCGGTAGAAATCTAGTTTTTTTTTTTAAATAAAAAATTTCTACCCTTTTTGTGGTGTGGAAAGGTGATGAGAGAGTGGAATTGAAGAAGCCAAAGTTTCTAAGTTGGTAGGAGTAAAGACTATAAACAACAAGAAAAGAAGCTCATAGAACGCTTAGGATGTATATATATAGATCATATTTATTTATTTTTAACCTTTGTTTGAAATATTTTGTAATGAATAATATATAAATTCTTAGAACGCAATAGTTCGATTTTATTTATTTTTAAAGTCTAATATATAATATCGGTGAGTCCCTCTTCTTACTAATAATTGATTTTAAAATGAAATCTAATTGGACTTTAATTACATACGACCTCCAATAACGAGTCTCATTAATCTTTAATACTCCGTATAAAATATTTTTCTTTTACCCTAAAATAATTGAATATATTTCGTACTATTTCTCTATAGATTGAGTAGAGTCATTGTGCAATATTACTTTTGTATAGTTCCAAATGACGTGTTTTTTTAAATGAATCACAATAATAGTTTATCAATGTAGAGAGTAAGGCCACCTAACATGGTCGCATTAGTTGACTAACCCAAAAACAAATCATAATTAGCGGAAAAAAAGGAGCTTATTAAAGGGGTTTTAATTTCCCTCCACAATTTTAATAATACAATCTCAATAATAAAAAAAAATTTTAAAAATAAAATAAAATTGGTTAAAATTACAACATGGGCCCACATCCAATTTTTACACTTTGTTGCAACTGCACCCCTACCTAATTTTTTCGAAGGGTAGAAACATTTAGGAGAACAATATTCAACCGATGGGACCCACCTGTCCAAAGATCAACCTACATGCTAGTGGCGGGAAAATGTGTTTACAATGGACATGGTAGTATCAAATATCATTCCAAACAATCACATAAATAAACTTTATGGTAAATTGCATAGAGTAATTACTTACTAATTTTATGACCGTTGTTGTAGATTGTAGAGCAGTGTGCCTTATTGGGCCTATGGGCCTAAGCCCAACAATGTGTACATGAATCGTTTACTACAAACACTACACTATATATAAGGCCAAATGGCATAAAACCACCCTTTATTCACTCTTATTCTCAACTAACCACCCCTTATTCAAAAATTTTCACTTAACCACCCTTTATAGTATATCTATTGCAACTAACCACCCATTTTCTCTTTTCTCTATTTAAAAGACCAAAATGGCCCCAATATTAATTACTATTCCCTCCGATCCAAAATATATGACATTTTACTTTTCAACACGTATTTTAAGAAGCTAAAAACTATATAATATATTAACTTTTGTTTTTTATAATTTAATACTTATTACTAACAAATATTAAGTTATTCAAAAAATTAATAAAAAAGTTTATATTTTATATAGTTTTTACCTTCTTAAACTACGTGTTGAAAAGTCAAATGACATATATATATTTTGGATCGGAGGAAGTAATGTTTATTTATTATTATTATTTTGGTAGAGTTATTTTTTCTTATTAAATCTCAAGTACATGTTTTAGAATGGAGCTAACTGTCAAGTCTTCACCCACCTCCTTCTACAACCGTAAATTTATCAACTATCAAACATTTTCCACAATTCCAACCAATGTTGTTAAAATCCCAATCCGGTTCAACAATTCTAACGATCCAAAAATGGCAAAACAATCCCAATCTTTTTTTTTTGCGATACTAACAATTCTACAAAATGTCTATTATACGAAATTTCTAACATTCACAGTTTAAACATAAGAAAATTTTAATATAATTGGTTAGTCTATATTGTATTTAGATTACTTTAAAAATTTTAAAACCTATATGAATATTTTTTTTATGATTTAACATAATACTTAACTAATATAAAACATATTAACTTCATTTTAAAAAAATTCATCCATGCGTTGGGATCTTACGTTCAAAACCCATGACCATGAATTTTAAAACCGAATATATTTTAGTATAGAATTAAAAAAAAGTTTTAAAATTTTAAAAGTAAGCTAAATATAATATAGAATCTACCAAAACATTTACTTGAGATTTAATAATAAAAAACAACTCTACCAAAATAATAATCATAAATAAATAAACATTAGTAATTAATTTTGGGGGCATTTTGGTCTTTTAAATAGAGAAAATAGAAAATGGGTGGTTAATTGCAATAGACATGCTATAAAGGGTGGTTAAGTGAAATTTTTTGAATAAGGGGTGGTTAGTTGAAAAGAAGAGTGAATAAAGGGTGGTTTTATGCAATTTGGCCTATATATAATGCCCGTACCTTTGGGCTTTAAAATTACTCGTGCAATTCCTGCATTATGGGGCGATTTTTTTAAAATAAAATTTTAATAATAAAATAAATAAAATAAAATAAAATATTAGTTGAATATTTTGAAATAAACTTATTAGAGTAAACTAATAAAAAAGTATAATAAATTTATTCAATATGGATTCTATGGTAATAGTATATGAAGATTTACAAATAGATATAAGTTATATACTTTATTAATTTAATATTTTAAATTAAATCCATTGGTTATTTCAAATATGAAAATCAATTGTAAAATGGAAAAAAATGAGAAAAAATGATTGGTTAAAAAGGAGATAATTAAGATGGATGTGATACATACATGAAAACTATTCTATTTTAAGAGTTTATATAGATTCTGGGTCTTATAATAAAATAGAATTATATTATATCTGTTTTTTCTAACAATACATGATCTTTTTATTTGCACAAATATAAAAATTCCTCAATGCGGACATCACGCCAATGAAGTGAGATGTATTTTACAAGGACTTGGATTTGAGCTTAATTCAATGATGGTGGTGAGGATGAAGGCAAACGGGAAGCCCTTTAGCAGGCCTCGGATCGAGTTGGATCGAAGAGGATCTTCTCGTCACGATGGATGTTTTCCCATTTGAAGCTCTTGACAACATTGTGAACAAATGCGAGTATCTCTATCCTCGCGTAGTTTTTACCGGGACAGATCGATCCTTGGCCCTCCTCCGAACGGCAAGAATGTATAAGACATTGGACCGGCGCCCTCTTCGAATCTCAATGGATCGAATTTCTCGGGATCTCGAAAGTATTCGGGGTCTCTATGCGTCGAGTGGATGCTCACAAGTAACTACAAAGTTGGAATGTCATTAAGATTAGTGCATTCTACTTAATTTGATGTATTTGTTTCGATAAAGATGGATCCATCTTAAGCAGACACAAAACCAGAAAATAAAATTTCGATAGGTTAAATAGATTAAAATTTTTATATATTTATAATTTTCATTAACAAAACTTTTATTCTAATAAAAAATGGGGTTGGAGCGGACGTCAGTCCATCCCTAGTTTACGTGTCTGATCTCAAGTATGTATGTACGTACATACCTTCCAACCTTTGGGAATGTGATAACCGAAATAATTAAAATCGGAGATAACTTCTCTGAAAACCATCCGAACCGGGAACCCAATAAAGACAGTCTGAGAAACTATTGACAGGCAACACCATACTCATGATATGGTCAATCACTGTTGTTGATAGAAGGCCAGCCAACTCCAGCTCCAACCGGCCGCATCCCAGGTATTGTTTGGTGAAATAAAATGACTTACTTTAATTGCTACCTGGAGATCATCCAGAGGTAACTGAGCTTTGGATGACAGAGGAGAGTCAAATGCCCAGTTATCTGTCCAGAAATTGGCAGAGCAACAGTCAGAGTCTCACAGGTACTCTAATGTAAACCAGGTTTGAAAAGATGTTGAATCGAAATTAATTTAGACCATTGCCACGACGAGCCATTTTTCTTCTTGTATTGCAAGATGTGAGAACCCTTTAGGTACTTCTACGTGACCACTCTAACCCGTACATTTGCTGGTTCCGTAATGATCTTTCAAAAGAGTTTCGTTTGTAAAGCAATATTCATGATTTTTGTCTTATAGATCCCTAATCCACTGTTCATTGTGTCAGAACAGATCTTGTCCAAACTAATCAAAGGTAGAGTTGATTGACACATTGTAAATTTCTTACCGAACCAATCGACTACCGAACCATACCACTGTTCATTGTTTTGTTTTTTGTTTTTTGGATTGTATTCATGTGTAATAATCATAAAAATAATAATAATAATAAATAACGATTTTTTTTATCCATATCTAAAGTTAAGAGTCTCAATATATTGGAAAAAAATTGTCCAAATTCAAATTCTTCTCACTCTTCTTAATATTGATTTTCAATGGTCGTTTCTTTATTTGGTAAACAAATCTTTTTCGATTGAGTTTCTTATAAACTCTTGAGACATAAGTTAGAAAAACCGATAAATAGTAATAATAATTAAAAACTAAAAAGTACTTGAGAACATGAACTAGATCCACATGCCAAATGTTGGGACCTAAATTTTCCCCATGGATCCAATCCAATAACATAACACTTCACTAAAGACCCACTACACATGTTCCTAACTCTTAGGAGTTAGGCCACCATCTTGTTGTACACATGAATATAATACACAATCATCTACATACTAAGTACTATGGATATGGAGTATTGTAGCTTCTGTGGCATGCCAAACAAAGGAGGCGAAAACCGGGTCTATGAATTGCCCTTTTATTTGTTCTCAAGGACCCTTTCAAGAGGGCGTCTTAATGGACAGGTCTTTGCTTGATCTGTTGTATTTCATGTGGCTCTTGACTAGCTGCCCGGCTGCAATAGCCGACATAAGGGACAGCTCCCCGGCGAGCACTGACCCAGCTACAATGGTGGCCAGGAGCCTCGCGTTCACCCCTGGTGACTCGCTGCTCGCGCCCTTTACCCCTAGAAGGTTCAGGCACGCTGATTGCGACGCTAGTTGGGTGCCTCCTCCTACCGTGCCCACCTGTGTAGAAGCAAGCATTGCCCACATGTATCACATGATTCATGACATCAATGCAACCACTACATTATGGTTAAAAAAGAAGAAGCTAAGTCTCCTTTTACCTCAACACAAGGCATGGTGACAGAGATATGCAAGTCCCTGCCATCATTGACGGCCTCCATCATCGTGATGCAGTGAGAGCTCTCGACGTTCTGAGCCGGGTCCTGGCCTGTGGCTATGAAGATGGCAGAGACAATATTGCTAGCATGAGCATTGAAGCCGCCAAGGGAACCCGCGATTGCTGATCCAGCAAGGTTCTTGAGAGTGTTGAGCTCCACCAACGCCTCAACGCTCGTCTTCAGAACCTTCCTTACTACATGTTCCTCTATGGTGGCCTCACAGACCACAGACTTCCCCCTCCCTTCAATCCAATTCACGGCTGCTGGCTTCTTGTCGGAACAATAGTTTCCTAATTCGGAAATTCGAGCAAGAGAACAACATTATACTTCATAAGAACAACAGATTGTTGGAGTTTCTATTTCGCAAATTGAATTACCAGAGACTCCGATGACATCCATATCAGGGAAATCGCCCTGAAGGAAATCAAGGACGTTTTGAACGCCCTTGGATACCATGTTCATCCCCATTGCATCACCGGTGCTGCAGCAAAACCTCATGTACAAGTTCCGTCCTGCCATCGCGCATTTTACACTTTGCAGCCTTGCAAATCGGCTTGATCTGCAAAAGGTTTTTGTGCATGTAAGTTAGGTACTCAAAATCACCTTACCTTTATGGGCGCTTACACCATACATATATGTTATATGTTACTTGAATTCAATCTGGAAATTGTAAGTGAAGTCAAGCTTTAATCCATGATGGAGGAGAGATATATCATGCTCATGTATATTAGTGTGTGATGTAAAAATAAATCTCAGATGATTTTTTTTAAATAAAACTCTGTTGGTATAGAGAAGATCTCAACCGTCGAAATCAGAATCGATGGTTAGATCTTAAACTCTACTCCAGCTCCATTGGAACAGGACGGAAACAAATGCTAACATATACCAGTAATTGTTTCGAATTCCCCAATTTAGTGGTTGACAATTGACAAATATACCATAATTCAACTGTGGAAGGGCTGATCCTAAAATCCGTTAGGCCAACGGTTTTATCATCTCATTCTTTTTTTTAGAGAGCTTAGATTGAAAGTCGAGTCGGATAATAGCCTAGCACATAAGTCAGTAAGAAGAGTAGTCCACTAACTTCTATATTAAGAAGTATTCTTTTCCTATTTTCAATGTGAAACTCTTTAATCTCTTCACATCTCTCGTCTGAAGATAATAAAATAATGTAACCTCAATTTATTAGTGAAGCCTAAAAAATCCACCAACCGATTTCTACACAAACAAAGCAAAGTTCAAAATTGATCTCATCCGAAAGAATACTATCGGTTAGATCCAACCCGAATTTTTACTCTATCAAAAAGAAAAAGTTCAAAATCATCTCTACAAAAGAGTGGTGACGGGGATCCTCTAGTCGACAATCATAGTCTCTTATTCGATCCATATCGCTTGATTGGATGTACCGAATTATTTTATTATTTCTCTTAAAAAATTGGGTAATTTTATAATTATTTTTAACCAATAAGAGAAGACGGACCACATAAAGAACCACAATAGCGGACTAGATGATCCTCAATGTGGGGCTTAATCCAATTGCTGGATGCCTACTTATATGAATTATAATATTATATACCAAAAACAAGAAAGTTACGAATGATAATGCTTGCTCCATTTTGACCCCTTTCCCAATAATTGACACCAAATCTATGTCGTCATCAAATTGCCATTGAGCTGGTTTGGTTCATCTGTGAATTTTGAAGTGTTTTTATGTTTACATAACAAAAGAATTTTTTTACGAGTATTAAACTCGATCGAACTCGTCCGCTCTATAATATCTTAATGAGTATTAGTATCTCACTCATAAATAACCCTATATTTTCAAGACAACTCAAATTTTGAATCTTACAAAACTCTAATAATCATATTTTCATGATTGGTCTGTACTCTGGCGTGGTGTTGTTCTTGATATAGATGACTTTATTTTCGGATGAAGTTGCAGATTGGGCGCCCTATTTGATTGAGTAAATCGTGAAAGTGCATGTGATTTTCAAAAATTAGGTGAGGGGAGTAGTTGTTTCGCACTTTTTCAAGAATTGTCCTTTCCTGTGATGAGTTACTGTTATTTAGAGTCCTTGCACTCTCCCCTGTTCTAGGCATTCACAGTCTTCCTTGGGTCTTCCTCGACTTCCATATTGCAGGGTGAAGAATTTATTGTGTTTTGTTGAGTGTAAGGTTGTTTTTTCCTTGTTTGATTTGCGTTATTTCTTTTTGTCTATGTTGTATTTTCCTTTTGTCAATGTTGTATAATGATGATTAGTCCGTCTACAGATGAATCTGCCTCTCGAGTTATTACACAACAAATTATTTGTATTAATCTTTTCTTTTATAAAAAAAAATCTTTATCGGAAATTATAACTAGTAATCTTCTAATAATTATTTTTAGCAATTATATTGAATATAGACAAGAGTATGTCTAAGATGACGTAATATTAACTTTTATTTGTTAAAAATATCCCCTACTTAGGGAAAAAAATCATAAATTTTGTAGTTGTTGTACGATTACATTATATGCCAAGAGCTCTTGAAAACATGAAATCGTTTATAAATGGAAGAGTCAACTCTTAAATGGATCATAAAGTACCAATTAGAGTACCAGAGTGGTTCCGATAAAACTAAGAGTCTAAAACCAACAAAAAATTTAAACAATATAGTATGCTTCACCTGTCTTTTACCGCAAATTAAAAAATAATACTTTATTGGTTAATCAGTATATCTTAAGTTTAACTATAGACCTTTTTTTATTTTTATCAAAGATAATTATCGAACAAAAATATTTAAACTATATATAAATAAAAATAATATTTTTAAAATAAAAATAAATAAGAGTAATTTACATAATATTTTTAAAATTTATAGATATTTTCAAATATAAATATATTAAGATAATAATTATAGACTGTATTTATTATTACTTATTAAAATAAACAAATAATCTATAAAACATAATAAGTCTTTAAATTTAAAATTTGTATATATTTATAATTAAATTTGAGTTTAGAAATATTAAAATATAGTATATTTAACGATAAATTAGAAGGTTTTAAATTTTGTATATATTTATAATTAAATTTGAGTTTAGAAATATTAAAATATAGTATATTTAACGAAGGTGAAAGAAACGAGTGAACTCAAAAAGGAAATTTAGAAAGGTAGTGAAAAAGCAAACCTGTTGAAAACGACAGAAATCGTATCGAAGTTGTCAGGATCCTCCAGAAAGAGCTTAAGCTGCGCGGCCCGCTTCGCCGACCCGAAACGAACAATCGGAGCCCTCGTCATCCCATCCCTTAGCACCACACTAGTGGCACCGCCGCAGAGGAACATCGCCTTACAACCGCGGTTGGTGCTCGCCACCAGGCAGCCCTCGGTGGTCGCCATCGGCACCGCGAACTCCACGCCGTCGAGGAGCAGAGGACCGGCGATCCCCACCGGGATTTGGACGAAACCTACCGGCATCTCGCAACACTGCCCCAAAATCGACTCGTAATCAAATCCTTCGAGCGGTAACCCCTCCAGTGACCTCCCGGTCGCCCTCTGCAGAGCCTCCCGCCGGATCGCCGCCGCTCTCCGGCAGTCGCCGGTCCGCGATTCGAGCGAGTGAGACGGTGTTTCTCCTTTCAGCACCGATTGCACGATCTCCTCGTCGGATTTGGAGCAGATCGAATTGAACACACCAATGCTAGGCGCAATCGGACCTTCCTGTATGATGAATCGGTCAACTGGAGTATCGTCTCTCTTCTCACTCTTCTTCTTCTCCACCGCCGACTGAGCAATTCCGATTCCGAAGAATCCGATTAGGTAAATTACAGAGGCGAAGAGCACGACGACTGCCGCGAGCTCGGAGAAGGAAACGATGCCGAGAGGAGTGGATCTCCGGATCTTCTCCCGCCACCGGATCAGGAGGAAGTAGGAGACGAAAAAAAAGAGGAAGATGAACACCGCATTCGTCAGGTGCAGCGGCAGAGGGAGCGCGTCGGACGCCTTTGCAGCCTCCAGCGGCTGATTCCTCTTACGGAGGCGGCAATCGAGCTCTTCGCCGGACTCCATCGGTTCCGGCCGCCGGGAAATAGCCATGGAAGCGCGAAGAGAGAAATTTGGGGAAATTTTGGAGGGAGAGAGAGAGAGAGAGCGCGCGTAGTGTACGGGGAGTGTATGAAGTGCGTGTATATATAATATATAATTATATATATATGGCGTGGGCGCGTGGGATAGCGGATAACGTGGAGGAAGGTTAGCGGGATGACGTTCACCGTGCCAGGCGCGTTTCGCGCACGCATTTCTGCCAAAATTACTTGCATGTGAAGATCTTATGTTACCCCTCCCGCAAGTTTCCGCCTTTCCGGTAGGCGTTTGAATTTACCCGTTATCACGACTGTTCCAAGTTATCAACTACTCCGTATCTATCAATACGTAATTTGGTTTTACTAACCAATAATTTATTGGGAAATTCCGGTGAAATTTTACGTGGTATATAAAGTTTTGTCAAATATTTTGTAAAAGTTTATACGGAAATTTTACGAGGTGCCTTAGGTATGACATTTCACAGGGTGTACAAATTAAAATTTACACTATTTTATGTGAGTTTTTAAAAAAATTTGCAATATGCCCCTCCGTTAATTATACCTTAATAGTTTTCGTTTTCTTTTGAAGAAAAAAGGGAAAATGAAAATGAAAAAATTAAATATGCGCAGATCCGCGTCACAATAGTTAGGGAAAAGGAGGGAGACGACCGGAGTACCAAACCAAGGAGGACAACGACGATGACTCACGGCGATGATGGTGGCGCCGGCGAGCGTGGGAGGGTGGCTCGAGATAAAAGATACAGAGGAGCGTTCACGACTAAGGTAGTGGTGCCGGTGAGCTTGTGTGTTTAGGGATTTTGAAGTGGGATTTGAATGATTGTAATTTCAAATTTAGGATTAGAGATTGTTATTGCCACTCTTAATATTTATACTTTTCTTAAAGCTTTTTGAAAAGTATTTGGCTAAATTGATTTTCAATCTGTAGTAAGGATGTGGATGTGTGTCACTGCATCGTATTCGCCATTACATCAAACAAATAAGCCTTCGTAAGATCCGGAGTTTTAAGAGACGCCAGCCCATGCAACTTGAATTGAAAAAATGAATTTGTTTTGATAATTATAGGTACCAAGTATGAAATTATTATAAAAAAATTGATTAAAAAATACTCCATCCGTTCTGCAAAATATGTCACTTTACTATTCACGCACGCTTTTTTAG
Organism: Persicaria maculosa; assembly: GCA_963922045.1. Lineage (NCBI taxonomy): Eukaryota > Viridiplantae > Streptophyta > Magnoliopsida > Caryophyllales > Polygonaceae > Persicaria > Persicaria maculosa. The sequence goes on from OY998264.1 coordinate 2,787,505, forward strand.
GGGATAAAAACTATATAAAATATCTAGTTTTTTAATAATTTTTTTAACAATTTCGTAGTTATTATTAATAAGTACAAACTTGTTAAAAAAATTTATAAAAAAATTAATATTTTATATAGTTTTTTTATTATTCTAAAATAACGTGCGTGAATAGTAAACGACATGTTTTGGTGAACGGATGGAGTAATATTTTATAATATTTTTATCTCCTCAAAAAACGTGTAAAAAAAGACAAAACGATATTTATTTTGAAACGGAGGGAGTATATAATATATACACATGTTGAGAGAATGAAAGGATGTGAAGAGACCAAAAGAGTCCCACATCGATAATATGAACAAACAAGTCATAGTATATAACCTAGTGGGCTACCCCACCTAATGCCAATTGGTTTTAGGATGGAACCCCGCTCGGCTTATGTACTAGGCTATTAGCGCATGGGCGCACGTGTGCACACGACACCCGATCCCGAGTCCCAACGGACTTCAGTATTGACTCTCGATCCTGGGCTAGCTAAAAAGAGAAAAGCTAAAAAGAGAATGAGATGCTACTAGTTGACACTTGCGGGGGCGTGTTGAGAGAATGAAAAGATGTGAATCGATAATATGAACAAACAAGTCATACTATATAACATAGTGGGCTACCCCACCTAATACAAACAAGTCATACTATATAACATAGTGGGCTACCCCACCTAATACCAATTGAACCCCGCTCGGCTTATGTACTAGGCCACACGACCCCCGATCCCGAGTCCCAACGGACTTCAGTAACACACAATACCATATATATATACAACTATGTCCCACAAGGTTCATCACACCACTATGGCGGGCGGCAAGAATGAGTCGGCAAGGGTGTGCATTCCCCTCCCATAAATAGTGGGCATAGGCCACTGGAAAATGAGTCGGTGTTTTAATATCGAAATGGGTTTCGGTTCGCTTTTTGGTCTTGCTAATTAAGTAGAATTTGTACTGAATTACGTGCACCAAATGTATGAGAGTCAGTGTTCGATTGAGGGTGTTCGATTTAGAATCATATTTTTTCAGATTAATATGATTAATAATCGTATATAAATTAGTTAAAACTAAAGTTCGTATTATTTTCGGTTAAAAGTTATATTTCATATAGTTCGGTCTCATATTGGTGTGGATCGACGTCCTTGCTCATTGGGCTAGCTTGTGTTCTCCCTCTGTTCCTTTGAAGTCGAGCGCGTCAAGACCCCTCTTGTTGGGAATTTATTAACGGTTAGAAATTTTTCTAAAGGGGCTAAAAAAAATTTGAGAATTTTTTTTTCACATATATGTATATATGAAAAATATTTTACATATATATATTAGAAAAAAATCTTAAATTTGTTATTGAAATAGTCAATTTTTGTAGGAAAAACAAAAATTATATAAAAATGATTTTTTTATATTTATATGTGTAGGACATAATGTTTTTATTTTAATATATTAGAGAAAATTTTAAATTTGTTATTTAATTAGACATTTTTAGTATAAGAAAAATAAGAGAAACAAAAATTATTTAAAATAAAGGCCAAAGGGGTTTGTGATTTAAATATTATATAAGAAAAATAATTTTTTTGTAAATATATTCGAAAAAATCTTAAATTTGTGATTTAAATAGACAATTTTTGTAGAAAAAACAAAATTATAAAAAAAATAGATTTTTTTTATATTTATATGTAGGACATAATGTTTTTATTTTAATATATTGGAGAAAATTTTAAAATAATTATTTAAGTAGACATTTTTAGTAGAAGAAAATTAAGAGAAACAAAATTATTTTTTTTTTAAAAAAAAAGAGGCCAAAGGGGTTTGAACCCATGACCTCAAGGTACTAAATACAACTCCTTACCAACTAAGTTAAGTTGTCTTTGTGATTCTTTAGTCCTTTTACACTGTTTTATCCATGAAATTAGTAAAAATTACCAAAATAATTTTTTTTCGTTTTTCTTCCGGGCTAAGGGGGGCTTCAGCCACCCCAACCCCCCAGATCCGCCACTGGTTTCAACTGGTTTTGACAGCGGTGGCGGTGACTCCCGGTGAGCAGGGGCGGATCTTTTTGCGGGCCAGAGGTGGCAGTCGCCCCCCCCCAATCAAAAATAAAATTTAATATACATATTTTTATCGTCGATAGCTTCGATTTGATATATTATAAGCTCAAATCTGATACCTGAGTAAAAAGTTAACGTTTCAAAATTGAAGCGATATAAATGATTTTTTCACATCATTTACCAATTAAAATACTTCTATCATACTTATCATTTGTTAAACTCCACAACTTAATACTATAATTAAACTCGAAAACTTTAAATATTGATGATTTTTTCGAAAAAAAAAATAAAGGTCAATTTTCCGTCCCCTCAACTAACTGCTTCAGGATTCGCCACTGCCGGTGAGGGAGCTTGAAGGAGGCGGCAACGATTAGGGCGACCTGTGTTGGGGTGATTTTGCCCTTGCCCACCACATTGCTCTTCGTATATGATTTCTGGGGCTTTGTTTGCCTTGCCATTTTTGCGATTCCATAACACACACAGAGGAGGCGGTTGCAGCGAAGGAGCTCGACGACGGCGGCGGCAAAAGAGTTCGATGACAGAGAAGGAGCTCAACGGCGACAGAGGTGGAGGTCGATATCGCAAGAGATGTGAAGGAGCTGGAGATTGAAGACGAGAGTGTGTGAGTCTCAAACACGACCAGAGCCAACGGCGAGAGCGAAAAGTTGGGTACGAGAAGTAGGGCTCTTGATTGAAGATGAGAAACAGGGCAGGAATAGGAAAAATAAAATCGTATTTTCAAAAAAAAAACTCTGAAATCTTGTATAGGGTAGCTTCTATTTTCATAAAAAAAAAAATCCCTAAAAACTCCTCCTACAACTTTCGAATCTTTTGTATAAACTACTGCTTTATTTAAAAAAAAACCTACCAAAACCCCCCTATAACCTATAATCTACTGTCAAATACACCCAGGTATAATTGTAGACCGAGTAAGTCCATCATATCAGCTTGTATAAATGGACAGAAGGTGTAACCCTATCATAATATATATTAAAATCAATAAGCTCATCATTTTTCATGCTTTTCATAATTGTGAGAGCAATATTTCTCATAGTTTAAAAACCTTATCTACTAAGCGAAACAACTTGTCTTATTTTAGCGTTTTGGTTGATAATACTCCGTTCTTTTTCTTTTTTCTTCCTTCCTATGTTCCTTCCTTCTTTTTTTTTTAAAAAAAAAAAACAAAATTGTATTCCAATTAGAGGTATGTGGAAGATTAGATGATATATCTATTTGATTTTAAGTCGAAATGATGGTTTTTGTCGAATAAAGATCATTTATTATATTTTATGTAACAGAATGTTATGTACACAAAACTATTTTAGATCAAAATTATTAATAATTTTTTATAATAGATTATAACATATATAGAAAAAAATATTTTAAAAAATTATGAAAATATATTTTTAAAAAGCAAGTATGAGTAGAAATCACAAGATAGCAATAAATTTATAAAAATTATTTTTAAAAGATAATTTTTGAAAATATATTTTACAAATGTATATTGTGATAGGCTTACACCTTACAACCAGGGGCCGCCCCCCTCCCTCCGGAGGCTGAATTAAAAACGTAGGAATTTTAAAATATATATATGGTAAAACAATAAAAAAAAAGGTGAAAAAAAACATAAATGATATCTAGCTTAGTTGGTAAAAAGTCATGGGTTCAAATTTGGTTGATTTTTTTTACTTCTACTAAATTTTTTCTATTATAAATGTCATGTTTAATCAAATTTTATCGTTTTTTTTAATATTTTGCAAAAGAATATTCATTATGCTACATATATATTTAAAAAATTCTTACAATTTTTATTCCTATGAAATTTTTTTAAAAAAAGGAAGAAGAAAGAAGAAAGAAAGACAAAAAAAATTATTATGACGGATAATGGATCCGTCCTATAAAACCCCCAAATATGGATATATGGATTCGGTATATTTTTGTACAACTTATAATAATAATTGGACGAGTGTTTAGAATTCAGAATCTATCCGTAGGGTTGTTATATGAGCTGAAAAGCTCGAGATCGGTTCGAAAAAAGCTCGACTCAAGCTTGTTCACTTACCTAAACAAGCCGAGCTTGAACATGATTTTAAGTTCGGTTGAAAGCTCGGCTCGTTCGATTTAAGCTCAAATTTTATGAAATTTCTAAATTTTCCTTTAAGTTAATATGTTATGAACAAGTAAAATGCTTAAAGCTCGAAAAAAGCTCGGCTCGATCTCGTTCATTTACTAAAACAAGTTAAGCTTGAACAAAAAAAAAGCTCATTTAAAAATGAGATAATTTGCTGGAAAGGCAATTTTTTCGGTCTAATTGACGGAATGTCCAAGGTTTTGGACAAATTGGAAAATTGTCCGTCCTATTATAATCTTGATTAATCTCGTGCTCCCTCTCTCTCTCTTAACCTAATCTCTCTCGACCTAATCTCTCGATGCTCCCTCTCTCTCGTTGTCTCACCAATCTCAGTCAGATCTCCGGTGCTCCTCTGTTCCCTTGCCATGGCTGGACAATTTCAGATCTCCGGTGCTCCTCTTTTCTCTTAAATCTCGGATCGCTGATCTGCAATCCGATCTGTGTGCAATTGTCGCCAGAAATCCGATCTCAAGAGGCAGACTCGGTGATTCCTCGCTGTTCTCTCCAATCTGCCATTGTTGATCAACAAGCCGACCAGATTCCGGCAGGCGGAGATGCGCCAGCCATGACAGCCGTATCTGGAAGCTTCGACGTCGCCGGCCGCATCTGTTGCTTCTCCATAACCGTCGAGATCCGATGCCACCTCTGATTCTAGATCCGAGATCTCGAAATCGATCCGGCTTCAGATCTCGAAATCGATCCATCTCTACATGGTTGTGATTGTGTTTGAGGATGAGCGGCGCCGACCTCCTCATCAATTGCAAAATCGAAGCCGGATCTCCGTCTTCAGATCTCTGGCTTGCCTCGTCTGTGTCTCTCGCCGGATCTCTCTCTTTCCTCGCCAAATCTCTCTCACCGGGCGCATCTCTCCATGGCTGGATCTGTGCTTCAGCGAGATCGAGCGAGCGGCCGGAGCGAGCAAGGTCGAGGTCGAGCGAGCGAGCGAGGTCGACCGGCCGGAGCGAGGGATCGAGGAGCAGCTGGAGCGAGGGTGTGTTCAGGGATTGTACAGAGGAAGCAGGAAGGTACGTAGAAGAAGTAATTTTTGTAAAATTACAAAAATTAACCCATAAATATGAGAATGAAAAAAACTATCTATATTTTATTATGTGATCCATAATCTATATTTTTATTTTTATTTTTGCACAACAAAATGTTATATTTGCACAACATATGGTTATATTGGCACATCGTACTCTTATATTTGCACGACAAAATATAAAAAAAAAACAAAAAAAAAACTAGACTTGGGTCATATTTGCACAATTTACGGTTAAATTTGCACAACGTACTCTTATATTTGCACGACAAAATGTTTAAAAAAAACTAGACTTGGGTCATATTTGCACAACTTACAGTTATATTTGCACAACGTACTCTTATATTTGCACGATAAAATGTTTAAAAAAACAAAAAAAAATAGACTTGGGTCCTATTTGCACAACTTACGGTTATATTTGCACAACGTACTCTTATATTTGCATGACAAAATGTTAAAAAAAAAAAACTAGACTTGGGTCATATTTGCACAACTTACGATTATATTTGCACATGCACAACGTACTCTTATATTTGCACGACAAAATGTTTAAAAAAAATATAAAAAAAACTAGACTTGGGTCATATTTGCACAACATACGGTTATATTTGCACATGCACAACACTCTTATTTTTGCACGACAAAATGTAAAAAAAAAACTAGACTTGGGTCATATTTGCACAACATACAGTTATATTTGCACATGCACAACATTTACTCTTATTTTTGCACGACAAAATGTAAAAAAAAAAAATAGACTTGGGTCATATTTGCTCAACATACGGTTATATTTGCACATGCACAACATACTCTTATTTTTGCACGACAAAATGTAAAAAAAAAAAAAGAGTGAGGCTATAGGCAAGATGATAAAATTGTCATTGGCAAGATGGACACTTCACCAATTTGTCCTAAAGTGTGGACATTTCACCAATTGAGACAACTTTTTTGGACATTTTGCAAACTCCCCCTTTAAAAATTAGGTTCAGCTCGGCTCAACTTTATTTAACAAATGAACCAAGCTTAAATATGCTAAATTTGACTCGTTTAACTCGAATAACAACCATATCTATCCGTATTAAGTGCATATCCGCCAGGTAGGAAACAATGTGCTCATTTAATGGCTCGTTTAGCAAATGGGATAATGATTATCGATAACGAGGTTCAGTCCTCAGTGGACTATAATGTATTTTGGTGAATCGAGTTGAATATGAAACAGTGGTTTGAAAACAAGTTGATTTGAATAATAAGAGCATCCCCATTAGATTTTCATCTTCATTTTTTGGACAATGTTGGGATGGTTTTTGCTCCAAGAGCTTCCCCATTACATTCCCTAAATTTGGAGCGAACTCTATATATTTTGGGGTGAATTCTATAATGGAGAAACTGTTGGAATGGAGCAAAAAAATATTCAGAATATTTGATTTCTCATTCTCTATTTTGGAGATTGGTTTAGGGAAGCTCTTCAATTAATTGTTAATTATGGGGCATCATAACTTCAATTAATTGTTTAGTATTTAAGATGATTCTATATTTAGTTTTATTTTAGATAACTAGCTGAACAATTTGTGCAATTAAGACCAAAACCCAATCTTTTTTTTGTACCTTTTCAAACATAGTTTTTGATATATTAGATTTAACATGTAAAGCTTTAGGATCGATCAATGCTAGCTCTTTGTTTTTAGTTGGATCCTCAAAATACAATAAAATCTTAATGACATGAATAGCGAGATCAGAGAAGAAGACGGTGACCGCAATTGCAAAGACGAAGCTACATCCGGGGAGATTTGAGGTCGGCTAGTTCGTTGAGATCCTGTAGAATTTAGAGAGGGATAAAACTCTAATAGATTAGTGGAGAAAATTACCTCATATTAATAAAGGTAAAACTCACACACCTACTATCTATCTATCTATCTATCTATCTATCTATCTATCTATCTATCTATATACATATATTAAAATCGATACATAGCGTCCTATGTGGCGCGTTGTGGTTGAACATAGGGGAAAAAAATTTATGTGCCGTGTTGTGGTTGATCCTAAGGGAAAAATTAATAAAATAATATGTTGTCATAGTTTATAGAAAGTTATATAAGTCACAATCTATCTATATACAATATATTTTAGTTAATTGACAAAAATATAAATAAAAAATATTTTATAGTCATACTTGCCAAAAATATTAATAGATAAATATGTAGTATTTGATAGGTACTATTTTATTTATATCTACAATATTTTTTGGTGGAGAGAATTATTTATATCAAAATTAATTATTTAATCATTGTTATTTTATTTATATCTCTATTGTTTTTTGAGGCCAAAATAAATTATTAAAATACTATGTAGCCACAATCCATTCGTGCACATATATTTTAGTAAACTATGTACTACACATTTAATAAAAAATATTAAAATATTTTAAAAATCAACTATTTATTATATTACATAAGATTTAATTAAAGATAGATTCAAAAAAATTATTTATATATAATATGTCAACTAATTTTATTTATATCTATATTATTTTTTGGTGAAAAAAATATTTATATTTAAATTTTTTATTTATTTATTAGAGTCTATCTAGATTATTTATAATATTGTATTAAAGTATTCTCTATACATGGGACGGGAACCTATACACTAGTGTTATTATTGAACCTTTTATATAGGAAGATTATAATACTTGAGAAATAAGTGAGATAAAAATATCGAAGATATATTTCTATTATAATATAATAATATCAACGATTCTATGCTAATTTAATAATATTAAATATATTAAAAAATAAATATATCCTAATACGTCTCCAATATAATACATCCAAAGAAGAGGATTACTTGCTTTTCCAAGAAGTGATTCCGAGGAGCTGGTGTCGATCCATTGAGAAATCCAACTTATGTTATGAGATTTAGTGTTGATCAAGGGAGTTATTTCTTCTATACTTTGTTTTCCAATTGCTTGTTCTCTTTAATGGTTGTTTATGTTTTAATATTTGTTGCTTGTTTATAAATAAGTTGTTGGGATGAAAAGATTGTCATCCACATTGATTGTGAATGGTATAACAATACAAAATATAAGAAAGGAAAACTTCTATATATATAATAACTTAAGCTTTTGTGTTAGAAGAGGGAATATATATCCAACTACTACCGGAAAAGCGTGATATTATCGACGTTTTTATCTCGACGCTTTTCGTACTCGTCGATAATTTTCGACGCTCTATGGTGTCGGAATTGCCACCACTCTTTCTCGACGCTCTTTGACGTCGTGGGTGGCATGTGTTTAATAAAAAAAATAGGGGTCTGCTGATTCGAACTTCAAAACCTCTTGAAATGGATGCTGATTCGAACTTCAAAACCTCTTGAAATGGATGTAATCTCACAACCACTATACCCATCTGTAGTCGTGTCGATGGTAATTAAGAAACTAAGAATGTACGACCATACTCTTTCGGTCTGTCTTCTTCTATTACTGGCTATATAGGGCATGGGATCCATATATGGAATGGAAGACAGGTGGCAGCACATACTCCATACTCCATATTTATTACAGTAAAATCTGTTATTTCTTTCACTCTAATGAGTAATGATTGTTGATTTACTAATGAAGACTACAAGCTGGGGTCCGTAATAGTAGTGTATATATATATATAGGGAAATGTTTTAATGAAACAGATAATACGGTGTAACGGTGAAACGAATGAATATTGGGTCATATTCATATGAATATTATGTTATATAAATATATAAATATGAATATTATGTTGTGTGAATATGAAGATGATTTAAATATGGGTATATGAATATGTTATTATTTATATTCAAATAATATAAAGTGAATAACACCATATTCATATCCACACACCACAATATTCACATATTCATATCCACATAATGCCATATTCATATTAATATAACACAATATTCATCCGTTTCACCGTTTCACCGTATTCTTTGTTTCATTGGAACTCTTGCCTATATATATATATATATATATAATAAAGGAGAAAATACAATAGTCATATGAACTAATCACAATTTTTTAAATAATCAATATATAAGTATAAGATAAAATTTATTCTAACTATATTTAATCAATATATCTATATATGCATAAGATAAAATTTGACCCAATTTGATTAGATATGGATATATTTTTAGAAGAGTTTAACCAAAATTTCATTAGATATGGATATTAGTTATACGAACATATCACAAAATTTTGAAATAATCAATATATGCATAAGATAAAAATTTTAGAAGATATTAACCAGTTTTAAATACTACGGAGTATTATATAAGATAACATTTTACCTATATTTGCTATATATGAATATATTTTTAGAAGATAATAACTTTATCAATATGGTCATATTAATTAAATAACTTTATCAATATGAACATATTTTTAGAAGATAAAAGGTTTTGACGAAATTGAAATAATACTTAGCCGTATAAAATTTATCAACTCATGAAATTCAATTTTGTTAATATATTTTTTCTAAATTTTTTTAGAGATATAATTTTGGAAGAGTTTAATCATAATTTTTTATGGAAGATCTAACACTTTTTTGGATAAAGACATAAAAGTTACCTATCTTGAAGGTATTGATATATTTATGAGAGATATTATAGATTTTATACATATATAATTATGGATAGATTTGTAGATTTTGGCCTATATATAGTTTAGAATTAGATTGTTAATGTTATTTCACAAGTGTTGACGTCTTCTCCCTTCTTTTTGGTGTTGTTATTACGGGTTATTTATGACTTTATTTACGAATTGCAATTTTGTTAAGTATCTTTGCTAGAGATATAATTTTTACCAACTTTTTATCCAATGAGTTTTAATACAAAATTTACTTAAATTCAAAAAATTGAAAGAATAGATTTATATAAATTGATTTCGTCTCATTTGATTGTTGTTTTTAAATTGATATAAAAATAAAAAATATCAAAAGAAGCTAACTAGTTGAATGAATGTTATTAGAAAAATAATATAAATTCAAAAAAATGAAAGAATATTAGGGTTTAAAGTTATTTATAAATTTTTATACATTTTTTTTAATTTAAAATAAATTAATATTTATATTACAAAACCGCACAAGGTGCTGTTATAAAACTAGTAACTTTTATAAATGTACCTTCAAACTAATCTCTAAATTAATATTCCGTATAGAATTTAGTATCACAATGCAATCACTTTTTTTTTAATTAATTTGTAGAAGGAAAGACATGCAATATCATCTAGAAAAATTAATTTAGTATAAAAAAGGGACTAGAGATTCGACTTCTAATGTAACATCCAAAAGCAAAAAATAAAACAAATTAAGTAAAACGCGTTGATCAACGTTTACCACTTACTTACCATATGTTATCTTCACCTTACATTAATCAAAATTATCAAATCATATTGAATGAATTGTTAAGTTTTTCAAACCTCTCGGTCTATATTTTAAAAATTATTCCATGCAGTCAATGATTTGTTCATCAACAATAATATGTAAATGATATTCGAATTCCGATTCGGGTAAGGTTCTCAACAAAAAAATATATTAAAATAATATATATATATATATATATATATATATATATATATATATATATATATATATATTGTTCATCAACAATGGAGTAATATATAAATGATCTTCGAATTCCGATTCGGGTAAGGTTCTCAATAAAAATATATTAAAATAATATATATATATATATATATATATATATATATTATCACCACAAAATCATAATCTATCTATATCTAAATATTTTAGTACGTTAATAGAAAAATATAAATCATTATAAATATTAAATTGGTCAAAAGAAGAAAAAATTAAAGCAACCACAAAAATATATCTCTTAATTAATTTAGATAGCATTAAATTAATTTATTAGTAGCAATGTATTTTCTACTATAACTCTATTAACAACTTTCATAACTAATGTATTATTCAAATAAAAATATTAAATTACATAAAAAACTATATATTATATCAACCATATATATAATAAATAAAATGTCAATCATCTATATAGTAAGTGTGATCACTAATATTATGTTGGACATATATCTCAATCACAAATATACTTTTTATGATTATATATTTTTTAATTCATGGATAGATTTTTACGGAACCGATTATTTGAAAGCACGTGATGCTCAAAAGATTAAAATAAGAATTGGGATCCTTTATTTTTTTTATTAAGTAAGAATTCAATATCAAATATATACGAATGTCGATGGTCGACAAGTTGGTTGACAAAAAATCGTTAATTTAGTACGACAAAAAAAATAAAAGGTGACAACATACGAAAACGCACCCTACAAAGAACGAACTAAATTTAGCGTGTTGGGGACGTAGACTATGAACGAAATCAAACACCATTAGAAAACAATAATGCTAGGCAACACTACAACATGCATCACCGTGGGCAGTGAAGAAGAACAATTGAGATCCTTTACAGGTAGGTGTTATACTTAATTATTTTAAGTATAATTTTATATTATAAAATATATATATATATATTAATATTTTATACATTTATATTAATATGTTTATAAATTTATTATGTTTTAAAAAATAATAATTATTAAAATTTAATTATTTTATAAAATATTTTTTCTATTTTTTAAAAATATAAATTTTTATAATATAAGTTTATCAACATGTCAATATAAATATATACAATATTTATATTCTATTTGCTGGTCACTCTGCTGGTCTTGTTTGCTAAGATCACTTGTATCTGGGCAGTCTTTTTGGTATTTTGTATTTGCTTGATTTTCTAAATGTATCATGATTCATGGCGGTTAGCCCATTAGCCGATTCTCTTCGACTCCTTGAGTTCTCATACAATTGTTTGTTTGAGATTTCGAATTATTACCTTAATAAAAAAATATATATAGTATAAAGTTAGTTTGTTATAATTAAAATTATATGTAAGATTATTAAGTATAACACCAAGTATTATACCCAGTTATATAGGATCACATTCACATCTCATTACGTAACAATCAAAACTTAATTAGAATTGGATCTAGTGCATGCATGCACTTCTGCGAGGATTCTCTAGTCCACTTTTATAATCCATTCTATAGTTCACATTTTTTTTTATTGGTTGAAATCAATTATAAAACTAACTCATTTATTAAGAAAAATAATTAAATTATTTAGCACATCCAATCAAACAATACAAACTATATTATATATAGACCATAGAGTATGGATTAGGTGATCTCAACCGCACTCAGTTCCCGACCCTCGCGATTATTTTGTTTTTTTAAATAAATTAAATTCATTTGATTGGATAGACGTTATAAGATGGGGGCAAATCTTCAACCCTTGAATTATTTTTTAATAATTGGGATTCTTCCAACGACATGATAAACTAATGCATAAGTGCATAACCCTTTCCGTATTAATTACACGATTTGTGTGTTTATGTAAATTTGTAGGATAATGATACTTTATTAAGAAATAAATCTAAATCTCGTAATCTTTTTTTTAATCCGTGATGAACCTTGTAATCTAATTTCAAAATGATATTTAGGAAAAATATTTTTAAATTTAACTTCTTATTTTATGTATTTGGGGTATATGATAGAAAAACTATTAATTATATTAGAATGATTTTTTTTAACATATACTTGTAACATTTAGAATTCAAATTTTATTTTATTTTATTTTTTTTGCCTTATTTTTAATTATTAATTTAGCTTTTTTAAAATCAATTTTCTAGGACTTGTCCATTAAAATTTAAAATGTATGAAATTTTTTACTAATCTCATTTCTTAACCTAGTAGGTTCGAAAGATCTATATCTATAAGGTATTTCAACCACTCACTAGTTTTCACTCCTTTTTTTTGTTTAAATTAATATCTTTTATCATATAATTAACCAGTGAGATTTATTTTCACTCTTTTCCTTTAAAAGAATAATATCTTTTATCATTTAATTAACCATTAACCAATGAGATTAATTGAAAATAGAATTCAAAAATACCCTTTTAGCAACCAAGAAGATTAATTTCAAATATAATTTTTTAAAAATAAAGTTAAGAAGATATTAATTCTTTTTCTACCAACCAATTGGATTTTCAAAACATAATTTTTAACAAAAGTTATAGAGATATTATTTTTTTTAAAAAAAATCAATAAGATTTCTTCAAAATATATATTTTTTAATGTTACAATGCAAAGATATTAAACTTCTTTAGAAACTAATTAAAGCAATTCAAAACATATATACTACTAATAACTAGTGGGTTTCACTTACATTTCTATTTAAGTAATCTACTCTAATACAGAAACAATCTCTCTATATATAATTAATTAATTATATTTCATTTTTTGAAATAATAACATTTCATCTAATTAAGAAAATTATCTCATATTCTATATTTATCATAGTAACTAATCTTTTTATGTTAACTTTTATCATAGTAATGTGTTATATTATCATTATTTTATTAATTTTAAAAACAAGCGTCCAATGGCTAGTTGATATTAAAATAAAAAAATATGTACAATAATTATTTGATATCCACAAAATGCAAATCATGCCAGGGTTAGGTAGTCGGATAACTAAACTAATATACATATATGTTTACATAATGTAATCCACGTTTTCCGTTGGATTATCAATCTTAAGGGTTTTCAACCTACAACCATACCTGACAAACAATGGGCTTTGTTGTTGTCTGCCGACTTCCCATTGTTGTAGCTTATTCGACCGGGGCGAGCTTAAAATCAATACCAATGTTGCTTTGCTCGATTTGAAACAGGTTCATGGGAGTCGAGAAGTCGATATAGTCGAGGCTCAGGCTACTTCCCTTGGATTATGTTTGGCTCGTGGATGGGGTTTCAACGACCATCAATCTAGGAGTTTTTTTAAATCGTTCTAATTAATCTTGAATTGTTGTTTGATGACAGTGACGAAGTCAGAAATTTAGTTTTCAAGGTTCCTTAGCTTCATCGTAAGTTGATCCAATTATAATTGTCTTTCCTGACTAATTGATAAGTTGCTTACCTATGCTCGGTTTTAAAGAGAAGGTCGAGGATATATGGAATTTCGGGTGATCGACGTAGTAACAATCCCATAACATTTAAATTTTTGTGCTCTTTCCCGGCTGACATACACGCCCTGTTTTAAAGAGAAGGGGTGTTACATAAAGTGTTATATATTGTTGTTTCTTACTCTCTCTGTTCGGCAAAACATGTCGTTTACTATTCACGCACGTTTTTTTAGAATGATAAAAACTATATAAAATATTTATTTTTTATAAATTTTTTTAACAAGTTTGTGCTTATTAATAATAACTACCAAATTATTAAAATTATTAAAAAACTAGATATTTCATATAGTTTTTATCCCCTAAAAAAGCGTGCGTGAATAGTAAAGTGACATGTTTTGCCGAACAGATGGAGTATTAAAATTTATAGTTTATAATCTAATTGTTAAAATGTGTAAAATAATCTCTAATTTTGAAGCTAAATCTCAAGGTGAATTATACTACTTTATAACAAAAGTAAAATATAAAAGCATTCTGGTTTATTATCCCAGAGAGGTGCTCTTGTCATAACCCCTATAAGCTACGTAACCACTGTTTTGAAGGTGAAATACATCTTTTTTATTGAATGTTGTTTCACAAAATATCCATTTTGGCAAATACAGTCAATCTAAAACATCGCACGACCCAACAAACTAAACACAAGAGATATTAAAATAATCATGAGCATTTTTGCAAATACAATCAATCTAAAACATCGGACGACCCAACAAACTAAACACAAGAGATATTAAAATAATCATGAGTACATTAGCAGATAAACTCAATATCACAGAGAAAGAAGCATTAGCGTTTAAATGGTGGCCTATTGGTTTTACAGAAATCAAATAACTTTTCGAGATGACCATATACTATCAAACATATATAGAAACACAACTTATCATAAAAATACTCCGAGAGAATTGGAGAAAAGCATGTAAACATGAGGAGTAGAAAGTACAAAGGACAAGCCAAATCGAAAAATCAACAAAACAAAAATAAATTGGAGAAAACCGAGGAGAGGGGTCATAAAACTAAACTTCAATAGATCATCTTCAAATAAGTAAAGAAGCACCGTGGAGTACATTATCTGAGAGTGGGAGAGGAAACCCATTACACTGGGATACAAACATATAGGCAAACAAAATCCTCTAATGTCAGAAGCACTCGTCCTAAGAGAAGGAGTACTTAAAGTTAGAAAACTTCATATCAGAAAACTCGTGATTGAAGGAGACTCACATATCGTCATCAACCATCTGACACATAAAGGAAGATGTCCATGGGAGATTGAATTGACTATGGGAGATATCAAAACAATCCTTCAATATTTTCAAAAAGCATCCTTCTCGCAAGTCCCCCGCAATAGGAATAAAGTGACAGATAAAGTTGCACACCTTAGCCTTTCTTTAAGGAGGCATATACTTGCAACAAATCCAAGTCTGTTAGACCTCAGTTGACAAAATGCGATCGATTAGGTCTCAACGACAGCCTCATAGTGGAGAACAGGGAACGTGCCTACTACAACTTTTAAAGATTTTTCATTCACAAAATTCAAACTTAGATATCTGATTAAGAAAGGAGAGTCTAGTGTCAATTCGCACATGTTATGCGGTGCGTTTTGATTCTAATGTATTATAATAACATACTTATCAATACAAATGCTTAAATAGTGTTTAATTTACAAATTTTATAAGGTGTTTAAAGTAATGTAAATTTTAAATAAAATACAATGTAAATTGTATTCATTAATTATATTATTATAAACTTTATATATGTATTAATAGTGGATGTTTGATTGATACAATTTATATATATAAAAAATAATTTACAAATTTAGTTATTATATTATAAAATATATCAATAAAATAATATTCAAATAATTATATTTATAAATGTATTTTAATTATAACGTAATCCAAACATACCCATATATACTCCTATATGGTTGCTTCTTTAATTAATTCTATGTGGTTGTGAAAATTTTTTTTTCTCGGATTTATAATTTGGGGGTCTGCTTGATGCTTCACGTTTTGAAGAAAGGCCCATAAGAGGACGATTAGCCCACTCTATCGTAAAGGGGATGGGCTGATTAGCCTCGATCCAAAATTCCAAATCCTTTACCCCATTTTCCTATCCCAAATTCCCATCCCATAAAAATATTATATCCTTAAATTAATATTACATATATATATATAGAGAGAGAGAGAGCTCATTGGAAAAAATCTTGAAAAATTATCTTACAAAAATTACAATAATGAAAAGAGGTAAGAAGGTAGTAAAAATGTTATTTTTACAACATAATTTATTAAAAAAATTTATAAGGTGATTTTTTAGATTTTTTTCATACATGTTAAAATAACCTTTTTTTTTGGATTAGGAAAAGGTTTGGGTGAGCGTTCTCTACCCGAAGGCATCCTTGCGGATGAGGTAGGTAAGACCGGAATTGTTATAAATATCGGCACCCTAGGCAGAGTGGCAAAGGCGTGCAACCTTATTAGCCACTCTATTGCCAAGACGTGGTACATGAAAGAAAGACACTTCTTTCAGAATTCAGAGTTGATAGTAGAAGTTGTATGTCAGACATAATGAGTTCGATCTCCCATGGACAGTTAGATTTTTTGTTAAGATGGTTAATTATTATGCTTGAATCTCCTTCTATTTGAATTTTGTCAATACGTAGCTGGAGGGCAAGTTGTACTCCAAGTTTGAGTGCGTGTTAAAATAACTATATATAAGTTAAATATATTTTTTATTTTTTTAATATTAATTTAGAGATATAATATTTTTGTGGGATAAAGATTTGGGATAGTAAATTAGGGTAGGGGATTCGTAATAGATTAGCCTTAAACATTTTATAATGGTTTTTCTCACCTATGTCACATACTTTAATTTTCTTTATTTTATAAAGATTTTTCTAGATTTAATAATTTAGCCAATTTTCAAATATATTTTTTTATGGTTTATCTACTTTTTTAGGATAATTCTTTCTTAATAATTAGAACGAGATATAACCTAAGTTTAATTTGGTATATATCCATTTTCTAAAACCCATTTAAGCAAATATTCATTTTTATAACCTCTTTAATTAATCACATTTTAGGACAAATACTTAAAGGGATTAAAAGTAAAAATATTTACTTAAAAACCATTTTTTAAATTGGATATTCTACCAAATTTTCTCTTTAACCCATATCCCAAAAACATAGATTAGAGACATTGTATTTAATAAAGACACATGGTGCAACATTAATTAAATAGGCTGATGAAGATGCAAACTCAACGTTGGAAGAGAGTGCCCAAGTGCAACATTAAAAATATATTTTATCAAAAATAGCTTGCATAGTTGCATGTATGTTGTTTGTAAATGGTGCATATTTATCTATATCCCTGAAGACAAGAAATTTTACTAAAAACAAACCATTGAATTTGTTAACAGAAAACACCAAAAATGAGTCAAATGATCTCTAATGTAAAAGAGGGTCGGAGTCTGAATTCTTCTAGATTCCCTTCAAATTCTCTTTCAATTTAGAGGGAAACCAAATTGAATTTTTTTTTATAAATTAAGAATTCGAAATCAGACAGAACTGTAAATTTTTATTGTATATAGTTGATCTATGAACTATAGTTACTTTATTTTTCCAATAGGCAAACTTTTGTTCTTTAGAACTTATGGGTAAATTAAGCAAAATAGGTCCCTAATAATAGAACTTACACAAGGTCACAAGCCGTATGACTAGAGGCTCATGGTAGAAAAAATGAGGATGATTAAATGAATTTGTAGGTATATAGACTCAGCATGATTGGAGAAGAAGTTGTCCATAATTAAGTAAGCTTGATCAATATCATGGATAAGTTACATGAGACGAGATATCGATTGTTCGGTTATAGTTGACATAATGTAAAATGTATTTTATTTAAAATTTATATTATTTTAAACACATTTTAAAAAATACTAATAGGTAAATCAGTGTGAGAGTCTTGTTATCGAGAGTAGAGAGCAACCAAAGAAGAGGTGGAAAGAGGTGATGAGATAAAACCTTGTATCTTTGGACCTTACTGAGGATACGAAGAGGGATATGACACAATGAATGAGCGTTATTCATGTTGAAGAGGGTTAGTTTGTGCAGCATAGGTTGGGATGCTTGAGACCACATCCTTTATCATTCTCAATCTCGATATTATTTTTTTCTAGTAGTGGGCACAAATCTCGTAAATCTCAGGCCCATTTTGGTCCCATCTCGCTCCGTTAGAAACAGGGTCCGCGCGAGATTGAAAAAAAAATAGTGAATCTCGTCCCGATTCCTTTCCGCAAAAATTATGTAGGATAGAATACGCGACGACCCCAATCCTGTCCCACGCACACCCCTAGTTTTTCCTACTTTCCTTGTATTGTCCAAGTTATTCATGTCATTTTGTTTGTTGTTAACTTTTGTTTATTCGTGTTTTTGTTTTTATAACACTAAATAATAAATAATACCTATAAATTTTTAACCCCGACTATTCTTTAAAGAGTTGGCAAACGCTTCATCTCGCTTCTTAATGATTATTATGTTAAAAATATCTAAAATATGTCTATTATAAATTTCCCTTAACAAGATTATTAACTATATATATTTTTTTTAAAAGTAAAAAATATAAATTAATAAATAAAAGTATACTCCGGAATAAGTATATTTAGTATTATCATTACAAATTTCGCAAATGCTACCAATTTTAAAATGCTAAAAATGACATCTTTATATTAGACTAACTCCAATGGTTAAGTGTGCAAATGTACATATTTGCACAAGGTGTTCAAAAATACACATCACTTTTTGATATTTTACTCCATTGGTTAGATGTGTATTTTATACACATCCATCTCTAAATAAATATGATTAAATTAAAAAGGAAAAAGAAAAACTTAAAAACAACCAATAAAAATGATTCCAACTTTATTGAAAAGTGATAAAAGTATTTACACATGGAGAGGTGATGTGCTTATATTTGAGCACTTTGTGTGCAAATGTGCATATTTTGCACACTCAAAATTAACTATTGGAACACAATTTGTACCAAAATGTGTATATTTAAGCATTTGCACCATACCATTGGAGTTAGTCTTAGTGTCAAAAAATGGCCATACTCGATTCGTGCACAAGAAAACTACTAAACATTTTATTTTTACCTTCCATTCCTTTCCAACTCCAAATCCCTTTCTCTGTCTGATTTCCAGGAATCGAGTTTTGGGAATCGATGAATTCCTCTCTTTCTACTCCAATTTCACAGAGTTCGCAACACATTGCTTTTGTTTTCTGAATTCCAGCGTTTATTAATTGTTTCCACCGAAGCTTTCATTTTCATTTCTCACCAATTTTGTGCAAATTTTCCCGATTTTGTTAGAGATTTGGTGGTTGATTTGTTCGGTTTTGGTGTTACTTGTTCGAGTTTCGACTGATTTGCCTCGAGAGCTGAAATTCTCAAGTTTGCAAGTTGCAATCCGCAGTTTCTACTCTCTCTCTCCCCAAAATTGATGGTTATTATGAGCTTCAGCTTGCTAACCGCAGCGGTTATGTGTATCTGTGTGCTTTGAAATTTGAATCGGTTCCAGAACCTTCTAGGTGGAGAAACCGTTCGTTCTCGTCTTGTTCTCCGCGATTTCTGTTTTTTTAGGTAGAGAGAGAAATGGAGATGACGGCGGCGAAGACGGTGGAGGAGGCGGTTGCGGAGATAATGAGAATCAACAGATCTCTGCCGCCGCGGCCGGGACTCGAGGAGGTTGAAGCTGCCAAGGCGCTGATTCGGAACCTGGAGAAGGAGGATCAGCTGAGATTGGAAGCCATTGCTAAGCAGAACAAGGGAGCCGAGGTTCCTGAGGAGCTCTTCTTCATTCTCCAGAAGATGCAGAGGAGTTTGGTACTCTTTCAGAGCAAAGAACAGAAGAGGGAAGCTACGAACCTACTGGATCTCGAGCACCTCCACTCGGTTTTCGACGATTTGATTCAGAGAGCTTCGCAGTGCGTTACCTCCCCGTCAGGATCTGAAGCGTCGGTTGCTCCTCCGTCGGCAAACTCTCATTCGTCGTTTCCGGACCAATCTTCCACTGCTACTGGCACTTCTGTATACAAATCTGATGGTCTGAGTTTATCTAGTCATTACTTGGAGAAAGAACCGTTGAGGACCTCTCCGTTGATCTGCAAAGATGATAGTTTCGTAAAGAAGGGGAAAGGTAATTTCCTTGTTGATGGGATTCGGCCTAGAATTGCTCCTGCTCCGCGTATAGCAGATTCAACATTCAAACAAGCATCAAGTTCAGGTGATTATCTATTTATTTATTCTTAATTTCCTATAGAATTGAACATTTGTGCTTGTAGTTCTGTAGAATTTGGTTGTCTTGTCGCCGAATTTGGTTGTGTTACTGTTTGGGAATGAAAATTCATATTTATATTAGTGGAGTTGTAATGATTTCTTTCCTGATTGCTGGATTATTCATCGATTTGCTTTCCAATTGCAGCTCAATATGGTGAGAAATTGAGTTTGATAAAGCTTGCCAGCTTGATTGAAGTGTCCTCAAAGAAAGGTACCAAAGATCTCAATCTGCAGAACAAGTTGATGGATCAAATAGAGTGGTTGCCTGATTCCATTGGAAAGCTATCAAGTTTGCTGAATCTAGATTTGTCTGAGAATCGGATCATGGCATTGCCACCCACCATTGGAGGCCTTTCCTCCCTAATGAGATTGGATTTACATTCGAATAAAATAGCTGAGTTGCCTGAGTCAATTGGAGATCTGTTGAATCTGGTGTTTCTGGATTTGAGGGGAAATCAGTTGTCATATCTTCCTCCGAGTATAGGCAGGTTGGTCCGCCTTGAGGAGCTCGATCTGAGCTCAAACGGGTTATCTTCGCTCACAGAAACAATTGGGTCCTTGGTTAGCCTTAAAATATTGAATGTGGAGACCAATGATATCGACGAGCTCCCACATACTATCGGTCAATGCTCTTCTCTTCAGGAGCTCCACTGTGACTACAACAGGCTCAAGGCACTTCCTGAAGCTGTGGGAAGGATCGAGTCCCTGGAAATTCTCTCTGTGCGCTACAATAATATTAGACAGTTGCCTACAACTATGTCTTCTCTCTCAAAGTTGAGAGAGCTCGATGTGAGCTTCAATGAGCTGGAGCAGGTGCCGGAGAGCTTATGCTTTGCTACCTCACTTGTCAAGCTGAACATTGGTAACAATTTTGCTGATCTAAGGTCCCTTCCGAGGTCCATTGGGAACCTTGAGATGCTTGAAGAGTTGGATATGAGCAATAACCAAATACGGTTTCTACCCGAGTCATTTAGGTTGCTAACAAAATTGCGTGTTTTGCGCGTGGAGGAGAACCCATTGGAAGTACCTCCACGACATGTAGCTGAAAAGGGTGCTCAGGCAAGTAAAACAGTGGAAACCATAGCGATTTTGTCGGAATATTCAATCTGGTATTGATTTCATTTTCTGTTTTGCAGGCTGTTGTCCAGCACATGGCTGATCTTGTCACGAACAAGGACGTAAAAACACAACCTGCCAAACAAAAGAGAAGCTGGGCGCAAAAATGCTTTTTCTCTATGCGTAGCAAAAGGAAACGCGATAGTGTGGAGTTTGTAAAGGGTGATCTATGATGACGAACCAGTAATGCCGCATGACTTTTCTGTTATGTAAGTTAATCTGCCATTACTATGCTCCAATCTTTTTCTTTAAGAATCCATGTTATCAAAGGGTATGAAAAACTTAAAACCAAAAACAAACTAGTATAATATAGCTGTCATTACTCATCACACAGTAGTTATTCAGGAACAGGATCTAAATTGAGAAGATGATGTTCAAATGGGAGGATAGAAGAGGACAAAAAACAACAATTAATGGAGAAATTTGGAATTGCTTGGGGATGTACCGGCCACTCATCTGCACTTGTCTCTCTGTATGTATGCAAAATCCAGCTGGTGGACGAATCACATGGAAGGTATGAATGAGTCCTGATCATGCATTTCAAACCTTCACAATCACATTAAATAATCAAGGTTGGCTGGCCTCTCACAGATAAGGCTCCTTGCTTCTTTTAGTGACTGTGTAGCTAGATCTTTCTTCGTGGACAACATGTATTCTTTTTGTTGTGTTGCAATTTACTGTGTGATGAACTGATGATGCACGAAAATGTAAATTTGCTTATTGAATTTGCAACTTTATTGGGAAAGTTTGATACTTTTGTTATGCCACCAATTAGTACAATTTTGAAAAGCCATTGTGTTGTTGAGGATAAAATCATGAGCAAAGGTTGAAGTGGACAGCCACTCGTGTATTCATGGTGGGGATTACAATTTACAAGGATGAAGCCTCTCCTTCCAACTTCCAAAGGGCCTCCACCACCACTGGCCCTTCATTCAGGTGTGTAATCTTGGTTGTCCATCAACTTTTATGGCTGGTATTTTCAAATTACCACTCATAAAGTTCACTACAAATTTTGGGAAACCCCAATGAGCCCGCACTTTGTGGCTTGTTATTTAATATTTACACCCTAAAAGTTTACTTATTTACACCCTAAAATTAGATTTTTCTTTAAATATAAACCCTGCACATTTTTATTCAAACTCAATTATTTCTTTTTTTTTTATTTTATAAATATATTGTGTCTCTTGATATATTTACACACTGTTCTAAAAATCCTGTCTAGGCGCGCTAGGCATCGCTCTTTTTAGAATACTGTTTACACATATATGTGAATCAAGAGATGTAAGATTTATTTTAAAAATATATATATAGTAAATTTTTGTAGTGTAATAGACACCCCAAATCAGCCAAGTTCCTTTGACGAAAATATAAAAGTGGTATTTTTAAAAAGGAAGGGTATTAAATGACCTTTGACACTTTTTAGCAATCAACTAGTGGGAAAGTGAGAGCTGGTGGTAAATTGATAAGAGAACAGAATAGGTTTAAAGAGTGGTTTATTCCACAACCTACAACAACAATAACATTATCAATATATTGTGCATGTCGTAGAGTCCGGGGGTCGAGTAGTATGCATTATTTCTCCGATTATGTCGAGTGGTTATATATATATATATATATATATATATAGAATGCGGTTCAAATGTTAACAGCTCTTACGGTGTTAAATGTTAACAAATCAATATTCGATAAAATTTATCAAATATTCATCACAGTCACTCAATTATTCATCAAAGCTTTTGTTAAAATTAATCAAATATTCATCACAGTCACTCAAATATTCATCACAGTCACTCAATTATTCACAATTTCCCAAATATTCGGCAACATTTAAGAAATATTCATCACAGTAACACAATTACAGGATTGGGGGTGGATATTGTGAATAATTGTGAATAATTGAGTGACTGTGATGAATATTTGGAAAATTTGAGTGACTGTGATGAATATTTGATTAATTTTAACAAAAGCTTTGATGAATAATTGAGTGACTGTAATGAATATTTGATAAATTTTGCCAAATATTGATTTGTTAACATTTAACACCGTAAAAATTGTTAACATATGATCCAACCTATTCATATAATATCTGCGTGATCTGCCGAATGGTGTTTTATATTTTCTGTTGAATGATGTAAAGGGTCAGACTATCCCCACTTGATGACTACTAAGCTCGTTTTCTCACTTAACAATAAAACGCGATTAAATATGTGGAGAACACCGTCTCTCCTTCCGACCCCCCAAAAATATCTTATTCAAGCCACTATTACATGTGCTAGATTCTTGATCTTCTCCTGTATCTCATTCTCTCTTAAATGGGTGAATTTTTTACTATGAGGGTTTGGATTTTGGAAGATCAGTGGGAAAAAGTTTTGATAAACATGTCTATTTTGGGATCTACAGGTTGCTATTTCAGTTTTTACTATTTTTGGATCATGTTTCTGATCTAAATATTTGGAACTAGTAACAGATTCTCTTACACTCCCAAAATTTCTCAAGACTGAAAATTTAAAAAAAAAAAAAAAACAGCACAGTTTAATTTTACCCCTTTTCATTTGTTTCTCTTATGATCATTTATCTCTCATAGATGATTTGGTTCTCTTCTGGCCAAATATGATCTCCATGTTAGAAGGGTTTCTTCATCTTCATTCGCTTCGATTTGAGTTCTGCACTTGCTCCTCCAACCACACATTGTAGCTTCCTTTGGATCCACTTCCAAGAGGTATTTTTGCAGCGATTCCCGATTTTCGTTACACTGCGTGTTGATGATCGATGTGCGTCGCTTAATAAACAAGCAAATGTTACACATTGATCATAAAAAGGGTGACACCGGATTCAATCATTAAGATGTTGAAAGAGGAGATCTCAAAAATGTACTTAATAGGAACTTGTTACGAGTTACGACAGCAAGCACATTGATCATATGCTTCTAGTGTCTTTTGCGACGTTTAATCCATGCTAGTTGTGCTTCCTGATTATCTACTTGCGGCCTTGGCAGCACTGGCTGATCAAATCAGTCAGAGATCGGAAAAGTACTTGATAGGAACTTGTTACGAGTTGTGACAGCAAACATTGCATAGAAGAATTTTAGCTCATAGATATCGAGAAAATATGCTTGTAAAGGCTTTAGCTCGGTGGATTCATTCCCTAAGATTGTGATATCGAGGTTGTCTGCTTCTTGCGTCTTTTGCGCATTTCGTCTATTCTAGCTGTGCTTCCTGATTTTCGATTGAAAACTAGGTTTCGATTGTCTTTCTAGGCAAGATAGAGCCATAATATATGACAAGTGAGACGAGAGGAGCGGTTTTGGCGGCCCTGGCTGCCACCATTGGCAATCTGTTGCAAGGATGGGATAATGCAACAATCGCGGGTAAAAACACGAATTTCGTATCCAGTTCTTGCTACACTTTTGATATCAAATCCATTTTTTTTTCTTACCAAGTGTTGTGGCTTATGATCTTACCATATACAGGAGCTATCAAATACATCAAGAAGGAATTCAAATTGGAGGGTCAACCCACCATTGAAGGGCTAATCTTGTCCATGTCCCTTATCGGCACCACCTTCATCACCACCTTCTCCGGTCCAGTGTCCGATCAGCTTGGGCGGCGCCCAATGCTGATCATCTCATCCTTGTTCTACTTCCTTGGTGGGATGGTCATGTTCTGGTCTCCCAACATCTATGTCCTCCTCTTGGGGCGGCTACTGGATGGCCTCGGTGTTGGCCTCGCGGTCACCCTTGTCCCTCTCTATGTGTCGGAGACCGCCCTACCAGAGATCAGAGGGCAGCTCAACACCCTCCCTCAGCTCACTGGCTCATGTGGAATGCTTGCCTCTTATTGTATGATTTTCTCGATGTCGTCCTTGATGGATTCGCCGAGCTGGAGGCTGATGCTTGGAGCTGTTTCTATCCCATCTCTAGTGTATCTTGCTTTGACAGTGCTTTACCTACAAGAGTCTCCAAGATGGCTTGTCAGCAAAGGGAAGATGTCCGAGGCCAAGAGAGTGTTGTGCAAGCTGCGCGGTAAAGAGGATGTCATCGGCGAGATGGCATTGCTTGTAGAAGGCCTTGGAACAGGAGGCGACACAGCCATTGAAGAGTATGTGATCAGTGCTGAGAGTGGGGAGTCTCCCATTGACAAGAACCATGTGAAGCTATACGGTACCGAGCAAGGCCAATCTTGGATTGCGAGACCAGTCACCGGGCAGTGTGCCTTGGGGATGGTCTCCAAAGGCGGAACCATGGATCCTCTCGTCGCGCTCTTTGGGAGTGTCCACGAGAGGATCCCCGCCACAGGGAGCATGCGCAGCATGCTCTTCCCAAACTTTGGCAGCATGTACAATGGAAACGAGGGCAATGTCACCACCAATGATTGGGACGAGGAGAATGCCACCCAACCGGACAACCAAGATCCTGCGTCGGATGATGATGATGAGGCTGAGGAGTCTGCTAAGAGTCCATTGCTATCGCGCTTCGCATCAAACCATCAAGCCGGTGGTGGGGCTGAGATGGTCAATAGCACCGGGATTGGAGGCGGTTGGCAGCTGGCTTGGAAGTATAGTGAGACTCGACGAAGTGGTAAGAAACAAGGCGAGTTCAAAAGGGTCTTCCTTAAGGAGGAGGGTGCTTTGGCTTCGGGTAGGGGATCGGTTTTCTCACTTGTTGGCGGTCCTGATGTGTCCGAAGAGCCACCACAGATGGTGCAGGCAGCTGCCTTAGTAAGTCAGTCTGCTATCCATATCAAGGATCCTAAGAATCAGTCACCAATTGCATCGTCGAGGAAGATCAAACCGTCTAAGGAAGCAATGCGAAGGCCTAGCTGGAGTGAGCTCTTTGAGCCAGGAGTAAAGCATGCTTTGATTGATGGTGTGGGAATTCAGATGCTTCAACAGGTATACCAAAATGCAATCTCTTCATTTACTCGGTTTATCTTCGAGACCAAGCGCGTCTCTGATGGCCAAATCGTCTCTTGTTATCAGTTCTCAGGCATCAACGGCGTTCTCTACTACACACCTCAGATTCTTGAGCAAGCAGGAGTTGGTGCCTTGATGTCGAGCCTCAGTCTCAGTCCATCCTCTTCCTCGATCCTCATAAGTGCTCTCACAACACTACTTATGCTTCCCAGCATAGGGCTTGCCATGAAACTGATGGATGTTTCCGGTAGAAGGTAAGATCTATCAATTGAACACTAACTTGTAGCTGAATTGCTGCTGATCGGAGTTTGTTTCCGTCTGCAGGTTTTTGTTGCTGAACACAATACCGATCCTCGTAGCTACGCTGATCCTACTAGCCATTGCCAATGTAGTAGACATGGGGCAGGTCTCGCGGGCTGTAGTGTCAACCATCAGCGTCGTGCTCTACTTCTGCTGCTTCGTGATGGGGTTCGGCCCCATACCAAACATTCTGTGCTCGGAGATCTTTCCTACTCGTGTACGTGGGCTATGCATAGCCATCTGCTCCCTAACCTTCTGGTTCGGAGACATCATTGTCACCTACTCGCTCCCTGCAATGATATCCTCGATAGGCCTGGGAGGCGTGTTTGGGATCTACGCGTTAGTTTGTATCGTGTCTTGGCTCTTCGTCTTCCTCAAGGTGCCGGAGACCAAGGGAATGCCCCTTGAAGTCATCACTGAGTTCTTCAATCTTGGAGCAAGGGAAGCAGCTGATGCTTATGCTTATGAACAGGACTATGACTGAATTTGATCATAACAGGTTGAGACTCGTATCAGCAATCAACACATTGCGCCAAAATGACTCGAATTCAAGTCAGAATTAGAATGCCACTGATGATTAATTAGCTCACTAATTACATTTTGGTTCAGTAGACAGGGAAAGGGTGCGTACACTGTGACCCCCTAGAGTCTGCTTTGAGTGGGATATACTGGGTTTGTTGTTGTCGTTGGTTCAGTAGACAGTTTCAACATACCTTAGTTGCTATACTGTACCTACAATGGAGTGTCTACATGTTTACACTACTTCGGGTTCATGAGTTATCTCAGTGCACGCATTCGCGGCTGAAGCAATGTCAGTGTTAGTTTCCCTGGTGGAGGAATGCACTGATGCATCTCGGACACTGCCTTCGTTTGATGACCTGCCTATCTTCCTTCTCTTCGACTGGCCATTGACAGACTCTTCCTTGTCATCGACAAAGGAAAGAAACGTCATGAGGCGTTGAGAGGGTGTTGTTGCTCTTGATATTGCCTCGCCCGCCTCATGGTAGTGCTTCTTGAATTTCTTCACCACGTAGTGAACGTAGACGAGGAGAGCAAGCAAGCAGGCAAGCCCACACAAGAGGAAGAGTCCCCAGAAGCTTTTCAGCTCCATCTGGTTTTGCGAGAGCTTAGCGCCTTGTGAGCTGCAAGCATTCTCCTTGAGCCACTTATCGTGGATCCTCTGCAGCTCTCCGTTCTCTGACAGTTTTAGGAGCGCGGTTGACATGTCAACTGCTAATGGAGAATCCCGCGGAAAGGCCTGAAGAAAGAAACTCGATTAACAACTCGGTTTTGTATGATAAAGTACCCGAAAACTAAAAGGTCATACACAACCATGTTGAACAAGATGGTTCCATTAGACGCCTAGCTAATCGTATATACTTTTAAGATAGCGGTTAGAGATACTTACGTAGCCCCATCCGGTTTTGGTGAACTCCTGACCAACCATTGTGAACTCACATCGCGTTGAGAGGAAGAGTCTCATGTATGCTTGTTCATCGACGATGGCAGCAACACCGCCATTCTTGGGACCTTTATCCAGGGCTGTTGCGTATTCGTCTATGGAGTTGAGAGGAATGAGACGAGAGCTATGAATGCCAAGCTCCTCGTTCAAATAACTGCGTGCAAACGAACCCTTTTGGTACCCAATGGGATCGTTGCTCGCCATTAAACTCTCAATCCCTTTAATAGGAGAAGAAAGCTGCTGCACTGTGAGCATTGAGGTCAGGCTTGCAGTGTAAGTTGATTTTATGATCAGCACCGCAAACAACCAGACGATCAGAACCACGCGACACATTACGCTGATGGGCTTTTCTTCTGCAAAAAATGTCGAAACAATATGAGACCCTTTGCTAAAAGCAGAAGCTCTAAACCAAGACGAAAGACCGATAACTAAGCAAGTGACTTACTATGAGTGAAGAAAAGAGTTGAAAGGCTGAACCTGCAGTTTAGTAAGAGACAAAACATCAGATTGGAGTTTTGAGTGATTTTCGCAACAAGGACTTTCATTGGTAGATATGGGCAAGTGATAACTCACGATAACGTAGTGACAATTTGCTCTCGAGGAGGACCGCGAAAAGCATTATTGATCCTATGCTCCAAAAGCCAAACAACCACGCCGAGAAAGAGGAAAAACATGGCAGTGACCAACCACATCATTGGAGTGAAGGGTCTCAAGAATGCCCAAGCATTGTGATTCAATTTCCGAACACGAGCCACAACCACCAGACCTGATTCAACATATGGCTGTGTGAAATCAGCTACCTTAGTTCGGTTTGTGGTGATTGCAATGTCTCCAATCGCGGCATCATAGTTCTACAAGTAGCGAAAAGAAGCACAAGGTTAAAGTTATCAGTGTCTCGAGGTTATGCTACTAGCTAGTAGTAATATGATGTGCTTTTACACTTACCCCTTCATTCATACTCTCTATAAGGCCAGTTGGACTCGGGTTAGTACTACCATCTCCGAATGGAACTAGATCATATGGAACAGGATACGGCAACAGGTTCACAGCAGCTACAAACACGTCGATGCAGTATCCACTGAATTTTCCTGTGCTTGGAGAGTATGCAATGAACTCATGGTAGCTAACTCTATTGGGAACCCCTATCCTTAGACGCTTCCCATTGTTCGGCAAAACCCACCCGCGAGGTTTTTCTGTCGTCTGCCCAGGCCAGACGACGCTGTTAAGTTTCTGGCTTGAACTCGAAAGATTGACAGGCTGTGAGTACAAATCTTCAGGTGGAACAACTGACAAACCGGAGTAGTTGGACCAGTAACCTATCCGCTTATAACCTGAACCAATCACATTGATGATGTCAAATGCAGGGTGAATCAGATTCTTATCTGGATTGAACTTGATGGGGCCTGTCAACCCGGTCATATTGGACTGCAGAATGATCTGAAGAAGCTGATCACCGCCATTGAAAATGCTCATCGCGTCCAGATGCAAGCTACCACCGTGGAGATCTTTCAGTGTTGGATCAGCAGAGAATGACAGCTTCCCTCCCTGATCAAAATACGTTCCAAGCGCCCGAGCAAGCAACCACACAGTGTCATAGGCATAGAGGCCAAAGGCATTCAATCCTAAGGGGTCATTGTAATTCTCCATAAGGGTCAAATTCCTCCATCTGGAAAGAAAGTCTCTCTTAAGTTTTGTGTCGGGTGTGTGCATTCGCAAAGTAATAATTCCTTGGACAAGCTCGGTGTCATCGGAAGAGAGGGGCGAGTAGGTGTCTATGATGTCGGTGAGCCAATTCGTAGCAATCCACACATACCCACTTCCCATCATGCCTAGCAATTTTGCCACATCTAGTACTTCTAGGCCGTTTCTGTTGTAAGTGTGAAGAACTATGATCCTAGATTCGCTTGAGGCCACCTTAGCAAGAACATTGATGATATCCTCCCTGCTTACATTGGGATCCATAGCTGCGGCGTAGCTTATCTTGCAGTGCTTCTCATCCAGCTTATCGCTCAAAGCAGCTATCCCGTTCCTCCCAAAATCATCGTCAACATAGACAACAACTACTTCTTTCCACCCAAAGTAATCAATCACGTCCACTATGGCAGCCATCTGGAAGAGGTCATTTTGTGTAGTCCTTACGAAGAACGGGTACTCAAGAGAAGATAGACTAGGGTCTGTTGAGGCAAAAGAGAGCAAAGGCACTTTGAGCTCATTACAAATGTGAGAGACCACATGAGCTATTGCAGAAGATTGGGGACCGATGATGGCCACCGTTTCTCGTTCCATAAACTGCATAGCTACAAAAGCAAGGCGAAAAAAGATGAAGTTTCAGAATCGAAAACCTATTAGCATATACAAACACAATCTACTATGGGCATGTTTGGCATCACACACTTTACATTAATACCTTACAGCAAATACACCTTAAGGAATCATCTGGTATACATACCAAAGTATCATGTATGGGTACCCCATACCTTATCAAACTGATTAAAGGTATGAAACATGCCCATACTTTGATGCCACCGTCTTGACTCCTGACCTGGCTTCAGCCATTCATGCCTCCCCATATCAAAGTTTGAACCACACCAGCAATAAGAATTCCATACCCATACCAATACCTCATACCTCATACCTGGATACTAATTCTATACAAACAGACCCTAAATTCATGAATCATGGCAAGATACTCAAACATGTACTGGGCTGAACTAGCTAGCTAGTAAGAAACTAAGCCAAGCATACAAGAAATGGCAAAAGAAAACTGAGATTATCAGAAAATATCAAAATACCAACAAACTGAAGATGAAACATCTAGTAAAAGAGATAAGAGTACCTTCAACAATACCAAGAAATCTACTGTATTCACTATCTTTCATGGAAATGGTGAGGTTGGTTCCACCAAGAACATGTGGGTTTGAATTCACATCATCCAAAGCAGTCAAGATTGCAACTTTTGCCACTTTACCAATAGTGGAATTGAAAGGGAAGATAGCCCCAATGTTCACAACTTGAGGTCTTGTAGAAACACTTGCAGTTGTTGTAACCACACTTTGAATTCCCAAGAAAATCAGAAACCAAACTCCAATTCCCATTTCTATACCAAATCGGAAGCTGCAAATTTTACCTACTTGTTTTGCTCCCCTCCTCAACTCTATACAGAAGAAACAGTGCAGCCATACCTGTAAAGAGCAAGAACCCAGATGGAATAAATGACAGTGTCAAATCTTTCAAACCAGAAAAAGAACCAAAAGGGCATAAAAAAAAAGAGCAAGGGCTATAAAAATGGGATTTTTACAGTGCAATGTTTGCTGATATTCCATGTTCTACTGGTTTCCCTAAATTCCCTTTCTAAAAAGAATCACCGAGGGGCAAAATAAGTTATGAGTCAACGCCAATAAAAGAAAATTGAGACAAAAAATTAAAATTAAAATTTGGGGAAAATGACAGTACAAAATAAGCAAGAAGCCAAGAACAAGAATTTGCTAAAACACAAATCACGTGGGGAACCAGGAGAGCGACCAGATGAGATGAGTATAAAATTGGGTAATCCCATTTGATTTTTTTAGTGGACGAAGTTTCAAATTCCCTCAAAGATGATTTGTTTAGTGCGATTCCATCTAATCTACTAACACCCCAAAACCACCATTTTGGAGCTTTTCATTTAGGTTTCATTTTCAGAGGAATTAATAATGGAGGGGAGAGAAGTGAGAAGGAGACATAATTGTGAGCAACTCCCACCTGCAGCGTTTGTACAGATGCCAGAGACCACCATCTCTCCTCTTCATTGCTTTTGATTCCAAGTTTTTAGTATCAGATTCTTCTTTCCCTGACAAATAACAGCGGAGTACATAATTGGTTAGGGATGGGAACAAATCCCTCCTATTCCCATCCCCATCCCGTCCCAATTAGAAAAAAAATCACAAATTAGTAGGGTGGTTGTGAGGTTATAACTCGTGTCAAAAAGCTTGAAGTTTGAATCCGAACGAAAATATGGAGTTACTTATTAGTGGGAGGGTTAACCCTTAAATGGGTCAGTTTAAATTTCAAATCTCGCAAATTTCATCATATCTTATATATATATATTAAAAATTATTTTAAAATATGGAGTTACTTATTAGTGGGAGGGTTAACCCTTAAATGGGTCAGTTTAAATTTCAAATCTCGCAAATTTCATCATATCTTATATATATTAAAAATTATTTTATTTATTGTATCATGATAATTAATCTATCTGTCGTTGTTTTCAGCCCTTTAATTTATCATACAAAAATGTTGCATAGTATTTTGAATTCTTACCGTATTAAAGAAAACAAAAAAAAAATTCTGTTTTTCCTTTCAATTTAGGTTTGGTTTGATTGTTTGTGTTGTCCTTTTGTTGATTGTGCTTGATTGATTTGCCCATTTTATTGAGTGTGTTGGATTACTTCAATGTCGATTACACAAAAAAAAAAAAAATCCCTTCAGTCGAAAATATTTGATATTTGATGTTTTAGGAGGTGAAATTTGATCAACAATATTTGATGTTTTAAAAGTAATAATTACCCTCTATTTAATTTTTGCACTAATATCAATATAAGTTGTACGTACTTTTTTTGCTTAACCAATTACATTTGTGTATAATAAATTTGATGAAGGATTAAAAATTACAGTATTTGATAGGGTATTTAAAGGTGGAAGTAATAATTAAGAGGTTTCTTAATTTGCGCGTAAAACTCTAAAATATCGTTTATTTCCAACTGGAGGGAGTAGTATATTTTATATGAGAAATAGGACTCGTACTAGGAGGATAAGATCCATGCGTAATTATATCCTACTACGTATAAAAAAAAGTGAATTACATCCTAGTCTCATCCCTTAAAAATTACGTGGGACGGGACACAAGACGACTCTCATCTCGTCTAACGCTCACTCCTAGGTTGGAGCGGTTGTGCAACTCATTCCTCAATAATAAAAAATTGCATACAATAACTCTACTAGAAATTCCTAAATATTACAAGAATCATAGGTTAATTGGACAAGAATATTGAGCGACTAATTAGAAATATCGACAAAAACAATAAAAGTATAAAGACCGCCATCAACAAACTTTTCCGACAACTTAGCTCTGAACAAAAAGCCACTCTTTCCTTCTCTTGGTGGAGTATTTGAACTAAGAGAAATAAGACCATATTTGAAAATCAAAGCATGAGAACAATAGACGAAGTGATTGAAATAATTCATCATCATATGAAAAATTGGAAAAAATCCAAACAAGATAACCCGGATGAAGAAGACGAAACCACAAGAACAATCAAACCAAAGAGTAACCCTCGCTAACGAAACGTCATTAGATGGCGCAAACTTGAGGAAGGTAGTTTCAAGCTCAATTTTGATGGTGCTAAAATATCTTCTAATCAAGAAACATGCATCAAACTATCAATTGATGAAAAAAATAACTATTGAACTCATTTTGAGTTAAAATGAATCAAACTGACTACATTGATAAAATAGTGTATCGAAGCCTTGCACATAAGTGAGTGAGGTTTTATCCTAAAACCAATTGGCGTTAGAAAGAGTAGCCCACCCACATATGTACAAGGCTTGGATACACTATTTTATCAACGTGGGATACTATCAATTGATGAAATCAACCAACAAACCACACCGCACTCAGCCAAACCTCGACTCTAGAAGAAGAACCTACAATCTCTGTTTGTTACTACAATTGCAACTGGCGCCAATACACTACTTGCAACCGAGTTTCCCAAGTTGGTTAGGTACAAAAAAGACCAAAATGCCCCTAATAGATTCCTAATATTGCACACCGATCCCCTATGTCTTGTATTTATGTATATCATATGTATATCTCCCATAATATTATCGGTTTTCCTATCTTATATGTCATAAGATAGAAAAACCGATATATTATCCTCTGAAATTAGTAAAGTCGAATAGAAAATTTTAATTTGTTTTGTAGGGGTCATTAAGTTGCCTTTCATATTTGTACATGATTGTTCACAATATATGTTCGAATTAACTAATTCAGTTTTGCAAGTATATCTTCGAATGGCGAGAGGTTGGAGGGAAAACCAGAGGAAGATGGAAAATGTATGTAGGATTGATTATGATCACTTGATACACGTTTTTTATATTCGGACTTTATAATAGGACTAGGCCCAACCACTACATGGGCTACGGCCCAATACATGTGGGAAAATCCAAAACTTAAGAGGAAAATATGATGAGTCAAGCTCAGCTGATCCTTCGAAGGAACGTGATGAAGAGAAATTAACCCCTCAAATATGGTTATTATTAAGTTAGAACAAGTTAAGTATTAGGGTGTTCAAACTTAGCTCGTTTATAAAATGAGTCATCCTCGAATCCAGAGCTTTTAGTTTTCAATTCATATTAGATTCACGAGCATTTACCCAAATTCGGGCTCGTTTTGTTCGTTTTTGCTGGTTTTGCTCAATTTTGAGTTAGTAGCATGTAGCGATATAAAAAAATGAAGGAGCAATACAAGCTCGATATTGCTCGTTTTCTTAGCTCGAGCTCTTTGAGCTTGTTTTTTTTTTTGCTCGATTTTGAAATATTGTAGGGGTAAATTAGTAATACACACATAAAACGAGCAATATGAAATTTAGTGTTTTTTTGAAAAAGCTCATCGTTTTATTTAAAGCCCAAAAAAACTAATGAATTTGTTGTATGCAAATTGAATTCATTATTTTTTTTAATTAATTTTTGGAAAAATAACTTAAAATAATACGAAGTATCAACTTTTATCTGAAAATAATATGAGCTTCAGTTTTAACTAATTCATATACGAACTATGCCAATATTAACCCAAAACAATATAGTTCTCAGTTTCGATTATTTTTCCAGTAAAAATTGTCAGAATTGACAACCCCGTTGTTTTGGGTTTAATTTGAATAAGGTATTTTGGTGGGCGAAATCGTAAGAAATACGAAAGGAGAAGATATTTTGGCTAGAAATCATCGGAAAAATAGCCAAAATTGAGAAACATATTATTTTGGGTTAATATGGGCATACTTCGTACATGGATTAGTTAAAACAAAAGTTCATGTTATTTTAGGTTAAAAGTTAATACTTCGTATTATTTTAAGTTATTTTTCCTTAATCTCTGTGGTTGAGTAGTTCGAGCTCGCTATGGCTCGGTTTGGAAAAAAAAAAGAGTTCGGCTGGAGCTTGTTCATTTACTGAACGAGTTGAATGTTCAAATTCAAATTTAAGTTCGGTTTATTTTTAATCGAGATAAATAATACCTAATTGTCTTTGTTCGACTCGAATAACTGCCCTAATCGAAGATGTATCATTCGTTCTCCATGGACTTTTTGCTCATTGCAAGTGGTTCGAATGTCTTTTTTTCATTCATTTATTAGCCGATCACTTGTTATGATAAGAATTTGTCAATTTCACAACTAACCAATTTATGAATATGTGGTGAGAAGAAACCTCAAGATAAAAATATCTTTGAAGAACCACTTGCAAACTTTACAATCTTGGAATGGTTTGGTCGATTTTCTTAGCACCACATCACGTGCATTTTGCACTTACCTATCTACATTTTTTTTTTACATATGTACTACCAAACTAATTTCAAGTACTTTAAAATGTTATTTTTGCTAGTGTTTATTTAGGACTTTCAAATGTTATTTTTGCTACAATGTTTATAGATTGTAAGAAGAATTATTTGTAGAATCTTTTAAATGATTCGTTTTCAAGAGAATTCAAATTTTAAATTTTTTGGTACGAAATGTAAACCAAAATCATCAATCACACCACTTTGTGAGGATAAAATGATAAGTTAATACGGAGTAAAGAAAACTAAAGATAATGTGACCCGACATTGGACAACCCACTAGAAAGGGATGTATTGAAAAGGAAAACCCACTTGAAAGGGGCGTGTTGAAAAGGGAAAATGGTAGCGGTATATAAGGATATGATGAAGCTTTACACATTGGCTTAAACTTTTGTTTTAAAAGGCGGATCCCGATCCCTTATAACCACGAAAACTAAAAACGATATGACTTGACACTTACTCTCCACTTAACCCGCCATCAGAATAATTTCAAAATCTTCTATCTAATCAAACAACAACTAACCAAATTCCTAAATCGGAGGTACCAAATAACTGAAATAAGCCCCAACTCTTTAACGTTTTCCATCAACACTTGGACTAAAACATAAACTAGCTAGGAGAGGGGCAGATACATCATACATACTGTGGAATATGTGAAATAAACATTCCACATTGATAATATAAGAAATCTCAGTCTTATATACAAGTTGGTGGGCTACTTCTCCCTATGCCAATTGGTTTCAGAATGTAACTCTATCGATCTTGTGTGCTCGACTTGGTTACCGACCTTAAGCCATTAAGTCGTCAAGTTCAACTAACAAATATTACATGGACAGATAGTTGCATTTGAGGGGGCTACTTCCATCAGTCTTATATGCTCGGATTGGTTAGCACAATGTTACAAATCGAATTGTAAATCTTATTAATTAAGAGCTTAATTGATTATTTATACCGGTAAGAACTTAATTAATTGGTGATCGATATATATAAGCCTATGTTGATAATGAATCTGTCAAACAAAAATCGAAAAATAAGCCATATGATCACATTTGAATAATCAAACAACTGGTTCTTGATATCCAAGTGAAGTTACAAACACAATGCACATTGTGCAAAAAGAAAAAAAAAGAGAGAGAGACTTATTCAGAAATCAAATGCAATCTCAAACTTAGTACTGGCCTTCAGCGCGAGGGGGCTTGTAGGCAATGAAGCTGACGCACTGCACTTGACGGACGTTGTCGAATCCGATGATGCGGATGAAGGCGTGGGGGAACTGCTTCTTGGCCTCCTCGAGCTCGGCTGCGACCTGGGTCGGGTCGGTGCATCCGAACATGGGCAGCTTCCACATTGTCCAGTACCTGCCGTCGTAGTACCCTGGGCTAGCATGGTGCTCACGGTGTACGAATCCAGGCTGTTTTTTTTTTTTTAAATTTCATATACATACGTACATACATACACACATAAGCAGTCAGTTTAAACATTAAACTTAGCATATACATATATATAGGTAATTAAAAACTAAAAAGATGTTAGATAACGTACCCCAACGTCGAATTCCAAGCAAGGAACCCATCCCTTGATGAGGAGGTAGTTGATTTGCGCGAGCAAATCCTCGCTGCTGAGGGGTGGGAGGTACGACAATGTCTCGAACTTCTTCTTCCCCTCTGGTGGCCAAATCTGTACATTTCATCCATTCAATTCATGACTTAAACATGTCTAATTAATTACCCCCAAATCTCTTGTTTTGCACAAATTCATATATACCACTTCATTTGTAAACTAGTACATTTGATCTATATAGTCTATTAAATTCATGTATATCACTTCATTTGTAAACTACATTAAATATGAAACCATGGATCTATATATTCAATTAAATTTATCTATATATCTAATTTCTCTCTTTTAAACTTATACATTTATCTTAAATTCCCCTGGATTTTATTACATTTTCATGAAACATTCCTACCCATACTATAATAAATGAAACCTTTTGTATCAAACTTATATGAAATATATATTTTGTTTGAAAAAATGAAGTGTAACAAATAAATGATAATATGTATAAACACCTGCATGCAGCGGACTTTGCCGCCGTTGCTGGGGAGGGAGGAGAAGTCGTTGGAGGACTTCCTGGTGATGGGGAAGGTGGCGACGTTCTTGAGGCCGGTGAAGGGGGCAACAACGCTGGCTTGGGCGTGGCTGGCCCTGGCGACGGTGGCGGAGGAGGACATCATTGCGGAGGCCATATTTTGTAGCTCTCTCGACCGATCGAACTCGCAAGCTTTTTGGGTTTTTTGTGCCTCTGTTTTGTGAACAATTGGTATGCCTCAATATATAATGCAGCTACTCATCTTACTAGTTACTTCTTGTTTTTCCAAGATATGGTTTGGGTTAATCTTGGCCTTTGGTTTTCCTTATAAGGGATAATGCATATTGGCTACCACACATGCCTTCATATCTTTTCCCTTATCATCGTTATGCACCATAGCCATCTGACACGTGTCAGATTTTTATTGGATTTTTTAAAAAAAAAATTGGAAAAAAGAAAGAGATGGTTTTGGTGTGAATATATATAATATATATATATATGGGTCCAATTATATATTGTGTATTTTAATTTGTTGAACTTCTACATTGCCAAAAGGGGACAATTTAATGAGAGCCAAGAACAATATATAGGGTGTTATTTTGGGAAGGGTAAAATGTAGATTAGGTTTAGTTTTATGATGAAAAATATGTGGCATTAAGGAAAAGAGGATAACGAGTTGGCTCAAATGAAGGAGATGATACCATAGGAATTGAATCAATTAAAAAAATTAAAATTAAAATGTGATAAAAATAAAATAAAATTTTGAATTGAAATTAAGTGTTAATACCTGTAATTTGAAGATGACTTATTTTAATATGATGCACTTATCGTTAATAAGGTACTACCGTACTATTTAAGGATTGATATTTAAAATGTAGAAATATTCCAAATAGCATAATGAATATATGCATGGTTTTTGAGATCAAAATTGATAAAAGGCTAAATCAATATACTATATATGGGGCATAGTCAAACTCCTTACATCATCTAATAATAAATTTAAAGCCCCTTTCGAGGATTCTCTAATACATATAACCCTATCAGAATATTCGAAGTTAAAGAACATAAAAAGTTCGCTACATTATTCACTTTTCTAAAAATATGTCGGAACTTATTGTGTCAATTCCTACTTAAGAAGCCTTGACATCTAACTATTAGGCTAGATAGGGGATTAGATACCCAACACTTGTAGTAAGTGAACTCTAAATATGTTTCTAATATCATCATCCTCTCACACATTCATGTCATTATCTAGTTGGTAGTGTAAGTAATACAAATTAATCAAATAAACGCCCTAGGGTGTGTTTGGATTTCAATTCGATCATATTTATAATACAAATAGATAAGATACTGTTTGGTTAGCACAATTTTTTAAGGTCAAACAATTTGGGGTGTGTTTGAATTTCATGATGTATTAATTATAATTCAATTATTTTATTTCTATTTATGTTATTTGGTTAAATTACTGTTTTACG
Organism: Persicaria maculosa; assembly: GCA_963922045.1. Classification (NCBI taxonomy): domain Eukaryota; kingdom Viridiplantae; phylum Streptophyta; class Magnoliopsida; order Caryophyllales; family Polygonaceae; genus Persicaria; species Persicaria maculosa. The sequence continues at coordinate 2,827,077 of OY998264.1, forward strand.
TAAGTTTTTACGAAATTTAAATTGTACAACTAAATACTCACATAATTTGATGTAAAATAGTTGCATTCTAATTAGAAAGCAATGGAATCCAACACATTGTCATTGATGCACATGTGTATGTGAATCTTAATTTGCATGTCAATGGGCTTACATTTGGGCTTTTAATTGGGCTAATAGCATCGGCCCAATAACATTCGTTAATGGACGCCCATCTCATTTCCTTTACAGTTGACAAACTTTACCTAGTTTCTCATATGTATTTCAGGCTTGAGCATATGTGAATTGTGATCGATTGAGTTGGGTTATAAATTGGGTGCTATGCTATGTGACCGATTATCATTAGTCTAGTGGTCGTGGTGCTACATATTCAAATTCGAAAGTATCCAATCCGGATAGAGTTTGACCAAAATTAAAAAAAAAATAAAAAATTGGGTGCTTTTTGTAAGTTTGGACTCGTCGTCAATCAAGTCTAACAAGGGTAGCTTGGCCTTTGGATGGTATTCATTTTTTCACAATAAGCGTGCTAAGTTAAGGGCTTATGTATCAACTGGACAACATCTTACAATGATGGAAGCTTGACATTAACCCTAAAATTAAGTAGCTTAAAAATGTTGTGTTGGCCGAATTTCGACTCTAGCTATGGCTTCAAAGGCTTAGGATAACCAATATCGCGGTTTGATTGAGGGAAGAAGATGAGAAACGATCTTGCTCTTATATATGTTGAAGATAAATTTTGGTTTATTAAATTGAATTGGCTTCGTACCATTTAGATTTTACATATGTTGATGCATCGTTATCATTTATCAAGCCTCACTTGCTCGATTTTACATTCTTTCGACATGCGGTGCTCTCCCTCAAGAGAGTTCCTTTACGGCATAGAAGAATCGGCTTCCTTTGTAGGGAGAATCAAGCTTGATTTTGAAGTTTATATTATTTTGGTTTTTTGGCGTTTCTCTGCCATATATATCTTTTCAAGGCAACGCAACAAGTTTCAACCGTTCTGGAACTCTAGAAATTACAGAAATCATCCAAATAAAGACTTGGCGAAATGGTAAAAAAGTCATATGTTTTGAAATTTGGAATTTTTGGACCAAACCTACCTCCTCGCCCTATGTATCTTACCAAGGCTACCCAACAAGTTTTATTCCTTTTAGAACTCAAAAAATGACATTTTCAACATTGTCCTAATTCAAATCGTCCAAATTAAGATTTGACCAAATGATTAAACAATCAAATTTATTTTAATACTATCTATTAATTAAAACATGTCATTTTAGACATCTTCACATTTTTTAAGAAAACAAATAAAAATACACTTATACTCTTAATTATTACTATATTTTTTTACTTTATCGAAAATTACAACTAACATCTACCTAATCATTACAAGAGCAATTTTGTAAAGTGGATGACAAAATACCTAAAATGACATGTTTTTTCTTAACAAGATTTACTTCATAAATTGACATATTTTAATGGGAAAACTAATTAAAATACCCCCACTTTTGAGGATATGGTAAAAATATATCCTGACCTTTTAAATAAAATAAAAATACCCCAACCTTTAAGAATTAAGAGTAATGGTAACATATTTCCACCGGTTTTTTCATGAGCCAAAAATGCTGTTAATTTTAAAAAAAAAATACCAGACTATCCTATTTATAATTTACCTTAGAAATTGAAAGAATATTATCTTAAATTAAAAATAAAAATAAAATACCTATAATGATAAAAGTTTTTTTTAAAAAAAATCAATTTGTTTACAAATCAGTAATAATGTCCGGTATAATTATTGGTTTCTTGGAAAAAAGGAAATGAGGTTAGACCGGACAAACAAAATAAAAATTTGATTTTATTATACTCATCCGGTTATTTTCACAGATAACCTACAAAATTTGGACTCTATTGATGCACCTGCTCTCTTTATCGATCTTCTTGAAACCCTTTTTTGTCCCTTGACACTCACCATCATCGCCACTTAGATGAAAGTGGTGCTTGTTCAAATTAGCAGAGTTTCAGTTTAATAAAACCAAAATTCTATTTTGTTAATTTATCCAGTCTAACCCCTCATTTCCTTTTTTTCCATGAAACCAAGAATTATACTGGACTTTTAATGCTGATTTGTTAATAGGATGATTAAAAAAACTTTAATCATTATAGGTATTTTATTTTAATCTTGAATTTAAAGTGAATATCCTTACGCGTTTAAGGAAACTAATAAATGAGATAGTCTGGTATTTTATTTTTAAAAAAATTATCAGCATTTTTTGCCCATGAAAAATCAGTGGTAATAAGTTAACACTACCTTTAAAGGTTGGGATATTTTTATTATATTTAAAAGATGGGGATATATTTTTACCATACCCCTAAAAATGGAAGTATTTTAGTTAGTTTTTCCTACTTTAATTAACGGATGGAGTACATGATTATGATACATTTATTCTAGTCGATACCCTTATAGTTTGCCTCTTCCCATTAGTGATCAAGGGAATTTTAAATTCCGAAGGGTACCCTCAAGTTGCAATGTTTTCTTCTTTGTACCTCACTTCTCATTTTCATGTTGTTTACAAAAATAGAAGAAAATAGTAAATTTCTAATGGGTGTTATTTTTTACACCCACAAAATTTACTATTTACACCCAAAATCCAAAATTTTCTTTTTTTTTATAAATAAACCCTACGCCTCCTGAGTCATAGACGTGTGACTCAAGAGGGGCAGGGTATGTATATAGAAAAAAATAGCTGCGCCTCTTGAGTCACACACCTATGACTCAAGAGGCGTAGGGTTTATTTAAAAAAAAAAAAGAAAAACTTGGATTTTGGGTGTAAATAGTAAATTTTGTGGGTGTAAAAAACAACCCCTTTTCTAATTTGTGGGTACACAACAATACTACCTCCGTTTCAAAATTTAGCTCGTTTGACTTTTTGACACGTTTTTTAATGTGTTCAAAACTCTATGAAATATTATTTTTTTTTTCAAAAATTTTAAAATAATTTCTAACTTATAAATAATAAGTTTGAAATCATTTTAAAAAATTTGAAAAAAATTTAATATTTCATAGAGTTTTTAACACGTTAAAAAGCGTGCCAAAAAGTCAAACGACTTAAATTTTGAGACGGAAGGAGTATATCAAAACATTGTATTGTTGATTCACCCTCTTCATCTCCAACTCAGACTTATTTTTTTTATCAGGAAAAAATTCAAAATATCATAGTCTGGTAAATCAAGAGGGTATAAAGAGCGTCGGATTTTCAACCCAGACTATTATTTATTTTATAAGGTAAAATTTTGGCTTCTCGAGACCTAGTTGATTGCATCTTGTCGGATGAGATTTTAAGTAGACATGAATTGTTGCAAGAGCTTGCCCGCAAACAGCGACTAAGGTGTGACAGCCCAAGCTGATTACTTTAGGAGGAACAAGACTTTAGGTAGAACAAGCAATTGCTTATTGATTTTTTTTTTAATCTAAAGTGATGCTCGCTTTGTGTTTTTCTAATTTATTGCTTGTGTGTTAATGATACTTAATTTTATTCCCCAAATGAATAAGAGTTAAGAGTTGTAAGACCATCTCCACCAATTACAAGTTGGTGTAGACTATAGTGGTTGTGGAGCTACATCCTATGCTAAGAGGTTCGAAGTTCGAATCCTCGTGGAAAAATAGAGTCGCTTGTGAGTGGAAGGATCAACCCCTTAAATGAGCCACACAGTATTCGATCCAGATGTAGAGTGACTGAGTCGATTGAACTGAACTAAGATAAATAAAAAGAGTTGTAAGACCATCTCCAACAACTTTCCTAAAAAATTTTCAAAATGGGGAAACAAAATACATATTTTTCAAATTATTTTTGTTTGAAATCCAACAACTTCCCCATTTCGAAGATTTGAAGACTCATTTAGTTTGGAGAATGCTGTAGATTTAAGGAATTCTCTATATTTTTTCTGCTGCTTATCCATTTTGAAAAATGCAATGAGGAATCTATTGGATCAAAAAATACCTCAAAATTCTCCAAAAACTACAAAATCCCCAAAATGGGGAAAATGATGGAGATGTTCTAAGCGTTTTTTTTAATTGGAAATATATAGATGTGTAAAAGAAAATTTACAAAAAGCTCGACAAAGGACCGAGCTCCAAATAACTGAAGCCAACCTCCCCCCCCCCCCCCCCCAAAAGCAAAAGGGAACAAGGGAGGCAACGCTCATATATATCACTACTAATCCCTACCTCTCCTAGCTCCAAACTATCAATAAATCAGCAAAAGTCTAACTACGTTAGTCTCCTAAGCCATCGCCTATCCATGGGTGTTTTGCCTTTACACCTCACAGATATCCTAAATTTGCATGATTCAATAATTTTGTTCGCACATTGCAAAGGATTACAAATAACTCCATTAAATACAATCCCATTTCTAGCTTGCCAAGTAAAATAAATAAGAGCAAGAAAACTAGGAATTTAGACTTGAACTGCGCCTTACGTCTGGTGCTCTCCGGCTCGCTAGCAAACCAACGCGGCCAATCTTCAATGTCCCCATCTCTCCTAGGAAGGCCGATCCAAGCCCACACCCTAGTCTGAATTTCATGGACCACTCGACATCGGAACCACAGGTGGGACTCAGTTTCCTCCTCCTCCCGACATAGCGGGCAAGCAAAAGCCTCCATGCCCTTCCAATGCTTAATGATCCTCCCTGTACGGAGCCTATTCCACACGACAAGCCAAGCTATAAACGACCATTTTCGAGATCGGAGGCCTTTCCATAACAAATCGCCCCAATCCACTAGAGGACTTTGACAAGGAAGAATATCACTAGGAGAGAAAAAAGAGTAGTCAGCATTATCATATAAGCTTCTGGTTTCACCAAAAAAAAATCATATAAGCTTCTGGCGCCTCTTAAAGTGCAACTAGTGGAATTTGAAAGCCATAGATGCAGCTCGGTATCTCCAATATCCCGGAGCTCATCCTTGAGGTGGATGAAGCTTTTCCAAAGCCAAGTATCATAGGCTTTAACCTCAACATCGACCAAGCTCAGCCCTCGCAAGTGAACCGCCTGAATCCATCTGTTCCAAATACATGGCTTCTGCAGAGCCACATCTCGAATAAGGAGGGAGAACATGCTTTTATTCCACGCCTCCAAATCTTTGACGCCTAGGCCTCCTTCCGCATAAGGCTTAGTAACATCCTTCCAGACAATCAAATTCCGCTTCCCTTCAATTTTACCTTGCCATAAGAACTTACGACATAGCGAATTCAACTGTGAAATCACCCCCTGCGGCAACAATAATTGTGAAAACAAAAATCAAATACTCCTTCCGTTTCAAAATAAGAGTCGTTTGACTTAGTCAATTGACATTTATTTTGAAACAGTAATAAGTAGATTAAAAAACAAGAAATAAAATGTTAGGATACTTTGCTAAAAACCCTCTGTGTCAAACACAACTTGCGAATAACATAATCATTATATCAATCTATTGAAACTACTAATAATACTCGTGTGCGCCAAAAGTAATCATAAGAATTGGAAAAACTTAATTATTCATAAAACAAATTGAATTTAAATCTCAACCACAAATCATCCCAACTTGGTATCAAAGGAGCACTTAATTCTGTACTTTTCTGAATCACCAAATACGGAGTACTTAACAACTCGAGCTCGATTAAAAAAAAGTTCGACTTGAACTTGTTCAATTATCTAAACAAGTCGAGTCTGAGCAGAGTTTTAAACTTGGTTTAAAGTTCGACTCACTCAATTTAAGTTCGAATAACTTGAATTTTACAAAATTTCTAAGATTTTTTTATAAGTTAATATGTTATGACAAATTAAAACTAATTAAAAAATAAATAAACTCGTTCATTTGCTAAACAAATCTGAACTCGTTTAATGTTTTAAATTCCGATCATTTCCTAAACAAAACTAAAGCTAATACGTTATGACAAACTAAATCTGAGCTCGTACATTTCCCAAACAAATCACGTTGATAAAAAATAAATAAACTCATTTAAAAATTGGACTAAATTCGACTCCATCTCGCTTAAAAAACAAACCCCCCTCATTCATGTTTTTGTTGTTTTGCGAATAAATTTCAGAAACTCCATCACACGATCGGTCCAAAAACAGATCATCTGAACTCAAGTATCGTTATTGCTCACGCAATTCCTGCCAAAATAAAGGCACCTTTTTGTTGGTCCTCCCCTCCTCAAAGCTCATCACCAAATTTGAAATCCCCCATTGATCCCAAAACTCTGAAAATCCAATCCCAAATTTATCAGCCTCCTATCAAAAGTTCCAATCTACAAGTCCTGGGTTGGTCTTAAATTGTAAGGGGAAACCCCCAAATTGCCAGTTCTGATTATCGTTGATCCATTTCTAGGGTTTTCAATTTCCCCCAAATCAACCCCCCAAAAAAACAATGGTTTTTGACAAAGAAGCTGGATCAAGCTCCTACTCAATCCCAATCCCTAGAGAAGACACTCCATTGTTAGGGAAATCAAGTCACCAATCCTCCCAATTCAAGACATTCGCAAACATCTTCATATCGATCGTTGGCGCCGGCGTTCTCGGCCTCCCTTACACCTTCAAGAGATCAGGGTGGCTCTTCGGCGTCTTAACCCTCTTCTCCGTCGCCGGACTCACTTACTACTGTATGATGCTTCTGGTCCACACTCGAAGAAAAATGGAATCCATTGCCGGGTTCACAAAGATCTCATCTTTCGGCGACCTAGGTTTCGCCGTTTGTGGTCCGGTTGGCCGGTTCTCAGTCGATCTGATGATCATACTATCTCAGGCCGGGTTTTGTGTCAGCTATTTTATATTCATAGCCAACACTTTTGTACACTTGTTTAGTGGTTCCAAATCATGGTATGTTTGGGGGTGTTTCCCCTTCCAATTAGGGTTGAATTCAATCCCTACCCTTACCCATTTAGCCCCTTTGAGTATCTTTGCTGATTTGATCCAAATTGGAGCCATGGGTATTGTTATGGTGAAGGATTCATTGGCTTTTGTCGAAAATAGGGCTGCTGTTCAATCATTTGGTGGGTGGAGTATGTTTTTCTACTGTGTTGGTGTTTGTGTTTATGCCTTTGAAGGGATTGGTATGGTTTTGCCCTTGGAAACAGAGGCTAAAGAGAAGGACAAGTTTGGCAAAACCCTCGGGTTATCGATGGCCGCGATTTCGTTGTTGTATGGATCATTTGGAGTTCTTGGTTACCTTGCTTTTGGCGACGAAACCAGAGATATAATCACCACAAACATAGGCACAGGGTTGCTGAGTACCCTTGTTCAATTGGGTCTTTGTGTGAACCTCTTCTTCACCTGCCCTTTGATGATGAACCCGGTTTATGAGGTTGTCGAACGACGACTTAGCCAAGGCAGCTACTGTATCTGGCTGAGGTGGGCCACTGTTCTCGGTGTCTGCTTGGTGGCGTTGGGGGTTCCTAACTTTGCGGATTTCTTGTCGCTTGTTGGGAGCAGTGTGTGCATTGCACTTGGGTTTGTGCTGCCTTCGCTTTTCCATATGCTGGTGTTCAAGGAATCAATGGGGAGAGGCATGCTCCTGTTGGATGGTGCAATTTTGCTTCTTGGAGTCGTCCTCGCGGTGTCTGGGACTTGGTCTTCATTGGTGGAGATCTTTGGATACAAAGCTTAAGATCTTCATTTGTTGAATGTCATGTTTTTTTTTTGGCTAGTGTGTAAAGGCTCTTGCTTGCTACTGCTATCGCAATGTTTTCGAATTGTTGAAACTTGTAATGTTTGAATGATCTAGTATGAACTATTGGCTTGTTTTATGCCGATAGCGAAGGTCAATCGGCAAATTGTTATATTTATGTTCAGCTTCTTCTTGATCACCATATGATGAGATCGGAAGATGGTTATTGATGTTTGGTTTTTGGACTGTTCTCTATGTATGTGTATAAATAAAATGCCAGCTTCATTTATCAGAGTTTGGTGCGATGTGTAGGTTTACAATTAACATCAAACACTGCAGTGATTTGCAATCAGAAATAGATCTTATTCACTAAATTCCTTCATCTGTCATACTCATGTTATCTGTAATTCACTCATATGGAGAGTGCAAAAACAAAATGTGCTCTAGTGCACTAGTCACTTTCCATATTGGTCACACCAGACATTTATAATGACTCCACCTAATACACAGACCGAGGCACCACATGGACATGGGTCCCATCATTAAGCCATGGCCATGGCTGGACCAAGGTTGTAAAGCCACCAGACCACTTCTGCAACCACCACCATTACATTGACATCTCCACTCTCATTTCATGCACTCTTTCTGTTATTTTAACACTAGATCACCTTTATTGCAGTGCTATTTCACAAATTTCTTTATCTGTACATAATCAAACGGGAAGTCACATAAACCATGGGGGATTTGGAACTTCAGAAACCTTCAAACTTTTCAAAATATAGAGGGTGCAAACCCTTTGGATAAGGCTCTTTCAAACTTTCATTTTAGACAATATGAAGGCATGATTGTTTAAAAGAGAAATCGTATCACTTGTGTATATAGTAAAGATAAAATGGCTCTTATAAGAAACGATTGATTGTTATTGAATGAGATAATATGACTATCAAAAATGTTTTAAAAGGAATTTGAACAAATTGAAATATTTAATATCCTTTTTATGTGTTATTTTTCCTAATTTATATATTTTTAAATTATTCCATATTACATTAACTAAGTCATTTCAAAATAATGGAACTAGTCATTAACTAAGTCATTGTTATCATTACCTATGCTGATAATGTATAGTATAAGTTATGCAACAAACCAATCCAATTATCCAAATAGCAAGAACGTGTAAATGGTAAAATGGGTAGGCATGAGTTTGATGTCTCACAATCTAAAACAAATCTTTTTGCTTTCTTCTGGTGGTGGGTGCAAAATTTGATTGGATAAAAAGGAGAGAAAGAGAGGAAAAAGTGGGAGAAGGCATTGGAATTGATTGCCATTGAAGGCCATATAAATTCCAATTAGTCTCTCCCTCCTTCCTCTCTCAGGCGGGGAGTTCCAACCCATCACCCATTCCCTCTCCCTCTCTCTCTCCCCAAACTGGGCAGTCCAGAGAGATTTGCCTCCATTTCCACACCTTCAATCTTCCATTATAATCACCCTCATTCCCCTTTTTTCTCTTTGGTTTTGTCAAAGAACCCAGCTTTCCCC